>CM053337.1:14651638-15977653 GCA_028583605.1 Dastarcus helophoroides | reverse complement strand
GTAAGCTCGCTGTTGGACCAGTGCTCATTCAAAGCAAAGGTGGGACAGGAACTATCAAACCAGTGTAGGCTACAGTATGGGGTGCCTCAAGGCTCTGCCTTGTCACCTATGCTATATTCTCTGTTCACAGCGGACATCCCGAGAACCAATCCAACAATCGACCACACCTTATTGGTAACTTATGCAGACGACACAGCTTTGGTGGCGTTCTCTTTCAGTCCAGAGTTCAGACGACTTCAGGTGGCAACAGATAGTCTACTAGATTACTTCGGTCAATGGAGAATCCAAGTCAACGCAGTCAAGACCCAAGCAGTCTTCTTCACCCGAAGAAGACTCCAAGCATATGGACATATTAATGTTCATGGGCAAAACGTCGACTGGAGATTTCAGGCAAAGAGTCTGATACCGGGGCCGCGTAAATTTGGTAAAAATACAAATTAAAAAAAAAAATCGAAATAGTTTTTTATAGTCTGAAAGTCTATAGCACTGCTGTTCACGGTCGGTTCAAAAAAAATCACTAGGCAAAACTGTCGGGAAAGGCCAGGCCTTTTGTGTCTGACAAGGGACTGCCTCTGGTTTGTCCACCGAGGCCTTTTATTGGGAAGCGATTGTCATTAAGATTCAATTTACCACCCCAACGAATTCTAGAAGGAATGCAACTATCGGCTTTTGTCTATCTCAATTGCAGTTCCATTAAAATGAAACGCAATTAGGACAGTTGATGGTAAACGTCTATTAAACATCCGGGCTGTAATGGACTCAGGGACAAAAGCCTTGAGCAATTATCCAAGGCTCGACATTACTCACCCTTTGTCCATCCTAATTGCATTTTTCATGATAAGGAAAAGCACTCAAGACGACAAACATCCTGTTATTCATTGGGGTATAATTATCTTATCACTTTAGTGAATACTTCAATTTCTGCCTAGCGATTTTTTTTCTACCATTAAGCGTCGTCAAAAAGATGAATATACGGTATAATTCCCCCCGCTCTGGTGGCGACACTTAACGGTGGAATGAGCTTCGATGAGTGTTCCGTGCTATACTGATCCCCCAGATATTTTTTTTTATTCAAACAAACAACTAATCTACAACAATGTTTCCTTAAAACTAACATAAGAAACAAAAAAAAATAATAATAAACAGGTGAGATAAAACGGAAACATCCCTGACAGATAAGATGCATACATTAACAACCAAAGAGGAGATACATATAGATTGCACAAAAATTAATCTACAAACATGTCTCTGTCACTATAAATTCACCTTTGAGCAATCACTTCACTAAACTGTGAGTCTTTGATCCGCGAAAAAATTGTTTTTCTATTCGGTGACGGGTCGTATTGGGGGAGCAGGTCGAACACGGTCCACATGGATCTTTTGCAGTAAATCGTCTCTAAAGATCCAGTAGCACGTCTCACCTGCTGCGCGAATGATGGCTAGGGTCCCTGCCATCGGGCTTCAAAAGGTCGACGGACTTCGTTTCGCACCAAGATGGAATCCCCCGGAAGGTATTGGTGGAGATGTCGTCTTCGTTGGGGCCATCTTTTTCGAATGTAAAGCGCTTGATTTCTTCGAGCGACTTCTCGTTGATCGGTTATGTCTCGTGGAGGTGGTGTGGCTGTAGTATCCCATTCTCCAGGTCCAAGGAGCAGGTGGCCCATAAGGATTTCACTGGGCGATTTGCCAGTGGCGGCGTTCCTTCTCCTTCGGAGACTGAAGAGCGTAGCCGGCAGGTAGCCATCCCAAGAGCTGGAATCTTGTCCTGATAGATGAATTTGGATGCCCTTCTTAATTTCTCGATCGCGCAATTCCGCTGGATTTGCCCTCGGGTGGTAAGTGGCAGTCGTCCAATGTGCTGCTTTCCATTGTTCGCAACTTCTTGTCCCGCGGCGGCTCAAGAACTGAGGTCCATTATCAGTTATGATCTCTCGTGGATAGCCGTATCTGTGGAAGACTTGCTCCTCCAGGAGCTGAGTGATACGGCTAGTCCTCGTTTCTGGAATAGCAAACGCTTCGACCCATCGGGAGAAAAGGTCAGTGACCGTGAGCACAAAACGATTGCCGTCATCTGTCACTGGATACGGCCCCATCAAGTCGCATGCTATGGTCTGCCATGATTCAGTTGGCTGACGCGGTCACAGATCGGCGGTGGCATGAATTGAGCGCACAACAAGCAGCCTCTGACGTATTGGGCCACATCTTGGGAAATGGAAGGCCAGAAGAAATGTCGGGAGATTGCATCTGCTGTTTCTTCCCGTCCTGGATGTCCCGCTAATTGAAAGTCGTGATATTCGAAAATGACCCTCTCTATCACGGATTGCGGAACTATGAGACGCATCATCTCGCGTCGATAGAGGTGGCCATCTTGCTCTATATTGAGCTGGTGTGAGCGTCGTTCCCAATCTTCTGAATCTGGGCCGAGAGGCGCTTGTAGTTGGGCCAGCATTGCTTGGGTAGCTTCGTCTTGCTCCTGGGCTCATTTGACCTCTTCAGTTAATGTCACGATCTCCAGTTGACAGCATAACGGTTCTGGTACGGGTTTTTGTCGGGCTTGAATTAGTGGAAGAATTTCTTCCAGATCGGTAAAGTCGGCCGGAGATGTTGCCGGTTGGGGATGTCGGGATAATTCATCTAGAAGTTCGTAAAGTTTTCCGGGACAATGCTCTACCGTGAAAGAATACTGTTGCAAGAGCAGTGCCCAGCGGGTACCTGTCGTCTTTCATTTTATTTAACCACTGAAGAGCGCGGTTGTCTGTTCTGAGAGTAAAGGGGCGACTCTCCAGAAACTGACGATATCTTTTTACGGCCCAGACGATAGCCAGGAACTCCTGTTCATTCACATGATATCGCTGCTCGGCAGGGGTGAACTTAGCCCTGGCATATGATATGATCCTCTTTCCTCCATCCTGAATTGGCTGATAAAGAACAGCTGACATTCCAACTCCACTTGCGTCTGTCTGGAGAATAAAAGGCAGATTTGGATCTGGTCGGTGCAATTTCCTGGGTTCCTTCATGGCGGCGTCTTTAATGGCTCTGAAGGCGACGTCACATTCTTCACTCCAGCGATATGGTTTCTTGGTACTTAGAGTGTTGGTGAGAGGTGCGGCTAGCTGTGTGAAAATAGGTATATATTCGCGCAGCCAATAAAAAAGAGGCCTAGAAATCGTCGAAGCTGGGTTCGCGTCTTCGGAGATTTCATAGCTTGGATAGACTCCAAGTGACATTCTAAGGGCTCGTTGCTTAATGCTCCCATATGGTGACCTAGGTACTGAATTTGGGAACTTCCAAGTTGACACTTTTCTGGTGCACAAGTTAGTCCATGGGATCGAAGACTCTCAAAAACGACCTGGAAATGCGTAAGGTGCTCTTCGTAGGTAGAGGAATAAACAATTATGTCATCCAAGAAGACCAATGCAATGTCATTCAAGAGGCCAGGCCATACTTCTTGAGACATGAAGCGTTGGAAAGTTCCAGGTGCGTTCTTGAGCCCAAATGGAAGCACTCTAAATTGGTAAGTAGCGCCATTTGGTGTCGTAAATGCTGTATATTTCTTGGAGTTTTGGCTTAGGGGAATTTGCCAATAGCCAGCCTTTAGGTCCAGTGTCGAGAAGATGGTGGCGTTTCCTAGATCTTTTAAAGTTTGAGGAATAAGAGAAAGAGACGTTGACTCATCCGCAGTCTGGGAGTTAAGTTGCCTATAATCAACGCAAAATCTCCAAGTGCCATCTTTTTTTGATACCATGACCACAGGAGAGATGTATTCAGATGTGCTTGGCTCGATGATCTTGCTGGCCATCATCTCCTCAATCTGTGCGTACATGGCTTTGCGCTTGGCTTCTGAATAGGCATATAGTCGCAGTTGGATTGGTGTTGGATTTTTAAGCCGGATTTCGTGTGTCATAGATCGAGTAGTGATATAGCCTGTTTGACCAGCAAAAATGTCTTTAAATTCAGCAAAGAGTTTGCGTAGATTTGGCTGCAGTTGTGTTGGAAAAGCATTCTCAATGGTGGGTGTCGTGATGCTGTGGTCTTTGTGGTAGATTGGCCCCAAAAGATATTCTGTGTACCTGCGTTCATTGCCGAAGTGGATGCATCTTCTTCTTGCGTCTAGATAGGCATTTTCCTCTTCCATCCAGGGGTAACCTAAGATCATTTCCTCGTTAAGACTCTCGACCACCAGAAGTTTAATGGTCTTTGCATGGGTCCCAACTTGAACCTCCAGGTTCTGGACTCCAGTGACGATGGATGTGGCCTTGGCGGCTAGTTGCAAGGAAGTTCGATATGGGTGACACTCTTGGCTAATTAGCCCAGCTCGGACAAAATTACCATTAGCACAGTATCAACGAGTGCTGAATAGCTCTTTCTTCCGATGCTAATCTGAATGCGTGGCAGACTACACGATGGCTTTCCGGTCTGGAGTGACCGAATTAATGCTGGGTACGGCTGTTGGTTGGGAGCTCGGTGCCGCCGTGAGCGACGAGCTTCCTGTCGTTTCCATGATTTGATTCTGCACAAAGTTCGCTGCGCCAGTTGCCTTGGTTATTTGGACAGTTAGCATTCCAGTGAAATCCTGGACAAAACCAACATCGAGGAAGCGTTTGTTGATTTTTCATTATTCTTTTACTCTCGGATTTCTTCTCGGTTGGTTGTGAATCCTTCTTTATGGAAGTTTCAGCTTTCAGCGATTTTTTTTCTACCGTTAAGCGTCGTCAAAAAGATGAATATACGGTATAAAGTCTAGGTGTAATTCTGGATAAAAGACTTTCAAGCACAATCGATTATGCAGTATCCAAAGCCAACATGCTGAAGGGACTGCTGTAAGCGATGATTGCTAGAAATAATAACCTGTCCATTGGACTTAAAGTGTTACTATACAAATCAATCATAAGACCAGCGATGACCCACGCCTCTGCAGCTTGGTCACAGGCGACGGATAATCAGATGGAGAAACTCCAGGTGTTCCAGAACGTCTTTCTAAGAAAAGCCATGGACGCTTCATGGTTTATGAGAAACAATCAACTTTATAGGGAAGCTGAACTACCCCTGGTAAGAGATTTTATAGAGAAATTAATTCCAGGGCGATAGTAAGAGCGGAAACGCATCCCAACGAGCTAGTTCGACAGGCAGTGGATTACGATCCAAACATCCCAACCAGGATTAGGAGACCAAGCATGGTATTCTAGGACTTCCATTTCGAAAATTTTTGTTTTGTTTGTTTCTTATGTTTCAGGCAAAACAGCTCCAGCACTATTGTACAGTTCCGACGGAGGGATTGGGGGACAAGGGCCCGGCCCGAAGAAGTAAGGGTTTTCCCGGGTGTCCTTAACGGATTACCCCTACTTTAAAAAAATATATAGACAAACATAACAACCTTCGATTATGAGTTAAATGATCGATAAAAAGTTAAGAGTAAGCTTAAACCAAAAGTGTCGACACATATGTAGCAATTATTTCTAAATTTCGATTAAAATATTCAATTTTTGTAATATCGTTAATACAAAATATCGAAGTCTACGTCAAAATTATAACCTCTTTGAGGCAATTTCAAATTTGACTTTTTTTCTCAAATTCTGGCTTTGAATTTGAAATTTCGAGTTTTTCTCAAAGATTCGAGAATAGTTTTTAAATTAATTTTTTTTAACAAATTCATTTTATTATTTATTTTTATATTGTTACGGGCTTTATCGGTTCGAATTGATTACTATGTGTGAATTACACCACTTTATTACTGAACTCAACTTGGATCACTACAATTGAACAATTAACCCACTTGTTATTAACTTCTACGAACTCACTAATTACACTGACTCCAACTGACTTACTTGAGGGAAATCTGACCGCCTTTTATAGTTTTGGCTCCCGGCTTCTAGAACTTTTCGGCAGATAAGGCTTATCGTTTGCCGAAATTTCTGGAACGCTTATCTGCCGTTTGTTTCGTTATCGCGGTCGCTTTCCCCTTATCAGATCTTTCTAGAAACTTCGAAATTTCGAAAAAAACCGAATTTTGCGAAACAAGTCCAAAGCAGAAAATAAATAAAAGTTTAAATGTTTAGTAAAAATTAATTTTGGGGAAAATGCCGAAATTTGGTAAAAAGAATGTAAAAAGTACTAGAAAAAAGCCGCAATTTAGAATAACGTCGAAAAAACGTGATTTCGAAAAACTGTAATTTTGGAAAAAAGTGTAATTTGAGAATAGACCTAAATTTCGAAAAAAGAAAACTTTGAAAAAAAGGTCGAAGTCTTCAAAAACTATTTCACTTGACATCTCCAATTACTGTAAATTTTTACTTTTTTTATTAAAAAATCGGCAAATAATGAATTTTTGAGAAATAAGTCGAATCTTCCAGTGAGTCGAATTAGAAAAAAGTAAACATTTTCACAAATTGTCGAGTTTTGAGGAGAAAGGAAAATTTGGGGTAAAATTCTAATTTTAAGAACAAAATAGATATTAAAGACTAATATAGAGAAGAGTTAAAAAAGTCAAAATTGTGAAAAAGAGGCAAATTTCGAAGTAAAGGTCTAAATTTTGAGAAATAAAAGATCTCTTGGGCTGAATATATTTTCGTTTGACTACATGAGTCAGAGGTATCTCTCTCTCTCTGTCCCATATTTTGTTTGATTTAATTTTGAAATAAAATGTAAAATCAGTAATAAAAATTTGTGGCTCTTAGAAATTCACGAAATCAATGTTTTTATTGCGGCTGGCTCTTTCGGTTTAAAAGTTTGCCGACCTCTGGTCCAGGAGATCATGGCAATGAGTCAAATTGCGGCTCATTGACTTCTAACTAAGCGAGGGAAAGCCGACCGCCTTATATAGGTCCCGCTTCGGGTTCTAGAAGCAACGCTTATCTGCCATTTGATTCATTATCGCGGCGCCGCTTCCCTCTGCCAAATTTTCTAGAAAATTCCTAACTAAATTTTATAATTACATTTTGTTACAATATCTTAGCGAGACCCGCCTATTGGCGCACCAGCCCTGACTGAAAATCCTGAAAAATCAAGCTGAATGCTTTTTAAATGAAACACAATTAAAAAAAATATAAATTTTATTTAGATAAGGTATAAATTTCTAAAAATAATTCTTAAAAAACATCAGACTATTTACCTAGTTCAACAACATAATAAATCTAGTGGTTACGTTCAATTCGAGTTTTGGTTAGCCCCCAGTTTAGCCAACTGCTGTTCCAACATCATCACCTGCTGCTTTAGTTTCATATTTTCTTCTGCTAGGTTAGGAACAGACGTAGTGTTAAAAGATTCCTCCCTAAGAGCATTAACATTATCTTCCAACTTAATAAACTCTTTAATCATCATCATGTTGGTATTAATGCACAATTTGCGCATCTGCCACACGCTATCATACGCTTGAAACTTAACCTCGTCCTTAAGAGCTTCAAAAACCCCCGACAACTCCTCCTTTACCACCTCCCTCACCGTATTTTTTATGTCAGAAATTATAGAATTGTTTAAAGCAGGCGACAAATTAACCACAGGCGATAGGACTTTCTCCGTGCTGAACACACGCAAATTTTCTGGTAAAGCCTTCTGGAAATTCGGCGTCGAAATCTGATTGCCCTTGGCATCGACTAAGTTCATTCTATCGAATACCGGAAGGTGGGGGGCAGCCGGGGACGGTTCGGCATCCCCCATGGTAGATTTGCTAGCGACTGGGGAAGGTTCCACTTCGCCCGTACGAGTAGTCCAGCGCGTGCGCTCTCGAATCGAAGAGTAATCGTTGACGGATTCGACTGTGCTGTTATCGATGCCTAAGGCGGCCAAAAAAGAATCATCGTGATCAGTCAATGGGGGCGCATTCCCCTCGCAATCCATCGGCTCGGCAGCCAAATACAAATAAGGAGTGAAAGAGTCCACTAGGTTAGATTTTGGCGAATCTTTGATCGAGTTCGAGTTTTCTTCGGTGATGCTGTAGCTGCTGGTGTTGGTTTCTATGGTTTGCAACCTGATCTGCTTTATGGAACTTTTGTGCGCTTGAAAAGATACCATCGGCTCTTGAATGCGTCTGGAATCGAATACGTGTATGTTGCCGTTTTGAGAAGCCATAACGAAGTGGGTCCCGTCCGGGGAAAAATCCACAGCCGTCATATTGTTGTCAACGGTTATGCTGGCGATGCATTTATGAGAAACGATGTCGTAGCAGCAAAACTGTCTATCGCTACCCGTGGATATGACCAAGTCGGCGTTGATAGGGGAAAACGCTACCCCTGTCACCGGCGCCTTGTGTGATTCAGTAAAAAACTTGTGCTTGTTAACTATAGTGTCCCAAACAACGACAACCCCTTCGTCACTCCCAGCGGCAACATAGTTACTCTTTATGGGATTAGTGCGCAAACAACTGCAACTATTAGATCGGGGAACCTTCAGGGCCCCAGCCACGTTATTAGTAACGTTGCTGTACAATTTGACTTCCCCGGTGGAACAACCAGCAACCAGATACTTATCTTTCGCTGTGAACTCCAAATGAGTCACGCACGATGGCATCTTCTGGTATCTTTTTTTGACATTTTTCGATTTGATATCGTACACTAGCACTTGGCCGTCCTTCGTCGCGAAACCCACCAGTCGTTTAGTGGTGTGTTGGAAGGTCGCGCACGACGGATCCTCGATGTCGGTGACGGTGTGTATCAATTTTAATTGATCGCGAATGCTGATGATCTCCGCGGAGCCGGAGTACGGCACCAAGGTTAGCCAGTTGCCGTCTTTACTCCAGGATATGCTGCGGATCGGACCGTCGACTTTGGTGCCCGGCTGGTAGTTGTACAAGAGATCGCCTTGAGGGAACTCGTGGAACTTGACTGTGGTGGACGAAGAGGCTATGTACATGGTGCCTGCGGATAACGCAATATGTATTAGTAGAAATAAAAGTGATAATATACTAAAAAGAACAAACTTTAACCTAAACCTAAAAACAAGTATTGTCATAAGTGTTTGGCTCAGAAATAACAGAAAATAGCTTTAAAAAAACTGCGTCACATGTAAGTGTAACTTGGGAATAAAAATAAAACAAAATTATGGGTCAGTTATTTTCGAATGATATCTATGCATTGGGCATTTCAGATATGACGTACAGATCCACTTGTGTGTAGAGGATTTGATCCCGGGATCTCGATTTTTGAGATCCCGATCGCTTTTCAGGTAACGAATTAGGCTTTTGTATAAATTTCTATTTTTTTGAAATATTGACTTAAAAATTTCGATCTTTTTTGAAAATTTGGACTTTTTCTCAAAATTTCCATTTTCGTACTATGGTTTAAAGATTGACACTTTTTTGAAAATTTTGTATTTCCAGAATTGTGACTTTCGACGTTTTTGAAAAATTTCAATTTTTTTTTTTTTGTAAATCTTGATATCTGTTAAAAAATTTGAATTTTTAAAAATTTGATTTTGTTTTTGTTGTTTTTCTTAAGAATTTTGACTTCTTTCGGAATTTCGACATTTTTTGAAATGCCGACTTTTGATAATCTGGATTTTTTCAACAATTTCGACTTTTGCGAAAAACAAATTTATATTTTCTTAAAATTTCGATTTTCTTTAAATGTTGAAGTTTCAAACACTTCAGGACAGAAGAAATTTTCGGTTCAGTTCCATTTTGTGAATAAGATGCTTTTGAGGTTTTCGACTTTCCAGAATTCACTTCAACGTTACGGCGCTTATTAAAAATTTCAATTTTTTCTGTAAATTTCGAATTCTGTTAAGAAGTTTTAATTTTTAAAATTTGAACTTGTTTTAGCAAATTTTGACAATTTGGATTTTTCTTAAAATTTTGTCTCTTGAAATTTTGAATTATTTTGCAAATCCTAACTTATTTGAAACATTCAGCTTATTCTTTTTAAATTTCATTTTTTCATTGCAATTATTTTAAAAATGTCGATGTTTTCAAAATTTTGTAAAAGAAGTCAAAATTTCTAGAGAAAAAAGTGAAATTCTAGAACATTGAAAACTATAAACAGTTTTTTTTGTAAAAATTTTAGAGTTTAAAGCAGGAAATATATTAAAATCTCTAGACAAGTCGAATCGAAAGTTTAAATTTCGAATTTACAGTCGACATTTGGAGAAACTTCCAGGAAATTCGGTAAAAAATTTAAGATTTCGAGGTCGAATTCGAATTTGAATTCGAAAAAATCGAACTTACGGATTTAAAAATCAAGATTTAAGCTAGATCCACAACAATAAAAATTGTGTTGTAAGTTGTATTTTGAGTTTTTTTAATTTTATTTAACCAGAAATATTATGTTTTTTAATTTTATTTAACATTTCTTCGACCCAGTTTGGAAATATTCAAATTTTTATTGTTTGTTAACAATATTCTGTGAATGTTTTAGTACTTACTTGTCGGAACATTTGTTTAGCATTCGAGTTGGATATACCAAACTGACGAGATCATCTAACAAGATCGAAACCGGTATTTGGTTTCCAAACTTCGAATCTAATAAATGTTCAAACCTAATTGCTCTGTGCATTATAGAATCCTTATCTTCTGGGAACTCTCCTAGAGAGCAACCGCTTCGCTAGGTGGTAGTGTTTCAACTGTTGGTAGTTCAGCTACCTATGATTCACTATACACGCCGCCTGGAGGGCTGCATGAATTTGTAGTCTAGGTTGCATTCTTCTTGAATATTCTAAACAGTTTTTGAAATATGACTACTGTTTAGAAAATTGTCAACAAGCAATAAAAATTTAAATATTTCCAAACTGGGCCGAAGAAATGTTAAATAAAATTAAAAAACATATATTTCCGGTCAAGAAGAGTTCACTATGAAGAATTGTATTTTGAGATTAAAAAAAACAAGGTAACTTACTTTGTGGCATGCAGTTACTTTGTATGTTAATACTGTCGAATACGTTCGTGTGCATCCTAAATTTTTCAAATACAGTACAAAAATCGTAAATATAACCTAACTTTTTGTGACAGAACGCAAAACACAAATTTTTATTGATGTGGATTCAACTTCAAAGAAAAACATTACAATTTCAAGAGACAATTTGTGGTTATAATTTGAACAAATACGCTGACAATTTATCCAGCTTTACAAAAAATGGCAAAGAAAATCTAAATTTATAGAGCAACCGGCGAAGAAAACATCATTTTGCAGAGATATAGGAAATATTTTATTTAACTTTTACGGAACTTTGGATACGCCACTGCGTCATCACAGAACTACCTGCAATGGACAAGCATGCGCCATCTAAGGATTGAAAGCTAAAACAAAACTCATTTTACAGGGTACTTTAGCAACTCGGAAAATAATGAAGAAATAGTTCCTTGCAATTGTTCTCAGAATATACACGAATTACCTGAATGTAACCAACTGTATTAGCCTAATTATTTAATAAAGTATTTATAGCTTTAATACACAAGAAAATTAAACTCGCGACAGATTGCCATCTATGTCTCAATGACCTAACTGATAAAACCACGTCAACATTATTGATAGATATCTGTTTATCTGTCACTCCCACATTTTTTTAATCTTTGACAGTTATTCTGTGATCAGCAAATTGACAACGTATCACTGAAAAAGGCAAAAAGTTTGCCACATTCGAAATTTACCGAATAAAACCTGGTCGATATTAACAAGGTACACAAAATCACAGCGAAATCAACTAGCAGAAAAGTAAGTAGATCAAACCGTAACGTAAGACACTAAATTGTAAACATAACCTCAAATAACTTATTTTTAATAGTTTTTACACGATTAAGTGAAATCTTCAAATGCTTAAGGGTTAAATTTAATTATTATGAATTTGCACCACGTCGTCGTCGTCTTCGTCATTATACATTTTGTTTAGGAAATGTTTTTACTATTAACTCCAATTGTTTAAACATTCACCAGCCGACATTAGCGAAACTTGTTAAACTTCGGGAGGTCTAAGAATTTTAATTGATTTAACATATCTGTATATTTTAAGGATATTGATGAAAAGATGTTTTTTGCTGTCGATTCAAATGAATGATTGAAATATTCTCTGTAATTTATTTGCGAAGTATTCATATTTGTATGCAGTTTTATTGGCTTTTTCTTCGCCGGTCACTCCTTTCACAAAAAAAAAAAAAGGAAAGGAGTGACCGGCGAAGAAAAAGCCAATAAAACTGCATACAAATATGAATGATTGAACTTAAAATAATTCAAAAAAAACCTTGTAATTTTTAGCGAAGATATCAATTAATGTATTATAACTTACCTTCTGGAATATACAATATAAATCACATGTAGTTAAATTATTGTAAATTATGAGTAAATTGTCAACCAAAGCAAGGATTAAATTTAACGAATTTATTTGAATGTCAGTGACAGTCGACGACTGGCGCCCTCTCTTCATTAACATCGACACTCGCAGTTTGAAGCTTTTGTCGTTAGATGACCCCTCAAGTGTCGATTTTATGAAAATGTTACATTTTTTTAAATACCGATTAGAAAATATTGATTTCATCGACATTCTGTTATTCAAAGTAGTAAATATTTATTACTAACTAATCATCTTTTGAAAAAAATCCACTAGTTGGGATCTCGCTTTTTTTAAAAACTAGAGTGTTTATTAAATTTTGGCAAAGTTGCATATTTTAGTGTTGAACAAGCAATATGTATTTTGTTTAGCGTTAATTGGGTTAAAATACGCAAATTTGGGTAAATGTAATTTATATCGTAGTTTTTAAATAAACGAAATCCCAACGTTTTTGTTTGCTTGGATTTAATTATGTCCAAAGAAGGTTTCACCCCTTTACCACATCGGCAATTAAATAAATAATTACGCGATACGTATTTCGCCAGCCGAACTGGCATTTTCAAGCGCACTCGGCTGGCGAAATACGTATCGCGTAATTATTTATTTAATTGCCGATGTGGTAAAGGGGTGAAACCTTCTTTGGACTTAATCACAAGCCACAGTGTTTAGTTCAGTGCTTTAGTGGATTTAATTATGCCTAATTTTTTTTTTGTAGCTGAAATAATTCTTCTTAAGCAAAAGTCATGTGGTATTTCGAGGACACAAAATGTGCTCCTAAAAGGAATTATTTAAGCAATCAAAATATTTCTATTTGATAGTTTTATGCAAATAGAATACGAACTAGAATGCAATAATGCAAGCCCGATGTGTGTAGTTGTCTTGCTCTATCTGCAGAGAACTTGTTGAAGCTATTTCACTTTTTTTTTTTTGTTCACTAACAAATAGCGAGATTTTTAGGAATCACATGGACGAAGTCTATTAATTTGTAAATGTATACTTGCCAGAACATTTGTCAGCATTCGAGTTGGGCATGCCAAACTGACTAGACCGAATAAGATCAAATTTGGTTTCACAAACAGATTGCGGGATTCTTAGGAATCACATGGACGAACATTAATTTGTAAATGTATACTTACCGGAATATTTGTTAGCATTCGAGTTGGGTATGCCAAACTGATGAGATCCAATAAGATCAAAACCGCTCTTTGGTTTCACAAACAGATTGCAGGATTCTTAGGAATCACATGGACGAAGTCCATTAATTTGTAAATGTATACCTGCCGGAATATTCATTAGCATTCGAGTTGGGTATGCCAAACTGACGAGATCTA
This sequence comes from Dastarcus helophoroides, assembly GCA_028583605.1. Taxonomy (NCBI): domain Eukaryota; kingdom Metazoa; phylum Arthropoda; class Insecta; order Coleoptera; family Bothrideridae; genus Dastarcus; species Dastarcus helophoroides. The sequence continues at coordinate 15,964,076 of CM053337.1, read as the reverse complement.
ATAAGATCGAAACCGCTCTTTGGTTTCACAATCAGGTTGCAGGATTCTTAGGAATCACATGGACGAAGTCCATTAATTTGTAAATGTATACTTTGCCTGGAATATTTGTTAGCATTCGAGTTGGGTATGCCAAACTGACGAGATCTAATAAGGTCAAAACCGCTCTTTGTTTTAAAAACTCTGAATCTGATAAGTGTTCTAATCGATTGGTATGGGCGTTAGAATAACAGTTTTATTGTAAAATTGGTAAAAATAATTATATTTGTGTTTTTCTTGCAGAATGTTCACGGATATTCACCTGATGATTCTATCCAACTGCTCTTGGAGTCACTCTTTTTTTACTAGTTGTGCTCTATCATTATATTAACGCAAACTATTCTAGATCTTAATGTGTAGAGTTATATTTGTAATTTTCCCTAATTAAATGATTTAAAAGTGCCTATATTTTATTCCCAAAATAGATCCTTAGCTTATTTGTATCATGTTATGACTTAAGTGCAAGCTAATTTTTATAGGTAATTCTATGAACTTGTAAACAATCTTTGACTTTTGATTTGTTGTCACACTAATATTCATTAACATTTGCCAGCTATTCAGTTCAGCAGTTGAAAAACGAAAAAGAAACATTTTGCTGTAAATTTCTTAGTTTTTCTCATAATTTTCGATTTAAATATTTTTACAAAAACTTAAGACTTTGGGCTCAGACTTTTTTTTTTACAAATATGTTTTGTTTTGGCAATTTCGATTTTAGTTGCAAAATTTTAAAGTCGAAAATTTGAAAACGAAAATCTTAAGTTTGATATGTAAATTTTATGACTGAAGTAGAAAGCTCAAAAAAACTATCATTGGGGAAAAAACCAAATTTTAAGATTTCTATGAAAAATTTTAGGAACCCGTTCCTACATAATCTGAACTTTCTCCAAACTTAAAGCTGAAATTATGTTTTGTCGAAATTTTTCAAATTCAACAAATTTTCATGCATCGAAGTCGAGCTTTTACAAAACTTTAAAATGTTGAAATTGAATTTGAATTTTGAACTTTAAATTGATTTTGAAAACAACATTAAAATATCAACTTTACAATTGAGAGGTTAAAGTCCAAAGTTTGAAAAGAAAAAGTGGATTCCAAAAATATACTTATTTTTAATTTTTCGGATTTTTTAAAGAAATTTCTCCTTTTTTGTGCGTTCAAATGGAAGTTTTTTTTAATTAGGCCTTAAAAGCGAAATTTTTTAAATAGCATATTAGTTTTAAAACAAAGGTGGAAGTCTAAGAAGCAAGCGCTAGTTTTTTTATTTTCTTAAAATTTCGAATAAGAAGTCTTTGTAAAATATTAACTCTGGTTTAACGCTTCACCTTCGCGACCCACTAAAAGATTTTTTAATCCTTTTGCTTTATAAATAGGCCATTTTTCACATTTTGATTAAAATCTCGATATTTTAGATCTGGAATATCAAATTCGAAATTTCACGAGAAAAAAGTAAAATATTCTAATTTTCCAGTTTAAGCTCAGACCTTCAAAATGGTAAACCTTAAATAATAACTTTTCCTAGAAACCTCATAATTTAACCTTGTTTAACCTAACATGTTGATTTTTTTTTCTCATTTTCATTCAAATATTTTACTTTTTTTTGTTAAGCAAATGACGTCAGCTTAAACGGTTGAATTTTCTTTCTCCCAACTTTTTCCTCAAAAAGCCAATTTTTTTATGAAGCAAGAGTTTTCCGCAGCATTGCAACTTTTACTTAAAATTAAAAAAATGTTATACTTTTTTCCTAGATAACGATCTCAAATTAGAAAATTCGATTTTTTTGTTGATGGTTTGAGTTGGATGTTAAAATTAGTGTTATTTCTAAGATTTATCACTTTTTTTTACCTATCTGTTGTAATTTAAATTCAATTATTTTTTTCCACTCTCTTAACTTATATTTTAATTCCAGTGTCTGAGTTTAAACCTGGAATTTTTTTTCAGTCTAATATCCGATTTTCTATAGTATTCCAAATTGGAATTTTTTATTTTCATTTTTTTTAAGTTAAAGTTTAAGTATGTCAAACTTAACCAATTAAATGCTCTGTAATGAAACAGTCGAACGTGATATAGTTGAAAATATTTACAATCATAAACCGGTTTTGGCCTTCCTTGGCTTCATCAGTATGTTGCTGTAGACCAGAGGTGGCCAACATATGTAAAAACACAACAAAGGTTGCTCTAACGCGTTTCGACAGGCAAGCTGTCATCTTCAGAGAGAAACTATTCGTTTTTGCCTAATTTAACGTTTTGTTCACCGTTTTACTTCATTTGATCGTGTCTAAAATCCGGTCTCTAATGATTAATAATAATAAATCAAATAGCGGTAAGCAAGGTAAAGTACTGGAAACGAACAGAATATTTGAAGTTTTCAGATCGCCCTTGAAGCACAAGCCTGATTCAGTGCCAAAAAAAACTCGTTGAAGTAATAGAATTCTCTAACACATTATATTCATCAATACATTCACCGCTTTATGTAGTACATATAACTACATTTATGTATCAAATGTTTTAAGTGCTATGGTGATGTGTGAGGAATTTTATTGTACAAATATATACATTAAATGTGTCATGGTGTCATTCATCGATCCGAACATTAACTTCGACTCGTAACAATAGAAATAAATCATTTCCATGCCAATCTTGTTTATAACATATCAAAAATAGGTCTTTATTTTATCGATCACCGCAGTGTTTTTATTACGAAGACAAAAAGTTTATTAATAAATTGTATCAAGAAATCAAGAACAACGGCGTTAATAATCAATACTAGCGCGGTATATCGTCTGAGTTTCGCGTAATTTTCGTATGAATCATCATTTTACTCATCCGTTGGATACGCTACGTTACCCGAAGTTTCTATTAAACGGAAATAATTATGTTCCCCAAGCTAATATAATAAAGTTGCTGAAACGATAATGGGCCAGAGTTGCCCATAACTATACACTGATAATTTTTTTTTCTGTCCAGATTCAGGTCTTTTAATAAGGAGAACATTATTGCTTTTGTCAATTAAATGTTCTGTAATAAAATTTTTAGCATTCGACACAATGTCTTCTTACGAAACTTCGCAAAGACTCTCTCAAGTGCTTGTTTTTTTTTATTCAACTTTTTTCAATTTTCACTTTTTCGTAAAATTCTGCTTTTCTAAAAATGATTACTTTGTGAAAAGTCTGCCTTCGATTTTTATTGAAAATTCTTAAACATTTTTCGATTTCTTTAAAGCATTTCGTCTTTATATTTTAAAAACTTTGAAATTTAGATATTCTTTATTTTAGCTTCCACTTTTTTCAAATTTTTTATTTATTTTATTAATCGCAAGACTTTTTTCAGTTTGACCTTTCTTTAGGATTTTAATCTATTTTCGAGATTCTGATTTTTTTTTTAAATCTACACATAATTTCCGATCTTTTCTCCAAATTGTTATTTATTTTCAAAATTTTGAATTTTTTCTGTAAATTTAATGATTCCATTCCTGCTGATTGGCATTTTCTTCGCCAATTGCTTCTTACGAAACTTCGCAAAGACGATATCCAAATAACGATGATGAATATCCAAATTTAATGATATTAAAAAACTGACTTTTAAAAACTTTTACCCTGTTTTTTTAAATTTTTGAACTTGGTCCAACATTTAACAATTTCTCAAAGCTTTGATCTTTTTTGAAAATAGATTTTTTTTTAAATTTTGACTTATTCTCCAGGTTTCGGCTTTAATGTTGTAAACTGTACTTTTATTTGAAAAATTAAATTTTCCTTTAATTTTTGTTTTTTCAAAAATTAAATTTTTCCTAAAATTTCGACATTTTTGGTATTTTTGAACCTTTTCCAGAATTTAGACTTTTTTTGAAAATTTCGATCTTTTATCATTAAAATTTGACTTTTTTCTCGAAGCTGTAAATTTTTCAGAATTTGATTTTTTGAACAATTTTCTCTTTTTTTCAACATTTTGGATTTTTTAAAATATGATTATGTTGAAACTTTTTTTTTGAAAACATTTACCTTTTATTTGAAAATATCCACTTTAGCTCAAACTTTTTAGTATTTCTCGAAGTTTTAATTTCTTTTTTTGAGCATGAACATTTCCCTAATAGTTTGACCTTATTCGCAGTATTCTTAAAATTCAGACTTTTAATTGAATGTAGTTTCGAGGTTTTTCTCAATTTTTGTTTAAAACTGGACATAAGCTTTGAGTTCATTAGAAAATGTCGACTCTTTATAAGTCTTCGGTCCTTTTTTTTCAGAATCTAAAATAGTAGATAATTTTAAAACATGTTTATAAATTTTGACTTCTTTTTTCAAATATTGAACTTTTTCTCCAAATTTTGATTGCAATTTGAAATCATTTTCAGAAAGATAAATTAATCATCTAACAAGTAACAAAACACCGAACTTTCATACATAAAGACAAATTTTGAAATTAATCAAGTCAAAATTTAGAGAATAGTCGATTTCAAAATTACGCTGTAACTTTCGACTGAATTCTGTAGTTTCAGTAACAATTTTAATATTCAGGAATTAAAAATGCACATTTTAAAATTAAATCCAACATTTCAAGATAAAAATAGAAACCTTTTTTAATACTGAACTCAAAATTTCAAGTTTTAAATAAAAATTGTGAAAATAAGGTACAGATTCCAATCAACAACTCGACTTTTTTTGCCAAAATATTAAGATAAAGTCGAATATGCCAATGTTAAATGTTGATAGGGTATCAATTATTATTAAGTTAGATACTTAGCTTCCAATCGGTCAAGAGCTAAACTGTAATGCATGCATCTTAGCACTTCATTAGGGATGGTCCCCATTGTCTTTTGAAATCACTTCTCCATTAATGCAAGGCACAATGTCGCTACACTATGATAGGTTTAATAAAACATCAAATTAGATAATGAATGGCAGCAACAGTTTAATGACTATTTTTCTCTCTTTCTTAAATATAAATAGTTGCAAACATGTTACATAAAAACGGATGAATAAGCAACGAAAATTCAGTCTTGAAATATTAAGTAAATATTAAATTTATTTTGAAAGGTTCATATGAGGAATGTACAAAAAATATGCAAAAAATATTGTAAAAAAAAAAGCGTTTTCTTATTCAGATCCGGTAGAGTTTAATTTTCATCGACTTCAGCTTCTTGTTCCTCATCGAATTCAGCGTCTTCATCGGCGGTGGCTTCTTGGTACTGTTGATATTCGGACACCAAATCGTTCATGTTGGATTCAGCTTCGGTGAATTCCATCTCGTCCATACCCTCACCCGTGTACCAATGCAAGAAAGCCTTACGCCTGAACATAGCCGTAAACTGTTCAGAGATACGCTTGAACAACTCCTGGATGGCGGTGGAGTTACCGATGAAAGTGGCGGACATCTTCAACCCTCTGGGCGGGATGTCGCAAACCGCCGTTTTCACGTTGTTGGGGATCCATTCGACGAAGTAGCTGCTGTTCTTGTTTTGGATGTTGAGCATTTGCTCGTCGACTTCCTTCATGGACATTCTGCCTCTGAAGACGGCGGCTACGGTGAGGTAGCGGCCGTGTCTGGGGTCGCAGGCTGCCATCATGTTCTTGGCGTCGAACATCTGTTGCGTGAGTTCAGGAACTGTGAGGGCTCTGTATTGTTGGCTGCCGCGGGAGGTCAATGGGGCGAAACCGGGCATGAAGAAGTGCAAACGCGGGAAAGGCACCATGTTGACGGCCAATTTTCTTAAGTCGGCGTTCAATTGACCGGGGAATCGGAGGCATGTGGTGACTCCTGACATGGTGAGAGAGACCAAGTGATTTAGATCGCCGTAGGTTGGTGTTGTTAGTTTCAAAGTCCTGAAGCAGATGTCGTATAGGGCTTCGTTATCAATGCAGTAGGTTTCATCTGTGTTTTCAACCAGTTGGTGGACTGATAATGTGGCGTTGTAAGGCTCAACTACTGTGTCTGATACTTTAGGTGAGGGGACGACAGAGTAGGTGTTCATGATTCTGTCTGGGTACTCTTCCCTGATCTTCGAGATCAGTAAGGTACCCATGCCGGAGCCAGTGCCGCCTCCAAGGGAGTGGGTGAGTTGGAAACCTTGTAAACAGTCGCAAGATTCGGCTTCTTTACGTACAACGTCGAGAACCGAATCTACCAATTCGGCACCTTCTGTGTAGTGACCCTTGGCCCAGTTGTTACCGGCGCCTGATTGACCGAAGACGAAGTTGTCCTGGTCTGAAGATTTGTCCAAAGGGTCCGGATCGGACAGAGTCCATGGTGCCGGGTTCCAAGTCGACCAATATGGCACGAGGAACGTATTTGCCGCCTGAAGCTTCATTGTAGTAAACGTTTATTCTTTCCAATTGGAGATCGGAGTCGCCGTGGTAGGCCCCGGTGGGGTCGATGCCGTGCTCATCGGAGATGATTTCCCAGAACTGGAAAAGAAAATTTAATAATTAATTAATTATTTAATTTAATAATAACAAAATAATATTTAATGGCAAAAGAGAAGCTTCCCCAATCAAAAATTTAAAACTTTCGAAGTAAAACACATTTAGTGTTTGTGCAATTTTTTCCTGAGGAAACTCGACTTGACAATCGATTAATTTCGAAAAATTCAAATATTTACGATTGATAATTTTACGAGACAAGTTTCTAGACAAATGTTGCTCCTCTTGGACAGTTGATCAAGCCGTAACTTTAACTATACTTGCCTTATAATAAAATCAAACCTAAATGTGCTCTACTTTCTATAAAAGTTCAATTTTTTTAAATTGTCGTCAGTCTCGTCAGTCATTTCGTAAGTACTAGACTAGAAAAAACAAAAACAATTATCACCGTCTGTAGAATATAAAAAAATTTGATTTTGTAGGTGTAATTGCGATGAAAATTGCGAAACTCTCGTAATTACATTTCATTCACACAGAAAACGCTCCCTAGCAGCCGCGCCTTGCTGTTTACTCAAAGAGCCGTTGACCCGACAAAGAAAATCAATAAATGCAACACGCAATGCAATCGTTTTAAATGCTCCGATTCTGCATTGATATTCCAAGTGGGGGAAAATGATAAAATAAAAACGGTACTTGTTCATGTGGACTTAATTGTCTTAAGCCGGTCAGACTTCAAGTGTTGCTAATTTTACAGAAGTAAAATTTACACCATAAATAAAATCTGATCTAAGATCCTAAACTCATTATGTATAAATAACTATGTCGGCAAATCTGCATTTGTTAAATTGTCTAGGGGCCTTTGACCTCCTACTAAACCATGTTATAAAATCTAGAGGAGCAGAGAAATCGTGTTTTTAAAAGTTATACTCACAATTTGTATTAATAATAAAACTACAAGTAAATATGAAACTTCAATCAGATACATTGACGAATTATTATTATTATTCACATTTAACATTTAGATCACACTCGCACAATGGGGACGCAAAAAATAAATCTTTAGCGAATATTTATAATGTTTTGCTGCAATTATAAGGAAAAATTCGTCAAAGAACGATTTTTTGCATTCCAATGAGAGTTCTATCTAAATTGCTACATAAAAAAATTATCACATTGCACTGAAATTGAATAAACTAAAACTTTAACTGTAATATAAAAGTACAAAATTCAACATTTCGAAATTTCTCTAGTCGAAATTTCGGAAAAAGTCGAAGTATTTAATACGATTTTTTTAGCGAATTCCACGAGAAGCATGTCAATATTTCCAAAAGCCGAAGTCTAAGGAAGTCCAATTTCGAAAAACAAAACAAAAAAGTAAAAAAACGCAAAATTGAAGATGGGAAAAGTTGAAAAGGGATGATGGGGATTACAGTGCGGGAATTGATCAAAAAAAAGCAGCAGAATCGTAAAAAACAAGTTCGTAAGGACTTCGCGCTCATTGTAACAAACCATAATTTTAAACAAGACAGAATTAGTAACCTAATTGAAAATTTGATGAGAAAATGGTTCTAAAAAAGAGAAAATGATTCTAAAGAAGATAAAAGATTATACGAGTGGTAGTACAAATTGGCTAGAATCCAATAGAGGAAAAATAACCAGACATACGGGAAAGAAAATTAAAATTGTGCGTTTCTATGAGGGCGTATTTGCCCTAAAACGAAAAACAGTTAAAACTATGCATTCTAAGAAAAATGTAGCTTTTAAACAAACGTAGGCAACCCGCATGACAGAATGAATCATACGAAGGCAGTACAGATGGCTATATTTGTAACTAGCTTTTTCAAGTCGATATACAAATATGGAAAGATAATCACCTTGTTGAAATTTAAAGGACTCCAGTGAGACAACTCATGAATATTAATGAGCTTTGAATAATCGACTTCGAAGGCAGACAACGACATAAGTTACAAACTGATAAAAACTTGTATTTCCAAGAATTTTCCGAAGGTTTTAAAAAAAGACAGCACGGCCACGTAAAATATCAATCCAGTTTTTAACTGAAAAGGGAAAGCGAAATAAAAATAAAAGTTGGTATTGAATAGAAAATTAAAAAAAAAACGAGTTCCATCGAAATTCGGTGGTGAATTTAAAAATATTTTGATATTTTTACGACAACTATTTCGTTAAGTACCATAAGTAAGCAAAAAATGATTACATAAATTAAATAACATAAACTACTTGCTCCAAAGATAACCTTGAATCGAAACTTTGAAATGAACAACAAATTAGGTCATTAAAAAAAAATTGGATCACTTGTTCAATAAAAAGATGATCCAATAATCTTAAAATTATCCTTGACGGCGTTTTAAAATAAATTTGTTTGTTGCAATGCAACTTTCAAAACAACAAACCAAAACTGACTCCGAATAATCGAAATTTCAATTTCAGAAAGTATTTTCTACTTTTTGATGGAACGGACTGGTCCTTGGTTATCTTCAAAAATTGAAACACAGAACTTGTCCCCTGAAACCAAGAAAAATTAAAAAACACAACAAAGGTTGCTCTAACGCTGTCATCAGTTTCTCTCTGAAGATGACAGCTTGGCTGTCGAAACGCGTTAGAGCAACCTTTGTTGTGTTTTTTAATTTTTCTTGGTTTCAGGGGACAAGTTCTGTGTTTCAATATTTTCTACTGACAAACATATGAGAAGATAAAAATACACATTCTTTATCATTTAATGCGTTTACTTTTTAAATACATTTTCGATTAAAGCAATAAAATCAGTCGATTCGGATTTTAATTTCATTTTATTTTATAACTACCATATTACGTCCCCGCCACTGTGTCCCGAGTATTATATCTATGGTCCAAATAACCCTAGTTGCAAAAATAACCAAAATTATTTAGGTTGGCAGTATCAAGTAACGTCTCCTAAATTGCAAAATGGCGTCGAAGTGACGTTTTCTTCAATAAATTTTAATTTTGCGGCATTTACAAGTTAATTTTGACAAACATTCGAGCATAAAACCGTTAATTTTACAATTAATAATCCTTCCATGTGTCTAATACCCGCAAACAGCTTAAAATTTGAATGTATTGGAACGATGATCGGATGTGGAACTCTAAAATGAATTTGAAGCTTTCGACAGAAGTCACCCAAAGAAATAATTATTGGAAAATATGCTTGGAAAATTTGACGTGTTTATGTGAACAGGACCCGCTGAAATCATTTTGAGGCTGTTCTCCGTACGTTGGTTTTTGCCAAAATTAAATTGTCCTGTAAACATGATTTTGTCGTTGCATCAAGTAAGTTGTTTAGACCAGAGGTTCTCAAACTTTTTAAACGCGACCCTCTTAAAATTCTCCCAACATTTCTTGGAAATTTTGACATTTTCTTGCAATTTTAACTTTTTCCGAAATTTGTTAACTTCATTCGATCAATTTTTTTTTCAAAATTACGTTTAAAGTTGTAAGTTTAAGTGTAAGTTGGTATTTTTCTCAAAAGTTCAACTTTTTTCGAAGTTTTTTAACCAAAGTCGATGCATCTTTTGCTAATCTTTTTTGATTAGTACGCTTGAAAATGCCAGTTCCGCTGGCGAAATACGTATCGCGTAATTATTTATTTAATTGCCGATGTGTAAAGGGGTGAAACCTTCTTTGAACCAAAATTCATCGTTTTTTTTCTTAACGTTCCAATTTTTTCAGGGAATTTTCCTTTTCCCGAAAATTAACACTTTCGCGTTTTCGTCGACATCGCCACTTTTGAGTCTAAATTTTTTTTAATTCGTCTTTTTAGCGAGATTTCGAAATTTCCCGAAGATTTCAACTTGTTATCGATTTTTTTTGTCTAAAATTTTATTTGTTACCAAAAGTTCGATTATTTTCTTAAAATTCAATCTTGTTCTCAGAAAAAATGTATAAATTGGGAATGTAACCTCAAAATTGTGACAAAAAATGTAAAAATTCGGAATCTAACCTCAAAATTTTGACATTTTTTCTCGTAAGTACGAATTTAAAATAGAAATATAACGCAAACGAAAAAGTATGCTTCGACTCGTAGTTTTTTTTCTTTTCTGTTAGTTTTCGAAAAAAAAATTGAAATTTTCCGAAGATTTCAACTCTTTTTCGAATTTTTTATATTTTTTTTTGTCTAAAATTTTATTTCTTATCAAAAGTTCGATTATTTTCTTAAAATTCAATCTTGTTCTCAGAAAAAATGTATAAATTGGGAATTTAACCTCAAAATTGTGACAAAAAATTTAAAAATTCGAAATCTAACCTCAAAATTTTGATATTTCTTCTCGTAAGTACGAATTTACACTAGAAATATAACGCAAACGAAAAAATATGCTTCGACTCGTAGTTTTTTTCTTTTGTTAGTTTTCGAAAAAAAATTAAAATTTTCCGAAGATTTCAACTTTTTTATCGATTTTTTTTTGTCTAAAATTTTATGTGTTATCACAAGTTCGAATATTTTCTTAAATTCAATCTTGTTCTCAGAAAAAATGTAAAATTCGGAATGTAACCTCAAAATTGTGATAAAAAATGTAAAATTCGAAATCTAACCTCAAAATTTTGACATTTTTTCTCGTAAGTACGAATTTAAACTAGAAATATAACGCAAACGAAAAAGTATGCTTCAACTAGCAGTTTTTTCCTTTCTGTTGGTTTTCAAAAAAAAATTGAAATTTTCTGAAGATTTCAACTCTTTTTCGAATTTTTTTATTTTTTTTGTCTAAAATTTTATTTGTTATCAAAAGTTCGATTGTTTTCTTAAAATTCAATCTTGTTCTCAGAAAAAATATATAAATTGGGAATGTACCTCAAATTTGTGATAAAAAATGTAAAAATTCGACATCTAACCTCAAAATTTTGACATTTTTCCTCGGAAGTACGAATTTAAATTGGAAATATAACGCAAACGAAAAAGTATGCTTCGACTCGTAGTTTTTTCTTTTCTGTTAGTTTTCGAAAAAAAAATTGAAATTTTCCGAACATTTAAACTCTTTTTCGAATTTTTCATTTTTTTTGTCTAAAATTTTATTTGTTATTAAAAGTTCGATTATTTTCTTAAAATTCAATCTTGTTCTCAGAAAAAATATATAAACTGGGAATGTAACCTCAAAATTGTGATAAAAAATGCAAAAATTCGAAATCTAACCTCAAAATTTTGACATTTTTTTCTCGTAAGTACGAATTTAAACTAGAAATTTAACGCAAACGAAAAAGTATGCTTCGACTCGTAGTTTTTTCTCTTTTCTGTTAGTTTTCGAAAAATAATTGAAATTTTGAAGAATTTTTGACGAGACGCTAAGTACAATTTTTTTTCTCGTCAAGGAAGTCAATATTTCCATTTTGGTTATAACATTTTTACTATAATCGGTTTTGACAACCAAAATTCAAATTTTCCACGTTTTTGCGTTAAAATTTGAACTCAAAAATTGAAGTGGTTCGAATCCTTCCTCGAAATATTGAAATGAGTCAAATTTCAACTTTTAATTTCGAACTCAAATATTTCGAATTTACAGAATTTTTTTTCTGGCGCTACTTTTTGAATTTTTTATAAGGGAATAGTTGAAAATCCTTTCTCAAAATTCTAACCTTTGTCCTGAATTTTTTTCAAGAAATATAAAAAATCTAAATTTTAAAGTTGACATTTTCTTCTGTTCGATGGGTCTTGATTCGTTACCCATGAAAAATCTCAAAATTTTACGGAATGTAAGAAAATGTTGCTATTTTCCTTGAAATTTTAATTTTCCAAAAGTAGAACTTTTTCGAAATGTCACAATTCTGACTATCAACTCGAAATGTCATTTTTTTCCTGAATGTTGCAACTTACGAAAGTTTCCCAACTTTTTTCAGCTTCAGAAAAATATTCTGAATTTCAAACTAATAGTGTTGCCATTTTTTCGATATTTCGATTTTAATTTCAAAATTATTTCGACTCGAACCAAAAACTTCGACTTTTTTCATAGAAGTTTGATACTAATTAATAATTTTTGTTGCGTCTATGGTTCAGAAATGTCAAAAATAATCACAAGGAGCGAAGTCAGTCTAAGTCTAATGCGAAGGCTTCAGAGGGCAAAAAAATCCTTAAAATTGATCTTACGTGGTACAAAGACCAAAACCTCGTCGAAAAAATCGTATCATAATTGAATTCATCTCAAATATCGAAGTGTTTACAAACATCAACTTAAATCAAAAGTACACACAGATAAGATACCCATTCAACTGCTCAAACCTGCAACGATTGTTTCAGGAATGCCCAAAATAGAACAAAAAATGCACCAAAGATAATTCTGCATGTGACACATTCCAATTCATAAATTTACAACCGGAATCATTTCTATATATAGCGTTGGATTACGTAATAATTTTATTTAAAAACAACCTACATGGTTAACTGCTTGAAATTACTGGATAATTGAATCAATTTATTTAACAGGCGTTTTTTTAAAAAGAAAACGTGATAATCCGCTAAGTATTTGAAACGTCCCAGATGCATCGCCTACTTTCTCCGTAATTCCGCTTCGCGAGATGAAAGATTTAACGCACGAAAAAGCTCGCAAAATAAATGAACCGAACGGCAAAGCCGCTAAAGATCTTCAACAGCTTCTCGCCACTGAATGTGTAGTCACGGATTCAAGGCCGTTGAACCATAATTACAGACACGGTTCAGTGAATCTTGAATATCGAGGCGCAATGCAAAATTCTAATAGAGCTGAGGTCATCTCAAAAGAATTGATATTCTTCCGAAAGTTAAACAAATAATAAACTAAACATTTGAATTGAAGGAACCAATAGGCTGAGGGTCCTATTTAAAAAAGGACGCGCCGAAGTTTAACCGTCATTTCTAACGGTTTTCCCTCACGCCACTTGCGCAAATTTCAAAATCGTATCCCCATCCCCTCGATTGAAATTACGCCAAAAAAGAATCACACCCAAGAATATGAATTTCAATTAAATTTATGTTTCACAAATTTATGTTAGCACCGATAAATTAGCAACTAATTAAATTGTCATTTAATACTGAATTTAAGCGACACAGAGCGACTTGCAAGCCGGCCGGCTGCAACCAATACCTGACAATTCCCCCAAATTGCAAGCAAATTACATTAACGGATTAAAAACAATTGAACCTCATTAATAATCGATTAATGGTTCAAGTGCTCATAGATAAATAGGGACCTGGGCAGGTCCACAACATGGCGCTTAGCCGGCTGCTAGTTTTCCCAATACAAACACGATAAAAATACAAAAACCACAATCAAATTAGTTGAAAATGTACTCACTTTGGCTCCAATCTGGTTTCCGCACTGTCCGGCTTGAATGTGCACGATTTCCCTCATATTTATTAAGTGTTAAAATTTACTTTAAATGCGATAAAACTCAGACGTAACGACTACCGCTCGAGTATCGATCTAAATGAGATGGCGTCCAACGGTTTTTGCTTTTATAGGGCCCCACTCCTCCGCGCGCTGCCAACACCTAAACGACTAAAGCACCAAAGGAAAAGGTGCCAGTTGTGAATTCAAATACACGTAGGTTCAACTGGTTAATAACAATGAAGAAATAATTTATGATGCCTTATTTATCCGCGAAGATGATTCGATTGCTCTGATGCGGAAGAGAGAAAATTAACAATACCTTATAAAAGTAAGCGTTTGGAACGGTAATGATTGAAGGCGATAGATAGCAGTCAGGAGCGTAGATGATGAAGCGTCATTGAGGGTTTACATGTGCGAAAATAATTCATATACGGGGCTTAGCTTTTAAAAACGAAAATGGTTCTTTTTAATTAAAATAGGCGAAGTCTAAAACAGTAGCGTGTAGCTGCTAAGAGAGGACATTCTTACGCAAATATATTTTTTTAGAATATATAAAACCAAACCATTTTAAGTAATTATTTTTCTGCTCTGACTTATAATTAATTCGAAAAATACTATATTTATTTTTATTTTTGAATAATCTACCATATTCAAATGTTTACTTTAGTTTGTAAGTTCATGTTATGACTAATTGGAATGTCAAGGTTATATCCGAAATCTCTATAAAAAAAAGCTGTAATTTTTAGAAAAAAGTCAAATTTTGATTTTGAAGTAAAAGTATTAGGCAAGAGTTAAAAATTTTAACTTTCACTTGTGAAGTTTGACATAACAATTGAAAATTTCCGAAATTATTCGAATTTCCAATTTTCGTTTTTCAGGTTGGTATTTAGAGGAAAAAAAGGGTTAAAATAAGAAAAGAAATTTGTCGAAATTTTTAGAAAAATGTCGAAGTTTCGATTTTAACGTAAATATATTGGCGAAATTTTCATTTTGAATTAAAAAGTTTGCAATAGAAAATTCTAGAAATTATTCGAAATTAAAAGTTGAATTTCCAAATTTCATGTTTAAATTTAGTATTTTGACAAAATAATGTACAAAATTCGCCAAAATGTTTAGAAAAATTTCGAGTTTAAAGTAAAAATAATAGAAAAAAGATTAAAAGTTTTAATTTTCAATTTAAAAATTTGGCGCAATAATCGAAAATTTGAGAAAAAATTCAAAAATTGAAAAAAACTGAATTTCCAAATTTCCTGTTTAAAATTGATGTTTTGAGGAAAAAAGTTCGAAATTTGGCGAAGTTTTTAGAAAAATATCGAAATTTCAAGTTTAATGTAAAATATAAGAAACAAAATAAAAATTTCAATTTTTAAATTCAAAAATGTATGATTGAAAATAGAAAAAATTATTCGAAAATTGGAAAAAACTGATTTTACAAATTTTCTCTTTAACGTTGGCATTTTATGGAAAAAAATTTGAAATTTGTCAAAATTTTTAAAAAAATTGCCAAATTTTCGTTCTAAAGCAAAAATATTAAGCAAAAATTAACAATTTTAACGTCAAATTGAAAAGATCAACAGAATAATCGAAAATTTGAGAAATTAGTCGAAATTTGAAGGAAAAAGATTGATTTTTCGCAAAATTTGACATTTAATTTTTTGAAGATTTTTAAGAAAATGTTATTTAATTTAATTGGTCTTTTGATTTTGCAATAATTGATTAATTTTGATTTTAGTTTTTTTTAGATTTTTTGGGGAGATTTTGACCTTTTTTTTATTAATTTTTAAATACTTCTGTTTTTTTAAATTTTTTGCTTTAATTTTTCTGATTTAGCAAAATTGAAAATATTCGTAAAATTGCAATTTGTTTCCTTTTCCAAATTTTTCATTTCCACAAAATTCTTCCTTTTCATCAAACTTTCGACTTTAAATTCTGTTTCTCCAAATTTCCGTTTTCTGGGAAAATTTGACATTTTTCAACATTTTTGACTTTATCTTAAACATTTCTACCTTTTTAAAAATTCGCGAAATTTTAACATTTTTCAAAATTTCGACTATTTTCGCAGTTTTTACTTTTTTTTTAAAAAATTTGTCTTTTTTGTAAAACGTTCGAAATGTTTATTAAAATTTGAATTTTTTTGGAAATTTCCTTTTGTAACATTTTTCTAACATTTCCACTTTCTTCAAAATATTTAAATTTTTCTCTAAATTTCGACTTTTTTCAAAATTTTTGCTTTTTTCCAGATTTTTGTTGATAAATGTTCGACTCTTCTTAAAATTCCTGTATTTTCTCAACAATTTCCGTTATTTTTGAAGAAGATTTATCTTTTTTTCGCATTTTGTACTTTCGAACTTCGTTTTTTTAGCGAAATTTCAACTTATTTCCAAATTTCGATTTTTTTTTCAAAGTTTTTACTTTTTTCCAAAATTTGACCCTTTCTCCTATTTTTCATTTTGTCCTTAACGTTACCAATTTTTTGGTTTTGATTTTGGTTTTTTTTAGATTTTTTGGGGAGATTTTGACCTTTTTTTTATTAATTTTTAAATACTTCTGTTTTTTAATTTTTTTGCTTTAATTTTTCTGATTTAGCAAAATTGAAAATATTCGTAAAATTTCAATTTGTTTCCTTTTCCAAATTTTTCATTTCCACAAAATTCTTCCTTTCATCACATTTTCGACTTTAACATTTGTTTCTCCAAATTTCCGTTTCCTCAGAAAATTTGACATTTTTCAGCATTTTTGACTTTATCTTAAACATTTCTACTTTTTTAAAAATTCGCGAAATCGCGAAATTTTAACATTTTCTCAAATTTCGACTATTTTCGCAGTTTTTAGTTTTTTTTTAAAAAATTATCTTTTTTATACAACGTTCGAAATATTTATCAAAATTTGAATTTTTTTGGAAATTTCCCTTTTGTAACATTTTTCTAAAATTTCCACTTTCTTCAAAATATTTAAATTTTTCTCTAAATTTCGACTTTTTTTAAAATTTTTACTTTTTTCCAAATTTTTTTTGATAAATGTTCGACTCTTTTCTTAAAATTCCGATTTTTTCTCAACAATTTCCATTATTTTTGAAGAAAATTTGTCCTTTTTTCGCATTTTGTAATTTCGAACTTCGTCTTTCTAGCAAAATTTCAACATATTTCAAAATTTCGACTTTTTTTCAGTTTTACTTTTTTCCAAAATTTGACCCTTTCTCCAATTTTTGATTTTATCCTTAACGTTACCAAGTTTTTTAAAAGTTTGACTTTCAAAATTCGTATTGGTGAAATTTTGAAATTTCCTTAATATTTCAACTTTTCTCAAAATTTTTACCTTTTTACCAAAAATCTTTTTTTTATCAAAAGCTCGATTTTTGCTTAAAATTTGTTTCTCCAAATTTCCAATTTTTTAGAAAAATTTGACATATTTTGGCGTTTATTATTTATTAACTTATTAGATATTTCTACTTTTTTAAAAGTTCGATGTTTTTTCCAAAACTCTTCGCGAAATTTTCAAAAAATTCCTACTTTTTTCAAAATATTTACTTTTTCCCGAAATTCAGTCTTTTTTATGACATGTTTAACTTTTTTTCTTAAAATTTTCATTTTTATTTAAAAATTTTCTTTTTTTTACACAAAAGTTACCCTTTTTTTTCGAATTTTGTACTTTACCCTTGAAATTTTGAAGTTTGTTAAAAAGATTTTTTTTTTGTCAACAATCGTCTTTTTGGCAAAATGTTAACTTTTCTGAAATTTTCGACTTTTTTTTTAATTTGTTTTTTTTTCTGGAAATATCCTTTTCTTAACATGTTTCCAAAATTTCTACTTTTCTTCAAAATATTTTATTTTTTTTCCAAAATTCCTCTTTTCTTTTATTAAATGCTCAACTTTTTTTTAAAATTGTCATTTTTGGAGAAAGTTTGTCTTTTTCTATATTTTGGACTTGATACTTGACATTTCGAACTTTTTTAAAATGTTGCTTTTTTGTCAAAATTCGTCTTTTTAGCGTAATTTCAACACTTCTGAAAATATTCAAGTCTTTACCTTTTTCCAAAATGTGTCTCTTTTGTAAAACATTTTTTTTTAATTTGATCTTTTTCTGAAAATATCCCTTTTTAAATATTTTTCCAAAATCTCTACTTTCTTCAAAATATTTCAATTTTTTCCAAAATTCCTCTTTTCGTTTATTAACTGTTCAACTTTTTTTTTCTTAAAACGCCAGATTATTCTAAACAAATTTCAATTTTTGGAAAAAATTTGTCTTTTTCTGTATTTTGGACTTGATATTTGCCATTTCGAACTTTTTTAAAATGTTGTTTTTTTGTCAATATTCGTCTTTTTAGCGTAATTTCAACACTTCTCAAAATATTCAAGTATTTACCCTTTTCCAAAATTTGTCTCTTTTGTAAGACATTTTTTTTTAATTTGATCTTTTTCTGGAAATATCCCTTTTTTAACATTTTTCCAAAATTTCTACTTTCTTCAAAATATTTCAATTTTTTCCAAAATTCCTCTTTTCTTTAATTAAATGTTCAACTTTTTTTTCTTAAAATTCCAGATTATTATAAACAAATTTCCATTTTTGGAGAAAATTTGTCTTTTTCTGTATTTTGGACTTGATATTTGACATTTCGAACTTTTTTAAAAAGTTGTTTTTTTGTCAAAATTCGTCTTTTTAGCGTAATTTCAACACTTCTCAAAATATTCAAGTTTTTACCTTTTTCCAAAATTGTTCTCTTTTGTAAGACATTTTTTTTTAATTTGATCTTTTTCTGGAAATATCCCTTTTTTAACATTTTTCCAAAATTTCTACTTTCTTCAAAATATTTCAATTTTTTCCAAAATTCCTCTTTTCTTTAATTAAATGTTTAACTTTTTTTTTCTTAAAATGCCAGATTATTATAAACAAATTTCCATTTTTGGAGAAAATTTGTCTTTTTCTGTATTTTGAACTTGATACTTGACATTTCGAACTTTTTTAAAATGTTGTTTTTTTGTCAAAATTCGTCTTTTTAGCGTAATTTCAACACTTCTCAAAATATTCAAGTTTTTACCTTTTTCCAAAATTTGTCTCTTTTGTAAGACATTTTTTTTTAATTTGATCTTTTTCTGGAAATATCCCTTTTTTAACATTTTTCCAAAATTTCTACTTTCTTCAAAATATTTCAATTTTTTCCAAAATTCCTCTTTTCTTTAATTAAATGTTTAACTTTTTTTCCTAAAATTCCAGATTATTATAAACAAATTTCCATTTTTGGAGAAAATTTGTCTTTTTCTGTATTTTGGACTTGATATTTGACATTTCGAACTTTTTTAAAATGTTGTTTTTTTGTCAAAATTCGTCTTTTTAGCGTAATTTCAACACTTCTCAAAATATTCAAGTTTTTACCCTTTTCCAAAATTTGTCTCTTTTGTAAGACATTTTTTTTAATTTGATCTTTTTCTGGAAATATCCCTTTTTTAACATTTTTCCAAAATTTCTACTTTCCTCAAAATATTTCAATTTTTTCCAAAATTCCTTTTTTCTTTAATTAAATGTTTAACTTTTTTTTTCCTAAAATTCCAGATTATTATAAACAAATTTCCATTTTTTGAGAAAATTTGTCTTTTTCTGTATTTTGAACTTGATACTTGACATTTCGAACTTTTTTAAAATGTTGTTTTTTTGTCAAAATTCGTCTTTTTAGCGTAATTTCAACACTTCTCAAAATATTCAAGTTTTTACCTTTTTCCAAAATTCGTCTCTTTTGCAAAATATATTTTTCTTAAAATTTGATCTTTTTTGAAATTTCCTTTATTTTAAATTTATTCCCAAAATTTCTACTTTCTTCAAAATATTTAAATTTTTTTTAAAGTTCTTCTTTTTTTATTAACTGTTCAACTTTTTGTCTTAAAATTCCAATTTATTCTAAAACTTAGACTTTGAAATCAGTGGCGGCTGGTGACTTTTTGACAGGGGGTGCGCAGATGCAAAAATATTAGTAATTAAGAGTTTAGGTGACTCCAGTGTCATAGCAAGATATTAAATTTAAGAGAAACAAAAGTGACACAAAAGGTGTGATATTTAATAGTATTTTTACGAATTAAATTTAATTACCATCTTATAATCTCCATTTCATGAAAACTGCATTTGAAAATAAAATATATTTTATTACAAGGTTCTAATTAAACTCTACAAAAACACAAAAAAAATATTTTTCAAAACAAAATCCGCTTTACGATCTTTTAAAGAAATAAAGTCTTCATTACTTTCTCAATAAAATTGTTTAAATCCAAATCTATAAATGAATAATTAGACCCTAGAATGGGTACTGCTATCTCTTTGTGAATAGCGGTACTATTGGCAGTTAGGCCTGGAAGCGGCACAATTAGCAATCGCAATCAGATCAGCCGCATCATAAACGTAAATACACACTCCAAACTCTGACTCGTACTCACCATTTGGCAATATCGCACATGCGCGGAGCGGCGTACCCCGGGCTACCTTTAACGTGGTGTTCTGTAGCTTATTTCTCCGTATCCCGTGAAGACCGTTGATAGGCATCGCACGGCACCCTCGCTAGGTGCATAATTCTGCGCCCACCAACTTATTTAAATTTCCTTATAATATTTAATATGTATAACGGAATCAAACGTTGGTGTATTTGATTCCAAGTCATTCACAAGTATTATTCTGTGTAGTATGTCATTATTTTGTGTTTAAAAATGTGATAAATCCAAGTCTTTTACATTAAACAGAAAAGAATAGATCGCTCATTTCACGAGGAGCGCGCGCTCTTGCGCTCTTTAAGACCAGCCGCCACTGAAAAAAAGTTGAAATTACAAGATTTCTAAAATTTCCATTTTCCAAATGTCAATTTTATTCATTTTTATTTTTATTTATTTATTTTCTTAAGCTCGAATTTAGAATCCATATTTTCTTAAACTCGAACTTAGGATCCGGAATCTGATATTGAAGTCAAAATTCTGGAAAAACTTTGAACAAAATTAGGCCAGAAATTTAAAAATTTTTCACGGAATTTTGACATTAAAAAAGACGTTGCATGAATTTTTTCCAAATAAATTTTTTTCGACTTTTTTACCTGAAATGTTTAAATTGGTCGATTTTGGACTACAAGTGATGATAGTAGAATGTAACATTTCCAATTTAAATGATATAAAATCAAATTTTCTTTTTTTGCTTTAATCTGTCATAGCATTTATATTTTTCCAAAGAGTAATATCAAAATGTTAATTAGGAGAGAAAAAAATTCTTCTAAACATATCAAAACAAAAACCACTAAATATTCAGTTAATTATTGTAAGCTACAAATGTTAAACAACTCATTTTACTCTCAAACTTAGGTAGAACAAATGTGTTAATATTGTTTATTATTATTATGATATATTCGCATTGCTTAGATAAAGAAATATGAGCTTGTTACTTCGTTCGTTGATGACGTATTGGGGAAGGAGCAAAAATTTCTCTGCTCCGCATCACGTCATCGTACGCTGCCTGACCTGAGTGAGGGCAACCGAAATCTAAGCGCAATTTTTATGCCAAACACCGCTCTCCAATTTTACAAATGGTGGCTTTATTTTTTAACATTTTTTTTCAAATTTGGAGAACTTATGAAGCAAGGATGTCGAATTCGTGCTTTGGAAGTACTTTTTTCAAATTCCATTTAGTTTCCGGGATATTCGCTTCTGAAAACAGGCAAAAAAGAGACAAATTGTACGCCCATTTATGGGAATACTAAGAAAAAAATCAAAAATATGCTTCCAAAGCCCGAATTCCCCAACACCTTAATACTATTACCAAATTTCATTAAATTCTAAGCGATAGTATTGACGTAGTTTGTAAAATGGCAAGCAAAGAATTTCGACGTTTTAAGAGTACTAGAACGTTGCCTTATACGTCAATACGGCACTGCCTTCATAAATAAAGCTTATTTAGAATTTATGTCCAGTTGCATTTAATTGTAGAATAATGTATGCAAATATTGTGTTAATTCGTACTTTATTTTGATCTCGCTTCACTCGTTAATTTTTTAACCTGTGGCTATGTCTTTATATGGTCAAATTGTTACTTAACATTTCACACTAGACTTGTTTTACAAGTTTTGTTTTCGGTATGAGTCACTACTGTAAATTTAAATACAACATTATGATATAATAATACAAATTATGTATTGCTTTAGCTCCAGTTACTGTTATTATTTTCATCGATAGCACGTAATCATCAGCAGGATTTAAGAGTATTTAACTGAATCATACCAATTTTATGTTAACCTTCATTACACATGCTGAGTAAACTCAGAAAAAAATGCATTGTGCACATTATTTGTCTTTTTCTGAACTAAGTGCCCTTTTACATCAACAATGCATTTTTTTTGCATATTTGCTATTTGCTGACAAATTCTTTCCCAAAATTAATGACTTAAATTTGCTTTTTTAATTTCTTTAGGTTCGAGTTATGTTGAAAGAGCGGCTGCATAAAGTGCGGCTGCTGTTGAAAGTGCGGCCATTTGAACATCGAATACCCTAATTATCTTATCAGCAACCCTTATCTTTATCCACCGATATTGTTGTTGTAAAATTAAAATTTTCTAAGTATAACACTTCTATCAGATTCTTTATTCAGATTGTTAGATGTCAGTCACGTCAGATTCTTTAAAAAATCAGAATTTTCTGGAAAAAGGTTTTTCAAAAAATCAAATTTTGAAAAATTCGAAATTTTGAAAGAAGTTCTATTTTTTCAAAAAGAGCCGAGATTTTGAAAATAGCTCTGCATTTTTAAAAAAGTCAAAAATTCGAGGAAACTCGAAATTTTAATGAGAAAAGAGCAAAATGGAGATTCTGAAAAATATTTTGAAATTTTGAAAACAGTCAAAACGTGGAGGAAAAGTCGAAATTTCAATAATAAAATGTGGAAACTTTCAAAAAAGCCGACATTCCGAAAAAAGATCGAAAATATCGAAAAATTCGAAATTTTGAAAGCGGCCTTTTTGCATTAAAGAGTCAAATTTGCATACCAGATCCCCCAAAAAAATTGGAAATTTTATAAGGCTAATTTTTCAAAAAATCCAATTTAAAAATTTTATAATTCGAAAAAAAGCCAAAATTCTGAAAAATATTAGGAATTTTTAAAATAATCGAAATTTTGGAAACTTCGAAATTTGGAAGAAACTTCTATTTTTTCAAAAAAAACCGAAATTTTAAGAATTCCTCTGTATTTTTAAAAAAGTCAAAAATTCGAGGAAAAAGTCGAAATTTTGATGAGAAAGAAGCAACATTTTCAAAATGGAGATTCTAAAAATATTTTGAACTTTTGAAAACAGTCAACAGGTTGAGCAAAAGTCGAAATTTCAATAATAAAATGTGGAGATTTTCAAAAAAGCCGACGTTCCAAAAAAAGATCGAAAATTTCGAAATTTTGAAGGCAGATTTTTTCCATTAAAGAGTCAAATTTGCATATCAGATTCCTCAAAAAAATTAGAAATTTTCTAAAAAGGCTAATATTTCAAAAAATCCAATTTACAAAAGTTCTATAATTCGAGAAAAAGCCAAAATTCTAAAAACAAATTCGGAATTTTCAAAAATAATCAAAATATTGGAAACTTCGGAATTTTGGAAAAAGTTTTAAAAGTTCTAAAAGTTCTAAAGAGCAATATTTCCAAAATGGAGATTCTAAAAATATTTTGAAATGTTGAAAACAATCAAAACGTTGAGGAAAAGTAGAAATTTCAATAATAAAATATGGAAATTTTCAATAAAGCCGACATTCCAAAAAAAGATCGAAAGTTTTGAAAAATTCAAAATTTTGAAAGTGGACTTTTTCCATTAGAGTCAAATTTGCATATCAGGATTCCTTAAAAAAATTGGAAATTTTCTAAAAAGGCTTATTTTTCAAAAAATCCAATTTAAAAATTTTATAATTCGAGAAAAAGTCAAAACTCTGAAAAATATTAGGAATTTTTAAAATAATCGAAATTTTGAAAACTTCGAAATTTTGAAGAAAGTTCTATTTTTTCAAAAAAAGTCGAAATTTTGAAAATTGCTCTGTATTTTTTAAAAAGTCAAAAATTCGAGGAAAGGTCGAAATTTTGATGAGAAAAAAGCAACATTTTAAAAATGAAGATTCTAAAAATATTTTGAAATTTTGAAAACAGTCAACACGTTGAGGAAAAGTCGAAATTTCAATAATAAAATGTGGAAATTTTCAAAAAAAGTCGACATTACAAATAAAGATCGAAAATATCAAAAAAATCGAAATTTTGAAAGCGGACTTTTTTCATTAAAGAGTCAAATTTGGTACACAATATTTGGACCTATTCTTATGATTTTGAACAATTTCAACACTACTTTCAGAAAATCGTTTTTCTTCGAAATTTCGAGAACATTTTTTTTTAATAGAACTTGTGGGTTTTTATGTAAACCTCGAATAATTTGTCAAAATTGACATAATTTTTACTTCTTAACCAAAGTTTCGACTTTTTCACTTTTAGTATACTTAGGAATTAAAGCTTTCCTTTGATATTTTCGTTTCGAAATGTCAACGTTTTTCCATGAAATCCGAAAAACTGTATTATTGCAAATCGAAATTTTGAAAATTGCACTGTATTTTTTAAAAAGTCAAAAATTCGAGGAAAAGTCGAAATGTTGATGAGAAAAAAGCAAAATTTTCAAAACGGAGATTCTAAAAATATTTTGAAATTTTGAAAACAGTCAAAACGTTGAGAAAAAGTCGAAATTTCAATAATAAAATGTGGACATTTTCAAAAAAGATCGAAAATTACGAAAAATTCAAAATTTTGAAAGCGGACTTTTTCCATTAAAGAGTCAAATTTGCATATCAGATCCCTCAAAAAAATTGGAAATTTTGTAAAAAGGTTAATTTTTCAAAAAATCCAATTTACAAAAATTCTAAAATTCGAGAATAAGCTAACATTTTGAAAAAAATTCGGAAATTTCAAAAATAATCGAAATTCGGAAAATGGTCGAGATTTTGAAAAAAGTAGAAACTTTGAAAAAGAAACCAAAATTTTGATAACAAAATTTCGAAACCAAAAAGTGTAAATTTTGGAAAAAGGATCCGAGCTTTCAAAAACGTAGAAATTTTAAGAAAATTTGACTTTTCAAAGAAAAGTAGATTTTTTAAGAAATAGAATTTTTTAAATAAAGTCAATTTGCCTGTTAGATTCCTCAAAAGAATGACAATTTTTCTAAAAAAAGGAAATTTTTCAAAAATTCCAATTTACAAAAATTTGAAAATGCGAAAAAAACTAAAGATATTGAAAAAATTTCGGAATTTTCAAATTGGGACGAAATTTCGCAAAGCTTCGAGGAGAAAATCCAAATTTTAATAACAAAAAGTCAAAATTTTCAAAAAAGTTTAAATTTTGAAAAAAAAAGATTGAAAAATTCAAAAAATTCGTTATTTACAAAAATCTAACTTTTCAAAGGATAATCAGCTTTCAAAAGAAAGCGGAATTTTTCAAATAACAGTCAAATTCCAAAAAAAAAGGTCAAAATATTCGAAAAAGTGGAATTTTTCAAAAAAGTCAAATTTGCATGACATATTCCTCAAAAAATTAGAAATTACACAAATTTGTCAAACATTCCAATCTACGAAAATTCGAAGTTTGTAGAAAGTCAATTTTGAAAAAAGTGCCATATTCTGAAAGATGGATGAAATTTCTAAAAATTTCGAAAAAAAATCGAAATTTTGATAATAAAACAAAGCGGCATTTTTCAAATAAAAGTCAAATTTGCATATCAGATTCCCCCAAAAAAAAAACAAAATTAAAAAAGGAAAATTTTTGAAATAACCCTATTTACAAATATTTGAAGATTCCAGAAAAAGTCAAAATTTTGAAAAAAGTTCGCGGAATATACAAAAATAGTCGAAATGTTAAGAAAATGGTCGGGATTTTGAAAAGAGTTAAAACTGCGAAAAAGAAATCGAAATTTTGATAATAAAAGGTCAAAATTTTCAAAAAAAAAGGGTAAAGTTAAAAAAAGAATTCGTTATTTTGAAAAATCTAACTTTTCAAAGGAAAATCGACTTTTTTTTTAAAAGTGGAATTTTTCAAATAAGAGTCAAATTCGCATGTCAGAATCCACCAAAAAAGGTCAAAAAATTCGAAAAAGTGGAATTTTTCAAATGAAAGTCAAATTTGCTTATCCAATTCCTCAAAAAAATTAAAAATTTCTGAAAAAACGCAAATTTTTCAAGGAATCCAATTTACGAAAATTCGAAGTTTTGAAAAAGACTATTTTGAAAATAGTTCTAAATTCTCAAAAATGGACGAAATTTTTAAAAATAGTCGAGATTTTGAAAAATGTCAAAACTTCGAGAAAATGTCGAAATTTTGATAATAAAATGTCAATATTTTAAAAAGGTGGAAGTTTTGAAAAAAAGATCAAAAACCTTAAAAGAGTAAAAATTTGGAACTTCTTAAAGAAAAATCAATACGATACTTCTATTTTTATCAGTATCTCGCGGAAGATGATAGCTTGATCTTCGAAACACGTTAGAGCAACCTTTGTTGTGTTTTTAATCTTTCTTGGTTTCAGGGGACAAGTTTTGTATTTCAATTTTTGAAGATAACCAAGGACCAGTCCGTTCCACCAACATTAAAATTCTAAATTTAAATCGATATTTCAACTATTCAAAATAACACGACAAATATTACTTTTTGGAAGGCCAATGCATTCAAAAAGTAATCAGCTAAACGCAAAATTGTAACTAATCTTTTAAAAGGGTGTCCGATCAGCTTCCCCATTCATAAAAGTCACGACATGCCACTGACGACATTTTACTTTACGATATTATATACTAAAATTCTTTCGAAAATTCTATAAAAGGTAAAAACTTCTAGTTTAATTTGGAACTAGAAATTATGTTTCTATATTTCGACTTCAAATTCGAAATTAAAATCGACACTCGGAATTTCAAAAATGGAATTTCCGTCAAATTGGTAAGCTGCGTAATTATATAAAAGTTTGAACCGAATCAATCATCCTAACTCTTAAAGAATATCAGTTTCAAACAGCTTGCTTCCATTTTAAGCGAGTTACCAATTATCGGCGAACTTTGTAAACATAATTAATATCCATCTCGACTTGTCGAGACAAATTTGCCAATGACGTAGGTGTGAAAACACTCCTATTTGGTCCGAAAAGTGCTGTGCTTGTTCTTGAACTTTTTTTTTCTATTCATTGACTCAAACGTATACCCATATTCGATCGGTCGGGTTAAAAAGCGCCGGCAAACATCCCCAAATTATATCAGCTGTCTGGCTCTGTGAGTCACTGGGTGACGCAACAAGAGGATAGTCGGGGCACCGCCGCCAATTTTATCCATAAATACTTCAACTGAAAACCTTTACCAGTTTAGAATATGCAAGGTATCGCTTGGTTTTTTCTGGAGGACACTTTAGTTTCGAATTTGAATAAAGCGCAGCTTGACATGGAACATGTTCGGGATGTTGGCAGGATGATACTCAACGTTATTTTTATACCAAATAGTAAGGAAGCTGAATTGCTGCTATAATATCCATGTCACGGCAGTCGGAAGCGTGACAACATTGCAAATTCAGGAGACAGACGGACCAACCCTTTCCGCAATACGCTCAATACTTTACGAGATCTTATCTAAATAAAAAAAACCTGGCCTTTAAATGGGTATTAAATTTTAAATATCCCTATTGGAAATGGGGTGTGTATGAACTATTTAGTTCAATAAAACACCACACTTTAATTATCGAGACTTTATTTATTCAAGAGGTCTCAGAAGGTGTGTGTTGTCGCGACGAAATTATATTCTCAACTTCATAGTCGAAAAGGAATCTTTTCGTAATATTTCCAAATAAATCTGGTATATTTCATGATACAGTGCTAATATACATGTCAACGTTAATCCCTTAAAACCTATATTCAGAAAAGGGACTGACCAACGTTCTTAGAATTAATCATCCACCTAAGAGTGTTCCAAATAAGTTGAAGTACCCGTATCAGATTTCACTTCGTAAAAGATACAGCGAAACTCATAAAGCATTCGAGGGTGTCTAATATTTTACTTTAAAATAAGTACCGATAGATTTTTGCTCTCACGTAATGAACATGATTTCCAACAATCCCAAATGGTTTTATTTTCACTGCTTTCTAATTTATAAATTATTTAGGTATCAATTTAGTGTTTGGTCTTTATCTAAGAATGCATCTTTAGAAGTAAGAGGTATAAAAAATTATTTAAGAGGATTAGGGATGCAAACGGAAACGAAATGTTTTTGGATATTTATTAATATGAACTCTTTTCATATGTTGGAGCAAGAAATTCGATCTTAAATTTTCGTGGAGTAATTATGAAACGTTCCGTTCGTTTTATAGAGTTTCTTTCCAACTTTATTTGCCCGTGTACGTCCTTTCCACAAAAAAAGGGACTTTATATAACATCGCGTGTTGATTTCTTGCGTAGCCAGCAAGTGAGCGGCCTCTACTGAAGGATGCTGAGGCGTCGACCAGTCCGCGAGTCTAGATGCCCTATAAGGCAATCGAAAGTGTTTTCGATGTCGAATGTGGGTTGGATAAATAGCATATGGTCAGGAGCACATATGGTACCATTTTCGTACCTATCTCTTAGCGATATCGTGCACTTATTATTGTTAATAATAAATACGTGCATTTCCAAAGATTACGTATATAAAAGAGAGGTGATTCAGAGACAACTTTTGAATGCAAATCAATCCGAGTCAAGGCCAATTTTAGTGGTATTTTCGCTTAGAGATTGCGATCGTAGTTGAAATAATATTTATGTCGCTAATTGTTAACAGGATTAAATAAAATGTGGGCGGGCTTCTTATGCTTTTCGTAATTGATTATTGATTGTATTTAATGGTTGGCCCAGTCAGTGGCACGTTCTCCATGGAGCTAGAGCAGTGCCGGTTTCCTCACAGAAAGGAAAAGAACAAACAGTCCCTAGCATGAAATTTTCAGTTTAAACTGGAAATTTCGAGACTAAAGTGGCAATTTCTACTTTATTCTCCAAATTTCGACCTTTTTTGAGGAAATTTCATAGATAATGTCCAAATTTCGGCTTTAATCTCGAAATTTCAACTTTTTTTTACGAAATTTCGAGATAAGTCATAATTTCTTATACTATGCTTAGGTTAGGCAGTCCCACCAACCCACCAACCCGATTTTTATTCGAAATTTCGACTTTTTTTCTCGAAATTTCGACTTTTTTTCTCGAAATTTCGACTTCAATCTCGAAATTTCGACTTTACCCTCGAAATTTTGACTTTTTTCTTGAAATTTCGACTTTTTTCTTAAAATTCCGGGATTAATCTCGAAATTTTTACTTCAAAAAAAGTAAAGAAACTTTATTCAAGTTTTGTAGTGTATTTATTAGTACGCGTGTAACGTTTTCGATCACTAAATTAAAGTTTTTAAGACCGGTAACAGGTAATAAAATAACGTAAGAGTAATTTTTGTGAATATATGGTAATTTTAACTGCGTTTGTACGGAATTTTACCTTCAAATATATGGCAACACTGCACCGCAGTTATCTTTCCTATTCAGTCAAGGACATAACGAATGAAAAGAAATGTTAATGCTGCCATCTGTTGGCCTATTAACGTAGCTATTGCTGGTAGATGGAAGTGGAGAATAACATAACGGCATAAATACACTTATGTAAAAAATAAAAAAATTTTGTAATTAAATTTATAGTGACCTGCATCAATCCGATTCTTAGGATTTTTGAATCGTTCATTAGATCGATCTTATATTTGAGATCGATCTAAAAAATCGACTTTTTTCTTGAAATTTCTACTTTTTTTCTACAATTCTGAGATTAATCTCGAAATTTCGACTTTAATCTCGGAATTTCGACTTTGATATCGAATTTTTTCTCGAAATTTTTGAATCGTTCATTAGATCGATGCTATATTTGAGATCGATCTAAAAAATCGACCTTGAAACATGAAAAAATCGATTTCACGATTAATCGATCTCAGATCGACATCCATACTATAAAGATGTTAAGACTTTCTTTTGTATGAAAGTGCGTATTGTCCAATATGTTCTATATTTTCAAAAAATCGGGATGAAACCTGCTAATTTAATTTTTTTCTTTGGGATTCAATAATTATTTCCATAATAATAATTTCGAAAAGAATTTTAATTCTCAAATATCAGACACCTTTTTTGAAAAGTTGACTTGTTATCTAAATTACGGTTTCGATTTTTCTCGTACTTTCGAATTTAAATCGAAATTCCCTGTTAAATTTATTTTTTATAAAACTTTTTTTTTAAATTTGATTTTTTTTTTAGAAATGCCGGTTGGATTTTGTACTTAATATTTTTGTTATCAATTTTGCCTTTTATAAAACGCTTTTCGGGGAACGGTTTCTTTCGTGGAAAAGACGCGCATCACAACATACCGGGTGTTTTTTTTAGTTACCTTTATATGGAGTACTACTTATTATAAAGGCAAAGTGATTTTGTCGATGGGGCTAATCGGGGTTAAACTATATTCTAAAAATATTTTCAACTTCCCCCCGCTATCGATTATATCGGAAGTAGACATCAACTTTCTTATTTTAAAGGGCAACCCACAAATTTTATATTTTATTTGGATTTTACGTAAAAAAATAAGGTAAGTTTATGTATACATGTTTTCGCTACCTTTGATAGTTTTAAAGATATTTCGATTTTTCGAAAAAAAATGACAGAAAAAAGGGTTATTTTGACTCTTTGTATCTTTTTTATTATTTGCAGTAAAAACATGAAATTTGGGTTGAAATCACGAAATATTATAAAGACTATAATAGCGTAAGCAGATTTTACATTTATTATACAGGGTGATGGAAAATTTATAATCTTTTCTGTTTTTGTTTTATTCAAAAAAACTCTGTTTTTTTAAATGGGAACTATATGTTTTTTAATCATTTTTGGATTCTTCACATAAAAAGAAGAAAAAAGTTATATTACTTATTTTTTAAAATTTTGTGCCGTTACAGAGGTATTTTACATAAATCTTAAAATAAAGAGAATCAAACATCTCTTTTTTGTTCAAGTAGGAAATTAACTGTAGGCAATAAAAGTTTAAAGAATTAATTATAATAAGTAATAGGAAACAAAAATAATTGACAAATAATTTACATCAAGAACAACAAGGGCGATCTTCTGTTTCAATACATTTAAAGGCATATTTTAAGATTTCGAATTGAGTAACGTTTTTAAGCACATCCGATTGTTCCTAGCAATATGCTTGTCATGCAGTACTCGTAAAAAAAATCACTAAAAAATGTCCATTCTAATTTTCATTGTAAAATGTAACGCTTAAAAATCCTGAGTTCTAATCTAACATTATAACAGTTAAAGGACGAATTTTGTTGAACATTTGTTGCTGATTTTCATTACTCCAAAAATGAAAAGTCTGTTTAACAAACCATTTTTACGAAACTTACATTCGTAGCTCCCTAAACATTTTTCAATAAATATTCTAACAATTAGCCAAAAACTTATTCGTCTTGTGCGGTTATCTTGTAAATGTTATTTAGCCTAAAATTTTTAGGCCTTGTGGTTATGTTTTTTTTTGTTGAAAATTTTGTTGTCTACTACCAAGTTGCTCCTAGAAAAAAAAAGATATATTTTTCTTTTT
Organism: Dastarcus helophoroides; assembly: GCA_028583605.1. Lineage (NCBI taxonomy): Eukaryota > Metazoa > Arthropoda > Insecta > Coleoptera > Bothrideridae > Dastarcus > Dastarcus helophoroides. Next base: position 15,932,733 of record CM053337.1, on the reverse strand, counting down.
TATTTTGCATTATATCTTTGTAACGGTGCAGAATTTAAAAAAATTAGTCATATAACTTTTTTCTTCTTTTTACGTGAAGAATTGAAAAATGTTTAAAAAACACATAGTTCCCATTTAAAAAAACAGAGTTTTTTTGAATAAAACAAAAACAATAAAGATCATAAAATTTTCATCACCCTGTGTAATAAATGTAACACTTGATTACGTTAATATAGTCTCCATAATATTCCATGACTTCAACCCAAATTTCAGGTTTTTATTGCAAATAATAAAAAAGATACAAAGAGCCAAAATAACCCTCTTTTCTGTCAGTTTTTTTCCGAAAAATTGAAATATCTTAAAAACTACCAAAGATAGCAATAAACATGTATACATAAACTCACCTTATTTTTCGACGTAAAATCTAAATAAAATATAAAATTTGGGGGTTGCTATTTAAAATAAGAAAGTTGATGTATACTTCCGGTATAACCGGAAGTGAGAGGAAGTTGAACATATTTTTGAAAGGTAGTTTAGCTCCGATTAGCCATATCGACAAAATCAGTTTGCCTTTATAATTAGTGATACTCCATACAAAGGTAACCTCCCAACTAAAAAAAACACCCGGTATAGTAATCAGATTAGGAATCAGCGCTGAAATAAAGAAATAAACATGGACAAGAATTATATGAGAGACGCCGACATAGAGAAGTTCTCCACAGACGAAGGAGGCAAGAGAAAAAGAAGAAACCTTAGCGAGAGCAAAAAAAAATGTCGAGAACGCCAATAAAAACAAAAACAATTGATAACGAGGATAAACTTGATCTTATTCTAAGTATGATGCAGGATATAAGAGAAGAAATACAAGAAATAAAAAATGAACAGAAAAGATACAATAACGACATTAGAAAAATCCAAATCGAAAACACCAAACTAAGAGAAGAAAACGAGAGAATTATAAAAGAAAACGAGAAAATGAAAAGGAATATAAAAATAATAAGCAATAATTTGGAGTGGATCGAAAAAGATAAAAGGAAAAATAACATAATTGTCAACGGTCTAACAGTAAATACAAATGACAATGCAATTTTAATTACAGAAATGGAAAATTTCTTTAAAGAAAAATTAGAAATACAAACCAAAGTTGAAGAAGCTTACAGCATTGGTAGAAATATATATCTTGTGAAACTGGAAAATGAACATGAAAAGAAACAGATTAGGAAAAACAAATCAAAGCTTACAAAAATTAATGAAAAAAATTTCATAAATGAAGACTTGACGCATAAAGAAAGGGAGAAGCAGAGACAACTAAAAAATAAAGCAGAAGAGGAGAAACGCATGGATAAGAATGTCAAAATGGGATATAACAAGATAATAGTTGATGGAGAAACTTTGAAATGGAACAAAATCAAGGAAAAATTAGAAAGTACAAATTCAAAAAACTGAGCAATAAATCTAAAGAGGTAAATAGTATGATGACGAACAAGGCAATGAAAATGGATACGAAAACACATAAAAACACAACAATAGAAAAAATAAATAAAAAGGAAAAAACAGGAAAAGAAATTTGGAAAGGGGGAACATGGAATGTTAGAGGACTAAGGGGAAAAGAGGAGAAACTAATAGAATAATTTGAAATGACAGAGATCCAAATATTAACAATAACAGAAACGAAGAAGAAGGGGCAAGGGGAACTAGTGCTAGAAAATGGACACCTTTTAATTACAGTGGAGTAAAACAAAGTAAACATGCTGCGGCAGGGGTTGGGTGCATAATAGAGAAAGGATTAGTAGATAATATACTAAATTGGGAAGGCATTTCTGAAAGAATACTAAAAATAGAATTTGATGATATATATGGGGAACGAATATGCATGATAATAGCGTATGGATCAAATGAAGATGATTTAGCGAGTAATAAAGATCAATTCTGGGAGGAACTACCATTGGCCACGGAGACATGTAGAGGTAAAATTATCGTAATGGGAGATTTTAACAGTAGGGTGGGTAAAAGAGAGAATAGAAATGTAAATGTGATTGGAAAATGTGGGGAAACAAAAATAAACAACAATGGGTTAAGAATGATAGAATATTGCATATTGAACGATCTCATAATAACAAATACGTTTTATGAACACCAGGATATACATAAATTTACAAGAATAGCGAAAAACAGAAAAGAAAGATCCATAATTGACTACGTACTTGTGCAAAAAAATAATAGGAAATCGATCACGGATGTAAGAGTCAAAAGAAGTGCGGAAATATTTAGTGATCATTACCTGGTTGTAGCAAAAATTAGGAAAAAGAAGAGGTGTAGGAGTGACAACGAACGACACAAAACTGCACCAGTAAAAAAAGAAAATATTAAAACATACAGATTAAGAGAAAAAGATGTAGCAAACAATCATCATCAAATTATTGAGGAAAAAATAAGTAATATAGAAAAGGAGATTGAACAAAAAGATATTGAAGACATATGGCAAATATTTAAGAAAGTAGTAATAGAAGCAGTTAAACAAGCATGTGGCACGATTACAACTAACGCCAATAAAAAGTTAACTGCCTGGTGGAACGATGAAATCAAAAAAGAAGCTAAATTTAAGAAACAAGCGTGGAAAGAGTACTTAAATAATAACACCGCACAAAAATACACTTTGTATAAGGAGAGAAGAACCAAAGTAAAAAAAAATGGTTTTGGAAGCTAAACAGAAGGCATGGGAATGTTTTGGGGAAAAAATGAAGGAGACAAATAAAGGAGATCGCAAGCTATTTTATAAAACAGTGAAGACAATAAGAAAAGGAAAAGAAAAGAAATGGACGACTATAACAAGCAAAGAAGGCGCATTGCTAAAAGATGAGAATTTAATTATGAACAGATGGAAAGAATACTTTTACGAACTATTAAATCCACTGGAAACAGAGACACATGAAGGCAAAAAAGTAACAACAAATGACACAATAGCAGATGAAGAAAATGAAGTACTTACGATAGAGGAAGTTGAAGAAGCAATCAAGGCAACAAAACGTGGAAAAGCACCCGGGCATGATGGAATAACACCAGATATGATTAAACACATGGGGAGGAAAGGTGTAAAACTATTGTACAACATTTGTAATAAGGCATGGATAAAAGGAAAAATACCTAAAGATTGGGGAATAGGTGTTATTATGCCCATATATAAAAAGGGAGATAGAAAACAATGCCAAAATTATCGAGGTATAACTTTATTGAGCACTGTAGCAAAGATATATGAAAGGGTGTTAGCAAACAGGCTCCATTTAGTCATAGAAACGCAATTAAGTGTATCCCAAAGTGGATTTAGAAGAGGCCACAGTATTCAGGACTATATATTCAGGATGAAACAACTTACGGATAAAATATGAAGACAACGGAGAGAGGTATATCTAGCGTTCATTGATCTTGAAAAGGCTTTTGACAGAGCACCCAGAAAAGAAATATGGATAAGTTTGGAACAACGAGGAGTCAGCCGAAAATTAATTGCTGGAATAAAAAGCATATATGAGGAAAATGCAAATTACGTCAGAACGCGAAATATGCAGTCTTCTACTTTCTACACAAGAGATGGTTTACGACAGGGAGGAGTACTTAGCCCATTACTATTTATTATCCTGATAGATGACATAATCAAACAAACATGTCCTAAAACAACAGGCCTACAATTAGGATACTACAATCTACAAAAAGTAGGTATAAAAGAATGTGCATTTGCAGATGATATAGTAATAATGGCCAATTCACCCGAAGACCTACAAACTAACTTAGAAATATGGAAAGAAGCTCTAGAATCTAAACAAATGAAAATAAATGTCAATAAAACCAAAAGTAATGGCGATAACAGAAGATGAAAATAAAAAAATAAATATACGATTGGTAAATAAGGATATACAGCAGGTCAAGGAATTCAAATATTTAGGAGTAATAATAGATAATAAAGGAAATCAGGATAGGGACATCAATGAACGCATATTACAGTATGTGTGCAACCATAGTCAAGAAAAAAGAAATATCCAAAAATACGAAAATGTTGGTATACAAGACTATTTTCCAGCCTATACTACTATTTGGAAATGAAACCTGGATTTTAACGGAGAGAATGAAAAGCCGGATACAAGCAGTCGAGCTGAAGTTCTTAAGAGCGATAAAGGAAATAAGTAGAAGAGATCGAATAAGAAATCAAACAGTGAGGGAAGAACTGGATGCTAAGCCTGTATTAGAAATTGTCGAAGAAAAACAATTAGGTTGGTGGGGACATATACAAAGGATGAAAGATAACATGCCAGTAAAGAAAATATGGGAAGCAAGAACATCGGACCGGAGACGTAGAGGCAGACCTGAAGAAAGATGGGGTGACACCATTGATAAATTAATCAGAAAGAGACAATTAAACCTAAACGAAGCAAAAATTTTAGCGCTAAGCAAAAAGGAATGGAAAAAATTTTGTGAATGAAATAGAGAATACTAATCCCGACACCTTACGGTATAAGGGAATTGATTATATATATTGTTACGTGCGTTATCGGTTCGAATTGATACAAGTGATAGATTATACCCACTTTATTACTGAATTAACTCGGTACACTTCAACTGAACAGTAACTCACTAATTATTTACTAATTGCTAACCAACTTATTGTACTTGCTTCTAACTGACTGACTGGAGGGAAAGCTGATCGCCTTTTTATAGTTTCGGCCCCCGGATTTCAGAATTTTCGGCAGATAAGGCTTATCGAATGCCGAAATTTCTGGAACGCTTACCTGCCGTTTGTTTCGTTATCGCGGCCGCTTTTCCCTTTTCAGAACCTTCTAGAAACTTTGTTTTTTACTTACTAAATTCTACAATTTTATTACATCTATTTACATTGCATTACAATATATATATAAAACGCTTTTCGATTGATTTTATTGAAACGATGTCTAAAAACAATTAACAAGAATTTAAAATGCACAAGACACAACACTTCGGCTGTTAAGTGCTTAGGTATTTATAGAGTGGTGTTGATGTCGATACTATTTATACAACTTGGATAATTAACTTCCTCGTCTAGCAAACCTTCTCAAGCTGCATTATTTAATATAGTGACACCGGAATCAAATTTCTTTTTTGTATTTGTTGTGTGCTATAAATGGTTTCTAACTATGGATGATTTTTCTTTACACAGTATCGGCCCTTGAGGGTGCTACCCCTCACCCAGAATTCTATTTCTAAACGGTACTTGACCTGTGAATTAATCAGCTAAGATTAATTCATAGCAAAGTTAGCTAATAATAATAATAATAATAAATGCAAAATGTACATGAACAGATTATTGAAAAAAGCTTACTGGATCTGAAAATGGGAAAAGGAAAACTGAATTAATTAATTTTTTATCAAATAACTATTTCAAGGATTTAATATCTAATTTATACAAAATTAAATCCATTTTTCTCTTAATTTGGATTTTACAATCAAATTTCGATCAATTCTTTTTAATAAATTTTCTAAATTTCTACTTTTTGCTAAAAATTTTCGATTTAAACGTAAAACTTATCTAAGCTCAAAATTTTCTTTTTTTTTACAAAAATGTTTTTTTAATATTTCGATTTTAATTTTAAATGCTCGATTGTTTATCGTAGTTTATAGAAAACTTTTTCATTAGTTCGATTATAATTTGGAATTTTTTCTCAAAATTTATAGCTCACGGTCAAATTTTCCTCTATATTCTAACTAATTTATTTATATAAATTTTTATTTTTTTTCCCCAAAACCCCAAGCTAACAAATATTCACGTTCAGAGTTGATATAGATGAAATAACGATTGTTTATGATTTACAAATTTTGTTTTTTTTAATTTTTAACTTTAATTTCGAGACTTCGGCGTTTTTCTCAATCATTAACTAGATCGTTATTTTCATTAAATTCAAAAATTTTCCATTTCATAACAGTGTTGGATTAATCACGTAACGAGGGTTAGCAAATGCTACGGGCCGCGCGCCCTGGAGAACCCCACGACAAAGACGTTTCGCGCCTGTGTGCAAAAAAATTATTAAGAAAGACTAGCTTAAGTCATATGATTATGACAATAAAACACTCGCTTTTGCCGCCTCTATTAAAAAATTCAGAATCTCGAATTTTCTAGAAATCCAGAGTTCAAAGCTAAAATGTTTATTATTCTTGTAAAAGGAAACGCCCAATTTCCAAAGATATTTTTGGAAAAATTCTAATTTCCAGTTTGAAAACGTGCAAGATAAACAAATCTATTAAAAAATTCCAGAATTTCGAGTTTTCTAGAAATTTTATCGAAATATCCGAGATTTAGATTGAACTTTAATTATTGTAAAATTTGTTTTCAGAATTCCAACTTTTTTTTAAAATATCATATTAGAACTTCATCATAAATAATAAATTGCACGTTTTTCTAAATCTCGAGTTTGTTCTCAAAATTCTCTACTTAAACCTAAAATTTTCTTTCTCCACTCTTTTTTAGCATTAAGTCAATACTTTTAATGTTTTTCTGAGCATTTTTACATGTAAAATGAGGATTTTAATTTCAACTGAAACGTCAAAATAGACTAATGGAAGTACAGTAGATAGATAATTTAGTTTGTAATATAAAAAACAAAAATAAATAATTTTTGAATCATTACAATGGAAAGCAATTGTTTTTTTTTAATCTCAAGCTTAATGTGAAATGTTTGCTTAAAACTTCGATATTTTTTTAAATAATTTTTAAGCTTTATTTTAATTTCGAATTTCATCCGCTCAAACCTTCAAATTTTTTTGGGAATAGGTTAAATTCGATATTTATTGTAAATTCAAGTTTGACTTAAGTTGAGATTTCTAGTGGGGGTCCTCTGGGAAGCATCAGAGCTGGTTTATATTACTGTGTTTTTGAACTATGCTTTTATACAATTTTAACATAAAACGCTAAAAATCATCGCAGCATCTCCATTAGTTTCTGCCAGGAGCCGTCATTGTACTTCAGGTTAAAATGTGCAAAATGGAAACCTCAAAACAGTTTTTGGTTGTAGGGGTAAAAAATCAATTGTCGCTTGAAATGATCACTTTATTAAATACAGTTTTATTTAATTATAATTAATAACAAAGTAATCTGTTGAAAAAGTTAATCTAAAATACACACTTCTTGTTACATAACCATTTTTATATCATAAATTTATTTTTTTTAATATCCAAGATGTTTCTAAAATGGTACTCAAATTTTTAGAAATGATAACGTAAGTTGAATATTAGAAGAAACCTTAACAAAGTTCGTCTTTAAAACACTTTCATATTAGCCACACCCTTGTAGAGTACTAAAGTATGTTTAAGCAATTCACAAGAATGTTTCGAAGCTCCTACTTCTACACAAACTTTGTCATAAAATTAAATCTCGAGATAAATTGATTACAGTCGACTCCTGCTAAAGTTGCGCCCTGTTAAAGTTCTATGCTCAGTTAAAATTGTCAGGATACGAATCGTTAAAGTTGCGCGGATAATCCCCCTCTCTAATTTTCGAACAATAAAATAGACTTCCGAGTTTAAGCGACACTTTTGAATAACCCACGCAATCGCGCAAGGAGCAATAAAACATATACATTTTTCGACAATGTACAGTACAGGTGGGCGTAACTTTAGTGGGAGTCTACTGTAGAAAATAATATAAACAATGATACAATCTAATTTGGTAATTTTAGTACCTCTCTGCTTTAATTTACAAAAATATGAGAATTCATCCTTATGTAATGTACACAGCAAATGACTCATCTTAAAGTTGATATTTTGCGATTTATGTTTAGACTTCTAAAGCATGCTTTTTAATTTTAGACGTTATTTTCCTTATCTTGGGATCGAGCGATCTTGATGAGTAGCTTCTTAAAAAGTTATTGGTCAAACATGGCCCTACGGGAACATTGCAATCTGAAATTTCAACTGTTGTATAAACATTGATCCTATTAACATTAACGCTAACAGATTCAAACAAATTACCTGAACTTTCGATAAAATCTAGTTTCTTGCATGAAGCTTTTAGAAAAACCTGCCCAAAACAGAGAACGTAGAATCAGTGCCATTGGAGAGTTGATTAAAATTCTCAGTCAGGATTTAGGCAATCGATTGTTTTGTGAACTTTTAACATTACGATACACTCTGCTAATCTTCATATGTTGATATTTTGCCATTTGTTTAGACTTCTAAAGCATGCTTTTCAATTTTAGAAGTTATTTTCCTTATCTTGGGATCGAGCGATCTTGATGAGTAGCTTCTTAAAAAGTTATTGGTCAAACATGGCCCTATGGGAACATTGCAATCTGAAATTTCAACTGTTGTATAAACATTGATCCTATTAACATTAACGTTAACAGATTCAAACAAATTACCTGAACTTTTCATAAAATCTAGTTTCCTTGCATGAAGCTTTTAGAAAAACCTGTCCAAAACAGAGAACGTAGAATCAGTGCCATTGGAGAGTTGATTAAAATTCTCAGTCAGGATTTAGGCAATCGATTGTTTTGTGAACTTTTAACATTACGATACACTCTGCTAATCTTCATATGTTGATATTTTGCCATTTGTTTAGACTTCTAAAGCATGCTTTTCAATTTTAGAAGTTATTTTCCTTATCTTGGGATCGAGCGATCTTGATGAGTAGCTTCTTAAAAAGTTATTGGTCAAACATGGCCCTACGGGAACATTGCAATCTGAAATTTCAACTGTTGTATAAACATTGATCGCATTAACATTAACGTTAACAGATTCAAACAAATTACCTGAACTTTTCATAAAATCTAGTTTCTTGCATGAAGCTTTTAGAAAAACCTGTCCAAAACAGAGAACGTAGAATCAGTGCCATTGGAGAGTTGATTAAAATTCTCAGTCAGGATTTAGGCAATCGATTATTTTGTGAACTTTTAACATTACGATACACTCATGCTAATCTTCGTAGGTCCGCATGAGTGTAGATTAGATTAGATTATATATGGGTCGTTTCAGTGTTTCTCTTCGTCCACCCCGTTCCTCGACCTAAGGAGATCTTTTGTGCATACCCCGATCTATGTAGTTCCCAGGTTTAAACTCTTCCTGAGTGTAACTTCATGAAATTTGGAAAAACTATTTTACTTTATTTATATTTACACTCGTTCTTCGAGAATCATTAGACGGGGAATGAAAACCATATTATGATCCTTGAGGTGAGAATGTAACATTTTCTTTTTCTGAAGCCGTGGACGTCATTTCGATTCATATTAAACTTCCACAATTTCATTACGCTTTCCCATTTATCGGTAATCGTGGTAGATGTAGATAATATTTACCTTTTTATTACACTTTTTTAAACTATTTACTCTTTACATTTCTCCAGATGTTGCCAACTATGAATTTTATGTTCTCAAGCACAGAATATATTTCTCAAGCGCCATCGTTGGAGAATTTGGGAATTATAATCAGTGTTGCCAATGGTTCAATGCCAAATGTCGCTATCAGATCTCTAAAATTCCGCTACCGGCCGCTACCCAATACAGCAAGGGTAAAGAATTCTGCAAAAAACCTGACCTTAAAGAATAAATATATTTTGTTACCTTCGGTGGGTAATTAAAGCCAAAGATATTCTCTGTAATTTATTTGCGAAGTATTCATATTTGTATGCAGTTTTATTGGCTTTTTCTTCGTCGGTCACTCCTTTCACAATCCTAAATTTCAGTACTTTCTATTAAGGGATGGCAATCTGTTTTAGATTGCCGCAAACAGCGATTGCGTTGGATCTTGGTTTATCAATCGCTGTTTGGGACTCAACACTGAAAAACACTTAAAACTATATTAAAATTTAAACGACGTAAAAAATAAATAACAACAAGATTATTTAAAATTTTAACGTGTCGGGCAGTGTTATTCTCTGCCAAAGATATAAAAAATCTTCCGTTTACCTTTCGTTTAAGTAGCGGAATCCCGCTACCGCTGGTAACACTGATTGGAATCGACGATAATTCAAAAATCTGTGTAAGAGGTCGCTACAAGGTATGTTTTTAAATCTCATTTAAGATGACAGGGTGGGGTGGCCCTGGCGAACATAGTGGCGCCATCATGGGGATGAAAGTAACACCAGTGAAAATTGAAATACAGAACTTGTTCCCTGAAACCAAGAAAGATTAAAAAACACAACAAAGGTTGCTCTATGTTCTGTATTGCAATGTTTGAAGGTAACCAAGAACCAGTCCGTTCCATCAAACATAAGTGAATCCGAAACAACGAGAATATCGCCATTCACTAATGTCAAATTAATTGCCTGTCGGCAAAAATAAACATGTTTAAAAGAAACATTTTTCAAAAATCGAAATTTACAAAATAAATAGATAATATTTCAAGAAAAAGTAAAAATTTTAAAGAAAGTTGAAACTTGGTAATGTTAAAGATTTGAAAAAATTAAAAACTTTGGCGCCATCAAATTTACGGAAATCAATTTTGAGAAAAACCAAAATTTAGAAAAATAGTACGCATTTTAAAGGTAACATTTTCAAAATGGAGTCAAAATTTATAAAAAATTCAAATTATTAAAAAATATCAAACAAAAAAAAATGGTCAAAAATTTGAGTAAAGATTGAAATGTCAAAAAAGCCGACTTTTTGAAACAAATCGAAAACTTCCAAATGAGTAGGGAATTTTTAAAAAAGATGTACATTTTCAAATTAAAAAATGGGCAATTTTGAAGAAGACTTAAATAGGAAGAAGAAGAAGAAGAAGAGTTAAATAGAAATAGGATTTTTTTATAAAATCAAAACTGCCAAAACCATAGAATTTAAAAGTGATCTCTTTTCTAAAAAAGCGGAAAATTTTGAAAAATCGCAATTTTCAATAAGTCAAATTTTTGAAATAAAGTTAACACTATTAAATTTTCAAAACAAGATTACATTATCCAAAAAAGCCGAAACTTTTAAAAAATCGAATGCTGAAAAGAGTAAGAATTTTAAAAAAGTCGAAATTTTCAAAAAATTAACGTTTTTAAAAGCCAAGAGTTAAAAATAATGTCAAAAAACCGAAAAAATTGATCAAGTCAAAATTTTGAGAAACAGTCAAAATATCGAAAAAATGGAAAGTTTGAAATAAGTGGAAACTTTAAAATGTAAGAATTTTCAAAAGAAGTCGAAATCTTCCAAAACAGCGGACATTTAAAAATTCGAAATTTTCAAAGAAAGTGAAACTTGTCAATAAGTCGAAATATTCAAGTGATCGATATTAAAATAAAATGAACAATTTGAAAAAAATTGAAATGAAAAAGTTAAATTTTTCGGAAGAAAGTCCAAATTTTGGAGTCGAAATTTTTAAAATAAACAAAATTTAAAAATTGATTTAGTTTCAAAATAAACAAAATTTAAAAACTGATTTAATTTCAAAGAAAAGTTAAAATTATCAAAATAAAAATCTGTTTATATTAAAGATGAAATAGAATAAAGTGGGGTTAACAAAAAAACTTCACAATGTTAAAAAATGTTGTAGTTTAAAAAAAAGGTTGAAATTCTAAAAAAAATGAAATTTAAAAAAAAATCGTTAATTTGAGGGGCGCTGAATTGTCGGTAAAAGTGGTAATTTTCCTACTTCCATCCCTTCCTTCATATCCTCAAGGTAAGAATTAGGAATTTGCGTATAAATAAATACTAATTAATTATGTGAACAAAAATTTCGTTTTTTACAGATGCAATTGATCGAATTTCGCCCACAAACCGCTAGTTATCCTATAAAACGATAATTATCGTAGACATGGCAACACCGACTCGGATGCACATTGAACTGAAATGGACTATAAACATCTCCCTAGTTTCTGTTTCTATGGTGCTGGCGCGTCAGTGCTGACAACTGATAAAGTCCACTTCCGCGTCTTCCGCAAAAATTTTGAGGTTCCCACCTCGGCCCGCTTAATTGTTGATATTGTAATTAACCTCACTTTTTTTTTGATCTAACAAGAGTGCTTGCGCTATTGTGCTTGCCTTCGATACTATTAAAATTGGCTTTGTGGGATTGAGAGACATCTACACTTACCGTGGGACGTACTTCTGTTATCGAAAAATCTTTTGTGGTAATTATAATTATGCTTTTAATATCTTTTTATCCTTAGCAAGCAAATACTTTGGATGTAAACATTTTTAGATGAATGATAAGTTTGAACGCTTCAACAAAGGAGATAACAATGAAGGAACTATTTATTTCAACTGGCACATGGTCAGTGGTCAGATATTCGACATGTTGCACTGGATTGAAAAAAGGGTAAACAAATTTTCTGTTGGTTGATTAATTGAGTCTGGAAAGTCCAAAGAAGGTTTCACCCCTTTACCACATACGCCGTTGCGTAATTATTTATTTAATTGCCGATGTGGTAAAGGGGTGAAACCTTCTTTGGACTTGATCACAAGCCACGGTGTTTAGTTCAGTGCTTTAGTGGGTCTGGAAAGTTAAACACTGTGCATGGGGAGAATATAATGGGAGATTTTACATTGAGTGGTATCGGTGGAATAGATGGGCAGACCGTGTTTTCTCCTACACTAATTGACATTTCCAACCCTTTTGTGGAATTCTTTAATGTTCATAACTGTTAAACTTTATTAGCGATCAAAAAGCAACAGATATTAAAAATTCCACAATGTTTTGATCAATATTTGCCAACTCCGGACCAGATTTCGCATTACTGCATCATCGTCAGTTATACCAGCAATTTGTTTAGCCGTTGTTATGCTAACAAGCTCCATGGGTCACAGACTCCTACGAATATTCCGTCTAATACGAATTCTAGTCCAAAGCTTCAATTAGAGGTGTTTTCTCAAGATCAAGCTGCTCGTTCATGAGTGTAAATTGACTATATTGTAAGTATTTGTGAATTTCTACGGCTTTCAAGAATTTAAGTTTTTTAGTGTTATTACAAATATGTAATACTTCTACTGTGTTCACACGTGTAAGTTTATGTTGTGCATCTATTAAAAACACCGCCGAAGATGGAGTAATGTGAAACCTGGTCCGGTGTTAGCAAATATTTATCAAAACATTGCGTTTTTTTTTAATATTTGTTGCTTTTTGATCGTTAATAAAGTTGAATAGTTACGAATTGTCCTACAATAACTAACCAACAGTTTTTGTAAAATTTCTTCAATATTTGCATTTTTTCACTATTTCGACTTTATTCCCAATGTTTTTATTTCACTATTCCCCTTTTTCTAAAAATTTCGAATTGTTTTCAAATTTGTTTCACTGTTCTTCTCAACATTTTGCAAAATACATATTTCTACAAATTTCGACTTTAAACCTTATGGAAATTTTCACTTGTTTTATAAAATTCGTTTGATTATTTCGTTATTCCGACCTTATTTCCCTTTCTCTCAAAATTTCGATTTTTTTTCCAAAAGGTCCTTTTTTACGGAATGTTGACTTTGAATAAATTAAGGTGAATTTAATAAAATATATTTATTCTATTTTTTGTTTACAATGTCTGTAATATTTTTGATATCAAATTAAAAGAAGGCTAATATTTTCTCCTGCACAGATTTGGATGACATCCTTTTGCACCTCTATTATTCCATGTTTTTAAATGTCTCAGAAGGAGCGGATTAGAAATGCCATTCAACATGCTTGAGACACTCCAAAAGCATTTTTTGTTTAAAAAGTTTACATAATACAGTTTCTGCAAGCTGTAGATTAAAGAAAACAATTCTATGTGGTACCAAGGTTAAGGTAGAATTACCCATAGAATTGAACCACCCGAAGTTCGGACTAGCGGGGTTCTACTGTACTGTAATTAATTATCTTTTAATACGAATTTCGCTTATAAAGAACAGATTTCTTCAATCCCTTGAGGTTCATAATAAGATATGCAGACATCGCTGTGTATATAGCTGTAAATTTATAAATTAAAACCTTATTCTTCCAATTTTTAAATAAAAAATTGTTGTAATTTGGTACAGTGATAAATTAATTAAGCCAATTTGACCAAAATTCATAAACTACCTGTTTAACTCTGTTTAACAATTGAAATTGACATAAAAAATGAACTTTATGTGTTAATCATCTTAAATTATCTTTATTTTTTTTTTATCGAATAAACATTTTTCTTAGATTAAACCAAGCTTATGAATGATTCATTAACAACTTATTTGCTTTTTCAGTCACGTTGCATCATCCCTTACAATTGAAAACCAAACGACAGCTACCCCTGATTGATGCTGTTCAAGGAACAAGAACTTCCAGGAAGTACTCTAGCCACCTTGGGGATTGGAGAGTCCTGTGAACTAATCTTGTACATTGCCGGAAAACTCCACTGAATTATACTCTTATCTTAAGCAAAATTTTCAAGAACCTTATGTTATAGCAATCAACTTTCACTTGGCAAGTTGTGTATAAGCTGATCTTATAACGTGTAGTTACTTTAACATATTTTGATTACCTGCGAAATATTCCCTATAGATGTCTTTTTTTTAAATTGAATTTATAAAATATGGCAGTACTGCAGAAGCAGATAGCTCTTTATTTGAAGTTATTAAACTGCCATCGATGATTTCACTTTGCATTTACCTAGAACTGATGTTTATGTAAGTTGCTAAGAAGTTGACATTTTGAGTTGTTATGTTTTTCCTAATTGTGGGTGTCATTCTGCTCCTGCCACCACTTGGGATGTGGCCGTCATCATGGTTCTTTGTTAGTTTAACGCGGTTCCGAAACTTTCGTTCCTTTGACCGCCGTCTTTTGGTGAACATTAACTGTGGTGATAATTTTGTGAGCTGCGGGCGCCGCCGATCGAAAGCTACTCGATTCACCCCTGATGGCAGGCGTCCGTGACCACCTGCAGCCGCCCCAAAAGAAGGCTAATCAGTTCACCCCCTTTGGTGCGTGCCGTCGACTGTGCTCTATGTTGTTAGGTGCGCTAGCGAGAGTTCGTTCACCGGACGAAAGCTACTTAATCCACCTTCGTCGGTGAGGGGTCGGGGTAACTAGCTCCCCATTTCTACCTGACTAGGTAACTAGCGTCCCAGCACAAAAATTATAGGTACGTAACAAGCGTCCGCGCTCCTCATTAAATAAGTGTATGTATAACTAGCGTCCTAATTATGTACCTACCCGAAGTATTAAAGAATTATTTTTTTGAACACATTCTGGAGATTTTAAATATGTACTGTTCTCGATAGGGTTATATTCATTGGGATTGGAAGTTGCAACGTCAAAATATGTATAAGTTAATAAAACAATATAGGATACAGTATACAGTTTATTATGAACTTGTACAATACACAGATATTAAAAATACATACATAGGTGGCAGTTACATTGGCAGAAACTTGAAGAAAACCCTTTTTACAAATTCAAAAACAGTTATACTTTCCCTAAGTAAGCTACCGATGTTGGTTCTCAAAAACATTTCCTTTTCTCTCAATTTTCGACTGTTTAACAGAGTTACTTCTTAATTGAATACTCGTTTCATTTTGTATTACTTTTAATACGTCCATAAATATGAACATATTGGGATGCGGACTATTGAACAACTTATTTAATTTAGATGAAAAGATTCACAATTATTTGTTGTTCTGTTAGCGGAAGAAGAAAATTCGCCCCAAATTTTGGGAGGAAATATATAAGTGTCTAGCACGTAATCGAAAAATTCTGTCACTTTCGTATCATTAGGTGCAATTGCTATTAAATGGTCTGTAAATATATCAGACACTTGGCGAGGATGTAAAAATGGAAGTCCAAAAAATAATTTCAAAAACATTGCAGTTTCAGATTTGGACTTGTATTCTGTACTCAAGCCAAGGGTCTGAATTTTTCTATACCAACTTTGCCCAAGATGAAAGCGGCACCCCCTTATATTTGTATTTGGCAATACTAATTCCATTGCTGTGTGGGTGGCTTTTTCAAAATCAATAAATATATTTACGTTAACTCTCCTTTCCTGGCGTCTCTCCATTACTGTTTCAGAGAGATTATCTTGGGAAGCATCATCATGATGCTTACGATGGCATCTTGGCGGTTCCCGGCTTCAGAGACGGCCCTAATCAAGTCCAATACGACTCGTTTTGTCGTTTCCGAAGTTTTCTTGGGGATCTTCTTTGCGCCACCTGCAACTGAGGCATAAATGTTTCCACTTACCTTTGGGTTGGAGGTTCCGATCGGTTTCGGCACAGCCTTTGGAGGATTGACTGTTGTTGTTGCCTTTACTGTCGGTTTGGCTTTCGAAGTTATGGGTCTTCTCCTGAGTGGCCTTTTGCTTCCTTGGCGCTGGAAAGGCAGGGCATCCTCTGTAGCTCGCTACATGGTCTCCTTTGCAGTTGGCCGGTTTTTCCCTCGGCCGCTTGCAATCTTTCGTGAGGTGTTTCCCAGCACACTTCACGCAAACTGCCTCGGCGTGACAGTTCATCTGTCCGTGGTGAAAACGCTGACACCTGTGGCATTGCTTCGCCAGGTTATTGGACCTTGGGATCTCCACCTGGATATCCAGCCCCATTAACCTTGTCGTCTGGAAGACACCTTGTCCGTGTGCAGCTCCACGAACATTAGACTGTGAGTCTTCTTCGTGCGAGAATTTTTCATTCTTCGCCCGTTGACAACCTTGAAGTCCTCCTCTTCAAGGTCAGTTTTAAAATCTTCCTCCGGGGTGTCCTTTGGAACATTTCTAATCACTGCCTTGACGCTTCTGTCTCCTGGGAGAGTGAAGGTGTGACAGAGCACCTTTTCATTCTCCAGGAGCCTTGTTAGCGCTCTCAAATCGTCTTCTGATGCCGGCTGAATTCGGATTCCCTCAAAGACGCACTTTGCCTTTGTGAATCCGATCTGTCTGGAATACATTTAAGAATTAATGTGCTTCCACTTACCGCTATCCCTGATAATCGGTGGAATCCGGTTTCCGTCTCTACTGGCTTCCTTCGTCGTTTCCTCTTCCTGAGGTTTGACGGGGGCTGCCTTGTTGGTTTTTGGAGACTTCTCTGACGTCGTCTTCCCCTTTCTTGGTTCAGGCGGCGTCGGAGTTTCGTCCCCAGACGACTCTTCCGAGATGTCTAGCCTTTTCGCGGTTTTCTTCCTTCTCTGCCTTTTCTGAACCTGGAATCCTCCCTCATTTTCCGCCTCCCCAGAGGATGAGCGAGCACGTTTCCCTACAGAAACCTCGCTGGGCGCTTCACTGACAACGCTTACATCGCTATAGCTCATTTCGCTTGACGTGTTGTCTAGTTTGAGTATTCTTTCGGAATAGAGAACGTCAACCCTCCTTTGCTCTGCGTCGATGCTTTGTTTTGACTCCTTTATCTCGGTTTTAACCTCTTGAAACAGTTTCAAGAGGGTCTCTATCTCGGTGGAGAATTTTTCCATAGCCGCCGCCATGGTAATGCCCCTGCAATCTCCTCGAAATTGCAGAGCCTGGTGTCCTAATTTTGAGGAAAAATACCATGCACCAAACAATTTTTAATCATGCACTGTTAATTTAAATGTTACTGTTATTAGTAAACTTTTAAACAAACTGTTAGTAACAATCGTTAATATGAGTTAATAACCCCCCTAAATTGCAAACAATCTATAAGGATTATTTGAATTCACCAAGTATTAGTATTATTATCGTTAATGAAAAAATTAAATTTAATCATGCACTAATGTTAACTAATGATAGTATTAGTGTAATTACCAACAAACAAATTCCAATTTTTTATTACGTGCCATGAACATAAAAGTCTCCTGGTTTGTATATCATTGTATATTGTTAGATTCGTGTTCCTCCTGCATAATTTAAACACCAATAACGGTAGCGACACACAAATTATAACGATAATAAAAGGTAACACAAACTTCAAAATATTAATTGAACGAATGTTAAAACAGGCAACGATTTATCGATTAATTGAACAGGAATATGTAATTAACAATCCACTTCCGCCAGGCCCGAGTGACGCTGGGAGAGTATCCCCGCAGCCGGGACAAGCTGAGATTGGAATTCTTTCCTGGTGATTGGCGCCACAAAATATAAACGATGCGGGCCAACTCTGGTTGCTCACAATATCATCTTCACCTAAGCCTTATATTATTTTGGATCGTCGTCGCTCATAAAATACTCCTGCTGCATTTTTTCCTTTAGGGCATCTAGAAATACCACATTAGAAAGTAACTGAAACTTCTGTATTTTTGTAGCAATCGACAATTTTTCTCCATTGGGAGATATTGTATCATTTGCGTTCCTTTTCTCACTGTTTCTTGAAGAGCGAGATGCGCTGTAATTCCTTTCTGAATTTGAGGACTACAATAACTTTCATGTGTTCTGGATGTTTTTGAAAATGTATCATATTTTGAAAAAAGTTCGTTTACATATTTCTAAAACGTTTTCTTATTTTTTCGAAATTGTAACCCCTTAAAGATAAACCTTTATGTATACTAAATACAGGGTGAGTCACGGGAAACGGACATTTTTCAATGAGGAATAACTTTTAAAATTTAAGAAAAAAATGAGATTATTTTCATATAAATATTTGTTGAGCTATGCCATCTATATGTCTAAATACGAAAAATAACGCCCATTTTCACGTAGACAGCATTGAAGCCGTTCGCGAAAGTTTGCTTCCACCTTTCGCAACGTGTCTTCAAATCTTCTAAAGCACGAGGTTTATTCTCATACACCCAAGATTTTAAGTATTCCCACAGATAAAAATCACGGGAGAGCGCGACGGCCAAAAGAGATCTCCAAAACGAGAAATTAACCAATTAGGAAATGCAGCCATGTAAGTCCTTGCTGTATGAGCCGTAGCCCATCCTGCTGGAACCATACCTCTGCTCTAGCAATTGAACGTCTGTGAAGTTCGGGTAAAAAAAAAGTTTGCAGCAAGTTTACATAGCGAGCAAAAGTAACCGTCACCGTTCTCCCGGTTTCCTCAAAAAAAAAAAAAAAAAATGGCCCGATAATTCCGCGCTGTCGAATACCGCACCAAACTGTAACCTTAGAACTGTGTAGCGGTCTCATACACTTCCCGAGAATTATCTGTAAACAGTAGCGACAGTTTTGTTTATTAACTGATCCCTCCAGGTGAAAATGGGCTTCGTCGCTCATTATGATATTCAAATTTTCATCTTCTTCGTATAGGTCAAGCATTGCTTGACAAAGTCATTCGGTTCTCGGAATCTCCCTCATTTAACTTCTGAATCAGCATAATTTTATAGGGATGCCACGACTAGACGAACGAAATAATTTGTTTTCGAGGATGTTGTTGCCTGAAACTTATTCTGCGATTGGTTCGCTCAAGATAATTTCGCCACGAAGTAGAATGCACTATACAGTTGTCTTGTAGACTAGCAGTTATAAAAAGCTACCTTTGAATTTGTAAACGACCAACAACATTAATATTCTGCAAAAACGATAAAAATATTTTAAATCAAAATTTGTACTGTGGTGCGGTTAGTTCTTTTAGATGG
The DNA here is from genome assembly GCA_028583605.1 of Dastarcus helophoroides. Lineage (NCBI taxonomy): Eukaryota > Metazoa > Arthropoda > Insecta > Coleoptera > Bothrideridae > Dastarcus > Dastarcus helophoroides. Next base: position 15,913,347 of record CM053337.1, on the reverse strand, counting down.
CTAAACGTCAATAATACAATATCCCTTGCTACGTCACCCTTGATGGCATTTATTATAATTTCTTTATCAATTATTGTATTGTGAAGTACACAGGCAACTTTAATAATTATATTAGCTGTGCTCGGATATGTCGCTGCTGCCTTGAATAATATCGTTTTTATCGTTAATAGTTTTGAATAATACCCTCCATTTCATTGTCAAAATTCCAAAACTGCATTCAACAGTTTTACGCGCTTTGGATAATTTCATATTGAATAATTGATTGTCTTTATTTAGATTATTTCTTGCATACGACTTCATCAGGTTCTTTAATAAAGTGTACGCTTCATCGCCTATGAAAACGAAAGGAGCATTAATGTTGGAATTTGGAAAACATTTCTTATTCAGGATATTCAGTTGATTTGTTTTCATTAATTTGTATAATTACGAATGTCGAAATGTTCCTCCATCACTCTGTTTCCCAGATGCGCCAACTTCAATAAAAATAAATTTACAATTTGCATCGCTAACTGCTTGAAGTATTGAAAAATAATGTTTGTAGTTAAAAAACACTGTTCCGGATCCTGTTGAATAATTTATTCGCGTGTGTTTTCCATCAATTGCTCAGAGGCATTGTGGAAATTGCCACTTCTTAAAAGAAGAGTTGGTAATTATATTGAACATTTCTTTCGTAGGCGGTTTCATATGCAAAGGTTGCTAGGATTCCCATAATAAATAAGTTACTTCTTTAACGATTCTTGCAAATGAAAACGAGTACGAAATACCGGGTTTTGAAAAATTGCTCTGGTTTGTGATAATAATGGGAAGAAACACAGAAAAGAAAACAATTTCTGTTCTACCTAAAGTTCTTGTAACATTGGTGTGACGTTTGCTATTGAATAAATAGGCAAGTTAATTTTAAGTTGGCTGTTGTTATTTAATAGTTTTTCGCTATTATATGATTTAATTAATTTTTCTTGAAATTTGAGAAAATACTTGTTCTTAATTTTGATTGATATGGGGTTGGGGGAGTACAAAACAAAAAGGGAAAGGAATTTAAAATTCCACAACAAACACGAATGGATGAGAAAGTCGTTAGAAAATTATTATAGGGCCAAGAATCCTACCGCTGACTGGTGTAACTACCAGCCTGAAAAAAAGAAAAAAAAAACACAAAGAGAATAGAAAGAAAAGAGCCGAAGAGAATTGCCTTAATTCCTGGAACATGTTCAGGACCTTCTCCAATTGTTGTAGAGTCCCCATATTGCCTCTGCAATTTCCTCCAAATTTCTGTTATTTCCTAATGTTAGTATTATCAGAAAAATCATCAGTAACTATTAGTTACTGATTGTAACAATCGTTAAAACTAAATTAGATATCTCGCTAGATTGAAAATAATCTATTAGATTGTTAAGGTATTAGAATCGTTAAAGATAAATTAGTAAATCTCACTCTAATCGCAGTTGTAAATAGTTTACGCTTGACCTTCTATCTCGACGTTGAATATCGCTGGAAAACACACATGACTTATCGCTGGCTGACACTCAGGTGCAAAAAGTTAAGAAATTTAATACTTTCGAATGCGCGACGTAAATTTTCGATGACTCCCAAATAGAGGGGTTTTAGTAAATTATTAACCAAGACTTTAATTTAATTTTTCACACAATTTTTATTGTATTTATTCTTAGCAAAGTGGCTAAATGATAAATTTATTTATTTAGTAACTGATTAGAATCAGAAGAAAGAAAAAAATCGATATTAAATCAGTAATTAACAAAATTTACTTTATTCAAATAGAAATACATATATTACAGTCAAATAAAATGAAAAGACACAAATAACAATACAAGTACGTGTAATACATAATACAAGTCACAAAATTAATTAAAAATGAGTACCTATGAATTTAAATTTAGCTTAACAATCAATTAGTATCTGAAGGGTAAAATTTAGTCTCCCTAAAGGCGCGTACTGACTTGAATGTGCATGCGTTGAGTCCAAGCGCATACACAAGTATATGCATGTGTACCAAACTCGGAACATTTGTAGACATTTATTGCCTGCCCCGCACGCATGTGTGTTGTTTCACTCCTTTCCGGTCATTCGTGCATGTCTTCTCAAAAATAATAGTTATTTTTTATTTTACATTATTTACCTACCGATTTAACTTATCGGCCATTTCATCCCAAGCATCTACCTTTTTATTTTTAGAGGAATGGAAGGAATGTTTTTCATCCCCCAAAATGGGATGTTGATCGTACAAATCAATTAATTGTAAGCATTCTTCATTAGACTACTCCATTCTGTCTTTATTGAAATCGTTATTTGTCAAAAACTCTTCACAGTAAGGAACACTGTTCATTCTGGTGCATGCGTTAGACTACTGTAGATTTGTAGATTAACAAAAATCCGTCCATACTGAGCACACATGCACGATATATTTCTTTTGAGAGGAGTCAGAGACCGACAGCCGTCGGCTCAGGCCATGCGCGTTCGCGGTCGCTCGCGAGAAGTTAAACATGCTCCGAGTCGTTGTGAATGGCACGTCCACATTTGAATGCGAATGTGCATTTGATTCGACTCAGCGCATGCACATTCAAATCAGTACGCGCCTTAATACGTCACTGATCTTGTCAAAGGTGGTGACCACGTGGGAACCACTTTCGAAGATAAAGCTACCCTTGCAATAGGGTTCGCATTGGCGCCTAAGGTCAAATTTTCTGTGGTTTACTTCAAATTTGATTTCATAGGCGAACCTTTGCAAGTGCTCCATTTGTCCCAAATGATTGAGAGCATTCTACTATCATTAATGGTTTCTATTGGGTTGGCAACTAGTGATTGCCGATTTCAAATAAGAAGAAATATTCAAATTTTTTTTTTTAAATATAACTATTCGATTAGATACTGTCTATTTTTGTCGATGACCTTTTGCCATCGTTCTGGCAGTGTAAAAATTCCATGTTCGTAAAATTTCTGATCTTTGCTATCAAAAAACTGAATTAAATGTGATCTGACATCATCAGCGTTATTAAAAATTTTACCATTTAAAAAGTTCTGCATGGAACGAAACAAATGGTAATCTGAAGGCGCAAGATTAGGGCTATATGGTGGATGTGACAAAACATCCCAACCCAGTTCCAATTGGCGAGTGACCAAAGACGTGTTATCATAGTCAACACCCTTACGATTTGACAATACTGGCCTCTTTTCTTGAATTGCATCGTTCAGTTTGGCGAGTTGTTGAACATACACGTTTGACTTGATCGTTTGGTTTTGTGGCATAAGTTCAAAGTACAAAATCCCTTTATAATCCCACCAGACTAACAGTATATTCTTTTTTTGGTGAATCTCTGGTTTTGATGTTGTTTGGGCTGGTTCATCTTCCATCAACCACGATCTCTTCCGATTAACTTTGTTATAAACACTATCCACTTTTCGTTGCCAGTAAATTTTTAGAAATGGATCAATTTTGTTGCGTTTCAGAAGCGAATTGTAGGTGCTAATGCGTTGCGTCAAATGAATTTCCTTAAGCTGGTGAGGGATCCATAAATCTGGTTTCTAGACATAACCAAACATTTTTTCAATGCATGTATGCGACACATTGAGCTTCTCTGCAAATCACGTGTTGTGCTGTGACGATATGAATCAATAATGGCCTTGACATGGGTTTCATCGACTTCGACTGGACGGCCAGATCGTTACGCATGCTTCAGTAAAAAATCACCAGAACGAAATCTAACAAACCAATTTCGACACTGCCTTTCTTTCATGGCTTCACTTCCATAAACGGCACATAACTTCTTTTGCGCTTGCGATGCGTTCTTGCCTTTTCGGAAGTAATACAATAAAATATGTCTGAAGTGCACGTCCTGTTCTTCCATTTTTAAATTGGGATAAAAACAAAACTAAAGTACTATTCGATATTATTTTTTACTAAATTAAAGTAGAAGCCCAAGCAATAAGAAAAAAAAAATAGGTTAGATGCTCTGACCACGTTAACAAAACAAAAGAAAGTGTAAAGTCCATCCATCCACAAAATCGGAAATCACTTAGTTGCCAACCCATTGTATCCCATATGAATCGAAACAAGTTTTCATAGGCTTGAAACACCATACAATAGAACTTATTATTAGTTTGCACGAAATTATTCAATGTAAACTTTTGACAACTGGTTGAGAATATGTCATCTGCATGTTCCTTTTTGCAGTGGGCAGGAAACTGCGTTACAGGGCCTTGCCATCTACAATAGTCGTCGTGTATGTTAAATTTTTTACTTCGTTTGTTGTTGTTTTCAGTTATATTTGCTAGTAGACTATGCAATTCTTGTTTTTCTGCATTCCTTTTCTGATCTTTTTTTTCTTGTCTTCGTTCTTCATCTTGTCGTCTTCGTTCTTCCTCCTGTTCTTTTTCTTGTCGTCTTCGTCCTTCCTTTTGTTCTTTTTCTTGTCGTCTTTGTTCTTTCTTCTTTTCTTTTTCTTGTCGTCTTCGTTCTTCATCTTGTCGTCTTCGTTCTTGGTCTTAGGTTGCAATGAGAGATTGGTAGCCGCGACCGCCTTGGTTGTTTGCCAGATCCACTCGGTGGGGGAGGAGGGTCTTGATAATCTCCCTGGACCTCACCTGTAACCGAATGATGCCCCGGCATCTCTAAAAAGCCGCTCTTATAAGAGCAAGTGTCTCATCATCAACAGCTGCTGTTAGTTGTCCAATGATCTGCATAGCATTTTGTGTCTGGGATGCTGATCGGAGCTTGTACTGAGTCAGGATATGTTCCAGTCTGGAGAATAGTCTTCGTATGATTCCACCTTTTGCTGTGTAAGATGTGGTGAAGCAGCCAAAGTAGATTTTCCAAACGCTGGAGGTGCGATAATTGGTACACGAAGCGGTGGAATTGACGTGAAGTCTCCTACTGATGGGCACATCTTGCACAATGGGGACTTTATCAGCCTTCTTGTGGCCTCGTAAGCAACAGCCAGCCTATGCGTCCCAGCTAGAAATAATCCGAATCGCATGATCGCATCAGTTGAGAGGGTCACTGGAGATGTATTTGCATGGATGGGACCCTGAACTCCTGCAAGGCGGAGAACATTCAGAGTACTACACCAATGTCCTACTGTATGTGCCATATTAACCAAGTCCTGGGATAGCTGCTGGCCATACTTGTTGGACAGTACCTTCCTTGTGTACCCAACCACATCTCCCTGACCCGTATGGTGGTTGCAGAGCCACCAGTTGGCCTTTGTAGCTACGATTAGAGTCAGGGCGAATCTCATATTCTCCTGAGTTATCTGGCCAATCCTTGCCTGTGTTGTGACGTCTGGTATCTCTAGATTAGGGACAGAGCTTCCAACCTCAACCCAATCACCATCGATGATGACTCCATATTTTCTCACCATCCCAACCTTGATTGCTACTACTGCAGCATTTACATAGGCTACTTGTGCTTGTTCATTAAGTTTTCTAAACTTATTGAAAGCCCAAACAGCTGCTTGCTGGCATGCAGTGTCTACTGTTGCAGAGTTGCATACAGGAAACTTATCTTCCTGCGCTAATGTTGGGTCTGTGCTAACTGCAAGGCCAGCTTCCAATGCACCATTAATAGCGGGGATTGTGATGTTAAGAGCCATCACAAAGACAGCACACACAAAGCAATTTACCACAAGACGCAACAACCACCAATGTTTTGAGGATGTTTTTCCATCATAGGTCGGAGGTTCGAATTGATTACCACGTGCGAATTACACCACTTTATTACCAAACTTAACTTGGATCACCACAATTGAACAATTAACTGACTTATTATTAACTTCTACTAACTCACTAATTACACTCGACTCTAACTGACTGACTCGAGGGAAAGCTGACCGCCTTTTATAGTTTTGGCCCCCGGCTTCTAGAACTTTTCGGCAGATAGGGCTTATCGTTTGCCCGAAATTTCTGGAACACTTATCTGCCATTTGTTTCGTTATCGCGGCCGCTTTCCCCTTATCAGATTCTTCTAGAAACTTTTTTTATTTACTAAATTATACAATTCTATTCTAAATTCTATTCCATCTATTTACATTGCGTTACACTACTATAAAATTAATAAACTAATATACACCTATTATTTGAGTGTACATTATTACATTATGCATTGGTAAACTTTGAAGCCATCTGCAAATTATATCGGCTTCCATTGCATGAGCAGAACCTTGACCAGTTTTTATAGCAAATATGGTTTGGGGCCGTGATATTCCTATTTTCAGCTCTAGTGCATATTATGCAAAATGCATTTCTGATTCCTATATGTAATATTTTTCCCGTATAGAAACCAATTAAACAAGTCTAAAAATTAGTCCCTATTTATTTTAATAAAAAATCTAACATTCGACTTACGACTCCAAACAATGAACTGTAATTACTCCTATAAGATCTTTTGGCCCAAGAACCATCGACAATTACTGTCAATTGAGGAATGCCGGTTGTATTCACTTCTCCCCTACTTTTAGTTAATTTAATTAGAAATGGCCTTTTCCATTTCATCAATGGCTGTTTGTTTAATATGGTTGTACAAATCTGACTGCAATTCAAAGTAAGTTTGTCTACTCATACTTGGCATATTCATTATCGCACATCGTTCTTCCATTTATGAAAAACTTTGACCTGTACTTAAATTACCAAAAATCTAAAATAGTTACTCTTTAATGGGCACATAATATTGCAATTAAAACATACAGCTGCTCTATTAATATCCATATTATTGTCATTTTCTCACTGAGACTTAATGACTTCTACACTATTGCTCATGTTGCATTTAAAATGCATCTCAGAATAAAACCCCCTTCTTTTTTGTAATGAACTCCATGTTAGAAGAGTTGCAGCTAAAACTAGTTGAATGTTGTTCAAATTTTTGCAATTGTGCTATAAGTAATTTTATATTAAAAATTCGAGATCCTTCAACTTTATCTTCTTGCAATAATAAATAAAATAAATTTTGAAATTTAGTTGTATGATGTAGGTGTACGTCTACTTTTTACAAAAAACTATTAATTTTATGAAAACGCTAAGTCTTTTTATCAAATAATTGCATTTTTCTCTGTCCACTTTGAATCTGGCGCGGAAACGCTCTTGGGTGTCATGGCGTCTCTTGTGACGTCACGCCTTGGTAAATTAAATATTGGGTCTTTGGTTGTGCAAAGAAAGCCAACAGAACACTAAGCGTTTCACAAGAATGAATTCCAAAGTTTATAAGTTGGTGTGCGGTACCTCTGTGCAAAAACACTTCTTTGAAGACACCTAATAAATTGTTTATTTACGTACCAAACAAGAAAATCGTGAGAAATAAGTGGTTAAAGCTTGCACACCGAGATCCGGCAAGTGTAAAAACAAATTCGTCTATTTATTTTTGTGAAGACCACTTTGATGTAAGCATTTTGTATAGAATAATACCTATTTATCACTATATTATTATGTTTAACTTAAATTCTTTGAGATGAAATACCTGTGTTGTAAAAATAATATGCAACTTATTGAGGTTATCTTTGTTTTGCTCCTAGTTATCGCTCTTATTATCATCAAATTTCACTGGGTTTTCTTTCAGTTGCCAAATGATATGGAAAACTATATGCAGTATCATGTGATGGGGTTGGTGGCACAAGTACGTATGAAGCCAGGGTGTTTACCCAAAAAATTTTCATGTCAGCCGGGCAGGAAAACCAACACTATCGAACGATCATATATAAGTAAGAAGCCCAAGATGATGATTTTCGAAGAATGTCTTACATTAGTACTAGTACGGCTACAGTAACAGAAAAACACAATTTTGAGGAAATTGCATCAGGAAGTACAGGTACATACCTATACTTACTACTTTCAGTTTTATGTAATTTCGTGTTTTATCAGGGTTTACATATCATTAAGTATGATTTGATGATTTACTGATTATGTCATTTTTTACAGAACAAACCATTCTGCACAATCTTCAAAAAGCTGATCAAATAAAATCAAAAATGATAAATAAATCATGTCAAGCAAATTTTACAGAAAAATTCAGAAGTAGAGCTATCCAAAAAGAATTCAATGTGTTGAACCAGATGACATCAGCGTTGAAACCAGACTTGCATTCTGTTTCTACATCTCCGATTAAAATTAGTTACAGTGTTAATAGCAAGGCGTCAAGATCGTCAATATTGAGAACAGAACTATTTAAAGAACGATCGGACAGTGATACTTCATATACTCCGTCTCAAACGCCATCATCACCATCAACAAAATCCTTTGAAATGGGATCTTCATCAGACTGCAGTGAGTTCGTGGAATATGATAAAAAACAAGAGATTACAAGAACTTATGTGCGATGGATTTTTATCGCTTCAGAAGTGGGAATTGTGCCTGTTAAACATACCACTTTTATAAGATTTGAATTGGTCGCTCCATGAAATACTTTAAAAAAAACTCGTCTTCCTGGCTTATAACAATTAACCACTCGCAAAACCTAATTCGTCTTGCATAGTCCTGCTCTTTTAAAGGTTATACTAAGTTTGTAGGCCTTGCATCCATGTTTTTCAGAATTTTGAAAATGAATGGTTTTGTTAGTCCAACATTTTTTGCTGCATCTTTGACTGAAGGTATTGATCTATCTGGAAATCTTTGATGAAAAATATCGCACGTTCTTTGTAAAATTCTATTACATTCGCCAAAAATAGTTATTATTTCGAGATAACCGTCATTTGAAAAATGAATTGCCCCCATTTTCAGTCAATAAACTTAGCTACAAAACTAACGCGTAAACTTTTAATTTCATATATTAGTTTGCTTAAAAATTTTAAAAAGATAGTTATAATGTATGTCTGCTAAATGTGCACTCTCATAGTGAGTTTAACAAATGTTGGCAAATTAAAATTAACATAAAATAAACTTGCATGGATGTGGAGTATGGAATCTTTGCACTGTTGTGTTGCTCTAATTCTTATCGGGGAAGTTTTAAATCAACAACCAGTGGCACATCGTTTCAGAGTAATTCAGTTAACAATTTTCCGGTCATTAGCAAGATTCTGATAGCAGCAATTAAGGAATATCTGGACAGAAATGATCAAGAGCCTCCACAGATAGTGAAGATCGGTTTTTGGGTCTCCAAGCTCTAAGAACGAGGTTCGTCACGAGAAATTTGCTAAAGCTACAATTTCTTTGTTTTTAACAAGTTTCAATTAGCAATGATACCGTGCTAAGAAAGTTAGCTGAAGGCAATTTGATGCCTTACACTGTAGCAATTGATCCAGTTTTCACTACAGATCATCGAAGGTGGAGCTTGCTGGCGAACATACGCTCACTCAGAAGAGAAGCAAAATCAGGACCTACCTTTAAATAATACATTGTCCCACTGATACTCTTCTGTATCAGTGGGACAATGTATTATTTAAAGGTAGGTCCTGATTTTGCTTATTTCATAATGGTCGACGTATTAGAGTGTATATTAAGTTCCTAGGGAGAAATATGTTTAAAATAACATTGTAGGAAGAGTTAGATTTATTCTTGTGTTTTATTTCGAGTTTCATATAAGATATCTCTGTAATGGTGCAAAAATTTAAAAAAATAATTAATGTAATTTTTTTTTCCTTTTTATCTAAAGAATCCAAAAAATATTAGAAAACATAGTTCCCACTTGGAAAAAAGTATTTTTTTTAAACAAAAGCAGGAAAGCTCTTCAACTTTTCGTTACCGTGTATAATAAATGTAAAACCTGTTCACGTGATCGTAGTCACCATAATGTTCTATAACTAACCCAAATTGAATTTTTTCCTACAAATAATAACAAAGATACAAGAAGTCAAAATAACTTTTTTCCGAATAATTAAAATATCTTCATAATTATCAAAAATACTAATAATCATGTATACGTAAACTCACCTTATTTTTTTTACGAAATATCCAAATAAAAATTATTTTTTTTAAAGTAGGGCAAAATCCGTTACGGACATCTGGGAAGATAACCCAGACAGTGTCGGACTTCCGCTCAAACTACGGGTACCGACTAAAAATCCCTACTTCTTCGGGCCGGGCCCTTGGTCCCCAATCCCTCCGTCGGAACAGTACAATAGTGCTGGAGCACTATTGTAAGCTGTTTTGCCTGAAACTTAAGAACAAACAAAACAAAATTTTTCGAAATGGAAGTCTTAGCCTAGAAGACCATCCTTGGTCTTCTAATCCTGGTTGGGATGTTTGGATCGTAATCCACTGCCTGTCGAACTAGTTCGTTGGGATGCGTTTCCGCTCTCACCATCGCCCTGGAATTAATTTCCCTAAGAAATTCTCTTACCAAAGGTAGTTCAGCTTCTCTGTGGAGCTGATTGTTTCTCACAAACCATGTAGCCTCCATGGCTTGTCTTGGAAAGACGTTCTGGAACACCTGGAGTTTCTTCATCTGATTATCCGTCCGTCGCTTGTGACCAAGCTACAGGTGCGTAAGTCATCGCTGGTCTTATGATTGATTTGTATAGTAACACTTTAGGTCCAATGAACAGGTTACTATTTCTACCAATCATCGCTTGCAGCAGTCCCTTCAGCATTTTGGTTTTATACACTGCATAATCGATATGTGCCTGGAATGTGAGTCTTTTGTCCAGAATTACACCTAGATACTTTGCCTGAAGTCTTCTTCGAGTGAAAAAGACTGCTTGGGTCTTGTCTGCGTTGACTTGGATTCTCCATTGACCGAAGTAATCTAGTAGACTGTCTGTTGCCTCCTGAAGTCGTCTGGTGACCACCTCTGGACTTAAAGAGTACGCCACTAAAGCTGTGTCGTCTGCGTAAGTTGCCAATAAGGTGTGGTCGATTGTTGGATTGGTTCTCGGGATGTCTGCTGTGAACAGAGAATACAGCAGAGGTGACAAGTATTTGACAGCTTGGTCCGGAATAGACTTCAGAGCTTGGTTTGGAATTCCGTCTGGATCTGGAGCCTTTTTGACGTTTAACTTGCGCAGAAAGCTTTGGATTTCCTCCTCGTTAGTCGGTTGGATGACGTCGTCTTCTTCTGGCACTTTCTCCTGAAGAACTTGAACCTCTTCTTCCACCCCTTCTACGAAGTCTAAGTCCACTTCTTCAAGTATGGCCTGACAGTGTCGTTCAAAGGTCTCAGCGAAAACTGCGGCCTTTTCCTGATCTGAGTGAGCCATTCCTTGAGGTCCGTGTATCGAAGGCATAGGTTTCCTAACTCCTCTTAGAGCTTTGGCTGTGCGCCAGAGATCTGATGAAGTTTCGAGGTTGCAACTTCTTAGGTGTTCCTAAAACTTGGAAATTTTGTGCTCTCGGAGTTCATACCTGAATTCGTAGATGAGCCTGTTGACTTCCGCCTTATCTGCTTGCAGATTGGTCCATCTTGCTCTCTTCCTGCCACGATGTTTCCTTCTAATCAACTCCACCAAGTGATTTGGCAGTGGTTCCCTTCCTTCTATACACCAGAAAGTTTTGGTCGCTGCCAGAATTGAATCTGTTATGGTGATTTCCAGTCTTTCCACCGCTGCGTCGATGTCATCGTTTGTGTAGATCTCTCCAGGCTCTTCCAGGTTTGCTGCTAGATACTCCCCGAACTGTGTCCAGTTTGTTTTTTTGCAGGTCTCTGGAGGCTTGGATCCACGATCATCTCCGATGGTCATCATCACTGGGTTGTGGTCTGAGCTGAACTCACTAACTGATGTTAAGTCAACAGTGTATCGAACATCCTTCATCAGTGCAACGTCCAGGACATCTGGTATTCCTGTGGCGTGATGATGATGAGTTGGTTCTTCTAGAACCATTACATCGATTCCGTTCGGTGCTCTGAACCTTTGAAGTGTCCTCCCGTTCTTGTTCTTGACTCTGCTGCCACACTCGACGTTTTTGGCATTAAGGTCTCCGGCTACAATAACATTGTTATTGTTTATTTCGAAGATGCGTGCCAAATCTGTCTCTGTGAGGGGTAGTTGGTTATGGAGTAACAAGACACTAGCGTCAGAGGTCCCTGCGCCATTTGAATTGTTACTCCAATTCCTTTCAGCTTTTCCAACTCCGGGATGCCTGCAGCAAAATGCGTTAGCTTTCTACTTACGTAAATAGCTGTGCCTCCTCCTGGGCCAGTTGGTCTGTCTCTGCGGTGAAGAACATATCCTCGGATTTTTGGATCCTTAGATCTGAACGTCATCCTGGTTTCACTCAGCATCAGTACGTCCAAGTCGTTTTCCTTTGCGAAAACTTCGAGTTCGTTCCTGTTGCCTTGGAGTCCGTTGCAGTTCCAGAAAACTGCCTTGAGATCCTGTCGACGAGCAGGGTTTCCTTCGTTTACTCTCCTTTCTTGGCGTCTCTCCATTAACGTTTTAGGCTGAGAATCTTTGGAAGCATCATCATTATGGAGACAATGGCTTCTTGGCTGTTTCCAGCTTCGGAGACTGCTCTCACCAAGTCCAGTACAACTTGATTAGTTTCCTCTGAAGAATTTTTCTGCGTTTTGGCCTTCTTGAAGTTTCCTGCAACAACTGAAGCGTAGGATTTTGTGTTTCCACTTACCCTAGCACTGAAAGCTTCTGGTTTCGGCGAAACCTTCGCAGTTGCAGTTGTCGTCTTGGCTGTCGTAGAATTTGACGTTTTACTCTTGGGTGGTTCCTGAGCTTCCTCGGTGGTGGGAAAGCTGGGCAACCTCTGTAGCTGGCTACATGTTCTCCCTCGCAGTTGGCACATTTCCTGGGCTTGTTCTTGGGACGCTTGCAATCTTTGCTAAGGTGCTTTCCAGCACACTTAACGCAAACGGCTTCAGCATGGCAATTCCTCTGTCCATGGTTAAACCTCTGGCAGCTGTGGCATTGCCTAACTTGTTTGCTCGGTCTTGGAACTTCCACTTGAGTGTCCAGACCCATCAGCTTCTCTAGTTTGACGATCTCCTCTTCACCCTGCTGAAGCTCCACAAATATCATATTGTGAAGCTTCTTCGGTGAATGAATTCCTCATCCTTTTGACATTGATGGGTCTGAACCCATCTTCTCCTAGAGCGGTCTTGAAGTCTTCCTCGGAAATGTCCTTTGGAATTCCTCTTACCATTGCCTTGACGCTTCCTTTCCTGCGGAAGAGCAAAAGAGTGGTACTGCACTCTTTCTTTCTCTAGTAACCTTGTCAGGTCACTGTGGCCGGTTGGACTCGCACTCCTTCTGAAGACGCACTTGGCCTTTGTGTAGCCAATTTTTCTGAAACACATAATAGAATTTATATGTTTCCACTTACCTGCATCCCTGATGGTAACAGGTGGAACTTTGGTGTTGATGGGGGCATTCTTCTCAGTCTTCTTTCCTTGAGACTTTGCCGGGGCTGCTTTTGACTCCTTCTTTAGAGTTGTCGTTCCCCTTTTCTTACCCTCCGTTTTTGTGTTTGAAGGTGTTGGAGTCTCGTCTCCCGACGTTTCTCCTTGGGTCGAAGGCTGCTTTACTGCCTTTTTTCTTCTGACTTTCTTCTTTTTTACTTCTTGAAATTCGTTATCTTCCTCCTCCTCAGAAGATGACCTGGCGCGCTTTCCGTTCGATTCCTCTCTCTCGAAGCTTCGCTAATTACGCTGATTTCGCTCTCGAAATCGGTATGGCTGTCGATCGGCGAAGATTGCCTCAATCTTTCTCCATAGATTTGGTCGATTCTTCGTCGTTACGACCTTCAACTCCTCTCTCAGTTCATGGAACATTCCCTATAAATTTGTTTAGTTGGGCGGCGATACTCTCCAATGTCGCCGCCTTGGTAAAAATTTTGCTCTGTAATAAAATTGCAGAGCTCTTGCTGCACCTAAAACTTCGCAATATTGCCATAAAATATGGGGTGCATAAATTCTATAAAATTTGTGCAATATTCTATACATAAACGTTCTATATAAATAAAAATGATTTTAAAATGGGGGGGGGGGCGCATTATTTAAGTTTAACAAACAAATAATATTTAAATTCAACAACCTGCATACACGGAAGTGCATTCTACAACTACATAATGCGCATGATGTAGAATCGAGGGATTAAAGCGAACAGAGTGGCTCCAGACATTTGTCTGGAGATACTCCGTTCGCTTTTATCCTTCGATTCTACATATGCCCATTATGTAGTTCTGTAGTTATGTAGTTCTGTGAAATTTTAACGCTTCTGTATATGCATACTGTTGAATTTAAATATTGTTTGTTTGTTAAATTTAAATAATACACTTTTTAGTTCTATTGGGACAATAGATGTATTAATAATTCCCATTTTAAAATGATTTTTATTTTTACAGATTGTTTATAAACAGAGTGATGCACAGATTTTATAGAATTTATGCACCCAATATTTAAGGCAATATTGGAAAATCACATTTATGCTTATCAAATTGACATCAGATTGTAGTGATTATTATCAATCTTTTTTCTTCTAGAGGGGGTTAATATTAATTTGAGATATTGACATCAGATTTTGGCACGGAAAGAGTTTTTTAATGTACATTTTACACATATGTTGAAACACAGAACTTGTCCCCTGAAACCAAGAAAGATTAAAAAACACAACAAAGGTTGCTCTAACGCGTTTCGACAGCCAAGCTATCATCTTCAGAGAGAAACTAACATCTAATCTTAAAATTAACCCTTATACACTAAAAATATTCACTTCGTGCGTGATCGGCCGCACTCGAATGCGCATCCAATCATACACGTCGTTGTGTCACAATTTCTTATCTATCGACCTTAACTATTTTTAACAGAGATGAATGGACCTAAAGGTCCAGCGCAACCATTCAAAAGGTTGTTTCCAGCCTTATGGATGGCTAAGCTCTCACATGCATTTAACATATAATTCTTATTAACTACTCTTAACAATTTAATATTATTATCTATCCCATGATCTAATTCAAAAGCATGCCGAGCCACACTTGACTTCTCAGTTCTTCCGTACCTCAAATGAGCCAAATGTTCTTTCAGTCGGATTTTAAGAGATCGTCTAGTTTGCCCGACATACTTTTGAGGACAATCCCTACATGAAATTTGGTAAATACCAGACTTATCTGTTTGCTCTACTTTATCCTTTAAACTACCCAAAAGCGAATTTAATTTTCCGTTAGAAGTATAAGTAACCCGAAAGCCCTGGTTTCGTAAAATTCCACCCAAACCCTGCGTGAGCGAGGGTTCAAATGGAAGTGAGACGAATTTAAAGTTTTTGTTTTTATCAGCTCGGAAAGTTGTAGTATTCACCAATTCACATTTGAATTTTTTCTTATTAATAATTTTATAAATAATATTTGGATCGAATCCATTAACTTCAGCTATATGTTTAATTGTCTTCCAACTCCTTTCCGAATCTTTCCCTAC
The DNA here is from genome assembly GCA_028583605.1 of Dastarcus helophoroides. Taxonomy (NCBI): domain Eukaryota; kingdom Metazoa; phylum Arthropoda; class Insecta; order Coleoptera; family Bothrideridae; genus Dastarcus; species Dastarcus helophoroides. The sequence goes on along the minus strand of CM053337.1, from coordinate 15,898,058 downwards.
TAAGAGGAAGACTCAGAAGGCGATGGGCAAGGAAGTTGAAGCTTGCCATTTTGTGCTGTATACAATGGTTAGAATCGGAAGTTATATAGCGAAAGGTACTGGAATCTTTCCTATATACATCAAATTCTAATCTATTTTTATTCCTAATAACTAAAGTGTCTAAAAATGGTAAAGCTGCTTCTTTCTCTAATTCTACGGTAAATTTAACTGTTGGAAAACGTGAATTTAAAACATCAATGAAATTATCTAAATTTTGATTTTTTTGTGTCAAAAATAGCAAAAATATCATCTACATATCTAATCCATACCCTAGGAAACAAACTACATTCATTTTTAAGACGACTTTCAAAAACACTCATGAAGAGCTCAGCCATGAAAGGTGACAAAGGATTTCCCATGGCTGCTCCCTCAAGTTGTTCAGAAAATTCGTTATTAATTTGGAAATAATTTTGATTCATACATATTTTCGTTAATGAAATATATTCGTCAATAATTTTGCCTGAAAGGTTATTAAATTCCAGCAGATCACGAAGGTATAATAAAGTTTGAGGTATGGGTACACTGGGAAAAAGGGAAGAAACATCAAAAGAAATCAGCATTTCACACTCCAACAACTCTTCATTCTGAATTTTCTGTACAAACTCTTGGTAATTCTTGACTGACAAACTGAGTTGTTGGAATTCTAATTTGCTGAATTCTTTTACTAGCCATTTTGATAAATTATAGGTCGGTGCTCCAATAGTTGACACAATTGGTCTCACCGCCTTTCCGGGTTTATGTATTTTTGGCAGACAATATAATTTGGGTACAGTGGGATTAGATACATGAAGGGATCTTTTTAAAATTGGAGTAATAAGGTTGCTACTTTTGTCGAGCACTTTTTTCAGCCCACTTATCATTTTACTCAAAGGGTTCTTCTGTAATTTTAGATATGGGCCATTACTAATGAGTGTGTCAACTCGTTCGTAATAGTCCTTTTTATCTAGAATTACAACCTTATTACCTTTATCTGCCTCTACATAAAAACAATCTTTCTCTCGTAGTCTTTTGACAATATGTCTGTTCGTTACGTGTGATGGTTTTAAATTTCTAAAGAGCTTTTGTCTGCAAGCCTCCCTCACATAGTTTTTAGTGTCGTCCGCCATATGTATTAAGGGATTTCCTGCTTCTTTAATTATACAGTGGATTTCACTTTCGAAATCAAAATCAGCGTGTTTATTTTGAGCTTAGCGGACATAGATTTTTATAAAACTTTTTTGAGTACCATATTTCTAAGGGCTAACGTAAATAGGAAATAATTTATGGGAGATATTTTTTTAATGCTTATTGAATTGTGTGTATGTTCAGTATACAAACATTATTTTCAAATTAAGGTATTACTAGAGAAACGTTTCAAACTTAAACAACAGAAATAAGTCAGCCTTCAAGTTACAAAGTTTATTTATTATTCATTTACAAATTTATTGCTATATTTTGAGTTTCAATACAATTAGGCTTTGACAATATTGAATTATTATTTTGGTCGCTTTTAATTGACAACTTTTTTTAGTTTTATATAGGCGTCGTTGAGGCTCAATGCTTCTCCTTGCATTTGTAATTGTCGCACTAGAAGGTGGAGCTATTTCAATCCTTTGTTTAATTTGGTTTCTAAATGCCATTTATACTGGGACGAATCGGAGTTGTCAATTTTCTTGCAATATCAAGTTCTTCTAGAGAATTTATATCTTCTAAGGGATCCAGGAAGAACAATTTAAATCGTTCTTTTTCCACTGAAAAATTGTCCACTTTTCTTTGCTAAGAGTTTGTACTATCATTGATTTTTCAACTTCCTCAGAATTCCTTGAATTGTCGATCATCAGTGTATTGTCGTCAGCTTCCTAAATGAATTTAAAAATTACATTAGAGTTCAGTATAACAGAATTACACATAGCACCAAGAGTAACAGATTTTTAGAATATATATCGTAGTAATTAATAAAGACATACATCCCAACACCAAAATCAAGCTATGTATGCTTCAAAAATATCTTGAAATTGTTGTTTATTTCACAAAGGAATATTTCTCGTTAACAAGATAAAATAATAAAAGTATGTTGATTTGTTCATTATAAGAAAAAAATTGCAATTGATTATATTATATAAATAATAACCCACCTGTTGTTAATGTCATATTCAGGTCATTATCTTTCATGCCCTGAATTTTTCTATATTTGCATATAAAGTGAATATGTTTACACATATTGTATCGAAATGCTCGAATCGACACATGTACAAGAATATTGATGTATGCAAACTTCACAATCTATACATGTTAATATTTACAAGTGCAGTCTAAAATTCTCTTCCTCGAAAATATAGATTTCGCTTGTTGATACGGAAGGAACTTGCCATCCACTCGTCATTGGTATCACAATATTTGAGTCCAAATCTGCAGTGTCTTGATCTTAATATCTTAAGTTTTGTGGATAGCTTTCCTTTAGAGAGCGTTATTAAACGTTCAAAAAGTGTATCCTTTATAAATTTCATCAAAGCGGCAATTGCTTCATCTATTCGCTTTACATGTTTCCCTTCTAGGTATATATATTTTATCGTGCGATGGTAACGTTCCAAATGCATATTTGTGTTCAATCCTGCATTCAAGTCGAAAGCAATGGGCCCATGATTCGGCATTATTTAAATAATGTGATGCAAAATACTTGCCAAATTCTTGGGTCATTTCTTTACTCAGTAAGTTTGTTACCAAATTATCCATCATAATCAAAAATGCATTTTTATCTTTCTTACAATATTGTTTTTAAATGTTTTTACACGACAACCTATGTTTGATGGAACGGACTGGTCCTTGGTTATCTTCAAAAATTGAAACACAGAACTTGTCCCCTGAAACCAAGAAAAATTAAAAAACACAACAAAGGTTGCTCTAACGTGTTTCGACAGCCAAGCTGTGTGTTTTTTAATTTCTCTTGGTTTCAGGGGACAAGTTCTGTGTTTCAATTTTTACGACAACCTATAGGAAAATATCAATACTTATTTTATTTTTATAATATCTTAAAAATACATACCCTTTCTTCTTTGGAATCAATTTTATGTAAATTGTGTCTCCAAGCACGGTCAACGTGCCACGTACAAAATAATTTAAAATGATTTAAAATCAAGCTTTTCTTTATGCAAAATAGAATATGCGGGCTAGTCACTTTAAGTGGAATAAATCCAATAAACCTAAGCCAAAATTATTCTTACCTTATTATTGACTTAAAACAGGTCAATTTTTGCTTCAAGATTACAACATTTTAGGGGTTTGAACTTTATCAACATGTACACTTTTAAATGTTTTTAATTTTTCAATGTTTTTCATATTTTCAAAAGACCAGTAGAGCCCGTGAAACGATCTTCTCAACGCGGGGTCACAAGACATACATAAGACATATTGAATTTATTCCAATTAAACTCACCATACTGTACGTATATATTACCTGAAAGTGAGTACCTCCATCACATTTAACCAAGCATTTTAATGTGAGGTTGCCATATCTTCACATAAATACTTTAGGTTAAAGCGTCATGCCCAATTTTCCTTTTATTTCAAGATAAAATATTGACATAACTTGTTCATCCAAAAGGTTCGAAAACATAAAAGTACAATGAAATCCTTCCCTCATATCGTCCAAAATTAAAAGAGTTGTCAGTTCAAATTCATAGGAATTAAGACCATGGGTACTATCAATGCAAATACAGTCTCCCCCATATTTAAACAGCATTTCAGACTGAGCATCGGCCATTATAATTAAAGCGAAATCCTGCTTATGAAGTTGTGAACATTTTTCACACACAATATCTTGCATTTTGAAAAATAAAACATCCACCTTCTTTCATTTCTTGAACCCATGATTGTATACTGATGGCATCATTTTTATGTCTCAGAGATTTATTATTCAAATGAAAATATTGCTCAATATTATGTAGGTCTTTTCTATTTAACAAATGCATTCTTTCAAGTTCACAGTTCGTGACAGAGTCCCTGACATCATTTAATATTTCAGTAAAAGGTATTTTAACTGCAATTTTTGAAACTATTTCTACTCTTTCGGTGGAAGTCAATCTTACATGACCTAAATCGCCATCATGTCCAATATGAGTTCTCATGAAAATGACCTTAAATTGCCCATTTTTAAAAGAAGACCAATCAATTGAGCAGGCAGTATGCATTAATTTTGCTTGTACCTTGAGTCTTTAAATGGCGAATACCGCTACCTTTTGGCGAAACTCTTCTAAAGAGTTTCGCCTCTGGTATGGTGGACATACTGAGTTACCGTGCTGTTCTGTCTAAACTTTCTTATCCTTTGTACCAATTTTCAATTCAGAAGAGTTTCGCCTCTGGTATGGTGGACATACCGTGCTCTAATGTTTTGAAATTGGCCTTTTCATTTTTGCATATTTCCTCATGTTCCTCTTTTCATTTATTTTTCTTTTCTTTGTTCCTGAAGAAGCCCCCTACGATGGTGTGCGAAATGTCGAACACTTTTAGTAGTTCTTTGACACGGTCCAATCCCGGAAGAAGTATATCCTGAAAAAAAATCATTTCAAACATAATTAATACCCCTTTTCGGGCTGGCACCATGCAGCTTCGTATGACATTTCCAAATTAAACTCTACAGATAAGGAAAATTTTTCATTGTCCATGTAAAACGCTAAGAATTGTCCCTTCCATAGTGTTCTACGGCCGCTGAAGGTATTCCCCTACTTTGACGCAGCATGCTCGTATCTTCCAGTTAAGATGTTAGAAAAAACTCGTCGAGAGTTTTACAACAGACTGGAATATTGTTTAGCACAATCCGGCGGCCTATTTGAGCTCCTTATATTGTAATATTTAAAGAGTTATTATGTTATATTCTTCATTAGAGTTATTATTTATTTTGTTTAGGAAATCTGGTTTATGTATTTTGGTTATCAAAGAATATTAGTTTTATTTTGCCTCAGACGTTGATTAAATCAACGGACTAAAAGGACAAGCAGCATGTGGTACGCAAATTTTAATAAAATTGATTCCTGCCAGTAGCAATCCCGTAACAAAACACGTTAGAAGCTATGACGTACTACTGAAATCTCCACCAGCACTGATCGCTGCGCTCTGCGTTAAATTTTTTACACCGGTGTAGGAGAATACAAGGCTCCGCCCATCTATCCCACTATTAGCTCTCAATGTTAAATCTCTTATAAAAATTCTCCCTATGGACAGTGTTTGACTTTCCTAATGTGTATGTTAGCTTGGATGCGATGTTGCCAAAATTTAAATTAGACCTGATAAATGGGGTTAAAATCATCAATCTATTTAATGCGAATTACACAAAATAATTAGAACAATAAAAGAAATACTCAAATATTTGATTTAGTGGGAACAAAATCCAGCTAACGGCGCAGAATTAACTAAAGTGTTTAAGTGAAAAAGTCATTCAGTGTAATTTGATTGTCCGATTTTTTGTTAAAAGAAGGTGTAGCGAACAAAGAGAAAAGCAAGTAGCGAAAAAGGTACGCGTTTTCTTATTACATATTGTTATCAATGAAGTAAACAGTAGTTCAATGGTCATTTGTCATTGGCAACTATCAATAGTGGCAATTTTTGTGTTTTTGTTTATCATGCTTTGCTTTTCCAACGAATACCGTGGTCGTCGCGTTGATGTGATCAGCGACATCCTCCCTGATGGCGGCATCTTTGCCGCCAGATCTCCTTCAGTAGGCTTCTCAGCTTGCACTACAGTAAACACGATCACATTGTCCAAAATATTTGGGCTAAAATTGCTTGTAGAGGGCTGACTAAGAAATCTGTCGATTTTCGGTAATTTTTGTCTAGTATCTTCTCTTTTCTGACGTTGTCTGCGCTTAAACGCACCGCTAGGTTTCTTCTTTTTATCCACTATTTAAGTTCTCTTATTTTTGCAAACTTATTGTATCATCAGCAAGAAACGTAATTGATATACAGCGTCACGTTGATAAATCCCCGGACTCATCGGTAAACATTTTATATCGATCGACAGATGACACTAGTAAACTTATACTATAATGCTCCGAAATGAAGATGTTCGAGACTTGTTAGGAATTCCCCTGTATTTTTTCAAATAAGTTGCCATTATTAAAGTCGCGTTTCTGGAATCTGATTTATTTCTATTCCGAATGTGGGAGAAATGTTCACTAGTTCAATTTATAGTTTGTAAGACCGAGTCCGAAGTGAGTGAGGAATATCAGAAAGACGCGCGCGAAATTTCTTATGTATTCCAAGCTGACATGAGACCTATGTATCTACTACATCTATCGTTATAAAATGTATGATCCTTTAGTAAATGTATCATTAAAATTCCATCACCAAGTTAAAAAAGAGTTAAAATAGATTCATTCGAGTAAAAAAAACACATTTACTGTTTTTTCACTGTGAATAATAAATTTTATTTTATTCATAGGGTAGATGTACCGTTTGTGGCCACTTTAAGCTTTTTTGTATGTTTAATTGAGATTTAAATATATTTAAATTAAATATTTAATAAGAAAAAATAAATTAATCAAATCTTCAATTTATCAGGAATTGAAATATCAAAAGCCCAAATGTTTAAAATTTAATTTGTCATGCAAAATTAATTAAAATTAATAATTACACCAATTTCACCAGTAGTGGCCATAGAAGCACTATTTTTGGCCATTTGCTGTTCCAGTTTTGGTCATAGTGCCTGAAATTTTTTGCTGGAAGGGAATTATTAATAATATTATTTTAATTAACAATCAATGCATCACTTTATTTATTAAATAGCTAGACAAGACACAAAAATTAGTAATACACATAAAATCATCAATTTTTTTTAGCATTTTTGCGCGGTTTAACTGATTTTTTTGGGGCTAATTTTTTCTTAGCTTTTTCTTCCAATTTTTCTTTAATTTTTTTTCTTCTTTCCTTATTTTCTTCCCTTTCGATTTTTTTAAGCTCTTTTTTTCTTCTCTTTCGATTTTTTTAAGCTTCTTTCTTTCTTCTTCTGCGCTTTTCTCATTCTCTTTAGCTTCCATTAGTTCGATCCACTTGTCAGCTGTGATTACGGAAGGTAAATGTTCTACCTTACGTTTTCGTGTCGTAGTCTTCTTTTTAGGCCACATACAAATTCCATCAATAACTTCGTCCAAAGACTTTCGACGCATTGAAATACTGTTCAAATGAGAAACATTAGTTGTACTAACGTCCTCAACTACAGGCTCTATAATACCTTCCATAACAACAGGTTCTTGAATAACTTGATCACTAGGAGGGATTACAATATTCGGGTTTTTATGATTATCTTCGAGGATAGGAAATTCAATCGCAAGAGGTACTTCACAGTCGGTAATTTGGTTAAGAGTATCAGAAGGATAGGAATCCAACAGTTCATCGACTAAAAAAGTGCAAAAAAAAATATCAAATTAAAATATAATTTAAAAATTTATAAATTATTCAAAGAATAGATCACTGAAATAAATTCAACATTGGGAGATTATTTTTTAACTGTTTTTTCAATTTTACTCACCTTCATGAAGATTAGACGCATCAAACTCAGGAAAAGGAAATTCGAAAACATTATCATTATGAGAAGCCAAAGGAGAAGGATTTTCAGGAACTAGAGGATGACAAAGTGGGGAATGCAATTCATTTTCCGGTTTGTCATCTTCAACAGCCTGGGCCCAAAAATTGTACAATGACTCGTGTTTATCACCAGTTTCCCAATCAATACCTGTAGCTTTGGCATTTTTGAATCGTTGTAATAGCTCAGGATTTATTTTACTCTCGATGTATTCTTGATGAGATAAGGCTTGCTGCATGGTTCTTTGCGAATTTATTTCATTAGAAATATTTTGATTGTTTTCTCGATCTTTCATTTCGACACACTTGCTATAGTCAACTGAATTCGCATTAAACGGACATAAACCGCAAGCTTTAAATCCATTCTTTATGACAGTCGTAAAATCTTCTTCAGTAATAAGTTTAGATAAAAAAGCTGGAACGTTATGTTTCTGAACATCAACACCATCATTTTGTATACGCCAGTTTCTTATCAAATTTTTCCATCTTTGCTTCAAAGGAAAAAAAAAAGAAACGTCCAATGGTTGAGGTGGAAAACAGCACAGGATAATCTGTTTTTCCTTACAAAATTTACTCAGATGAATGGACATATGAGAAACATGGCCATCCAAGAAAACTATCACAGGAAGTTGAATTTTGCGTTCAAGCAGGAATGGATAGAAAACATTCGTGAAATATTCGTAGAAAGATTCACTAGTCATCCACCCATTCTCGGATTTTCCTATCCCCCAACCTTTGGGTGCCGAGTCAACGCAAATCTTAGGTAGTCGCTCATACTTGAAAATTGTCAGTGATGGTGCAAATTCTCCGGCAGCGTTTACATTAAAAAGTGTAGTAACATTTTCTTTTTCGTTTCCAGCAACATCATACACAGCTTTTCCCCTTTCTGCTAAAACAAGACCACCTTTTGGTGATAAATGAACTGCCGTCTCGTCCATGTCGAATACTCGTCGAGGATCATCAAGGATTTTAATATTTTCTCCCAGTTCTTCAGCTACAGTAGCGCTCAAAAGTATTTTGACAAATACATTCAATGATTTAATTAAAAATATATATAAAACACAATAATCATTTATTTATTTATTCAACAGCTTTCAACCAATCTACAGAATAGTGTCAAAATAATCTTTGTTCGTAACAATAGAAAGTTTAATTTTTGAAATATTAGAAAAATGACGGCTCAAAAATATTTTGACATTGTTAAAAAAAAAACAAATTCAACTCATAATTATTATTTATGACAGTAAATATATCAGTATTTAGTAGCATATCCCTTGGCCTTTATGACAGCCTCACAGCGCGCTGGCATTGAGTCAATTAATTTTTGTAATCGTTCGATTGGAATTTTATCCCACTCATTTTTCAAAGCTTCAAAGAAAGCATTTTTATTTGAATAATTTTGGGCTTTTATTCTACGTTTTAATTCTTCCCAGAGATGCTCTATCGGATTCAAGTCGGGACTTTGACTTGGCCACTTGAGAACTTTGACTCTTTCACGATTTAATAAGTTCCTAATATGCTGTGATCTGTGTTTGGGATCATTGTCTTGTTGAAAATACCACTTAGCTGGCATGTGATGTTTTGCAAATGGTAGCATCTGAGACTTTAATATACTTGCATACATAAACCGATCCATTTTTCCTTCTATTCGAACTAAGGGTCCAACTCCAGACCGTGAAAAACATCCCCAAACCATCACACTACCACCTCCATGTTTAACTGTAGGTATTTGATACCGATAATCATATTTTTTGTTTACTGGACGCCGAATGTACTTGATACCATCAGATGACATTAAATTAAATTTACTCTCATCACTCCACAAAACTTTAGACCACTGTGAACTTGACCACGAGATATACCGTTTCGCAAACTCAAGACGGGACTTCCTGTTTTTCTTAGATATTAAAGGTTTTTTAGCCGGTCTTCGGCCATGTAATCCTAAAACCTTTAAGCGTCGTTTAACAGTAGAAACATGAATGTCTACGTTGTATTTTTCTTTTAATTCATTTCTTATCATTACAGCAGACATCCGGATATCACTTGCTGATAACTTTTTTATAATATGATCCACGTAAGAAGAAGTTTTTCTTGGACGACCCGTTCGAGGCTTATTTTCGACAGTTTTCCGTTTGTTATAGACTTTATTCCAGCAGTTAACTAGCTGTCGAGACACTTTAAACATACGAGCAACTTCTATTTGTTTAAATCCTTGTTTTAATGCATTTATTACAGCTTCTTTAAAGTCACAAGAATATTCCTTACACTTAGGCATATTGAAGTAATCACAATAAGTAAATATACGTCGAAAGAAAAATTATGGAACAAGTGATCTGCGAGAGTTCGTCAACTCAAATGCGTGTCAAAATACTTTTGAGCGCGCCGTAAGTCAAGTTTGTTCGGCGGCGCGGTGTGTAAACAAACAAGTCGTAACTTGATACGCTTAAAGACTCGCAGTTACACTGCTCCACATTCTACTCAATACATTTTTCCGATAGGCTTTTATTTCAAAGAAATATCAAAAAAAATTATGTTGTCAAAATACTTTTGAGCGCTACTGTATATGAGAGAACCATGACCGTATACCAGATTCAGTGACGATGGCTCGAGCCTTACAGAGGTGTTCAGCCCTTTTTTGACCCACACGTGGATGCCTCTTAAGAAATCCTTCAAACCACTTTCTTCCCGGGATATTATTTTTAAAAGGATTTTTTAAACCTTCTGCGTCGACTAATTGTTTCACTGAATGAATTAAGAAATCTCTATTTATAGGAAAACCCATTCTGCTGGTTCCTAATAGCCATTCTTCTAATTTTTCTTCAATATGATGGCCAAGTATAGACTCAGGTCCTACTCGACCTGTAGTTTCTGGTACTTTGCCTCGAAGTTTACTACGTAATGTAGTTCTTGGGACTTTATATTGATTACACGCCGTTGCAATAGCACAACCATTCTTCACTAATTCCAAAGCTTTTTGTAAGTCAGTTTCTGAGTAATTAAAAAATGTCCTTTTAGATTTTTCCTTTTGAGTACCAGTTTTTGTTGATTTTGGAATTTTTTCAACGGGCTTCTGATTTTTCCTTGATGGCATTTTAACCTGCAACAGATAAAAAATAATCTTTCAACACTACGTTTCTTTTCCAGTCTCTATTTCGAAATATTATCTTAATTGTTTGAATATTAATTATTAAATAACATACAGTTGGGCAGCAAAATACATTAAATGAGTAAAAATTATGGCCAAAACTGGATAGTGTATGCACCATTTGTGGCCATGGTATGGCCACAAATAGCAATCACATGTTTTTATTGTTCCACTTATGGCCATGGGATATTTTGTTAGTATTTGAGGTTATTATAAGTAAATTAATTTTTTTTAACATACTATTACGTTATCTAGCTACTATAGAGCTTAAAATTTTAAAGAATATTAAGATTTGCAATAATTATGATTAATTTACTTACCAGGCCTTTCTCGAGATTCTTATAAGAATTAGTTATAATTTTGTGAGATACACCACGCGTCCAGATATTTTTTTAATAATAACTCGAACTATACTTTCAATCAGTATAGGGAAAAGTTTACAGCGTAGCCAACACACACAAAAACCCTATAAATACACTATAAAATGCTATCATAAAATAATATATATAATATATCCCTATATATCTCAGACTGGCCACAAACGGTACATCTACCCTACATGATATTAAAGCACTGAACTAAATACTGTGGCTTATGAATTACCTCTACCATATCGGAAATTAATCAAATGATCACGCAATATGGGTTTCGCCAGAAGAACTGGCATTTTCTAGCATACTAATCTTAATTGAATAGCTAATCAGGTAAGTAAATGGACTCATACTTGACATTGCAACAAAGCAGCACTATTATGAACCGTAAGACATTAATTGTAAGTACTAATTGAAAGTCGAATTTAAGTTAAATTAGTTAAATTGTAGAGAATTAGCCGAAATTTCTGAATAAAATTCTTTTCAAATTTCTACTGGGCATGAATTCGAAACTTCGCATTTACAGTTGTTTCAATAAAAACTTCGAGATATGTTCCAAGTTTAAAATCGACATTTTTAGGTGAAAATTCAAATTATCGATAGTGAAGTGGTCATAATGTGAAAATGTAAACGAATATTTCGAATTGAAAATAAAAAAGATATCAAATTAGGAATTTCGAATTTACTATTGAACTTTATACAAAACATTTTTGAAAATAAGTAAAAATTTCAAGTTAAAGCCGATGTACGAAAGAGGAAGTCACAAAAGCTTTAGAATATATAAAAAAAATGTACATTTGAATTCAAATTTAAAAATTCGAGTTTATTTTTCATCGCCACAAAAACATGGATGCGGAGTTTTTATTTGGGAATATTAAGGTATGACATTTTTATTAACAGTAAGTACAATATAATTATAATTGCAATCTAGTACACGGCAAAAATAAGTCTATAGTTTAACTAACATCTTAGACGAAGTATTACAATAATCACATAAATAAAAAATTCAAAATTTTGTAGGCGACAAAATGGTCATCAATTGTGTAGCTTATAACTGCAACAATTTATAAGGTTTTATTAAGTTTTTAGTGTGTTAGGTTTCCTTTCAAAAAGCCGGAAATTTTAGAGCTGTGGATTAAAGCAGTAAGAAGAGATCAGTGGTATCCTTCTAACACCAGTAGACTTTGTGGATTGCATTTTACCGAAAAAGATTATTGAAATAGTCCTAGTTGCACCTCAAAATTGCTCAAGTTAGGTGCTGTACCAAGTGTATTTGATTTTCCAAAACACTTAATTCGCAAAAATAAAACACGAAGAGAGATTGTTAAAGTATAAGCATTTATGACTGATAAGTATTTTTCATATTAAATTCAGTGTAATATAGACGATAATATATTTTATAGAATAAAAAGCTACTGGTAATATTACAGCAGACGAACAAATGGAGGTTGATTTAAATTCATCAGAACCGCAAATACGAAAGACAGTAGCTGATGTTGATAGTCAGACCAACATTTCTGGGGACACCGAAAGGTATATGTATTTCAGAAAAATAAAAACACTGAAACAAAAGGTCGTAAGAAGGAATTTGAAAATAAGCAACATGAAAGAGGTTATAAATGAACTTTTTAAAAATGGTTTAAGTAATAAAGCTTTGGATACAGTTTTAAAAAATAACTTTCAAGGGAGTACAACGATAAATGTGTCGAATAAAATTTATATTAATATTTCTTTAAGGTTTTCCTCTGGAGCTACTGATGCAACAAAAAAGAACGATACTGTAACTAATTCCAGTCAAAGACTGTTCAGTATTATCATGAAGCAATTTACTCACACACTTTACTTTTGTTCTTCCAAAGCCTATAATTTTTTAAAACAGCATTTCAGCTTGCCGAATGATCGCACAATTAGAAAGTGGTTGTCAACACTAAACTGTAATGTTGTTTTTTTACAAGATATTCTAAATTTTTTAAAAGACGCAGTAAAAAACAGCCGAATTTAAAACAATGTTCATTAATATTTGATGCTATCTCAATTAGAAAGCAGATCTTGTGGGATCATAAAGAAGGCAAATTTGTTGGACATATTATGGAGGCATAGTTGATGTAGATCACGATAAGGCAGCGTCTGAAGCTTTATTTTTTCAAATTGTCTGTTAGTCTCAAAATTTTAAATGCCCGGTTGGTCATCTCTTAACTGATAAATCTAATGCGGATGTTCAACAGCAATTAATATTATGTTGCGTAAGAAATTTGTTTGAAATTGGAATTACCATACGATCTATAACTTGTGATGGCACTACAACGAACCTAATACATATGAAAAATTAGGCTGTTCATTTGAGAATATTGATAAAATTGCCTCGTGTTTTCCTCATCCTTGTTCATCTATAATTAATATTCACTGCATGTCGGACACTTGTCACATGATTAAACTGGCGAGAAATGCATCTGCAGAGAAAGAAATGTCTTCGGAAAAAGGTATTATTAGTTGGAAATACCTAAAAAGACTTGATGATATCCGGCAAACTCAACAACTGGCTAATTCCCTTACCCCTAATCAAAATTATCGAAATCAAATAATGAACGTACGTCTATCAGTCCAAGCACTTAGCAGTGGAGTTGCTAATGTAATTGAGTATTTAGAAAAACAAGGTGAACGAGGTTGCAGTGCTATCATTGAATTTTTGCGGAGAATTGATACGATTTTTAAATTCTAGAAGTCCTTTCGGAAAGGGATACAAATCACTCATTAGACCAACAACTTTAAAATATTTTGAGGCTGTGTTCGAGGAAACAACAAATTATTTAAAAAACTTAAAAGTTGACGAAATAAAATTATTATATCACGCTAGAAAAACTTTTACACTAGGGTTTATACTTACAATGAAAAGTACCCTAGGATCAGTTAAGGATTTATTTGTTCTTAAAGAACATCCTTTAAAATATTTTTTTTGAATTACAAATGTTCACAGGATCATTTGGAATTAGATTTTTCATGTATTAGATCTAGGGGCGGATGAAACAATAATCCAAATTCCTTGCAACTGAAATGGTCTTTACCATAATTGTTGTTCAAAAATTCAGTTTCTTTAAATATAAATGCCAACTGTAGTGATTTCGGAAATTTGTGTACACCTGCATTTGAATTTAATTCTGAAAACAGAAGTAGATGCGAAATTAACGATAATATAAATTTTGAAGAATTGTGTCATTTAATGAAATGCATTGAGTTAACAGATTATCAAGAAAATGTTCTGTATTACATATATGGATATATTGTACGAAATTTAGTTAAATATAATTCTTGTGATCATTGTGTAGAAATAATTATTTAGACACAAATCTTTCAACTGATCATTTGTATTGTACTTCAGCAATAAATTTTAAAAATTTTACCAGCAAGGCTACACGCGGCGGTTTACTTCACGCATCGAATATTGTTTATAAAATTGTGCATTTCGTAGACAAGTTCGGTGTTTCCAAAAGAATACAGATCTCATAAACAGCAAAATAAATATAAGGGACGATTAGAGAATGTGGCAATTAATAATTTTAAGCTACATTTATTTGAACCGAAACACCCTGTAACTGAGAAATATTTATCCGAAGAATTGCATGAATTACTACAGATAATTAGAAGTGTTGTAAACTTATTTTTAAAACGTAGACTCCATGACTGGGCAATACTGACTAATTTAAAATTGAATGGGAAAGAGGCTTCTGTCAGACAAAAAATGACAAAACTGATTTTATTTAACAACTGCTAACTGTTTTATTGTATTATGTTTTATAATGTATATATTAGATATTATAATATTACTTAGGGGACAAAAAATTGGATATTAAATAATTTTTTAGCAAAAGATGCGCTTGCAGTATTAGTTACTTACCTACATTTTATTGTTTCAAATGATGTTATTGCTCTGTTTTAGAAATTCTCTGTGAGTGAGGTAATAGATTAATATATATTAAAAAATTGTTTATGATATGTTGTTTTTATGTAATATATCTCAATTTTTATTAACTAGGGTTCTTCAAGCAAATAAGATATAGTGTGCTAGAGACAGCGCGAAATAAGTCACTAGTGCGGGTTGCATAAAAAATATTTGCCTTAGTCGCGTAAGGGTACGTTTATGTTGAAGCTGCGATTAACGATTAGAGCAGCGAGGAGAGCAGTGATCGCGTAGCGCTCTGCTTCTATGTGGTGTTCACGTCGGAGCTGAGATAACAGAGCAGAGCGAGCCAGTGTTTAAGCTCAAGCTGTAAAAATGAGTGATTCCGAAGAAGTTGACACACTTTTATGTTCAAGTGCTACACAGTTTTATTTACTTAAATATAGAGAACGCGAATACTATGCCCATCCTATCAATACCGAAAGGAATGGCTGGCGCAGACGTTAGCATTTGCCAAACAAGTTTCGCGTTTTCTGCAAGTGCAAATTTACGTGAATCTTGTTTCATTTTTATGGTTTGTTGGTGGATTCCCAACGAGTTATTAGGAACCAAGGACCAGCATCGCCGAAGTTCCATAAACGCTCCGGGAGAAACACGCATCGTTCTACCTAGCCAGGTGAAAATCTGCGAAAGCATCCTCGCATCGTTTGCTACTGCGAGTTTTTCACTCTCCCTTCACGTTTCAATTAGTTTAGGAAAAATTTAATTAATGATTAGTAGGACCTACATAGATAGGATTCTTTTAAAAAGAATCGAAGTTGAACATTTAGAAATTGTAGGTAATTCTTTAGACTTAAATTTAGAAGATTGTGCATTAAATATAGATACCCAATTTGTCATAACAACAGAAACGGTCAATAGAGTAAATATGGAAATTCCAACAATACAAAAGTTCCACTTAGACTCTGTCCAATTTTAATTGGAAACCCCGCAATCAGCAGAATTCATATTAAATACATTTAGCGATCAACAGAATATCGCAAATCCGCAAAATGAATTCATTCTAAGAGCAATATTAAACAAATTAAGTGGTAGAGCTCTAAGTTTAATAGGAAGTCCAGAAGACGCAAAAACGTTGCCTTCTATGAAACAAACTATTATTGTTGCAATTTTTTTCTGACCAAAAAATGAAACTGGTCTATTAAGTAACTTATTGAATATTAAGCAATATAAAAATTAAACTCGTTTTGCATTTGGAAGTACAGTTGAAACCGGATATAACGACATCGAAGGGACCATGAACTACGGACGCTGTAACCGGTAGTTGTTATAAGCAATATTACTGACAGTACAGTTAGCTTTTAAAATAGTCGCCGGGACCTTGCCATTTAGTCGTAATAACCGATGCGTCGTTGTAAACGACGTCGTTATATCCGGTTTTGACTGTAGATGTCAGGATTTAAGAAGTTTTTTACTAACCAAAGTAGGACTGACAGAACCGGACGCAAATGTTAGGGTAATTAAAACTCAGATTTACAGTAGACAGTCTTTAGACGATTTCTACAAGGTTTGCAATACACTCTTCCCATCAGATTACGTCATCCTCATAATTTAGAAGAAGCAATGAGTTTTGTTATTGAGGAACAAAATTTCGCATATTCTCAAGGCAACTTAAATAGCAAAAATTTTAATCCCCAACTAAACATATTTCCCAAAACCCCACAGGTTAAAAAAAAAACAACTTAAGACCCTTGATAACGAATAATTACCCCCGAAATTTTCAGCATTAAAGAACACATAAATCCAAATATTAATAGACCCCCGCATTCAAATAATTTTGCCAGACAAAGTTTTCAGAATACTAATTCCCAACGTATCTAATATAGAGCTCCCTATAATAGTCAGCAAAATAATCAAACGTATTCCCAGAAATATTACATACCTGAACCAAGGGAAACCTCAGGCTAAACGTTCTTTTAAAAATAACTTTTTTTAACAGTACGAGTAAACAAAATTTCGTTTCTGGAGAATTATTTCAACAAAACTAAACGAATACAATTGCTACGAACAGAAAAACTGTCCGGAAAATATTCCTTCAGTAACTCAATATTTATGTGATTACAATCATTCCCAAACTGTAAAACATCCCCAAAATAAGCCTTATCCAAGCAATAATTTGGCAAATTTCCAAAATCAGAGTGATAATTCCCAACTAAATTTTTAAATGATTTCAGAACCAAACAACCAAACATAATAAATATCGCTAATTTCGATACAAATAAATAGCCCTATATTAAAATCCCCCATTTCAATTTTAAATTTTTAGTAGACACAGGATCCAGGAAATCTTTAATAAATACCGAAACTGTTAATAAATATTATCAGAATTTTATACTAGAAACCATTTCAGATTAGAACAGCACATAGGAACAACTCATCATGTTGCCAAAATTCCTTTACCAAAAATTTTTAATACCAAAAAATATTTTAACTTTCATATCGATTTTAATCCGGATTATCATGGTCTAATAAGGATGGATTTATTAAAACATTTGGGAGCACACCTAGATCTAAATAAAAATATTTTACAACCCAAATATGGAATAATACCTTTATATTTAGAAATATTAAAAACCAAAACATACAAAATTGGACCAAGAGAACAAAAAGTTATTAAAATACCTGTTAGTTGTCAAGCAAATTTAGGAATAATAAATTATCAGTTCTAAAGGTGTGGAAGTTCCACAATCATTGGTTAATATAATAAATGGCGAAGGAATAACAACAATCAGTAATTCCAGCGAAACAAAAATTGAAGTAAGTAATTCCAGCGAAACAAAAATTGAAGTAAAGTTAGGACCGTTAGATGTTATTCAAATAAATAATTTTGAAAATCACGCCGAAGAAGTTGAAACTATAACAGCAGAAATTGACAATTTGCTAAAACAAAATTTAAAAAATTTGAAATAGAGTATTTAAATCAAAAAGAAAAATAAGCAATCGGAAATATCCATTACGAATTCTCTACTGTCCATTATTACCCCTCTCTTTTACTAATGAAATAACACACACAATAAAAACAACAGATAATATTCCCGTATTTAAAAAAGCTTACCCCATGCAAATCAAAAGGTAGCAGATAAATTAAAGAATTGTTAGATCAAGACATAATTCAAGTTTACAATAGCCTCTGGGGTAGCCCTGTTAATAATCGTTCCCAAAAAGCTAGATGCTTCTGGTGTTCAGAAATATCGAACGGTTACCGATTATAGAACGCTTAACGAAAAAACAATAGATGACAAGTACCCACTACCTAATATATCTGATATATTAGATAAGTTAGAAAAAAATCAGTATTTTACAACACTCGACCTTGCCTCTGGATTCCATCAAATGGAGATGAATCCAGGTGATATAAGTAGAGAGATAGTAGGCATCCTGGAGCAGGTTTCGCGACACAGTTCAATTTGCGGCGCATGCGCGAGTTTTGACCAATGACGAACGAGTTTGGAGTCAGTTAATGACCTTTAAGAGAGGGGATTAAGGAACTTTCAGGTAACGTGACACTTTATGGTCTATTTACACACATGTGTTCCGTATCAGTTCCGTGTCAGTTCAGTATCAGTGTCAGTGGAAAATAAAATATCGTTACGTTTGTTTCAAACCGACTTGTTTAGACAAGTCCGACTCAGTGAAATCTTTTACTCCCAGTGTCCGTTCAGTGTTTATCAAATACGTCGGCAACGATAGTTTTGTCAATTTTCACGGACGTGTTTTGTTTCGTTTATTACTGAAAGTGGGGTTTGTTGTTGTAAGAATGAATGAAAAACTTATCGAATTAGTACGAAATTATCCAGAACTGTATGATTTGTCTCATAAATAATATATGGACACCGGTTTTAAAAATAATATTTGGAATGTCATAGGAAAAGAATTAAAACTTGAAGGTAACTATTTTTATTGTTAAATTACAAAAGTATATAAGATTAACCTGTGTAGTAACTTTAATAAATTTCTATATGTATAATGTTATAAGTAAGTGTCTAAAGTAAAAAATAACTTTCTTAAATTTTTTCGTCTTGCCATGGCACATTACCAATTTCTGATATAAAGTATTCTGTAAATAACGTTCTTATTCCAAATGCGTTTTAATGTTTGTTTCGTTTTATATGACTGTTGTTGTATATGAAATAACTCAATCGAGTTTCGAATTTTTTATCTAGAATTCTAAAATATTGGGACAACCTGATTTTAATCATAACTTTCAGAATGTCATTTTAACTAATTTATTTTTTATATATTTTAGTTAACAATTACAAAAAGTATATTACAGATTATCACCTGGTAAAAAAAATCTATACAAGTAACATTTTATTAACAAAGATAATATCAATATGATCTTTTGGCATTGCATATTATTGGCCAGTGCTTCATAATTAGGAGAGTACGACGATAATCCTGTTAGCAAACAATCATAAAGATGCTCATCGATGAGTCGAGATCTATATCTTGATTTTATTAAGTTCATGTTTGAAAACAATGATTCGCATAAATATGTCAAACCAAAAAATGATTCAGTTTTATATAATTTCGCAAACATACGACGTATTTCATAAACCTAGGCACCCAAAAAAATTTAAACTCTAACAATTAAATAAAAATAATTCACATTTTTAATTAATGTTTATGAAAAAATTCTGTCTCTGTCGAATAGTGGCGGGCACATAGGAATCGTTCCGCGGGCACCATGGCGCCCGCGGGCACGAGGTTGGGAGCCCCTGCTCTAAATGTTTGGATCAAAATACCAAAAGAGTTTTCAACAGTTCTCCGCGCTCTGCTTAAACGATAGTTAAGAGTAATTCAATTCCTTTCCTGGATATGGGCGCATCAAATAGGTTTTTAGAGGAAATGCCCCATCACCTATAATTTACATAAGGGACCTCAGCATCTGTACCTGGTAATGGTACATCCTGTGGTACAGATAAAGTGTTGTTTTTAAAAGCTTTTCCCAGATTAGAACTTGCAAAAATGTCACCATCACAATTTTTACCATACGCACCAACATCAACAGCGATGAAATTGTAATGTGCATCAACAGAAAATGTTTTTTATAATTAAAAAATTGTGATCCACTATTTGAAGGAGCTTGAATTGTAACGTGTTTCCCATCTAGTGCACCCAAACAATTGGGAAAATTCCATATCGTGCTAAAGCCTTCAGCAATGCTTTTCCACATTTCTTCTGAAGGTTGAGGTAACATTTCATTCATAAGATTTTCAGTTATGATTTTGTTAGTTTCCATTACAATTTTATGCACTGTGCAATGTCCCATACGATAACTGAATGATATTGTTTTTAAAAAATCTCCAGTAGCTAGGTACCTAAAACAAAATGTTTGTAGTCGAATACTAATTTATTTTCAGGGTCATCATGTAAGTCCAGATGGAATAATATTAGGGACAATTACAGAAAATCTATCAAAAAAACCATAACGAAAAGCGGACAATCATCAAAAAAGGTCAAGCTTTATAAATACGCAGAGCAGTTGGGATTTCTAAGAACATTTTTTGATGAGAGAGATACAAAAGGCAATGTTGAATTCCAAGAAGAGGAGTCTGAGAAATACGAAAATAATGAAGAACAAAGCACAATGAATGATGAAGACATTTCAATTCTTCCAGTACAAACTGAAGATAATATAACTCCATCATTCGGCCATCAAAGTCAAGAAAAGCCTACACGACAAACACCAAAAATGTTCAAAAAAAGAATGGATTCTCAACAAAGTGCATCTTCCCAGCTAATGGAGTACCTAATTAAAAAAAATCTGAACATTCTGCTACATCAACATTGACAATAACCCATTCGGTGGACGCATTTTTAGCAGGTATAGGTGCTACTTTAAAAAATTTAAATCCGTACTATTTAAATTTAGCGAAAACGGAAATATTTAACTCAGTTCAAAAATATGAAATGCAAATGATTACGGCACATACATCAAGGCATTATTCGTTACATGATGAACATCAAAATGATTCTTCAGGAACATCTCGTCTAAGCCAGTTTACAAATTTGATATATTCTTCCGATATACCACAAACGACAGAACATTATTCAAATACATCTTCAAGAATTTCAAGTCCAATAGTGTCACCTGATCTAGTTGGAGTCCAACAGTAACAACACCACTTAGCACATGACCTAAGTATTCCCTCAACATCGACGCATAACCAACAAAGGACCTTCCAAAAGTTTTTTCAAAATTATAACTGTTAATATAATGATAACGAAGGCTTCCACGGCCAGAGTTAGTACAGGATATACTTCTTCCGGGATTTTACCGTGTCAAAGAACTACTAAAAGAACACTTTTAGTAGTTCTTTGACACGGTCCAATCCTGGAAGAAGTATATCCTGTACTGTTAATATAATGTTTAGATAAGGTTGTACACATTTTTTAAATAAAAACCGTTTCGTAAAAATTATACTTTCACTTACCTTAGACAAACTACTAATCGTTCCCTCGGTGTGATAGCTTTTCTCCAATGTGTGTCTTGTCTCATTAAATCTCTTTTTATTTTATTAAGTAATATATTAAAACAATTTTGAGACATTCTAAAATATTAAAAAAATTTTGTTTCATCATCTACTAATTCCTTATATAAAGTAAACAATTCTCCTTTACTTCCTCTTTTTATCCATGCCTTGTGTACCCAGAAACTCGTTTCGAGATAACTTTCTGGAAATTTAGATTTTTTTCTCGAAATTTAGACATTTTTGTTAAAATCAGTTCTTTTTTCGAAATTTCGACTTTATCTTAAAATCAGATTCATTGTGTTTCTGAAAATCTCATCTTTTTCCTTAATATTGGTCTCTTTTTCAAAATTTGACTATTTTTCCAAAATTTGATTTTATATAAGAGCATTTCATTTTTTTGTCTTTTTCCTCAACATTCGTTTTTTTCTCGGAATTTCTATTATTTTTTCAAATTTCATTTTTTTAATTACGACTTTATTCGTAAAATTCGACTTTTTCTCTAAATTGACTCTAGAAAATGTTCTTAGTTTTTCTTAGTTTCGGGTTTTTTGAAATTCCGATATTTTTCTGAAGGTTGAGCTTTCTTCTGAAAATTTCGACTTTTTAGAATCCATACCAAATGGATTCTTAAAGTTTGGCTTTTACTCAAAATTTTCATGTTTATCTTAAAGTATTTAAGTTTTCTGTTCTTATTAGAAACTCGTTTCGACATTTGTTTTTCAAAATTTAGATTTTGTTCTCGAAAAAATTTAGACATTTTTGTTAAAATCAGTTCTTTTTTCGAAATTTAGACTTTATCTTAAAATCAGATTCGTTGTGTTTCTGAAAATCTCATCTTTTTCCTTAATATTGGTCTCTTTTTCAAAATTTGAATTTTTATTCAAAATTAATCTTTTTTTATAAACGACTGTTCTCCAAATTTGATTTTCTCTACGAGAATTCCATTTTTTCTCTCAAAATACGCTTTTTTCTCGGAATTTTCAAAATTCATTTTTCTTTCTCAAAATTTAATTTTTTTCCTCAAAATTTAGACATTTTTGTTAAAATCAGTTCTTTTTTTAAAATTTCGACTTTATCCCAAAATCAGATTCATTGTGTTTCTGAAAATCTCATCTCTTTCTTTAATATTGGTCTTTTTTTCAAAATTTGGATTTTTATTCAAAATTAATCTTTTTTTTATGAACGACTGTTCTCCAAATTTGATGTTCTCTATGAGAATTCCATTTTTACTTTTTTCCTCAAAATTCGTTTTTTTCTCAGAATTTTCGAAATTCATTTTTCTTTCTAAAAATTTGATTTTTTTTTCTCAAAATTTAGACTTTTTTTTAAAATACTTCTTTTTTTCGAAATTTCGACCTTATCCCAAAATCAGACTCTTTGTGTTTCTGAAAATCTCATCTTTTTCCTTAATATTGGTCTTTTTTTCAAAATTTCGATTTTTATTCAAAATTAATCTTTTTTTTTTTTAAACGACTGTTCTCAAAATTTGTTTTTCTCTACAAGAATTCCATTTTTCCTCAAATTTCGCTTTTTTCTCGAAATTTAGACATAAATAAAAATACTCTTCGAAATTTGCACCTTATCTCAAAATCAGATTTTCTTTACGAAAATTTTATTTTTTCCTCTTTTTTCTCAACATTCGTCTTTTTTCTTCAAAAATTCGTCTTTTTTTTCAAAATTTCGACTGTATTAATAAAAATTAAAATACAAATCTTGTCCCCTGTGTAGGATTTAGTTCTTGAAAGTAATAAATCACTCGAATAATACTAAATCAGACGTATATTAATTAAATCGAAAGAAGAATAGATTTATAGACGAATAACATACATGAACTAAGTTCTAACAAAGTTCCTATTGAAACAAAATCTTTTTACACATTCCCCGTTTCAGGGTCCTCTTAAAAACTTATCACCCTCAGTCCACACTCTTAACATAATTTTTAACGTACTGTCGCAATTATAAATCCCATAAATTAGATCTGTTATGGGTCTTTTCAGTAACCGATAACCGAATATGCCGCTACGAAGATGCCATGCCTAGAGGTTTTTTCTATCCCTGTGACTGTTTCGGCTGAAGGGTCGATTACACCCGAAACCAAAAAAGATTAGTAAATACACCAAAGGTTGCTCTAACGCGTTTCGATAGCCAAGTTATCATTTTCTGAAAATGATAGCTTGGTTATCGAAACGCGTTAGAGCAACCTTTGTTGTGTTTTCCAATCTTTCTTTGTTTGTTTATTTAAAAATGCAAAAATGTACATATGCATACACATATAAATATAACGACAATTATAACTACAAAAATTACATAGGGACAACAGTTCTAGAGATTTAAAACATACGTCTAACATATAAAATCAGTTGTTTCTTAAACGTATAAACAGACACTGCATTTCTTAGTTCTAGAGGTAATTCATTGAAATATTTTAAACCGTCACATAAAAATGATTTTTTTGTAATTTCCTTATTTACTCTTTCAATGTAAAAATTCGTGACATTTCTAGTAGTGTAGGTTCATATTCCTGAGGAATATGAACCTGAAGAAAAAAAAACAAGAGAGCTAGAGCATATTCCGTTAGATTATAAAATAAAAGTCGTTAACATGGCGAAAAAACATCCTACATGGAGCATAAAAACATTGCAAAGTAGAGGATGTGGTCGCTTGAGAAAAAAAAGAGTATTTATCCAGATGGGAAGAAGACGTCAAAAAAGGAGGAAATAAATTTGATAAATATGCTCTGATTGATTCTTGGACTTATGATCGTTTTGTTGAAGCAAGACAAAATTATCAGCAAGTAACTACCAAGAATTTGCAGCAGTGGACTTTATCTGCTGCTGGACAATTTAAAGATTTGGAATTTAAAGCTTCTGAAAGATGGGTCAAGAAATTCAAAATAGCACATAAAATACGTCAACGAAAAATAACAAAATATGTTTCGAAATAGAAGAAATTTTGAAGTCTGCAGAAACTTTTCGGACACAGGCAATACAACTGATACCGAAATTTGACAAAGATTTCGTCATTAACACTGACCAGACAGATATGCTAATAAAACGAAGCTTCAAATTATGCTTGATTTTAAATTGTAAACTTACAATTAAACTATTTTCCTTTTTAGGGTGCCAGTACCACTCAACTTTCAACAGGACTCTTGCAGAACAAGGAAGCAAAACTGCATTTGTTAAGCGACAAGATATTCAATAAAGTAACACATTCATATACAACACAATATGCTCTTACTTTGTCAGGAAAATTATTGCCTCAAGTATTTGTATGTCTTCAAGAACCAACCGGCAAATTTGGCCCAAGAGTTCAAAAAACAGTGGATGAATATGTACAAAATATAAAATGTTATAATAACATCTTCAAAGTCCGCAAAACTGACAACACGATTATACTCTGACTTTCTTGAAGGTTGTTTGAAACCTTACGTTGGAAACGAAAATTTTCTTTTACTCATTGACTCTTGAGGAGATCAAACTAAACCTGAAATTTATGATCAAATTTTTCAAGATAACAATGAACTACCTACTTGTACGCTTAAAGTTATTCCTCCCAAATGTACGCCTATTAGTTCAACTTTGTGACGTTTTTTTTTATAGACAAGTAAAAAATTTAATTAAGCATTTACAAAATTCAGTATATTTAATTGAACAGAATCGGGATATAAATTCACGAGAAGACTGCATTGTTCATCATCAGTTGTCATCGCCAATTTTCAATAAAATGATACGGTATGCTTGGATACGCAGTTAAACTTTCTGAAGATCGAAACATTTTCTTGAATGTAAATGATATTTGTTTTTAAACGGAAAGTTCTGAAACAACATTGTTCTTGCAATAATTCGGCTTTTATTAATTATGCTAGATGTCAAAAATTTATTGTTTTAAATGTTTTTATGATAATTATCATTCTGGTTGCTGTTTGTAATAAAAAACATATGTAAAATAAAGTGAAATCATAACACAATCTAAATTTTCTACTTGATATCACTATTAATAAACATTATTATTATTACTTATAGTTATTTTGTATTCTAAAAAGTAAAATAATTGCGATAATTAAAATATCATTTAATATTTCTTAAGAAATTGTTCGAAATTTAATTGTTAAAAGAATTTAATTAAAAAAAAGAAAAAAGTTACCTAGCGCGAGACTCGAACCCAGAACGTCCACGCGATATGCGGGTACGTAGCCACCTATGCTATTACGTTGCTACGGAAGTGAAATCCCTGCTAGTATATAAGGTGAGCACGAAATTTTAAAGGCTTTTCTCAATAGTTGAGTTTCGCCTCTAGTGTGGTTAACACACCGAGTACCGTGCTCAGCTAAATTGTGCGTCGAAGTTAGTGATTTGTCGTTTACGGCAAAGTGCATTTTTCGATGTACACAGTGTTAACATCGTGTGCATCCAGGTCTTCGGATCGTTGGTGCCGCGATAACCAACGAGATCGACTTCTAGTCGAAATTATTCGATCTTTATTTGTGTTTTAATTCGCATATATTGTATTTATACATTGTATGCGAAGTTTGTTTTAGGTGCAGCAAGAGCTCTGCAATTGTATTGCAGAGCAAAATTATTATTACCATGGCGGCGACTTTGGAAAGTATTGCCGCCCAACTGAATAAATTCATGGGGATGTTTCATGAATTGAAAGAAGAGCTTAAGGTCGAACGTCGTAGAATCGATCAAATCTACGAAGAAAGGGATCAATCATCACCTATAGAGAGTATTACCGATTTCGAGAGCGAAATTAGCGTAATAAGTGAGACTCCGAGCGAGGAATCAAATGGTAAGCGCGCCCGATCTACTTCCGAGGAGGAGGAAGTTAACGACTTTCAGGAAATTAAGAAAAAGAAAGTCAGAAGGAAGAAGGCAGCAAAGCAGCCTTCGACCCAAGGAGAAGAGACTCCAACACCTTCGAATGCAAATACGGAGGAAAAGAAGAAAAGGGGAACGACAACTTTAAAGAAGGAATCAAAAGCAGCCCCAGCAAAGTTTCAAGGAAATGAGACTGAGAAGAATACCGCCACCGACACCAAAGTTCCACCTGTTATCATCAGGGATGCAGGTAAGTGGAAACATATAAATGCTATTATGTGTTCCAGAAAAATTGGTTATACAAAGGCCAAGTGCGTCTTCGAATGAGTGCGAGTGCAACCTGCTACAGTGACCGACTTTAGAGACCTGACAAGGTTGCTAGAGAAGGAGAAAGCTCAATATCACTCATTTGCTCTTCCGGAGGAAAGGAGCGTCAAGGCAGTGGTACGAGGAATTCCAAGGGACATTTCCGAGGAAGATTTCAAGGCCGCTCTTGAAGAAGATGGGTTCAGACCCATCAATGTCAAAAGGATGAGGAATTCATTCACAAAGAAGCTTCACAATACGATGTTTGTGGAGCTTCAGCACGGTGAAGAGGAGATCTTCAAACTAGAGAAGCTGATGGGTCTGGACACTCAAGTTGAAGTTCCAAGACCGAGCAAACAAGTAAGGCAATGCCACAGGTGCCAGAGGTTTAACCATGGACAGAGGAATTGCCATGCTGAAGCAGTTTGCGTTAAGTGTGCTGGAAATCACCTTAGCAAAGATTGCAAGCGTCCCAAGGACAAGCCCAAGAAATGTGCCAACTGCGAGGGAGAACATGTAGCCTGCTACAGAGGTTGCCCCGCTTTCCCACCACCTAGGAAGCAACAGTCGACACCAAAGAAAGCTCAGGAACAACCCAAGAGTAAAACGTCAAATTCTAAGGAAAAGCCTACGACAGCCAAGACGACAACTGCAACTACGAAGGTTTCGCCGAAACCAGAAGCTTCCAGTGCTAGGATAAGTGGAAACACAAAATCCTACGCTTCAGTTGTTGCAGGAAACTCCAAAAAGGCCAAAATGCAGAAAATTTTTCGGAGGAAACTAATCAAGTTGTACTGGACTTGAGAACGAAATGATATCAAATTATGACCTTCAACTTTTAGTTTTATTATTTCTGTGAACTAACTCCATTGAACTCTATGCTGAGATTGCATTTCCCACGGGACAGTTTCCCTTCCACCAGCCGGCTTGCTGAAAACCGTAGATTCAGCACAAAACATACTTTAATAAAAGGCTATTAATGTTATTAATTCATCCAGTTCAATTCATCCCGATCATAATGTCAAAACTGTGTTTGAAACGTAGAAGTGCTGAAGTGTGCCCAGTGCCCATGTTAAAAAAAAGTAAATATTTTACAAAATATTCCACTTGTATCCTCCTCGTCGGCTTAAAGAGAGGAACCAACGATACTTTCAACAATGTTGCCAAAAATCGTGCCTATACATCAGGCACAGCAGCCGGCGATGACTCAGCAGGAGCAGCAGCACCCGACCACTGAGCAGGGACAGCAGCACCCTGCCACT
This sequence comes from Dastarcus helophoroides, assembly GCA_028583605.1. Classification (NCBI taxonomy): domain Eukaryota; kingdom Metazoa; phylum Arthropoda; class Insecta; order Coleoptera; family Bothrideridae; genus Dastarcus; species Dastarcus helophoroides. The sequence goes on along the minus strand of CM053337.1, from coordinate 15,870,130 downwards.
CAACAGGGGCAGCAGCACCCGACCACAAAGCAGTGCCAGCAGCACCTGAAGAGTCAGCAGGAAGACCCCGAGGGTAATGCAACCGCCACCACAGCCAGCAGAAACTCTGAATATTGACATAGACAGCATCATCAGCCTAATTTCCGATGATGAGAGTGTCAATTGGATATCCCAAACTCCTCGAGGGGCAGGAGGAAAAGATATGGGGCGTTTAATGCAAAGCGTCCACAACGGGGCAAGTAATCTAATTCTTCCGACTCCTGCTCCCGCTACATCGATAGGCGATTTCCAGTGTATGGTGGCGCAACTTAAGGGGCGGTTCGAAAAAAGTCTTCAGGAGGTGGAAAAAGAAGAGGCCGCCTTGCATGGTCGGGCCCAACATCTAGAGAAGCTGCTTCAGCAAATCAATAGTGACATAAAATGTAACCTGCATAAAAAAATTATATAATTAATATTTTAAATAAATTCATTTAATTTATGACTATATTTTTATTTCCAATTTCCTTAAATAACTTTTTGAAAAATTTTAATTAAGAGTTTTAAAGTCTCCTATTAAAAAAGGATAAGTGAAAAAAATTTATCTTTTAGAAGGAAAAATATTTAAAGTGTAATAAAAATTAATAAGGTAAGGTTTTTTAAAAAGAAATTTAATTATGAAGTTTTAAAGTATTTGATTTAAATAATATTTTGCATTATGTCGACTAAATTGTAGTATATTTTTTATCCATATATTAAAATATATGTTCTGAATTAAACTATGAGAAAAAGGCTTTTTTTTTATAAATACGAACTTTTTAGTAACACTCACGTTTAAAAATAATTATTTCAGTCCATTAGCTTCAATGAATGTCAATCATGTATAACTTGACGAACCTGATCTTCGTTCTCCAAAATTACCTTAATAGCTCGAGTTTTATTTGGCATATATCTTCCTAAGCGAAGAGATTTGAATTCGTTAGGTCTATTAAGGTGAACATTGGAGTATTGAATAATTGCAGATATCATGGGCTTTTCTTTGTTGATTCGTTTCGCTTTGGACCAATGACAATTCTGAGATGCTCCAAAGATCATCAAATTACATTTGCGTTTTTGTCTTTTCTCTACTTCCAGAATTGCAGCATCCAAAATTCTTTCGTCAATAGGTTTGATACAGTCGATTTTTTAACTTCATTGAGATCCAATTTTAATTTTTTTATTGTATTCTTTATAGCGTGAGATAATTTTGTGAAATATTACTTTCGAGTTTGTCGAATCTTTCATTGAATTCATTTTACATATTGCGCATTAATGCCATAATATCTCCTAATTGGCCCATAAACGAGTTACAAGAATTACATATGATTTTAATATTCTTTGATTTATTACGAGTAACTTTTATGTCGTCTGTAAAAAGACCCACAAGCAAGATGAACATCTGCGCGACACGAAATTTTTGGTTGATCCAGTTGTCTTACAATTTGGACACTGGTGCGGCATTCTTGTGTGATAGTATATCACTCCTGCATACAAAGAATTTTGATCGGTATTTTTTTTCTAAAATTTTGATCTAAATTCATAACTTAATTAATACGATTCAAATAATACATCATAGTCAAGCGAAGTTATATTTACAGCAAATTATACCCTAAGGTGCCTGTAAGGGGCATGTCTGACGTCTGTCTTCCTTCTTATAGAACCATTACCAAAGGATTATGCAGAAGAGTTCTCTAGGAAGGTTCCCAAATGGAAAGAATGCGTTGGAGATAACAACTGGTAAAACCTGGAAGAACATCTTCATTTCCTAAGCAGGGAAAATCTTATTTGAAGTCGGTCTTCAAAGCAAGAACTTATATACCACTTCGTGTGCATTCGAAACGTGCACGAGGAAGCACGACCCCGTCCAATTACGTTAACCGTTTAATAGCGGCAACGATGCCGATTACAGTAATCATAGTTTTGTGAGACGAACGTCTGTAATAATTAGTCTTATAGTATAGTGCAATAGGTATCTTAAAAGAAACAGAAAACCACGACCCTTGATTTACATTTTTCACCTTCGTATATTTTTTTCTGAAACGGTTTCAATGAAACTAGGCAGACATAAAAATGTTCATTTGCTTTGGAATCAATTTACCCTCTTGTTCTTTGCAGAAACTTTGTTGTAAAGCTTATATCATAATGTGGAAATTGTGGAGGTAATAGATGATACACAGTCGATTTTTTTCCTATAAAAAACATATTTTTTCTCTTAAATATACGACAGCCTTAAACAGAAGAAGGACTACATTGGTTGTTTTACAGCAGAAATATATCAAACGTTCCATGAAACATTTTAAAATAAAAATAATAAATTGAAACAAATTATAGCGAAAATCATTGTGTGAATTATAACCAAGAATTCATCTTTTACGTACAAAGAATTTTGATCAATATTTTTTTCTAAAATTTTGATCAAAATTCATACATAACTTAATTAATACGATTCAAATAATAAATCATTGTCAAGCCAAGTTAATATTTACAGTAAATTATACCCTAAAGTGCTTGTAAGGGGCATGTCTGACGTCTGTCTTCCTTCTTATAGAACCCGTATTGGAATTCTTTGTCATTTTAAATAATCTATTTTCAGCTGTCAAATCAGCAATCGGTGCAGGCTGAACTCTAATTTTTTTTGTAATATTTCTTCGAAACAAAGCTGACTCGCCTTCTCGTGAAACTTCCACTCCATATCTTGGATTGAGTAGATGTTCTCGTCTCGATTGTCGTTGACTTGCGATTTGTCGACGCAAGCGTTTTCTTAGGACGGGGTCACCTCGACATACGTTCGCCCATTTCGAATTTGCAAAACAGGCGTTGACAAGTGATTTTGATCAAGGAAGCTGAAAAAAGAAAATAAAAAATAATACAACTCTCTATAAATAATTCCACAAAAAACCATAATAAAACAAGGCAAAAAAATTCTTACCGAAAGATCATGCAGAGTAGTTCCACAGGAAGGTTCCCAAATGGAAAGAATGCGCTGGAGATAACAACTGGTAAAACCTGGAAGAACATCTTGATTTCCTAAGCAGGGAAAATCTAATTTGATGTCGATCATCAAAGCAGGAGCTTATATACCACTTCGTGTGCATTCGAAACCTGCACGAAGAAGTACGACCCCGCCCGATCCGATTATGTTAATCGTTTGATGGCGGCAACGAGGCCACAGTAATCATACTTTTGTGAGACGAGCACCTGTAATAATCAGTATCGTGTAATCTGTACCGTTGGAAGAAATAGAAAGCCACCTCTTGATTTACATTTACTACTGTCGTATAATTTTTTACAAAACGATTGCTATAAAACTACGCAGAGGTAAAAAAGTTCTTTTGCTTTGGTGAAATTGTACCCTCTTATTCTTTGCAGAGACTCTGTTGTAAAGCTTATGTCATAATGTGAAAATTGTGGAGGTTATAGACAATATACAGCCGATTTTTTTTTATATAAAAAAATATATTTTTTCTCTCAAATATGCGATAGCCTTAAACAAGAGGAGGACTAAATGGTTGTTTTATAGCGTAAATATAATTAAGTACAAACTATTTGAAAATAGCTTTTTAAAAATTTGCTTTATTGAACACAACACTTACATTTGGTTAAGCTCGTATAAAGGGTGAGCTCTCTAGTTATTAATAATAAGAACTGACTAAAATTAAGCTACGAACTATGATTATATTACGTTAGATGCACTCCATCAAGTTCTAGTCTAAACAAAACATAAAAAGGCGATAAGGTCTTAAAACTATGATGTTATTCCTCTTAACTTCGGGAATACTTCGAATATAATAATATATCAAACGTTCCATAAAACATTTTAAAATAAAAATAACAAATTATAGCGAAAATCATTGTGAGAATTATAACCAAGAATTGAAATTTTACGAATAAAGAATTTTGATCAACATTTTTTTTTCCAAATTTTTGATCAAAATTCATTCACAACTTAATTAATACGACTCAAATAATATATCATAGTCAAGCGAAGATAATATTTACAGTAAATTATTCCCTAAGGTGCCTGTAAGGGGCATGTCTGGCGTCTGTTTTCCTTCTTATAGAACCCGTATCGGGATTCTTTGTTATTTTAAATAATCTACAGGGTGATTCAGTCATAATGACATTAATTTTAATCATGTATTCGTGAGGCTTAGTAAAGACAGAAAATCTACTATACGAGAGACGCCAAGGACGTGAAATGTTCCTAGTGGTGCTCCTGTAAGTTTTCCTTTAAACTCTTGCATGATATACATGTTATTTTGATTATTTATGTCCACTACGAGAGATAGATCTCCCATTGCGCTACCCAGCTCAAGAAATAATTTAACTGAAAACGCTAATATAAGCTCAAAAACAATGGCACTAGAAATTAATTTAGCAAAAGACATGCTCCCGGAATACTTCCGAGGGTGGAAAAATTTAGCTGACCTTATTAAACAAGCAGATACATTTATAGATTTGCTAAAAATCACTGAAAACCCAATCTTTAACCAAATAAATTTAGAACAAGTTAAATCAAAATAATCGGTGAGGCGAGAAACATTAATGCGCACAAACGCGACGACTTGGTCGAATTAAAAGATGAATTATTGATCCAACGGTTTGGAGACCCACGGTCAGAAGGTCTCTTATTAAGTGACCTGGCCACTTGTTGTCAAACACAAAACGAAACCTATGAACAATATTTCGAGAAAAGTAAACATACATTGCAAGTCCTATTAGAACCTTATTGTAATCACCTGCTTTTCCTACCAATTAATACGCTAGAATAAGCATTATATGAGTGTGGAAAATACGACAATGAAAAATACCAAATAACCTTTATGAACTTCATGAGAAGCAGATCAAGACCACCCCTGAAAAAACCCATTAACCAAAACAATTCTAACCAAAATGGTAAACCTATTCACGGTCCGCCACGAACAAACTTCTACCCGCTTCCATACTATAATACAATTCTACAAAATTATAGTGCCTCGAATCAACAACAAAATCAATTTCCCAGAGATCCAATAAATATTCAACCAAGACAAATACCAGAAAATTCCCTATGAATTCACAAGTTTTCGGCAGAAAACATGACAATAGGAATAATAGTAGACCTGAACCAACTCATAGGTCAATTTCTACTAGAAACACGTTTAATCCTCAATATAGAATGCCTCCTTAACAAAAACCAACGTTTATTTCTGAGGAATTGTTCAATACGGAAGACACGCAAGATTATCATCCCGAATCTCAGCAAACAGACAATACACCCGATGTAAATGTTCACATGCCCGCCTCGGAAAACCCGTTACAATCGATCTAAATTCGATAGACAACAAACCCAAATTGCCCTTCATATCAATCCCCAGTTACAATTTAAAAATTTTAATTAACTTTAGTGCATCCAACAGCATTATCAATCCTAAACCCGCTATCGAATTTTTCAAAAATTATATGTTTAAGAAACAATTCCTTGTTAGATTTTGAAACAAAATCATTTCTAGCGTCGAAAATATTATTTTCCCGAATCTCAAAGACTTTAGAATCAATCACGACATAAAGTTCCACATAATTAATTGGCACGATAGATTCGATGCCCTGATAGGCAGTAGATTTCCAGTAATTACAAGCAAAAATTGATTACAAAAAGCAAGCGCTTGAAATAGACGACAAAAGAATCCCGGTTTACATAGAGTTAAACCCCTCAAATTTCGAACCATTTACACAAACAGTCACGAGATCGCATTAATATTCCAGTGAATATAGAAAAAGGTAATGTAATCATCCCAGAATTACGTACAAAATCAATTCGTGTCCCTGGACAAAGATTACATCATCGAAATAAATCGCAGAGAGCAAATTAATGTAGAGCCACTGTTTAACGCAGACATAGACCAACCCAAACAAAAGAATAACCACTCAAAAATAGACATCGAAAAAAATCATAAAAACCTCACATTTGAAGAACCCAGAAGAACGTACAAAAATTCTCTTCCTTTGCAAGAAATGCAAAGATGTTATCTATAATGAGAAGTCGGATCGAACTTTCACAAACGCCGTCAAACATAGCATCAGAACTAAGGATGAAGAAATAGTTTACTCAAAATCGTATAGTTACCCATACCATTTAAAAACGGAAATTCAGAAACTCCTAGACAACAAGATAATCCACCACTCCATTTCTCCCTACAGCAGTCCTGTATGGAATGTACCGAAAAAAATAGACGCTTCCGGGAAATAGCGATTAGTTATTGACTACCGAAAGTTAAATGAAAAGACAATAGAAGACAAATATCCCTCTCCCAGAATCGACTAAATTCTTGCTAATCTTGGCAAATGCATGTATTTCTCCACTTCTCGACTTGGCCCAAGGATTTCACCAAATCGAAATGTCCCCAGACAGTACAGAAAAAAACCGCTTTTTCCGTCTACAATGGCCACTATGAATACGTCAGAATGCCTTTCGGATTAAAAAAGGCCCCTTTCACTTTTCAAAAGCGTTATGGATAACATAGAGGAAAGTCACCAAATATGGAATAGTATCCTAATATGGAATACCTGAATTTCTCTAAAAATATAAGTATGAAACGCAACACACGACCATCTTTTGTTTCATTCGGTCTATTTACTACCGCACTCACACCATCGTGTCAGTTGCGCGAACGCTACACGTATGGCAGGCGTGTTTTGTTTTGTTGTCACGCAGAAAATTTTAAAGGTAAGTAATAAATGAGTATTACCAGTTATTAGGTATGTATACATAAGTGTTATACTATTTAGTATATCGATATTATGTTTATTTCAACATTTTGTGATCTTCAGTCATTAAAATATTGCGACTTGAAAAAATATTTAGACGAGTTTGAACTAGTATAAAAATCCAAATATGGACAGTCGTCGGTGTCTAATTATGGAATATTCCATAATTAGGTCTTTATATTTCACATGATAGGTACTTGCTACTATTTCTTTAAAAAATTATATGTTATGTTCGTTTTTAGAATGTCGGCTTCACAATCAACCAAGAAACGAAAAATCTGGGATGAAGAAAAAATGGCAAAAGCTATAAAATTCGTCCGGGGAAAGAAAATGGGATATTTGAAAGCGGCACAGCATTTTCAAGTGCCTAGGACAACTTTATTTCGTTTATGCCAACAATATGAACAGTCTCCAGAAGTGGCAGCAGCTACTACATTAGAACGAAAAACTATATTGGGCTCCGAACTTAAACGTCAGCTAGTAGAAAACATATTAATGATGGAGAGCAAGTTTCACGGTTTAACAAGAACTGATCTTCGCCGTACGGCGTATATGCTAGCAAAGCGAAACAACTTGCAGAATCCCTTCGGTAAATCAGGTGTGGCTGGAAAAAAGTGGTTAAGTTATTTTAAATCGTCATAAAGATAAACTTGCGATAAGAAGACCAACTGGTACGTCTTTTGCCAGAGCATTTGATTTGATAAAGAAAAAGTGGATGCTTTTTTCAACCTCCTTGAAGAGCTTTACACTAAAAATAATTATCTACCAAATCGAATTTACAACGTGGATGAATCAGGTCCTCACAATAGTACAAAGTAAGATACCACAAATCATCGGTCACAAAGGTAAACGCCAGATAACTGCACTGACATCAGCAGAAAGAGGATCTCTTATGACAATAGTTGTTTGCATGAATGCTACTGGTCATTTTGTGCCACAGTTCATTATTTTTCCCAGAAAAAATATGAGTGCTCAGCTAATGAGAGGCTGTCCTCCAGAATCAGTCGGAGTTGCACATCCATCAGGGTGGATTCAAATGAACATCTTTACAGATTGGTTCAGGCTCTTTATTCAACACACCAACCCGACTCCTGAATCAAGGGTTTTACTGATACTAGATGGACACTATAGTCATACTCACAATATCGATATAATAGATATTGCTAGGGAAAATAACGTGGACATAGTTTCGTTACCTCCACATACGGCTCACAAATTGCAGCCGTTAAACAAGACTTTCATGGGGCCATTAAAAACATACTACAGTGAGGAAATACGCATGTGGATTAGAAGCAACAACAGACCTCTAAGTCCATATGATATTGTGGAGCTGTTTGGCAAATCCTATTTGAAAGTACAAACAGGTGAAATTGCAGCCAACGGGTTCAAAGTCACTGGATTATGTCCTTTAAATAAAAATGTGTTCAGTGATGTGGACTTTATTGTTGCGCAACAAAATGCTGTAAGAGACGGTTGTACAACCAATATCACTCCACTGGAATCAAGATCTGAAACTGGTCAAGTTCTGATAGAAATACCTGTACCAGAAACAACTGCTAATGTACAACCTGAACCTGCACCCTCGACTTCCGGGCTTAATCGCAGCAGTTTGGGTCTGGTGTCTCCGCATGCCATAAGTCCAGCACCAGAGAAACGAAGAAAAGTATCTAACAGAGGAAGAAAAGCTGCTGTAGCAGCAGTCATAACATCTTCACCCTACAAAAATGATTTAGTAAATAAAAATATGAAGAGACAAGAAAAAGAAAGTAAATTAGTCAAGACAAAGAATAAGAAGAAAACTGCGAAGAGAAAGAAACAAACGAAGAAAAATAAGGATGATTGGGAAGAAGAAGACTCTGAGGAACAGGACGATATCCAGTTTGATGAAGGCAGTGAACATGATGAAGTTTATGGACCAAAGTATCTCCTGACTCTGCTGATGCAGAATGTATGTTCTGTTCAAGACTTTTTTTCCATGGATAAAAGTGGAGAAAGCTGGATTAAATAGCTTAATGTGTGGGCTCTGGGCACATTATGATTGTGCTGGTCCAGAGTTTGATACTTGGATCTGTGACTTTTGCAAGTGAATTAAGTAACTTCTTTCATTTATCACAATATGTTATTTTTAATTATTTGATCTCATAGATATTTATGTCTATTTTTGTTATTGATATGATGAGTTATGCTTATATTCCATATATGGGTACCTATTCCATATTTGGTTACTTATTTGTAATTTTGGTTTTTGTGTTAGATTGTAATTTAATAACTAATATATTTGATTAAAGGGTGTTAATTACTACATATAAATGTATGACTGATTAGTAATAACATTAAACTGTTTTCATTTTTATGAAGTTTTTTTTTATATCCCTAAAACAAAATGGTATTCCATATTTGGTGACTTCCCTCTATTACGTGAATACCTGTACAAATTTTGCTCGATTTATATGGATTACATCGTAATGGTTTCAAAATCACTGCACGAACACCTTCAACAAATATTCGAAAAATTCAGGCAATACAATTTCAAAGTTCAAATTAATAAATCAGAATTCTTATTATATAATGCACAGACCAATAGATTTGAACATTTATTAGATTCGAAGTTTGGAAACCAAATACCGGTTTCGATCTTGTTAGATCTGTCAGTTTGGTATATCCAACTCGAATGCTAACAAATGTTCCGACAAGTAAGTACTAAAACATTCACAGGCGTCAGAATTCTTATGCAAAGAAGTAGCCTTCTCACATGATTACACATCAAGGAATAAAACCCAATCCTTCCAAAATCGAAGCCGTCCAAAAATATCCAATACCATCCATAACAAAACAAATCAAAGAATTTTCGGGATTAGTAGGATATTACAGAAGATTTATAAAAAATTTCGCCTAAGTCGTATACTCCTTTACGAAATGTCTGAGGCGCAAAAATTGATCCAAAAGACTCCGAATATATAACAGCCTTCATAAGCTGCAAAGAACTCTTAACCAATGCTCCAATTATCGATTCAAATTAAAAGTTCGCGCAACAATCAGCTGATCGCAAGTAGGTCGCTTGCTTATAACCTATCTTTAAGGCTATTATATGTAATGTAAAGACTAGGCATCTCATGTGGATATTTTCTTATTTTGCCAAGTAGTTTTAATAATTTTTATGTAATTATATGTATATTAAGAGGAACAATAACTAAGGTAATTAAAACAAGCCGAGGGGAAAAAGCTCTATGTTTTAGAAGAGGGCGCGAGATCGATTGCAGTGCATAAGTATCTTTAATTTTGTTTTTATAGCTCTACCTCTATATGGAATAATTGTTAAAAGGTAAATTTAGCATTATAGCTTCAACCTTCACGGATTTTTGATCCTTTTTTAAATATTTGTGAATTGCAGTGAATATTTTAATTTACTAGAACAGTTTAAAGTTCTAATAGTTGTAAGTGACGAATGAGTTAAAAGATAATTTAAAATTTCCTGAAGTTCTAATTTATTTCGAAATGAGTAAATAATTTCTTAGAAGACGTGGTAATACTTAAGACTAGTTAATTTTGTTGTTTAGTTAAAGATTGAAAATATTTTTAGAATAGCAACATTACCAATGCCGACAAAAGAGCATTAAAAAGAATTATCGAGAAAAACAGAAGTGCCAGTTACCTTCAGTTAGGTGCTTTGTCGAGTGATAGTGTTGGAAGGCCTATTTCTAGATCAACAACTCGCGCTTATCCTAGATAAGCTCATAAATTGGGATTTGGGAACTTATAAGGTCAGTTTTTCAATAAAAAATTAAGAATGGCAATTTTGCATTAGACTAAAGAAAAACCACTTTTAACACCACAGCAAAAGAAAAATAGGCTAGATTAGGTTAGATCATAAGAATTGGGTACTTCAGCAATGGCATGCGATACAATGGAGTGATGAGGCCAGATTTGAAGTTTGTATTGGAGACAGTCGAAATAGAGTTATTCGAAAAAAAAATAAGGCGTTTCATCCCGACTGTCTCAAAAGAAAGGTAAAGTTTCCTGCATCTGTCATGGTATGGGGTAGCATGTCGTCAAAAGGAGTAGGAAAACTCCATTTTAATGATGGAAATGTTGATACAAACAAATACTTGGCCATTTTAGAAACATGACTTTTACCGGTCATGAAAGAATTTTTGATATCCGGCCAAGAAAGTTCGTGTTTCAGCAGGACGGTGCAGCATGCCACACCTCTAAAAGAAGTTTTAAATGGAATGGAAAACCATGGTATACCACTTTTGGAATGGGTTTCTAGAAGTCCGGATTTATCACCCATAGAAACTTTATGGTACGAAATGAAGAAGGTGCTACGAAAACATGCTGCACGAACAAACCCTGAACTGAAGCAAAGGCTTCAAGAAATATGGGATTCTTTTACAGCAGAATTTTGCCAAGATTTGGTTAATACTATGCCCCAATGAATTTGGTTATTATAAAAAATAAAGGAGATATTACCCAGTGGTAAATTATAAATTTTGTTTTATTAATTTAACGTATTTGTTCAATTTTTTTCATTTGTTCACATTCTGCGGCTTTATTTACCTAATATGCATTTTATGTGGTTACAATGTACTAAAAATACTATTAAAAGAATAAACAATTTGGAGTTATATTTATTTCATTCTCTTTTTTTTACCCTAATGCGAATTTTCTGATAAATTTTAAGGTAGGCCAATTGAAATGGGAAAGGGCTCATATTCTTAAAATATGTTTGCAAAATATCGGAGCATCTGCCACACTTTTACTAAAAAGCTGAGCTGCGAGCTTGACCTTCATTTTATTGTTATGGAAATTTAAATGCTCTTCTCGTAACTTTGAACCCAAATCCAAATGCTCTATACTCTGAATATGGTTCAATTCTTCTAAATAACTCCATTTAATTTGATTATTATCTTCATAAACGAATATTTTTTTTAATTCAAATTGTGCAGTAATTACAGCAGGTGGCAAGCATCTACCAAAACTGCAACATCTTTTTGAGTAATGGGGCGCTTAAAACTAGTGTGAAAATTTGTGGGATCAAGGGAATAGTCTAAAAATTTTAACATTGAAAAGATTGTTGGACATCCATCAAACGTTAAAGATACAACATCTACTTTGTTCTCATAAGCTTCCTCTAAGCAATCAAGAGCAAAGAATGCACGGCGCTTTTTAAAAATCAACCCCTAAGCAGAGAAAGGGACTGGCCCAATAAAAATTTGAAAAGCTCCGAAATTATTAAACTTAACACTTTGAAATTTGGGAAATAGATTATCCGAGGTTTTTTTTTAATTCAACCTCTAAAGAGGTAACATACAGATAAGAAATTTTTTTAATTCAACCCCAACCAATGTTATATTTACTGTACGAATTGCAAGCTCTTCTTACTTCTTAACAAAATAAATTGTTAATATTAGTATGCAATAACTGTTTCCTCCGAAACAGAATTCAATAATTGTAAAATGTAAAAGAGGGACGAATAAGCACAACACCAGGTAGGATAAAGCAACTCGGTAAATTTATAAATAGGTATCTAAAAGCATATTACATACCAAGGTGGAAAATGTTTCATTCTTGTCGAGTGAAAAGGATTTCTCGAGGCAAGAATGAAACTTTTCACCGAGGTTTGTGTACTATTTTATTTATAGCCATACCTTTTAAATGCAAGTGGTGGTTTTTGTAACAAATATAATTACGTGAAAAATTATCAAAGCAGGATTCCCTACATATAAAGAAAACGTCAAGTTGCCATTTTGACAATGGCTACTATGATATATGAAACAAACAAACTTAAAATTACATTTATTGAAAGATTGTCATCAAAAACAATGAGCCATTCTGAAGAAATCATTTGTATTCCTCCGCAACTAAGAGAGGCAGCTGAAAGATCGGAAAAATTTTGTTACCTAAGAAGAGTCGTGTGAGGTACAATAAAAGATTATTTTTTTGTTTATTTATTTTATTTAACATTTCTTCGGCCCAGTTTGGAAATATTTCAATTTTTATTGTTTGTTGACAATAAAAATTTTAATATTTCCAAACTGGGCCGAAGAAATGTTAAATAAAATTAATAAACATAATATTTCCAGTCAATAAGAGTTCACCATGAAGAATAAAAGATTATTTTCAAACAAACATTTCATTTATTTGATGGAGGTGTAAAGTCACTTTTATCCGGTTGGAAAAAGTTTACTTTGGACCCAGGTAAACGTGACTTTCCGTCTGGCAGTAGAAAATATGTTACTTTCAAACTTTATTTTTTGAAATGTCAACATTACATCTATGGTTGTAAATAAAATAATATCCTTGCCAATTAAAAAGAAACGATAAGAGGTACAGATATCATTTACCGATTCTGAACGCGGGAAAACCGCTAAAACATAATTACGTGTGATCTAGTTGACTGATTTGTTTCTTTTAGATGCTTTTGATCAATTGTTAATAATTGACTAACTTTGAATGGTACATAATTTATGTGTATTCAGAATATTTTCTTCAAATTGTTGACTGGGTTATTGAATTAGCAAAATGTGGATTTCCCATTAAAAAAAAAAGAATTACTTGACACTGTGGAAGCCTCTTGAGAAGACATCCAGAAATTTCCAGAAGATTTGCCGAATCACTAAATAAATCAAAAGTTAAACTAAGAGGTTTCAAACAGATAAGAGTGGATCTATTCTTTGTCCCAAATCTGGTAAAGTTTTTGGACCCAAAGGTTCGACAAATTTATTAGAAGTTAAACAGCACAATAAAAAGAGACCTTGACAGTTCTTGTGACATTTACAGCTGATGGGCGATTGTATCCACCAGTTGTAGTGTTTCCATATGTCAAACCACCTCGCACCGTCGTTAACGGTGTGCCAAACTCATGGATTATTGGAAAATCACTATCCAGATGGATGCGATCTGACGTATTCTATGAATTTGTAGCTAATGGATTGAATGAGTGGTTAAACCAGCAGCAGATCAAGAGGCCTGCCGTATTTTTAGTTGATCGACACCGTTCTCATATGTCTTTAGTGAGTTTTGTGCTGCTAATGGTATCCTTTTATAAACATTACCAACGAATGCAATTCATTTAATGCAACCTGCAGTCGATGTGTATTCTAACATCTTAAGGATTATTGGAGGCAATCTGTACGACAATGGTAATTCGAACATGTAAATTCCGTTGTAACAAAGTCAAATTTTTGTCCAATTTTTTAAGAAACGTTGAATCACCCCAATATGTCAGAGAATATTAAGAAGGATTCAAAGCCTGTGGATTGTGTCGCGATCAGATGCTACGGACTGCACTAAATGTGTGCAAAACAGATTAGAGCGATTGAATCCACAGCAAAATTTTGAAATAACCCAAGAGGATATCAACAGCACTATAAAAGTAACAAAATTGAAAACAAGACTCTGTTCTTGAATTAGTGAACACTTTTCAGGATAAACTACTAAATCATAAATCTGCTGAAGTTAGAACATAAGCAGATAATGATGTGGATACAATACTTGCTAAATATGAAGTTAATAACCATGAAATTTTCCATGATTACCTAGTAGTTTGAAGAATGAACAACAACCAACGACATATAAGTACAGATGATGAACCTACAGTTGACAAGTCTGATAAACAGCTAAGACTAGTAACAACGAATGGCAGTTCAAAATTTGATCGCTTATACACGATTCATCGCTCAAAAAACCTTTAGCATATCTGCGTCCGTTGAATAGGAATACCAGAACCAGAAATCGTCGTTTAAGTGCAATATTCTAAGAAGCATGGAGAAATCCATTACATCAAGCATTTAAGAGAAAAAGAAGATAAAGAAAATAATAAAAGAAGAGAATATAATGTTTAAGTACAGATTTTGCTGTAGAAAAGACCGCTACGCGACGTTGACGAACTTGTAAAAACCCGTTACTTATCACCCGGAGTTTTCATTGTTCATAGTTCAGAAATGGAATAAAACCCAACGTGAGTAAGTGGCGAAAAAGCAGGGAAAAAAACTGAAAGTCCATTAACAAAGGTTAGGAAAGGCGGGTGATTTTGTGAAATTGAAGTAGACAAGAGCAAATTAGAGCTACGGTGTAAAGGACCTGAAAAAAGTGAAAACAACATTTTGTGAGGCTGGGATGAAGAACAATTCGGAAAAAAAACAGTAAAAATACGCAAGAATGGACGAAGGAAATATCGAAATAGAAGTAAACGAAGAGGAAGAAAACACGGAGCAAGATAGTTTTAAAAATGAAAGATTCCTGACGCAAAGTGACGACAATCCGAATCTATCAAGAATTTTGGAAGCTGTTATACAAGACAATAGAAGAAGAAATGAAATGTTTGAACTGTTAATCATGAGACTTACGCTAATGTTAAAAGAAGTACGGCTGAGTCCTTCTCATAATATTAACACTCACTCAGATTACAGAGCAAATATAAGTTGCCAGAGTTGTTGAAAAAAATAGCAGATTATGATGTTGAAGGCGGAAATGCTAAAGAATGGATAGAGCATTTAGAGAGTATAAAATTGTGTGTGTGCATCATCTACCTGAAGAATATTTGTTAGAAAAAGCCCGAGCACACAGGGGGGGAGCTCATTTTTGGTATTCGAGCAATAAAGAACATCTGCAGGGATGGCAAGAATTTGTGAACAATTTTAAGGAAACTTTTACGGAAGGCAAATAGCGATTCTTGGACAGATGACGTCATAGCAGCTTCGGATGGCATGTCGCTGAAGAAGTACAGGGGCTGGACATGTTGGGTGTCAGATGAAAGGGCGTGACGTGGAGAACAAGATGGCGGCAACAAAGTATGTCAATAGGGCCTTATTTATAAAAAATATAAATAAAACGACCAATTACGCAGCTCCGTGGCATGTTGATATTTTTTATTTTATGACCTATTGATTGCAAACTGCGCAATCTTATACCACCGTACCCTACTGGATAACACACGGCAACCAAACTAAGAACTCGACACGTTCAATATACTGGGGAAAAAATGAAAGTAAAACTTGCAACACAACTTTAAAATAAAAGTGTTGCATGATGTTTTTGGCAAAAGATTTGGGCAATCCAGACTTTCACTGGATGTGAAAATACTGCAAAATTTGTGTTAGCCTTTAACGATCTGTTTGATATTTTTAAGAGCCGAAGTAGATTTGCAAAATATAGTTTTAAAAGACCTTTTTCAAATGCTTCAAAAATTAATTTCTCTTTGTTTTTTTTTTGATGAAATTACTGATTATATTTTAATGATGACGTATTAATAACCAACACAAACCTTAAAAACTGGTTTTTTGGGCCTTATCGCAGGTTTAAAAAAATTTATGTCGAAGAAAAACAACGTCTTCAGTATTCAGCCATCTACAAATTATCGCAAGATCATTTGGAATTATTTTATGGTTCAATTAGGAGTAGAGGTGGCTTCAACAATAAACCTTTCACAGTTTGAAGCAGCTTTCAAAAGATTAATCACACAGGCCCACAAAAAAAAAAGTGGTGTGTGCTGGGTGTCGGACCCACATAGTCCGGCGTACTTTTTTCCGCTGAACACGAATCTGTAGTTTAAATTGGGGGTCAAACTGCTAAAAGTGGAGAAAAACCAAAAAAACCGATAAAAATCACGATCTCGTATTTTTTTCTGTATGATATTATCATCTTGCAGTTTCTACTTGTTTCTCTCTGTAATATTCAACCGTAATGCGCAAATACGTTAATTCACTACTTATTGTGTCTTATTTAAGTGTCACATAGATGATATTTTGTTTTTGACAAAAAATAAGGAAATGGTTAACTAAATCGGTACATTTACCGGCAGAAACCTGCTACTCCGGAATGATTGGACTACGATGACAACTGCCCTTTATCGGGATGTGTAGAATGATTCGCTAGTCACATTTCGGCGTATCGAAGCCAGCGAAGGCGCGCTGTTTTGCAGGGAAGCGCTAGAATATGAGAATGATGCCGTAGTGTGTCCGACGACGAGTTGACATTGTCCTTGTCAAAGTCGGAAAGCCCTCATACTTAGGCCTAGGTATTCTAGCGTGCGGGGTTTATTTATTTTCATGGATTCTTCTACTGAAAATTTTGTTGGAACTTCTAGTACTCGTGGCAATCACAAATGTACTGGAAATCCCAATGCTTTTTGCTACGTTTGTGCAAAGTACATAGGGATAAAAAATACAAAGAAACTAACAGATCGTTTCGTGACTTTGTATGAAAAGTGCTTCAATATGAAAGTTTCCCTCGATCTCAAAAATTGGATACCCAATTTTGTTTGTGGCTCATGTTATAATATGATCAATAGATTTGAAAAGCACCAGGTCAAGGCGAATCTTAAATTTAAAACTCCAGCGATATGGAAAAAGCCACTTGATGCAAGTAATTGTTACTTTTGCACAACAAATGTCAACACTGTGGGCCGAATGCATAAGGATAAAATTTCTTATCCTTCTGTGTCAAGTGTTCAACAACCAGTTGCAAACTTCATAGAAGGTTTAGAAGATGACACGTCACAAGACAGTCTGACTAGTGGATTAGACACAATGGAAGTCGACGTCGATCCTGAAAATTCAGCTTTTATTGATAAAGAGTTTGATACTAGTAGTGAAAACATTTCTAGCGAATCTGAGGAAGAAGAGTTTTCGAGCAATGAAGAATACAGACCTATTGGTGAAGATCGGAAGCCGGTCTGAATGATTTATTCAGAGAGGCTAAACTCTCAAAAGAAGCGGCTGAAATATTGGCTTCGAATATGAAAAAGAGAAATCTATTGACAAAAGGTACTAAAGTTTCGTTTTATCGGAATCGAGAAGAAGCCTTCCGTAAATATTTTGAAAAAAATGAAGATTTACTCTATTGCACTGATGTAAAAGGACTTATCGATGAATTTAAGCCAAATTTATATGAGCGAGAAAATTGGCGGTTATTCATTGATTCGTCTCAACAGAGTCTTAAGGCAGTCCTTCTCCACAACACCAACAAATTCGCTCCTCTACCTTTAGCCCACTCCACTGTACTTAAAGAAGAGTATTCAAACCTCGAAGTTGACCTAAAGAAAATAAAGTACGAAGAACATAAGTGGCAAGTATGTGGCGATTTAAAAATTTTGTCCATGATCCTTGGACAGCAATCTGGATTCACAAAATATCCATGCTATTTGTGTATGTTTGACAGTAGGGATCGAAAAAATCACTACGTAAAAAAAGAATGGCCTTTACGATCTTCATTTAAGGTTGGATCACATAATATAATAAAGAAACCGCTTGTTGATCCAGCCAAAATTCTCATTCCTCCTCTTCATATAAAACTTGGCTTAATTAAACAGTATGTCAAAGCTCTTGATAAAGATGGTGAATGTTTTACGTACCTGCGTACTGTGTTTAAAAAAAAATCTGATGCTAAACTAAGGGAAGGCATCTTCGATGGACCGGAAATCCGAAAGTTATTCAAAGATGAAGGGTTTGTTGCAGTCATGGATGACCAAGAAAAGGCATCGTGGTTAAGTTTCAAGGAAGTGTGTACCAAATTTTTAGGCAATACCAAGGATGCTGATTACAAAAGCATTGTGGCAAATATGATAAGAAATTTTCAGCATTCAGGTTGCCTAATGAATTTGAAAATGCACTTCCTTGATTCGCATCTTGACCAATTCCCGGAGAATAACGGAGACTTCAGTGAAGAGCAAGGAGAAAGATTTCACCAAGATCTCAAAGAGTTTGAACGGCGGTTTCAGGGACAGTGGGGAATAAATATGTTTGCAGATTACTGTTGGATGCTACACAGAGAAACTCAAGAAAAAGGAACAAAACGTAGCAGAAATCCACTTCACAGGTCATTTGAAGAGAAAAGGGTCAGGAAAAGACGAAAATTATAAGAATGATAATATCAAACAGAAAAAAATACGAGATCGTGATTTTTATCGGTTTTTTTTGGTTTTTCTCCACTTTTAGCAGTTTGACCCCCAATTTAAACTACAGATTCGTGTTCAGCGGAAAAAAGTACGCCGGACTATGTGGGTCCGACACCCAGCACACACCACTTTTTTTTTTGTGGGCCTGTGTCATTATATTACAAATATCCGCACCTGCTACATGATAATGTTAATGTCAATTTTATTTTGTAATAGTGGGAACATTACCAGAACAGAAGATATTTTAGATATGGAAACAACAGGTGAAGATCTAGAACTTCAAAATTTCTTGGACATGTCACCTTAGCTGATGACTGATTATATCCAGCACGTAGTAATTTACATCTGATGTTACATTGTTAAAGAAATTAAGAAATGTTTAACTTGTATTGAATGTTTAGATGTGATAGAAAGCAGATAAATGTTTTCTCATTGTGATTTACAAGAAAGAAAAAAATTTCATCATGATGCATCTTTAACAAAAGCTTCACCTTTTATTGTAGAAATTTGTTGACTTGCAGAGAAATGTTTCAGATCAATTTAATCTATCAGTCTACATTTAAAAAAGTTCTTACATTATTACCCATTGCATTTTAAAAATAATTTCTGATTTTCCCCAAATTTTGGTGATTATTTTCTAGAAGATGAAATAATTGATGGATATGCTAATATGCTGATAAAAAACACATCTTGTAACGTTTTTTTAATTTGTGAATTCAACATTTTTTAACAAATGACTTTAACAAGCAAAATATAGAATGAATTAGCAGTTCACTAAATTAATTTTGTTAGAACATCAATAAAAACTTTTTTCATGCAGTTTTAATTATAACTTTTGTATGTTAATGTTTTCGAAAAGAAAAGTAATTTAATAAAATATACATAGTCATATCATATGCTCTACAACCGCTCGATGTATCGTTTTTCAAACCTCTCAAAACATCACGAACAAACTACATCACATCTAAAACAAGGAATCACAAAGGTTGCTTTCGGAGAAATTTTCAAACAGGTTTGTTGCCTGTTGTATTTATTTTTTATATATTTTATGTTGGTGCATAGGTTTTCTGTACGTTACCTGACATTTGACATCGAATTGAGCCAATGAAGAAGGATCTAATGGCTGTCGTTGTTTTTAATGCAAACAATTTGGCGGTAAGTAATTTTCACCGTAAATAACTTACATTAGTTTGCCCAACTGTTTAGTAATGAGTTAATATATCGCCTAATTTTCCAAACACATTTAGTTGGATATTTATGCGGGCGAATATTGGTTATATGTTGTGTAAATGTTTCGTTTATTCCCTGCACTTTGTAAAGTTTCAATTTATATTCATTAGCATTTTCTCCTCAGTTTCTTCTTGGATAAGTCCTGAAAATCTTATAAAAGAAGCAACTAGCGAAGAAATGTCAATAGGAATGGAATGAAACGTTTTGTGTTGTAACAATTGTTAAATTTTGGAGGTAATCCTATAAAAAATTCAATATTCATCTTATTTTATTAGTATTATTGGCATAAGATTTGTGTCTGCTTTTAGATGATATCTACAGTATTGGAATACATGGAGTGAGCCGTGACCTGTTAAATATTGGATAAATAGTTTAGTCGACAGGCTTTCTATTTGGACATACTACGTAAGTATTTTTTATAATAGTTATTTTTTAATTTAATTATAATTGGTTTACACATTTGAAGCAGCCAGATATGAAAGATTACGTTATTATTTTTATTTTCCATATTGTTATTAAGGGAGTGGTAGCTACAATCGAATTTGATCGCATTAACTTCAGTTAGCAGGTTAAAATAATCTTGCAAATAAAAAAATATCCATCCCATAAAGCTTATTTTACTAATATTATTCAGAGTACAAAAATAAAATATTTCCTAAATTTCCAACAGATCCAGATACTTATAACAAATGGAAAGATATCTGCAAGATTAAGATTGAAGTTGAGTCTAGGAATCTTTATATGTGTGAGGATCATTTTGATGATGCTGATTATTTAAATGTTTTTCACACAATATTAATGCCTAGGGTAATTTCGAAATCTATTGCTACATCACCTCTCGACAATCAAGATGATGCGATGAAATCTGTTGGAAAAACATTACGTGTAACGAAAATGATCCAGAATTAAGTTGTCATAGTTATGCCAAAGCTAGTGGATCACAATGTTCAAAGATAACCTTTACTGACTAGTTTTCTTTTTTACAAAAAATAAAACTGGTATGTTGTCTCAAATTGGTGTTTCAATTTTAGTTAAGGCTGGATTTTTCGAAATTGCCGGGTTTATAGAGTCCCACTTTTTCTAACAATTGCAAATTAACCCATTTTAAGTTTTCTTTTTTTTTGGGGTGAAATTTCTTGAGATCTTTGATTTAGAATAATTTTGAAGTTTCGATTTTTTATAGTTTGACACTTTGAAATTTGTAAATTTCATTGTATTACAAAAATCTGTTACAGTTAATTCATTTTTTGTTATATTTAGAATCCTTCAAGTTGCGAGAAACTGATATACCGGCGATAAAAGCGACGTCTCCTTCAGGTAAGTAAAACAATTGAAAGTTCGAAGTTGCCTTAATTTAAAATATGTAATAGTTGTGGTTTTTCATTTCTTCTTTCGTTCCATTAATATTTTTCTTCCAATTCAAATATTATAACCTTAAATTTTTCAAAAAATGCCAACATTAACTACTTTGAGAATTTTTTATTTCAAATTAGGAAATTAAAGAAGCTTTTTTATAAATTTTAGTATCACCTTAAATTGATCTTTTTTGTGAAGACTAGAAGCAAATTTATTTATAAATATCGTTTAGGTCAACATTAAATTTTTTTAAATTCTCGGTTTTTAATAAATTTCCACTTTTTCACTTTTTCTAACAATTCCAAATTTACTCTTTTAAATTTCACTTCTTTGGTGAAATTTCAATTTGTCTGATTTAGAATAATTTCGAAGGTCCTATTTTTTAAAGTTTCACATTTTGAGTTTTTGTGAATTTCACTTGATACCGGACCGAAGTAAATATATTTTCAATTTTCCCGCTTTTGACGACAGTCGCGGCATCAAAGCGATAGGCACCCCTAATGAGTGAATTGTGATTCACTCGGGAGTAAAATCAGATCCCTCTCTGCTGCCGAAGTCGTCGCCAGAACTCCACCAGGGAAAGATTTTTCCAACCGTCGAGAATCTTCAGCCGTCCAATTCCCATTGCGACCTTTTGCCCATTTGCCTAGCGTTTTGACCGAAAATTTTCTACCGACGCCGACGTACGACATTGATAGTGCATCGTTGCGACCCCAGCTTAAAAACTGTAAGTCTTTTTTTTGTTTAGTGTTTATTAGTGTTTTTTTTTTGTTTAATACTGCTTGAATCATTCACCTTGGCCCCTTTCAGCCTGACAAAATTTCTTTACGTAAATTTCAAACCACGTGCTCGCAGAGTGTCTGTTTTTCCGTTAATATTGTAACGCAATGTAAATAGATGGAATAGAATTTAGAATAGAATTGTAGAATTTAGTACATAAGAAAAGTTTCTAGAATGATCTGATAAGGGGAAAGCGACCGCGATAACGAAGCAAACGGCAGATAAGCGTTCCCGAAATTTCGGCAAACGATAAGCCTTATCTGCCGGATTGTTCTAGAACCTGGATGCCAAAACTACATAAGGCGGTCAGTTTCCTCTCGAGTCAGTCAGTTAGAGTCAGTGTAATTAGTGAGTTAGTAGAAGTTGTGTAGCTCTAATATATGTATTTGAATTTTGTATGCAAATACATGTAATAAAATATATTATATACGTTTAGTAACCATTACAGAACATAATTACGAAAATAAAATACTTAATATTCAAAAAGAATACATTAATCCAGATATTACAACTGGCATATGTGGTATAAATTTTCGAATAATGTCTAAAGTAATGACAACTACTGAAAATAACTTTATCAACCCTTTACCTTTTGTATTTTCTAAAAAAAAGCTATTAAAAGTTATAGTAGATTCAACTCAACAGCAAGAAATGCACAAAAAGTTGCATAATGTCCCACAGAGGCATAAATGAATTAAAATCAGAAATTAAAGGAGTATCTTATTGGCCAAATGTAACAAAAGATTGTCTGTTGTTCATTAATAACCGCCTAATATGTCAACAAGCAAAGAATGAAGAAAGAAAGCCCATAAAATCTTATAATCCCGGAATTCTATCCTTCAAATTAGGCTCTACTTGAGTACAGTGTACACATCACACATTCCTTTATAATTTTCTGATTAAAAACTTGGATATAAAATTGCTGGACTTGGAAAAATCATTAGTGCAGTTTTCAAATAATGCTACAGATTGGGTATATATAAATTTACAAATTAATTTAGAACATGATTTAAAACAAATACAGCAGTTAAGAGCACGAGTTAAAACAATACATCCAAACATATTAAAAAGAAATACCCCCAAAATCAAGAGGACTTATTAACCCTTTGGAATCCATATGTAAATTAATTGCAGGTAATCGAGATGCACATGACGGTGCATGCTACGAAAAAGCAATAGAGGAATAAAGATCTAATCAGCAAAATTTGATAACGTGTTATAATAAACAGTCGGTTAATCAAAAGGTGATCAAAAATTCCGAAAATGCAGTCAAAAATATATCCAGTAATTTTAAAAGGATCAAAGAGTATTTTGCAACAAATATAAGTAGTACCCAAGACGGCATAAATACATTAACTGTAATTAACAGCAATCTTGAATTTATACCAAATAGTTAATAATCTCTTGACAGGAGGCACTCAGCCAGGGGATGGTCCCGGTCCTCCTCCAAATGAGAACCCTATCGCGTTTGAATTTGCCGCTAAAGGCGCTAATGTGAGGTATAGAAATAAATGTCAATTGCAATTGAAAGCAGTCTTAAGAGCAGTTTTGTAGTAAACATTGGTGAGGTTCTGTTAGCGTGAATTGTAGCTTTTGAGCACGTGTTTGATAATTTTTACGGATATTTTGAATATATACTTTTTGTGATTAACTTAATATGGGAGCCAGGCAGTACGGCTCTATGAATGTCAGCGCTTTAAAACCAGAGCTGAGAAAAAGGGGAGCAAAATTAGGCGGTTCTAAAGAACAGTTAATTCAAAAATAAATGTGCTTACTAAGACAAATTTAACAAAAACGTGCATTACTATGAAGTTTTAAGTTTGGTTTTATATATTTATGTATTTTCTCTTTACAGACTTCAGGACTATGATATAAATCATTGTAAGCAACCAGAGTTGGCCCGCATTGTTTATATTTCGTGGCGCCAATCACCAGGAAAGAATTCCAATCTCAGCTTGTCCCGGCTGCGAGGATACTCTCCCAGCGTCATTCGGGCCTGGCGGAAGTGGATTGTTAATTCGATATTCCTGTTCAATTAATCGATAAATCGTTACCTGTTTTAACATTCGTTCAATTAATATTTTAAAGTTTGTGTTACCTCTTATTATCGTTATAATTTGTGTGTCGCTACCGTTATTGGTGTTTAAATTATGGAGGAGGAACACGAATCTAACATCATAATTTTGCTGCAAATGTACCGAATGAAATGCCGCATGACGATTTAGTTTTTATTGTGCAATGGCCCCCAGATAGTTTACACAGTAGTGTAACCTCAAAAAGTGCATCCACCTGACTTGAATATAGTCCATATTAACACGTATTTCTTAGATTCTTACGAGGGTAATGTTGGAATATCTGAACACGCTGCAGTTGACAGAAAAGGCTATAACATGATGATAAACAAGTATTCAGTAACTTTCGTGACCGTTTTATATAACAATTTACTTTTTTATAGAGGACAAGTGCACTCTGAAAATACAAAAGCACTTTCATATTTCACAAACATTGCTTTGAACGAAACGGAAGCATAGTTCAATCGATGTGCGAGTGTGCTGCTGGCAAAGAACCAAAGTCAGTTTGTAAGCATACATCTTGTGTATGCTACGCAATTGTAAGATTTAAGGAGGATTTTGAGTGGTTCATTAAGAAGACACCTACAGAAAATAAACAGAAATGGCATGAACCTAAAAAAATGAAACTGAATTCACCCCCTAAGAAAGCTGAAAATCTATCATTCGAAATTCAAAAGTACAATGTGTCAAAGCGAAAACGTGGCAACATGTGTTTTGGTCCACATCCAGCTAATACTTGCAATCCTGAGCAATGGAACGATTTCATGAGAAATAGTGTTATAAATTATTACTCTCAGGAGAAAACACGTTTTGGAATTAGTGGGGTATTAAAACTAGCTTCAACTAATGGAATCGCTAATGACCATGATTGCCTGAAATTACCCATTTTTTAACAATATATCCTCAATAGAATAAATGTGAGTTTTCATTTATTTATAATATGTTTATAGTATTTGATATTTAAGGTGTATTAATTGAAATATTAATATTTTACAAACTATGAAGGCTTTCCATGGCACAGTAAATTAATATATTTTTGTATTACAGGTAACTTCAGAAGAAGCAAATGTAATAGAACAACAATCGCAAAATAAAATTTGGCATGTGGAAAGAAGTCTTAGAGTAACTTGTTCTCATGTTGCGAATATATGCAAATTCACAGACAAAAGAGACAAATTTAAATATGCTGAAGATATTTTTTTTCCAAAGCAATTCAAAAGTAAAGCTTTGGGGTGGGGAAGTTCAAAAGAGGCCACATCAGCCGAAGCAATAAAGTACAACGTTGTGGCTTCTTTGTATCCAGTGGATATCCACACATTGGGGCCTCGCCTGATGGATTAATTGGAGACACAACTATCTTAGAAGTCAAATGCCCTTTTTCAATAAAAGACGATTTTGTCACTCCAATTAATTATGATCATGTAGAAGTTGTAAATGATATATTTTGTTTGAAAGAAAGCAGTTCTTATTATTTTCAAATTCAAACGCAACTTCTTGTAACTAATAGAAATTGTTGCGAGTTTTTTGTTGGGACAAATAAAAATGAAAAACGAATATTTGTAAATAGAAATGATAGATGCATTTCTGAAGTAATTATACCAAAAGTAACTGCTTTTTACCAAGCATACATGTTACCTGTGATAGCTAAAAAATGTTACAATCTTGGATAAGTAATTTTTAATTTATATATTAAATGTGCCTGTACATTTATCCATTTTTCAATAATTTTAATGTCCTTCCAAAATGTCCTAATTTCACTCTGGTAATCTTCACTCGAATTGCATTAGTACCTTATTTTTAAGGCAGTTGAATTGCATTAAAGCATTGAAATCGCATTTAACTGCTAATGGGGTTTTGTAAGGAGAAAGTACCAAACATGTGTTACCACGGTATAATGGGATGGGGAGCGCACACTGGGAAAACCACAAATTCACAAATTCCTTCTTCTGATTAGTTATACTGATTACATTTCATTCGTCAACAAATTGAGCTGTGTGGAGGGGGGGCAAGATAAGGGTGATTCAATTTAAAAGACATCAGAAATGTTTGAGAAAGGAGTGTTCTTCAATGATAAGTGAGCGTGGCAAAGAAGTTCTCATGCAAGATAATTTTAAATTTTAAGAATATCGCGAAATTAAATTCAACGGAGAAGTGTGTTGGAAGTGCTCAAAGAGAGGGTGCAAGGCGACCGTTTATACGATTGGTCCTGATAAAGTTTTTTCAAGGATGGCTGGAGATAATGCGCATGAAAGTGTTCCCTGCAACGTTCTGCTGAGACAAAGTATGATTAATAGTTTGAAAAGAAAAGCTTCCGAACCACTAGTAGAAAAACTTTCCAAAATAATTCATTTAGAGATGAAAACGCACTAAGGATCAGCTGATTTGTTAACTTGTTAAGATAATGTCTTATACGTAACAATATGGGTTCCCAAAGATAAAAATTTCTAAATGTGCTAATGAAGTACACGACTTTCTCTCTGCGATGAACGTTAAAACTATTAAAAACGAGGAATATTCGCCAAAAAAAAATTACGATGATAAGAATTAAAATATCAATAAAAATATGGTTGGTTGCATATTTAAGCATGTAAATAATTTCCGAAATTGCCAACCACTGAGCTTATAAGCAAAATTGCCATGTTTTTTTTATAAAACAATGATGACCTCAAAGCTAATACTTTAACTGGCACGTACACCTCGAGAAAGAACATATTCTTACACCCCCAATCTACCTTATTATATTAGCTCAAGTTTCATAATGTCAAATTGCCATAGGAAATATAATTCAAATCATAATTATGGTACGAGTTACAAATTAGATGACAAGTCGACTCTTGCTCGGTGATAAGTTAAATGCGTAAACCCAAAATGGATATTAGAACATTTTTCTCTGGCAGGGTCACTAGATTTTATTTTCCAATTTTAGTTATTAAGTGTTAGCAACACTGAAAAATAAACAAATTAACAGCAGACAGTCTGGGGTTAGTAAATATGGAGCGTTACACGACAGAACAATGTGCTTTCATTGTTGAAGAATATTTCAAAAATAATGAAAGTTTGGCGGCCACAGTTTGAAAATTTCGTACAAAATACGGTCGGAATATTGATTTGACTTCGTCAACTGTGAAGAGAGTAATTGAAAAGTTCAGGAATACTGGATCTACTGGTGATGCTAAACATACTGGTCGTCCAAAAACAAGCCGTTCAGATGTCAATATCGAAGCAGTGCGTGACAGTGTTGGTGAAAACTCAAGAACATCAGTTCGACGACGTGGACAAGAACTGAAGATTTCACGAAGCTCTCTACAGCGTATACTCACTGAAGATCTGCGTCACCATGCCTACAAAGTTCTATTGATCCAAGAACTAGAGCCTAATGATCATGCCCAGCGAAGATAGTTTGTTGAATGGATTATCGAACATCAACAAGTAGACCCTGCTTTTTCCAAAAAAAATCATCCTAAGCGACGAAGCACATTTTCACCTGGATGACTTTGTTAATCGTCAAAATTGCCGCATTTGGGGTTTAGAGAACCCACATGTAATTGTCGAAAAACAATTGCATCCACAACATGTCACTGTTTGGTGTGGATTATGGGCTGGAGGCATTATTGGACCATACTTCTTCCAAAATTAGGCTGGTCAAGCAGTGACTGTTACTGGTACTCGATATCGCGACATGATACGAGAGTTCTTTATGCCTCAATTGGATGATATTGATGTGGAGAACATGCGGTTTCAACAAGACGGTGCCACGTGCCATACAGCCCGTGAAATAATAAATTTACTGCATGAAACATTTCCTGGTCGTGTACTCTCCTCACGTTTCGGTGATCAGAATTGGCCCCCCAGATCATGCGATTTAACAACTTTGGATTTTTTTATGGGGTCATTTGAAATCAAGGGTCTACGCCAACAAGCTCAACACAACCAGTGCTTTGAAGGAGGGAATTTAACGCTGCATTACAGAAATTGGGCCACATTTATGCACAATTGTGATGGAAAATTTCGACAAAAGGGTGCGTATGTGCCAGCAAAGCCGTGGAGGTCATTTGCCCGATGTGTTATTTCATACAAAACCCTATCCGATGTACTTCATAATTCATTAACAGAATCATAATTTCAAGACAGATAAAGGTGTTTAATATTTAATTTAAATCTTGCGTATATTTTGGGACACTCTTTATTTAGGGGCGGTGTTAAGAGTTCTGTTTCCTAAAGGCTAGTACGCACTCATATACAAAATCCCGCGACTATCTATAGACAAATCGAGGATTTTGTCCGTAGACAGTTGCGAACAAATCTTAAGGTTGTGTAAAAAATGCTAGTACGCACAGGTAGACAAAATTGAGCAACATATATCTGACACAAACTTCTATGATTGTAGGTAGACAAAAGGAAAACAAATAGCCACGAACAAAGGTACGACTTATAAAGTTTGATAAACTCTATTTAAAACTCTTATGGATAATTTCTGCTGTCAGCCACAGTATTGTTAAATGTACAGTAAGAAAACGAACAGCGAATCACAGAACGACACTGAAAATATCTCGTGTACGTAAAGATTTTTTGCCTCCAAACTTTGAGATATGTACGCACGTCAAAAATTCAGGCAGAACCCATCCAGTAATAAAACTAAAATCCATAAGGATCGTTTGGAAACAAGCAACGAATAATTACGTAATAAACCATAGGGAGAATTAAAATTTTTGTATGAAAAATTAGATAAGTTGTATATCGTCACGTATTGTATCTTCCATAAACGGACATGAAGGTCAAGACTTCTAATTACCAATATCACCCATAAGTGGCATCCTAGTCTAAACACCCGAAAATGGTCAACATGCCAAAAAGTACGAAGAGAACATTCCCTATCAAAATCAGTCAAGTGGCCGCAATGTCCTTAGTATAGAAGCATTTCATGTGAACTAGTAAAATTAGTGTAAGTTTAGTATTAGAATTGTAAGAGTCGAGTTCTATATCGTGTAGTAACCAAATAAATGATTTTTTAAAGTGATTTACAGCGAGTGAAAATTAAATGGCGCTGTCGTTGTAGCATACATTCACGCGAAATTAGGGCATATAATTTCGTCTTCGTATTAACGATCAAGTGAAAAAAGTAACCATATTCCGTTTTTCCGTGACCAGTTGGTCAAGTCAACAAGAAGATCCCGAGGGCATATCGAGGCAGATTCTCCAAGATACCCACACCAACCTGATGGAAAGGACATTGATAACTTTGCTGTAAGTACACTAATGTCATTTAGAGAACTAAATAAATTTGATCAATTTCGCCAAATTATTTCAAGTTCTGACTCTGATTTAGACTTACAAGTATTTGAATTTAATAACGCATTTTAAAATACAAACATGTCACTTAACCAAAACACACAACCTATTTTGAAACAAGAGTATCTCAACATGATACCTGATTTCTATGGAAAGACTGAACTTCTTCCAAGATTCATTGAAATTAGCGAAAAACTCGTTAATAAGTTTTACAATGCTCAAGATGTAAATGACTTTCAAAATGAATATTTGATGTCTAGCATTCTTGCAAAAATAAAAGGTGAGGCAGCTGTAAATATTTCGTCTAGCAGCATTAACAGCTGGTTAGATCTGAAAACGGCACTCATAAATTGTTACTCAGATAAAAGAGATTGTTACAGTTTAAATATTGAATTAACAGAATTAAAACAAGGCAATGAAAGTCCTTTTGAGTTTTATAATAAAGTACAAAATTTATTAAACTTGCAAATTTCGTACTTAATAATACATATTCCAGCTGAAGAAGCTAAAATTCTTTCAGCACACTTCAGACAATACGCGTTACGTATACTTCTTCGAGGGTTAAAAGATCCCATAGTCTCTTTGATGAGGACTAAAAACCCGACAGATCTCAATACGGCGTTACACATGTTAACTAACGATTTTCAATTAGAAAGTAATATGAAAAATAAATTTGAAAAAACAAGAAATAATACTATATATAATAGACCCAATATTACGAAAAATCAAATTAAAACTAATTATTCTAAATATACACCTTTTCAACCACATAATTTCCAGAGCAATTATCAGTATCCGAGTTCAAGTAATCAATACAAATTTAATAAACCACCCCAATACCAAAATCAAATGATCCAAAGATCAAATCCCCCTGTAAAACGAGATTTTCAGCCACAACCTATGAGCGTATCAACAAGAAACACTATGCAACCCCGTACCCAATTTAATAAACGCAATTTTCCGCAAAAGCAGTACCAACCAATGGTCGTAGACGAGGAAATGTACAACATTAATGATCAACCTTTAACAGAATATAATAAAGGAAACAGACAGTATCACGTTGAAGATGATAATTTTTTAGACCTAACAGCCTCGGACAACCAACCATTGAATTAATGAATTTGACTAACCACCACACTGAACTACCCTTCATTATTCACCCTAAATTTAATTTCAAAATTTTTGTTGATACCGGGCAGTAGCAAATCTTTTGTTAATCCGGTTATTGTAAAAAAAATATTTTAGAGAAAAGATAATCAATGATCCATTTAAGATAAGCACAGTTCACGGTACTTCTATCGAAAAATTTAGTACAAAAATACCTTTCGGAAAATTATTTAATACGACAGAACTCGAACTAAAATTTCACCTATTTAATTTTCACGATCAATTCCAATTTTATTAGGCATGGACAATTTTAAACTACTTCGAGCATCAATTGAACTTGAAAATAATTTATTAATTACCCCCAATCGCGTACTGAAGTTACAATTTAAAAGATCGCCCGTTAATACTAACTGTATATTAGTGCAACCGCGAACGGAGCAGATAATAAAATTAAATATCGAAAATGTAAAAGAAGGAGATGTAATTATTCCCCATATTAAAAATGAACGTCTGGAAATACCAGAATGTATCGCCAAAGTAAAAAATTTCCAAGCAATATGTAGCATCATAAATTCATCTGAAAATGAAGTTTCGATTAATTTAACAAAGCCTGCTAAAGCTGAACAATTCGCTGAATACGAGTATGTCAATAAAATTTAAAAAAAAATTAAAAAAATAAAAATTAAATTTCACAGAAACCCAAAATGCTCACTTTGATTTATCAAAAATTCGCATGGAACACATGAACGATGAACAAAAAGAGCTATAGGCAATATAATTACCAATATCACCCATAAGTGGCATCCTAGTCTAAACACCCGAAAATGGGCAACACGCCAAAAAGTACGAAGGGGACTCTCGCTGCCAAAATCAGGCAAGTGCGCTCAATGTTCTTAGTATATAAGCATTTCATGTAAACTAGTAAAATTCGTCTAAGTTTAATATTAGAATTGTAAGAGTCAAATTCTACATCGAATAGTAACCAAATATATGATTTTTTTAAAGTGACTTAAAACAAGTGAAAGTTAATTTGAATATATCCAACAAGTAAAATATAAAATCTACAAAAAACATGAAAAACCCGAGTCAGAACACATTTACATAAAAAATAAACAAAAACAATCATAGGACAAATAAGTAAAAGAAAGAAACAATTACCACTTCAATTACAATTCAAAACTGCTTTGATTTCAAATCCATTATAATTACAAATACAAAAAAGTATTGAAGCCAAAAATACGTACAAGAACAATTACCACATGAATCAAAACTCGAAAATGTTCTTGATTTTTAATCCAAAACACTGGTCTGCAAAAAAAACTTTTTGGTTTGGTGCAGCTCTGTCCGTATCTGTAGTCGGTAAGGTAGGTAGTATAAACTTTTATTACTGCTACTAGATGTCAGATGACAGCTCTGGTTTACCTACAATTCGTATTTTAATTTTTTTCCGCTTTTATTCAAATTCAAAAATTAAATCTGATAATCACTTTTATGACATTAATAGTAAAAATTTATTATGGAAAGTCAGTTGAGATGTTGCAGTAACGATCCTGATATGTTTTGTTACATATGCGGTGAGTACGTAATGAAAGATCAACGGAAACTGATTAATGACACGGTAATTCGCTTGTATTCTGCTTACTTTGGTATTGAAATTGGCAATCAAGATAAAGTATGGGTGCCACACATTGTCAGATTTGCATTGAACATTTGCGGCAGTGGGAAAAAGGAACGCGCAAATCTTTGAAGTTTGGGATCCCAATGATTTGGCAAGAACAA
Organism: Dastarcus helophoroides; assembly: GCA_028583605.1. Classification (NCBI taxonomy): domain Eukaryota; kingdom Metazoa; phylum Arthropoda; class Insecta; order Coleoptera; family Bothrideridae; genus Dastarcus; species Dastarcus helophoroides. The sequence continues at coordinate 15,837,859 of CM053337.1, read as the reverse complement.
AAAAATCATCATGACGATTGTTATTTTTGTGACGAGTGTAACAGGTGACGAGTGTAACAGGCATTAACAAAAACAACCGCAGCAAGTGGAAGTACCCCAATATCCCCTCAGCTGTAAGACCTATTCCTCATTTAGACACCGTTCCAATACCAGCTTTTCATCGGGAAGTTCAGGAATGTGAGGATGAAATGGAAATTTCTGAAGAAGAAGATGATAATTCTGACTACTGTGGAGAAACATCGAATCCTAAAACTTTTTCACAAGGTGAGCTTAGTGATCTTATCAGAGACTTATATCTTTCAAAAGAGCGTGCCGAGTTGCTATCATCAAGATTGAAAGAAAAAAATTGCCTTTCTTCTGGTGTAAAAATTACTTTCTATCGCACAAGAGAACAACACTTACTACAATTTTTGTCTTCTGATGAAAATTTGGTATATTGTCATGACGTGAACGGATTGATGACTTTCATGGGCTTGAAGACTTATCATGCAAGCGATTGGCGTCTTTTTATCGACAGCAGTAAAAGAAGTCTCAAAACAGTCCTTTTCCACAATGGCAATACATGTGCTCCTATTCTACTTGCTCATTCTACATCTGTGAAAGAAGAATACAAGGTAATATCAGTTCTTATAGAAAAAATAAAGTATTCTGAACATGATTGGGCGATTTGTGTCGACTTGAAGATGGTCAATTTTCTGTTGGGCCAACAGAGTGGTTATACAAAATGCCCTTGTTTTATTTGTTTCTGTGACAGTCGAGCTAGATCTAGTCATTGGACTCAAAAAAATTGGCCTGTCAGAAATCTTGTTCTGGGTGAAAAGAATGTCATAAACCAGCCCTTAGTTCCACGAGAAAAAATCATTCTTCCACCTTTGCACATAAAATTAGGGCTCATGACACAATTTGTCAAAGCTCTCGACAAAAATGGTCAATACTTCCAGTTCCTGTCTCAAAAATTTCCTGGATTGAGTACTGAGAAATTAAAGGCAGGAATTTTTGATGGATCAGATACCTCAATTGATTGAAAGTTCTACGGTTTTTGAAGCTTATATGACTAAAATAGAAAAAGTGGCGTGGAAATCTTTTCTCGTTGTTATAGAGAACTTTCTTGGTAACCATAAGGCAGATAACTATAAACATTTAGTCGAGGAAATGCTGCTGAACTTCAAAAATTTGGACTGTAATATGAGCTTGAAAGTGCACTACCTCCATGATCATATTGATAATTTTGAGCATAATTTAGGAAATTTTAGCAAAGAACAAGGTGAACGTTTCCACCAAGATATAAAAACAATGGAACACAGGTACCAAGGCAGATGGGATATTCATATGATGGCTGATTATTGCTGGGGACTTATGCGTGATTGCCAAGGACAATCTCACTCAAGAAAATCACTCAAAAAAAATTTTCTTGATGTATAATTTCCAAATAAATTGATATTTTTGAAAAAATGTGTTTTTCTTCTTTCTTATAAACGAGAGCTGATGTGAAAAATGTGACTGATATTTTCGTATCAGCTCACAAAATATACCCAAAATCAGGTTTAAAATCTTAGGCACCAAAATGAGTGTAGGCCAATGTAATTCTTAATCCTATGCCCATGACCAAATGTTGCTTAGGAAGAAACTATCCCACTCTAGTCGAACTAAACTTTTGGAATATAAGGAAGCATAAGAATTTAAATATTTCTGTTGGCATCTAATACTAGTCAATTAAGACCAGCTGCTTCTGCAGTTAGTGCCACAATTACAAAAATCATTCTACAGGGAACACTTTTTGTACATTATATAAAACCTATAAAATGAAGAAATTCCCTTCAGCTATTCTATATACTTCTATCTCTAGGTTACGGGGGGTGCCCAATTTGCAATAAATATAGGACGCTCTTAACTTCTGACATTGGTTAGGGTGCAGCAGACAGGAACAACGAAGTGGGATATCCTGCAAAGAAAAATATGTAATGCTTATTATGCTCTGATTCAGTTTAACCCCTTGACATACAATGATGAGTTGTGGTTATCATTCATTTGACAAGTCGAACTCGTTGAGTGATGTTTTCGATTAATTGTTCTCCATTCTGTCTTTTATCTACTTTTTTTATTCGAGTTATCACAAGAAATCCGAGTTATAGAAGTTCGAGTTATCAGTAAAATTTATATTCAATATTTACTCTTGACGTTGATGTCAACCGATTTTGTTCTCGCAGTTATCAAAAATTCGAATTTGCCAAGTTCGAGTTATAGAAGTTCCACTGTATTTCCAATTCTTAATACAAGTTTTTTTGAGATTTTTCAGAAAAAAAAGAATATTTGGCACTAAAAATAAAATGTTGTGTAAAAACTAAAATTTTAAATTTAAACTGTAAATTTCGCGAATAACGTAGATATTCTAGAAAAAAAAACGAAATTACTACAAAAATGTTCTTAGTACTGAATATTTTCTCTTATTATTAGTACCAATTTTTTTTCGAAATTTCCTATATAATTTGAAACTAACAATTTATAAAATTAGTTTTTAATTTCAACTTTTTCCAAAATTTGCATTTTATTTTCAAAATTTGAATTTTTATTTTTAAATTTGGTGCTGGATTTTCGAAAACTCGTCTTCAATTTTTCATTTTATTTTGTCTTTACATCTTTTATAAATGATACAGATTTTAAACTGATTGTGTAGCCAATCAACTTTAAATCTGTTTTGTTATTGCTCATGCTTAAAACGAACAAACCACCAAAAATAAGAAAAAGCAAGACTCCTGCTAGCAAATCAAAAATCCAACCAGTAAGAAATTGTCAAGACAAGAACTAAAACAAATACAGGAAATCTCCCTTAGCAGACACCTCCAATGAACGAACACCTCTATTAAACGGACAGTTTTTCATAGTCCGGAATTATATTATAGAAAATAACATATAAGAGAACCTCTAATGACTGGACTCTCTGTTGGGCGGACGCGGACACGGTATTTTGGACAAAACATACTAATGTTCTCCCTTAAACGGACACCACAAATATACGCAATGTTGCATTGACGGAAGATTCCACTCAATCATATCGAACGGAATAGGTAAATTCGCCAAAGGATATCTTCAACGTAAATCAGTTCTCCATGGAAGCTTCACTTGAAGAATGGAAAAGTGGTTACTATTTTTTATTTTAAAAGAAATGCGCAGGAATCAGAAAAATTTCTAATTTTGTAGCTAAATTTCGAGTTTTTTTCGAAGCTTTGAATTCTAAGCAATCGATTTTTTTAGGAATTTCGACTATTTTCTCTAAGTTCGAATTTGATGTTTTAGGTTTTTAAATTCGAATGTTACCTCAAAAGAGGAAGTTACAATTAAAAATGAAAAAGCTAAATTTCTAATCAAAATGAAAACTACGAAAAAAAAAACTAATGTTATTTGAAAATTAACAAAATTTCCACTTTAATCGCGAAATTTTGATTTTTCATAAAAAAATTGAGATCGAATATTAAGATGTTATAAAAATTCCGTATTTAAACAAAATTTGTAAAATAAACTAACCTCATATTTTGTCGACTGTTATGAGGTAACGTTTTTAAATAAATTTAAATATCAAGTAGTTATATTTCAAAAACTGTTTAGAATATTGTCAACAAACAATAAAATTTAAATATTTCCAAACTGGGCCGAAGAAATGTTAAATAAAATTAATAAACAAAATTTTTAAACTCGGAAATATTTCCACTCCCAAGGTTTTCTCAACTTTCGGTGTCAAAACCCGAATTCTTTCTAATAAATTTTGGAATTCCCTCGAAAATTGAATCTTTGTTTTCAGTTTGAAATTTAAGCTTGAAATTTTAAAATCTTTTATAAATTTTAATTTGTCGAAATGTAAAATATAAATATCAAATTTTGAATAAATAAATCCTAATTCTGAATAAAAAAAGTTATGATTTTGAAAAAAAGTTTATTTATTTTAAAAAATTCCCAAAATTTCGAGTTGTCCCCAATACTGGACTTAAACTCGAGAGAAAAATCGTTCAATTTTAGATTCCAAAATTTCCGCTTCAGTTTATAAACTCAAGCTTTAATTAAAATGAAAATTTTCAGAGAAGATATTTTAATGTTGACTTTGAGGTAAAATTTCAGCTTTAAAAGCCAAATATCTGAAGAACATTTTTTTGAAAACTCCAATACTCGTCCTTCAGCATTGTCTCTGGATTTAGATTTTAATCACAAATTGACCTTAAAGCCACATTTAAGAAAATAACTAGAAATTTCAAGATTAGGCCTGAAATTTGGAAAAAATGTGAAGATATATGAAAAAACAATAGAAATTCTGTATTTTTTTATAAAATCGTTGATTTGAAAATTCGAAGTTTTGAGGAAAAAATTGAAAATTCCAAATTAAACTTGTGTCAGTCTATTCCCAACATTTTTGCATTCTTTACACGTTTTCAGAAATTTGACAATTTTTAGTCGTTTCTAGAAATTTGAATTTTCACAACTTTATTTCTTAACGTTAAAAAAGTTTTATTATTCTTAAATCATTTTTTTTAATTTCTAAAATGTCGAATTTCTCCAAAATTTTGATTTTTTCCCAAAATTTAAACTTTCTAAAAATGATGAACTCGAGAAACTTCGATTTTCGATTTTTATGGAAAATTTGGACTTTTTTGAATAGCTACCTTGACTTATTTTGAAAATTTCAAATTTCAAATTTTGACTTATTTTAAAATGTTCAACTCTTTCAAAATTCACCTGTTTTTAACATTTTGACTTATTTGCTAAATTTCGACCTTTTTCAAAATTTCGACTTTTTTTGGAACGTTTTGACTTTTTTAAAAAAATTTAAACATTTTGACTTATTTGCTAAATTTGGACCTTTTTCAAAATTTCGACTTTTTGGAACGTTTTGACTTTTTTAAAAAAATTTAAACATTTTTTCAGTTTCGACTAATTTTGACTATTTCGAATTTTTTGAAATGTTGACATAAAATGTCGAGATTTTTTCCAAACTCCAACTTTATTAAAATTGTAACTTTTTTTGAATATTCAATTTAATTTAAATAACTCAGAAAACCTTTTGAAAATTTCCACTTTTTTGAAAATTTCGAACTTGTTTAAAATTCGACTATTTTTTGTTTTGGGTTTTTGGAAAATTTCGTCCCCTTTTCGAAGTTAAAACTTTCATCTACATTTGACTGTTATTTTTTAAAAATATACTTTCTGAAAAATTCGACTTTGACTATGAATTTCAATTTTTGTGTTTGTGTTTCAATTTTTGACTATGAAATTTTCGACTTTTTAACAACTTCCGCTTTTTTGAACATTTCAATTTTTTATGAAGATTTGGACTATTTTCCAAATTTTTCTCAAAAAAAAAACCTTATGAAGATAACTTTAGTTTTACTAAGATTTTGACTTTTTGTGAAGATCTGGACCTCCTTAATGTGTCAACTTTTTTTTGAATATTTGGTCTTATTTTCAAGATTTCGAATTTTGACTTATTTTGTGTTTTGGAATTTTTTTTTAATTTTTTGAAGTTATATATTTTTTTTATTCTGTCTTTAATGAAAATGTTTTATTTTTTAAAGATATTTACACAAAATGTCTTTAATGAAAATGTTTTATTTTTTAAAAATGTTTACGCAAAATGTCGACATTGTTTCAAAATTTCAACTTTTCCAAAAATTTTGCCTCTTTTTCGTAAATCCTATCTTTTTGAAGGACTTTTTTTGAAAACTGTAACTTTTTTGCAATTTCTATTTTTTTTTAAATTTGTGACCATCTTTTTAACTTTTTCTCTTTATTTATGACTTTCCCAAGATTTTCAATTTTTTGAAAATGTTGACTCTCTTTTGATGTTTGAGTCTTTTATTTAAATTAAACTTTTATTTTAAAAAAATTCGACTCTTAGAGAATTAATATTTTCAAAATTTTGTTTTTTTTAAATATCGACTTTTTTCTCGAAATTTTGACTTCGATATCGAAATTTCGATATTTTTCTCGAAATTTCGACTTTTTTTTGGAACTTCGACTTACGTTTTTCTCAAATTTCTACTCTTCTTCTCGAAATTTCGAGCTTTTAAGCTCATAGTTTCGACTTTTTTTCAAATTTCGACTTTTTTCTCTCAAATTTTGACTTTTTTCTCGAAATTTTGATCTTAATCATGAAATTTCGATTTAGAACTTGAAATTTCGACTTTTTTCTCGAAATTTCAACTTTAATCTCAAAATTTCTAAGAAAAAGACCAACATTTGCTAATTAAAAAGAGCAATTATTGGTCGCACCCTACTACCAACTGTCAAGATTGTTGGGAAAGAGTGCGCTTATTATAGAGTAGGGTTGCCAACATATTTTCGACTGATTATAGTATTTATCAGGATAAGCTATAAAAAATATAGTACAAGTAAGAAAAATATAGTATATTTGATGACAGCTGTTTATCTATAGGTTGTGCCCCCTAAAGTATAAAAAAATATATTCATGCTCTCCTCTAAGGTTTTTCAATAAAAGTGGAAAATTCGAATCAAAACTGAGATTTTAAAAAAGTCAAAATTCTAAAAAAAGTTTTATCCTAAAAATTAGTCGAAATTTTGAAACTTCAAATTCGATTTGAGAAATAAGGCATAATTGTAAATATTTATAAAATTCGAAATGTTTAAAAAAAAATAATACTTTAAATTAACTTGAAAATTTTTGAGACGAAATTTAAAAAAAATCGAATAATAATAATAATAATAAAAAGTTAATGTTTCAAAAAAATCAAAATTTCCAGAAATTTAAAGTTTGGAAAAAATTTGTAATCTACTTTTTAAAAATTTGAAATGTTAAAAAATAGTCAAAAATTTCAAATAAAGTAAGATTTTGAAAAAAATCAAAATTTTTCTAAGAATTCAAAATCCTAAAAAAAGGGCACAATTTTTAAAAACCTCAAAACGGAAAACAAAATTTCTAAAATGATTTAAAATATTCGAAAAATCTTCAAAATTTTGAAAATTGGGTGAATTTTCAAGAAATGTCAATATCATTAAAAAACAAAATTTTCAAAAAAAAAGACGGAAATTTGAAATAAATTGAAATTTTGAAGTAAAATTTTGAAAAATCTTGAAATGTTCATAAAAAGGTAAAATTTGCAACAACAAAAAACAGAGTTTTCAAAAAAGTCGAAAGTTTTAAATAAATTCGTATTATTTCACAACGCCAAAATATTGAAAAATGCTCAAAGGACTCAAAAAAGGGACATTTAAAAAAAGTCAAAACCTTCAAATAAGAATTGAAAATCTAATAATGGGGCAATTTTTAAAAAAAAATCGAAGCTTAAAAAAACAAAAGTTTTAAAATACCTATCCATATATTAATTCAAAAATGTTGAAACAACTCGAAATTTTGAATTGTCGAAATTTCCACAACTTAATACATAATAGACTTTTACACAAATACTTGAAAGGGGGTACTCCCTTTTACTTGATTACCACAAAAGTGGTTTACATTAATTTAGTAATTTGCTTTTATACTATTTCTAATCAACTTTTAGATAAAATGTCATATATCAAAACGGAAATAATTAGTAAAAATTAGGTGTGGTAATTACGGTTTGAGAAAGTTTTTGTTCTGCATTAAATTTAATTTTGCAATCTGTAATTTCGACTTTGGACTAACCCTGAGCAACCACGTATTAACTATAAACACAGACGACGTAAATCAAGCGTGTTACCTTAGGAATTTCGCTAGACAAGGATATGGATGGGTATTGTATTTCGCATTATGTGAAAACCAGCGTTTTGCGAATCTCATTCCATAACTACAACAGCAACAACTGATGTTCTTGAATTTCAGGAATTAATTTCATCAGTTAGTATTAAATTCAAAATTCCACTTTGAATTCGAAATTTAAAAAAAATTGCAAACGAAATGTAAACAGCAAATTTCGGGATAATGTAAAGAAGAACAATTTTTAATGTTTGATGTCACTTCTTTTTTAACTTAAATTTCGATCTAAAAATTTCTATATTTTTTCCCAAAATTATTAGAGTTTAATATTTTTGGTTTTTGATTCTGATCTTTAATTTTAAGCTTGACAAATTTCGACCTGTTTTGGTCATTCTTTCAAAAATTACACTTTACTTTCGAAATTTAGACCCATTCTTCGAACATGCAAATTTAAATTTAATGTTTGGGCTTTGTTCTAAATTTCAAATGTTTTTTTTTTCAGAGTATGCACTTTTTTCTCAAAATTCCAAAATAATGTGTTTAATGCTTATATTTCTTTACTTTTTTCCAACTTTTTCAACAACTGAAAATTTGGACTAAAAATTTTGACTTGATAACAAAATTTTGGATTAGGTCTTGAAATTTCGAAATTCTTCTCCAAATATTTTATTCTATTCTTAAAAACTTGTTTATTAAATTATGTTCGAAATACGAAAATCTAATAATTTTTGTTATTTTAGATTTTTTCAGATTTGTTTCTCAAAATTCACGTTTTCATTGTTCACTTTCTTGCATATGCGATTTGAAATCGCAAATTTTGCTTTTTACTAGACATGCCCATTTAATTTTTTATTACATTTTAACCATAAATACAGCATACACTTCTTCCGGGATTGGACTGTGTCAAAAAACTACTGAAAGTGTTCGACTTTTTGCCCACCATCGTAGGGGCTTCTTCAGGACAAAGTAAAGAAACAATAAATAAAAAGAGAAATATAAGGGAAGAGTTTCACCTCTGGGATGGTGGACATACTGAGTTACCGTGCTCTTCTGTCTAAACTTTCTTATTCTTTATACCAATTTTCAATTCAGAAGAGTTTCGCCTCTGGTATGGTGGACATACTGAGTTACCGTGCTCTTCTGTCTAAACTTTCTTATCCTTTGTACCAATTTTCAATTCAGAAGAGTTTCGCCTCTGGTATGGTGGACATACTGAGTTACCGTGCTCTGATGTTTTGAAATTGGCCTTTTCATTCATTCATTTTTGCATATTCCTTTTTTATTTACTTTTTCTTTTCTTTATTCCTGAACAAGTCCCCTACGATGGTGGGCGAAACGTGGAACACTTTTATTAGTTCTTTGACACAGTCCAATCCTGGAAGAAGTATTTCTTGTTTTAATCTCGAAACTTCGACATTTTTCTCGAAATTCCGTTATTAAAGTCAAAATTTCAATCTTGAAATTTCGACTTTAAACGCAAAATTTCCATGATTCTCTCGAAATTTCGACTTTTTTCTCGAAATTTCGGCCTTTAATATCGAATTTTCGAGGAAAGTCAAAATTTCGAAATTAAAATCGAAAGTTTGAGATTAAAAAGTCAAAACTTGAAGATTAAAAGTTGAGATTTCGATTTATTCACTGAATTTCGAGAAAAGTCGAAATTTGATGCGAAATTTCGAGAAAAAAATTGGAATTATTTTTACAAAAAAATCGAAATATTAAGAAAAAAATGAAAATTTCGACCTATGAATCGAAATTTGTAAAAAAAATGTTTTGTTTGATGTCCTTTTTGCGGCTTCGTAGTTTTCTACATTTTGTTAGGTCTTTTTTTGGCATGAATCCATAACAGGATTGGCAACACTTCCACCACCACCGCCACCACACCCAATTTTTTCTTCTTGGGGCATAACAACAAAAACAAATAAATCAAATTATCTGTCAAACATGTTTGTACGGAAATTTCTAAATCTACATATTTTTGTGTAATGTAAAAGTATTAAGCATACCTGGTCGAGTTATTTTCTATTTTTTTAGCATTTCCCACACCAAGTGAGCGTTATTCTGCCCCAAAAATATTGAAGGGTGTTAGGGCGGTTTTTCGTTTTTCATCAGTTCCCTTAATATAACATCTCACAACGGCCAATTTCCTTTAAATTGAAGAGAAGACCTTAATTGAATATAAGACGCCGAACTAGAACACAAAACAAGGCAACATTACAGTGAAGAAGTTACCGTTAACACCATGGTGGTGCAGGCAGCAGAAGCGGGGGGGAAACAGGAACTTTAGTTCGCCAGACAGGGTGGTGGCGCTAGTTCTTGGTCAGATTAAGTGGTTTTTCATATTCAATGTTGGTTAGCTACAAATATTTTGTATTGGCTACCTGAACTGGCCTGACAATTGACATTTGAATTATACAGTGTTGTCATGTACCCGTGTAGATCTGGCACTTGGAAGATTTTCAACATCTTGGACAGATTTGGCAAGAAAATAAGAGGTGATGTGAGCGATTTATTTTTCGGTCTTTTGGCAACATTGAGCCATTTGTTTGTTTAAGCCATATACGAAGAAGGATGTAATGGCGGTTTTCATTTGATGTAAACAATAATTTGGCGGTAAGTAGTTTTTGTAGTAAATATTTATTCGGTAATAATTTAGTATATGACCTGGTTTTCCAAACACATGTAATTTTGTAATATTCACTAGACATTGTCTATATTTACTTGACTTAGCAGTTAATGGTTAAAGTGTCTATTGTTTGGTTTTGGAATTAATCCTATAAAAATTTCAACCTAATTTTGTTTGCGTCACTGGCATAATATTTGTAGAAGTAGTCTTGCAAACTAAATAATTTTCTTGTGCCAAACTTTCTAATTGTTTTGGTTTTACTTTTTCATGCTTTATTCTTGGGAGTACTACAAACTACAACCCAAAAGAAGAAACTTTCTAGTGATTAGAAGCCTAGGTTTTATTTAATAGATATGAATTTATAAAGATAGATTTTAGTTAGTATACTAATTAAATTAAAAGTATTATATTTTTGTTAAAAAATAGATAAATTGTTGTTTTATTTGTAAATGTGAACTAATAAAACATTTTTCTACCCCATTTTTGTATTATTTGTATATATTATTATATATTATATATTGTAGTTAAAATAGCTGATGTTTTATTTTTGCATTTTAAATAACATTAAACGCAGTTTTGTAATATTTATCATGCAAAAATAAAATTTACCAGATATTTTAAACTATAATAAGAAATTTACTAATTGAAAATTAAATTTGCATTTGGCGCCGCCTGCCAGACGAATCTGTCAGTTTGTTGTTCTCGCTTTAAATGCTACCTATCCTTCTTAATATATATGTTTTGTGGTTAACACCATCAGACCTGATTAGAATACGAATAAGCAGTGTTGCCAATCGTTCAATATAATTATATATGTACGTCAGACTACATGAAAAACCACACCAGTCGTCAGCGTTGCCATCCTAATTTTGTGGTTTCTTACCAAAATTCGTCGTGCAAATAAATGTTGGCACCCATGTCAACCGAAATGTTAATTCTTGTAACATTCTGTGTTTGAAAATTCAAAGTATATAAAAAAAATATATATTTTGTGATTCAAACTAGGGATGATCGATATTAGAAAAACATCGATATTGACATCAATGTTAACATCGGTTCAAAAGTATCGATGTACGATGAATATCTGAAGAAAAATATCGATGTCCGAAAACATCGATGTTTTAGCTAAGAAAAAACAATCCATTTTATTATAAGGTATACATAGAGTAAGCGACGTAAGCAAATTCATGGTAGATTGCTGGGTTACATTACTTCAAAAGTTTGAGTTTACTGGACAGCCATAGAGTACAATATAGGGTACATTTACTATACCTGTTATTTCGTTTTCGAAGTTTCATTACAAAAAAATTAACTTCTACTAACACTCGCTCCCACTTTATTCTTAGATAATAAAAAAAATTGGCCACGGCAGTTTTTTATTTTGTTAGTTTTATTTGGTTACATGGATCAGCGGTATTTAGTGTATACAACATTTGTTAAACCCACAAAACATATATATTAAGAAAGACAGGTTACATTTAAAGTGAGAGCAACGAAGTGACAGAAGTGGATGGCAATAGTCGCCATTTTTAAATTCAAATTGTGATTGAAATTACTGCATTTTCCATTGTAACTAAAAAAATTTGACGTTTTATTTTTGCACCATGAAAATGTCACAACGTATTGTTTAATTACAAATGAAAATGCAAAAATAAGACGTAATTTTTTTTAGCAAACGTGGAAAATTCATTAATAATGTACTTAATGATTAATATGCTAAACGGAAAATGAATAATACGAAATATATAATAGACAGATGTTTTATTGGTTCAAGATAAAAAACATTGTAAGAAATTTAACAATATGTATTAAAATACAACTTACATAATAAACGGAATATTAAAATATGAATTACAACATGCTATGCACAGTAAGTATGTAACAAATGTAACAAAGCTTTTCATGAACTAATGACAACTAGAACTAATTCTTTCTTGTGTACTGTAAAAGTCCCAGGAGCAAATCATGAAAAATAAATAAATAAATGGATAAATAATAAAGGGAATCAAACACAATTAGAAATATCGACACAAGAAAATTAATACCTAATGGGCAGCTTAAATAAATGCTGTATTTTACTTAAACTTTTTTATGAACCAATTTACAAACAAGTTTAATGTTTTTATTAATAAATTTGCTTAAACAAAAATTAGAATCATACCAAAAGGGCATAACTACAAAACTTACAATTAGTCTTTTTAAAGTTATCTATCAAACTGTATTTATTGAAAAACTATTAATACATACATGAATTTCATCTGAATAAGTAGGGGAAGCAATTTGTTAATAATGAAGAGGATTACTTACCGCAAAATTGTTGTTTACATCAATAACACACGCCATAACCATATATGGTCATAATTTCCTTCGTTAAATCGTTCAACTGACAGACGACAGAAAACAGATCTTAAACGACAGACTTCCAACCTAATCTATATGTATCTCACTTGCACATTAATGAATTATAATAACCTTTCTCATTTTGATACTGCGTAGCTACCATTTTACAATCAAAAACTGCCGGCAGGCAATTTGACATAAGTGGATGGCATGACAATTCGGCTTGTTTCGCCCCCACTCCTATTACTTTCACCCCCATGGTTACACCTAATCACGCTAGGTGGCCTAGCCCTGGACTTAGAGTGTATCGATATCGATGTTCCGATTTTATTCAGATAACATCGATGTATCAATATTATCGAAAACTTAACATCGATATTAAAACATCGATGTTTTTCCACTAAACATCGATGTTGATTCACCATCGATGAATATCGATCATCCTCAAAAATTGTTTAGAAAATTGTCACCAAACCATAAAAAAATTTAAATATTTCCAAACTGGGCCGAAGAAATGTTAAATAAATTCAAAAAAACATGTTCAAACATGTTTGAACATCGACGTCTCAAACATGAGCGTTGATTGAATATATTTATTGTTAGATAATTATTATTATTAGTTTAAGGAAACATAGGGTCTTCCAGGGGTCTTCATTAGTGTCCGAGTCCCACGTGACCGCGTCGCTACAAGGAATTTTTAATCATCTAAGGATTTTTGTCAATTTTCACTTCATTTTTCTTCTTGTTGTCTCATGTGGCAACATTGCGCTCAACTCTGTCAATTATGTTTTGTAAAATGACGTTAACCTAAAACGTGATAAAAAGTCTAGTTTAGTTTAGGTTTTTTAGCAATTAAATCGTCTGTAATGAAATTGTCGATTGTGGTGCAGCTAATTCTTGGGTCTTCTACATTGAAGTTGAATTAAAAAGTAGGAACTTTGAATATTTCAGTTAATATCACCTTTCTTGGATGATGCTCGTGTAAAAAAAAACAATTTTTTTTATTTATTACGGAAGTGTTTTAACCGGAAAATTGTAGTTTTGTTGCAGATGTATTAATGAATGCTCTTAGTGGTTCTCAAGTCATTTTCTGCAAAGTTAACTTTACCAAAGGATATTGACATTCCCCGAGCACTTCCCGTCTATGAGCTGTAACTAACATGAAATAAATAGGTACGCTTAGTTAGCTTTATGTTGTCGAAAAAAATATCAATTTATGCAGCTGTGACATGTTTGATTATAAAGCTACTTTCGTAAGGAAGTATTCCTGTGAAGTAACCCAACACCTTCTGACAAAATGGAATCTTTGTCCTTGTTTTTCACACTTAAACTCCATTATTTGGTCAATTGTTAATCCTTATCAGATGATATAAACTATATATAACTCATAAAGCAATGCGGAGAATAATTAATGATTAATATTTGTAAATACAGTAAGTTCACAAGTCAATGAGTTACACTTAGTTCAGTTTAAGACAAAGTTTATTGCAAATAAACTAGCATTACATTGTCTATTATACAAAGTGCTTGTCACAATAGAAAAAAAAAAAAAAAAATTCCATTACAATATTTTTAACGGTTGGTTTTCAATTTAGGATAACTGCTTTTCATGTTCCGATCATCAAATTGATAAAACCACACCAAATCAAAGAACTGTCATGGGATCGAACTGGTAGAGGCTTAGAATTGCTTAAAACCGACAAAGGTTGCAGGGTCACAAAAAAAAATTTACTCATTCAACTCGATTCAATTTTCACTAACAAATTTTAATTGACACTTCAAATTTTCAGAATTTATTTTTAGGCAGTTTGGTAGTTTGAATTTATCTTATGGATTGAATAAACATTTTGAATTTAATCCTAAACTGAAAATCTGAACTTGTCGCTCAAAATCAGGATTTTGAACAGCTATTTTTTTCGTTTCGGTTTTTGTTCTAGCAAAAAATTATACAGGTTCAGTTCTGGTGCATGAATAAAAGGCTTAGAAAAAATATTAAAATATACTTTTTCATTTTAAAAGAGATATGAAAAACACACCACTGATTTACTTGTTTTGGTGTTTCATAGATTCCAAGTAATAAATATTGTTTTTCTTTTCAGGATAAAGTTTCATCTGATGGAACTTGACAATACTTGGCGCTTCAAGAAGTCTACTATTAATATTATTTGTTTAAAATTGATGGCCACATTTAGAAATAGGATGGTGCAGAAGACCTGAAGCAATTTTGTTTATATTATAGGCATAACTCAACAATAATATTTGTTTTCCATTCTATTACTTTTTTTGCAAATTGTCTGTTTTTAATGTTTTGTAGCAAAATAAGCTGAGTTTATTAATTTTTGTTATTGTGGCACTAACTGCAGAAGCAGATGGTCCTTAGATAGGAACTATTATTAGATGCCATGGAATCAACTGAGTAATATTTATTTCGATTTGTCTCGATGTTGCTTAAATTGTAAGAAAAATTTTATTTTGCTTTCAACAGAGGTCACTTTTACAAACTTGTTATCTAATTACTAATTACTTCCTAAGTAAATAAGAAGACGAGAAATAAATTTTTAATTTATATTTTTATTAAGAAATACGATTTCATACATTTTTCATGGTTGAAATTAAAAAAATTGAATAAAAATAAGGAGAACTCCATGTTCTTATTTTTAGTGTTCTTCTTCTTCATCATCATCGTCTGGTCGTTGTGGAATTTCAAATTCATCATTTTCATATTCAAGGATATTTGTCTCCCAAGTCTTTTAGGATTTCGGGATCAAATGGACCATCTTCATTGACATCACTCTGATAGGGTGAAGCATTCAGTCAAGCTTGCCCATTACACTGCCCACAAGCTAAAGAGCACGGTAACCCCGATTTTCTGCATCCACATCGCGAACCACAACCATTCTTGCAGTTGCAGACTATTGTGTTCATCAAATCTTCTGAAGTTGGAGGTAGAATTGCAGTGGTAAGCTCCAGGAATCCATTACGCATTATCCAACCCTATTCCTGGGGTTCTAAATCCCTCAACAGTCTGCTTAGCTTCTTCCTCTGGTACCGATCGAAGATACAATAATTTGTCTACGTCACTGATGTTTCGATTATCTACATTAGAAGAGAATTGGTCCCAAAATTCGTACTAATTTAAAATATGTTAGGATGCCGAAAATAAGACTAACTTTTCAGAAGAAAATCAAAAACACTTTAATACTGGCAGTTGAAAAATACATAGTCTTTAAGGTATCGACATCGAGCACGACCGTTTAACAGGAACGCTGGATGATCTGTATCCCTTGTTCCACATTCGAGTCATAACCAAGTGTAAACAAACGCTCCATTTCGTCGCCTCGGCATTTCTTTTATTGCCTTCGATTTCTTGGAGTTGTTACAAATATCACCCTCGAATTTTGCCAGTTCCATTCGTCGTAACTGACTTGTCACATTAATGTGTTCCCTAACGGGCCTCTCCGGTACATTATGTCCGGGTCATTTTGTTGAATCTTGACTTCCAACTCTGCTATTAGATCGGATGCTTCCAACTGAAGAAGCGTATATTTAGAAACTTCGTCTTCAGGGGGGTTTTCAAGAAGTTCAAAATATCGAAACATTTCTTGTTTAAATGGTTTGTTAAATGAAATTAGTTTGGTCTTTATAATTTGAGCCATCAGACACATTTTTCCATATCTAAACCTAAGTGGGCGCATTCCTTCAGTATCAGTTTCGTTAAATTTTCACTACATTGGTCAACGACCGCTATAAATTTTATAAAATCTTTATTTATTACTATCTTATTATGAGAGTTGTTAGATATATACCTAATACAAAATGACATTTGTTCGACTCCAGCTATATCCATAATTTCATCTTCTAAAATACTTAAACATCCAGCTTCGTTAATTTTATTGACTAAACGCCTTATTATTAAATTTGCTGCTACATCTAGTATTTCATTTTCTATTTCAGGACTAACATAAGTACTATTTTTACGTCCAAACTGTAAACGTTTTTTAAGATATTCATCGCCATCGTTTGCACGAAATCTTAACAGTGCTCGAAATTTTCCTTTTTTTTTATTGGGGTTCTCTAATTTAACCGGTCCATTGTCATCATCTCCACGTAAAGCCAATTTTTGGTGTGCATAAAACAATACTGTTTGTATTATAGGTTTTAATGCCTTACGATTTTCTTCTCGCTCATTTTGCCGCTGAGTATCAAGTTTAGATGCAATATCAGACCCTCGATCTGAAGTAACTGCACTGTTACCATGACAGTAGTTGGGCATGATTATTAAATTTTTCTATAGCGCGTTTCCAATCTCTAAATGGGTATTTAACAAACACGCCTAATGCTTCGTGATTTCCTTTGCAAATTCCATATCTACTAAATTAACTTTTACTTGTTGTAAGTCACTTTAAAAAATCATTTATTTGGTTACTACAAGATGTAGAACTTGACTCTTAGAATTCTAATACTAAACTTAGACTAATTTTACAGGTTTACATGAAACGCTTATATACTAAGAACATTGAGACCACTTGACTAAATTTGGTAGAGAAAGTCCTCTTCGTGTTTTTTGGCGTGTTGTCTATTTTCGGGTGTTTAGATTAGGATGCCACTTATGGGTGATATTGGCAATTAGAAGTCTTGACCTTTGATAACTCCTCCCTCCTTAGAATGACGCTTCCTCCGGAAGGTTGATGCTTCTAGGGTGAGGTTGAAGTGGTCCTCTTGCTTCAAGTTCCTGGGGTTGTTCTTGTAGCCGGTATAGTATTGGCCAGGGGATTAAATTAAACACAGTGAAGTTAACTTTTACTAGAAACATTTAATTTCCTTTTTAAAATAAGAACGCACTTGGAAGGTCTAACGTCTAACAGTAACTAGCTATATATAAGCTTGAAAAGCTTTTTTAAAAGAATAACATTTGGGCCACACAAGACCCATAATCTTACGTAGCGGTTTCATTCATATCGGCATGAAGTCATCTTTTTTATAAACATAAACATACTAGGCTTGCAGTAAGTAATAATATGAAACCAACGAATTTTTGTTAATATTTCAACACGCCCCCTCAAAAATTAATATTAAACTTAATAGTCTACCTATCTTATCTCTATTTTATAATCAAATACCTTCCTTGTGCAGTCTGGGAAACGTTAACAAATTTGGCCCAACATTTGTTGCTAGAATTAGGAAAACCCAGAAAAAATTAATTAGACCAATAACTTACTCTAATCCTAACTTAGTTCTAAACTCCGGGAATTTTGGTGATGGTATTGGTTTCGTTAGCATATCAGCCACTTGATTTCCTGTGGAAATACGAGTTCAATCAATGTTTTCTCAACTTGTTCTCTAGAAAAATGATATTTAATATATTTGGTCCTTTTATGACTCGTGGGATTTTGAGAAATACTTATACAACCATTGTTATCTTCAAAGAGAATAATTGGGTCATTTATAATAACATTAATACTGGTTGCTAAAGATTTTAGCCAAATTGCTTCTTTTACAGCTTGAAACAAAGCCATATATTCAGCTTCTGTTGATGAGACAGCTGCTGAATTTTGACGCTTAGTGTTCCAACATACTGTACAATTTTCAAATAATTGAAATAAATATCCTGTTCAACATATAGTTGCCTTTTTCTTAAAAATCGGAATAAACCATAGATGGAGCAACCAATAACTGCTACGTGGATAAATAGGGTCCATATACTGGGAATGTGTATATTGACGGGGGTCTCAGCGACTGGTGCCACTGGATTTCTTCTAAATTTAATGTCTTTAGGTCGACTTTAAAATCTGTAATCTGGCTTTCTTTAAATTGCATTGGAAATTTAGTAATAATGGTAGGGCTGCCTAGAGTATTTTCTAGAAAGTTTAATTTGTGTCTATTAAAGAAGGTGTGACAATCATTTTGTTTGATCAAATAAATTTCTTTTAATAATTGGGTTTCAGTTTCTTTGGGTCATTCCATCGTTATAGCTTCTTCCTTTGGAAATACGCCTAAATATTGGTTGATTTCTGGGATGACTTCAATGTAATTTTTCATTACGTTTACTTTAGTAAGATGACATCGTGTGGAGTTTTCATTTGAAATTAAGGTTTCGCAAATTGGTTCAGAGTTGCTTTGGAGATGACTTGGGCATTGATAAAATTTGCCTTTTACGCAAACATCATTCAGAGGTACTATTGTATCATTGTCTGATTTTAATAAGTATCTGACATTCGGAATTATTGTCATAAATTCTGATTTGTAAACTGTCGGTATTGAATGTAACTGATATAATTCAAAATCTTTTTCTAAATTTATTGGTATTGAAAGAAAGTAATTTATCTGATTTATTTCTATTTTACAATTTACTTTAATGATAGATTCGAAATCATGGATATTTTCAAATTTTAATTCAAACAGCAGTGTAAACTGATTTTCCTCAATTCAAAGAATAACTCTCTTGGTTTCATAATACTTGGATGTAAAGTATTAAGTTTACAAAATGTCACGGAATTTTCGATGTCTAATACTGTCTCTAGAAGTATCAATAATTGATTGTATGTCTTTTGCTTATAAAACATTTTGAGCTTCATTTTTATCTCTAATTATTCTTTGAAGTTCTACAATTTTTGCTCTTAGTTCGTCTTCATTATGTTGCATCATTGAATTTTTTACTAATTTTATAGTTAACAGAGTATTGTAATTGAAGTTGAGTATGAAAATCATTTTGATTTTTCTTTAAATTATTTAATATATTAGTTATTCTTTTACCATCTCCAGCGTCAAAGCTTCCTGTAATTCCTTTGATTAAAGATCCTAATCCGTCTATGAGTCCTCTACGTTTTCTAGGGTGTTCTGTATGTGCATGAATATTGTTAATTTTTTCGTTAATTGTATTTATTGGAAGGTTATGGGGTGAAAAGAAAAATCAAGATTTGCCTTTTATACTTTTAATTAAATCAAGCCCCTTTTGCTTGAACGAATGCAGATAACTAACAACGATTCTACTCTTCTGGATGTTTTACATTGTGTAACTTGAAGCTTATGGTAATTAAATCTTGTTAATATAAAGGTTGCCGCTCAATAACAGCCTGATTAAGCTTTCTTGCACGTGAATAAACATTGAGATAAACGAATATAGTTTTTGCTTTTCAGTAAACAACCGTTTATTACAAAAATATTGTTACGGGCTTATCGGTTCGAATGATTACACGTGATGGATTATACCACTTTATTACCAAATTAACTCGGCACACTTCAATTGAACAGTAATTTGATACCGCGTTAGTCGTGATAACATTTTTTTAAGAGGATTGACCGGGAGGAACGGCCCATTTGAGCGAAAATAACTAATTTTTGGATTAAGAACGTCATCGCCAAGTGTTTTCAAATAGAAAAAGATGGTGTCTTATATAAACATGGAAGACAACAACCTCGCTCACAGGTGGCAGCACTAAGGATACGTATCGTTAGAAACTAGAAAAGATGGCGGTTGACGTTCATAGATGGCAGCACGAAAGAAGACGTGTCGTTTGAAAATCAAACAAGGAAAATGGCAGATAGCGGTCACAAGGCTTGAAAAATGAGAAAATATAGGGCTTTAACCGTAAATCTAGATAATTTGGCAGTGAAGCACTGCGAATGTCGATTAGAAACAACTGCCACGAAATTAAGAATACGTACCGCAAAAAAAAATTCAAATTTTAACGGAAAAGCAGACACTGCGAGCACGTGGCTTGAAATTTACGAAAGGAAATTTTGTCAGGCTGAAAGGGGGCAAGGTGAATGATGCAAGCAGTATTAAACAAAACAAAAAAAAATAATAATAACACTGATAAACACTAAACAAGAGAAAAAAAAATGCAAAAAAAATACTTACGGTTTTTAAGCTGGGGTGGCAACGATGCACTATCAATGTCGTACGTCGGCGTCGGTAGAAAATTTGCGGTCAAAGCGCTAGGCAAATGAGCAAAGGTCGCAATGGGAATTGGGCGGCTGAAGATTCTCGACGGTTGGAGAAATCTTGCGCTGGTGGAGTACTGGCGACGACGACAGCAGTGAGGGAACTGATTTTACTCCCGAGGGACTTGAGTGAATCACAATTCACTCATTAGGGTTGCCTAGCGCTTTGATGCAGCGAGTGTCGTCAAAAGCGGGAAAATTGAAAATATATTTATGTCGCTCCGGTATCAAATTCACTACTTATTTACTAATTGCTAACCCACTAACTACACTGACTTCTAACTGATTGTCTCGAGGGAAAGCTGACCGCCTTTTTATAGTTTTGGCCTCCGGCTTCTAGAACTTTTCGGCAGATAAGGCTTATCGTTTGCCGAAATTTCTGGAACGCTTATGTAGGATTTAGTTCTCGAAAGTAATAAATCACTCGAATTATACTAAATCAAAGGTATATTAATTAAATCGAAAAAAAAGAATAAATTTATAGACGAATAACATAAATGAACTAAATTCTAACAAAGTTCCTATTGGAATGCCTCTTTTAACACATCGCCCGTTTTAGGGTCCTCTTAAAAACTTATCACTCTCAGGCCACACTCTTAACATAATTTTTAACGTCCTGTCGCAATTATAAGTCTCATAAATTAGGTGTCGTATGGGTTGTTCCAGTAACCGATAACCGAATATGCCGCCACGAAGACGCCTAGATGTTTTCCTATCCTTCTAACTGTTTCGGCTGAAGGGTCGATTACACTTATCTGCCACTTGTTTCGTTATCGCGGCCGCTTTCCCCTTATTAGATCCTTCTAGAAACTTTTTTTATTTACTAAATTCTACAATTCTATTCTAAATCCTATTTCATCTATTTACGTTGCGTTACAATATCAAACTGAAACATTTGAAAAGACAAAGTAAAATCTATACATTTAACAATCCATATTAACGTTAGCTAGCCGCGCTTATACGTCTCAAACGAATCGCCCAGAATGAATGCCTCGCCCAGCAGCTGCGTTTCGGTTCCTCGTGAGAATTTGTCCCGTCAGCGATCCTGAAACCTCGACTTCTGAGATCATCGCTAACCTTGTGCAAGAACTCCGAAACCCTCGGTTACCATGGTTAATAACATTTTATAGTTTGCTAATTCCTTAGTATTGTTAGGGGCTTATCGGTTCGAATTGATTACCACGTGTGAATTACACTGCTTTATTACCAAACTTAACTTGGATCACCACAATTGAACAATTAACTCACTTATTATTAACTTCTACTAACTCACTAATTACATTGACTCTAGCTGACTTACTCGAGGCATCCAGGTTCTAGAACAATCCGTCAGATAAAGCTTATCGTTTGCCGAAATTTCGGGAACGCTTATCTGCCGTTTCCTTCGTTATCGCGATCGCTTTCCCCTTATCAGATCATTCTAGAAACTTTTCTTATGTACTAAATTCTACAATTCTATTCCATCTATTTACATTGCATTACAGTATATAATTGACTAGCGTAAATTGTTGCTTGTAAATATTTGTGTTGAAGATTAAGTCTTTCAAATTCTTGATATAAAGGGTTTAAATTATAATAATGGACAAATGTATGTTCTGTACGTTGCAATTTTTCGATGCCAAGATTAATTGGTAATATTCCAATATCTGTGGTTATATTTTTTATTTCTGCTCCATGTCCGATTGTGAGTATCGGAAGGTTATGGGGTGAAAAGAAAAATCAAGAATTGCCGTTTTATACTTTTAATTAAATCAAGCCCCTTTTGCTTGAACGGATACAGAACAACTAACTACAACTCTGCTCTTCTGGGTGTTTTACATTATGTGACTTGAAGCCTATGGTAATTAAATTTTGTCGATATAAAGGTCGCCGCTCAATAACAGCCTGATTAAGCTTTCTTGCACGTCAATAAACATTGAGATTTTTGCTTATTACCAACAGTGAGGAATTTGGAATATTATTATGTTTAATCGTTGGTCTTTTAATGTTTGATAAGTGAATCTTATCTACTGTATTATGACGTTGTTGGGAAATTTTGGCAGTTTTTAATTGAGGGTTAATTGATTCAATATTTTCCTTTTTGTATTTGTTTTTGGTTTTCTGCTGTTTTTGTTTATTTTTAACGTAAACTTGTTCAGGTATTTGAGGTAGTTCTTCGCGTTTTTCGTTAAATTTATTAATAACTTTTTCTTACTTTTCCTGAATGTCTTTAATTAATTTTCCGTATAAAATTTTTAATTTTTTTATGATTTGTGACATAATTATTTATTAATTGTTTTTTGATTTCTATTTTAAAAGGAGAATTTGTTTCTAAATGACCATTTATGATTTCAAAGGATTTTAATTTAGTTAAGGAGTGAGCAGTATTATTATATGCTAAAATTGAGTATTTTACTTTTTTTTCGATAAATTCATCTGCCTGATTGTTTAAGAATCTAACATGTTCTATTAAAGTTGAATGAAATCGTTCAATCAGTCCGTTAGATTCTGGATGTTGTGAGCTAATAAAGTGTATTTGAATTTTATGAAATTCTAATAATTCTTTAATTATACTATTTTTAAATTCTAATCCATTATCTGAGACAATTCGTTCGGGTATACAATGGTGGGAAAAATACTGAATTAATTTATCTGCAACTTCAATAGCTTGTGATGAATTTAATTTATAAGCTTGATCATATTTTGAGAAGGAATCGATTAGGGTCAGAAATTTTACATTTTCTAAGGTAATGCTGTCGATGTGTATAATTTGGAATGGTTTTACAGCATTTGGTGTTATATTAAGTTTTAATTTAACCCTTCTTTGCATGATTTTTTAAATTTTTTTAAAATAAATCAGGGTGATGTAATTAATGCTCTAGATTAAAGGAAAAATATTTAAAAAAATCTTAGTGTAAATAAAAATATGTACTATGTAAAAAACAATATGATGGAAATTTACATCATCATGCATTGTCACATATTTAGCTCAGTACTAAATAAATAAAAAAAATATTGTTTACTCAATCTTCTTTATTCTTTATGATAATTTAAAAAACAATTATTATTTTTATTTAAGCACAAATTGACGCCACATTTAATACACGAAATTGTGGAATAGCCTTTACATTTGGGAAATTTGCACCGGAGTGACCCACCTACTTTTGGCCAATGTTCAGCACCATCTTTTCTTATGTCTTTTGGAGGTGGTGGAGCTGGAGAACCTTTTCTTTTTTTTGATTGTAGTTCTTCTAGTAAACTGGTACTAGGACGCCCTCTTTTAGCTTCTTTGGTGGTTCCTCTGTTGCATAGCACAAAGGCCAATTCATTTCTGAATTGTCCCATTGTAAGCAGACTCTTTTTAGGTTCACCTCTTTCTTGAGCATTTTTTTTATAAATAATCCAAGAGTTTATAATAGCTAGATCAAATAGATGAAAAAAAATACGCAAATACCACTTTTTAGACCTCATTTTTATATGATTTCTGCCCAAAAAGCTATCCATGAGATCTACTCCTCCCATATGTTTATTGCACTCTTGGACAATAAACGGGCAAGTAATATCAATTTTTTCTTTCGTTGTCCTGTCAAATCTATTGACTTTAGTTACAGGCAATGCTCCAGAATAAGAAGATAACAGGGTTACTATCTTATTATCTTTCCAAGCCACACAACTCAAATCTATACCATCATGCACAGACACTCTTTCCTCAAAACTACCTCTGGGCACAGATTTTTTCATGAAATTTTTCTTCTCTGGAAGTTTATTATTTGGTATCCTGTTTTGTTGCACAGTTCCCACTGTGTGAATTCCTGATTTAGCTAAAAAAAACTACCAATGGCAAAGAGGTACAAAAATTATCAAAGTATATGATGTGGTTTTGGTTTCTTGGCACTCCTCGAAGCAAACGAACTACAACATTTCCTGTTGCACCAAGATCTGGTTCATCTGGGAGTTTCTCTGTATTCTCTTGTCCAGAATATACCTCAAACTTGTGGGCATATCCCATCAAATCACAGAGAACATACAATTTGAAGCCCCATTTATGGGGCTTCTTAGGCAGATACTGTTTTAAAAGATGCCCTATTTTGGTAGAACACATCTGTTCATCCACAGAAAGTCTTTGATTCATTGGCACTGTGGCAAACCTCTCATTGAGATGCTTGATAACAGAGCGGATTTTATAAAGCCTGTCATGTTCTGGATGACCTATAGGTTTGTGAAAATCATTGTTATTAAAATGTAATGATAACTTTATTTTCTCAAACTTGTTTAGTGGCATTGTTGAAGAAATGGGCTCATATCCAAACTTGGGCGACCAGTATGATCTTGTGCTAGGAAATTTGATTACTGACATGTATAATAATATACCAAAGAATTTATACAAATCATATTCTGTAAATGTTATAGATGAACTAGAATTACTCTGTATTATATATAAATTTGTCTCCTCTACTAATGTTTTGATAAAATCTTCAGTGATAAAATGGTTAAAACATTGATATGGAGTTTCTAGGTGTGATAGACCGCCTGAAGCAGTAGAACTCCCCAAAAAGTAATTTTATCTGTATCATACACCAGATTCCTTTTTTTCCAAATCAAGCTTCTTTTGTCAAATGGAAAACTGGATGAAGACTGCAAATTGGATGATGTTGATGGGTGAGAGGATTCTTGATCTTCTGGTTCTATAAGAGGAGGATCAATGTCAGCAGTTTCATCCACATCATCATCATCATCATCGTTCTCCTCCTGCAACACTCTTATAACTTCATCAGCATCGCGGTTTTCATCATCGGAATCTTGGTCATCAAGGCCATCTTCTGAGAGCCAACCGCCTTCTAACTTACTAAGATAATCTTCAATATCTCTTTCATTCAAGTTTCCCTAAAAAACAACATAAAATAAACATTTATAAAAAAAAAATTGCCATACATTACAAGTGAAGTTACTGCACAGTGATGTAAATTTCAATCACATAGTTTCGAGAAATGTATTCACAGTGTTTTGATATAAATTGTACATAAAATAACAAAAACATGAAAACAAACCTTTTTTCCACTCACGTTCACTTTTCTTGTATTTTATATCTCCGTTTATTTCCTTAAAACAATTTAAAATATCACTTGTTTCTTCCAGTCACAACAAACAGCGGAATGACAAGTTCTAAGCCTGGTAACTGACGTTTACTATTTTTTGACAACTGCGTTTTGTTGTACGCTATAGTCGCTTAAAAAGTTGCCAGCAACAACAAATTTAGAGTACAAGGGTTTTGAGTACCTTTTTTTGTTGACTAAATATTATGATTAAAATTTCCATCATCATGCAAAGAAGGGTTTACCAATGAAAACTAGATAGTTCAATTATCTTTATTTAACTTACCTCACGGACTCTAAATTTTTCAGAAATTCTTCATGTAGCTTCTGTCCTCTTAATTTGCTGGAAGTTAAAAGAGATCTAATACCTCTACTTTTAACATTCACAACATCACATTTTCTTAAAGTTTTGCCACAAATGAAACAGTCACGCCCTTTCAAGAAACAAAATATATTTTGTTACTGCTACCTATAGTAGAGCTAAACTCCGTTTAAGATTGAAAAATTATACAATTATCACGACCACTGCGTAAATATAATTATGTTTTATGAAGACACAAACACTTTTTAAAAAACTTTTTATTTACAAATAAGGCAATTGCAATTGCCTTGTTTACAACTAAGTGAGCTCTATAGTTAATTGAAGAAAAAACTAATAAGAACTGAATAACAAACGGTCCTTTAGCGCTTAAATAACATTTGACAGTCTGATAATTTACACAATAAATCAATAGTAGAATTTTTAGAAGAATTCAAAATAAACACAGGAAAAACATGGTCACAAGTTCAAGTAAAAAGACGATTTATTATCTATTGTTTTCTAATAATGTCGGGATGTAATTCCTTCTCCCTTAACTCAAGGCGTCCTCGACTTGATTCGTCGATGGCAATTTGATTGACTTGATTTCGGGATTTGTGGATTTTTTCTTCTTCCATAGGTTGGTGATTTTCTTTCCGTACAGGTATGATACCAAACACGTTGGAGTTATTATAAATAGTAGGATTGCTGTCGCGGAAATGTGTGCTAGGTGGACCAATGGGTGGAGTTGAATTTCTTTGTTTATTGTTTTTGCTTCTTTTACCAGTTTCGTGAAGTCTTCAATATGTTTGGGTTCTAAATTAATATATTTTACAGGTATCAGGCTACCAATCTGGATATCGAGGATCTCGTAACTGAAGTTGCTCAATGTGTTTTCAAACGTTGTGCTATCAATTACAATTTTACAATTCTTCTTGGAGTACATTAAGGCATTATTTACTATTTTCTTGTACGAAAATGAATTATTACATTGTTCGAGAACATCTAAGGTATCTTTGCAGGAAACCAATACTTTGTTATTGTTGAGTTGCACATAAAGTTTTTAGTTATTTATAGTTTGAATAAAATTGCAGTCTTTCTGGTTTCTTAGCGAACATTCGTAATTCGTTGTGAACATAAGACTTGGTTTTCAATTTTTGCGCAAGCAGCATCGGTCCATAATTCACCGTTTACACTTGCGAGTCTATATTTTGCAGGTGGAAGAAAGATTCGGTTTTGATTGTCGAGTAGAAGATAAATTTGTTGATAAGTATAAGGATTAGATTTAGGGATAGGTAATATATACAACACACATGTTATTGTGTACTCAACTGCTAAAACTTTAAATTTTGAGAATTCAATTAGCTTGAGCAGATGCAGTGTCCAACTGTAATAGTTCGTCTTTTTTGTAAATTAATTTTAAATGATTTGCAATTTCTAATAAGTCTGAACTTGAAATTATTTCTAGATTTGTAATATCATTAAACGTCAAGGTTATAGTCCTTTGAATCATCTGGAGGGTGCTAAATAATCTATCTGACAAATAAATGTTATATTGTGCTACACCTGATCGTTTAACTTATCATTCACTTTTGAAAGAGATTTGAGAGAAGTGTTAATATTATTTTGTAATAATACTAAATCCTTCTTGTATCGATCAGTGATGTGATTAGCGAATGAGGTATATTTATTTACTTGCTTGATTATTTTCTCTTGATTTTCAAAAAAAATATTTAGATTATCGTTGATTTCTTTTACATCATTTTGAGCTAGGTTTCCTGTTACGTATTTTATTGCACTACCTAAAGCATCGAATAAAGCTCTTTTGCGTCTTCTATTAAACTTGGATAATTCTGTTTCTATTTTGATACAGTTTTCAGAAAGAATTCTAACTAGAGAACGAGCGTTAGTGTCTAAATGCTTATTTAAATTTACTTCTAAAATGTAAGCGTTACCTAATAAACATCTATAACTAAATTCCATGTGACTAATATTAAATTAAAAATAAAACTTATGATAATGATTTAGTAATCTAGCTGATCCTAAATCTTCAGCGAAATATCCATTTGAGTTAATCTTTTCTACTTGAAGGGCCAGCTTCGGGCTCAGTGTTATTGCCAGGAGAGTAATCCTGTAATGAAATATTCTTTCTAAGTCTTTTTATATTTCTGGTATGAATATTTGCTGGTAATTTAAATTTATCTTTTATACATTTTATTTTATTCTTATTAACAGAAGTTACATTAACTTTTTCATAACAAGGGTCTGCCTTTCTAATCTTAGGTTTCTTAAAATAGATAATTGGTTCACTCAATTCTACTTCACGGTCTTTATTTTTATTTAATTTTTCCAGAGATTTTTCACCTTTGTTTAATTGTTTTTGATATACGATTTCATAAAATGGCATTAATTCTTTCTTTCGTTTATCATTATAGCTTTCGTAAATTGTTTTGCTAAGATCGATTTCATGAGGACTAAATGTATGTGCCAAATTAGGGAAAGTAAAATCTATACCTATCAAACTGTTCACAAATTATATTTAATTATTCGACACCAGACTCTTAAAAAGAATTTTATTTTAAGTTGAAATTACAATTGACCATTAAGTAGAAGATACTATTATAACACTATGTTCTACAACAATGATGATGATATCAAGCGTCCTTTTGCTTATATAGGGTGGTGGTCTGTTGGGTGGTGTTTCTTAAGAATGCGAATGTTGTCTTGTCAAACATTCGCCATTTGGTGCTAAAATAGTGCATCCGCGACGGATGTTTGCAGGCTTTGATAATTCGGGGTGGTCGCTGGACGATTTCCTTTTGGTTTATTTATCATTGGGATATGTAGGTACATGCTAATGTAACTCACAGGCTTACCCTGTATGACCATCTTACCGCCATTACGTATTTCAGCACCACCTTTTTCAAAAATTATTGTGAGGCCAGCACTTTGCATTTTTGCCACTGATTGCAAATTGTAGGGGACATCTGGGCAGTAGAGGATATCTTTCAAAATTCCTTGAAGTATCATGTTGCTTAAAACTTCCAATGAGCCCTTCTTTGTTGCTGTAACATATTGTCCATTTTTCGCTACAGATATTTTTTTTTGGGTGTTGATAGAGGTGAAAAATAAGCACTTGAGTCTGGTCTATTAATTATGTGATCAGAGGCACCAGAATCCAAAATAAATGTTATTTTATTTTTATTTTCTTCGGTGTATTGATAATTTCCAAGCATAGATGCAAAACCTTGGTTTTCATTTGCTTGGAGCTGCACAGTTTGAACAGTTCTTTGTCGTTGTGACTGTTTATATTCTAGCGCTTTCTTGTAAAAGAAACAATCTCTTTTAAAGTGTCCACGCCTCCCACAGTGATGACATTTAGCACTGTTTGTTTTCCTTTTATTTTTACACTTATTATTTTGGGGCAACTTGCGAAACTTATTCTGAAATTTCGATCTGTGCGATGGCGACAGTTTAAAGTCCATGATTTTCTTCTGACATCGTAGGTTGCTTGTCACTTAAGAGTGCCTTTGTACTTGTATCTCTGCTTTCAGTTGTCAGTTTTACCTCGTGATCGAGTAAGCGTGTTTTGACAAAGGCCAAACTTAAATTATCCTCTGATGGGGTTTCTATGGCTGTTATTACCCCATCATATGAACTCGAAAGTGTTAATAGTAGGTGCGACATTTTATCTGTTTCCTCTAATTTAGGCCCTGTTGCTAACGATTCGGCAATTAGATCATCAAATACCGTAAAGTGTTGCATCGTTGACGTATTACATTGAAGTTTTAAATTTAATAGTCTCTTTCGCAATGCCAATTGAGACGCTACACTTTTTCGTTCATATATTTTATCTAAATTTTGTAAAATTTCCTTAGCCGTAAATTCTTCTTTTGTAAAACCCAGAAATGAATCTGACAGGTACTCCACTGTTACACTTTTCGCAGTACGCTCTAGTTCTTGCCACTCTGCTGTAACCGGATCAGGGATTTCATTATCTATCACTTTTATCGCGTCAAGTTCGGATAAAATCGCTCGAATGCGAAATTTCCAAACGCCATACTTTTCACCGTCAAACGGTTTAATGTTTCTTTTTCCATTTTTACTTTCCATTTTTAACACCTCAAGTCACTTTAACACAGAGTCACTAACAACAATATTTAGCAAGTACACGAAGGCGTTTTAATTATGCACACGCGAATTTCAAACCAATTAAGTGTCTGGGCCCATAACCTATTGATCAGGGGATTAAATTAAACACAGTGAAGTTGGCTTTTACTAGATATATTTAATGTCCTTTTAAAATTTTGAAAGACAGTTGGGTCTTTTCCCAAGGCTTTAGAAAACCTATAGTTAGGGCCATAAATTCCCACTCCAGTTCCATGTGCTGTCTTTGATCCATCTGTAAACCAGATGGATAATTTGTGTGTTTCCTCAGGTACTGATTGAGCGTCAGTGTGGCTATCTAAGTCCACCTCAAAAGAATGATCAAATTCGTACCTGGGTTGCATGTAATCAACCGATTTTGCTAAAATCACCGGGCTACATTCCTTGAGGATTCCCATGTGAGCAGCGAAGTCTCCTTCTTTGAATTGTTTTAATTTCAGTAATCTTGAGGCCCCTTTGATCGCTTCCCTCTTCACTAAAAGGTGGAGAGGAGTTAGAACTAGCATAGCCTCCATTACTGCTGTTGGGCAGGTGTTCATTACGCCTGTTATGCCCAGACATGCATACCTATGAACTATGTTCAGTTGGTTTTGTGCTGTCTTTGAATTTATCCCAAGTTGAACAGTATATTTTCCGATAGCCTAATTTAAAAAAAAAGCGAAGGTGGGTAGCGGCGGCTTGCCTTAATGCAGCATATTTATTGTAAGAATTAAGGTAATTTTCAACGATACAAAAACTCTGACGTACGTTGGTTTTAGTCCACAGAATATGAATCGATAAGGAGTTTTCTGATTTTTTTAATACCATCCAATGTTAATTTACAAAGTTCTTTGCGACGGTATGTCCCAAGTAAACCAAAAATTGATGCCGCTTTTACCATTAGAGCTAAAGCTTCATGCAAAATTATATTAATTTGTTCGTTACATATAATCAATTGTTTTGGCCGATATCCTACACTTTGTCGTTTCATAAACGTTATTAGCTTGTAATACCTGCTTATATCCAATTTTTTCTTGACTTGTAAACTAGCTTTTACCATAGATAAATTAAACCACAGTGTTGACGCCTTCCATAACTTTGATTTTTCTTTGAAAGAAGCCAAAAGTATATTATCAGGGAACTTATCTGCCACTTTCTTCAATTTACACCATTGAAACTGTCTGTTATATAATGAAATAATAAAATTACTTTCATTTCACACATTTTTTCACGGTGCATTTTTATTAGCCGCCAAATTTGAAATATTTAAAGGTAACTTGTAACCTCTAAGTCGCGCTCAATATAGAAAACAAACCGCAGCATAGAGTACTTCCTGCTCACCACGCAGTCTATTAAGAAGAGACTCCCAAGTATGGGTTTCTCGGGGGCTTGATAACTGCCAATGGTGGAGGGTTTCATATATTATTTGAAAATTTAAAACTGCACAACACATGACTAGACTCAGGTCTTTTCCTTTTTAGAAACAAATATACAGAATGCCCTCAAATTTCACCGACAGCGCTTGACAGTAGATTTAGGTCAATAGATAAATACGATTTACGAATAAAAAAATGTAATAAAAAGTTTTTAGTTTTAGAGTTATAGACGTCAAAGTTGTCAAGAAAAAAAATTATTTGAATTATATCTCCATAACATCCACCGATCGTGTCAAAATTTGAAACATCAATTTAGGTTGATAGGGTTTATCAATTCCCAGAAATTTATTGAAAGCAATATACTGGGTGGTAGTTTCTTTTGACCGCCTACTTCTTTTATCAATCGGATCTTTATCACTGTTCTATTTTGGTTAAACGAGTTGCGCCAAATTGAAGGCCAATTTATCTCAAAAAAAAACTAGCCTCTTGAAAAAATTACCTTTAAGTAGGCATTTTTGAGAAAAGTGACTATTTGATGTCCGATTATTAGGGTTTGCGAGGTGAGTGCCATGGATTTAAACTTTTGTGTTTAATGGACGATTTAAACAAACTGTTTTTTGGTGTTATCATGCTATCAAGTAATGTCAATATGGTTGATTACTACGACTGAAGACACATTTTTTTATTTTAATAAACACCGACCGCCTTCTCCAATTGCAACCTAAATTAAAAAAATTCATCCTTAATGTTGTTAAAATAAACCAAAATAATTAAATGTTGGTAAACCTAGTATTTGCAAATCGAATAGATTATCTGTTTAAGTTGAATACATTTTTCATTAAAAAATCATTATTCTTTGAAACGCAAATGTTAATTTTAACCCTTTAACTGGTAGAGGAAACTAGCCATGCGATTGAAATGAAACTCAGTTATGTGATGTAGGTCTTCATGCTTATTACCAATATGTTACTAAAAAAAAGAAAAATTAAGGAAAATTAGGAAAAACTATGGTGGCCATATATTTGCCACTACTAGTCAGTCTCAGTGTGAAATTGTTTGAAACAAGGAACAGCACACAGGGGCACTTCACATTTGCCACATTGTATATTCGACCTTTTGTTATTAGTTGCACTGCTACAAGGTCGGCAGCGCCTGTATGTGTCTATGCCTTCTGGTAAGTGCTCACCAACATTGGCAAACCTGATATCGTCAGGAACTCCAAAAAGTTTCTTCTGGCGGCTGATTGCCCCTACACTATCCTTTTTTTCTTTGCTAAAAATTTGGGTACAGATGAAAATTTTCGTTTTCGAAATGTCAAGTTATTGACAAGTTATCTGGCAAGCGTAAGCCTGAACATCTTTTGGCTCATGGGGTTATGCACTCTGGAATTTTTTGAGTACAATATATAGGAATTTGTGATTGCCACATCAAACAAGAAATAAAACCGTTTCCACCGCTTCGACGAGCGACATCATAAACGGCCTTTTGTTGGTCGAATCTATCGACTCCACCCATTCGCTTCGAGTATTCTAAAACTGAACGTGGACAGGCAAAGGATTTTTTACTACCATCCTTTTTTGTGCGGTGACAAATAGCCTCCTCTTTTGGGTGAAAGGCTGTACTCAAAATGGTCACTAATTTTGTGTCCTTCCAGATGGCAAACCCCACATTGTTCCGAACTCGCCATTTGTATTGTCCTTTTTCAAGTTGTTTCAGTTTTCTACTCTGCTTCTTCATGATTTCTTCACTATTTCCTACTCCTGTAGGTTTCTTTACTAAAACAGGCATTCCCAATCTATCATTTCTCGCAGTTGCTGTACTATATATGCCATGGTCGTACAAATACTGAAGAAGATTATAACTACTGAAAAAGTTGTCGAAGCAAAGATGTGCTGAGTTACCTTCGTCTATAAGTGATTGGGCTAGAGTTTTTACCACACCACTTCCCAGACCAGTTTCCACGGTATCACCTTTGCCAGTATAGATCTGGAACTGAAATAAATAACCAGTCTTGCTATCTGCTCTAGCCCAAATTTTATAACCGCGTTTCACGGGTTTGAGGGGCATATACTGTTTGAGCGAACTGCGGCCCTTGAACTTCACCATTGATTCATCAATGGACTGAGATTTTGTATTTTTCGCATTATTTTGACATCTCTTGTTGATTTGATCAAGTAGTGGGCGAATTTTATACAGCTTATCGTATCCTACTTCTCCACTTTTTGGCATCTGTTCATTATCATTTATATGAAGACATCTGGAAATTTTTTGAAATCTCTGAAGTGTCATGGTTTCAGCAATCTCAGGGACACATAATGCTGGATTACTAGACCAGTAGTCTTCAATTGATGGTAATTTGTGTATCCCCATTTGTATAAGCATACCAAGATAAGCCTTGAGTTCACTTTTAGTTATTTCGGTGTAGTTTCTTATATTTAATTGTCTTGCAAACAAGTTCGTTTGAACTAGCAGGTTTTCAATAACTTCATCATCAAAAAATGATTCGAAATAAGCAATTGGTCTTGATCTACTTGGAAAATGGATTTGCGATTGAAGTTCATTTTCATCAAAGGAAGGCACATTCGATTCATTTGTCCAGTCATTCTTTTTCCAGTCTATTTCATCTTCATCAGAATCGGGTTCTTCCGAAACCAAAAGGGAGGGTGAAGTGGTGACACGAAATGTAGAAGCTAGAGGTGGTGCAGTGGTGATACGAGATGTAGAAGCAAGAGGTTGGGCAATTGCAGCGCTAGATGTTGAAGCACAAAGTACTCTGACACTTCCTTCTCCTTCTATTTCATCACAATCTGTTGTATTATCGATCTCCATGGTCCTGTTGTTGCTGTCTGTAGCGGTTTCGTCTTCACTCTCATATTCGTCATCTTCTTCCCATTCATCCGTTGCTTGTTCTGGCCCATGCTTTCCACGTCTTCGTCTTCTCCTATCTGTCAACAACGTATCTGCAAACACTGGTTCGACGTAAGGTTCAAAAGAGGAATTATTACCCGAAAGTATTTTTATTTGATTTTCATCAGTATCAGAATCTTCCAAACCATCTTCTGAATCTGTGCCATCGGGAATACCGAACATTTCTTCTAGCTGCCGCTCTATTTCATGATCGGTCATCTGCAAACGGCGCTCCATTTTTTATTCTGTAAATAAATAATATTAATAATAATACCCGTCCACATTCATACAACGCCACCCAATCCCAAACTAAGCAGTAAGTGGCACTACCCACTAAACCAAAAGGCCAGTCAAAAATAAAAATAAATCTCACTGGTACTGGCAAATATATGGCCACCAACAGGTACTAATCTAACTGGTAGCGGCATGTATATTGCCAACGTAATTTTTCCAGATTTCTCGCATAATAATTGTTGTTCAAAGAAAATAATTATCTGTAATGCACATAAAACCACAAATCTAACGATTATAAAAGAATACTTACCAAAATAGCCAAAGATTTTCAAGTTTTAGCCGGATACCTCACGAGAAACAAAAATACCGCCAAGTCGAACCTAGTTGACATTTATTTGACAGTTGGCTGAAGGATGTTACTATTTTTTTTTACCTGCATGCTTGTTCTCTATGCCCCCAAATGACATAACGTTTCGTTACATATTATTATTTCTTCTTTTTAACGAGCAACGAAAACATGACGGCAAATATATTGCCTCTACCAGACAAAGGGTTAAGGCCAACAACCTGATTTTCAAGGTAACTCAGAAAATGCAAAATTTATAATGTATCCCTCAAAACATTTGCCCTGTTTTCATAAAGTAGAAATCATGGGTAGAAGGCATGCTATACAAACTCATGTAGATGGGTCTGTTCAGTACAACAGTTCAAATTTAATGATTCCTAGAATTCAACCCATTGAACAAAATTTTGATAAAAAATAATTAAACATATAAGGCCCCTTCAGACTCTTTGTTTTTTAAGCATTTTGACTTTGTTTTTTCATTGGGCCACTTTCAGTACCTACACATATGAATATGATTTCGGTGAAACTAATTAATCTTTGAAAACACTTAAAATTCGTCATTTTGTCCTGTTTGAGTTCCATCATTTTGATTTAAGCGTTGGGAAATATATATTTGTCAATTAATGCAATTGATTTTATTTTTAATTTACATTAATTAAGGTTAAGGTTATAATCAATTTATAATTATTAAGAAATTATTTAGATGATAGATTCTTCTTAGATTACTTCCGGACTTGAGCGGTTGCTACAAATAAAATAGATTTGCTGGATTGATTGATTTCTCACCTCGAGTCCAAATAATTAATTAAAACGGCCGCACACTCATCTTTCAAATTTTTGGTTGCAAAAGTTAAATTGATGTCTTCCTTCTCTCCATTAGTGAAAATTATTTTTAATTCCTTATCACATGGTAACTTTTCGTTGAAAATGAATGAACCCACTAAATTGAAATGAAACTCATCAGTGTTATTATAAAACACAATTATTCTTGAATCTGGTGGAATTCCTTTTCTAATCTCCATGGTCACATCTTGGAAGCGAGGGCCGGAGTCCCTTTGGACCACTACATTTTTAAATCGCACGAATGCATTGCAATTTTGGCTAATTTATTAATATTTCGTATCCGCTGCGCTTGACGATATTCTTCTAACATTTTAACATTGGAAATGTTTATGTTGGGATATGGGGTGAAGTTTCGGGTTTTCGTTCAAGATTGAAAGTATACGGTGTCGCTCGCTCTGACATACTCGCCAGTCGAGCGCTCTCGGCGTCGAGAGACCGGCGTGAAAACTATGGCAGAATGTTAAGTTTACAGTTCACCGCAGTGCACCATATTCGTTTAATCCAAGTGACGTTTCATTGGATAAGGCTATCAGCTATGGATATTAAGAGTATGAAAAATAGCGAAATGTCCAAGACATATCGAGAGCGTAAAAAACGTTTACGAGAAATTGAAAATAGAGAATCTAGTGAGTTAAGTACGAAAACACCGCAACAAAAACTGAACACGATAGGCGGAATCGTGAGCATGTAAAGATACGCAAACTTAAAGTTTACACGGGCTACCCAAGTCAGCGGCAGACAACAATTAGGTCAATAATGTTCCTCTGGCAAAATTTGCAACGGAAGGGTTTGCGGTATTTGTCATTGAGGTCACTAAACCAGGATCCTTTGGAAAATTTATTTTGTCAAATTCGACAGTATGGGATTTCTAATACAAATCCCACTTGCCATCAATTCACTGCTGCTCTGAAGACCGTTATAGTCAATAACTTCTCAATTCCCCTTGTTAAAGGGCGGAATCGTGAAGATGATTACTGTAGTTCTTTGGGCGATTTATCTTCATTTTTCGTCAGTTGCAAATCTCCTCAAGAAAATGAAGTTAGTGACATCTCTGAAGATTACCTGGATACAGAAAATGCATTCAGATGAAAATCAGGCTACTTCATATGTAGCAGGTTATTTACTAAAGAAGATAAATATTGCTGAATGTTCAACATGTAAAGAAAATTTATTATCTTTAGATATGTAAAGAAAATTTATTATCTTTAGATGTAACCAATAGACATTTGTTTGTTTCTTTCAAAGAAGAATCAGACAATGTATCGCGTTTAAATTATGCAAGTGATCGTATTATTGATTTAACTGATGCAATTCATGTACGTTTGTACCAGTTATCTCAATAAATACGGTCATACTGCTAATTAGATGATTGATAATTTAAAAATATCTAATTCTGAGTTTTTTAATTCCTTTACATTTTGCGATCAGCATAATTTTTGTTTGTTAGAGTTTATTCATGAGTGTATTAAGCTTGTTATTTATAAATGGATTCGAGAAAAAAAAGCAAGTAGAACACTCAGCAATGGGCATTTTAAAAAAATGAAAAAATTTAAATGTTGATTTTTTGTACTTTTCTTGAATTTTTTAATTTTTGTGTTTTTTTTTCATGGCGTACTTCTGGGAGTACCTGGTACTGCAAACTAGAGGAATAAACTGGTTCTAGTCCTTAGAAGCTTTGGTTTTATTTTTAGAGTTTTTGTTTCAAGTGTAATTTTTTACCTTGTGTTTACAAATGGCGATTTTTATTTTCTTATTATTTGTGCCAACATTGTTTTCAAATATTCTCTAATTATGTAAATGTACTGTAAAATTTAAACATATATTATCATTTAAAATGTCATGTTGCTTGGTTTGGAAAATAAATGATTAATTCAGTAATCGAATTTTATTTGGACACCCTATAAATAATAGTCAACGTCTGGGCAAATATAAATTGCGTAAGTTCGTCATAAAATAAAGGAAGAAGAAGATTGACGTATGCGCATATATATACAAACTACCCGTTCCTGTCATCGTGTTGTGGTATAATTCTATGTACCCTGCCTTCTTAATATATATGTTTTGTGCATAGGACAGATCAGTGTTGCCAACCGTAGCAGAATTTTGATGCTCGTAGCATGTAGCCGGAAGGTTTTTTAAATTAGAAAGATTGTAACGGGATTTTGCTAAAATCTCTAATTCGGACATAATATGCATGTATATCTAATTTGAATATTTCAGTACCTGTACAATCAACATAAACCCAAATAACGTAGTGCAGTTCTTTTCTCTTAAGCTATAAATTGCATATTGTAGTTAATTTTGATTAGTGGAATAGCTTTTAAGCAGGATGCTGGATTCTTTATTAAAAATTATTATTGATTGACATTTTTAGCAAACATAGAACAATGCAATGCCAACCTAAAGAAGGTAAATAGTTCTAATATTGATTTGGCATTTCACAACATATATTTTATTTTTGTTAAGCAGTTAGTTTCATTCTGCAAATCCAGACAAACAAATGTCTTACTTGATTGACAATGAACTTCTTTTCGTTGCTAATCAAACAACTATTGTTGGGTCGTAAGGGAGAAGATCCGCCGTGCGTACC
The DNA here is from genome assembly GCA_028583605.1 of Dastarcus helophoroides. Classification (NCBI taxonomy): domain Eukaryota; kingdom Metazoa; phylum Arthropoda; class Insecta; order Coleoptera; family Bothrideridae; genus Dastarcus; species Dastarcus helophoroides. The sequence goes on along the minus strand of CM053337.1, from coordinate 15,799,459 downwards.
ATATGTGTAACAACTTTGTTTATAAAACATTCAAGAGTGGGCAGCAGGTTTTGCGCACAAATAGCAGGATTTTTTGTTCGGCGTGACAGAAATAGATATTTTCGGGTTGGTAACACTGGGACAGATGAATGTTGTTTTACAGACCCGTGCTGACATTTTAAACAGGTAAGATACCATAAAGAAAATACAATAGAGACTTCTCTTATTTAGGAAACACGGGACCATAAATTTGAATTTTAGAAAGGATGGCGTACGCAAAAAGCGCTGCTGTCAAGCGCTTTGTCATTTACTGATGCGCAGTTGATCGTTTTGTTTACATTCCGCCATTTTCCTTCGTACGCTTCGGTTCTTTGTTAAGATTTGTGTTTAATTTCTGTGTTTTTTTAGGGTAGTAGTGTTTTTTTAGTATTAAAGTGTTTTTTAGAACAATTGAACAATATTTAGTTTTGATTTTAATAAACATTTCATTAGACTCTTGGTAGGTAAAAATAAGTTTTTTTAGTAAAACTCAGAGACTATACAGGAAAAGACCATTTAGTAAATAGAAGAAAGAAGAAGTGTGTTTGTGGCGCCCCGATGTGCGGAGGAATGAACTAATATAGCATTCCCTCTCACTTCATGACACTAGAACTAATAGTATGATGCTCTCACTCCCCCTGTAATACAACTCAACACGATTGACGCAGATTCGTTATTCCTTTGTTTACTTTATAAATGGACGCCGGTTGTTTGTTCCCGTAAGATAATTAACGTTTAAAAACGTATTTCAGGTAAGTAACTAATAAGCAATATAAAACTGAAGTAAAACTCGAGTTCATTATCAATCATGTATTTACAATACGTGGAATCAGTCATTAACTGAGCTGAATTTGTTGTTTGAAATTGTCTGTTTAAGACCATTTCAAATAACTTTAAATGTAGAATTTAATTTTTTAATGCGTTTCTAGGTAAGTGAATTAACAAGTTTAAATAATAACATCAAAAATTGTGAGAATGACATCCCTCAAGCCTACTAACGCTTGTTGCATACCAAATTGCAACAATATATATGAACTTGGAAATAAAGAAAAGGGTAAGCTTTTTTTTAAATTGCCATTAAGCCAAAATCTGTGCTCCTCCTGGATAAATAAAATAAAAGAACATTTTCCAAATTTTGAGTATAGTTATTTTAGACGAATTTGTGAGGACCACTTTCAGTTAAAGGATTTTACGAGTACATTAAAAATAAGATTAAATAAATTTGCTGTTCCAAATTTGGCTTTGAGCGCTTCCGAAAATAATGTTACTATTAACGAGAATATATCTTCAGATGTTATAGTATCAGCAAAAAGAAAATTAAATTTTGATAACTCATTAACTTTCCAGGAAGCTCCAGCTTGCAATACGTCAATTAGTGTAGCTTCTTCTAGTAGTGGTGGTTTGTTGACTAGTATTGGTGTTACTCGCAGCAACCAATTGACACCTCGTAAGAAATATCTGTATAATATTTCAAAATTTCAAAAACAACAAATTTTAAACCTAAAAGGACGTATTAGAAAGTCCAAAAATAAATTGCAAACTGCAGCTTCTATATCTTCTACAAAATTATTCAGACAAATTGAACAAGGTATAAATAATTGTGGTGTTCAATTTATTAAATCTCAATTTAGAAATTGTTCCTTACAATTGCATGGTCAACGTTGGTCTCCTCAAGACAAAGCATTTGCGTTAGCATTTTATAAACGTGGTCCCCGGAGCTACAGATTTTTGCAAAGATGTTTAAAATGACCAAGTATTTCTACTCTGCAATCGGTTCTTCGATCTGTGAATTTTGATACTGGAATTAATCAGCATGTTTTTAAAAAAATTGAAGCAAAGGGTAAAGAAAATGAAATCCTTAGATAAATTTTGTTGTTTAATGTTCGATGAGATGTCTTTATCATATGATTTAAATTATGACCATACCTTGCGTAAAGTAATTGGCTATGTTGATCTAGATAAATCAATACATTTTAATGAAATGGCTAACCATGCTTTAGTTTTTATGATTTCAGGATTAAGGAAAAAATGGAAGCAACCATTAGCCTATTACTTTACTAAAGATCAAATAAAAACATCTCATTTAAAAGTCATTTTAAAGGAAATTATTAAAGAATTACAAAATATAGGTCTTAAAGTTGTATGTTGTGTATCAGATCAAGGAACTACAAATGCAGCTGCTTTTAAGCAATAAATAGAGGAATGTCATACTGACAAATCAGACACTTTTTTTATGGTAAACCATCAAAAAATTGTAGTACTGCATGATATCCCACATCTTTTAAAAAATACAAGAAATGCTTTAAAAAATTATAACATTCAATTTGAGGATGGTAAGATTGCCCAGTGGGACCACATACTTCAGTGTTATGAAATCGATAGTAAAAGTAGATTCCAAATGTTACATAAAATCAAAAGGGAATATTTGGATCTTCCTAACTCACACTTAAAAATGAAAGTTTCCATTGCAGCTAAAACTTTGAGTCATACAGTGGCAGCTACACTGGAAGCTTTTGCATCGCATTCTATTATTTCTTCCAATGCTGCCCACACTGCAGAATTTGTTAAAGATATTGATTTATTATTTGATTCTTTAAACGCGACACCTTCTCGAAATGAAGGAAAGGAATTAAGGCATAGTGTGAGTAAGAAGAGTAAACATGTTACTTTTTGGCATTCTATGTTGAATAAAATTGAATCTTGGAATTTTTTAGATCGAACAACAGGATCTGCATCAATGGCTCCAAGGTGCAATGCAGGTTGGATTCAAACGATTAAAGGAGTTTTGATGGTATGGAGTATTTGTGAAAAAGCAGGGTTTCAGTACTTGCAAACTTGACGTTTAAATCAAGATCCACTTGAAAATCTTTTTAGTATAATAAGACAGCATGGAAGAGCACACACAAATCCATCACCTTTTCAGTTTATTAGTGCTCTTAAAACTAGTATTCTGAATGGGCTTATTATACCACGAAGTTATGGAAAGAATTGCGAGGATGATGACTTTGACTTTTAGAAGATCTAACTGATTTTCTCTCAGATACTTCCCCATCTATCACTCCAATTGAAATGTTTTCAGAAGATAATGATAACCTGAAAAAGTCCTTGATGCAAGTTCTGCCTCCTCGGGATTTGGCTATTGTTGACAAGGAAGCGCTGACATATGTGGGGGGCTTTTTTACTAAAAAAGTTTAGATTTCACTTGCGAAGACTGCAGCAAATCTCTTTTAAGTGATAATATTTTAGAACATCACTTATTTACCCTGTTTAAAGAGTTTGATGATCAAAAACGCCTTAAGTATGTATCTGAGCAATTGTGTTTTTATATTGCTCACATACATGACTTAATACTAACAGCTTTGAAATATCATGGTCATGAATTCGATATTTATAAAAAGCTTCAGTTGTATTTATCTTCTAATGTTAATTTTGATTGGTATTTATGTTCAGTTCATAAGAATTTTATAAAAGAGTTGCTTATTTCAAGTATGATGAAAACTACGGTTAAAAAATTTTTTAAAGGCTTTAAAATGAACGAAAGAGATGTAAGACGAAACAAAAAAATAATGAAATTTTTACATAAATAACGAATTTATTACTATGTTTTTTTATATTATTTATTGTTCTGTAGTTTAGGATAACTGTTTTGTTTTTGTTAATTTTATATTATATTTATTTTCTGTTTTATAGTTTTTATGTTGTGTTTTTAAAGTTTATTTTTTTGAATTCTTTTTTTATGTTTTGTGTATTTTTATGTATTATTGCAGGGAAATCAAACCTTCAAATGATTTACGTCTGTCCAACAAACATTTACACAGTTGTTTTCACATGAAAGGTATATCAAAAGTTAAATGTACTTACTATACAATAATGTATGTACATACAAGTTATTGTAAACATTATGTTAATTTTTTACAACTTTGTGCTATTGTCATTTTATTTTTTATTTACATTAAAATACTTTATATGTGTTTCAGAAGTCAATGGTGCTGATATATTTTTGTGTGTATGAACTCCATTATTAATTTCATTTTTTTTTTACTTTTTCCTGTCTCTAAATTAAAAAAAAATGAATTGCTGAAATATTTGGAAATTGCTGATAAATTTGTGGCAGAAGTCAAATTCTGACACCACGACCATTAGGGTATGCATTAGAATCTGACTTTTCATACATTTTTTTATTTAATTATATCTACAATTTATTTTCCAAACTACTGGTGCAGAAAAGACAGCGAAAAAAAATAATATTCTTCTCACATCAAAAACTGTTGTGTTGAACTATAACTATTGAAAATTGTTCTATTATTATTCTTTATATTTGAAAATAAAAACTATAAAAGTATATATATTTTTTATTTTAACCCTTATAATTTATACATAAAAATTAAATTATATTAGGTTTAGAATATTGCATTTTATACTCTTTGTGTGACAGAATTAAAAAATTTCAATACACTTTTTTAAACTGAAGTAATTAATCAACCTAGTTTTTTTAAGTATGGAAGATTTTCCTCATCAGTAATTGGCAATAATTATGCAAACGTTGCATAATTAATGCCAATTATTGATGTGGTAAAATCTTTTTAACTTGGAATTTTTATTTAATTTGAAAGTGTGGAAAACTATCGATAATACAGTTTCCTGTGTTACCAGGCATTACAGTGTTCTGTTTTTATGGTAATTAGTTCCGTTTTCCACGAGGGGTGTCCGCTATCCATAGAATCGCACGCAGTGTTGCCAACCGTAGCAGAATTTTGATGCTAGTAGCTTGTAGCCGGGAGGTTTTTTAAATTAGTAAGATTGTAACGGGATTTTGCTAAAATCTCTAATTCGGACATAATATGCATGTATATCTAATTTGAATATTTCAGTACCTGTACATGTACAATCAACATAAACCCAAATAACGTAGTGCAGATCTTTTCTATTCAGCTATAAATTGTATATTGTTGTTAATTTTGATTAGTGGAATAGCTTTTAGGCAGAATGCTGGATTCTTTTAATATATTGCTTAAAGAAACTTCTTACTGCATGACTGACTGTTTTACTAAAAATTATTATTGATTGACATTTGACATTTTTAGCAAACATAGAACAAAGCAATGCCAACCTAAAGAAGGTAAATAGTTCAAATATTGATTTGGCATTTCACAACATATATTGTATTTTTGTTAAGCAGTTAGTTTCATTCTGCAAATCCAGACAAACAAATGTCTCACTTGATTGACAATGAACTTCTTTCCGTTGCTATGGTAATCAAACAACTATTGTTCTGTCGTAAGGGAGAAGATCCGCCGTGCACGTACCATATGTGTAACAACTTTGTTTATAAAAGATTCAAGGGTGGGCAGCAGGTTTGGCGGACAAATAGCAGGTTTTTTTGTTCGGCGTGACAGAAATTGATATTTTCGGGTTGGCAACACTGATCGCACGTAGTTCATACTCTTTCTTAGTTTCTCTATGGTAAAACTGTTCAATCCAAAGTAAATATTTACAGACAAAACTCATTAAAATGTCTAGAAAAAATGCCTGTTGCGTTCCGGATTGTTTGGATAAATTATCCAAGAGGCATCGATTTTCCGAAAAATGATCCGGATTTATTCACCGAGTGGGTAAATAGGGTGAGATCCCCACGTCTTATCGGCCTCGACGTGGAAAAAAATCAACAAGACCTTTTATGTGTGCGATCGGCGTTTTGCCCAAGAAGACAACGTACCTGGCACTAGAAGAGGTTTGTGTGTAGACGCTGTTTCAAGCCTATATTTGCCAGGTAAAATATGTAATTTCCATAATTGTGCATTTTAATAATTGGTGATTTGTAATTTTGCGGAAGTAGATGTAGAAGAAGCACGGGTGCCTCCACAATCTGCTGCAGAGATGCCTGTGATACATTTACCAGGTGAAAATATAATTTTCATAATAATGCATGTTAATAGTTGGTGATTTGTAGGTGTTTCGGGAGCATTTGTTGTGGAAGAAATGCATGTGGTGCCACAACCTGGAGCAGAAGTTGCAACCCCTCATTTGCCAGGTAAATGTTATAATTTCTTTAATTATGCATGTTTATAGTTGATGATTTGTAGATGCTCGGGAAGCTTCTGTTGTGGACGAAATGCATGTGCTTCCACAACCTGCAGCAGAAATTCCGACCGTAAATGTGCCAGGTAAAAGCATTTTTCACAATTATTTGTTTCTTTGTGTTAATGGTTGGTGATTTGTAGAACAGATTCAACCACAGCTTGGGACTTCAAAAGAAAGCGAAGCTATCGGTAAAAACATCTTACTTGCTTTAGGCATTATGGCGTCCATACAAGACATTTGGAGGCAACAAATTTCTATGCAGTACAAGTATTTATGGAGATTCTTTCTGTAGAAATTCCAAACCGAAATTCTTTTCAGTAGCAATGATCATTTTTATAATTATTAATAAGTAATTCGACTCACAAAAGTGAAACTTTGTCAACTCTTGTTATGTAAATCAGCAAAGACAGATCAGGTTACTGAGTTTCGGAAATCATCAACAGTGAATTTTTTTAAATTTATAACTTTGTAATACTTCCATATTTAAGGGTGCGTTTAGATTAGATACTTTATTCCGTATATTTCTATGCGATATAAGTGTCAATTCTCCTGAGAGAAGCTATCCTAGACTTATATACACAGCTAGGACGAGATAGCTTCTCTCAAGATAGTTGAGACTTATGTCAGAGAGAAATGTACGGAATAAAGTGTCTAGTTTTGACAAATGACCAATCAAATGTTCTGTAATTAAACAGTTGAACGTGCTTAAAATTGAAAATATGTACAACCGCAACCATAGACTAGTTTCGGCCTTCCTTGGCCTCATCAGCATGGTACGGTGGTTGTACACACTTCCAACTTAAAGCCGTTAGTCAGTCGTATAAGTATTCCAAGAGAGTAAACCTCCATTGGGTGACTTGTAACTGACTTTTAACTGTTTATTACGCAAACATTTTCGCTACATGCTAATTGAAGCATTCTTCTCTGCTGAGATAATAAGCCTTGTATATACAAATATATATATAAGTTTATTTCGATGCAATTGAAATCTAATTTTATTAAAATCTAATGCCTCATCTACAGTGAACTTTGCAATTGCAGTCTAGTTTTCATTAGATTCTAATGAAATTAGATTTCAATTGCATCGTAATAAACTTGTATAAATTCGTATATACAAGGCTTATTATCTCAGCAGTGTCTAGTGTAAACGCACCGTAAAATTGTTTATTTATAACTGTCAGAAAAATGCGAAAAAATAATATAAATATAAAAAAACTCATGAAAAAAGCAGTTTTACTAAACTTGTATTGTTTTAAGTTGGTTCGCTTGCTGTGCTCGTTCTTACTCAAATGCTACATTCATTTAGTAAAACTTTTTACAGTTGTTTAATATACTCTTAGTCATTTCAAATTGACCACAAAAAGATTACTTTTTGCTAATAATGTTAACTGTTTTGATTATTTGTTTCAATATTATTTCTGTATGTACCACTCATAATTATATGTAACAAAATTATTACTTTGATGTGTAAATCCATTAGTTAATGATTATTTATATTTTTGAAAATAAATTATATATGTTACAATTTGTTTATTTGCATTAATTTCCAATCCATAAATTGTGCCAAAGTTTAAAAATTAAATAAATTAATATATAAATAGTTCGAATTTGCCGCTTTCGTCATTTTAGTTCGGATGTCGTCACGGCACACTATTATTAATTTAAAAACTTGGCGGCACACTAACAATTATATAAATTTTAAAAAATTCTCTTCCGCTATTTTACCACATGCATTTGTAAAATTTGGCGGCACACTTCAAGAATCTCGCGAGACAGTAAAGTGCGGCGGCACAGAGGTTGAGAATCACTGCTCTAACTAATTTGAACGATTGGCAACACTGATATTTTGTATTGTTAGGTTATGAATTTGTTTACCAACAAAGTGCTGCTCCTGTGTTTTAAACAAAGACAAGGCCATGTTTTAAATTTCCGCTTCAAAACTTGAATTATCCGTACAGTCCACGATTACCTAAATATATTTGCAATGTTACGAAAAAAATTAAAACTACCGCCTCAAAATCTTGAAGAGAATCAACCCGTCAAAAGAACCAAAATCGAAGATATCGCTGACCCCAACTCCGATAACGAATTATCGTCAAAAATCTTAAACATCCAGCACAACCTGAACATAGAATTACAAACGTTAACTTTACGCAAACCACCGATTTCGTACATTTACAATCCGCTCGAATACGCATGGAAAATCAACGAAATATACATGAAAACCTACTGCAAAGGCCTCAAGAAACTGATATTCGTTGGTATGAACCCCGGACCTTTCGGTATGTGCCAAACCGGGATTCCGTTCGGTGATGTGTCGTGCGTCCAAAATTGGCTTAAGATAAAAGGAGAAGTTGCGAAACCTTCGCATGAGTGCCCCCATAGGCCGGTGCTCGGTTTCGAATGCAAACGAAAAGAGCAAAGCGGCGACAGATTGTGGGGTTTGTTCCAAAAGTTATGCGATACACCGAAAGTTCTCTTTACGAATTGCTTCGTTTACAACTACTGTCCTTTGGCTTTTATGAAACAAAACGGTTGCAACGTTACCCCATCCGAAATAAAGGTAAGTAAGTGACGTTTATTATAACAAATATGTAGTAACGCATATTACATTTTAAAAATTGAGGCGTCAATCAAATATCACCGCCAAAGAAAAGACCAAATCAACATTTTAACTTGAAGTGGAAAATTTTAACTGGTTTGGCGACCTTAGATAATAGACGTTGGCGACCGCCACATATAAGGCTGTTTTTAGAGTCACGCGGGTAGCACCCGTCACCCGCGCGCGAGTAGGTAGGATACATTTGTTTGCAGCAAGTTATTTAGAATGGAACGGGTGGCCGCACGCGGGTGCGTCGCTGCAAACAAATGTATCCTACCTACCCGGGTAGGGTGACGTGTGCCACCCGCGTGACTCTAAAAACGGCCTAAGACCACAATCAACAAGATCACAGAATACGTAGTTAAATAAATTCAAAGAATATGTACGGATAAAATATAGAATTGCAGATGTCGTTAGCGCCTCTAAATTTGCGTCCACCATTTTGAAGTCATATGCAGGGTTGCCAAGACTTCCGTATTTTACGAGTTTTCCCGTATTAAAATGCCGCCTCTTGTTTCGTATTTACAAAAAAATCTCCTGTAGTTTTAAAGAACCATATTCATATTTTTCGATTTGCGCCAATACTATACTTAAGTGTATAGTATCAAAAACTTTATATGTATAAATAATAGGAGTAGGGGATGTGAGACCTGATCAACATTAAAGATTATCTCTAAGTTCATCTCGCCTAACCGTTCTTGTATTTTTTCAGGACAGGAAGAAATTAGAGGAGATGTGCAACGCCGCCTATTTTGAAATCATAAAGCTGCTTCAGCCGGAAGTGATTATCGGGATTGGACAATACACGGAAAAGATAACGAAGGAAATTCTGTCGTCGAATAATATCAGTAACATTAGATTATTACGTATGCCGCATCCGAGCCCTAGAGCACTCAATAATCAAAATTGGCCCGAAAAAGCGGAAGTGTTTTTAAAGGAGAACAATTTGTTGCATTATCTTCAAATTGAGAATGATACCAAAGCGGAAGAAGGAAATGAAAATGGTGCTTAGGCATCTTGTTTATGTTTTTTTTACAATAACAGTATTTCTTAGCTTTTAATCTGGTTGTGTGAAATAAATGTCAACGGTAGGAGGACCGACATATTGCAAAGTCTGAATCTGATGTTCATCATTGTTTGTTGATTAGTTCTTAAGTGTTGGTAGTCACATCTATACACATCTATAGATGGTGTGGAACAAATACCATTTTTTAGAAGTTACACTTTTTCTTGAAATTTCAAGATTTTCCAGTAAGTTATTTCTGTGAATTTCAAGTTTTCCTTTATTGCCAACTTGATTAGTTCTTAAGTGTTGGTAGTCGCATCTATACGAAGGTGTGGATCAAATACCATCTGAGACATTTTTTAGAAGTTGCATTTTTTCATGAAATTTTAAGATTTTCCAGTAAGTTATTTCTGTGAATTTCAAGTTTTTCTTTGTTGCCAACTTCTTTAAATTTAGTTTTAAAGTTGACATTTATTTTTTTATTAGAATTTCGAATTTGAAAAAGTCGAGTTTAACCTTGATTTGTACTTTTTTGTAAAGTTTTGATTTTTTAACTCGAAATTTTAATTTCAAATTTTGGGACATCAGTCGTAAGTTTTTAAAATAAAAGCGTCCTAAATTCATTTTCGTAGGAAAAATTGTATAAAAAATGTTGTTTTTTGAGTTTTTCGAACTTCACTTCAATATCTACTTCAATTTGAAATGGTTAATTTAAGCTCATTAAAGTAAGGAAAGTTAGAGAGTTCCAAAAAAATTAAAATTTCGTGTAAAAATTTGCAATGTTTAAAAAGGTTTTCAATTGACGTACTCCTCGTACAAGTACAGATTCTATCACTGCCTTCGTTCTATATGACTGTTGTTTGTTACATATTATTATTATTATTATTACTTAACATGTTAAAATATTTCAGTAAATGTAAAGTTTATATTTTTGATACTTACAGAGTTTTTATTAATTGAAAATAAAAATTATCTTTATTTTTCATTGTTTTTTTTGGCATTTCCCAAAATCAGCACTTTTTGCAAACATTTGTACGAAATATGAAGCCAACAATAAAACATTTTGATTTTACCGCGTCGCATACACGATAAAATAAAATTTGTATACCTACTAAGGCCGGCATAAACGCAAAATGGTTGCACCGGACCTCTGACAGGAAAACTAATATATTTTTAAAAAAGCATCCATTTTTGTTCCTCGTACTATTTGATCGCATGAATTGCGTATCTGTCAGTTTTAAGATTCTATGGTCTACATTAACGGTTGGCAACCAACTTCTCAACTGTCAATAATTTGCATCGACCACTTTTAAAATTTAAATAGTTGCAACAGAGACTAAATCTCCGAGTTGTAAGAATCCACTTTGTATTCCATTTTGTACTATTTAACAAATTAATAAGCAACTCGTTAACAATCCGCGCAGTAGGATTTCTTCCGGTGAGATGGAAGGCGTTCAAACGGGAAGTATTGAAAACTGCTTAACCTTTTATTATAGTTTATCGGTAATGAAACATCAAATATATTTCAAGATTTTATTAACATTCTACTAAATACATACATTACGGTATTTTAAAAGGTGCTTCATTAAAAAAATATACCAATAACAAAAATATTCACAAAAAAATTGTACTTGCGTTCAAAAAGCAGTCTTGACGTAAAATATCCTAAATAAAACAATAACACCTAAATTTTAACAAGTACTAGATAATGACGTGAATTGTAAACAAATTTCAAAAAACAAAAAACCGAATTTCGTTATAAAAAGATAAAGAAAGCACCAAAAACTTATCTTAAGACCAGCATTGTATTTATTGGCAGTTTGACTTTCACCAAAGTTAAAAATGATACAAATATATTTAAAATTCACACAACATCTATCACAGAGTTCTACGCTGTATTGTCATGGTCATGAATAATTAGGAACATAGAGAATTTCTTTATCAACCGAAATGTAAACGCCCAATTGGGAATGAAATTCTAACTTTGAAACAAAATTTTCATTTTCAAAACGTTTCATGATTTTAGCAGTCGAGATTCTTCGGATCAAAGTCTTCATTATTTTGTTAAATGCAATTGTAGAACTCGGATTCGGGTCATAGAATTTATGTCTATAATTTACCGACATTTTTGTCAATAATTAACCGATATTTTGTCTATAATTTACCGATATGTCAAAATTTTTCAAACTAGCAGATTAAATTTTAAATAAGTGTTTTTTACGTGGAATAAGTGACTTATTTTTGTTTAACCTTCAGTTTTGTCTGTCCAATTATTGATTCCCTATTATTCCGATCCTATAACTCTTCCCATTTCATCTGTCAAAGAAATAGGCAAGGTTATTTAACATAACCTGTATCTTTGACAAGTCTCCCAGATTTAGGTTATATAGACCTATTCTTCATGTTAGATATAAATTAGACTGTATAACATAACCTATATCTTTGACAGATCTATCTAACCTATATCTGAGAAATCTGTCAAAAATGCAGGTTATGTTAACCTAACCTATATCTTTGACAGATTTGTCTAACAAATATCTGAGAGATCTGTCAAAGATATAGGTTATGTTAACCTAACCTATATCTGACAGATCTCTCATATATAGGTTATACAGATGTGTCAAAGATATAGGTTATGTTAACCTAACCCTTATCTGACAGTTTAACATAACCTATATCTTTGACAGATGTATCTAACCTATATCTGAGAGATCTGTCAAAGATGCAGGTTATGTTAACCTAACCTATATCTTTGACAGATCTATCTAACCTATATCTGAGAGATCTGTCAAAGATATAGGTTATGTTAACCTAACCTATATCTGACAGATCTCTCATATATAGGTTATACAGATCTGTCAAAGATATAGGCTATGTTAACCTACCTATATCTGACAGATCTCTCATATATATAGGTTAAACAGATCTGTCAAAGATATATGTTAGGTTAACATAACCTACATCTTTGACAGATCTCTCAGATACAGGTTAGATAAATCTGTCAAAGATATAGGTTATGTTAACCTAACCTATATCTGACAGATCTCTCACATATAGGTTAGACAAATCTGTCAAAGATATAGGTTAAATAAATTGAAAAAAACAAAGATATAGGTTATGTCACCTAACCTATATCTGACAGTTCTCTCACATATAGGTTATACAGATCTGTCAAAGATATAGGTTAGGTTAACATAACCTACATCTTTGACAGATCTCTCAGATATAGGTTAGACAAATCTGTCAAAGATACAGGTTATGTTAAACAGCCTAACCTATATCTGACAGGTCTATCCAACCTAAATCTGAGGGACCTGTCAAGTTAAACCTAACCTATTTCATTGACAGATGAAATGATCGAAGAATCAATCATTTTAACCATTTACCACAATTTAAAACGTTTTTTCAAAAATTGTCAACAGTTTTCACTCATTCAAACAATGTTTTCAAATTTCAATGTTAAAGAAATAAATATAAGTAATAATTTTGTTACATTATGCAGCTTGTTTTAAAAATTTGTTGACATTTCAAAATTCAATTAATTTAGCTTCCTGTAACAGATTAACTCGAGATCTCATTCCAGATAGTTGCAAATAAAAAATGTAAAAAAAGCAATTAGAAATTAAAATATACTTATTTAAATGTCACATTTATTCTGCAAGCTTTTAACTAATGAAATACATTAATGAAATATTTAAAACTTAATACGTTACAACTGGAATCTAACTGTCTGCGAATAAATTCTAAATATACAATAAATGTAACAGTTTCCAATATGGTAAAATTTAAAGCAATTTAAGTTGTATCAAATACAATGCTAGATTAACTTACCGAAGACTTTTGTCATGAACTGAAACTTTAAGCAGTTTAGGGGACATAAATTACAAATTAGAATAAAATCGTTTGAATTAAAACCTCCACAACAAAAATCTTGGTAAAGTAAACAACTTCATCAACTCAATCCACTAGGATTAAAATAGTACTATTACGAAAAGTAAAAAAATTAAAAAAAATATACAATCGAGGGTTCACTTAATCAAAAGAAACAGCATGAGAGGAATCTTGTCCGTTTGTTTGACTATGATCTATCACATGATTTTGCGGCGATTCTTCTAAAGTGTCTAAATCTTCGGCAGCACTAACACTAGAACTCGACGCCGAGCTGCTGCAGCTATCACTAGAATCAGTTTCGGAATCTTCAGAGCTCGAACTGCAATCCTCCTGAAACTTTCCGCCTTAGAACACAATTTTCTCGTCTGAGATTTTCATTCTCAATCGTAAGTCTTTCCACCTCCATTTGCAGTTGCGCCTTATTAGTAGCACTTTCGTCTGAACAGTTCAAACTTGGATCGGTGTCGTCCAAATCCTTCTCAAACCTCTTCTTCAATTTTTTCGACAACATTTCAACTTTTGATTGTAGCATGAGATATTCCTTGGATAAGATCGTTTTTATTCATGTTATTTAGTCTCTCAGCTTGAATAGACTCGTACTGATCGTCGAAATCTTTAATGAGAAACTGCTTCTTCATCATCTGGGGACGAATAAAACTCGCCATCGGAATCCACACTAAAACTCGAGTCTCTGGTTCTATTAATTGTAGACGTAGAAGCTTGATCGACGCATTTTAACTTCTCGTCTAATTCCTCGATATTGCCATGATCCTCCAATAAGAACTGATTACTATTATAGGGGGCTTCCGCTTTGACAATTTTTGTTGACTTCCGATCTTTCGAATAGGGATATTTACGTTTGGATTTCCCGCGTCGAGTCTTCCGTTTTTTCTGTGGTATGTCATGTTCGGCAGCAGTCGGGTTCCTCTCGTTCGCCGCCGCTTCTCTGTGGGGAACGTCATCATGTCGGATTATCGCTCCATTGTCCTTTTTCGTTGGATTTGCAGCCTCCGGATTCGAGAGAATTTCACTCATTTTTCGCTCACCGTTTTTCTTTACCTTTTAACAACACTTTCTGATTAAACTTTATGGCCCTTCGTACGCGTATACCGCCAGACACGATCGCTTTCGAATTGAACACCGTTCGAACTGAATCGCCATTTTCAGATTTTCTGTCTTTCGTTATTCGCTTTCGCTAAGTTCACGATATGTCCGCCAGCGGCGGCACCCGTTTATTTATTTATAAATTCGCTGTATTCCAAGCTGATTATGATTAATAAGTTTGTTTGTCAATTTAGTTGCACTCTAGCAACACTAAATACGAGTTTTGGCTAAAAGTATATTGTGTGTAGGTAACCTATTATTTGAAATTTTCATGTCTACATTTTATATTTAAATTTTAACGGTTTTGGAATTGTTCTGCGATTTTAAGTTTAAAAAATAATAAAATTATGATCTATTGTTCTCCGTTTAAAACAATAAAGAGTTTTTATATATCTTTAAGTTAAAGTATGGGGTGATGTATATTAAAAGCGATTGACGAAAGACAGAGGTGTAGCTACCGAGGGGTTTGATCAAAATTTTATATTCATTTATTTTCCTGTTTATAAACGCGCTGAACGGATATCAATTTACTACAGTAGACATTTTAAGGTTACAGTCAAAATTACTGCTCAAAGTCGGACTTAAATTCGATATTTCTAAATTAAATCCCAGATATTGAATTAAAAAAAGTTCGTGTTAAGATTGAAAATTTTGTGATCAAGTTCGAAATTACGATAAAAGTAAAAAGCTCGACTTTGACCTCGAAATTTCGGCTTTTTTCACTCAATTTCGACTTTTATCTCTAGATTTCGACTTTTTTCTCAAAATTTGGAAATTAATCTTGAGATTTCGACTTTTTTCGCGAAAATTAGAAGTTATAGTCGAAATTTCGGATTTAATATTGAAATTACGGATTTAATCTCGAAATTTCGGATTTAATCTCGAAATTTCGGATTGAATCTCAAAATTTCGACTTTTTTCACGACATTTCCACTTTAATCTCGAAATTTTGACTATATTTTTCGAAAATTGGACTTTGTCTTGGAAATTTAGACACTAAAGTCCATATTCTATGATTAGGTTAGACAAATGACAGTTGCAATTCACCAAACCCCTTATCGATCAATATTGACAGTTGGCAGTAGGGTGCGTTCAGTAATTCAAATTTTTTATAACGAAATTTTAAGATTAAAGTCGAATTTTTGAAAAAAAAAGTCGAAATTTCGAGTTCAGAGTAAGACATTTCGACTTTAATCTAAAAATTTTCACTTTAAACTCGAAATTTCGACCTAACTCGAAATTTCGACCTAACTCGAAATTCCGACCTAACTTTCGAAATTTCGAAAAAAAATTTGAAATATCCAATTTAGAGTCGAAATTTCGAGAATAAAGTGCAAATTTTGTCTTTAATCTCGGAATTTGGAGAAGAAAAAGGCCAAATTTTCATTATTATTATGGAAATCTCGCTTTAAAGCTCGAAATTTCTAAACATTTTTTTTTAAATTGATGTCCTTTCTACGCTTTTGTATTTTTTACTTAAAAAAGTAAATACATTTTTTAAAATGTTTGTAGTGTATGTATTAGTAGTGCTGTAAGCCACTAAATAATTTTTTTTAAGATGGGTAAAAGTTAATAAAATAATGTACGGTAATTTTTGTAAAAATACGGTAATTTTAACTGCGTTGTGCGGGCGGAATTTTACGTTTAAATATATGGTGAACGCTGGGGTAGGGTGAGTTGTCAACTTGTCTAATAATAATTATTTAGTCTATGCTTCGACTCACGAATTATAGAAGGAGGATAGCGCACGTAGAAAACGATGTCCAATAACCGTCTAGAGAGGTAGGTAGTACGTTCTCTTAACACTTAAGAGTGATGGATTTTCACCACCAATGAAAAACGAAGTAAATAAATATGAGTATTAAACAGCTTGTTGAGAGCGAGAGAGATAGAAATAGGCGAAGATACTCCACTTTCAAGATGCATTTCGGATCAAATTTTTATACATACATTTTTATAGCATGACCATGCGGTATCCTCATTCTATAATCCGCGCTTCGACTGTATCTGTAGAAAATATTACTGAATTTAATATCATGTTTCAATAATATAACCTGCTCCCTAATATCAAGAATCCAAGACAAGGACACAGGAATAATTCAATCGCTTTTCATTGGGCATGCCGTTCCAGATGGCGCTGCTTTGTGGTGTGGGTGATCTGTGGTTGATAAAGGCCAATTCGATCAATCGAAAAGAAGAAGTTAACCTAAAGTATTGATGTCATTCTTGTTTAATAAATATTTAATAACAGTAGAAACTGTACGAGTTTTTGAGGTATTGATATGTGAGAAACCATTCAAACATTTCTAGTATACAACGTGAGTATTGTAGCGTCCTGTTTAAACAGGTGAAAAATGCCGGATATAAAGTTAACCCCGTTGGGGGCCGGCCAAGACGTCGGGCGCAGTTGCATCCTCTTATCCATGGGCGGCAAAAACATAATGCTCGATTGCGGCATGCATATGGGGTACAACGACGAGCGAAGATTTCCAGACTTCTCATACATAACATCGGAAGGCCCAATAACTCCGTACATAGACTGCGTCATTATATCGCATTTTCACTTGGATCATTGCGGGGCGCTGCCTTACATGTCCGAAATGGTCGGTTACTCCGGCCCTATATACATGACGCACCCTACTAAAGCCATAGCGCCAATACTGCTCGAAGACATGCGGAAAGTATCAGTGGAGAAGAAGGGCGATCAGAATTTTTTTACGTCGCAGATGATTAAAGATTGCATGAAGAAGGTGGTCGCTGTAACGTTGCATCAGTCCTGTAATGGTGGACAATGAAATTCGAGATTAAAGCTTATTATGCCGGACATGTCCTAGGGGCTGCTATGTTTTGGATAAGGGTGGGTTCTCAGTCTGTTGTTTACACGGGTGATTACAATATGACTCCGGATAGACACTTGGGGGCGGCCTGGATCGACAAATGTAAAGCCAGGATATATTGATAACAGAGTCGACGTACGCGACAACAATTCGCGACTCGAAGCGCTGTAGGGAGCGCGATTTCTTGAAGAAGGTGCACGAATGCATAGAGAAGGGTGGAAAGGTGTTAATCCCAGTATTCGCCTTGGGTAGAGCGCAGGAATTATGTATTTTATTGGAGACTTATTGGGAGCGAATGAATTTGAAAGCCCCCGTGTATTTTGCGTTAGGTTTAACGGAGAAAGCTAATAATTATTACAAGATGTTTATTACGTGGACTAATCAGAAGATTAGGAAGACGTTTGTGCAGCGTAATATGTTCGATTTCAAACATATTAAACCCTTCGATAGACAATTCATTGATAATCCGGGGCCGATGGTGGTTTTTGCCACACCGGGTATGTTACACGCGGGGCTGAGCTTGCAAATATTTAAAAAGTGGGCGCCTAATGAGAACAATATGGTTATAATGCCAGGTTTCTGCGTCCAGGGCACCGTTGGGCACAAAATCCTTAATGGCGAGAAGAAAATAGAGTTTGAAAACCGACAAGTCGTGGAGGTGAAAATGTCGGTGGAATATATGAGTTTTTCCGCCCACGCCGATGCCAAAGGTATAATGCAGCTGATACAGTATTGCGAACCTAGGAACGTCATGTTGGTGCATGGGGAGGCTGAAAAAATGGAGTTTCTCAAGGAGAAGATTCAGCAAGAGTTTAATATTAAATGTTATAATCCTGCCAACGGTGAAACTTGCGTAATTCAATCCCCGGTTAAGATTCCCTATTGACGTGTCGTTGCAGTTATTGAAGGACGAAGCGAAGAAGTTTAGTGCTTTGCCTCCTGATCCGAAACGGAGGCGTACGTTGCATGGGGTTCTGGTGATGAAAGATAATAATTTGAGTTTGATGGATGTCGATGATGCTTGCAAGGAAGCTGGCATAAACAGACATATTATTAGGTAGCGTATTAATTCTGATAGCGATTGTAGTGATTATTTTGACATTTCTCACCCTTACTTTGTAAAATTCTTCCTAACTATGAAACTTTGTTAACAATTAAAACGACAGACATTAAAAATTCCATGATATTTCTATAAATATTTGTTACTAGGTTCACTTCGACGGTGTATATTCACGATCCAGGACCAGCAATATCAACAGCTCACAAGTTGCATAATATAATGAAGGAAAAATTACACCAGTGGACGGTTACATTTTCAGAAGGTGAAATCTCAGTAGAATCGGTTATGATTGCTGTAGAAGGTGATGATGACGAACAAAAAGGTGTCAGAGTTACATGGACAAATCAGGATGAAGACTTGGGAAGTTATATTCTGAATCTCGTTAATCTAATGGGAAAATAAATTTAATAGTATTTTAAGAAATAAATAAATAAGACTCAAATTTCCCATTTTATTTACAAAAAAAATCACAGTAAAAATTTCTTAATAATAAATACATCTTACATCTAGTTAAAAAAATTAATTACGTTCAAAATACTGATCTGGCAGCTGTATTGGTCTGGGTTGCAATCTGGAAAAAAATGGTATTTTAAGATTAATTCTTTTTTAAAATAACTCTTAACCTCTTGGGGACTTTCATTGGGCCAAATTCTTATTACACATTTTCTTTGAGTTATTGAGATGCGACGGCTAGAAATAAAACTCCGTACTTCAACAAACTGAAGTTTTGAAAATTCTTACTCCGCTTTATAATTCAAAATTAGTGTTTATTATCTTGACAGAGATTATTAATGTTATTATTGAACTGGGATAACTTAACGTTTTTAACGAATGAATAATTTCTACTTAAATTTCTAAAGCTTACCTTGGTCTCTTAAAAACGTTATTTGCAGTCTTTAAGTCGGAGGAATCAGGATGATTCCTAAAATGCAAATCAGTAAACGAAAGCGCTTCTCAAAATACTGCTTAATACTTACATTATTAGAAGATTCTTCTCGATTGATGCATATTTCAGGTTTGCATTTGCACGATAAGCCGCAGACTTTCCCCAATTTTCTGCAGCCGCAACGATTGGAGCACCTCTGGCTGCAAGCGCACCCTCCATCAGAGGACCTCTTGCACGTGGATTTTTCAGCAAGCGCTGCAATAAAATTATATTACCGATGAGCATCGAATCGAAATCGTTTTTTTATTAACCTGCGGTACTCTGCGAGATTTCAGTCAAGCGTTTTTTCTGCTGAAGAACGCGCTTACCGAGTGGGGTCTTTCGCCAATCCGGATCATTGGGGTCATCATCGCAAATCAACCCGATGCTTTCGTCAAGCTCCACGAATTCGTTTTCCTAAAATAATCGAATGAAGCACAAAAGGCGTAAGTAGCGGCTATGCTTACTTTGTCGACTGTGAATGTGTCGTCTTGAGATTTCTTGGTCTTCGCTTTCTTTGTTTTCTCTTTTTTGGGTGTCTCGAAGTCGTCTGTGTCCTAAAAATAACGGATATCACCACTGATGAGTGGTTATAATTTAATAGTTACTTGTGCTGGGGTGGCAACATTTCCGATTATCTCCGGCTTGTCTTCCGGTTTTTTATTAATTTGTTCCTTCAACTCCGACTTTAAAGTTTCCAATTCCAGTCTGTAATTCTCGAGAATGTCCTCCAATTCTTCAATTTTTTCTGCCTGGATTCTGCACCTTTTCGAAAGGTCTTCGTCTTTAGCTAAAGAAAAAATTCAGTTTTAACGAGTTGTATTCTCTAGGGCAACAAAACTTGTTTTTTAAACGCTTTTCTTTACTTTCTTTAGTTTTTTAGCTTTTTAAGAGTTTCTTTAGTTTTAAATGTTTTAAGAGCTTTGTTCTAGATCCAAAATTGATGGCAACAAAATTAGGTAAATTTTCGTTTTTTTTGGGTCTTCAAATCCCCTCGTTCAACAACCCTTGGGGAGTTTTAAGTGTAATAAAAAGAGATATAACTTGATGAAAAATTCTTTCGTGAACGGTAAGTATTCAGTCGAGAAGTAAGAGTAACCCATAAAATTTAAAAACCGAAAAGCAACGCTGAGCAAATTATTTACTTTGTACTTCTATTCCTCGAAGTTGTCTCAACAAAACTGCAACCTTCTCTTCGTATTCCTGGTGTAATCTGGATTCCATTTCCGCTTTCCTTTGACTGAGCTCGATATTCTGTTTTTGCAAGGCCAGAATCTGCTCTTGCACCTAAACGAGAACAACCAGATTAGGAAACCTTCGAATGCAAATTTTTATCAATTTTATAAGCCAACAGTTGCCAATAAAAAATGAAACCGGAATCCTAAGACGTACCTCGTGCTGAACGGTGTCAACCTCCAGTAATTTCAAATTAGTGGAAACTTCCCTCTTTTTGACTTCGGCAATATGATCGAAGAGATAATTCACCAGGAACTTCGCTTCTGCCATATTTTGTATAACGTCAAATTTATTCTTGTTCTTTGCATCTGCAAATACCAGAGAAATACAATTAGGTGCAGCATTACCAAATAAATTAAAGAGTATCGCCGCGCCCCAATTCCTCAAATGCCCAAGTATGGTTTTCGAGTAATCGTTATTTTTTTGAGTAATTTTTTAATTCTAAAGTTTCCAAAAATATAAATATTGTCCCCTTAAACTAAGAAAGATTAAAAAACACAACACTACGCGTTTCGACAGCCAAGTATCATCTTCAGAGAGATATATCTCATTTCAATTATTGAAGATAAGCAAATACCAGTCCGTTCCACCAAAATAAAAACCAAAGATTCCAATTTATTTAAAAAAAAAAACTGATGCTGAGGATAAACCCAAGACTGAGGGCAATACCTTCAGATTCTAACAGCTTCTGTTGAAGTTCCTGTATTTGCAAAGTTCTCAACTCTATGTCCTCCTCAACCGCCTTAATTTCCTCCAAATCGTCCTCATCGCTGGTAGCTCTGAGCGCGTCCAGTTGTTGCTGCAACGTCGATCCTATCCTCCAAAAGCGCCTTTAATCTCACCTCTGCTTCCGTCAAAGTCACATACACATCGAGCTCATGCTTCACCTAAAAAAAATCACTTTAATAAAAAACGAAAAAATATAAGATAAGTAAGACGAATTTTGTTTGGCCACAAAACTAACGCAAAATAAAACAATTAAACATAAAACGAAAACAAAGAAGCGGAATAACAGAACCCAAAAGTGACAACGATTTTGGCTAATTCTCACAAATGAGGAATTGTTTGGGGCGGATTTGGACTTCTTTAGAGGTAAAATTAATTTAATCCATTCGGAAACTTGGCGAAGTTGCTCGAGGGTAGAAGCATCAGTTGTATTAAGCGAATGCCTCAATTTACTCCCTCTTCTTGAATTGCTTAGCCCCTATAAGAACACCAACATTATTCGATTTTTGCCACTTTTTTTCTGAAGACGATGTCGTCGCCTTCAAAATCCAGATTCTTATCGCGTACGGAATTCCTGACTTATACATTCCAGACCTGAGGGTTTCTCCAAAGATCAGATCGGAGGTTTAAAGCCAAGACCTGGGATTGAAGCCCAGACATGGGATTTGTAGCCCAAATATGGGATTTGTGTCCAAATCTGGTATTTGAAGCTCAGATCTGGTATTTGAAGCTTAAATCTGGGATATGAAGCTTAGATCAGGGACTTGAAACTTAGATCGGGGACTTGAAGCTCGGATCAGGAACCTGAAGCTCAGATCTAGGATTTGAAGCTTAAATTTAGGACTTCAGGTTCGGATCAGGGACTTGAAACCTAGATCGGGGACTTGAAGCTTGGATCAGGAACCTGAAGCTCAGATCTGGGATTTCAGCCTCAGATCAGGGACTTGAAACTCAGATCGGGGACTTGAAGCTCGGATCAGGAACCTGAAGCTCGGATCAGGAACCTGAAGCTCAGATCTGGGATTTGAAGCTTAGATCTGGGATTTCAGAATTAGATCAGGGACTTGAAACCTAGATGGGGGACTTAAAGCTCGGATCGGGAAGCTCAAGCTCAGATCTGGGATTTGAAGCTTAGATCTGGGATTTCAGGCTCAGATCAGGGACTTGAAGCTCGGATCAGGAACCTGAAGCCCAGATCTGGGATTTCAGGCTCAGATCAGGGACTTGAAACTCGGATCATGATCCTGAAGCTCAGATCTGGGATTTGAAGCTTAGATCTGGAATTTCAGGCTCAGATCAAGGACTTGTGAAGCTCGGATCAGGAACCTGAAGCTCAGATCTGGGATTTCAGGCTTAGATGAGGAACTTGAAGCTCGGATCATAAACCTGAAGCTCAGATCAGGTGTTTGAAGCTCAGATCAGGGGCTTGAAGCTCAGATCTGGGATGTCAGGCTCAGATCAGGGACTTGAAACTCAGATCGGGGACAAGAAGCTCGGATCGGGAACCTGAAGCTCAAATCTGGGATTTGAAGCTCGGATCTGGGATTTCAGGCTCAGATCAGGGATTGGAAACTCGGATCAGAAACCTGAAACTTAGATCTGGGATTTCAGGCTCAGATCAGGGGATTGTGAAGCTCAGATCGGGGACTTGAGGCTCGGATCAGGAACCTGAAGCTCAGATCTGGGATTTGAAGCTTAGATCTGGGATTTCTGGCTCAGATGGGGGACTTGTGAAGCTCAGATCGGGAACTTGAAGCTCAGATCACAAACCCAAAGCTCAGATCTGGGATTTGAAGCTTAGATCTGCGATATCAGGCTCAGATCAGAGACTTGAAGCTCAGATCAGGAACCTGAAGCTCAGATCTGGGATTTCAGGTTCAGATCAGGCATTTGAAACTCGGATCTGAAACCTGAAGCTCAGATCTGGCATTTGGTGTTTAGATCTGGGATTACAGGCTCAGATTAGAGACTTGTGAAGCTCAGATCGTGGACTGGAAGCTCGGATCAGGAACCTGAAGCTCAGATCTGGGATTTCAGGCTCAGATGAGGGACTTGTGAAGCTCAGATCGGAGACTTAAAGCTCGGATCACAAACCTGAAGCTCAGATCAGGGGCTTGAAGCTCAAATCAGGGGCTTGAAGCTAAAATCAGGGGCTTGAAGCTCACATTAGGAGTTTGAAGCTCAGATCTGGGACTTAAAACCCAGATATGGGATTTGATGCTAAGATTGGTGTCCCGAACTTCTCAAATTGGAAGACACAGACACGATAAAAATGATTGGAATTTGCTAGTTCTTGAAAAGAGAACTAAAAGAAGAATGCTCGGGCGATGCTGGTGCCCCTCTTTTACCGCTTCGGGCGCGTTTTTCCGGCGGTACTTACCCAAGGTACCAAGCGCTCGACCTTGCCAGCTTTGGCCTCGTGAACTTGCGCCCGTTTGGAGAACATCTCCTTTAGTCGCTTGTTGAGCGCGGCGGTTTCCTCCAATTTCCGCCTTAGAACGTTCTGTTGTTTGGTATGCATGACGGTCATCTTGGCAATTTGCGTTTGCTTCTTCATATCTTGTTGTTTCAGCTTGGTTAGCTCCCGCTTCCCTTTTGGCCTTCCAACGATTGAACTTTTCAGTTTCCTCTTTCATATTGCGGATAAGTTTGACTTTGGCTTGTTTCATCTGTTGAATCTCGTGGTTAAGTTGTTTGATTTTTTCTTCGTCTTTATGCTTGAGTCTAATCAGTTTGTTTTGCTCGTTAAGTTTCTTGGAGAGATCCTGGATCTGGCTTTCGAGCTTCTTGGACTTTCTTACGCCGCTTGTTCCGCTATTTTTGACTGATGTCGGTTGACCTTGGGCGCTCTTGAGCTGTTGAAGTAGTTCATCGCGCTCTTTTTCCAATTCTGGAAGTAAAATATAATGAGAAAGTCATTTGTGTAAATTTTCGACTAATTTCAACGGTAATTTACAGAGAAAACTAAATAAAACTACTAGCGCCATCTATTATCATTAAATCAAACTAATTATGTAATTGGTACCAATCAGAAGAAATTGCCCCAAATTCTTCAACAAAACAGTTGCAGCTACTAAATGTACTTAAGTAGTTAATCCTAACATTAAGAAATTACCAGAATAGCATGCCACTTGCTGCCCCAAGTGCATGCAATTCACTTACGAGCTATTCTCGATTGAGTTTCTGTTAGAACGTCGTAGTCGACCAAATATTTTGTGTTGCTGGCAAGTTGTTGGGCCAAATGTTGCTTGATCATGAGGTTTCTTGAAATTACTTGCAACTCATCATTCAGCTGAATCTGCCTATTCGCATGATCCTGTTGCATGTCCTGAATATCTTCGCACGCTTCCTTAGACATGTTATTAATAACGAATGTTTCATCGCTGGCCCTAATGGCATCCTCTGTTCTCTTCTGCTCCACTTCGATCTCGTGGAAGCTGTTTTTAATCTCTTGGAACTTGAGAAGGGTCTGTTTCATGTCGTCAGGGTTATTTTCCATGGCTGAACTAATATCCTGGAGCGTTACGTTGTATTTATCCCGGATTACATTCATTTTGCTCACAAGCGCTTCATTCATATTTTGTAACAACATCACTTTTTCTATCAGGCCGGTCTTATCGCGAATTAGATTGGACATTTGCAGGTTGGTGTTCCTCTTCTCTAATTCCAAGTCGGAAATCTGCTTCTTGAGCAGCTCCACCTCCGCCGGGCAGATTACCGGACCCCCTAAAATATAACAAAGTAGTACTTTAAAAGATAATCAGAATTACAGTCACAAATGCTTTAATGTGGTATCAGAAGAGGGATCTCCCTTCAATTCAATTCAGTTTGCATAAATATTTTGCAACTCTAAACTGCAACAACTTACCTTGACCGACAATTTGCAACTTTAATTGTTTAATAGTCTTCTTCAGCTCGTTAAGCTGAGCCGCGTGCGCGTCCTGGTTAATAATCGGTTTATTCTTGATTCTTCTCGCTCTATCTGCGTATCGTAGAGTCGAGAGTGTTTCCTCCAAATTGTAATCAGCGGGACTAACGCAGGCTATCATCAGCGTTATGCTATTGCCCCCCAAGGAATCTAAAATTCAAAATTTAATATCGAATTTTTCCACGAGCGTTTCCCCACCTTTGAGCAATCGAGTTAAATTACTGTCTCGATAGGGGACGAAATTTTGTTGTTTCTCATCCCCTAACGCGGATATAACGTTCCCTAGTACCAACAGTCCTTTGTTTATGTTAACACCTTCTTTGAAGGCGTTGCCCACGGTCCCGGTTTTTTTAGCTCGCTCAGATCCGGCCAAATCCACCAAGTGGAATTTGGCGGTTTTGTTTTCAGTGCTGAAGATTAAAACAATTAAAACGACGATCACCTATCGCAGGATTTGTACCTGTCGTTTTTATTCTGCACGCAAATGTTGATTGTGAAAATAGCGTGGCTCCTGGAGCTCTGCGAATTCATGTTGGTAGCTCCGGTGGCACGACCGGCCGAACCTTTCATTAGACAATCGAAGACTTCCCCGGCGCTAACCACGGGAACCTCCGTCAAGCCCGGCATGTGTATACCTGAAATAAACAGTTTTTAGTCGTCCTAGAGTCCCCAAAACCTGCATACCCTTGGCATCCTCCCTTATGTCCAAACTGCATTGATCTCTGGCCTTATTACTTAGTAAATCGTATAAAACTTCTTGATACAACTCCATGAATGAGACTGTTATGGTAAAATCTAGAGTAAAATTGTCCTTCACATACTTAAAAATATCGTGGATACATCTCGGTATAACCCCCACGTTATCAGACCCATTATACGACGTTCCCATCGAATGGGTTTTCCCCGAACCAGTTTGGCCATAAGCCAGTATGGTCATATTGTATCCTCGAAACAAATTCGGAATCATATCCCTAACACAAGAGCTGTACAAGGTTTCTTGGTCATCATCTGCATCTAATACAAAGTTGTATGTGAATGCTTTGTCAGTGTCTTTGATGCGGACTTGCTGAATATCCTTATGCACCTCTAAAATGCTGTTGCAGCCCTTTTGAATTTCGGACGGCACCAACGGTCTAACTCTAAGCGCTACTTTGACGGAACTGTTGTCGCCTGACATCTGAAATTTGAAATATTAGATTTCAACATGTTTGTCAATCGGTTTGTTATCTTGATCCCAATTAAAAAAAACACGACAAAAGATATTTCTAAAACCACAGAACTGTGCATGATGCTTTTTTGACCAGGAAAGCTGATTGGGAAACTGAAAATGTGATTATTTTTTCACTTTCGAGTCGTTTTAAAAAAACTACTTAAAATTAAAGTCCACTTTAATTTACAAATTCACGTCTCGATTAATTGGCACTTCGTTTATTAATTTTATTTAACATTTCTGCGACCCAGTTATTTGGAAATATTTAAATTTTTATTAATGAAAGTTGACGATATTTTGAAACATTTTTTGAAATTTGATATTTCTGAAAAAGTAGGAACAATTTTTGAAAAAGTCGAAACAATTTTATTCACAATGTCGAAAAAAAAACTTAAAAATGTTAGTTTTATGATGAAAAGTTCAGAACAAAATCTGAAAATTCGACAAATCACTTAAAAATTATTTAAACAAATACGAATTGGCAAATTTCAAGTTTTGTCTCTGAATTTCGAAAAAAGATGAATTTTGTGAAAAACTCGTGTAGCGTACCTTCTAGGAATAATAAATTTAGATTTTTTCGTCTCAATTTTTTTCGAAAGTATTCCTTCTTTGCTAAATGCAACTGTTTTTTGAACATTTCGATTTTTTTCAAGTTTCAACGTTTTTCGAAAGTTTGCCTTTTTTGACTGTTTTAAAAAACTCAACTCTACTCAAATTTTCACTTTAACGAATTTCAACTTCATCTACAAACATTTGACTTTTCATTCAATATTACATGAACATGTGAATTAACCTTCGAAGATTCAAAAAAAAGTTATGTATAAATTATCATACAAATAACAGCAAGCACGAAGCCAATATTCTTAGTAAATAAGAGTTAATTTTAGGATTAGGTGTTAGTATCCCTCTGAAGATGATAGCTTGGCTGTCGAAACGCGTTACAGCAACCGTTGATTGATATATTCAATCAACGGAGCAGCCTTTGTTGTGTTTTTTAATATTTCTTGGTTTCAGGAGACAAGATTTGTATTTCAATTTTTAACGTAACACAAGGAAATCATATATTTTTATAGTTATTATTAGTCCTCTTATTTATAAGATCAAAAAATGGCTAACAAATATGTCAGTTGAGCAATAGGGTTCAAAACAATCTCAGAAACTTCAATTAAAAATCTACAGATTTATAAGGTTACAATACAAACACCAGCAGACACAAAGAGCTTATCAGTTTAGCAAAAAACTGAACCTAGCAAATAATACCGTTAATTAATTAAATGATTAATTAATCGTATCGAAATTAAAGGATTTAGAATGGTACAAAGAGAAATGATTCTCTCTACACTTACATATAAGTTATACATAAGATATTTTAAAACACTTCACTTAATAATCTTTTAGAAACTTACCTCAAATGTTAACGAATATATAAAAATAAATATTAATAAACAACGGGATAAATACTGTAATAAATAAACTATCCAAACGTATTTTTTTCAGTTCAACCGTTAAGACGAAAGAGGACAAACTTTCAAATTTTCAAAGTGCATCCTCATTGGCGAAAGATCGAATCATACATTTGATCTACTATGTTATTTCTCTACTAGTGAAATTGACATTTACTTCCATAGTATCATTTGAATCTCACTGCAGATGATGTCGATTTTTGCTTATTTTTTAGATTAGTACGCTTAAAAATGCCATTTCTGCTGGCGAAATACATATCGCGTAATTATTTATTTAATTGCCGATGTGGCAAAGGGGTGAAAACTTCTATGGACTTAATCACAAGCCACAGTGTTTGGTTCAGTCGTTGACTGCTTAGATAATATAAATAATAAATATATAATAAAATATAAATATAAATAATAAATAAATTTATATGTATAGTCAAAGGTTGACTGATTGAATCCATCATCATGGTTCTTTGGTAGTTTAACGCGGTTCCGAAACTTTCGTTCCTTTGACCGCCGTCTTTTAGTGAACATTACTGTGGTGATAATTTTGTGAGCTGCGGAGACCGCCGATCGAAAGCTACTCAATTCACCTCCTTGAATCCACAAACCACTAACACTTATAGACGCGTAACGGCCGTACAATGAACTTGGCCTAGATGACGTCATCAGAGTTTAGACTCCCAATTCGGAGATGGCGGAGATGTTAGTGGATTTGTGATGGAATCAGTCTCTGGAATCAACGGTTCAGCGCACGGATGATAGAATAAAGATCGTGCACGGCCTACGGATGATAGAATCAGGATAGTGCACAGGCCGATATTGGCCATATATAAAAATTTGACCGAAATGCGTCTACAAAGTGGACTGTTTCTTTTCTTTCTCTCGTTGAAAATCATTGATCATGTTAAGCACACAAGAGATCATTATAGTAATTGCAGCTTAGTTATTCTGTTGAAAGACTACAGAAAACCCACCCGAAACATTTTTAGATTTGTCCTACTTCATCTTTTTCGTAATAAAATATGAATTGAGTGCACTAGAAATGACATTAAAATTAAACGAAATCGGTAAGTTTTGACATTTCTCAACAGGTGATTAATAGCCACATCAAGAAGGCTATAATATATTATAGTCTGCTTGAGCCATATTTATTTACGTCGTTCCTCATTGGTAGTAGAAATCCATCACTCCCGATATCAGGAGAGGGTACTACCTATTCTTTAGACGCTTTTCGACACCGTTTTTTACATTCGTGCACTATGCTACTTCTAATCCGTGGTTCAGTGCTTTAGTAATTTAATCGTAAATGTCATCCAGACTCTTTATGGGTGTTGCCAGATTTACAGAATTTTCTTAAATATGAAGAATTATACTACTAAAGAAATAAAAAATATTCTAAAACAATTCGTACGTGGTGAATTTTTCTTTTTTAATTCAAATAAGTCCTCCAACTAAAGCACTGAACTAAACACTGTGGCTTGTGATTAAGTCCAAAGAAGGTTTCATCCCTTTATCACATCGGCAATTAAATAAATAATTACGCGATACGTATTTCGCCAGCTGGCTGTGCTTGTGCGCTTGAAAATGCCAGTTCTGCCAAATTCGATTTTTTTTTTAATAAATTTTGACTTATTTCGAAATTTTGAACATTTTTGACAAAGGCGTGGAAAGGGCATCGATTAAAAAAAAGTATTTTTAGAA
Organism: Dastarcus helophoroides; assembly: GCA_028583605.1. NCBI lineage: Eukaryota > Metazoa > Arthropoda > Insecta > Coleoptera > Bothrideridae > Dastarcus > Dastarcus helophoroides. The sequence goes on along the minus strand of CM053337.1, from coordinate 15,769,680 downwards.
ATTTCGACTCCTAATCTCGGAATACTGAGTTCTTTCTCGAAATTTCGACTGAAAATTCGAAATTTCGAATGAAAATTTCGATTGAAAACTTAAAATTTCGACTTTTTTCTTGAAATTTAGACTTATTTCTCGAAATTTCGACTTTAACCTTGAAATTTCGACTTGAAATTCGAAATTTCGACTTTAATCTCAGAATTTTGACTTTTATTCTTGACATTTCAACTTTAATCTCGGAATATTCTAAGTTAAATAGCGAAATTTCGAGAAAAAGGGACGAAATTTTGGTAATTAAAAATAGAGATTACTGAACGCACCCTACTACCAACTGTCAATATTGTTGTGAAAAGGGAGTGGCCTGACACAACTGTCATCTCTCTATCTTAATCATAGAGTATAGAAATGTTGACTTTAATCTCGAGATTTCAAGAAAAAAGTCGAAATCTGGATTTTAAAGTCGAATTTTCGAGTAAAGAAGTCAAAATTCCAAAGATTAAAGTCCAGATTTCTATAAATATTTTGTTTAATCGATATCCTTTCTACGCCTTCGTAAATTATAGTCGAAATTTCGAGAAAAAAGTCGAAATTTCGAGGAAAAACTCTAAATCTCTAGTTAAAGTCGAAATTTAGGTCGAAATTTTTAGCAAAAAGTTAAGATTTTGAGTTTAAAATTGAAATGTCGAGATTAAAGGCAACATTTTGAGGTTATAGTCAAAATTTAGAGAAAAGCAGTCAAAATTCCGAGATTAAAGTCGAAATTTCTATAAATATTTTGTTTAATCGATATCCTTTCTGCGCCTTCGTAGATTAAAGCCAAAATTTCGAGAAAAAAGTCAAAATATCGAGGAAAAAGTCTAAATTTCGAGTTAAAGCCGAAATTTCGAAATTTAGATCGAAATTTTGAGCAAAAAGGTAAGATTTCGAGTTTAAAATCGAAATGTCGAGATTTAAGTCGAAATTTTGAAAATAAGTCAAAATTTCACGGTTATAGTCGAAATTTCCAAAAAAGAAGTCAAAATTTCGAGATTAAAGTCGAAATTTCTATAAATATTTTATTTAATCGATATCCTTTCTACGCCTTCATAGATTAAAGTCGAAATTTCGAGAAAAAAGTCTAACTTTCGAGTTTAAAATCGAAATGTCGAGATTAAAGTCGAAATTTCGAGAAAAAGCTAAAATTTCGAGGTTATAGTCGAAATTTCGAGAAAAGAAGTCAAAATTTCGAGATTAAAGTCGAAATTTCTATAAATATTTTGTTTAATCGATATCCTTTCTACCTCTTCGTAGATTAAAGTCAAAATTTCGAGAAAAAAGTCAAAATATCGAGGAAAAAGTCTAAATTTCGAGGTTAAGTCGAAATTTAGGTCGAAATTTTGAGCAAAAAGGTAAGATTTCGAGTTTAAAATCGAAATGTCGAGATTAAAGTCGAAATTTCGAAAAAAAGTCAAAATTTCGAGATTAAAGTCGAAATTTCTATAAATATTTTATTCAATTGATATCCTTTCTACGCCTTCGTAGATTAAAGTCGAAATTTTGAGAAAAAAGTCGAAATTTCGAGTTTAAAATCGAAATGTCGAGATTAAAGTCGAAATTTCGAAAAAAAAGTCAAATATTCGAGATTTCAGTCGAAATTTAAAGAAAAAAATCGAAATGTCTAACGTTCTAATGTTCTACGCCTTCTTAATTTTTAGAAATTGTCACTTAATTTTCAAAATGTTTACTTTAATCTTGAAATTTCGACTCCTTTCTTGAGATTCTAAATTTATATATTCGGATTTTACCTTTTTTATTTAACTTTCGATCTGCACAAAATTTCAACAATTTTTGTTTTGAGTCTTAATTTTTCTCGAAATATCCAGTTTGAACTCAAAACTTTGCAAATATTCCACTTTTTTTTCAATTTTGCAAACTGAATCAACACAAGTCGATAAAAACAGAAACTATGAGATATAATTAAACCTTTTTATTCAATTAACGAGATTCTTAAGAAACATCTGGCAACCCTGCTTTTGTTGTATGCTAATCCCAATTTATTCAACGTCATACACAGAAATGTCTCTTTTCGCTTCTTTCGGCTTTTATTGTTCAAGGACAATGGAGAAATTTCATGATGTTATTAATACAGTGTTTAATGGTTTAATATAATGAGATTAAAATATATATCAAAACTAATAAATCACTGAAAAAAAAATTGAAATCCGTTAATAAATGACTGGGAAATCGATTATTGAAGTTTACGTATTTTAGCGCGAACGTCTGTGTGTGTGTGACGTCATTTGACCCATCCGTAGGAATGCAAGATAATTTTAATATTGATAAAAATGCGATATAAATATTGACAGCAGATTAATATCGATAATCGATAATATCGAACATTTTTTATCGATAATCGATATTTTGGAAATTAACAAATAAATTTGTAAACGGGCTCCAATCTTAAAAATTTCTACGTATTTCAGGCATATTATTTTCTGTGACCTAAAAAATAGGTCCTCGATCTCCATATTTTTGTCCATCATTGGCGACGATTGGACAATTGATATCGGCTATCGGGCAATATCGATAATGTCACATCGACGATGTTATAATATCGATACAAATATCGATATTTTTGCTTCGATATTATCGATAATATCGGTCAACCGATATATCGTTGCATCCCCTATCTGTCCGAGATCGTCGCATTACAAATCACCGGACAAGAAGAAAAGCTCGCAGATTTTGCAAATTTTTGAGGACCGAAATCTAAAAGACACGTATTTTTTTATCCACTGATAACGGTTTTAAAAGTAGTTCTACCCCTGTGGATTAGGTTAAATGACGTCACACGGGTAACGAAACTTATTCTTACAAGCGCAACTTCAAAACTCCATGACTTTTCCATTTCTAGAGATATTTTAATGATTCTGTCAAATATTTGTATCATTTTACTTAAATATTCATAATTAATCAATAAGAAAAAAATGGAAAATTCTTCATTAACCAAACACAGCAATTTTTGGATTAAAATTCAGCGAACGATCTCGAAATTTGGATTTCGAACTCGGAGACATTCTCTAGTTTTTGCATCTGTGGTTCCACCAATTTACGATAAAATAGTTCAAAAGTCCCAGCGCATAACCTCCAATTGAAGTGTCAAAATTTGGCGGTAACTTAATTCAAATGAAAATATTAAACTATTAGCGATTTGTGAAACAAAACAAAAATAATTTTTTCAGATAAAACACTAGTTTAAAGAATTGTTGCGCTATTAGCGATCCACCAACAAGATGGTGTTGCAAAATTCAGGGAAATATCAGCCTGAGAAAAGCGAAAAAGGTAAACAAAAGGAATCGACAATCAGGTAATTTCTGACTTTTTTTTTCCTACAAATTCTCTAATTGGAATTTAATTTGTAATGTAGAGAGGAATCTTCAGAATTTCGCATACGGCAAGTCATTGAAAATGATACAATAGATGCGAAATATGGTTTCGAAAGGGTAAAAGACCAGGTGGAACGAACTGGATTTCTATTGAATATGCACTCTGTAAGTGTCGTGATTTATATCACCCGAGGTTCACCCAGTTTTGACAATGTTACTTGCAGAATGAAATATTAGATGAGGACAAGAGGTTAATATCGGTTGTCGATTACTATTTTATGCAAGAAGACGGCACTCGATTCAAAGTCGCCTACCCAGTTTATGCCCTATTTTTATATTTTGACAAAGAGGGAATTACTCCAAGAGGTTTCACAAGTTTGTAAGTAAGAAATTTTCCGGAACAGTTGGAAAAATCGAAGTAGTGGCTAAGGAAGACTTGGATATGGTACGTTTTGTGTTTACTTTAGTGTTCTAGCTGATTCTAATTCATTTGTAGCCCAATCATTTGATTGGTTTGAAGCAGAAGTATATTAAATTGTCGTTTTTTAATCAGAACGATTTAATTAAAGTGAGGAAAGAAATTTTGAAGGAAGTACGGAAGAATCGACAAAGGGAAAGCGCTAATACTTATTACACGGAAATGTTAACTGATACTTTAGCTGACGCGATGAATGCTGGTCCGGCTAAAGTTGTAAATGATCATATGGAAAATATACTAGACATACGGTGCGGTTTTTTATGTTGAAGTGTCTTCGTTATCCAGATTGTGTGATTGTGGTTATTTAGCTTGTCTGATTGTAATTATTTAAATTTTGTGGTTGTGGTTATTTATATTGTGTGATTGTGATTGATTGCGTTTGGGTTTACCTATATAAAAACGACTTCTGGTTTTTAGAGAATATGATGTTCCCTATCACGTCAGAGTTTTCATAGATTTGAAAAAATTGTGCGGCCTTTGGTACAATATTATTTTTTTTGTGATTCTGGTTATTTAAATCGTGTGATTGTGATTATTTAGATTGCGTTTGGGGTTACCTATATAAAAACAACTTCTGGTTTTTAGAGAATACGATGTTCCCTATCACGTCAGAGTTTCCATAGATTTGAAAATTTTCTGCGGTCTTTGGTACAATATTAAATGTAAGGGGGCCGCAATCGAGCCACCGTTGATTACCCCACGGGTTGATCTTATTGAACGACCTGAGCCAATCGTGTTAGCCTATGATATCGAAACGACAAAATTACCATTGAAGTTTCCAGACAGCAGCACCGATCAAATTATGATGATATCATACATGATTGATGGTCAAGGTATGAGCCGCCTTATCTTTATTTTACAAACCTATTGAGTAATTTCTACAGGTTACTTAATAACGAATCGTGAGATACTCTCGGCGGATATTGAAGATTTCGAATACACCCCAAAACCTGAGTACGAGGGTAAATTCACCATTTTTAATGAACCGAACGAAATGGGGCTGATACAGAGATTCTTTGACCATATTTTGGACGTAAGGCCGCATATTTTCGTGACATACAACGGCGATTTTTTCGATTGGCCGTTTGTAGAGGCCAGAGCCGCTGTTTACGATCTCGATATGAAGCAGGAGATCGGATTTTCCAAATCAAAGGATGGGGTTTACTTCTGTAGACCCGCCATGCATATGGATTGTTTATGCTGGGTGAAAAGGGATTCCTATCTACCTGTGGGCTCTCAAAATTTGAAGGCGGTGGCCAAGGCGAAGTTGAGGTAAATGTAACGGTGTTCTTATGTACGAGTGCATCCTTTTGTCGTCTAAATTGAATGATATGTTAGTCGTTTAATTCTTTTATTAATAAAGTCCAAAAGTGGCCTTTAGGACACGATCTCGTTCGAGTTTTCAGTCAATTTTTTTTTATTAATTAACTTATTATTAATTAGCTAACATTATTATTATTAAAGGATACAAAAAATCCCAAATTTGTAGATGATTTTCAAAAGGGTGTAACTTGAAGGAAATATGGTCATGAGGAAATTAGAAAAAAAAGCAAATTAAAGCTCCAACTTCCTAGTTTTTAGATTTTGAGTTCAAAAATTTATAGTATCAGCAGCTTTTTGAGTAATATAATAATTATTAAGTATCAAATTGCAGATATGACCCAGTGGAATTAGATCCAGAAGAGATGTGTCCGTTGGCGGCTTCCCAGCCCCAAGTACTCTCGAACTATTCAGTTTCCGATGCTGTAGCAACATACTACCTCTACATGCAGTACGTGCATCCATTCATTTTTGCTTTATGCACTATTATCCCATGTGAACCTGACGAAGTACTTAGGAAAGGCTCCGGTATGTTCCCTATTATTGCGTTGTCACATTTTTAATTGAAATGGTCCAGGTACGTTGTGCGAAGCCCTACTGATGGTTGAAGCCTTTCACGGGAACATAATTTTCCCCAATAAGGAGGAAACTGTTTTGAATAAACTCACCGATGATGGTCACGTCCTCCATCAGGAGACTTACGTTGGTGGACACGTCGAAGCTTTGGAATCTGGGGTTTTTCGCGCTGACATTCCTTGTCGGTTTCGTTTGGTACCCGATGCTTTAGATAAACTGATTGAAAAGCTTCCAAATACCTTGAGACACTGCCATTGAGGTCGAAGAGGGAGTTCCTTTGGATCAAGTGACGAATTTGGATGAAGTTTCCCAAGAAATCATAGATAAATTATCCTCTTTGAAGGTACAAGCCTTATCGGTCATAACTGAAATTTAAGTCCGACGTTTTTCGCAGAAACAACCCATGAGGCTAGAGCGACCGTTGATATATCACTTAGACGTTGGGGCCATGTATCCAAATATAATTTTAACCAATCGGCTGCAACCGTGCTCAATAGTGGACGAAACCATGTGCGCATCTTGCGATTTTAATAAACCAGGGGCCACTTGTAAAAGAAACATGGAATGGATGTGGCGAGCTGAATACAGTAAGTGCCAAATTCTGGCCCCTCTTTTAACTCTACACGGGACAATTTCAGTGCCCGCCTCAAGGAATGAATACCACAGAATTCCAACAACAGTTAGAAACGGAGAAATTCCCACCTCAGTTCCCCGGAGGCCCCCAGAGAGCCTTCCATCAGCTTTCCAGGCTTGAACAAGCCGAATACGAAAAGAAACGTCTCTTGGTCTACTGCCGGAAAGTCTACAAAAAGCAGAAGGTGACCAAAGTCGAAGAAAGAACCACGACGATCTGCCAAAAAGAGAATTCGTTCTACGTGGACACCGTCAGAGCTTTCAGAGATAGAAGGTAACATTATCGAAAATTTATAACTTTCACTAATTGGGGGCTCATAGGTACGAATATAAGGGGTTGTCCAAGAAGGCGAAACAAGCGTTGGTGGCCGCCATCAAAGGCGGGGACGCCGGCGAGATAAAATCCGCCAAAAATCGCGAAGTCCTCTACGATTCGCTTCAGTTGGCCCATAAATGCATTTTGAACTCTTTCTATGGTTACGTCATGCGAAGGGGGTAAGTAAACTGCTGCATAGTTTCAGATAGAAGACCAAGTGTTCATTTTAGGGCTCGTTGGCACAGTATGGAGATGGCGGGAATCGTGTGCTACACAGGCGCCAATATCATCATGAGAGCCAGGGAAATAATCGAGCAAGTTGGTCGCCCCCTGGAGCTGGATACCGATGGGATTTGGTGCGTTTTACCCGCCTCGTTCCCCGAGAATGTCACCGTGCGTACAACGCACGAGAAAAAGAAAAAGTTGATCGTTTCATACCCCAATGCCGTGCTAAATGCGATGGTTAAAGAGTATTTTACCAACGATCAGTATCACGAGTTGGTCAACCCTGAAACACTGGAGTACGTTCAAAGGGATGAAAATTCTATTTTCTTTGAAGTCGATGGGCCATATAAAGCTATGGTTTTGCCCGCCTCGAAAGAAGAAGGAAAGAAATTGAAGAAGCGTTACGCGGTTTTCAATTTTGATGGTTCTCTAGCTGAATTGAAGGGGTTAGTTCGACTTTTAGCATATATCGTAAATTTTTATCAGAATTCTTCCTTTTTTTTTAATCAGAGGATGAACCGAATAAACAAAAAGGGTCGAATGCTTATTTTTATAAACATTCTGAGCATTGAATTCCTTTTTAGGAAATAGGAATTCAATCCTTTTTGGGAATTTAACTCCTTTTTGGGAATTTAATTCCTTTTTAGGAATTCAGTTTTGAGGAAGAATCAATTTTAGAGTAAATGAAAATTCTTCCTTTTTTTTATCAGAAAATGAACCGAATAAACAAAAAGAGTCGAATGCTTATTTTTATAAACATTCTGAGTATTGAATTCCTTTTTAGGAATTAGGAATTCAATCCTTTTTGGGAATTCAATTCCTTTTTGGGAATTCAAATCCTTTTTAGAAATTCAGTTTTGAGAAAGAATCAATTTTAGAGCAAATGAAAATTCTTCCTTTTTTTATCAGAAAATGAACCGAATAAACAAAAAGAGTCGAATGCTTATTTTTATAAAGATTCTGAGCATTGAATTCCTTTTTACGAATTAGGAATTCAATCCTTTTTGGGAATTCAACTCCTTTTTTGGGAATTCAATTCCTGTTTAGGAATTCAGTTTTGAGAAAGAATCAATTTTAGAGTAAATGAAAATTCTTCCTTTTTTTATCAGAACATGAACCCAATAAACAAAAAGAGTTAAATGCTTAGTTTTATAAACATTCTGAGTATTGAATTCCTTTTTAGGAATTCGATCCTTTTTTGGAATTCAATTCCCTTTTGGGAATTCAATTCCTGTTTAGGAATTCAGTTTTGAGAAAGAATCAATTTTAGAGTAAATGAAAATTCTTCCTTTTTTTATCAGAACATGAATCGAATAAACAAAAAGAGTCGAATGCTTATTTTTATAAACATTCTGAGTATTGAATTCCTTTTTAGGAATTAGGAATTCAATCCTTTTTGGGAATTCAATTCCTTTTTAGGAATTTAGTTTTGAGAAAGAATTAATTTTAGAGTAAATAAAAATTCTTACTTTTTTTATCAGAAAATGAACCAAATAAACAAAAAGAGTCGAATGCTTATTTTTATAAACATTCTGAGTATTGAATTCCTTTTTAGGAATTTCAGGACTTCGGAATCCTTTTTAGGGAAATTCCAATTCCTTTTTAGGAATTTCAGTTTTGAGAAAGATCATTTTAGGAGCTAAATGAAAATTCTTCCTTTTTTTATCAGAAAATGAACCGAATAACCAAAAAGGAGTCGAATGCTTTCATTTTTATAACATTTCTGTAGCTATTGAGTTCCTTTTTTTAGGAAATTTAACTTACTCGAGACTAGGAATCATTGATGTTAGGAATTAGGAATTCAATCCTTTTTGGGAATTCAATTCCTTTTTAGGAATTCAATTCTTTTTTAGGAATTCAGTTTTGAAAAATAATCAATTTTGGAGCAAATGAAAATTCTTCCTTTTTTTAATCAGAAAATGAACCGAATAAACAAAAAAAGTCGAATGTTTATTTTAATAAACATTTTGAGCATTGAATTCTTTTTTAGAAATTCAATTCTTTTTTAGGAATTCAGTTTTGAGAAAGAATCAATTTTAGAGTAAATGAAAATTCTTCCTTTTTTATCAGAAAATGAACCGAATAAACAAAAAGAGTCGAATGCTTATTTTTATAAACATTCTGAGTATTGAATTCCTTTTTAGGAATTAGGAATTCAATCCTTTTTGGGAATTCAATTCCTTTTTGGGAATTCAATTCCTTTTTAGGAATTCAATTCTTTTTTAGGAATTCAATTCTTTTTTAGGAATTCAATTCTTTTTTAGGAATTAGGAATTCAATCCTTTTTGGGAATTCAATTCCTTTTTGGAATTCAATTCCTTTTTGGGAATTCAATTCCTTTTTGGGAATTCAATTCCTTTTTGGGAATTCAATTCCTTTTTGGGAATTCAATTCCTTTTTGGGAATTCAATTCCTTTTTGGAATTCAATTCCTTTTTGGGAATTCAATTCCTTTTTGGGAATTCAATTCCTTTTTGGGAATTCAATTCCTTTTTGGAATTCAATTCCTTTTTGGGAATTCAATTCCTTTTTGGGAATTCAATTCCTTTTTAGGAATTCAATTCTTTTTTAGGAATTCAATTCTTTTTTAGGAATTCAATTCTTTTTTAGGAATTCAGTTTTGAGAAAGAATCAATTTTAGAGTAAATGAAAATTCTTCCTTTTTTATCAGAAAATGAACCGAATAAACAAAAAGAGTCGAATGCTTATTTTTATAAACATTCTGAGTATTGAATTCCTTTTTAGGAATTCAATTCTTTTTTAGGAATTCAGTTTTGAGAAAGAATCAATTTTAGAGTAAATGAAAATTCTTCCTTTTTTATCAGAACATGAATCGAATAAACAAAAAGAGTCGAATGCTTATTTTTATAAACATTCTGAGTATTGAATTCCTTTTTAGGAATTCAGTTTTGAGAAAGAATCAATTTTAGAGTAAATGAAAATTCTTCCTTTTTTATCAGAACATGAATCGAATAAACAAAAAGAGTCGAATGCTTATTTTTATAAACATTCTGAGCATTGAATTCCTTTTTAGGAATTAGGAATTCAATCCTTTTTGGGAATTCAATTCCTTTTTGGGAATTCAATTCCTTTTTGGGAATTCAATTCCTTTTTGGGAATTCAATTCCTTTTTGGGAATTCAATTCCTTTTTGGGAATTCAATTCCTTTTTAGGAATTTAGTTTTGAGAAAGAATCAATTTTAGAGTAAATGAAAATTCTTCCTTTTTTATCAGAAAATGAACCGAATAAACAAAAAGAGTCGAATGCTTATTTTTATAAACATTCTGAGCATTGAATTCCTTTTTAGGAATTCAGTTTTGAGAAAGAATCAATTTTAGAGCAAATGAAAATTCTTCCTTTTTTTAATCAGAAAATGAACCGAATAAACAAAAAGAGTCGAATGCTTATTTTTATAAACATTCTGAGCATTGAATTCCTTTTTAGGAATTCAGTTTTGAGAAAGAATCAATTTTAGAGTAAATGAAAATTCTTCCTTTTTTATCAGAACATGAATCGAATAAACAAAAAGAGTCGAATGCTTATTTTTATAAACATTCTGAGCATTGAATTCCTTTTTAGGAATTCAGTTTTGAGAAAGAATCAATTTTAGAGTAAATGAAAATTCTTCCTTTTTTATCAGAACATGAATCGAATAAACAAAAAGAGTCGAATGCTTATTTTTATAAACATTCTGAGCATTGAATTCCTTTTTAGGAATTAGGAATTCAATCCTTTTTGGGAATTCAATTCCTTTTTGGGAATTCAATTCCTTTTTGGGAATTCAATTCCTTTTTAGGAATTCAATTCTTTTTTAGGAATTCAATTCTTTTTTAGGAATTCGATCCTTTTTTGGAATTCAATTCCTTTTTGGGAATTCAATTCCTTTTTAGGAATTCAGTTTTGAGAAAGAATCAATTTTAGAGTAAATGAAAATTCTTCCTTTTTTTTATCAGAAAATGAACCGAATAAACAAAAAGAGTCGAATGCTTATTTTTATAAACATTCTGAGTATTGAATTCCTTTTTAGGAATTCAATTCTTTTTTAGGAATTAGGAATTCAATCCTTTTTGGGAATTCAATTCCTTTTTGGGAATTCAATTCCTTTTTGGGAATTCAATTCCTTTTTAGGAATTCAATTCTTTTTTAGGAATTCAATTCTTTTTTAGGAATTCAGTTTTGAGAAAGAATCAATTTTAGAGTAAATGAAAATTCTTCCTTTTTTATCAGAACATGAATCGAATAAACAAAAAGAGTCGAATGCTTATTTTTATAAACATTCTGAGCATTGAATTCCTTTTTAGGAATTTAGTTTTGAGAAAGAATCAATTTTAGAGTAAATGAAAATTCTTCCTTTTTTTTATCAGAACATGAATCGAATAAACAAAAAGAGTCGAATGCTTATTTTTATAAACATTCTGAGTATTGAATTCCTTTTTAGGAATTCAGTTTTGAGAAAGAATCAATTTTAGAGTAAATGAAAATTCTTCCTTTTTTATCAGAACATGAATCGAATAAACAAAAAGAGTCGAATGCTTATTTTTATAAACATTCTGAGTATTGAATTCCTTTTTAGGAATTCAGTTTTGAGAAAGAATCAATTTTAGAGTAAATGAAAATTCTTCCTTTTTTATCAGAACATGAATCGAATAAACAAAAAGAGTCGAATGCTTATTTTTATAAACATTCTGAGTATTGAATTCCTTTTTAGGAATTCAGTTTTGAGAAAGAATCAATTTTAGAGTAAATGAAAATTCTTCCTTTTTTTATCAGAACATGAATCGAATAAACAAAAAGAGTCGAATGCTTATTTTTATAAACATTCTGAGTATTGAATTCCTTTTTAGGAATTCAATACTCGGAATTTTTAGGAATTCAATTCTTTTTTAGGAATTCAGTTTTGAAAAATAATCAATTTTGGAGCAAATGAAAATTCTTCCTTTTTTTAATCAGAAAATGAACCGAATAAACAAAAAAGTCGAATGTTCATTTTAATAAACGTTTTGAGCATTGAATTCTTTTTTAGAAATTCAGTTTTGAGAAAGAATCAATTTTAGAGTAAATGAAAATTCTTCCTTTTTTATCAGAACATGAATCGAATAAACAAAAAGAGTCGAATGCTTATTTTTATAAACATTCTGAGCATTGAATTCCTTTTTAGGAATTAGGAATTCAATCCTTTTTGGGAATTCAATTCCTTTTTAGGAATTTAGTTTTGAGAAAGAATCAATTTTAGAGTAAATGAAAATTCTTCCTTTTTTATCAGAACATGAATCGAATAAACAAAAAGAGTCGAATGCTTATTTTTATAAACATTCTGAGCATTGAATTCCTTTTTAGGAATTCAATTCTTTTTTAGGAATTAGGAATTCAATCCTTTTTGGGAATTCAATTCCTTTTTGGGAATTCAATTCCTTTTTGGGAATTCAATTCCTTTTTGGGAATTCAATTCCTTTTTGGGAATTCAATTCCTTTTTAGGAATTCAATTCTTTTTTAGGAATTCAATTCTTTTTTAGGAATTCAATTCTTTTTTAGGAATTCAGTTTTGAGAAAGAATCAATTTTAGAGTAAATAAAAATTTGCATTTTTTACGTCCTAACATGTCAACCTTCCAACTAGAAATTGTTCCTTTTGTAACTTTTTTTTTTAAGTTTAATCCACTCGCAAACGGTAACCCCATTATGCACTGCGAGTAGGATGCGGAAACAAAGATAGATGGCGATGAACCGCCTTCTTAAACAAGGATAGGTTGTAATTTTTGGTGAAAATTCCTTTCGGTAACAAGTTCCATAATTTGGAAGTTCTATAGAAAAAAGAGTCTCCGTAAACAGTTTTCCCCAAAATTACACTGTTATTCTCGAAGTTTTGAAATGTAGAATTCTTTTTATAAATGTCGACTTTTGTTTAAAAAAAAACTACTTTTTTTATTTCTTTTAAGGGCGTCGCAATTATATTCGTACTTTTGTAGGATTTAGAAGATTTATACAACGTGATCGAATGGCAAAAAGTTGGGGCGAGAGCAATTGTGAGACATTACCTCAATAGCGAGCGAATCTTGGAGTTAATGAAGGAACAAGCTCGTTACTTTCATCTACCGCTGGGGAACATGCCCTCGGATCCGGCTATCTTTGGAGCTGATCTGTTTTACGCCAGACACTTGGTTAAACATAATCATGTACTTTGGTGCTCGCCGCTAGATAAACCAGACTTGGGTGGAAGCCAGGAGAATGATGCAAGGTAACTACTTCTGTACTTACCTTGCGAAGCATTGGGAAGCTGAAAACTCCCAGAACACGTTCTTGGCTTTATCAGAAGTACAGCTCTGGTTAACCCAAGAACACATTTGCCTTCTTGCGTTTACCAGAGCTGTACTTCTGATAAAGCCAAGAACGCAAACGTGTTCTGGGGGATTTCAGCTTTTCAGAAACGTCCCAATGCTCTTAAGACTTGTAGATTTGTGTGGGATTGTTTGGCTTTTAGTTCCTGACATGCTTTGATTTATAAAAACTTTTCAGACTCTTGGCGGAAAACCAAGAGGGCGCAAGCGAAATATGCAACAAACCAGGCTGGTACTCCACGGTCTGCGTCGAATTAGACATCGACAGTTTAGCCATAAACACCCTACTGCAAGCCCACCACGTTTCAGACATAGAAGGGCACCAGCAGCGTGACGGCGTTCGATGCGGCCGCTATAACATCATTGGACGACCTCGTCGGCAACAACCAAGCGATGACGTCGTACGACGAGACAACGAGGTGCGCTGAAGCGTTCCGTATCTTGAGAACGATGGCGAGCGAATGGATGAGGGACATATCGCTCTATAGGAACGTTTTCGCCGACTTCCAAGTCATACACTTCTACAGGTGGTTGCGCTCGCCCAAAGCTTTGCTCTACGACCCAGCACTGTTGAGGACTTTGCAAAATTTGATGAAGAAATTGTTCCTGCAACTAGTCGCCGAATTCAAGCGTTTGGGGTGCATGATTATCTACGCGAATTTCAATAAAATCGTAATCTGTTCTAAAAAGAAGAATGTGGAAGATGCTCTAGCTAACGTTGAGTTCATCGTAGCTTCAATTAGAAATAAAGAACTCTTTCATTCTCTTGAAATCACTTACAGGTACATGTTAGCGTAGGTTTTTTTAGTTTTGTTCAAGTTTTTTTAGTTTAGTTCAAGTTTTTTTAGTTCAAGTATTTTTAGTTTAGTTTCAGTTAGACTATAATGTTAGTAATTGTATATTCCACAGGCAATGTTGGGAGCAATTGGTTTGGTTGGATCCTGCTAATTACGCTGGTATACCCGGGAAATTACCAGAGAATATGCGAGAAGAAAGCATTGAGCCCCAAACTGAAGAAGAGGAAAATGACGAAGACAAGGAGGATGAGGTGACTACAAATGAATTGTTCACAAATTCTGGTTTTGCTTGACAAGTTTTGGTAGAACTGACTGGTCCTCAGTTATCTTAAAAATTGAAATACAAATTTTGTCCCCTGAAACCAAGAAAGATTTGTATTTAAATTTTTGACAAGTGTTCTTTAAATGTTGAAATTAATCATGGTTCAGTTTAAAATACAAATCTTGTCCCCTGAAACCAAAAAAGATTACAAAACACAACAGAGGTTGCTCTAACGCGTTTCGATATCCAAGTTATCATTTTCAAAGCAACCTCTGTTGTTTTTTTTAATCTTTCGCTTTCAGAGGACAAGATTTGTATTTTAAACCGAACCATGATTAATTTTAACATTTGGTTTCAAGGGACAAGATTTGTATTTCAATTCTTGACGATAACCGAGGACCAGTCCGTTCCACCAGAAAAAAAAGGTTCAGTTTTTTATAGAAAATTTTCTCGATTATTTCCTGCGATTCAGTCAATAGCCACGACCACTACAAGTTGTCTTTTTCAGCCAGTGGTTATGATGAACTGGAATTTAGCTGAGCATCTGCCCGAGAGAGCTGGATGTCGAAATAGCTTCAACACCGTCATCGCTGGATATATAAATGCAATCCACATGAAACTGAGCGAAAATAGAAATAGCACCATAGCTAGAGCTGTTCTCAGTCAACCTTGTTTAGGCCTTGCAGCACACGAAGATGTTGCCAATTACGCCAAGGAGTTGATCTCCGGAGAAATAAGTCAAACGTTATTCCAGTACGTTTTAAACTTTTTTACCGCATTCATGCCCAACGTTGGGTTTCCCATATTCTTATGAGAAAACACTTGGGCCTGAATAGGTTAATTAATTGAATTCTGAAGCTGGTTAGATTAATTTTAAAAAAATCTAATTCTGAAGCTAGCCACAATAATTTAAAAAAATTCTAATTCGTGAACCAACCAATTAATCTAAGCCAACCAGCTCATTAGTATAAATTTATTCTTAGATATTTTAAGGTCATAATCCACTTATAATTTACAGAATTACAGAGAAACTAAATAATATTCTGCCGCCAAAGCCTGACGGAACAAGTCCAGTTTTGGATTTCGTAAAAGCGATCTGTCACGTGTTCAGCCTTGATCCCGCTATTGGGGAATGTGTTGATCACCTAAAAAGCAATCTGCTGCGTCTGATAGGTTTGATCTGTTACTTATTTGAAGTACCTTAGTTGTTTTAATTGGAAAGATAATAGAAAATTCATCAACAGAAAATTCATCGATAGAAAATTAATCGAGTTTGGTTTTAGGTGTGGGCGAATTCTCAGAAAAAGCCATCTGGCGCGACCCCACTGTCTCTTATGTGATACCCCAAATTATTTGCAAGGCGTGCAACCATTGTAGAGATATAGATTTGGGTAGGGATCCCCATAGATCGGAGCATGCCTGGTTGTGTCCCCTATGTAACACGCCTTATGATAATTTCGAAATTGAGAGTCTACTGCTAGATATCATAAGTCGAAAGTTTTTGGCCTACAGTTTACAAGATCTTCAATGTAAAAAATGTGCCGAGGTAAATTGTTCCTGCTTGTAGATTGCTTTTAATCGATTTAAACCTTTCAGATTAAAATGGAGGACTTAATGAAACACTGCCACTGTTCTTCAGATTTTCGATGTTTGGTTTCAAAAAATGACTTGGTTGAACTGATGAAAACATTTTTCTCACTTGGGGAAACGTTCAACATGATAGCCTTGAAAGAAACTGTTGATAAAACATTAAAACTTGTGTTATGAACTTATTTTATTCATTTAAAGTTGCTGTTCGTTTTGTATTTTTAATATTATATTTATTACCAAAGTTTGAAACTATTTAAAAAAATCCCCCTTCCCATTTAAATTTAATCTGAAAATGTCTACATTAATCTGAAGATTCGACTTAGGAGAAAAGCTAAAATGATAAGCTTGAACTAAAAAAAAAAACTAGGCACAAACCTTTCCAAATTTCTGCGATTGATGCTGCAATTGTCTGAATCATTTTATTGAGGGGAGTCAGGTGCGACTCCTGTCGGTAAAACAATTCGAATATTATGACAAAAGAATGTAAAGTCAATCCCAATGTTGTATAAAAAATTAGAAAAAAACTAAATTTTGAAAGAATTTTTGTTTTTTAGGAAACTCGAACATGTTTACCTACTAAGTTGACATTTAAAGACTAAAATTATACTCAGCTCTATAACTTCATTATAAAATAGAATAAAGTAAACATATGTTTATAATAAAGCACGAATCTTCAACTTGTTTTGATGCTCGATGACTCGACATTCCAATTTTTACCAATTTTTTTGTTATTAGATTATATCCTATAAAAATAGAACATCTTAGCGTCCCCAAATTAACTTTAGAGCAGTTTAACAGATTAATTAAAAGCGTAATGGTCCTGTTGAAAATAAGACAAGGATATAAATTTAAATTAATATATTTATTAGGAAATGCTTAACAGAATTCTACAACCTTATAAATACATTTACTTAGTTTCCAAGTTGACTGGGTCTATTTTTGGTTCGTCAAACTTGAACGATGGGAACTTAGTCATGTCGACACCTGAGCCACCACCGAATTGTTTTGTGATTTTCTCGAGCTCCCTTTGCAGTTCCTTTTGTATATCAGGGCTAGGCTCCAGTAGTTTGTTACCACTAAAATATCGAATAATTTTACTCCTCATTGCCGGTACCCCATAAACTAATTCGCATAAAAGCACTCACCCTCCACTTTTTTGCCTATATTCACGAATCTTATCAACAAACAACTGCTGAATTGGATCGCTCGCTTTTTGCAAGCACGGCGCTAATATCCCGATGTTTCTGGTGCAAACAGCACTACGGACTGAAGTCTTCACGTTGTTCAAAAGGGTAGAGGACAACATCTAAAAACCGCATTACATAACACCTTCCTTAACGGAAAAATTGCATTATACTTACCCTTTTTAGTTATAATTCGACTAAATCGAAAGTGTAGAAACTGAGAAATGTGATCTAAAGCTTTGATTAAAGATTTTTTTTGACGAAAAGGAGCCCCGAATTACGAACTCCTGGGTGCTATTTGAACCATAGATCGATCAGAACCAAAGACAAGATCAAAACACCACAAGAATTCATCTGTCAATTTGATCTAGTAGAGAAAATTTATCTATGTTTAAATGAATATAAAATTCTGTACTCTGTACCAGAGTTAAATATCTAAACTTGTAAATCACGGTAATAGAACAGGAGCAAATTCTGAGATTTTACCACATTGATATGAGTTAAATCCCATTTTATATTCTGTTACATTAAAAAAACACACATTTTTGGACGCTCACTACTAACGCGCCCTCTGGTTATTTACTCTGTACTGAACACGCGAACAGTTCCATAATATGGTGACTACCAATTGTTTGAAATCAGTGTTGCCATATATTTGAAGATAAAATTCCGTACATACGCAGTTAAAATTATCGTATTTTCACAAAAATTACCGCACGTTATTTTATTACCTATTACTCATCTTAAAAACTCTTACGTTACACACGTATAAATAGACACAACACAAAACTAAAAAAAAGTTTACTTGCTTTTTTTTTTGAAGTAAAAAATTCAAAAACGTAGAAAAGACAATTTGAAAAAAAATATTCACAAAATTTTTACTCCCCTCCCCCAAATCGCGAGACTAAAGTAAAAATTCGAATTTATTTTCGAAACTTTAAAAAAAAGTCACAATATCGAGTTTAAAGTCGAATTTTCTGAAAAAAAAGTTTAAATTTCAAGTCCCAATTCGAAATTTAACGATAGAAGCCGAAATGTCGACTTAGAACTCGAAATTTCAATTTTTTTGTCAAAAATTCCACTTTAATCTTAGAATTTAAAGAAAAAAGTCAACATTTTGGTTAATAAAAATTGAAATTGCTGAACGCAGCCTGCTGCTAGCTCTCAATGTTAAATGGAATGTGGCAACTGTTATCTGCCTAACCTAACCATAGAATACAGAAATGTCGACTTTAATCTCGAAACTTTGTAAAAGAAAGTTGAAATTTCAAGATTAACCACGAAATGTCCACTCATAAATTATAAAACTGTGCAAAAATTAATATGCTAAATTACTTAACAACTTTACTGATATTAAATAGTAAAACGTAAATGACCGTATTTTTAGTATGGTATTTATATTTGGACCGTACACCGCACTTTTGTCAGAATTACCGTACATATACGGTAATTACCGTATGTATGGCAACACTGTTTGAAATTTAAAAAGTAAGAAGAAGAGTACACGTAAACGTCAAACGTCTTTCTAGGTTAAGTTGGCATCTGTTATTATTTTGTGCAAATTATTTTGGAATTAACAATCCACTCGACAAAAAAATGGTTTCCCTGGTGCAATCAATCGATACCGGCCACGAGGATATGATTCACGACGCTGAGGTGGACTACTACGGCTTGAGATTAGCGACTTGTTCCTCCGACAACAGCGTAAAGGTTTACGATATCAAAAACGGTAATACTCTCCTAGATGACTTGAAGGGACACTTCGGCCCCGTCTGGCAGTTAGCTTGGAGCCACCCCAAGTTTGGCAATTTACTAGCATCGTGTTCCTACGATCGGAAAGTCATAATATGGAAAGAGACAAATGGAAAATGGGGAAAATACTACGAGTACGCCAACCACGATTCTAGCGTTAATTCCGTGCAGTTCGCCCCTCCGGAATACGGACTCGTTCTCGCATGCGGCAGCAGCGACGGATCAATATCCATATTAACTTACATGGCTGAAACGAATACGTGGGATGCTAAGAAAATACAAAACGCTCACGCCATAGGTTGTAACGCGGTGTGTTGGTCGCCTGCAGTTTTCCCCGAATCCGCCTTCGATAATAACGAGAGTAATCCCGTATTTTTAAAAAGACTAGTTTCCGGCGGTTGTGACAATTTGGTTAAAATTTGGAAAGAAGAACAAGATCGATGGGTTGAAGAAACCAAACTCGAAGTACATTCGGATTGGGTTCGAGATGTCGCTTGGGCGCCGTCCGCTGGGCTTCAACGGCACATTATCGCTAGCTGCTCTCAGGATCGTCGGGTTATTATTTGGACGAGTGAAGATCTCACCAATTGGAATTCCACAGTATTGCAAACTTTTGATGATGTCATTTGGAATGTCAGTTGGTCTTTGAATGGGAACATTTTGGCTGTTTCCGGAGGGGATAATAAGATTACACTTTGGAAGCAAAGCTTGGAAGGGAATTGGCAATGTATTAGCGATGTTTCCAAAGGACAAGGACAAATTTCGAATCAGTAGTTTGCCTTTAAATGTGTACCATATGAATTTTATTATACTTTTTAATCATAAATATAAGTGTTACTTAAGACTGATTTATTTTATTTTCCAACAAGTTAGTTTCCGTGTCCTACTGAACTTTGTAAGCTCATCCATCGAGATATTAAAAAAAACGTGGAAATGTTACCTAATATATCAAAAGTAATATAAAACGGTAAGAAGTATAAAAACTTGAAATTTAAATACCATGTTTTATGATTTCTAAATTCTATCAGGTGTCTCGATGTTAGGTACTGTAATTTTTCCTGCCTCTCGCCAAACTTAAACATTTTTATTTTTGAGAAATCAGGTGTAACACTTGATGATAATTTTTTTCAGTTGACAATATTATTAAGAGTATCCTATTTTTTTTACCCGATAGCTCTAACTATATATCACAAGTACTGCATTTCTATAAATTAATTTTCATTCAAATGAAACTACAATTGAAATGATTTAACGTATTTTACTATATACACATTTATCACACTATTTACTCACATATTCAATTATTTTATATTGGGATATTTCCTCAATAAGATATTTAGCTGTTTGTGAGACAACTTCTTTTCTCCGGGCGTTAGAACCCCCTTCATTTCCTGCTCTTTTTTCTGATACTTCTTCGTGACACTTTGCGGAGTAACATTTTTGGAAAGACTCTATTTCTTTGCTACATAATTTCTGGTCGAATTCGTTGTTTTTAAAGCAAGCAAATAATACGGACATTTCGTGCAAACATGCAACATCCGAAGATTTATCGCCTTTGCCGGACACTTCAGGTTTCAGTTTCAGCGGTAGGATTGGTTTAAACGGAACTGGTTCTTTTGGATTTCCTCGGGCCAACTGCCACAAACTGGTCAACCTCATTTTTAATAAACGTATGTCCTTAAATATAGGTTGCGAAAAATGTACAAAGGTTTCTAAATTCTAATAAATCGGAAAATATTTTAGTGAATTTGTAGGTTATAAACGTGACAGTGTCGCCAACCCTATCAAAGTTACCAATTGTCTGTTGAAAGCAAGTATTACATATATGGTTGAAAGCAATATTATAAATATACAGCTCACCATAAAATGAATCAGGAGATTCACAAGAAGTTTTACTAAAGACCAAGAAACTGTAAATCTAGTTTTTGTTATAAAACTTCTGTAAAAAGTAACCGCAGATTCACAATTAATACGGAGGCATTGGCAACAGTGTGTAGAACATAGAAATTCCAATGACGAGAAGCGCCAATGCTATAATTTTTTGATAGATGTTCCTACACGCCATTTTTAACTCCATATCATACATATTACTTCGACCCCATGTAAAAATATCTTTTTTTACGATTGTTTGAAAATCGACTTGTTGAATCAAAAATTTTTAATTCATTCATTTCCAAAATATCCATCTTTTTTCAATATGCCTCTATTTAATTCAGCATATAATAAACTAGTATTAAAAGGAAAATGATAATCATGTTTATCTGGAATTTTTAATCCTCAAAATATCAAATGCATTTTATGATATAGTGATTGCAAATATGAACCGGATTCAAACAAACTATTCAGTGACTTAAATGCAGCCCGTTCAAAATAATCAGTTACGACTAAATAAGGACACATTAAAAAAAAAGATAATTTAATGTGAAAATTCTGAAAAATCGAATACAGTACATGATTTATTGTAAATAACATAATTTAGTACAATTACATTTCCATTAGAAAAAGTGACCAAAGGACTTTTGAACAAATGTACTAATTTATAAATGATTTTCTTTGCAATCCTAACAGATTCAAAAATTAACCACTAAAAAATAAATATTTAAACTTACATACATTATACAGGATGAACTTATGTTATCTGTGAAAAAATCATTTTAGCAGCTGATTAAACATAAAATACTTTACTTTTATGGTTTTACTGTCAAATACGAGTCAATAATTCACCTGAGATGACTAAAATTTCATACAAAGAGTACAGCTGGCTGCGTTATAAAAAATATTTTTCGTCAAATAAATCAGCGCATCCTCCAGTCAAGTTGTATTAAAAATATATAATACACTACGAAATAAAACTATTCTAATATACAGAAAATAAACCTGGAACACAAAATCAAAGGATACAAATTACCCCTTGTATTGGGAACAAAAAAAAAAAAAAAATTAAAATGCATGGTCAATATACTAATTGAGGAAATGTAAAAGTTAACCCAATTAACACCGGAATTACTTTGCTAATAAAATCAAAAAGTGATGAAACTGCAGAATAACAATACAGAGGTATTTTGTACTCTCTGCGCAGCACAGATATCATCACTGAAACATAGTCAATAATAACTGTAAGATGTTAAAGTCTTTGAAGAGATCGCACTCAGTATTTACACCTCTGTTTGTACATCTTCATTTATCAACATCTATTTTCACGCGATCCCGAAGACGCTTCGCTGGCGGCTCATCCATATCATTTTCATCTAGTCCAGGTAGCTGAATCTTCGTTTCGGACGCCTCTGACGGCTGCAAAGAGAAATAACCCCATTAGAAGCGCCACATATGGCGTCTACAAATCTAATTACTATTCCAGTTGTCATCCACTGTTCCACATACATGTCGTATAATTGAATAATCTGGTTACATAACCAGTAATGAGGGAATTTCATTTAATATGGGTTGTAAGCAACACTATAAAAACGCCCTTGCAACGACAGCGCTTACAATTGTTAAATTTAGCAATAAACTGATACTCTAAGGGTGCAGTTTAGATTAGACACTTTATTCTGTATATTTCTCTCTGACATAAGTGTCACCTATCCTAAGAGAAGCTGTCCAAGATTTATCTACACAGCTGGGAGGAGATGGCTTCTCTCAGGATAGTGAAACTTATGTCAGAGAGACACATACAGAATAAAGTATCTAATGTAAACAGACCCTTACACTATGTTATAGATTAATGCCCAATTAATTAAAGACTAGACCACACTGATATCAAGGTGCAAGGTTGAGATTTCAACGAACCTAGTAGTAAAATCCAGTTTAAATCTCTTGCACATTTCGATAACATAATTTGTGATTGAACAATAACATGTTCAACCACAAATTATACTTCAAAATTGCATGAAATCTTTGACAGAATTCTAAGAAGTATTTTGACATACCTGGGCATCTATTCCGCCAATAAATGTGTGCTATGTACAAAGAGGCATTAATTCATTGAGCAAGACAAAATATGTGCCTTCACTTACCTCTACGTCTGTACCAAGTGGTCCACATCCTTCTAATTTCGTCCTAACTTTAACCTTCTTCTGTCGCTCGTTATTAAGCATCGACAAAGTAATGCAAGCCTTATTAGGTTGATACTGTAATTCCGGTGGTAGAAATACCCTGTTATTCGTAAAGTCGGGTTGAGGTGAGAAATACATTATTGGTATTCTAGCTTCAGTCGGAAAATCCTTCAAATCGTAATTCACAGTTTTCGTTAGGAGTAAACCAGTGGCTAAATCACAGAGGGCCCAAATTTTCTGCAACAAATTGGTTATGTGACAGGTTTTATAAATTTACGAACTACTTACATAGTTTATCGAATCGTCATCAGGTCTAAGCGCATCCTTATGATTCTTCATTCGTTCGATCAGCATTTTGTAAAATCCATAACTAAAATAATCGACTTTCGTCACCAAAGGTTCCAATATGAACCATAAGCACTGTTTCGCTTTGATCAATGCTTCAACATCATCCCATCTAGTCAATGCCGGGTCATGGGCCAGCACCGGAACAGCAAATACCAGCATGTAATCTGGAAGGATGTGAGGTAGCTGGTTCAAGGCCTTGTCCGCCTGACCCGAACCCATCGTCAAAGTTTTAACGTAGTCCCGCCGCTTATTTATGTCGGCAATCATATAATTTTTAATAGTCTGTCGTAGGCGCGATTCCGGCTCCCGTCCGGCCAAAGCGTAGTAACCCATAAAGTCTAACGGTAGGCACTTGTTCGGTAAACCTTTACTGAGCCCTTTGTGGAGTTTCGCAGCAAATATTTCCCTAACCTGAAACAAGAAAACGCGATAGAGCAACCTTTGTTGTGTCTTTTAATCTTTCTTGGTTTCGGGGGACAAGATTTGTATTTCAATTTTTGAAGATAACCAAGTACCAGTCCAAAAAAAAATGAGTTCAAAGAAAACGTCTTCAAACAGAATCATGAAAACAATTTGTAAAGTATAAAGTAATTCATTGTAAAGTAATTCAAGTTGCAAAATACACACACTGGAAATTCTGAATGGAAATTTTAGTTATAATTAAACATTTTTAGTTTACACTCAATTTTTGAATTTTAGGAAAAAACAATAACAAACCAAAAATCGCAAAATCTGAAGAAAGCCGTCGAAAGTTTAAGTTTAAACTTGAAATTTGCTCAAAAAAGTTAATTTTCAAAAGGTGAAAACTGGATTAAAAAAAAACTTAATTTTGCACAAATTCAAGTAAAAACGTCCAAATTTGGATTTTAGGGAAAATTTCAAGATTCAGCTTGTTTCTGAAAAAAAAACAACGAAATTTTGTAGAAAAAAATACCTAAAAAAATACATTCTGTTTTTAAAGTCGAAATTTTAGGGAAAAAATAACGAATTTAAAAACTAGAAATGTTTGAGAAAAAGCTGAGAACCTCTGAGAAGAGTTTATAAAATAAAAATTTCCACTTGATGAGAATTATTTAGAACAAGTTTAGATTTCAGGTTTAATATTAAAATGAAACATAAAAATTTAAGGTAAAATTCTAGTTTATTCGTATTAATTACCTGTTTAACTTCATCGACCATCAGCTGTGATAAGTTATAGAATTGTTCCGCGGTGTACTGATCACCGACCCCTTTTTGTTCGCAAACTTTCAGCATTGCACAGCCAGCCGCCAATCTCAACCATGACATCTCCGCTTTGCTCAGTTTCCCTGACTGCAGCAGATCGCCCTTATGAAGTATAAACGCGTTCAGCATCCTAAATGTTTTCTGGGCCGAAGTCGTATCCTGTTTAAGACCTAAAAGCCACCTCGCCATAGCTTTTAAGCCTTCTATTTTGCATCTCGTTTCTTCAGGCAGGTCATCTTCGTTGCACCAACCATCACCACTAACCGACTGATATTCGTTTTCCCTGCTATCCTTCACCAATAGTTCTTTAACGATCTAAAATGGGAGATATCAAAACTGAGACATAACAACAAAAGTAATTATCACCTTCCGGGAAACGATATTCTTGATTTGAACCTTATATCTCTCAGGTACGTTAAAAGCGACATGGCCTAAGGTTACAATTGCCGTTCTATAATGCTCGGAATCCGGACAGAGATTATTTTTGACACTCTCTAAGATACTGGGGAATAATATGTCGTGTAATTTTGGCATATTCTTGTAAATGCAGTGAATGGCGCCCTTGGCTTGTTTAGGGGTCCCCGTCTGGGCCAGTTCCTTGCAAATCGGTGCCAGAGTTTCCATCAACTGAGGGAATTGTTCATCTGTGGAAATAAAAATATTGATTTTCGAGAAATTTATAAAATTTTAAATATTTTTTAGAACATTTTTAAGACTATCTCATCAAAGAATTTAACATGTTGCCATTTTCACTGAACAGATTGAACAGATTTTTAAATAGAAATTGGTCGTACAATTTCGTTCAAAAATTTATATTCGAAAGCACTATCAAGTATAATTTTATACAAATGAGTAAACTTACAAAGACATTTGTATTTGCCCAAAAACGTGAAGACGGAAAGGACCAACGGTGCAACATTTTCATCGTCAATCTTTAACAACTTTCAGTAGATGCTCCAATACGTCAGCGTGGTGGAAATGCGAAGGAAACACCACCGACAACATAACGAGCAACTTGAGTCCTCTCTCGCCGGCTGTGGCCGGATGCAACCCCACTTCATCTATAATATTCCCTCCCCTTATGCAATCCTCGACATACCCCACGAGCAATTTAATCGCCACATGATCCACCATCACCGAGCTGATTCTCTCCAGCAGCATCTTAACGGTGTTATAGTACAAATTCGTCATAACCGGCTGCCCTAACTTCTTCAACACCGCCGCCGTCGCTTCCGAGCACTGGCTGCAACTCACGGACGGTCTAGCAACAACTTCCATCATTTCCAACAAGGATTGATCTTTAGTAAGATGCGAGCTGAATTTCGACAGGAATTCATGCGCTTTTACTGGCTCGGGTAAGCATTTGGAAAGTGCTTGGACTTTGTTGGCGATTTCTTTCAAAACGGTCGCATTCGGGGGTTTTCTGTGGAGATCGAGCCATTCTAATACCAGCTTTCTAACACAGAGCTGGTTCTTTTGGAGCTCCATGAAAGCTTTGGTGGCGTGCTCGTCTACAGGTACCCAGGAGATGGTAAAGTTTCTTCATTCGTTCTTCAGGCTGGTAGTTGGTAGGGTACGAGGCATGTGTTGAGGAGTCTTTCGACTAGGAGGCGGTCTTCCATACCTGACATGTAGTAACCGTGTAGTATTTTGTCTTTGATCCAAGTTACCGCCTTTTTGGTCGCCATTGGGACATCGGGGTCACTCAGATGTTTTCTGTATATCATTGCCAAGCCTGACATCGCTTCTTTGCGGATTTTGAACTTTTTATCCAGCGTTCTTTCCTTCACAAACTCCAAAAGATCTTCGGAGTCTGAAACGACTTGGAAGTCTCTTCTGGCAGTTGTTACAATTGCCATAACGAACTTCGTACCTGTTTAAGCAAAAAATCAACTGTCAAAGATTATATAACAAAAAAATGAAAAGCTCTTCCAATCACATTTTTAAATAAGCTTAAAACTTCGATACTGAAATTCGAAAATTAGAAATGTTTCGATTTTAAAATGGAAAATTAAAATAAGGACGTAAAACATTCTCGAAAAAATACAAAATGTTAAAAAAATCAAAATTTTACACTACTTATAATAAAAGAAATGACAAACATATTAAAGTTTTCATATTCAAGTCGAAACTTATTTAGAATCAGAACTGGAGAAACAACAAATAGAAATTATTAAACTTAAAAAGTACAAACTTCAAAAAGGATTTATTAATGTTGTACATTAAAATATAATAATCATACAATTCTGATTAAACAGCAAAATAGTTATACCTGACAGTTTCCTCGGAATCATGCTGTCTCATTTTCAGGGTCTCCGTTATGTCCTTTCTCAAATCTGGATGGTTGAGCAGAAAATGCATCGAATACTGGACACACTTAATACGTATGGCTACGGAAATGTCGTTGAATCGTCCCAAGAAGGCCCTCCACAGAGAATTATGCCGTTTAGCCAATTCAGACTCCTTTTCGCTAAACATGCGCGCTAGTAAAGCGACTGCTCCTAAGCGTTCTTCCTCCTGAACACTCTTCAGCTTGCATTCCAACTGAGGTAAAACCGCCACCAACACTTGAGGACAAATGTGATTCAATTCATAAATCAAATCGTAAACTTTACCACTAATTTGAAGGTTTCTATCCTCTTTACCCAAAATTAACACTTGATTAAAGAAACCTTGAATGTAAGGTTCCAAAGTATCGGAAGTTTTAATAATCAATTCCTTGGCAAGCAAATACGCATTCTTACGATGTGTTTTGTTAGGTTCCACAATATTCATTAATATTATATCTAATAGGTCATTCCCTACCATATCACTCTCGGTAATTAAAGGACAAAGCACGTCCAACATAAAACTCTTCACTCGCCCAGAGTGTTCATCGTTGACAATTTTAAACATCAAATTGAATAAAGCGCAAAAAATCTCCTGACAATCCTCCAGCTCGAAGCACATATTAAATGACTTAACATAAGCAAGATTCTCCAATAAGTAAAAGTAACGTTTAAACGCTGGATCCTTAGGATCTTTCAACCCGGACAACTGGGTAATCAAAAACAAGAATATCGTTTTTACTTGCTCCGGCTCCCTATACGGAGCATCCGGCGCGTAAACTCTCAACACATCGGCTATACAACAAGCGATTAAAAGCTGCACGTCCCGCGACGGGTGTGACAAAAACTGCTCCTCTGCCAAGTGCAGCGCCAACGGTATATACTGCTGATAAGCTCCCTCATCCTGTCCCATGGCCTGGAGGGTATGTGCCAAAGTTTTCAAACGCCGAATCAGCTCGTCTGACCCCAAGTCGTCGCTGATGGGCCGGCACCCCGGCGGATACACAATTTCGGCCATAATCACCCCTAAAACGACCAATTTAACCCTCACAGTCTCTCAACGACTAATCCGTAGGCGAACTGGGGGCCAATATTTACCTGTGCATCAAGTGGAATGCCGATTAGTTTGTGGCTGTTTTTCGTTACAATCTGTTGGCGTATTCGGTCGGTTTACGAGTTTACACTAAGAGTATGCTAAATCACATACTTTCGTGGTGTTCTTATCGTATTTTCAAATTAATTTAATAGTTAAAAAGCATTTTTTGATTAACAAGGACGCTCACAACATAACAGACCGCATCACTGGCTGTTTTACTAAGATGAAGTTAGCGGCGTTCTTCTCTATGGCCGCGTATCGCCAACATTCAAAAGTCAAAGCGTCAGGGTGACTCCACCGCCATTTATATTAAAATGAAAGTCCCTAGATAATTTTTAACTAACTTAAAACTAAAAACGCCAAAATAAAGTATTCCAGAAGGATAATTGTGTAGTTCAAACCAAACTAACACAGTATTTTAATAATATTTACAATAAAATCTAATAATAGTAGCTCTAAGGATCAAGTACTGAGACTATTGCGAGTTTGATTAGACTTCTAACAATTTAAAGCCTGCCACTTACGATGCGATATCTCAGTAGTGTATGTATAGTTCCACAACGCCGCGCCATCTCGTAATAAGTAGAAACATTGTAGTTTGGTTTGCAGGCTTTTTCCTCGATTTTAAACACCAATGATTTATATTTTAATTATTTGTTCATCATTAGACAAAACCGAGACGTATTTATTTTTTTGCTTCGTTTCTCATTTATGTATTTTAGTTTTGATTACGAAAGCGTGGAAAGGACATTAACAAATGTCGAGTTTAAACTGGAAGTTTCGACTTTATTCTCCAAATTTCGACTTTTTGAACAAATTTTCGTGGATAAAGTTAAAATTTCGTCTTTTAATCTTAAAATTTCAACTTTTCTTCATGAAATTTCATCTTTTTTCCCCCAATTTCGAGCCTAAAGTCAAAATTTTTATATTCTATGGTTAGGTTAGGCAGATGACAGTTGCGCCCCACCATACCACTTACATTTAAATATTGACAGTTGGCAGTAAGGTGCGTTCAGTAATTTCTTTTTTATTGACCAAAACTTCGGCTTTTTTCTTGAAATTTCAAGATTAAAGTAGAATTTTCGCAAAAGAAGTCGAAATTTCGAGCTCAAAGACTACATCTCGACTTTAATTGTTAAATTTCGACTTAACACTTGAAATATTAATCTATTTTCTAGAAATTTCGGCTTTAAACTCGCAATTTCGACTTTTTTTTAAATTGCACGATTAAAGTCGAAATTTTTAACCTTAATCTCGGGGTTTGGAGGAAAATAAGGTAGGAAGGCGTAGAAAGGACATCGATTTAAAAAAAAATTGTTTTTTAGAAATCTAAACTTTTTTCTCGAAATTTCGAATTTTTGCTCGAAATTTTAACTTTAGTTTCCATATTTGGACTCTATAAATTCGAAATTTCGCCCTTTTTCTCGAAATTTTAACTTTTTGCTCGAAATTTTATCTCTAATCCCGCAATTTCGGACTTTTTCCTCGAAATTTCGAGTTTTGTTCGAAATTTCCACTTTTTTCTCGAAAGCTCAACTTAACCATAGGAGTTTAATCTCGAAATTTTGAACAAAAATTCGAAATTTTGAGAAAAATGGAAAAATTAACGAAAAAAGTCGAAATTTCGAGATGAAAGTAAAAATCCGGAGATTAAAGTCGAAATTTCGAAAACAAAGTTGTAATTTCGAGATTAAAGTTGAAATCCAGAAGAATTTTAAAAAAAAAAGTTAAATTTTGAGAAAAAAAGTCGGAATTTTGAAACAAGTCAAAATTTTGAAACAAGTCAAAATTTTGAGAAAACAAGTTGAAATTTTGAGAAAAAAAATCGGAAGTTTTAAAAAATAAAATTTCTTTTTAATCGATGTCCGTTTTACGTCTTCGTAGGTGCCGATCTAGCGATTGCGATTTTCCGCTATACAAAAAAAGTCGAAATTTTGAAACAAATCAAAATTTTGAAACAAGTCAAAATTTTGAGAAAACAAGTCGAAATTTTGAGAAAAAAAATCGGAAGTTTTAAAAAATAAAATTTCTTTTTAATCGATGTCCGTTTTACATCTTCGTAAGTACCGATCTAGCGATTGCGATTTTTCGCTATACAAAGTACAAGAGCTTCTAAAAATACAATTGCATCCGACAGCTTACCGTTTAAAGTAAAATTTCTCACCGTGCGATTGTAATGTGTATACTCATCTAACGAGTTTGCACTGCAATCGCATTTAATAAAATCGTATTATGGCGCTGGACCATGTGTGGCGAGCTTAAGAGAGAGAGATAGGAAAACAGACGCACCAGATTAGGGACTTTTTATTTTTCTACGTTGTCTGAACCGTCCGTGTCCATATTAGTTTTTGATTGACGTTTGACATCTCGCAACAAATAGAAAGCAGCAAAAGTGTTAATTACGGATGAAAAAATGCCAAACATTTAACTATTTGATTATGTTGTGCTTCGTCTCCTGTGTTGAAAGATACAAGATTACATATTTCACCCATATATCATCGCGTTTCATCGTAAGTATTCCACCTAAAGCGAAAAAATGAGATTGAGACGATCGACCCGAAATGTCATTGTGTTTGCTTTGTTCCTAACATCTCGCGTTTGTTCCAGGTTTTTAATGTATAAAGGGATGTTTCGACGGTTTCTATTGATGTCAGGATTAGGAACATGTACAAGAGATTGTTCCGGCAGAGGGGAGTGTCACAACGGGACCTGCCTTTGCGAAATTAGGTTTACAGGGGAGATTTGCGATGACCCAAATTTGCCCTACCACGCTGGAATCGGTGGTTTCTTCTTTTTGGTGGCCCTCGTTTGCGCCGTACAGTTGATTATGTGTATCATTTCCGAGTACCATCGGTTGAAGGCGCCCACCTTTTTAAAAGCGTGCAAGATAACGACACAAAAATACATTTACTTCATTATTGGTTTGGCTACGCTAATTCGAGGAGCTTATTTTATTTCACCCGTGAGTATTTTTGTTATCAGATGAATGTTGCACAATTTCGATATTGTTGTGTCATTTGGGATTTATTTTAGAAAATTCGTTAACGAAGTTTTTTCCCAAAACCAAGCCCTTGAAAGTTCAAGTTAATTGCAAAAATAGTTAAAATGAAATTCTTATGGGAGCTTCTCAAATATTTCGATTTATTCTAGTGTATTAGTGAAATTTGGACTCTCTTTATTTTGTTTCATTCCGACACCTTACGGTATAAGGGAATTGATTATATATATATTTATTTTGTTTTAATTTCCAGCGTTTTCTTGAAATTTCTATTTTTCTGTAATTTTTTTGTCCAAATTTAGCCGTTTTCCGAAATCTAGGCTTTCCATTAAAATATATAAGAATTTCGAAGGTTTTGTTGCAAATGTTTTGGGAGCAAACTTTTTGTTTGTACAGTTTATTACAGAATTTTCCATTTCCTAGCAGTTTCCATATGTTTCAGGAGATTTTGATCTTATAGAAATTTAGAGTTCTTCTAATTTTTGCTAAAAAAAAATAATAGAAAAAGTGTTGTTTCAGTTTCAAATCTAGAATTACACTAGAATTTTTTAACGTTTCTTTTGAGTCGATTTGAAGATTTATATCAGGAAGAATCGACATCCTTAGCAGGCAACCTAATAAACATCTTGTTTGATCAAATAGTTGCATAAATAACTTTAAATGGTAAGTACAAATACGAGTTATGCACTGACTAGAATCTGTTGATAGGAAGGAGTTGGTTCATTTCATAGCTTCATTGTAAACTTCATTGTTAGTAGTTTTTGAGTAAGATCTGAATTGTAACGCAAGGTAGTGTCTTACCGTGTACATAATTGAAATTCCTTCTTAAATATTACTTTTTTTTTCACACAAATCGCTGATGCAATACAACAGTTTATTTAGCTCTCGAAAATGAAATAAACAATAAAATAAAAATGATGAATATTTATAGAATTGTAACTACTTTGTTTACATTTTTTTATCTAGGTGATATTTTGAAATACGTCTGATGAAATACCTTCACAGGTTGCACTAAAAGGGAGGTGTAACGTATAAAAAAGCGAAACATACTTTTTTATGGCAACATTTCTTTCCTACAGATTAACTACCTTTTTGGTCTTTTTTTTCTATTTTTTTTATAACTTAATGATGCTGTGTTTGCTTTCGAAACCATCCTCTTCGACTCCCATTGATTAACAATACTCCATGGATTAACAATAATTAGTTTCGGTACCTTTTGGACAGACTATTATTAGAAATATTAATAATATTTGAAATATGTTGGCGGTTTTAGAAAGATTAATGTTCAGTGATTTTATTTTGGAATTCCTTATTGTAATTCTCTCAGTGTAATATTCTTGCAATGCCAAAATGCAGTATAAAATTGCCAATGTGGTAATTTATTGCAAATTTAATGGGTATTTGCGTACATAATATAATATGCACGACTAACTATATGAATATATTAACGTATTAAAAAATAAATAAGTTACAATTATTGTTTTCCGTTTATTACGTTATTAGAACGCGTTCCCGAGAAATGAGCTTTGTAGGTCATTCTGTGTTTATAATTTCAGTGCATGCGGAGTTCCGTGAAACAGCTCTTTAAGTTTCTAACTTAGGTACACAATATTTATTTATTATTTGTTTAAATTATCAATTTGCCACATAGGCAGTGAATTATTATTTATTCAGAGTAGATTTGTCAATTGCTTGGTGTCTGATTGTTGTTGGGAACTCATTTAATTAATGATAATGAAGCACTTACAATTAAATGTGTATAATTAATTAAAAAAAGTTTTTTTTTCGGAAATTATGCGCTAGCAATTCTTATTTATTAGTGTTTTATTATTGTAATCAATTACTTGTCGTCTGGTTCTCAGACTGGTTTTATGTTAGAATTAATTTGAAGTCTAATGAACTGGTTCGGTTAATTGCAAGTGTGCGGATTCATTGGCAATTAAAGCGAGTGATTAAAATGCTTCTTGAAATTCTGACGTGTAATTCGCATCGTTTTAAAATTCCGTGTCCACGCTTTCAATTCTCTTTTGACAGTTAAACCTTTTGTGAATCTTTTAATTCCTGCTTTCGTGTTGAACTTTCGTTGTTTTTTCCAACAAATTTAGATTACATTTTTTTTAAATGTTGACTAATTTTTCGCTCTTAAATTCAAAATTACAAAAATCCTCGAAATTTGGTCACCTTACTTAGAATTCCAATTTTGTTTATTTTTTTCCAAAATGTGGACTTTTAAGAAGTCAATATTTTCTTCTCCAAATCTCGGTTTCATCTTGAAATTTCAATTCTTTGCTAGAAATTTCAATTCTTTAGAAATTTCAATTCTTCAGTAATTTCAATTCTTCAGTAATTTCAATTCTTCAGTAATTTCAATTCTTCAGTAATTCAATTCTTCAGTAATTCCAATTCTTCAGTAATTTCAATTCTTCAGTAGTTTCAATTCTTCAGTAATTTCAGTTCTTTAGTAATTTCAGTTCTTTAGAAATTTTAGTTCTTCAGATTTTTCAATTTTTCAGAAATTTCAATTCTTTTCTAGAAATATCAATTCTTCAGAAACTGCAGTTCTTTTCTAGAAATTTCAATTCTTCAGAAATTTCAATTTTTTTAAATAAACGAGATTTTAGTTGAAAATGTTGACTTTGCAAAATGGTTTAGATTGAAATTTTTATTTTTTTACCAATATTTCAACTAAAGCGAACACTTTTTAAAACCATCTTTACCTTTTCATTCGAAATTTTGTCTAATTTCCGAATCTCAACTTTTTTTTATAGAAATTTCGAAAAAAACAGTTTTTTTATGTCGGTTTTTTAAATTTTGTTTTAATCTTTAAATTTCGAATTCAAATTGTTCAATTACGTCTGTATAGAGATTTTCATTAATAAATTTGCGTTGTTTTTTATCGAAATTAACTCGCTAACGTTCTACACTCGAATTTTCTTTTAAAATGTCGAAATTTTTTGTTAATTTCGTTCGGTTTCCCAGATTTCTAATTTTTTAAAATTTTTCCAAAAATGTATGGAGTTTTTCTGAAATTTCGATTTTTTTTTCGAAATTCCTGCCATCAGCCATATTGATATTTTAATTTTTTCTCAGTGACTAATCGAAGTTTCGTTTCTTGCCAACAATAAAGTTGGACTCGGCCGCATTTCAGGCACAAAACTGCCATAACTAGATGCAATTTGAATTTTAAAAAGTTAAGTTTCGGTTTCTGCGAAACCAGCACAAAAGCAGAAGTTCGACTTTGCTTTCAGTCGAAAATCTAGTTTCGGTGGAAAATCAGTTTCTGTTGAAAATCTAGTTTCAGTCGAAATTCGGTTTCTGAAACTGATCTACAACCGAAAAATTTCGACTGAAAATCAAAATCAGTTTCGATCGAAATAGATTTTCTCAGCGACTAATCGAAGTTTCGTTTCTTGCCAACAATAAAGTTGGATTCGGCCGCATTTCAGGCACAAAACTGCCATAATTAGAAGGTGTAATTTGAATTTTAAAAAGTTTAAGTTTCGGTTTCTGCGAAACCAGCACAAAAGCAGGAGTTCGACTTTGGTTTCAGTCGAAAATCTAGTTTCGGTGGAAAATCAATTTCTGACGAAAATCTAGTTTCAGTCGAAATTCAGTTTCTGAAACTGATCTACAACCGAAAAATTTCGATTGAAAATCAGATTCGGTCGAATTGATTTTCAATCGAATTTCAGTTTCGACCGAAACTGATTTTCAATCGAAATTCAGTTTCGGTTGAAGATCAGTTTGGGTTGAAGGTCAATTTCTGTTTAAGATCAGTTTCGGTTGAAGATCAGTTTCGGTCGGTATCCAGTAATAGTCGAGGTAGTTTCATTTAAAACTTGAAAGTAGAACAAGTTCTTTTGTTATTGAGTGATGCAATTTACGATTACGTTTTTGTTTCAGGATTCCTTTGAACATGGCTGGTCCACCAGTTTATTATCATCGTACTACCCTCTTCTGATGTCTGGAGCTTCTACAATTGTCTGCTTTTGGGCTGAGGTGGGTTACCAAAAACTGTCACTATTTGACCTTTTTAAAGAAATCAGTAAGCTAACGATTCGCCTGAATTGTACCCAACGATTTACCTTAATTGTACCCAACGATTTGTCTAAATTGTACCCAAAGATTCCCCTGAATTGTACCCAAAGATTCCCCTGAATTCTACCCAACGATTCCCCTGAGTTGTACCCAACGATTCCCCTGAGTTGTGCCCAATGATTCCCCTGAATTGTACCCAATGATTCCCCTGAATTGTACCCTATGATTCTCCTGAATTGTACCCAGTGATTCGTCCCAGTTCTGATGGCCTATGGTGATAGGAATGAACTGAAATCAAAATTCAAATGAATTGTACCCAACGATTTGCCTGAATTGTACCCAGTGATTTGTCCAGTTGCGATGGCCTATGGTGATAGGAATGAACTGAAATCAAAATTATAAGATTTTGAGAAAAGTACTGACGTTGTTTAGATAGTAAGATGTTTAGATAATAAGAAGACTTTGAAAATAAACCAGAAAAAAATAAAATTTTGATAAACAACGAAGCTATGAAAAAATGACTAATTTGGAGAAACTCCCCAAAAAAAAAACCGAATTAAAGAACAAGTTCTATGGTCATACGAATGACCTGAAATCAAAACTACAAGATTTTGAAAACGTACTGATGTTATGTTTAGTTAGTAAGAAAATTTTGAAAATAAGCCAGAAAAAATCAAATTTTGATAAACAAGGAAGTTTTGAAAAAATAACCAATCGACGTTTTGAAACACCCAATTAAAAAAAAAGTCCAAAGTTAAAAGGTCCACATTTTGAGAAAAAAATCGAAATTAAAAAAACTTTTGAACTTTTAAAAAACTCCTAATTTTGAAAACCTGACATTTTGAAGAAGGTAGAAATTTTGAAAAAGTCCAAGGCTAGGAGAAAAATCGAAATTTTAAAAAATACAAATTCCAATTTTAAAAAAATCTAAATTTTAGAAAATCCAAATTTTGGAAAATTCAAATTTTGAAAAAGTCCAAATTTTGAAAAAGTCCAAATTTTGAAAGTCAGAATTTTGGCAGTCGTAATTTAAAAAAAGTCTACGTTTTGAATCTTCGACAACTAAGATGAGGCGAGAGTTGGGAGAATAATTGAAAAGTATAAATTTTCGAAAATTTCGGAAAACTAAATTTTAAAAAACTATAAAAACGTGAAAATGTCTAATACAGAATTTTCAAAACGAGACGAAATTTTAAAGTGGCTTTAAATTTTCAAAAGTCGAAATTTGGAGAAGAAAAAATTTTACCAAATAGACATTTTGAAAAAATCGAATTTTTTTTTGAAAAAGTTAAAACTTTGAAAAAAGCTCTAAATTTGAGAAAGCAGAAAGAAATGAAAAGAACAAAGGTCGAAATTTTGAAAATATTTCGTAGTCATAACCAAAAGCTTTAAGAAAAAGTCAAAATTTTGAAAAACTGTTCAAATTTTCCAAAAAAGCGGAAAATTACGAATAAGATCGAACGTCGACATTTTGAGAAAGTA
Source organism: Dastarcus helophoroides (assembly GCA_028583605.1). NCBI lineage: Eukaryota > Metazoa > Arthropoda > Insecta > Coleoptera > Bothrideridae > Dastarcus > Dastarcus helophoroides. The sequence goes on along the minus strand of CM053337.1, from coordinate 15,733,285 downwards.
TCAAAAAATTCAGAACAGTCGAAATTTTCAAGAAAAAAAATCAGTCGAGAAAAATGAATTAAAAAAATCGAAATTTTGGAGAAATTTGATGAAAATCTCATAGTTAAAAAGTCAAAATTGTCTGAACACGTTAGATAAAAAACCAAACCTTCGAAAAGTCGAATTTCCAAAAAAATCGATTTTGAAAAAGTCGAATTTCGAAAAAAATCGAATTTTGAAAAAGTCGAATTTTGAAAAAAATCAAATTTTGAAAAAAATGTTTTGAAAAAGTGGTAAAATTTTGAAAAAGTCTCAACATTTGAAAAAGCAAAAATGAAAAGTCAATATTTTGAATAAAAATCGAAGTTTTGAGAAAAAGTCAAAATTTTGGGGAAATGGACATTTTGAAAAAAAGTCAAATGTAGAAAAAACGAAAATTGAAGTATTTTTCTCAAGTGGCAGCATCCGGTACCAATACTTGATATTTTGAACGAAAGTCGAAATTTTGAGAAAAACTGGAAATTCAAAAACTCGATTTGAAGCAGCTTAAAAAAGAAAATTAAAGTATTTTTCCCAAGTTACAGAGTCCGGTGCCAAAACCTTCTCAGTAGTTTGAAAAAAAAAGTGGAAATTTTGCTTGGGCCGTCCAAAAAAAGTCGACATTTTTGGAAAAAATTTAAATTTTGAGTTAAAAAATCTACGGTTTGAAAAGTAAATTAAAAAAAAAGATGTTAAAATTAAAGAAGTCCTATATTTTGAGAAAAAGGCGAAATTAAAAAACTTTGGAACTTTTGAAAAGTCTTAATTTTTAAAATTGTGGCATTTTGAAAAATGTGACGGTTTAAAAAATGTGACATTTTCAAAAAAGTAGAAATTTTGAATAAGGTCGAAAGCTTGAGGAAAAATCGAAATTTGAAAAAGTTTATAATTTTGAAAAAGTCCAAATTTTGAGAAAGTCCAAATTCAGGAAAATACAAATTTTAAAAAAGTCCAAATTTTGGAAAATTCTAATTTTGAAACTACCGAAAATTAAAAAAAAATGTTGAAGTTAAAAAAGGGCATATTTTGGAAAATCCAAGTCCAAACTTTGTGAAAAAGTCGAAAGCTTGAGGAAAAGTTGAAATTTTACAAAAGTCCAAATTTTGGAAAATACAAATTTTAAAAAAATCCACATTTTGGAAAATCCAAATTTTGAAACTACCAAAAGTTTGAAAAAAAATGTTGAAGTTAAAAAAGTCCATATTTTGAGAAAAAGTAGAAATTGAAAAACTTGTGAATTTTTGAAAAGTCGTAATTTTGAAAAAAAGCAGAAACTTCGAAAAAAGTCGAAAGCTTGAGGAAAAGTCGAAATTTGAAAAAAATCCCACTTTAAAAAAAGTCCAAATTTTGGAAAATCTAAATTTTGAAGAAGTCCAAACTTTGTGAAAAAGTCGAAAGCTTGAGGAAAAGTCGAAATTTGAAAATGGTCCTAATTTTGAAATAGTCCAAATTTTGGAAAATGCAAATTTTAAAAAAGTACATATTTTGAAAAATCCAAATTTTGAAACTACCGAAACTTAAAAAAAAAATGTTGAAGTTAAAAAAGTCCATATTTTGAGAAAAAGTAGAAATTAAAAAACTTTTGAAAAATCGTAATTTTCAAAAAATAACATTTTGAAAAAAGTAGGAACTTAAAAAAAGTCGAAAGCTTGAGGAAAAGTCGAAATTTGAAAAAGATCCTGATTTAGATAGTCCAAATTTTGGAAAATCCAAATTTTGAAGAAGTCCAAACTTTGTGAAAAAGTCGAAAGCTTTAGGAAAAGTCGAAAGCTTGAGGAAAATTCGAAATTTGAAAAAGGTCATAATTTTGAAAAAAGTCATAATTTTGAAAAAGTCCAAATTTTGGATAATGCAAATTTTGAAAAAGTTGAAAGCTTGAGGAAAAATGGAAATTTTACAAAAGTTCAGATTTTGAAAAAGTCCAAATTTTGGTAAATTCAAATTTTAAAAAGTCCCAATTTTGGAAAATCCAACTTTGGGAAATTCAAATTTTAAAAAAGTCCAAATTTTGGGAAATCCAAACTTTCGAAAATTCAAATTTTGGAAAATCCAAACTTTCGAAAATTCAAATTTTAAAAAAGTCCAAATTTTGGAAAATTCAAACTTTAAAAAAGTGCAAATTTTGAAATAGAATTTTGGAAAAGTCGAAATTTAAAAAAGTTGACATTTCGAATCTTTGCTCAGCCAACTAAGATGAGGCGAAAGTTGTGCAAATAATTACGATTAATGTTTGGTTTTCCTTTGCATGTTGGTAATTTTAATTTAAGAAGAATTGAGTCTGGTTGTTCACGAAAGGGGTCTTTAAGTTGTGAAAATTTCTCACTTTCTAGAGCAGCTTTTCCTGTATTAAATAGAAATGCGTGCTGCTAGTTGTGGCCAATTACTGTGATTGTTGGTATTATTTAATTCAAGCTGAAAGTTGTGCGACGTTCGATTTCTTTACGCAATTTGCTGCAAGTGAAATGTGTGGACGTTAAAACTCTTAAGAAGTTACAAATGATTAATAAAATACTCTTTTATTGTAGCTTGAAATTAGGATGCTTGAATATTAGCAAACTAACAATTTGCTGCAAATAATGGACGTTAAAACTCTAAGAAGTTACAAATGATTAATAAAATACTCTTTTATTGTAGCTTGAAATTAGAATGCTTGAATTTTAGCAAACTAACAATTTACTGCAAGTAAAATGTGTGAACGTTAAAACTCTTAAGAAATTACAAATGATCAGTAAAATGCTCTTATTGTAGCTTGACATTAGGATGCTTGAATGTTAGCAAACTAAGATATTCTCTGTGCTTGAATGTTAGCCAGCTAAAATATTTTCTGTATCTTCTTTGCAAAGACAAGGCCAATAAAACGTGAACGAAAATCAGTAAACTAAGGTAAATTTTCTCCTGGGAGGCGAGCTTCGATATTTTTAATCCAAGAAAATCATTTTTTTCGTCTACAATGACATTTTCACGATTATTCTAAAAGTTTTAATCATGTCCGTATTTTAGAAAAATTTTTAATTTATAACGTATTTTAGAGAAGTTTTTAATTTACAAATTCCGGTTTTTTTCTTAAAATTTTGAGACACTTAAATTTTGAAACATTAAAATTTTGAGGCATCAACATTTTGATACTATTCAAAATTTCCAGTTAAAACTTTAAATTTATGACTTCTTAAAATTTTAATTTTCAACTTATGTCGCTTGGAATCCCAAAAGTTGTACTTTTTTTTTTACAAGTTTAATCTAGAGACTGCAATTTAGATGTTACAATTTTTTTGTTTGGATTTTTTTTTATAAAATCCCGTGTGCAAACTCGAAAATCCGATCTTTCTTTAGAAGTGTTGACATTCAACTCTGAATGTAGTGAAATAATTCGAGTTAAATTGTAAAATTTCAAATTTTTGTAGCTTTTGGTCTATTTTTTTCATGCGATCTTTTTAATACCATTTATGGTGTCCCATTTCAATGTTTGCTATCATGTTTACTCTTCGTTGAAGGTGCAACAATGTTTACTATCTTTTAAATCTCTCTATAGATATGGGGGACTTTTATCGCGCTAATTTACATGCACTTAAGCCAGTAACTAATCATTTTATGTAATATATTTATTTTTGAAATGCTGAGCATGGGGTTTGTACTTTGTACGTCAGACCACTATGGAAAAGTGGTCTAAAATGCAACAGTCAAGTGCTATATGACCAAATTCTTTCAAAAGGTGTAAAAACGCACCAACTGCGTGTCAATAACAAATAAAATTTAACCAAACAAACTTTTGTCTGATAAACTCCAATACCAATCTGCTCTTGGGCATCGCAACATTGGGAATGAAATAATATGATCTTGGGCATCGCAACGTTGGGGAAATTGGGTGTCAACAATCCAAAATTGTCTTGTTTTTGATCGAACCAAAAATATTTGATTCGAAAATCCCGAAATCTGATATCTTTGTTTAAAAATTGTCAGTAATTAGTAATTCCCGCTCAATTGGGTTATAGAATCATTTCTAAACGTAACAGAATTTGAGTTGAATGTTGTTAATTTTTAAATTGCTTTTGAATATTAAGTGAAGATACTCGAGGTGCATAAATGCCCTCATAACAATCAAATATTGTTTTAGTTAAATGCAAATGCTAATTAAATACCATCAATAAAATAATCCATTACAACCTAAAAAGGCAACTTTAATATTACGACTAGTAATAAAAATATTGACGTCCTCGTCGTTAATGTTTGCCCAACGTTCAACTTAATAGCTTCTTACATATCTTAAAATTGAAATAGCAAACAGTTCCCTTTGAAAACAAAACGGTATTACAATTGATTTTTACATATCAAAGGTAATACACTCGAGTGCAACAGCACTCAAATTCGACTACAACAAACGGACACGTGCACTTAATGTTTATCAAAACGCGGCATTGTTTAGCTGCATGAGTACAAACATTTGTCATCTTTGTATATCTTCTATCAAATTCTATCTTTAGGTTTATAAATGCCTGATACGATGCACCTCAGCTTAGAATAAACCGTTTGGTTGCAGGTTTTTCATCTGAAAGGAATACGCTGGGAGAAGCCCCAGTTCCTCTCGAAATCCTTCCTGGGATTTCTCACCTTTAACATAATCAGTTACAGCCTGCTTCTTGCCGAAGTTGTTACCACTCAAGTCGCCAAACCACCCAACAACGACCCATCGTTCTATTCGCACCTATTTAACGGCTGCTACGCCGTCCTTCTGTTTATTGTTGTTGTGTTTTTCCTGATTTACGGCGTCGAAGTTTACTTTAAGGTAAGTTAGTTGTTACTTGTTAAAAAAAGTGATCGTGATGAAATATTGGGAAGAAGAGAATCGCGTTTAGCGATGTTGATAGGGTTGTGGTTTCCCGTTACCATCACGCGTCACGATCACGCGTCACCATCACTCGTCGCCATTACGCGTCACCATCACGCGTTACCGTTATGCATTACGCATTACATTAAATCCAGAAACTAATTCAGATTCTCCTTCAGCAAAATCAAAAGGAGTACGGCGTTACCATGCCCTAATATTACTGTTAACATCAGAGCGTATTATTCATTATCAATAATTATTAGATTCGTTTCCGCACGATGCAAGCATCACCATAAACTTTTCCCAAAATTTGAACTCTTCAATATTTCGACTTTTTAAAATCTCGATTTGTTTGATAAAATCTCGATTTGTCTGATAATGTTGGCCTTTTTTTCAATATTTCTCGACTTTTATTGAAAATTTAACTAAAAATATCCCAATTTCGCAAAATTTCGACTTTTCAAAGTTTCGATTTATTTTGAAAACTTTATTTATAATTCTCAATCTTTAGAAGTGTGAATTTTGATATATTTTTAATTTCGACTCTAAAATTTCGTTTTTTGAAAATTTCGAATTATTTTGAAACCTTCTCCATTTATTTTACAATTTTCAAATCTTTAAAATGTGTGAACTTATTCAAAGTTTTGTTGATATATTTTTAATTTCGACTCTAAAATTTCTTTTTTTTTGAAAAATTCTTCGTTTTCAAAATTTGCAATTTTTTGGCCCATTTTCAAATTTTCAGTCTTTTTGAATATTTCGTCTTGTTTTTATAAATTTAGAAAAATATCATAATTTCAACAAATTTTTAATATTTCGACTTACTTTTGGTCACTGTTCACTTTTTAAGAAATGTCGACTTTTTTTAAATTTTCGATTTGTTTTTAAAATCCCCTTTTTATTGCAATTTTTGACTTTTTTAAATTTTCGAATTTTTCAAAACTTCAAAATTTAAATTTTTTTAAAAATCATTAAAAATCTAGCCACCTTTCAAAATTTTATTTGTTTTTAAATTATTAAAAATTTCGGTTTTTGAAAATTGCGACCTTTTTGTTTTATTTCAACTATTTTCAAAGTTTCGACAATTTTTGCAAATTTTGGAAAATTTTGATTTCTTTAAGTTGGACATTTCTTAAAACCTTTTTTTAAATTTGACATAATTGCCCAAATTTCAAATTTTTCTCCTTATCGATTCAAAATGTCATATTTTTTAAATGTTGACTCTTTTTTTCGAAAACTTGAAATTTTTGTAAATTTCGACCTTTTTTCTAAATTTTATTTATCTATTTTTTGTTGTTGACAATTTTCAATTAAATCAATCAAGTTTTTCACAAAATGCGACTTTTTTTCTATTAAAACTATCCAAAATTTCGACTTTTTCCAAAATTTTATCTTTTCAAAATTTCAACCTTTTTAATAATTACGAATTTTCTGATAATTTTGACTTTTCTTCAATATTTTGATCTGTCGGAAGTTTCAGATTTTTTTGGAAATTTGATATAAAATTCGTTCAATTATTTTAAAACGCGATATTTTTTAAGATTCCAAATGTTTTTGAAAATTTCGCCTTTTTTTCAAATTAGCCAAATTATTGAAACTTTTTAAAAATGTAACAGTTTTTTCAGAATATTGACCTTTTTGAAAATCTTCACTTTAAGAAATTTGACTTACTGTGAAAATTTCAACAATTTTCAGAATTTTCTATATTTTTTAAAAAGTCGACATTTTTAAAAAATGCGAAATATTTAAGTTTTCATTTTCAAAAAGGTCAAATTTTTGAAAAAAATTCTAAATGCTCAAAAAAGTCGAAATATTCAAAAATGTGAATAGAATCGAAATTTTGAAGTAAGCCAGATTTTTCAAAAAAAAGTTGAAAACATCGAGATTTCGAGAAAAGTTTTTTCTAAAAAAATCCAAACTCGTGGAGAAAATATCAATATTTAAAATAAAATAAAATCGAAATTTTCAAGGAAATCGAATTTTTCAAAAAAAGTTGAAAAATGGAAATTTCGAAAAAAGTTTTTCTAGAAAAAGCCAAAAACGTGGAGAAAATATCAATATTTGAAATAAAATAAAATCGAAATTTTCAAGGAAGCCAGATTTTTCAAAAAAAGTTGGAAAAATGGAAATTTCGAAAAAAGTTTTTCTGGAAAAAGCCAAAAACGTGGAGAAAATATCAATATTTAAAAAAAATCGTAATTTTAAAAAATGTGAAAATTTTGGAAAAGATCGAAATTTTCAAAAAAAGCAAAAATTCAAAAAAAGGCGAAACTTTTGAAAAAGTTGAAGCTTTCTAAAAAAAAGTAGAATTTCCGAATAAAGTCGAAATTGCCAATAAGGTCAAAATTTAAAGAAAAATGATAAATGTTGAAGAAACTAAATTTTTAAAAAAGTCAAAATTTTATGGAGAAATTTTCGAACAAATCAAAATTTAGGGAAAAGCATGAAATTTTGAAACAAAGTAGATAATTTTAGAAATGACAAAATTTGAAAAAGTCAGAATTTTGATAGAGTTGAAATTTTGAAAAAGTCTAAATTTTGAAGAAGCTGAAATTTTCAAAAAGTCAAAACTTTCGAAAAAGTCGAGATTTTGAAAAAATCTGAAGATTTTAAAAAAGTCAATAATTTCAAAGACGAAATTTCTTTGGATAAGTCAAAATTTCTAAAATTGAAATTTTCAAAAAAGTTGAATTTCTTCAAAAAAAAGTTGAGAAAAGTCGAAATGTGGAGAAAATGTGGAAGTTTTAAAAAAGTCGATATTTTTCAAGTCGAAATTTTTTAAAAACGTTAAAATTTCTAAAACCGAAAATTTCAAGAAAGTCGAATTTCTTCAAAAAAAAGTTGAGACAAGAACAAAACTTTAACAAAAGTCGAACTATTGAAAAAAGGTGGAAGCTTCAAAAAAGTCGTTAATTTTAAAGTCGAAATTTCCTTAAAAAGGTCAAAATTTCTAAAATCAAAATTTTCAAGAAAGTCGAATTTCTTCAAAAAAAGTTGAGAAAAGATTGACAAAAGTCGGAATGTGGGAAAAACATGGACGTTTTAAGGAAGTCGATATTTTCAAAGTCGAAATTTTTCAAAATTCAAAATTTCTAAAACAAAAAATTTCAAAAAAGACGAATTTCTTCAAAAAAAGTTGAGAACAGATTGACAAAAGTCGGAATGTGGGAAAAACGTGGAAGTTTTAAGGAAGTCGATATTTTTTAAGTCGAAATTTCTTAAAAATGTTAAAATTTCTAAAACTGAAAATTTCAAAAAAGTCGAATTTCTTCAAAAAAAAAGTTTAGAAAAGATTGCGAAAAGTCGAAACGTGGGAAAACTGGAAGTTTCAAAAAGGTCGATATTTTCAAAGTCCAAATTTTTTAAAGACGTCAAAATTACTAAAATCGAAATTTTCAAAAAAGTCGAATTTCTTCAAAAAAAAAAAAGTTTAGAAAAGATTGCGAAAAGCCGAAATGTGGGAAAACTGGAAGTTTCAAAGAGGTCGATATTTTCAAAGTCCAAATTTTTTAAAAACGTCAAAATTACTAAAATCGAAATTTTCAAAAAAGTCGAATTTCTTCAAAAAAAAAAAGTTTAGAAAAGATTGCGAAAAGCCGAAATGTGGGAAAACTGGAAGTTTCAAAGAGGTCGATATTTTCAAAGTCCAAATTTTTTAAAAAAGTCAAAATTTCTAAAATCGAAATTTTCAAAAAAGTCGAATTTCTTCAACTAAAATTGGGAAAAGGGCAACACCTTGAGAAAAGTCGATTTGAAGAAAAAAATGTGGGAGATTTTAAACAGTCGCAATTTTCAAATAGATCAAAATAATCCAAACAAATCAGTTTCCAAAAATTCAGATTTTTAAAAAGAAGACATCAAAAATTCAATTTTTTTTTAAAAATGCTAATTAAAAAATTGACATTTAGAAGAAAGCCGAATTTTTTAATAATTCAAATTTATTTACAAAATTCGAATTTCTAAGAAGGATAAAATTTTGCAGAAATAGTCCAAATTTCCAAAAAAAAAATCAAAAAAAAAGTGAAACTTTAAAAAAAGGTCGATATTTTCAAAAAGTGGAATCAGATAGACATTTTGAAGTAATACAAATTTTGAAAAAAGTTGAAGTACCAAAAAATCAAAATGTTTACAGAATTAATGATTTAAAAAAGTAAATTTAGTAAAAATAGTTTAAATTTCGAGAGAAAAAAAACCAACTTTTGGAAATAAGACTTATTTGATTACTATTACTTTATTATAATGAATCCTGAGTGATAATACGTCTTTCGTTGTAGGTTCGAGGAGGTTTCGTTACAAAACCCCTGCAAGTAGCAGGCAGAAACGGTGCCGAATCGGAGCCCCTCAACAATGGCGACTTCCGTTCTGCGATCAATGCCTCTCAATTGCACCAGTCCCGCATCGGCCTTCTCAGCCAAGCGTTGATGCTCATCATCATCGTCGGATTTCTATTTTCTGAAACATTGTCCGAATTTTGGAAAACAAAGGTTCCCATCAATTCGAGGAATTGGCATGACGTCGTGTTCCGCGTCGTCGAGATAGGGGTGGCTATTTGGTTTCCGGCCGTCTTGTGGAATTGCATGCAACCCGGGGAGCTTTGGATACTCAACCCCCAGAAGTTACTTGCGAAGCTTGATAACCAGGTGAGGGAAGACTTCCGCCGCTTTGGAGGTCAAGGTTTTGGAGCGAGTAGAAGTTTGTTTTGATAGTTTGATGGTAGAATTTAAAAAGTTTCCCCACTTCGATGGATTTATTCTGATAGTTCGATGGTAGAATTTTAAAAGTTTCTCCACTTCGTTGGATCTATTCTGACAGTTCGATGGTAGAATTTAAAATTTCTCCATTTCAGTTGATTTATTCTGATAGTTTGATGTTAAAATTTAAAAAGTTTCTCTACTTCGATGGATCTATTCTGATAGTTCGATAGTAGAATTAAAAAAGGTTGACCACTTCGAAGCTAAGAAACTTTTTTATTCTGAGATGAGGTAGTCATACATTTTATGAAGATAGAAATTGTCGGAAAAGTTTTGAAGATTAAACCTTCAGAAATTTTCTGAGGATGAAAATCTTCAGAAATCTTCGTCAGTGAAAATCTTATGAGGGTGAAAATCTTCAGTAATTATCTTTGAAGATAATTATTATCAGAACCTTCTGAAGATGAAAATCGACGAACGTCTGAAGATGAAAATTGACAAACATTCGAAGATGAGAATTGACAAATATCTAAAGATGAAAGGCGACAAACGTTTGAAGATGAAAATCGACAAACGTTTGAAGATGAAAATCGACAAACGTCTGAAGATGAAAATCGATAAATGTCTGAAGATGAAAATCGACAAACATCTAACTATAATCGACAAACGTCTGAAGATGAAAATCGACAAACATCTCAAGATGAAAATCTACAACCACTTGAATAGGAAAACTTTTAGAAATCTTCTCAAGATGAAAATCTACAACCACTTGAATATGAAAACTTTTAGAAATCTTCTTAAGCTTTAAATCTTGAAAAAACTTCTGATCTGATCTGATGTGATCTGATGATGAAATCTTCAAAAATCTTCTAAAGATAAGAATCTTCGGAAATTTTCTGAAAATGAAAGTGTTGAGATATCAGAAGATAAAAGTCTTTCGAAGTGTCTAACAAAGATAGTATCAAAAATCTTGCCAAATCCTTGAAAGATAACAATCTTTTGACATTTCAAGTACTTTCATAAATTTTCTAAAAAGTGTAACTGAAATTGACCGAAGACAAAACCAATACTTCGATCAGTGTTTCGTTTAACTCATAAATTTGAGATAAATCTCAGAAGAAGCGTAACCGAAACTGACCAAAAACAAAACCGAAACTGACCAAAAACAAAACCGAAACTGACCGAAAACAAAACCAACACTTCAATCGGTGTCTCGTTTAAATCATAATTTTGAGATAAATCTTCTAAGAAGGAACGTTACCGAAACTGACCGAAAACAAGACCAACACTTCGGTCAGTGTCTTGTTTAACTCATAATTTCGAGATAAATCCTCTTAAGAAGAAACGTTACCGAAACTGACCGAAAACAAGACCAACACTTCGGTCAGTGTCTTGTTTAACTCATAATTTCGAGATAAATCCTCTTAAGAAGAAATGTTTCCGAAACTGACCGAAAACAAAAACTACATTTCGATTAGTGTCTAATTTAAACTCTTAATTTTGAGATAAAACTAGTAATTTTGAGATAAAGTTTGTAATTTTGAAATAAAAAGGAAATTTTGAATTAAAAGTCGAAATTTTCAATTAGAAGTCGGAATTTTCAATTAAAAGTCGGAATTTTCAATTAAAAGCCGGAATTTTCAATTAAAAGTCGGAATTTTCAATTAAAAGTCGGAATTTTTAATTAAAAATGGAATTTTCAATTAAAAGTAGGAATTTTCAATTAAAGGTGGAACTTTTCAATCAAAACTCGTTAAACTTTCTAGATTTAGACTCGAATGTTGGTGAAAAAGTGCTTTCTAATTAAAATTGTCTTTTTTTTTCTAATTTTGATTTCTAGACCACGTCAGTTGCTAGGCTATTAGTTGTAAAATGTCTTCTTAAATTGAGACTTGTTCTGCGTCTACTCTACAGAATAGGGAAGATGTTACGTTAAAATTTGTTCTATTAACAACAAGAAGCTGACCGAAAGAATGATTACCAAAAGAAAATTTGTTCTCAAATTTTTATTACTTTTACAATTTCATTCAAACTAAAATTAAACGATTTTCAACAGGGAGGTAACCAGGATAAAGAGTTAACTCAGTGCGCCGTTGGCACCGAGACAGACGGCGAGGCCTTTTTGGATAAACGCGAATGTTGGATATGCTACGACAGCGAGAAGACCGAACCTTTGATCCAACCGTGCGCCTGCACTGGGGACGTCTCCAGCGTACACCACGATTGCTTACGAAGATGGTTGATGGAGAGTTCGTCAGGTAGCAACGAAAGCTTAAGGTGCAAAGTGTGCAATTGCGCCTACGACGTCTGCAGCTCATCCAAATTGGACTGGGAGCGAGGTTTCACATACCAGCATTGGGGGTGCACTGCTGTCATTGTAACATGTCTGTGTATCGTCGTGGCTGCATCCTGGATCACTATTCAGTTGTTCGATAACTCTTACATCAGGATGCTCAGCGCGAGCATCGCTTTATTGGTTATTTATTTATGCATTAAGTAAGTAATAGGGATCTACTGTTGATGTGTTTGTCAAATTTGTCTTATGTATGGGTATGACGTCTTTAAAGAGTTCTTTTAACACGTTCGCTGCCATATTGATTGAGAAAAGTCGAAATGAGGGAAAAATGGAAGTTAAGGAAGTCGATATTGTCAAAGTCGAAATTCTTTTAAAATTCTAAAATTGAAATTTTCAAAAAGGTCTAATTTCTTTAAAAAAAGTTGAGAAAAGTTTGCGAAAAATAGAAATTTGGGGAAAAGGTGGAAGTTTTAAGGAAGTCGATATTTTAAAGCGGAAATTTCTTTAAAAAAGTCGTAACTTAGAAAGTCGAAATTTCTAAAATCGAAATTTTCAAAAAAGTCGAATTTCTTCAAAAAAAGTTAAGAAAAGTCGAAATGTGGAAAAATATGAAGGTTTTAAAAGAGTCGATATTTTTCAAGTCAAAATTTCTTAAAAATGTTGAAATTTCTAAAACTGAAAATTTCAAAAAAGTCGAATTTCTTCAAAAAAAAGTTGAGACAAGATCAAAACTTTTGGAAAAGTCGAACTATTGCAAAAATGTGGAAGCTTCAAAAAAGTCGATATTTTTAAAGTCGATATTTTTAAAGTCTATATTTTTAAAGTCAAAATTTCTTAGAAAAAGTTAACATTTCTAAAATAGGAATTTTCAAGAAAGTCGAATTTCTTCAAAAAAAAGTTGAGAAAAGATTGAGAAAAGTCGAAATGTGGAAAAAAAGTGAAGGTTTTAAAAGAGTCGATATTTTTCAAGTCGAAATTTCTTAAAAATGTTAAAATTTCTAAAACCGAAAATTTCAAAAAAGTCAATTTCCTTCAAAAAAAAGTTGAAACAAGATCAAAACTTTGGAAAAAGTCGAACTATTGACAAAATGTGTATGATGTTTTTTAAAAAGTTCTTTTAACACGTCTCCCACTTTCCGCAGTTCATTTGGTTGTATTATCTGTTCAAATCTAAGACCACAACAAGTGTGAGTTATAGCTTCTTATAGACTACATTTAATACCAATGTAATTTAACCTCGATGAAAAATTATAAATATTGCCCCAACCACTCAGTTTGTTAAAGAAAATCATATAAGCCAGGTGGTAGTGAACGTGTACAATTTTTCACTACAAAATACAGACTTGGGTGCAAAGAATGAGAGACAAAGAACGAGTTTTTTATTCTTCGTCTCCCATCTCGTTCTTTGTCTCCTATTTCGTTCTTTGTCTCCCATTTCGATCTTTGTCTCGCATTTCATTCTTTGTCTCCCGTCCCATTCTGTCTCGCATCTCATTCTTTGTCTCTCGTTGTCGTTTTGTTGGTTTAGTGTTAACGCAAGTTTTTAATTGTAGGTTTTTGGGCCAGAATACGTTGAGTGCATATCAGCGTGCCAAAGTAGCTGCTCTAAACATTGGCAATCATGTAACGACGATAAGCCAGAATGTGAACCAAGATGGTAAAAATACTCAGCCACAGACGTTATGAATTAAGTAAATGTAAATATTTCGAACATAATCTGTATTTAAATTTGTGATATTTTCCGTAATTGAGATACATTTATTCTAGTAGTAGTAGTAGTAGTTTAAGTAGTTTGTCTCTTATTCAATTAATTTGAATATATTCGAGAATTCACTGTAAAAGATATTAATCAATGCAGTCGTTTGATTTGTTCTTTAGTTTAGTAGTTAAATAGTTTCATTGAAAGCTTTAAATGTATATTTAGTACTGAATTCTATTTAGTTTCTATTTCTTAAGTCATACGCCTAATACAAATATATGTGACTGTCACAAGAATCCCTTTATTTCGTCAATAGTCATAGTTTTTAAGTTTTAAATGGGTGCAATACCTTGTTTTTATTTCATGTACAATTCAGTTTTTAGGAAATATTTTATCTTACTTATCACTGAATAAGTATTAGTAATGTATTAGCAGTTGCATGTTAAATTAAAGTGACTTCTATTCCAACGATTTTTATTTATTATCCACATTTCCGTTCAGTTTGGTACTTAAATGATTAAAGAACTTGCTCTAACGTCATTCGATAGTCAAACCATCGGAGTATCTCTCTGAAGATGACAGCTTTGCTATTGAAACGCGTTAGAGCAAGTGTTTTTTAATCTTGGTTTCAAGGGATAAGATTTTTTATCAGTTATCAAATTTCGAGTTTAAGACAAATCAACATTTTGCCAAAAATTGAAAGTTTAATAATGCAAACAAAATTTCTAGAAATTTACGTTCTTAAAAGGTTGAAATTTTCAGAAAAGACCTCGACGTTAAAAATACCGGAATTTCGATCAAGAAAAATGTCGAAACTTTGAGATTTCGAAATTTTGAGAATTCGAAATTAACAAAGATGAGAAAAAAGCCGAACATTAAAAATACCGCAATTTCGAAAAATGGGATCGAGAAAAATGTCAACGTTTCGACAAAAATTCGGGAATTGACAAAAATTTCGAAATGACAAAAATTCGAACCTAAGAAAAAGATCACAATTTTCTACTGAAACTCGATTCTAAGAAAAAAAGTCGAATTTTGCGAATATAATCGAGATTAAAAAAAGTCAAACTTTGAAAAAATGATCGAAATACTATTTTCCCAGAGATATTTTAAAAAACTAAATGTCGGGAATAGTCGTTCATGAAAACGAATTGAATAAAAAATCGAAATTATAAGACAAAAGGCGGATTACGGGGAGAGATTTCCATGAATATAAAGCAACCGATTTTGAAATGTCGAAATTTCGATAAAAAATCAGGCAATCCCCTGCTGTCAGAAGTGAAAATTCCTTAAATGGAGTTAAAATTCGTATTCGTATCAACGGTTATGTGGCTCAAAGGTTTAAGACGGCAATTTAACAGGTCTGATAAATTACTAGTTCAAAATAGCGTGATGGTAACGCGAAATCATAAGTAGTCCCTCTCTCTAAAATCGTTCAACGCGCTTAAAGAAGTTTTCAGTTCAAAAATCGACATGATAAAGAAAGGAATAAGTGGGGTCGAGTGACATCAGCTAGTTTCTAAAAAAATAAAAAAAATATAAGAGCAAAGTCTTGAGAAATGAGACGAAATTCCTAAATTGCCATTTTCCCAGAGAAATTCGTCTATTCTCGAATTGAAATTCGTCTATTCCCTGCAAAATCTAGTTTTTTATAGGAACCTTAACCTGTTTCCTCGAAATTTACCTTTTTCTTGGAATTTCGGCTGTTTTTTTCGAGATTCGCCCTTTTGTAATTTCGACTTTCTGAAAAATTTGACTCTTTGCTTAAAATTTGACTTTCTTTGTTTCTCAATTTCGACAACCTAACATTGAGCTTTTTCTGAAAATTTCTACCTTCTATTTAGAATCTAACTTTTCAGAAATTTTAACTTTTTCATGGTTTGACTTTTTATAGAAATCTTCGTGTTTATCCTAAAATTTGATAATATTTCCGGAAATGCTTTTTTCGTCTAAATCCATCTTATTCTCGAATTCAATCTTTTGTTTTTTTCAGAATTTCGAATTGAAAATTCGTTTTGAAATTAAATTTTTTCCTCGAAATACATTTATTCTCGAATTGAAATTCGTCTATTCCTTGCGAAATCTAGTTTTTTTATAGGAAACTTAACCTTTTTCCTGGAAATTTACCTTTTTCTTGGAATTTCGACTGTTTTTTCAAGATTCGCCCTTTTGTAATTTCGACTTTCTAAAAAATTTGACTCTGCTCAAAATTTGACTTTCTTTGTTGCTCAATTTCGACCAACCTAACATTGAGCTTTTTCTGAAAATTTCTACCTTCTATTTAGAATCTAACTTTTCAGAAGTTTTAACTTTTTCATGGTTTAACTTTTTATAGAAATCTTCCTGTTTATCTTAAAATTTGGTAATATTTCCGGAAATGCTTTTTTCGTCTAAATCCATCTTATTCTCGAATTTCAATCTTTTGTATTTTCAGAATTTCGAATTAAAAATTCGTTTTAAAATTAATTTTTTTCCTTGAAATACGTTTATTCTCGAATTGAAATTCGTCCATTCCCTGCGAAATCTAGTTTTTTTTATAGGAACCTTAACCTTTTTCCTGGAAATTTACCTTTTTTCTTGTAATTTAGACTGTTTTTTCGAGATTCCCCCTTTTGTAATTTTGACTTTCTGAAAAATTTGACTCTGCTCAAAATTTGACTTGCTTTGTTGCTCAATTTCGACCAACCTAACATTGAGCTTTTTCTGAAAATTTCTACCTTCTATTTAGAATCTAACTTTTCAGAAGTTTTAACTTTTTCATGGTTTGACTTTTTATAGAAATCTTCGTGTTTATCCTAAAATTTGATAATATTTCCGGAAATGCTTTTTTTTTCTAAATCCATCTTATTCTCGAATTCAATCTTTTGTATTTTCAGAATTTCGAATTGGAAATTCGTTTTGAAATTAAATTTTTTCCTCGAAATACGTTTATTCTCGAATTGAAATTCGTCTATTCTCTGCGAAATCTATTTTTTTTATAGGAACCTTAACCTGTTTTCTCGAAATTTAGCTCTTTTTTTGGAATTTCTAATGTGTTTTCAAGATTCGCCTTTTTGTAATTTCGACTTTCAAATAACTTGACATTTTGCTCAAAAATTGTCTTTCTTTATCATCTCAAACCAGTTCTGTTTCAGCAGGGGATTCTACAGCCGTAACTGTGGTTTGCAGAATAGCCGGAGTCTAGTTCCTCAACCGAGGAATCAGGAGTTTGGCATCTCACTCAAATCTATCAACGATTTGGACGCATCTGATTATTCGACTCAAAGCAATAAAAAAAATCACTTGGTTAGCGTTAAAAATTCAAAAGAAGACTTGATTTGTGTAATTTATTCCTTATTGTATAAGATATTTTGTCAAATTATATTTCATTTTAAGTAGATGATTATATAGGAAACGACACAAGATGTGTTTTTCCTACTGTTTTTTTGCGAAATGGACTGGTTCTTGCAGATTCAGAAGGAGATATTCTAAAATTACATGGAGTTTCAAGGGGTATCAATGAAGATTTTTTTATTTTTTATATGACTGAAGTTTAATGTATCCTTTTCATGTTGTTGAGTGAACTATTTCTTTATAAATACAAGTGGCGTGGAAAGCTGCCCAAGAAGTAATTTTTGATAAATGCATAAAGCTAAAATTGCTTTAATGTATTTGAATTTTTAAGGTTAATTCTACTATTAGTCGACTCATCCCATGAAGACTGGTAGTACCTGATTGATGCGTTCTGACCACTAGCAAATTGCCAATGTCCGAAATATCGCTTTCTGGCCGTTTGATATAGACCAGGACGCGTTCTGGATCTCTCACGACTGCCAGAAAGCGAAGCTGTTGAATAATTCACGAACTGGCTTTCTGAAAATAGCTAGAACGCGTTCTGGCATTCGCAGCAATACCAGAACGCGACGAGCACATAAACGAAACGTACAAAAGCTGATTTTGTACTTGTCTCAACATGTACACTGTACACAAAATATCGTACCTTTTTAATCGTCGCCGTTGTTTTAAAGTAATTGTTTCACCGTTGCTCTTACATGCTTCTGCTAATTTTACATCTGCAAGTATTTGATCGTATCTTTCTCTTGTAAAAATGTTGCTACGGTCATTGCTATCACTTATGACTTTTTGCAAATCATTATTGAAACGCAACTTAAGATCTTCTATGGCACTACTACACATTTTTAACCTACCACCTATCACAGTTGCACCAAACTGCTTACTACCCACTACACACTCGAATGAAGATAGATTTAGCCAGTGTACATGTTGAGACAAGTACAAAATCGGCTTTCGTACGTTTCGTTCATGTGCTCGACGCGTTCTGGTATCGCTGCGAATGCCAGAACGCGTTCTGGCTATTTTCAGAAAGCCAGTACGCGAATTATTCAACAGCTTCGCTTTCTGGCAGTCGTGAGAGATCCAGAACGCCTCCTGGTCTATATCAAACGGCCAGAAAGCGATATTTCGGACATTGGCAATTTGCTGGTGGCCAGAACGCGTTTTGGCCGTTTTCTTCGGCCATTGGCCGAAATCGGTGTTTGCTCCTAACAGATACATAAAGGTAAAATTGTTTTAATATATTGGAATGCTTAAAGTTAATTCTACATATTAGTCGACTCATCCAACGAAGACTGAGACTGAGATAATTCAAATTAAAGTGTGGTAATCACGAAAAATTAGTACATTGGAAACATATTTTTTTAAATAACTTGAAATTAGCTGTTGATATAATAGTTAGATAGTGCGACAGGTTTGTAATATGCAGTAACCCAAAATAGACAACATCAAAGACTAGATCGTAAAAAAACTAGAAATAATAATTTTAATTTACAAATTATCAAATTTTGTTTTTGGTATTACAATTTAAATATTACATAAAAAACACTGACATCACAGTTTTGAGTTTTCACTTTTGTCGGCAGTCCCCACAACTGCCCAGTTTTTTTCTTCTAAACTAGCTCTCCAAGTTGGGTTCAAGATTCGCGTGTCACGTGTACAGGAGTCTACGTGACTAACTTACGCGCTTTTTTTGCGATGACTACACAGGATACCCCTGAAAAAGATAAATCTTTAATCAGGCAAGCATCTCCGGTTTAAGTTTATCCTTGTAATTCCATAAAGTGCGCTACGTTTTTAACGGAAATTTTATTGCCAGTATTTTAAAATGGGGTAAGTAAAGATTTTGTTGTGATGACTACAGATAAGTGCACCCATTTTTTGGGAATGCAAAGTTGCACCCATCGTCTGAGCATGACGAGTTCATATTGGATAGTATCTAAAATTGTATTTGGCGTCACCATAAAGCTTAGGCACAGTTTAAGGAAAATTGCAAGAGAGGACAAATCATTAATTTTTTGCCAGCTGATAACGTTGGATTCAGTGTTTACAAATTCAACAACAATCAAGTATTGGAAATCTGTAAAGCAACTAATAATGAATAGTATTACTTTTTGCGCCCTTTTGCTCTTTTTCTCCATGTTTCAGATTTATATCTGCAACAAAATTATCACATTACATATTTTTGGGGTCAGTAGATAATTTTTCTTAACAATAATTATCGGTCATTCTGTGAACGAATACTTTGGAAAGCTTCGAGTAGATGTTTTTTGATAAAAACTTTTCTAAATGTTAACTAAGGCGTTGCTGGTATTTCTAACTTTATTTTTGTCCTCTTTTATGAATAGAAAAGACGTTGAGGTGCCAATAGTACCTAACAAAACAAAAATCGGGTCAGATTCATTAAGTGTCATTGTGCTAACTTCTGGAAGGTTTCATCAATATTTTGACTACACATATAAATGATCCAAGCTTCAATATCATCGTTTCCTTTTAAAAATTATTTTCTTAGTTTATTGTAATCCTACACAATAATGCGGGAATTATATAATAATGACAATTTAAATTTAATTTATTAAATTGGGTTCATTTCATCACACCCTCTTAATAGTGTAATAGTGATCAGGAAAAATCGTTAACTAAGGAGTAGTCTATGAAGTGTCTTTTCGAATTTCCAGTTGCAGACGATGAAACATTTAGTAAAAGGAAAGACCAATTGTCGATGAAATTAATTGTTAGCGTTCTTGTCAGAGACTAGTTCTAATACTTTCAAAGGAACTTGGAACTGAGCAAATACAAATTAAATTGTTTTGTTACTTTTTCAGTTTTAAAACGTTCATTACTCTTCTACTAATCGGCGAGCTTTTATCTCTCGTTTGTGGCAACTGTGGCAACAACTCGGATGAAAAAAATTGTGGTAAGCGATAATCTTTCAAACATGTTAACCACGTTGTCACTAATTTTAAAATTGGTTTTGTTATTGTTATTGTTCTTGTGTAATTATCAGATGAAATCTCATTTAAGAATCTTTTTATTTTCCCTTATAGATATCTATTAGTTATGAAGATACGAATAGGATAAATTAATGCAATTTATCATCGCACGACATTGAAACTGTCATTAAACGACATCTTCATCCTACCCCTCGTCCTTTACAAAATTCAATAATTTCTTCTAAAGCCGTTCTTCCTTATATTCACGGAGTAATAGTTTGATGGAACGGACTGGTCCTTGGTTATCTTCAAAAATTGAAACACAGAACTTGTCCCCTGAAACCAAGAAAAATTAAAAAACACAACAAAGGTTGCTCTAGTAGAGCAACCTTTGTTGTGTTTTTTAATTTTTCTTGGTTTTAGGGGACAAGTTCTGTGTTTCAATTTTTACGGAGTAATAGATCAAATCGGAAAATTATTGAGAAAACACAACATTAAACCCATTTTTTCATCATCTTCAAAGATCCAACAGCTCCTTCCATCTCCCAAAGATAAAATGTCATCCTTTTGTTTTAATGGTGTGTACAGGGTTCCTTGTTCTTGTGGTTCAGTGTACATCGGAGAAACGGGGCGATCATTTAAGACGCGAATATCCGAGCACCAAAGATGTCTTCGGTCTAGTTTATTTTCGCAGTCAGCCATTGCGGAACATCAACATGAGACTGGACATAAGATTCTCTTTGATAATATTTCAATTATATCCAATATTCCCACTTACTATAATAGGAAGATACGCGAGGCCATTGAAATCCAAAAATTCCCCAAAAACATCAACAGGGACGACGGTTACATGTTTTCCTCCATCTGGAAACCAACCATCGGAAATCTTCGGGAGTGATCGCGCTGACGAATGGTACATAAAGTTTCCCTTTCTTTCTTTCCTCTCAGAAGAGTTCCGCCCCTGGTATGGTTGACATACTGAGTTACCGTGCTCTTCTGTCTAAACTTTCTTGTCCTTTGTACCAATTTTCAATTCAGAAGAGTTTCGCCTTTGGTATGGTGGACATACTGAGTTACCGTGCTCTTCTCTCTAAACTTTCTCGTCCTTTGTACCAATTTTCAATTCAGAAGAGTTTCGCCTCTGGTATGGTGGACATACTGAGTTACCATGCTCTTCTGTCTAAACTTTCTTGTCCTTTGTACCAATTTTCAGTTCAGAAGAGTTTCGCCTCTGGTATGGTGGACATACTGAGTTACCGTGCTCTTCTGTCTAAACTTTCTTGTCCTTTGTACCAATTTTCAGTTCAGAAGAGTTTCGCCTCTGGTATGGTGGACATACTGAGTTACCGTGCTCTTCTGTCTAAACTTTCTTGTCCTTTGTACCAATTTTCAGTTCAGAAGAGTTTCGCCTCTGGTATGGTGGACATACTGAGTTACCGTGCTCTGATGTTTTGAAATTGGCCTTTTAATTCTTTCAGTTTTGCATAATCCCTTTTTATTTTTTGTTTTCTTTTCTTTGTTCCTAAAGAAGCCCTCCTACGATGGTGGGCGAAACGTCGAACACTTTTAGTAGTTCTTTGAGACGGTCCAATCCCGGAAGAAGTATATTCCTGTACTGACTCTGGCCGTGGAAGCCTTCGTTATCGTAATTTATCATATGTTGGACAGACCAAGAGATCCATTAAAGCTAGATTTAAAGAACATATCGTTCATTTTAGATACACTAGAGAAGAAAAATCAAGTGTCAACAAACATATGATAAGTACTGAACATTGAAAATTTAAAATTATTAAGATCGGTTACAAATGAACTTGATGCATACGAAACAATTCACATTAACCAGAGGCTAGATACCCTTAATGAAGATAAGGGACCTTTGGCGGCCTTCAGTTTATTGAAGGTCATGATACTATTAGTTACAGTGTCATGATTGAAGGTTATTTGTGGCAAGTCAAAATTGCATGCACCTCATGTTTTAAACAATTAGAAGTAGGAAAGAAAGCAAAAGACCGTCAGTATCGATTTGAATTTCAACGCAGATGATGTCGTTGCTTCTTTTGCTAATCAATTAAGATTAGTGCGCTTGAAAATGCCAGTTTTGCTGGCGAAATAGAATTGGCGTAAGTATTTGTTTAATTGCCAATGCGGTAAAGGGGTAAAACCTTCTATGGACTGCTACTAAGTGGTTTGATCCTTACAGATATGTATTTGTGCAAGGACCCCCACTTTTTTAGATGCACGAATGGTAGATGTATAAGTAAATCATTCACGTGCGATGGAGAAGATGATTGTGGAGATCTTTCGGATGAAGCAAACTGCAAGGTAAATTTAAAAGTCATAAAATTTGATTAAACATAGCTTTCTCTTTATTATTATGTTTACACTGGAATGTTACACTTTTTTAAAATTGAAATACAAATCTTGTCCCCTGAAACCAAGAAAGATTAAAAAACACAACAGAGGTTGCTATTTTTTCTGTCACACTTCTTTGTGATGTCATTGTACGAGTACGATTGCATCAGAAGCAGAAACAGATTTGTTCCCACCCCCAGAACTACTTTGTTTAATTTACTTTGATACCACCAGAATCTGGTGGTTGTATCTGAAATTTGATTCTTTTCTACCATCGAAATCAGATATTATTTTTTCATTTACTGCCACAAGAATCTAATACAGGGGTCGGCAAACTTTTAAGCCAAAAGAGTCAACTGCACTAACTGGTTTCGTAAATTTCAAAGAGCCACAAATTTTTACTTCTGATTTTACATTTTATTTCAAAATTAAATCAGATAAATTAGACGAAATATGTGACAAGGAGACACCTCTAACTCATATAGTCAAACGAAAAGATATACAGCCCCAAAGACCTTTTATTTCTCAAAATTTAAAGCTTTATTTAAGAATTTGCCGTTTTCTCGTAAATCCGATTTTTTTGGCTCTTCTCTACATTCGTCTTTTTTCGTTCTTAAAATTAGATTTTTTTCCCTAAATCTTCCCTTATTCTCAAAACTCGACAATCTGTGAAAATGTTTACTTTTTCTAATTCGATTTTCTGGAAGATTCGACTTTTATCTCAAAAATGCATCTTTTGTCGACTTTTTAATAAAAAAAAAGTAAAAATTTGTCGTCATAATTTGGAGATGTTAATTAAAAAAGTTTTTGAAGATTTCGACCTTCTTCTCAAATTTTCGTTTTTCGAAATTTAGATCTATTCTTAAATTTGGAACTATTCTTAAATTTGGATCTATTCTTAAATTTGACTTTTCTCCAAAATTACATTTTTTTGACTTTGTTCTAAATTGAGACTTTTCTCTCAAAATTTCTATTCTTTTCAACGTTTCTTTTCCAAGTTTCATCATTTCCCCCAAATATTGACTTTTACTGAACTTTAAACTTTCAATTTTTGGAAATTTCGACCTCATTTCGCAAAACTAGGTTAGAAATTCCAACTTCTAACTGAACATTCGACATTTTATTATGATTTCTGCAAGCTGCGATTTTATCAACCATCATCCATTTTCCCAATGTTTGACTATCTAAAAATGGGATTTTGTTCTAAAATTTGGCTTTCTGTGGGAAATTTCGACCTATTTTTAAAGTTTAACACTTTTCTCGAAAGTGGAAGTTGTATCGACATTCCTCTTATTTAGAAATTATTTTACCAATATTTGAAAACATTGGGAAAAATGAAGAAATAAAAATGAATTTGCCTAATTGGGAAAAAGGGAGAAATTTCGAAAAAAATGAATTTATCGAAAGTTCTAAAAACAGGCAATATTTTAGAAAAAAACGTCGAATTTCGACAATAGATTGAAACCCAAAACAAATTTAAAACCTGAAATTTGTAGAAAATTTCGCATTTTTCTGAAAATTTGAAGTTTTCTTTTTATTCGTTTTGTTCTCGAAATTTCAAATTTATTCTCAACATTTAATTGTCTCTGAAAAATTGCAAATTATTTATTTTCTTCTTCTCTGAAAAACTTCGACTTTTTAAACTTTGACAATTTTTTCGAAGCTTTCAATTTTTTTACAATTTCTTTTTTCGAGATTTTATAATTTTTCATAAAATTCAAATTTGTCTAAAAATTTCAGGTTTTCAATTTGTTCTGGGTTTCAATCTATTGTCAAAATTCAACGTTTTTTTTCTAAAATTTTTGCTTTTTTGAGAATTTTTAACAAATTCATATATTTCGAAATCTCTTTTTTTCAAAATTGGGAATTTTTCCGGTTATATCAACTTTTATTTCGAACGAAATTCATCTATTTTAAAATTTCAACATTTTCCTAAAATTTGACTTTCTCTGGCCTTTTTTTAAAGTTTAACACTTCTCGAAATTGAAAGTTTTATCAATATTTTCTTTCCTTTCAAAATCATTTTACCAATTTTCTCAAAGTTCGATTTAGCTCGTTTTAATTCGTATTGTTTTCAAAATTTCAAATTTATGTTTAAAATTGAATTTTCTCTGGAAAAATTTAAATTTTTATCGAAACTTAACTTAAAATGTTGATTGACCTTTACCTTTAAAATTTCCCTAAATTTTGACTTTTTTCTACTTCTCTCAAACACTTTTTTAAGCTTCCAGTTTATTTTTACCATTCCTCTTTTATCTAAAAATTTCAGGTTTTTAAATTTGTTTTGGGTTTCAATTTCTTGTCGAAATTCGACGTTATTTTTCTGAAATTTTGTCCTTATTTGAGAACTTTGGACAAATTAAGTTTTTTTTAAATCTCTTCGTTTTCCCAATTTTTATTCGAAATCTCTTCCTTTTTCTCAAAATTTGGCTTTTTCCGAGAAATGTTAACCTTTTTTTTAAGTTAAAACACTTTTCTCGACATTTTCTTGGACTTTTCTTTCCAAGTTATTCTATAAATTGTCTCAAAATTCGAATTTATCTGAAAATGTGCATTTTTTTTAAGATCTTCGTTTTTGAAATTTAAAATTGATTCTTAAAATTTAATCTTTCTCTCGGAAAATTGTAAATTGTTTGTCGCAGTTTAAAGCTTTTCTTAATATTTTGACTTTTTTCCTTGAAATTTTTCCTAAAATTTGACTTTTTTCTTCTTCTCTGAAAAACTTCGACTGTTTTAAATTTCAACAATTTTTTCTACGCTTCCAGTTTATTCTTACAATTTCTCTTTTCGAATTTTGCAATTTGTCAAAAAATTCGAAATTTTCTACAAATTTCAGATTTTAAATTTGTTTCGGGTTTCAATCTGTTGTCGAAATGCCACGTTTTTTTCTAAAATTTTTAGAACTTTCGATAAATTCATTTTTTTTTTCGAAATTTCTTCCTTTTTCCTAATTAGACAAATTCATTTTTTTTATCTCTTCATTTTCCCAATTTTTTTTCGAAATCTCTTCCTTTTTCTCAAAATTCAAATTTTTCTGGGAAATTTTCACCTTTTTTTGAAGTTCAACACTCCTTGAAATTTCCTTGGAATTTTCTTTCGAAAGTTTTTTTAATCTCTTCATTTTTCCCAATTTTTTTCGAAATCTCTTCCTTTTTGCTCAAAATTCGACTTTTTCTGGGAAATTTTGACCTATTTTTAAAGTTCAACACTCCTCGAAATTTCTTTGGAATTTTCTTTCGAAAGTTTTTTAATCGTCTTCATTTTTCCTAATTTTTTTCGAAATCTCTTCCTTTTTCTCAAAATTCGACTTTTTCTGGGAAATTTTAAATTGAATTTCTGGCAAATTCATGTTTTGAAATCTCTTTTTCTTTCAAAATCCGAATTTTTCCGGAAATATCAACTTGTATTTCGAACGAAATGTATCAATTTTCAAATCCCAAAATTTGACTTTTTTTCTTAAAATTTGACTTTCTTGGGGAAATTTTGACCTTTTTTTAAAGTTGAACATTTCTAGAAATTGGACATTCTCTTTGTTTTGAAATTATTTTACCAATTTTCTCATCGATTTATCTGAAAATTTGGAGTTTTTTTTAATTCCTCTTGTTTTTAAAATACCAAATTTATTCTCAAAAGTTATTTTTCTCTGGAAAATTGTAAATTTTTATCGAAATTTAGAATTTTTCTTAAAATTTCGACTTTTTTCCTAAAATTTTTACTAAAATTTGTCTTTTTTCTACTTCTCTGCAAAACCTCGACTTTTTTAAAAATGGATACTTTTTTTTAAGCTTCTAGTTTATTTTTACAATTTCCTTTTTATATAAAAATTTTAAATTCTTAAATTTATGTTGGGTTTCAATTTATTGTCGGAATTCGACGTTTTTTTCTGAAATTTTGCTCTTATTTGAGAACTTTGGGCAAATTCATCCATTTTTAATCTAATTCATTTTCCCAATTCGAAATCTTTTCCTTTTTCTCAAAATTCGGCTTTTTTGGAAGTTAAACACTTCTCGAAATTTTCTTGAAATTTTCTTTCAAAATTATTTTACAAATTTTCTCAAAATTCGAATTTATCTGAAAATTTGGATGTTTTTTAAATCATCTTGTTTTCGAAATTTCAAAATCTCAAAATTTAACTTTCTCGGAAAAATTATATATTTTTTGTCGAGGTTTCGAGCTTTTCTTAAAATTTAGACTTTTCCCTTGAAATTTTTCCTAAAATTTGAGTTTTTTCTTCTTCTCTGAAAGACTTCGACTTTTTTAAATTTCAACAATTGTTTCTACGCTTCCAGTTTATTCTTACAATTTCTCTTTTCGAATTTTGCAATTTTTCAAAAAATTCAAAATTTTCTGCAAATTTCAGGTTTTAAATTTGTTTTTGGTTTCAATCTATTGTCGAAATTCGACGTGTTTTTTTCTAAAATATTGCCTATTTGTAGAACTTTCGGTAAATTCATTTTTTTCGAAATTTCTCTTTTTTCCCAATTAGGCAAATTCATTTTTATTTCTTCATTTTTCCCATTTTATTCGAAATCTCTTCCTTTTTCTCAAAATTCAAATTTTTCTGGGAAATGTTGATCTTTTTTTAAAGTTCAACAGTCCTCGAAATTTCCTTGGAATTTTCTTTCGAAAGTATTTTTAATTTCTTCATTTTTCCCAATTTTTTTCGAAATCTCTTCCTTTTTTCAAAATTCAAATTTTTCTCGGAAATTTTGACCTTTTTTTGAAGTTCAACACCTCGAAATTTTCTTGGAATTTTCTGTCGAAAGTATTTTACGAATTTTCTCAAAATTCGAATTTACCTGAAAATTTGGAGTTTTTTTAAATTCTTGTTCTCGAAGTTGCAAATTTATTCTGAAAATTTAGCCATCTCGGGAAAATTGCAATTTTTTATCGAAATTTCTAGCTGTTCTAGACTTTTTCCATGAAATTCTTCTTAAAATTAGACTTTTTTCCTCTGAAGATGACAGCTTGACTGTCGAAACGCGTTAG
Organism: Dastarcus helophoroides; assembly: GCA_028583605.1. NCBI lineage: Eukaryota > Metazoa > Arthropoda > Insecta > Coleoptera > Bothrideridae > Dastarcus > Dastarcus helophoroides. Next base: position 15,706,152 of record CM053337.1, on the reverse strand, counting down.
AGCAACCTTTGTTGTGTTTTTTAATCTTTCTTGGTTTCAGGGGACAAGTTCTGTGTTTCAATTTTTTCCTCTTCACTGAAAAACTTAGACTCTTTTTAGAGAACGACAATTTTTTCTAAGCTTCCGCTTAATTTTTACAATTTCTCTCTTCGAAATTTTACTATATTTTAAAAAATTAAAAACTGTCTAAAAATTTCAGGTTTTTCAATTGTCCTGGGTTTAAATCTATTGTCGAAATTCTAACTGTTTTTTTTTATAAAATTTTTCCTTTTATTGAGAACTTTTAATAAATTCATATTTTTTGAAATCTCTTCCTTTTTTTCAAAATTTGGCCTTTTCCGAGAAATGTTGACCTTTTTTTAAGTTAAAACACTTTTCTTGACATTTTCTTGGACTTTTCTTTCCAAATTATTCTATAAGTTGTCTCAAAATTCGAATTTATCTGAAAATTTGGATTTTTTTTAAATTGTCTTGTTTTTGAAATTTTAAATTGATTCTTAAAATTTAATTTTCTCTAGAAAATTGTAAATTTTTTGTCGCAATTTAAAGCTTTTCTTAATATTTTGACTTTTTCCTTGAAATTTTTCCTAAAATTTGACTTTTTTCTTCTTCTCTGAAAAACTTAGACTCTTTTTAGAGAACGACAATTTTTTCTAAGCTTCCAGTTAATTTTTACAATTTCTCTTTTCGAAATTTAACTATATTTCAAAAAATTAAAAATTGTCTAAAAATTTGAGGTTTTTAAATTGTCCTGGGTTCAAATCTATTGTTGAAATTTTACGGTTTTTTTAAATAAAATTTTACCTTTTATTGAGAACTTTTGATAAATTCATATTTTTCGAAATCTCTTCCTTTTTTTCAATTTTTTTGAAATCTCTTCCGTTTTCTCAATTTGTTCCAAATCTCTTTTTCTCAAAATTCGGCTTTTTCTGGAAATTTCAGCTTTTATTTCGAACTTTGATACCGTTTCTGTAAATTTAGATTAATTTTCTCACAAAAAGTAATTCACCTTTTTTCACACAATCTCAAGGTTGTCGAAAATTTACAAATAAAAAAGTAAAAATCATGAGAAAAATATATTTTAGAAATTTCGGCTCTCCAAGTTGGTCTTTTTCTGGAAATTTTAAATTTCATGTTTTTTCTCAAACTGTTAATACAAATCAATCAAAAATTTTGGAAAAATACTTTTTGGAATCATTACTTTTTGTCAGAATTTAAGTAAAACGTAAAAATTCCTAGAAAAGTGTTTTTGGAAATTTCAATTTCTGCTGGTCACTTGTTTAATGAATGTCTGCGTATCTATTCGCTCTAGCTTTTATGTATTTATTTTTTTATGGGAATTTAAAGAGCCGCATGCGGCTCGCGAGCCACGGTTTGCCGACCCCTGATCTAATATATTGTTGAGGTACCAATCTGTTTCAGAATATGTGACATATTCTGAAACAGAATATGTCACATCGGTGCCTCCTCTCAATACTTGTCTGAACAAAAGCAATATCGGGATGGTTTTCCACCCGATTATTTCGTTTGTCCACCACAGATTTTGCTTTTTTTTTAACCAGGAAACGACAAATCGAATTCCATCTAACCAGCAGGAGCAAGTTGCTTTGTAGTGAAATTGCCCTGGTGTTTGAAGCAGAACAGTATCAGGATTCTTTCTTCATTTTTTCATATCCCACCACCAGAATTTGGTTTATTGTGGAACCGTGGATCTCCACGAAAACTACACTAATAGTTTTGCTGCGACACTGATTTTGGTGGAACGGACTGGTCTTTCGTTATCTTCAAAAACTTGAAATACAAATTTTGTCCCCTGAAACCAAGAAAGATCTTTCTTGGTTTCAGGGGACAAGATTTGTATTTCAATTTATGAAACATTGAGAAAAAGAGTAAAAAAGCGCAAACAAAATACCAATTGATTATAAGTTGCTTTAGATTCAACCAGAGGTTTCCAATACTTGATGGTTGTTGAATTTTAAACGCTGAATCCAGCGTTATCAGCTGGCAAAAAATTAATGATTTGGGCTCTCTTGCAATTTTTCTTAAAGTGTGCCTAAGCGCTATGGTGAAGCCAAATACAATTTTAGAAACTATCCAGTATGAACTTGTCTTGCTCAGATGCAGAATGGAGATGCAAAGACAGACTTTGCATTCCTAAAGTTTGGGTGTGCGATGGATTTCCAGATTGCCCCGATGGTTCCGATGAAACCATCGTTTGTAACGTCTCGAATGGTGGTGGTACTTTTACCTGCAACAATAACGTGTATGTAGCCAAATGAATGGGTCTGTGATGGTTACGACGATTGCAGAGATGGAAGCGATGAAATCGATTGTAGTAAGTACTGTACTTATTCGTACAACTCGTACTCATTCGTTCGCACAAGCAAAGGTGCATCTAATAGTTCGCATTTTTCTAGTCGCTGCAAATGATACAAGCGCCGAAGATTGTACGTGGGACAACGCAAAATTCCTCTGCAACGATGAGAAGAAGTGTCTCGATTTGAAAGAAGTGTGTGATGGTACACCTCACTGCTTGGATAGATCTGATGAAGGTGACTTTTGCATTGTTCCTCATATGTCTTGCAAGCACCACCAGTGTTTCCATCGGTGTGTGCAGCTACCAACAGGCCCCAAGTGTATCTGCCACAAAGGATACCGTTTTTTTGATGACAAAACTTGCCAGGACATTAATGAGTGCGACACTTATGGTGAGTTTTGAAAGCGTTTTAACCCAATCATCGAATTCACCCATTCTAACAGCATCCTTGTCTCTGTATAGAAGTTTCGTGGGACGGACTGGTCCTTGGTTATCTTCAAAAATCGAAATACAAATCTCCAGTATCTCTCTGAAGCTTGGCTATCGAAACGCATTGTGTTTTTTAATTTTTCTTAGATTCAGGGGACCAGCTTTATATTTCGATCTCTTGTAGAAAGTCAATTTCTTTGATGCTAAAGTACTTGAATTAAAAATTAAATTTACAACACGCCAGCGATTTAAGTAGTTAGATAAATCCGAGTTTCATCAAATTTGTTCATCAAAGTCATTTAATACTTCTTTGTGGTGGAACGGGCTGGTCCTTGAATTAGCTTCAAAAACTGAAATACAAATCTTGTCTCCTGAAACCAAGAAAAGTTAAAAAACACAACAAAGGTTGCTCTAACGAGTTTCGACAGCCAAGCTATTATATTCTGAGAGATACTTTATATAGGCAAATGCCCAGTCCACAATTTCAATTGAATATGACCAAAAGTTGTCCTTGTACTATAGGTTGATTTTTCCGAAGGTATCTGCGACCAAAAGTGCCATAATTCCCCGGGATCCTACAGTTGTTCTTGCGATGAGAAATACACTCTGCAAGAAGACAAGAAAAGTTGTAAAACTGTGGGCGATGAAGCCTTATTGTTGTTCAACTCGCAGACGAACGTCCAGGGTTATTTCCTACATTCTAAAATGTATGTTTCGATTGCTAAGAAACTGAAGCAAGCCCTTGCTGTGTCCTTCGATGGGAAACACGTCTATTGGGCGGATATATTAGCTGGACACAGAGGTATTGTCAGATCACTTATGGATGGGTCACAACAGGAGGTTCGTATACTCAATTTAGAATTTGCTGTATCTAGTCTCTGGCTGTTACGAATTGGTGGTCTCAAAATGACGAAACTACTCCTAAATTGCATCCTCTGAAAACTCACTAAAAAAACTCAAAATCTAACTAAAAAAAAGTTTGCTGTGCCCAAAAAAATATTACAATACCACCCATGTGTTCACACAATAGCTTTGACGACTAAAAAAAAATTCGTCGTGTCCAAAACAATTACAAAAGATGCCGTGTTTACATTTCCGAATAAAATAATAATAAAGAAAAATCCTCTAAAATGTTCTGTACATCTCACTTAGTTTTAAATTAGGTTAATGAATCTAGAAGTGCTACTCCATATTTTATGAATTTCGATTGGAGTTTTTTTGAAGCTGGAAGATGAGTCTTTTCCTGCAGGTGTCCAATTCATACTCTATAATCAGTACATCAGTATTTTAATGTCTGCTTTTTTAAATCAGTAACGAAATTTATCTCAGCTACACCTTATTTGGCTTTTTTTAATTTTGTCACTCTTCCCAAATTTAAATTAAAGTACGAAGAGAAAAATGTGAAAATCATAGTTTGAGATGACACCACTTAAGAATATCCCGGATTATAGTTTGATGCTTTAGGTTTAGGTATTAAAAAAATATATATCTTCAGTTGCTGATTCTTGGTCTGGGGTCTTTTGAAGACTTGGAAGTTGACTTGTTAACTGGCAACATCTACTTTACTGACGCTGCAGAGCGTTACATTGGAGTATGCACAAGAGATGGAAGGTCTTGCTCAATTCTGATAAAGAAAGATGTCAAAAACCCAAGAGCTATTGTGCTTAATATTGAAGATGGGTGAGTCCCAAAGATTTTGTAACTAATGTAATCGATTTTTCTTTAGAACGTAAAACAGTTGTTTATCTCCCAACATTTTATCTATAATTTTTAACTTTACAATGAACCTATTGAGAAACAAGAAGTTCATTTTACTGGCTCTTTTTCTCATCTAATTTTTCCTTCAAATCTCCAAATAATTTAATGAAAAATGTGACTGAATGGGTGTTTATAAGGGAATTGTGGAGACCGTTTGACGACGAATGAGCTGAACGTCCTCACTGTTTCAAATTTGCTTTATTTCAGTGAGATGTTCTGGACTGATTGGGGCGAACCAGCCAAAATAGGGCGCGCTCTAATGGATGGATCTGAGGAGATTGCTTTCGTTTCAACTAAGATATACTGGCCAAACGGTTTGGCCTTAGATTACCCTAATCAAAGACTCTACTGGACTGATGCAAAGATAAACAATCTGGAAAGCATCAAGCTTGATGGCACCGATAGAAGAGTTAGTCGATCTTCCACATTTTTTCACATTTTACATCAATTTAACCCTTAGATAATCATGGAAGGAGTTCTTCAACACCCTTACTCGTTAGATGTGTTTGAGAATAATGTATATTGGTCAGATTGGGATACTCGCTCGATACAAACTTGTGATAAATTCACAGGAAAGCACAATCGCACTATCTTTAGGTTGAGCAAGGGAACTATCTACGGGATACACATTTTCCATCCGGCTTTGCGAGGAAAAAGGGAAAATCCATGTGCCTTCGCTCTTTGTTCCGATATTTGCTTAATACGCGGCAGCGGCTACAAGTGCGCTTGTCCACAGCACAAGAAACTTTCAGTGGACCTGCACACTTGCAACAGTAAGTAATTGTTGGTTAACAACTTGAATCTGTCACTAAAAAACTATGTTTTTACCGCTGGTGGGTGTCTTTTATCTCTACGAAAGCTAATCGAAAAAAAAAACATGCAGATTTAAAGGCCAAACCACTTTAAATTAAGTCAGTCTGCTTTCAACGGTAATGCGTTCAAAAATTATTATTTATTTTTTTGCTATTACACAATAAAACATTAGCTTGTAAATTCATGTCGCAATTAGTCGAAACTTCGAAGTTGTAGTTAAAGTCTTGAGCTTAAGCAATGAATATACAACTTGGCAAAGAGGATGCAGAAAATATTGAGCTTAAAGTTAAAATTTTAGAAGCAAAAAGAAAATTTAACTCTAATTTTAAAATTTTTGGATTGAAATTTTTCGATTGCAGTTAAATTTTGAAAGAAAAGTCTTAGGAAAGACCTGGAACCAGTTTTGATAAACATTCGAAATTTCCAGAGAACTGGAAATTTATAAAAATGTTTTTTATCTTACTAGGAAAGCTATGCTTCTTTAACTATGCTTCTCTGACTATGCTTCTCCAACTATGCTTCTCTAACTATGCTTCTCTAACTATGCTTCTCTGACTATGCTTCTCTGACTATGCTTCTCCAACTATGCTTCTCTAACTATGCTTCTCTGACTATGCTTCTCCAACTATGCTTCTCTAACTATGCTTCTCTAACTATACTTCTCTAACTATGCTTCTCTAACTATACTTCCTCTAACTACGCTTCTGTTATTATGCTTCTCTAACTTACTTTTACCAGACTTAACAACTACATCTGTAACTTGTCCTCCGGCTTCGTTCACCTGTAACAACGGCATAAGCAACAGGAGCATATGTGTGCCCCAAACTGCTCGCTGCAATGGAACCTTCGAATGTCCTTTACAAGACGATGAATTGGGCTGCGATTGCGGAGCTGACGAGTTTAAATGTGCCAACAAAAAGTGTATTAGATATCAGTGGATTTGCAACAAAGTCGATGACTGCGGTGATAACTCCGATGAATTAGAAGCTTTGTGCCAAATGCCCGAAGTACCAAGATTCAGGTAATTGTAATGAACGAAATCGAGTATTTTATAGCAATGCGTGCTGTCTCAATAACTTAAAAAAATTGTCTGATTTCAGTCTTTGTGTGATAGTACTCGTTGCAACTTTAGTTCTTTTGGGGGTAATTTTTGGGTGTTTTCTGTGCTACTATTTCATCAGAAGAAAGAACAAAGCTAAGGTGGATATAAGGTACACTGATAATTTTTCATTTTTGTTACTTTTTTTCATATTGTTACAAATTTAATTATAAAATATAAACAATATTATAGTTGCCAAACTATCTGTTGAGATTTTCAGTTCAGGTAGACTTTGATTGGGATAAAAATGTCAACTTTTTTAGGTAGGTTAGGTTACATTAGATTAGGTTAGGTTAGGTTAGGTTAGATTAGGTTAGATTAGTTTAGGTTGGGTTAGGTTAGGTTAGGTTAGATTAGTCTGGGTTAGGTTGGATTAAATTGGGTTAAGTTGGATTAGGTTGAGTTAGGTTGGGTTAGGTTAGGTAAAAGCATGATAGACTTTATCGTGAGGAAAAGTTAAAAACAGTGAAACTGTTTAGACTGAAATTTCGAAAATTTCGAGTCAACATTTTTAAGTAAAGATCGAAATTTAAAAAGGTCAAGTATAAATCAAAAGGTGTGTGTTGTCTTTCTGTTTGTGAGCTTTTCATGGGTCAATTACTGAAGCAATTTTGACGAAAATTTGTATAAATAAAAAAAATATAAATAAATAAATTTGTATAAATTTCTACAAACGACCACGCTTTACAAAATTCATTAACGTATCTTGCAAAGCGTGGTCATTGGTAGGAGTTTTAACCCGAGAAACTCTTCCAGATACTTCCAAACTAATATTTTATCCAAAAAGATTAGACAACCTTTTTTTACTTCCTAAACCAACCTTTTTCTTTTTCCCAAATGATCTAATTGAAGAAAAAGGCGAAATTTTTAAAGTCCAAATGTTAAAAAAAGAAATTTTGAAGTCGAAATTTTTAGAAAAAGTTTCTGTTTTAGGAACGGTGGAAATTTTGACAAAAGCATAGTTTGGAAATGTTGAAACTTCAAAAAACAGTGGCTCGTTCTTAAATAATCGGAATTAAAAAAAAATTGAATATTTATTGCTTTACTAGCACATTAAACGACTTGTTTTTTCAGCGGGGGACTCTTTAACCGTACCTATGATTTGCAGAAGAACCAGAATCTAGTGCTTCAACCGAGTAATCAGGAGTTTGGCATCTCGCTCAAATCCATCAACGATTTGGAAGCATCTGATTGTTCGACTTAAAGTATTAGAAAAAAATCACTTTGTTAGCGTTTAGCACACAAAAATGGACATTCTTATTTTATTAGATTTTTTTAAAATAATTTCCTCTTAACTACCTGCTCTTAATTACTTGCTCTTAATTACTTGGAATTTGTAGCATAGCAAATGACACAGAATATATTTTTACAACAATAATTAGTTTTTACAATTGCTTATGCGCTCCCTCTTTATAATAACGTAAAATTAAGAATTGGGTAGCTGATTATATGGCTAATGCGAGTAAATCACTCGTTACGGGTGAAATATTCGTTGCAGATGAAAGACATGAGAGATTCATACACGTTGGGTTGCAACCTTTGACTATTCATTATTATCTAAGGTTGCCACTAAGATTAAGAAGCTGTCGCGTGCAAACTACGTGCACCCGGTTGTTAACCTCGCGTTAAGTGGAGCTGTGGGCGTGGCTTAGAGGTTACCATAGAATATAAGAAACATAGACTATGTTTGAACACAAATTTGCATCATGAAAAGTGTTCTCGGTTGAATTGTTAAAGTACATTTTTCAAATTAGCGTGCAAACTACGCGCAACCGGTTGCTAGCTTCACATTAAATGAAGCTGCGGGCATGGCTTTGAGGTTACATAGAATATAAGAAACATAGATTATGTTTCAACACCGATTTACATACATGGAAAGTGTTCTCGATTGAATTGTCAATCAAAGTACATTTTTCAAATTAGCGAATAAACTACGCGCACCCGGTAGTTCCCCTCGCATTAAGTGAACCTGTGGGCGTAGCTTAGAGGTTACCATAAAATATAAGAAACATAGATTATGTTTGAACACGGATTTGCACGCATGGAAAGTGTTCTCGGTTGAATTGTCAATCAAAGTACATTTCTCAAATTAGCGTGAAAACTACGCGCACCCGCTAACTACGCTAACCTAGCCTCGCGTTAAGTGAAACTGTGGGCATAGCTTAGAGGTTACCATAAAATATAAGAAACATAGATTATGTTTGAACACGAATATGCATCACGAAAAGTGTTCTCGGTTGAATTGTCAATCGAAGTACCTTTTTCAAATTAGCGAGCAAACTACGTGCACCCGGTTGTTAGCCTCGCGTTAAATGAAGCTGTGGGCATGGCTTAGAAGTTACCATAGAATACAAGAAACATAGATTATGTTTGAACACGGATTTGCACGCATGGAAAGTGTTCTCGGTTGAATTGTCAATCAAAGTACATTTCTCAAATTAGCGTGAAAACTACGCGCACCCGCTAACTACGCTAACCTAGCCTCGCATTAAGTGAAACTGTGGGCATAGCTTAGAGGTTACCATAAAATATAAGAAACATAGATTATGTTTGAACACGAATATGCATCACGAAAAGTGTTCTCGGTTGAATTGTCAATCAAAGTACCTTTTTCAAATTAGCGAGCAAACTACGTGCACCCGGTTGTTAGCCTCGCGTTAAATGAAGCTGTGGGCATGGCTTAGAAGTTACCATAGAATATAAGAAACATAGATTATGTTTGAACACGGATTTGCATACATGACAAGTGTTCTCGGTTGAATTGTCCATCAAAGTACATTTATCAAATTAGAGAGGAAACTACGCTCACCCGGTGGTTAGCCTCACGTTAGGTGAAACTGTGGGCGTGGCTTAGTTGTTACCATAGAATATAAGAAACATAGATTATATTTGAACACGGATTTGCATGTATGGAAAGTGTTCTCGGTTGAATTGTCAAAGTACATTTTTCAAATTAGTGAGGAAACTACGCGTATCCGGTTGTTAGCCTTGCGCTAAGTGAAGCTGTGAGCGTGGCTTAGAGGTTACCATGGAATATAAGAAACGTAGACTATGTTTGTACACGGATTTGCATACATGGAAAGTGTTCTCGGTTGAATTGTCAATCAAACTACATTTTTTAAATTAGCGAGCAAACTACGTGCACCCGGTTGTTAGCCTCGCGTTAAGTGAAGCTGTGGGCGTGGCTTAGAGGTTACTATAGCATGTAAGAAACATAGATTATGTTTGAACACGGATTTGCATACATGGAAAATGTTCTCAGTTAAATTGTCAATCAAAGTACATTTTTCAAACTAACGTGCACACTACGAGCACCAGGTTGCGTTAAGTGAAGCGTAAGGCGTGGCTTAGAGGTTACCATAGAAAATGAGAAACATAGATTAAGTTTGAACACGGATTTGCATACATGAAAAGTGTTCCCTGTTGAATTGTCAATCAAAGTACATTTTTCAAATTAGTAAGAAACCTACGCGCACGAGGTTGTTAACCTCGCTTTAAGTGAAGCTGTGGGCGTAGCTTAGATGTTACCATAGAATATAAGTAACAAAGATTATGTCTGAACACGGATTTGCATACATGGAGAGTGTTCTCGGCTGAAGTTGTCAATCAAAGTACATTTTTCAAATGAGCGAGCAAACTACGCGCACCCGGTTGTTAGCCTCGCGTTAAGTGAAGCTGTGGGCGTGGTTTTGAGGTTACCATAGAATATAAGAAACATAGATTATGTTTGAACACGGATTTGCATACATTGAAACTGTTCTCGGTTGAACTGTCAATCAAAGTACATTTTTCAAATTAGCGAGGAAACTACGCGCACGAGATCGTTAGCCTCGCGTTAAGTGAAGCTGCAGGCGTGGCTTAGAGGTTACCATAGAAAATAAGTAACATAGATTATGTTTGAACACGAATTTGCATCATAAAAAGTGTTCTCGGTCGAATTGTCAATCAAAGTACATTTTTCAAATTAGCGAGGAAACTACGCGCACCCGGTTGTTAGCCTCGTATTAAATGAAGCTGTGGGCATGGTTTAGAGGATACCATAGAATATAAGAAACATAAATTATGTCTGAACACGGATTTGCATACATGGAAAGTATTCTCCGTTGAATTGTCAATCAAAGTACATTTTTCAAATTAGCGAGCAAATTACGCGTACCCGGTTGTTAGCCTCACGTTAAGTGAAGCTGTGGGCGTGGCTTAGAGGTTACCATAGAATATAAGAAGCATAGAGTATGTTTGAACACAGATTTGTATACATAGAAAGTGCTCTGGGTTAAATTGTCAATCAAAGTACATTTTTCAAATTACGATTAATGTGCACGAATTAAAGAATTAATAAATTTAACAAAATAACAAAAACATGATTCCCAAATAGGAAATTAAGTATAAATTTTAATGAAAAAAGCTTTTAGGTATATAAAATAAAAAAAATACATTAAGGTCTTAGCGAAGAATGTGAATTTCTTATTCCAGTGATATCAAATAGTTTTTTAGTTTTTTAAAAAAACTATTTGGAAAAATCATATTTTTTATTTATTTGAGTACGTTGTTTTCATCTGAATTCGCAACCTGCGAACCACAATTGAAATGATTACATTAATTTTGAGTCAATATGAAAATTGAACAAAATTTTCATATTCCACTGTCGAGCCTGACCAATAACTAACCAAATCCCAGTTAAATTGTTCTTCTCGTCGCATTCAAATGAGGGATATTTTCTTTGTTGATAAATCCTGGACTCTGAGCTGTTACTAATTCGTTATTTTACGACTAACTTTAACAATAGCATCATTTTGTACACATTGCCGCATCCGATAAAATTGTCAATAATAACTCACATCAGATCGAAGAAATTTGGTTGATTTGGTAAATTTTTTCTTGCAAGAACGCCACAAAGAGATAAGGTCGTCAATCAGCTGAAGTATCCGCGGCACGAATTTATCTCTTTCGCAGTTTTATCACCTTAAAGTGCACAACGTTTTTAACTAGATGGTTTTAATTTGGTTATTTTAAAATAAGGTAAGTAACAATTTTAATATTTCTTTGGCACAATAATTTTAACAAGTACACCCAATATAAAACCGATAAAAGTACAAATAAAGGGCCACGAGAAATTTCTCTGGTTTTTGTCGTTTGTAGTATTCTTAATTGAAAAAAAAAATAAATATAAAAAATTATAGCACCAATTGATTCCAAACTTAAACGCGTGATTCTGAAATGTTCTTTATTTATTCTTTGTGGAATTTATTATAATTGGGCAAATAAATCATTTATTTAAATTAGGCAGTGTGGATAGATTAAATTATGCGACAATTTTGAAGCCATAATTTTGGTGGAACGGATTGGTCCTTGGTTATCTTCAAAAATTGAAATACAAATCTTGCCCCCTCAAACCAAGAAAGATTAAAAAACACAACAAACGTTGCTCTAACACGTTTCGTTAGCCAAGTTATCATCTTTAGAGAGATACGCGACAAGATTTGTATTTCAACAATTTTGAAGATAACTCTTGACTTTAGAAGTATATTCTAAGCTCTCGACTTTCTTTAAAGGATAGTAACTGACGAAGAAAAAGTAATAAAACACGAATGAAAATAAAACTACTTCGTTAAGAAGATACAGAGAATATCTAGATATTCTAGACAATAAGAACACTATTATAAAGACATCAAATTCAAAATTGATTGAACATTTAAATTTAAATCTTCTGCGTTTCTATTGGAATTTACCCATTTTTTCTGATGAACTATAGAGGTCAGGAATTCTACAAAAGAAATTTAAAACTTAAAACAAAAACCCCTAGTAATTTTGAGGAAATATAAGCAACATTATGGGATTGGAACTAAAGTTTTAAAAAAATCAAAATTTCGAAATTTAGAGCTTTAAAGTCGACTCTAATAAACCTAAAATATATAAGAATAAACCTGAAATTTTGAGAAATACTTTGAAGCTGTCATATTAAAATTATAAAAAAAATATTCCTTTTACAAATTTAAATTCGGAAATCCTAATTTTAATTTTATAAATTTCGAAAGATTGCTAGAAATGTCGATCTTTGTATAAAACGTTCCAAAAAATTTCGATTTGTATACGAAATTTTAACTTTTTTTCGAAATTAGTACAGGATATACTTCTTCCGGGATTGGACCGTGTCAAAGAACTACTAAAAGTGTTCACACTACTAAAAGGGTGAACACTTTTAGTACTTCTTTCTGAACGGTCCAATCCCGGAAGAAGTATATCCTGTACTGACTCTGCCTTCGTTATCATTTTTTCGAAATTGGTTAAAATCTAAAATAATTTTAAAATTCAAGTATCTCGCAAGATCCACTTGTTTTAGCTGATATTTTCATCAAAAAATTCCCAAAATCTGCCCACGAAATATGCATTAAAAAAAACGTCGAATATCCTGGAGCGAACTAATTGGTTATTTTTCAGTTTTAAAATGTACGTTCCCCTGCTGCTGGTCGGCGTATTTTTATCCCCCAGTTATGGCGCTTTTGAGTCGTTGGTGAGTGAATTTAACATCGACAGCAATTGCACCAGTGCTGAGTTTACCTGCAGAAACACCAGATGTCTCCCCATTACCACTAGGTGTGACGGCCACAACAACTGCCAGGACAACTCGGATGAAGAAGACTGCGGTAAGCTTTCATTTAAAAAAAAATTCGCCCCCAAACGTCGTTGCTTTTGGTGCGTCGGTGCAAACTCCTTTGCGTTCTCAATCGAACGAATTCTGTTGCCAATTTTGACATTGTCTTTGTCTCGCTTTCTTCACTTCCGTTGTTGTTCTTTTCCAGCATCTACCTTTTCCTTTCAAGTTTGCAATCTTTGCGCCCCTTAAACTGCTACTTTGAAATAATGACCATCTTCTTTCAGATTTGTAGATGTTTTGACGCCTGCCTGCTGGTACTCTTGGAAAATGTGCAGTGAATCCTCTTTTATTTTGTTTTTCTTTCAGATTTGCAGATTTTTTGACGCCTGAGGTGGTACTTTTGGAAAACCTGCATTCCATCTCCTTTTATTTTGTTCTTTTCTCGAGCATCTGCCCTTTTCTTTTAAATATGCAATTTTTGCGCCCCCTGAGTGGGTACTTTTGGGAAATGTGCATCCAATCTCCTTTTATTTTGTTTTTATTTTCCAGCATCTCCCCTTTTCTTTCAAATATGCAATTTTTGCGCCCTCTGAGTTGGTACTTTTGGAAAATGTGCATCCAATCTCCTTTTGTTTTCTTTTTTCCAGAATCTCCCCTTTTCTTTCAATCATGCAATTTTTGCGCGTTCTGAGTTGGTACTTTTGGGAAATGTGCATTCAATTCTCTTTTATTTTCTTCTTCTTTCGTATTTGCAGATTTTTTGACGTCTGAGCTGGTACTTTTTTTTTTATTTTGTTCTTTTTTCGAGCATCTGCTCTTTTTTTTTTAAATATGCAATTATTCCGTCCTCTGAATTGGTCATTTTGGAAAATGTGCATCCAATCTCCTTTTATTTTGTTCTTTTTTCCATCATCTCCCCTTTTCTTTTAAATATACAGTTTTTACACCCTCTGAGTTTGTACTTTTGGAAAAGGTGCATCCAAACTTCTTTTATTTTGTTCTTCTTTCAGATCTGCAAATTTTTCTTCAAATATGTAATTTTGTGTCATCTGAGTTAGTACTTTTGGGAAATGTGCCTTCAATCTTTTTTTATTTTATTCTTCTTTCGAATGTGCAGATTTTTTGACACCTGAGCTGGTAGTTTTGGAAAACCTGCATTCCATCTCCTTTTATTTTGTTCTTTTTTCGAGCATCTGCCCTTTTCTTCTAAATATGCAATTTTTGCGCCCCCCGAGTAGGTACTTTTGGGAATAGTGCATCCAATCTCCTTTTATTTCGTTCTTCTTTTCCATCATCTCCCCTTTTCTTTCAAATATACAATTTTTGCGCCCTCTGAGTTGGTACTTTTGGAAAATGTGCATCCAATCTCCTTTTATTTTCTTTTTTTTTTCCAGAATCTCCCCTTTTCTTTCAACTATGCAATTTTTTGCGCGTTCTAAGTTGGTACTTTTGGGAAATGTGCATTCAATTCTCCTTTATTTTGTTCTTCTTTCAGATTGCAGATTTTTTGACGCCTGAGCTGGTATTTTTGCGAAATCTGCGTCCAATTTCTTTCCATTTTGTTTTTATTTTCCATCATCTCCCCTTTTCTTTCAGATATGGAATTTTTGCTCCCTTTGAGTTGGTACTTTTGGGAAATGTGCATCCAATCCTCTTTTATTTTTTATTTTGTTCTTCTTTCAGATTTGCAAATTTTGTAACTCCTGGGAAATCTGGATTTAATCTCGTTTTATTCAGTTCTTTTAGATTTATAGATTTATTGATACCTAAGCTGGTGCTTGAATGAAATGCGCAACTGGCTTGATTCTCGAACTTCTTCTTTATTTAAATCTGCAATGTTTTTGGCACTTGGGCTGCTAGAACGAAGAAATGAGCAACCGAGTTCCTTTCTTCGAATTTTCAAATACTATAAATGTTGGAAATTCGAAGGGAAACGAGGCCTTCTCGAATGTATAAATGTTGGAAATTTGAAGTGGAAATAAAGCCAAGAAATATTTACCAAAAATACGTTCAAATCGACGTCTTTTATAGCGACCTCGTTTAAGATATACACACAACATAAGATCTGATTTAAAAATGTTTCCCAGATGGTCGATCTGGATTCTAAAAATGTTAACTAATGAAAAGAAAAATAGAAGAAATGTTTGGTCATGAAATTCCATTTGACATTCCCTTCTTCACTTTTCCAAATCTTCAATATTAAGTAACAAGTGACAGAAAATCTGGCAAGAAGGGTTAATGAAAAAGTTCTCGTTAAAATGCCCCCAATTCAGTACTTTCTGTTGTTTTAAATATCTTCAGAAGATTGCTAGATCTTGAAATGCACTTTGGTCATTCGAATCCCATTTTTTTTTTAAGTTACGGACGACTAAAGAGCTGGAAATTTAATGAAAAACACATACAACGCAAAACTTTTGTTGACGAATTTATCTAAGTAGTTTAGAAGAAACCTTCGATATGGAAACGGGTATTTAAGTGTCTTACTTCGATCCCCCAGGTTTACAAATTAGGTTGACAGGCAATGGCGACCTTTTTCTTCTTTTTTCCTGAAGATTATTCTCTCAATCTGGTGGGATATCTGTAACTAAAGTGGTTTCATCTTTACAGATCTGTATTTGTGCAAGGACCCCTACTTTTTTAGATGCAAGAATGGTAGATGTGTAAGTAAATCATTCATGTGCGATGGAGCAGATGACTGTGAAGATTTCTCTGATGAAGAAAATTGCGAGAATTTCAGGGTAAGTGCCACAGAACACTTAAAATTTAATCAAAATATGAAGGTGAACGCTTTTTGTCCTTTTATTATTATTATTTTTACAGGAGAATGTTAAATTCTCCAGGTAATCAGTGGATTTTTTTTTGGTGGAAAGGAGGGGTCCTTGGTTATCTTCAAAAATTGAAATACAAATCTTGTCCCCTGAAACTGAAGAGATAGTGTCTCTCTGAAGATGATAGCTTGGCTATCGCAACGCGTTAGAGCAACCTTTGTTGTGTTTTTTAATCTTTCTTGGTTTCAGGGGACAAGATTTGTATTTCAAACTGAACCATGATTAATTTTAACATTTGGTTTCAGGGGACAAGATTTGTATTTCAATTTTTGAAGATAACCAAGGACCAGTCCGTTCTACCATAACAAAAACAACAAAGGTTGCAACCTTTGTTGTGTTTTTTAATCTTTATTGGTTTCAGGGGACAAGATTTATATTTCAATGGATTTTTTCTCACATACAACCCTTCAGTTTGTATTTTTCCCCTTATAATATTTCGAATTTATAATTTAAATTTTTTCTATGCAATTTCGCTTATTTTTCGAAATTTCGTCTTTAACGCCTTCAATGACAAAACAACTACTTGGAAAAAGTTCAGTATTAATTTATTTCTTAATTTTTGACATCAAATTTGATATTTTGACTCAGATTTTTTTATTTTGTTTTTTCGAAATACTGATTTTAAATTCGATAACCTTCTCTCAATTCGAGATTTCTCGAAATATCGAATTTGTCTAGAAATCTCCACTTATTATTCAAAATGTCGATTCTAATCTCGAAGTTTAGACTTTTATTCTGTAATTTTGAGTTTACTTGTTTTACTTTTCGATAACTTTCCACTTAAACGCGAAATTTCGTTTTGTATTTTTTGTTAATATTTCTGACTTTTTGGAGTTTCAGCTGAAAGATTTTTACTGGAAATTTTTACCTGATATTTTTCTCCAAAATTTCGAGTGATTTCTTATTTTTTTGGATAAAACTTTAGTTTAATATTTCTGAGATTGTTTCGAATTTTTCGCAAAATTGCTTCACATTTTCAATTTTTGTTTTCTTAAACTGTTGACTGGAAACTTCGTCTGTTTTCTCAGAAGATTTAAGTTTTTTCAAACAAGGGCGGATTAACCTTGCTTGGGGCCCTGTGCAACACACTGATGGAGCCCCCTATACATGTCGTGTCCACAATCTTGTTGAAGACTTAAAAAAAAAGAAAGCCATTCATTGATGGGGGCCCCCACCACCTAGGAATCCCCATCAAAGAATGGAGTCAAGTTGTACACCCTTAAATCTGCCCCTGTTTTCAAAGCTTCTACTTTTTCTTGAGTTTCAGCTTGAAAATGTAATCGACTAAATTCATGTTAGCTTCACTGAGCCCTTTTTGAAATATTTAATTAAATAAATGAAGCTGTTTACTTTTTTGATGGAACGGACTGGTCCTTTGTTATTTTCAAAAATTGAAACACAAAACTTGTCCCCTGAAACCAAGAAAGATTAAAAAACACAACAAAGGTTGCTCTAACGCGTTTCGACAGCCAAGCTGTCATCTTCAGAGATAAACTGTTTATCTGAGATAAACTGTTTATCTCTGAAGATGACAGCTTGGCTGTCGAAACGCGTAAGAGCCACCTTTGTTGTGTTTTTTAATCTTTCTTGGTTTCAGGGGACAAATTTTGTGTTTCAATTTTTGTTTACTTTTAAAAATATTTTTTGACATACGACTATAAGATACTAATAAAAATGTTCACTTTTTTGCTGAAACTTTTGATTTTTTTCAAAATTCGAACTTTAAAGATACCATTTTCGAAACGTTTTTTTCAAATTATATTATTTTTAAAATGTTAGAAAAATGTGACTGTTTTTGCCAAAATATTACAATTCTCTCTTAAACTAATTTAATGAAAATGTTTTACGTCAAACTATATTTCTAACTGTTGTCTCTTTTCCCAACAAGTTAACTTTTTGTTTTTTGAAAGCTGTAGATATTAAATTCGAATTCTTTTTAACAAAGCTCAAAATTTGTTCGAAACTTTGAATTTGTTCTTAAAATTTTGAGTTTACATTTTTATTTTCTTCTATCTTTTTGATTTTAAATTTTTGGACGTTTTGTTTTTTTTCCCTCGAAATTTCTCCGTTAAACTTCGAAATTAAAATTTTTTTGAATTTTAACAGTTAAAATCAATTTGTTCTTAGATTTAAACTCACAAGTTTACAATTTTTTCAAATTTCAACTCATTGATTCAAAATTTCGACTTTCTTCTAGACGTTTTGAATTTTAACCAGATTTTTTTAATAAATTTTGGATTGGTTTCCAGATTTTGACTTTTTTCATGTATTTCTAACTTTAATTCTTCAATTTTTTATTAAAATTTTTATTGCAAACTTGATTTCTTCTTGCAAATTTCGCTTCCTTATCATGATTTTTTTTCTCGGCATTATGCAGCTTAAATTTTATTATAAATCAGCGTTATAATATCAGCTTTTAATAGAACAATTTTTTCGAAATTGTAAGTTTTACTTTTTCGAAATTCCAAGGGAATTTTGACTTTGAACTAGACTTTTTTATGTTTTTTTCAAAATTTCGTCTTTTAATACGGAAATTTCCACTTTTTTTCTCACATTTGTCATAGTTTCGATATTTACTTTTGGTATTTCTAAATTGCCACCTGAAATTCAAATTTTCGACCTCTCAGATATTTTTTTTGAAATTTTGAGTCTTAAATTCTATAAATTACATTTTTTTTTGTTTTTGGTCGACACTTAAAGTGTTTTGTTAAAATTGAGAATAAGTTTACTCTTTCAATCTCTGAATTTTGATTTAAACTTTAAACTTCAATAAATTTAGATTTTTTGGAAAGTTCCAGTTTTTTTTTGTTGTTTCATTTTTGAATCATTATTGACTCGTCTTGAATTTCGAAAATTTTTATTACTGAGCCCACTTTGTAATATATTTAAATTATTATTTAAATAAATGAAATTGTTTACTTTTAACAACATTTTTTGACACACGACTGTAAGGTATTTAAAATTCTCAAAATGTCACCTCATGATATATAGTTTTCTCCCAAAATTTCGAGCTTCAGCTCAAATTTCCATGTTTTGTTGTAATTTTAATTATTTTTTTCTCAAAATCCTAAGTTTAAACCAACGAATTTTATATTTGTTCCCCAAATTTTAAGCGTTAGACTTAAACTTCATCTTTTTCGAGTTTCAGACATAAATCTGAAACTAAAGCGATAAAATGCAGAAAAAAATATTGAATTAGAAAAAAATTGATTGTTTCAGATTTAATCATTGATTCCCAATGTTTAGTAATTCGTTTAAATATCTAAATCTAATCTAGTTTGTGATCAGATGACAAAAATTAAGTGATTTGGATTCTACTGTAATTTTTTTTTATCTGTTCAAAAGAGCTAAAACTTTATATCCTAATGACGCCAAGTAAAATTTTAGATATCATCCTACATCAATTCGTCTTGCTCAGACGAAGAATGGAGATGCAAAGACAGACTTTGCATTCCTAAAGTTTGGGTGTGCGATGGAGTACGACATTGCCTCGATGGTTCCGATGAAACCATCGGTTGTGATACCTCGAATTGTGGTGGTAATTTTACCTGCAACAATCACCAGTGTGTACGCAAGGAATGGGTTTGCGATGGTACTGACGATTGCGGAGATGGAAGCGACGAAATCGATTGTAGTAAGTACCGTACTTATTCGTACAAGCGCTTAGTATATGGTTGAGTACCAGTGGTTGACAACCAGAGGTTAAGCACCATTTGTTGAGTACCATTGGCACCACTGGTTGAGTACCATTGCCACCATTGGTACTATTGGTTAATTATACACTCAATCAGTGGTGAATGTAACAGTCCGCGTTTTTCTGAGGTTTCTATGGTTTGAGTACCAGTGGTTGAGTACCAGAGGTTAAGCACCATTGTTTGAGTACTATTGGCACCATTGGTTGAGTACCATTGGTAAGATTGGTTGATTGTAGACTCAACCAATGGTGAATGTAACAGTCCGCGTTTTACTGGGGTTTCTATGTTTGAGTACCAGTGGTTGAGTACCAGAGGTTAAGCACCATTGGTTGAGTATCATTGGCACCATTGGCTGAGTACCATTGGCATCATTGGTTGAGCACCATTGGTACTATTGGTTAATTATACACTCGACCATTGGTGAATGTAACAGTCCACGTTTTTTTGAGATTTCTATGGTTGAGTACCAGTGGTTAAATACCAGAGGTTAAGCACCATTGTTTGAGTACCATTGGTACCATTGGTTGAGTACCATTGGTAACATTGGTTGATTATAGACTCAACCAATGGTGAATGTTACAGTCCGCGTTTTACTGCGGTTTCTATGGTTGAGTACCAGTGGTTCAGTACCAGAGGTTAAGCACCATTAGTTGAGTATCATTGGCACCATTGTTTGAGTACCATTGGCACCATTGGTTAAGTACCATTGGTACCATTGGTTGATTATACACTCAACCAATGGTGAATGTAACAGTTCGCGTTTTTCTATGGTTTCTACGCTTGAGTACCATTGGTTGAGTGGCTATGGTTGAGTAGCAGTGATTGGTTGAGTACCAGTGGTTAAGTATCAGTGGTTAAGTATCAGTGGTTAAGTATCATTGGTTGAATACCGTTGGCACCATTGGCTAGTGTATACTCAACCAATGGTGCCAATGGTACTCAATCAATGGTTATTTAAATAACCGCGTTTTTCTAGACACAAAAAATCATACAAGCATCGAAGACTGTACGTGGGACAACGAAAAATTCCTCTGCAACGATAGGAAAACATGTCTCGATTTGAAAGAAGTGTGTGATGGTACGCCCCAGTGCACGGATAGATCTGATGAAAGTGTCATGTGCACTGTCCCTCATATGTCCTGCAACCACCATCAGTGTGCCCATCAGTGCGTGCAGCTACCAACAGGCCCCAAGTGTCTTTGCCCCAAAGGATACCACTATGTCAACGACAAAACCTGCCAGGATATAAACGAGTGTGACACTTATGGTAAATCTTGAAAATGTTCCCTTTTTTTACACTTTTGTTCCCACAGTCTGTTTTTTTTATATTTCACTTTCAAATTTCTATAAAGATTGCTTCAATTTATTTGATACCAAAATACATTGAAAATTAAATTCACTCCCCTTTTGATTAGCGTTTTAATAAGGTCAGCACCTTCTACAGAATCCATGGGAAGTGATCAGATGAGACCCAATTTTTAAAGTTGCTTTTTTTAGTAACAGCATCAAAAAATTAGTTTGGTTTTAAGTTGATCTCCGCTTAACAATTTGTAGCAAAAAAACCAAAAATCTATTCCTTCTGAAGGGAAGCCAGGGAACATTCACTAAATTACCCTTTTTAACGCTGCTTTAGTTCCCATCAAAGCAACTATTTAAAAATTTTAAAACTAAATAATCACAAAAGATTTCTACTTGGTTACTTACTTTTCATGTCACTTTTTTTAATGTCCTTGGGGCTAATCTACGTTTTTCCTTTATTGATTAAGCAATTATTCAACTAAACTTAATTTAAAAAAGTCTTCACTCTGCTTTACCTGATTTTTCCTGAAGATGTCTAAAAAATCACAACAGATTTTTTACTTGGTTGCGTTTCATGTCACTTTTTTAATGTCTTTCAGCCAAATCTACGTTTCTATTTTATCTAATTAAGCAATTAATCCAACTAAACATAAAACAAGTCTTCACTGTGCTTCACCTGATTTTTTCTGAAGATATCTGAAAAATCATAAAAGATTTTTATTTAATTACGTTCCATGTCTCTTTTTTTAATGTATTTTGGTCTAATCAACGTTTCTTCTTTATCTGATTAAGTAATTTATCCAACTAAACATAAAACAAGTCTTCACTGCGCTTCACCTGATTTTTCCTGAAGACATCTAAAAAATCACAACAGATTTTTACTTGGCTGCGTTTCGTGTCACTTTTATTAACGTCTTTCGGCCTAATCTACGTTTCTCTTTTATCTGATTAAGACATTGATCCAACTAAACATAAAACAAGTCTTTACTGTGCTTTACCTGATTTTTCCTGAAGGTATCTAAAAAATCACAAAAGATTTTTACTTGATTAGGTTCGATGTCACTTTTTTTAATGTTTTTCGGTCTAATCAACGTTTCTTCTTTATCTGATTAAGCAATTTATCCAACTAAACATAAAACAAGTCTTCACTGTGCTTCACCTGATTTTTTCTGAAGATATCTAAAAAATCACAACAGATTTTTTACTTGGTTGCGTTTCATGTCACTTTTTTTAATGTCTTTCGACCAAATCTACGTTTCTCCTTTAGCTAATTAGGAAGTTGATCCAACTAAACATAAAGCAAGTCTTCAGTGTGCTTCACCTGATTTTTCCTGAAGGTATCTAAAAAATCACAAAAGATTTTTACTTGGATGCGTTTCATGTCACTTTTTTTTAACGTCTTTCGGCCTAATCTACTTTTCTCCTTTATCCGATTAAGCAATCGATCCAACTATTGATCCAACTAAACATAAAACAAGTCTTCACTGTGCTTCACCTGATTTTTTCTAAAGATATCTAAAAAATCACAACAGATTTTTTACTTGGTTGCGTTTCATGTCACTTTTTTTAATGTCTTTCGACCAAATCTACGTTTCTTCTTTAGCTAATTAGGAAGTTGATCCAACTAAACATAAAGCAAGTCTTCACTGTGCTTCACCTGATTTTTCCTGAAGGTATCTAAAAAATCACAAAAGATTTTTACTTGGATGCGTTTCATGTCACTTTTTTTTAACGTCTTTCGGCCTAATCTACTTTTCTCCTTTATCCGATTAAGCAATCGATCCAACTATTGATCCAACTAAACATAAAACAAGTCTTCACTGTGCTTCACCTGATTTTTTCTAAAGATATCTAAAAAATCACAACAGATTTTTTACTTGGTTGCGTTTCATGTCACTTTTTTTAATGTCTTTCGACCAAATCTACGTTTCTTCTTTAGCTAATTAGGAAGTTGATCCAACTAAACATAAAGCAAGTCTTCACTGTGCTTCACCTGATTTTTCCTGAAGGTATCTAAAAAATCACAAAAGATTTTTACTTGGATGCGTTTCATGTCACATTTTTTAACGTCTTTCGGCCTAATCTACTTTTCTCCTTTTTCTGATTAAGCAATCGATCCAACTATTGATCTAACTAAACATAAAGCAAGGCTTCACTGTGCTTTACCTGATTTTTCCTGAAGGTATCTAAAAAATCACAAAAGATTTTTACTTGGTTGCGTTTCATGACACTTTTTTAATGTCTTTTGGCCAAATCTACGTTTCTCCTTTATCTAATTAGGCAGTTGATCCAACTAAACATATAACAAGTCTTCACTGTGCTTTACCTGATTTTTCCTGAAGATATCTAAAAAATCATAAAAGATTTTTATTTAATTACGTTCCATGTCACCTTTTTTAATGTCTTTCGGTCTAATCAACGTTCTTTCTTTATCTGATTAAGCAATTTATTTAACCAAACATAAAACAAGTCTTCACTGTGCTTCACCTAATTTTTCCTGAATGTATCTAAAAAGCCACAACAGATTTTTACTTGGTTGCGTTTCATGTCACTTTTTTTAATGTTTTTCGGACTAAGCTACGTTTTTCCTTTATTCATTAAGCAATCGATCCAACTATTGATCCAACTAAACATAAAAGTCTTCACTATGCTTCATCTGATTTTTCCTGAAGGTATCTGCGACCAAAAATGCCATAACACCCAAGGATCCTACAGTTGTTCCTGCGATGCGAAGTACACCCTGCAAGAGGACAAGAAAACTTGCAAAGCCACCGGTGGTGAAGCCATGATGTTGTTCAGCTCAAAGTCGGAAGTCAGAGGCTACTTTTTGACCTCTCAAGTGTATTTTTCCATCGCTAACAAGTTGAAGCAGGTGGTCGGGGTTTCCTTCGATGGGAAATACGTCTATTGGACGGATATCCACGCAGAACACGAAAGTATTGTGAGATCTCTCGAGGATGGGTCGCAACAGGAGGTATGTACGCTCTATTCAATTTTTTAAAGTATACTTGTATACTCGTCATTCGCTACTTCTTTGCTTGAAGTAGGAATGTAAAATTGTTTTCAACAGAAACTTATTCATGAATATTTGATTTTTTTTTCGGTTTCCATTTATTTTCAACGACAAAAGTAAATTCCATCTTGTCTCTATAATATAAGATATCAAAATTTTTCGTAATTATAGTTAAAATTGGGAATAAAATTAATTGAATTGGCTTAGTGTGTTAGAAACTCGAAGTTTCAAGAAAAAACCTTTTGAAAGAATCAAAATTTCCTGAAGAAGTCAAAATTTGGAACTTTGTTGTTAGTAATTATAATATTCGTGGAATTTGACTACGAAGAGTAATAAGGATAAGTCAAGGCGCACGTGAGTCAAGTTGAGTAGAAAAAAAATTTCGAAATATTGTCAAAAATTCGACATTTTCGTTTGTCGAAATTTTAAGAAAAAATCGGACCTTTCAAGACAATTGAAAATTTGAGAGAAAATGTCAAGGGTTCGAAAAATTCGAAATTTTTGTCAAAAATTCGACTTCTTGAACAAAAAATTTTTGAGAAAAAATTGGAAACTAGAAATTTAAGGGAAAATTCAAACGTTGAGATAAACTCAAATTTGAATAAACATTTGTATTTAGCGTGATGCTAAGGCGAAACGATAATCTCTTATCCAAAATCGCTAAACACGCGAAGTTTTCACTTTATAAATATATTTTAGTTGCTGGTTACATCTGGTTTGGGGACACCAGAAGATTTGGAGGTGGATTGGTTAACTGGTAACATCTACTTTACTGACGCGGAAAGGCAGTACATTGGGGTGTGTACAAGGAACGGGACGCATTGCACAATATTGATAAACAAGGATATCAAGAAACCAAGAGCTATTGTCCTTAATATTGAAGATGGGTGAGTCCCATTTATGAGCAACTCGATCAAACTAAGAAACCAAGTCAGTTGGTTTTAGTCAAAATGTGTCTTTAATTTCAACTTTTTTTCAAATTAAAATACTATTTTAATTGATTTTATTAAGTTCATTTTATAAACCAAGTTTGTTACTTTTAGTCAATTTTTTTTTCTAATCTCACCTTTTTTTTTCGAATTATATCAGTATTTATAAAACGGGGTCGGAAAACAACGTCAATGGTAATTTTTTCCCATTTAGTTGTTCTTTCAAACCATCAATTAATAAAAAAATTAAAATATTATAACAAAATGTAATTATAGAATTTAGTACCTAAGGAATTTTTCTATAAAAATTTGATAAGAGGAAGCGGCCGCGATAATGAAGCAAATGTAACTCGAGTCCTAATTTTGAAACAATTCACTTGATGAGTTTTTTCAAAATTAAAAAAAATTGGACATTTATCAGGAGTTTTCAATGTTTAAAAACTCGATGCTAACAACTAATTAAATTCATAACTATTAAGCTTTATGAACGATTAAAACAGTAACAGATATTAATTAAATGAATCAAGACAAAATTAAAAGAGTAAACTAGGTATCGCCTGAGCAGCTGCGTCAATTAATTTGTCTATTGTAGTGAAATGTTCTGGACTGATTGGGGGGAACCGGCCAAAATAGGTCGCGCTCTAATGGACGGATCCGAGGACACCTCATTCGTTTCAACTGACATACATTGGCCAAACGGTTTGGCCTTAGATTATCCCAATCAAAGACTCTACTGGACCGATGCCAAGGCAGCAACGTTGGAAAGCATCAAGCTCGATGGCACCGACAGAAGGGTCAGTTTCATATACTTATTACGACTTATTAATAAGTGAATGGTTAGTTTACGCGAATTTTACACTAATTTAATCCTTAGACAATTCTGGAAGGAGTCGTTAGACATCCTTATTCGATAGACGTCTTCGAAAATAAACTATATTGGTCAGACTGGACGACTCATTCGATACAAACTTGTGATAAATTCACTGGGAAGCACCATCGCATTATCATTAGGGAAAACAAGGAGTATATCTACGGGATACACATTTTCCATCCGGCTTTGCGAGGAAAAAGAGAAAATCCTTGCCTCTTCGCTCTGTGTTCTGATATTTGTTTAATTCGCGGCAGCAGCTACAAGTGCGCTTGTCCACCACACAAGGAGCTTTCGGTGGATTATCATACTTGCAAACGTAAGCTAACATTTTATTTTTTGTGGGATGAACTGGTCCTTGGTTATCTTCAAGAATTGATATGTAAATATAGTCCCCTGAAACCAAGAAAAATTAAAAAAACACAGCAACGGTTGCTCTAACGCATTTCGATGGCCAAGCTATTATTTTTAGGGAGATACTAACTAAAAATGAACTCTTGTATACTTCGTTTTTATTGGCTTTTTATTCGCCAGTTCCACAAATTCATATTTTCAGTTACCTTCTGTTTTGTTCTTTTCTTTTATGTTCAATCCACTCGCAAATGATTGTGCCTTCAAAGCACCGCGAGTAGGATGCGGAAACAAGGATAGATGGCGATGAACCGCCTTCTTAAACAGGGAGAGATTGTAATTTTTGGGAAAATTCCGTTCGGTAACGAATTCCGTTCGGTAACGAATTCCATAGCTTGGAAGTTCTATAGAAAAAAGAGCCTCTATAGATAGAAGTCGTCACTGAGAGAAACTGAACCGCACAGGAATTTGGGGTCTCCGACTTTCTTGTATGTCTCAAGAATCTTGCGCTTGGCGGGATCAATCCTATTAGTTTCTGCGAGCAGCTTCCATGATAGTATTTGTAGAAGAGAGACAAGTCACCACCACCATCCGCCTGTGCTCTAGTATTTCGAGAGAATCGGTCAAACTCTTCGTCATCAATTGGCGCATCGATCTTTGAATTGAATCCAAAAGAACTTTGGGACTGAACTCCAAATATGACAACAGTATTGGCTAATGTTGGCCTAGTTTGAGCTTTGTGTGAGTAGCTGGTGGGATGTGAAGTACTGTTTAGCTCTAAAAAGAAATCATAGCTTCTGAGAGTTAATTAAATTAATACAACTTTCACATACTATTAAACTTTATTAACGATTAAAACAGCAACAAATATTAAAAAGTCCACAATGTTTCGATAAGTATTTGCTAAGACCAGACCAGGTTTCGCTTTTCAGTTGGGTGTAAACCACCATTCCCCAGCAAAGTTACTATCTCGTTGAAAATTGTTATTAATATGAGATTTTTCAGTCACTCAGAGGAAGCAAACTTTGGTGGCTGGGGCCAAAAATGTCCTAGTTAAAGTCGAACACCAACGCTTGGGGAAACACAATATGATACCTCTAACCACTTTAGTCAAAGATTTGGCCGCGCTGGCTTTCGACCCAACAAATAATACACTCTTCGTCAGCGATCACGCCATCAAACAAATCCTCGCTATAAATCTGGACAATATGGAATCGAAATATTTAGGACTTTCCGGTCTAGGAAGTGTAACGTCCATGGACTTTGGTAAAAGAATCGAAATGTATCGAAAATACCCAACAGTGTGATTTTCCAGATTACTTAGGCGGAAACCTCTACTGGGGAGACGAAGAGAAAGGGACGGTGGAAGTGCTTAATATGAGGACGCAATCGCGCCGAGTCCTCTTGCATGATATGAACGGGGAAATCCCCGAATCTATCGCTTTGGTGCCATCAGAAGGGTGAGTTCCTGGTAGATCTAATTCCAACTAGGGATGTCGATTCCTTTTTAAAATAATCGATTTTTGAATCGATTTTAATCGTGAGCAAAAGTATCAATTCCCGATAAAATTGGGTGCTGAAAGATCGATTTCCGATTAATCGCCTTGTTGGTAAAATTTTTAAACATTTCTAATAAAATAAAAATTGAATAATAATGATGAATTGGCGTAGTTTATTTTTGAAAGTTTTTTCTTGGATTTTAAAGACTAATATTTATATTTTATTTATTTATTCTTAATTAGAAAAATCCGATTATTTTCTGCTTTGTTTTTTATTTACGTATTTTTGGGCATTAATTTATAAAAATATATTTAGAAATATGAAGTTTAAACTGAAAATTACGGGATTAAAGTGGAAATTTCTACTTTATTTTCCAAATTTCGACTTTATTTTCCAAATTTCGACTTTATTTTCAAATTTCGACTTTTTTGAGAAAATTTCCTAGATAAAGTCGAAATTTCAGCTTTAATCTCGAAATTTCAACTTTTTTTCACGAAATTTCAAGATAAGTCGAAATTGCTTATTCTATGGTCAAGTTAGGCAGATGACAGTTAAGCCCCACCAACCCTTAGAATATAAGACTATATTCTAAGCACCAATTCTTTTACAATTTAATGTTGACACTTAGTTCAGTAAATTCAATTTTATATTACCAAAAATTTCAACTTTTTTCTTGACATTTCAAGGTTAAAGTAAAATTTTCGAGAAAAGAGACGAAATTTCGAGTTCAAAGCCGACATTTTACAAAAGCGTAAAAAGGACATTGATTTAAATGAATATTTTTAGAGATTTCGACTATATTTCTCGAAATTTCGATTTTTTTTTCGAAATTTCGAGCTTTTTTCTCGAAATGTCGACTTTAATCTCGAAATTTCGGATTTAATATCGAAATTTCGGATTTAAATTCGAAATTTCGGATTTAAATTCGAAATATGTCGAAATTTTGAAATTTTTCGAGAAAAAAGGCGAAATTTAAGAAAAAAGTCGAGATTTCGAAAAAAATCCAAATTTCGAGAAAAAAAGTCGAAATTTCGAGAAAAAAAGTCGAAATTTCGAGAAAGAAAGTCGAATTTCGAAAAAAAGTCAAAATTTTGACTTTAAAGTCGAAATTTCCAGAAAAATGTCGAAAATTCGATATTAAGCTCAAAATTTCGAGAAAAAAGTTGAAATTTAAGACAAAATAACCAAATTTCGCAGGAAAAGGTCGCAATTTCAAGAAAAAAGTCGAAATTTTGAGATATTTGGAGAAAAAAGTCGAAATTTGAGAAAAAAGTCGAGATTTCGAAAAAAAAGTTCGAAATTTCGGAGAAAAAAAGTCGAAATTTCGAGAAAAAAAAAGACGAAATTTCGAAAAAAAAAAATCGAAACTTTGACTTTAAAGTCAAAATTTACAGAAAAATGTCCAAATTTCGAGAAAAAAAGACTGAAAATTTCGAGAAAAAAGTCGAAACTTTGACTAAAGTCAAGATTTACAGAAAAATGTCCAAGTTTCGATAAAAAGGTCGAAATTTCTGAGAAAAAAGTCGAAATTTCGAGAAAAAAAAGTCAAATTTCGAGAAAAAAAGTCGAAGTTTGACTTTGAAGTCGAAATTTCTTGAAAAAAGTCGAAATTTCGAGAAAAAAATCGAAATTTCGAAAAAAAAATCGAAAGTCGAAATTTGAAAAAAAAGTCAAGATTTAGAGAAAAAAGTCGAGGTTTCGAGAAAAAAGACGAAATTTCTTGGAAAAAAGTTGAAATTTCGAGAAAAAAATCGAAATTTCGAGAACAATGTCCAAATTTTGATATTGCGGTAAAAAAAGTCAAAATTTCGAAAAAAAACTTGAAATTTTGAGAAAAAAAATTCGAAATTTGGGAAAAAAGACAAAATTTTGAAAAAAGAATCGAAATTTCGAGCCTAAAATCGAAATTTGAGAAAAAAAAGTCGAAATTTCTAAAAATAACATGATTTTTAATCGATGTCCTTTCTACGCCTTTGCAACATTTTAAAAAAGTTGAAATTTTCAGAAAAAAGTCGAAATTTCCAGAAAAGTCGAAAATTAAGAAGTCGATATTTTGAGAAAAAAAGTCAAAATTTTGAGATTAAAGTCGAAATATCGAGAAAAATATCAAAATTTCGATATTAAGATCAAAATTTCGAGAAAAAAGTCGAAATTTCGAAATATTTTGAGAAAAAGTCGAGATTTCTCGAAAAAAAGTCGAAATTTCGAGAAAAAAGTCGATATTTCGAGAGAAATGTCCAAATGTCGATATTCAGGTCAAAATTTCGAGAAAAAAGACGAAATTTGGAGAAAAAAATCGAAATTTCAGAAAATAGTTGAGATTTTGAGAGAAATGTCCAAATGTCGATATTCAGGTCAAAATTTCGAGAAAAAAGCCGAAATTTCGATAAAAAAAATCGAAATTTCAGGAAATAGTCGAGATTTTGAGAAAAAAGTCGAAATTTCGAGATAAAAATCGAAATTTGCGAGAAAAGTAGAAAAAAAGTCAAAATTTTGAGTTTAAAGTCGAAATCTTGAGAAAAATATCGAAATGTCGATATTAAGGATCAAAATTTCTAGAAAAAAGTCGAAGTTTGAGAAAAAAACAAAGTTTCGAGAAAAAGGTCGAAATTTCGAGAAAAAAACCTAAATTTGAGAAAAAAGTCAAAATTTTGAGTTTAAAGTCGAAAATTCTAGAAAAAAAAGTCGAAATTTCGAGAAAAAAGTCGAAATTTCGAGAAAAAAGTCAAAATTTCGAGCTTAAAATCGAAATTTGAGAAAAAAAGTCGAAATTTCTAAAGATAACATTTTTTTTAATCGATTTCCTTTCTACGCCTTTGTAACATTTCGAAAAACTGTAAATTTTCAGAAAAAAGTCGAAATTTCCAGAGAAAAGTCGAAATTTTGAGAATAGAGTCGAAATTTGAGAAAAAAGACAAATCTTGAAATAAAAGTGGAAGATTGAGAAAAAAATCGAAATTTTTAAAAATAACATTTTTTTTTTAATCGATGTCCTGTCTACGCCTTTGTAACATAATTAATTATTATCAATAAATTAAATTTCGATTTAAAAATTGAAATATCTAGTTTTTTCTAGAATTTTCGACTTTAAACTCCAAATTTCGACTTTTTTTTTCGAAATTTTTACATTAAAGTCGAAATTTTGACTTAATCTCGAGATTTAGTGGAGGAATAGTCAACATTCCGTGATAATCTCAGGAAGATTTTTGCTTTTAGCTTTTTTTTTGGTGGAACGGACTGATCCTTGGTTATCTTCAAAAATTGAAATACAGAATTTGTCCCCTGAAACCAAGAAAGGTTAAAAAACACAACAAAGGTTACTCTAAGTCAAGCTGTCATCTTCAGAAAGATACTGAAGATGACAGCTTGGCTGTCGAAACGTGTTAGAGCAACCTTTGTTGTCTTTCAGCTTATTTTCTTTTAACTTATTTTTTTAAAGCATGAAGTTCTTAGTTCTAGTTTCTTACTAAACCTTTGTTAAATAATAACTATTTTTGATTTCTACTTTTTATGATGGAAACTGAAATTCGCTCTGATTTGTCCCATAAATTTCTACTTTTTTTAGAATTAGAAAGCTGAAATTTCTTTCCATTAAAAAAATCCACACTAGAGTTAATTTTGAGTTATAATTTTTTGTGAAATTCTTCCCTGGTAGTATCTAATATTGTAAAATCACCGAAAAGGTTTGAAAAAAAAGCCAATTTGGGTTTATTTTTAGGTTAATGTATGTCGCCTTGACTAAGAAATTGGCGGAATTCAGCCACATCGATCGCCTCAATATGGACGGTACCGGTAGAACCCACCTAATGGAGAACCATCTACTTGGTCCTGTCAGCTTGCTATACGACAGCGATTTACATCGAATTTTTTTTGCTGACAGCGGCGCAGGAAAAATTGAAAGCACCAGCATCGAGGGTAGGTGATGTGCAAACCCCCAAATAGTTGACTAAAACTGGATTTTTTCTAGGCGACGACAGGCATGGTTTTCGATCTTTGAACACTAATCCAGTAGGACTAGCCAGCTTGAACTCCGACGTATTTTGGGTCAACGAACGCTCGAGGAAACTTTATTGGGGAGACAAGTACAACAGCACTTTCAACAAGAGGATTTCTTTGGGTAATTTACCTCGTTGTTATTTTTTTTAAGTTTAATCCATTCGCAAATGGTAACCCGCTATAAAAAAAAAGGTTGCTCATCCCTTCTCTAACGCATTTCGATGGGGAAGCTATCGTCTTCGGGGAGATACTAACTAAATATGAACCTGTTTTTATTGGTTTTTTATTCGCCAGTTTCACAAATCTATATTGTCAGTTATCTTTTGATTTTTTTTATTGTTCAATTCACTCGCAAAGGGTAACCCCATTATCAAAGCACTGCGAGTAGGATGCGGAAATAAGGATAGATGGCGAGGGACCGCCTTCTTAAACAAGGATAGGTTGTAATTTTTGGGGAAAATTCCTTTCGGTAACAAGTTCCATAACTTGGAAGTTCTATAGAAAACAGAGTCTTCGTTGACAAAAGTCCTCACTGTGTCAAGCTGGATCGCACATGTATTTGCTGTCTCCGGCTGCCTAGTACGCCTCAAGAATCTTGCCCTTGTGGGGACCAATCCTATTAGTTCCTGCGAGCATCTTCCATGATAGTACTTGTAGAAAAGAGTCAAGTCACCAACCATACGCCTGCGCTCTAGTATTTCGAGAGAATCGGTCAAACTCTCGTCTTCAATTAGGCGAATCGTTCTTCTTTGAATTGAATCCAAAAGAACTAAAGGGTGCTTTGAGGTTGAACTCTAAACATGAGAACATTATTGGCTAGTGTTGGCTCAACTTGAGTTTTGCATAGTGTTAATAGTTGATGAGATGTGAAGTACGTTTTAGCTCTAAAAAGAAAGCCTAGCTTCCGAGAGGCGAATTTGGCAATGGCGCGGACATGATCATCTCAAGAGAAGTTAGTGCTCGCATTCACTCCTAGAAAAGATAAATTAGATCCCATCGGAAGGATTTTACAGTCCATTAGTATGTTTGTTGCATCATCCCTTGATGTTTTCTTACAGAAAACCGCAGCCTGAGTTTTTGAAGTGTTGCAGTCGACCAAATTGTTCTTACCCCATTTCAGAATAATCTCGAGATCCCTATTAATCGTCTGTATCCGCTGTTCCCTTAGTCGATCTAAAGCAGCGATAGATAATGGTTTATCGGAGAAAAAAGATGACACAAGGTTACTATCATCTGCGTAGCTGTATATAGGATTGGAAGTTGAAGCTAAGAGATCGTTTATGTGTAACAGAAATAGAGTAGGAGACAGAACAGACCCCTGAGGCACCCCTGCGTTAATCGCAAATATCTCGGATGACATGCCAAATTTTTTTTTAAATTTAATCCACTCGCAAAAGGTAACCCCATTTTGCTTTTAAAGCACTGCGAGTAGGATGCGGAAACAAGGATAGATGAAGATGAACCGCCTTCTAAAACAAGGAGAGAATCGGTCAGACTCTCGTCTAACTGAATCGCTCTTCTTTGGATTGAATCCAAAAGAGCTGAATTTTGCTTTGGGGCTGGACTCCAAACATGA
This sequence comes from Dastarcus helophoroides, assembly GCA_028583605.1. Lineage (NCBI taxonomy): Eukaryota > Metazoa > Arthropoda > Insecta > Coleoptera > Bothrideridae > Dastarcus > Dastarcus helophoroides. The sequence continues at coordinate 15,673,086 of CM053337.1, read as the reverse complement.
GAACACTATTGGCTAGTGTTGGCTCAACTTAACTTTGTATAGTGTGAGTAGCTGATGAGATTTTTTTTTAAGTTTAATCCAGTCGCAAAGGGTAACCCTATTATGCTTTCACTGCGAGTAGGATGCGGAAACAAGGATATATGACGATGAACCGCCTTCTTAAACACGGATAGGTTGTAATTTTTGGGGAAAATTCCTTTCGGTAACAATTTCCATAGCTTGGAAGTTCTATAGAAAAAAGAGCCTCCATAGATAGAAGTCCTCACCGTGTCAAGCTGGACGGCACAGGAATTTGCTGTCTCCGACTGTCTAGTACCCCTCAAGAATCTTGTCCTTGGGGGGATCAATCCTATTAGTTCCTGCGAGCATCTTCCATGATAGTACTTGTAGAAAAGAGACAAGTCACCAACCATACGCCTGTGCTCTAGTGTTTCGAGAGAATCGGTTAGACTCTCGTCTGGCTGAATCGCTCTTCTTTGAATTGAATCCAAAAGAGCTTGCTGTGGGGCTGGACTCCAAACGTGAGAACAGTATTGGCTAATGTTGCCCTAACTTGAGCTTTGTATAGAGTGAGTAGCTAATGAGATGTGAAGTACTTTTTAGCTCTAAAAAGAAAGCCTAGATAGATTGGATCCCAGCTGATGAGATGTGGAGTATTTTTAGCTCTAAAAAGAAAGCGTAGCTTCTGAGAGACGGATTTGGCACGTGATCGTCCCAAAAGAAGTTAGTGCTCGCATTCACTCCTAGGATAGATAGATTGGATCCCAGCTGATGAGATGTGGAGTATTTTTAGCTCTAAAAAGAAAGCGTAGCTTCTGAGAGACGGATTTGGAAAGTGATCGTCCCAAGGGAAGTTAGTGCTCGCATTCACTCCTAAGACATACAGATTAGATCCCATCGGGAGGATTTTATAATTTTTGGATTTACTATGTAACTCAATTACCGCCTCCTGTTTGGTGAGTGGTCATCTGGATTTAGAATGGGTTGTCTAAGGCTGGGTGGACACCAAACTTTTTAAATTCTATCAATTCGTGATTTATCAGGTAGTTTTGGAAATAATTGGTTGCCTTTTGCCAGTGGATTGAACTTAATTAGTTCAAGGTTATAAAAACAAACAATTTTAATCAAAATCAACTCGTTGGGGTTCTTTATAAGTACGTGATATGAAACTATCCATGGTTATGATACCAAAAGCAAATGATTTTAAATCATTTTGAGATAAACCATTGATTTATATCAATTTAAATTTGATAGATTTGCCCGAAGATCTGGACCAAATGCACCTAATCTCGGTGACCCCAAGAAGAATTCCAGACAACCCTTGCCAACACAACAACGCCAATTGCTCCCACTTGTGTCTCCTCTCTCAAAAACACATCACCTGCACCTGTCCCATCGGAATGACCCTCCTCAACGACAAAAAAACCTGCGTCAAAGTGTCTCATTGCGATTCAACCGAATACACCTGCGCCATGTCGAACATGTGCATCCCTAGGGAGAGACGATGCGATGGCCAACGGGATTGTCACTTCGGCGAAGACGAAGATGGCTGCAGGCCGAAGAACAGATGTCCCGAGGGACAATTTATGTGCGACGACGGCGTCTGCCTGCAGGAGCGTCTCGTGTGCGACGCCAGTTACGACTGCGGCGACAAATCTGACGAGCATAACTGCAGCAACCACTTGGACGGGGGTTGTCCCCCTAAACATTTCCGATGCGGCGATGGGAGCTGCGTTTCGGAGAGATTCATCTGCGACGGCATTCCGGATTGTGGTGATAAATCGGACGAAATCAACTGCTTGGCAATCACGTGCGAAGTCAATCAGTTTAGGTAAGAATTGTCTGATGTCAACATACGCATCTGCGTATTGTTTCTTGACTGTTCACAAGTAAATCTTTGCTTGTAGCAAGAAAATCTTTGCTTGTTACAAGGAAATCTTTGCTTGTCACAAGGAAATCTTTGCTTGTCACAAGGAAATCTTTGCTTGTCACAAGGAAATCTTTGCTTGTGGAAAATAGTCAAAAAAATTTGAATAGTTCTTAGTTTCTAATCAAATTAAACTAGTTTGTCGACGTTTTGAAGACATCTTCATGTTTAATGTTGGCTCTAAAGTCCTCAGCATTGGCAAACCCTAATTAGACACGAGTTCAATTCAGAAACCAAAAATAGTAAAGGATCTTCTATTGTATAAAACGAATTTTGTTTTTTCTCGAAAGTTACGAACTTACACAACTTACACTTACACACAGTCACAAGGAAATCTTTGCTTGTCACAAGAAAATCTTTGCTTGTGAAAAGTAGTCAAAAAAATTTAAATAGTTCTTAGTTTCTAATCAAGTTAAACTAGTTTGTCGACGTTTTGAAGACATCTTCATGTTTAATGTTGGCTCTAAAGTCCTCAGCATTGGCAAACCCTAATTAGACACGAGTTCAATTCAGAAACCAAAAATAGTAAAGGATCTTCTATTGTATAAAACGAATTTTGTTTTTTCTCGAAAGTTACGAACTTACACAACTTACACTTACACACAGTCACAAGGAAATCTTTGCTTGTCACAAGAAAATCTTTGCTTGTGAAAAGTAGTCAAAAAAATTTAAATAGTTCTTAGTTTCTAATCAAGTTAAACTAGTTTGTCGACGTTTTGAAGACATCTTCATGTTTAATGTTGGCTCTAAAGTCCTCAGCGTTGGCAAACCCTAATTAGACGCGAGTTCAATTCAGAAACCAAAAATAGTAAAGGATCTTCTATTGTATAAAACGAATTTTGTTTTTTCTCGAAAGTTACGAACTTACACAACTTACACTTACACACAGTCACAAGGAAATCTTTGCTTGTCACAAGAAAATCTTTGCTTGTGAAAAGTAGTCAAAAAAATTTAAATAGTTCTTAGTTTCTAATCAAGTTAAACTAGTTTGTCGACGTTTTGAAGACATCTTCATGTTTAATGTTGGCTCTAAAGTCCTCAGCGTTGGCAAACCCTAATTAGACGCGAGTTCAATTCAGAAACCAAAAATAGTAAAGGATCTTCTATTGTATAAAACGAATTTTGTTTTTTCTCGAAAGTTACGAACTTACACAACTTACACTTACACACAGTCGATTTTGGATAGTTTTTTGGTTGAAACCGAAGCTTCAATCGATCTCTAATTTTTGTGTGTTTGTAATTGTTTCTATTTCAGGTGTGATTCTGGTTCCTGCATCCCTAAAACTTGGGAATGCGATCGCGAGTACGATTGTCCTGATTTATCTGATGAACATCAAGATTGTGGTGAGTATACTCATCGTAAAGACCTGTGGCGTCATAACTTGATGACTTTCCACTCAGCAATGAGTTCTCTTAAAGAGCTCTTACAGTCAACATTTTTTAGAGTCTAATATCGGACGTACTGTCAGAAAGTTAACATTATGTTAACATAAAGCTTTCTCATGTTAAAGATATCTGTCAAAATTATCTTATAGGTATCTGTTAGATGTCCGTAATCTGACGACTAAGAAAAGTTATCTAAATGTTAACATTTCTGATATCTTTCTGATTTAGGCGCTTTACGGGTTAGTCCCCACTGTTTGGAACATAATCTGTTTTTGGGGTTTCAAATTTATTGATTAATTTTGCTTCTGACAAAATTACTTACAAAATTTGCTCCACTGGATTACTTCGGCTGCTTCGTAATACAATCAACGTTCGTAATGCAGTCATATGACAAATTAATTCACAAAATACAAATTTTATAAATAACTAATTATTCTATAAATGCATACTTAAAAATAATTTCGCTTGGAAGTCACAGAAACCTCTGAAAAGCTGTACTTTCATCATCATCTTCATCATCTGGATTCTGGATTCGTTGTGGGTTGCCTAAAGTTTAGGCCAGCACTTAGGCCACCCTTTGAGCCCATTGTGCTATCCCCGTGATTGAGGTGTCTTTGGTCATTCATTCAGCCACCCAACCTTGTTGAGAAACTGAAGAACGTCCCTTGGATGCGCCTCTCTCAAACTGGCCACACTAGGCCAGAAGTCCTCCAGCGTGGATCCTCTGATTGATGCTAGGGCCGGGCAGTGACACATCACGTGCTCGACACTCTCATCTTCTTCTAAACACCCTCTGCAGCTCGGGTCGTTTATAATTCCCATTCTGTGGAGGTGTTTGTTTAATCGACAGTGACCTGTCTATATCCCTACAAGTTTCCTGAGATTATTCCTTGAGAGTTGTAGGCATAGTTTTGCCCTTTCCCTGCACGGCATTCTAATGAATGCGTGAGTTTGTCGGCATGTTGTTATTGATGCCCATAAGGCTTTTTGTTTACGATAAATTTCTTCGTTAAGTCGGGATCTTACGGTTGATCTTGCCAGGGGAAGGGTTGGTTCTGGTCCAACGAATTGTCCCTCCGAACCCTTCCTCGCCAGTTTGTCAGCGCGTTTATTTCCCTTTTTTTCCCGAATGTCCTTATTAGATCAATTGCATTCTCTTGTGATAGACGTTCTAGAGCTAGGTGGCAATTCCATACCAGTATTGAGTTTGTTTTCACTTCCTCAGGGCCTTAAGGGCTGCCTGGCTGTCCGTCTTTATTTGGATATAGTTTCCTGTAATGTTCAGTTGCGTCATTTGTTCGGCGCTAGATAAAATTCCCAACATCTCCGATTGAAAAATTGTTGAGTATTTATCTAGCTTAATACTTACATCTAGGTTCAGGTCTTCCGAGAAGATTCCTGTTCCAGTGCCCGTATTTGTTTTCGATCCATCCGTGCATATACTTACGTCTGGTATCCTTGCTTGTACTTCATCCATTTTTATACGGTAGGATTTTGTGAAGTTATATTTCACCAGTAGATGGTCCATCGGCGCATCCAGAATAGGTACCTTTTGGAGCGCCTCCTCCATTATGCGCCGGCATCATCATCATCATCCTTAGCGCTATAGCCCTGTGTGAGCCCCGACTTTCTCTAGTTTCTTTCGCCATTCCTGCCGATTCCGCGACTCGTGCTCCCAATTAAGGAATTGGAAGCAAGAGTCGGGGTGCCAAGGCACCGATTTTTCGAGCGTCCTCATCGACACCATCCTTCCACCGCCAATCTTGCCACGGCTTCCGCTGGCTCCGACGCCATGATCTTTTTTGGGGGATCATTGCCATCAGCTCTATTGACAAAGCTGTACTTTAGCTGCCACAGAAATATTCTTGTTTTTTGTTGCAATGTCTACAAAGTAATATTTCAAAATTTTTCCCGATTAATGTTCGATTCTGTAACTACTACACTTTTATCATGATTCTACTACTCCTCGTTTCAGCTTCTGTAACGTGTCCTCCGGCTTCGTTCACCTGCAACAACGGTAAATGCGTCGATATTCGTTTCAAATGCGACCGCACCGACGATTGCGGTGACAATTCCGACGAAGAAACGTGCGAACCGGGCCTAACGCCTTGCTTAACGAACGAGTTCGCTTGCACCAGCAACACGAGCGTATGCCTTCCGCAAAATGCTCGCTGCAACGGAACCGCCGAATGCCCCTTACACGAGGACGAATTACACTGCGGTTGTGGTGAGGAGGAATTTAAATGCGGCAATAAAAAGTGCATCCCGCACCAGTGGATTTGCGACAAAGTCGACGACTGCGGGGATGGATCCGACGAAGTGAAATTTTTATGCCAACTCAACAACAGGACTTTGGTCCCCATTTTCGGCATACCGTGTGAGGATGGATTCAGGTACTCGCTCGCAAATAACGCAAAAAAATCGTCTTTGCGAAGTTTCGTTAATTCCATTCCTGTTGATTGGCATTTTCTTCGCCAGTTCCAGAGAGGTAACTGAAAATTTAGACGTATGTTAGAAGCAACTGGCGAAGAAAATGCCAATCAGCGGAAATGAAAAAAAACTATGTTGATGTTTGTTAAAATTTCGCTTTTAGATGTAAAACCGGTCATTGCATCGACATGTCGCAAGTGTGCAACAAAGAAGAGAATTGTTATGATGGATCCGATGAAGGTGGATCATGCGATACCTCGTGTGAGCCAAGCAAGAATCCTTGCTCGCAAATCTGCGTCAAAACTCCCGCTGGACCCATCTGTAAGTGTCGTGATGGGTACGAATTGAAAGGGGATGGTCAAACTTGCGCCGACATCGACGAGTGCAACTTGGCGACCCCCAAATGCAGCCAGATTTGTGCCAATAAACCGGGCACGTACTTGTGCGATTGCTACGATGGTTATTTGTTAAGGTACGTTAGAGACAGTAGTCCAAATCCTTCAAGTTCGAGAACAATCTAAAAATGGATGGTGCCATGCAACCCGCAGCACAAGTAACCTATGTAACTTTAGTTACATCGAATTAACCTTATTTTTAGCGTTTTAGCGTTCCGGTTTCTTCAGTTAATTACTGCTTCGTCCAAAAATAATGTTTTTTTTTGTTTGTTTTCAGTTTACTTTCGACTGAGTTTTATGAAAAAATAAGTAAAAACCGAAAATTCGAAAATGTAAGCTTGAAATTGGAAGAAAGTAGTCTTAATTATAAAAAAAAGCATAACCTCGTGGTTAATTAGAGATTTCGGAGGTCAAACTTTCAACATGAAGTGTATAATTGGTCAAATTATCAAACAAAGTCTTAATCTTTTATACATTTTTTAAACATTCAAGTGCCCCAGATATCAAAAATTTTTGATATCCTTTTTTCTAGAAATTTGGATTTTGTTTCTTAATACTTCGGACTTTTTTAAATTCCTCTTTTTCCTAGACCTTTCCTTCATTTTTTATAAAATTTGAGGCTTTTTTAAGGAACTCGACTCATTTCGATCTTCGACATTCTCTGTTTCTGTTTGTTTTTGCTCTGAAAACGTTTTTTTTTTGGAAATTCAACTTTTCTTTAAAAATGTTACAAATCTTGTCTCCTTTTTTTCCAGAAATTTGGATTTTGTTTCTTAATACTGCGACCTTTTTTAAATTCGTCTTTTTCTTAGACCTTTCCTTCATTTTTTATAAAATTTGAAGCTTTTTTAAGGAACTCTTATTGCGATGTTCGACATTCTCTGTTTCTGTTTGTTTTTGCTCTGAAAACGCTTTTTCATGGAAATTTAACTTTTCTTTAAAAATGTTACAAATTTTGTCTCCTTTTTTCCAGAAATTTGGATTTTGTTTCTTAATACTTCGAACTTTTTTAAATTCGTTTTTTGCTTAGACCTTTCCTTCATTTTTTATAAAATTTGAGGCTTTTTTAAGGAACTCGACTCATTTCGATCTTCGACATTCCCTGTTTCTGTTTGTTTTTGCTCTGAAAACGTTTTTTTCATGGAAATTTAACTTTTCTTTAAAAATGTTACAAATCTTGTCTCTTTTTTTCTAGAAATTTGGATTTTGTTTCTTAATACTTCGACCTTTTCTAAATTCTTTTTTTTCCCAGACCTTTCCTTCATTTTTTATAAAATATGAGGCTTTTTTAAGGAACTCGACTCATTTCGACCTTCGACATTCTCTGTTTCTGTTTGTTTTTGCTCTGAAAACGTTTTTTTTTGGAAATTCAACTTTTCTTTAAAAATGTTACAAATCTTGTCTTCTTTTTTTCTAGAAATTTGGATTTTGTTTCTTAATAATGCGACCTTTTTTAAATTCGTCCTTTTCTTAGACCTTTCCTTCATTTTTTATAAAATTTGAGGCTTTTTTAAGGAACTCGACTTATTTCGATCTTCGACATTCTCTGTTTCTGTTTGTATTTGCTCTAAAAACGTTTTTTTTTTTGGAAATTTAACTTTTCTTTAAAAATGTTACAATATTTTTCTCCTTTTTTCTAGAAATTAAAATTTTGATTTGATTTTGACTTTCATTACAGAGCAGACAAACTGTCTTGTAAAGCGGAAGGCCACCCAATGTACATGCTGTTTACGTCCGACAACCAAATTCGTCAACTGTCTCAACTGGAAAACTCCCTTCGACTAATTTATTCCGAAGAGACTGCCAAAATAACCGGATTGGATCTGGTAGTGTCCACCAACGAGGCGTACTTCAGCATCGAGAATTCTGGTACTTTACACTCCATCAACATCCTCACTAAATCCAGACGGTTCCTGAAGCAAGTTGGGCAACCCCAAAAATTGGCAGTTGACTGGATCACTAACAACGTCTATTTTTATGATGCGCACTTAAATACCAAATCGATCAGTATTTGTAATTTCGATGACAAAATGTGCGCCTCGCTTTTCGATGTGGATATACATAGTCAGGTTTCGGCCTTAGCAGTTGACGCCTTCCATGGGTACCTCTTCTATGTCGTCACGTATTGGTGGGTGTTCAATTCGCCCAGTTACACCATCTATAGAACGGATTTGGATGGTTCTGATAAGCATGAGTTGGTTAAAACGGCCGCTGGGTACATCACTGGTATCGATTTTGATGTGGATCAGAAAAAACTGTACTTTGTCGATCAACACACGGGGGAAATTAACAGGTAATCGCCCCAAAATAAAAAAAAGACGGCACGTAACACCATGAACCTGCAAAATGACTAGTTTCTGGATCTTCGTTTTTTTGGGTATGTTTCTTCCGCAATTGTTTCTTCTATAACATTCAAAGATTGTAAATTTCCTAAAATTTTCGACTCTATTTTTCAAAATTCGTCTCTTCTTTCAAAGTTTTATACATTTTCCTCAAAATTGAACTTTTTCGAATATTTTATACGTTTTTAAACTCGTTTTGCCCCGTTCATATTGCCAAAATTTAATTTTTTTATCAAAATGCGAAATTAGAATTTTTTCTCGAAATGTCGACATTTTTTTCTCAAAATTCGATTTCTTATAAATTGCGTCATATTTTTCGAAATTTTGACATTTTTGTCGAAATTTAACTTTTTTAGATTTTATTTTATTCGGAAAAATTGATTCCTAAATTTCATTTAATTTGGAAAATTTCGACTTTTTTAAAATTCGACAAATTTCTCAAAGTTTCAAGTTTATTTTTAAAATTTATCTTTTCTTTAACGATTGCAGAATTGTTCTCAATATTCGGTATTTTGTTATGTCTTAATTTTTTCAAATTTGTTTAATCCCAAGTTTTTTTTGCTACAATTTAACTTTCTTTGGTGAATTTCGATCTTTTTCTCGAAATTTTGAATTTTTATGGAAATTTGGAACATTTTATGGGAATTTCGATTGTTTTGGCATTAAATTGTTTCCAGGCTTCTTTATATTCCTCAAAATTTTAATTTTGTGGGCAAATGTATCTTTTTTTCCGAAAATTTCATTTAACAAAAGTTAATATGTTTTTTTTAAATTAAACTTTCTCTGGGAAATGTCTCTTTAAAGTTCAACAATTTGTTGTCTTTTTAAAAGTTGTATACTTTTTCATTTCGATTTCGTAACTGTTCTTGTTATCAAAATTTTAATTTATTCTCAAAGTTTAATCAAAGGTTTAATTTAGTCTCACAATTTAATCAAAATTTAAGTTTTTCTGGGAAATTTCGAAGTTTATTTCAAAATATTGACTTATTACAAAATACGTTCTAAAAATTGCGCTTTTTTCCAAATTTTGACTTTTTTTTTTAGAAATTTTGACTTTTTTAGAAATTTATCTTGTCAAAATTCTATATTTTTGGTTTTATTTAGCTTTTTCAGACAATTTTTTCTTTTCTTTTTTTCAAAATTTCGTTTTGTTCTGAAGAATTATTTTCGAGTTTATTTCATCTTTAAAGATGTTACAAATTTTCTCGAAATTCTATTTTTTTATCATAATTTAACTTTTCTAGGAAAATTTCGTTTTGTTCTGTAAACTTATTTTCGAGCTTCGAGTTTATTTCAACTTTACTTTAAAAATGTTAGGAATGTTCTCAAAATTCTGGATTTTTTATTATAATTTAACTTTCCTAGGAAAATTTCTCCTTTTTTCTATAAAATTCTAAAAATATAAATAAAAATTTTGTTTCTCAACATTTCGACTTTTTTTAAATTCGTTTTTGTTCTAGGACTTTCCTTCATTTTTTACAACATTCCGAGCACTCCTATCTGAATCTTAGACATTTTTTGTTTCTGTTTTTGCTCTGACAACGTTTTGTTTTTTTGAAATTCATCTTTAAAAATGTTACAAATCTCAAAATTCTACGTTTTTTATCATAATTTAACTTTCCTAAACAAATGTCCACTTTTTTTTCCAACAATTTCGATTTTATTTCTTTACATTTCGATTTTTTTAATTCGTCTTAATTCGTTTTTTTGTCTAGGCCTTTCCTTCATTTTTTATAAAATTTGAGGCTTTTTAAAGGAACTCGACTCTTATTTCGACCTTCGACATTCTCTGTTTCTGTTTGTTTTTGCTCTGAAAACGTTTTTCTTTGAAAATTCAACTTTTCTTTAAAAATGTTGCAAATCTTGTCTCCTTTTTTCTAGAAATTTGGATTTTGTTTTTTAATACTTCGACCTTTTTTAAATTCGTCTTTTTCCTAGACCTTTCCTTCATTTTTTATAAAATTTGAGGCTCTTTTAAGGAACTTGACTCATTTCGATCTACGACATTCTCTGTTTCTGTTTGTTTTTGTTCTGAAAACGTTTTTCTTTAAAAATTCAACTTTTCTTTAAAAATGTTACAAATCTTATCTTCTTTTTTCTAGAAATTTGGATTTTGTTTCTTAATACTTCGACCTTTTTAAAATTCGTCTTTTTCCTAGACCTTTCCTTCATTTTTTATAAAATTTAAGGTTTTTTTAGGAAATTTGACTCTTATTTCGATCTTCGACATTCTCTGTTTCTGTTTGTTTCTACTCTGAAAACGTTTTTTGGAAATTTATCTTTTCTTTAAAAATGTTACAAATCTTGTCTCTTTTTTTCTCAAAATTTCCATTTTGTTTCTTAATACTTTGACCTTTTTTAAATTCGTCTTTTTCCTAGGCCTTTCCTTCATTTTTTATAAAATTTGAGGCTTTTTTAAGGAACTCGACTCATTTCGATCTTCGACGTTCTTTGTTTCTGTTTGTCTTTGCTCTGAAAACGTTTTTTCTTGGAAATTCAACTTTTCTTTAAAAATGTTACAAATCTTATCTCCTTTTTTCTAGAAATTTGGATTTTGTTTCTTAATACTTCGACCTTTTTTAATTTCGTCTTTTTCCTAGACCTTCCCATCATTTTTTATAAAATTTGAGACTTTTTTAAGGAACTCGACTCATTTCGATCTTCGACATTCTCTGTTTCTGTTTGTTTTTGCCCTGAAAATGTTTTTTTTTTGGAAATTCAACTTTTCTTTAAAAATGTTACAAATCTTGTCTCCTTTTTTCTAGAAATTTGGATTTTGTTTCTTAATACTTCGACCTTTTTTAAATTCGTCTTTTTTCTAGAGCTTTCCGTCATTTTTTATAAAATTCGAGGCTCTTTTGAGGAACTCGACTCATTTCGATCTTCGACATTCTCTGTTTCTGTTTGTTTTTGCTCTGAAAACGTTTTTCTTTGGAAATTCAACTTTTCTTTAAAAATGTTACAAATCTTGTCTCCTTTTTTCTAGAAATTTGGATTTTGTCTCTTAATGCTTCGACCTTTTTTAAATTCGTCTTTTTCCTAGACCTTTCCTTCATTTTTTATAAAATTTGAGGCTCTTTTAAGGAACTCGACTCATTTCGATCTTCGACATTCTCTGTTTCTGTTTGTTTTTGCTCTGAAAACGTTTTTTCTTGGAAATTTAACTTTTCTTTAAAAATGTTACAAATCTTGACTTCTTTTCTTCTAGAAATTTGGATTTTGTTTCTTAATACATCGACCTTTTTTAAATTCGTCTTTTTCCTAGACCTTTCCTTCATTTTTTATAAAATTTGAGGCTTTTTTAAGGAACTCGACTCATTTCGATCTTCGACATTCTCCGTTTTTGTTTGTTTTTGCTCTGAAAACGTTTTTTTTTTGGAAATTCAACTTTTCTTTAAAAATGTTACAAATCTTGTCTCCTTTTTTCTAGAAATTTGGATTTTGTTTCGTAATACTTCGACCTTTTTTAAATTCGTCTTTTTTCTAGAGCTTTCCGTCATTTTTTATAAAATTCGAGTCTCTTTTGAGGAACTCGACTCATTTCGATCTTCAACATTCTCTGTTTCTGTTTGTTTTTGTTCTGAAAACGTTTTTCTTTGGAAATTCAACTTTTCTTTAAAAATGTTACAAATCTTGTCTCCTTTTTTCTAGAAATTTGTATTTTGTTTCTTAATACTTCGACCTTTTTTAAATTCGTCTTTTTTCTAGACCTATCCTTCATTTTTTATAAAATTTGAGGCTTTTTTAGGGAACTCGACCCCTATTTCGACCTTCGACATTCTCTGTTTTTGTTTGTTTCTACTCTGAAAACGTTTTTTGGAAATTTATCTTTTCTTTAAAAATGTTACAAATCTTGTCTCCTTTTTCTCGAAATTTGGATTTTGTTTGTTAATACTTTCACCTTTTTTAAATTCGTCTTTTTCATAGACCTTTCCTTCATTTTTTATAAAATTCGAGGCTCTTTTAAGGAACTCGACTCATTTCGATCTTCGACATTCTCTGTTTCTGTTTGTTTTTGCTCTGCAAACGTTTTTCTTTGGAAATTCAACTTTTCCTTAAAAATGTTACAAATCTTGTTTCCTTTTTTCTAGAAATTTGGATTTTGTTTTTTAATACTTCGACCTTTTTTAAATTCGTCTTTTTTCTAGAGCTTTCCGTCATTTTTTATAAAATTCGAGGCTCTTTTGAGGAACTCGACTCATTTCGATCTTCGACATTCTCTGTTTCTGTTGTTTTTGCTCTGAAAACGTTTTTCTTTGGAAATTCAACTTTTCTATAAAAATGTTACAAATCTTATCTCCTTTTTTCTAGAAATTTGGATTTTGTTTCTTAATACTTCGACCTTTTTTAAATTCGTCTTTTTTCTAGAGCTTTTCGTCATTTTTTATAAAATTCGAGGCTCTTTTGAGGAACTCGACTCATTTCGATCTTCGACATTCTCTGTTTCTGTTTGTTTTTGCTCTGAAAACGTTTTTCTTTGGAAATTCAACTTTTCTTTAAAAATGTTTCAAATCTTGTCTCCTTTTTTCTAGAAATTTGGATTTTGTTTCTTAATACTTCGACCTTTTTTAAATTCGTCCTTTTTCTAGAGCTTTTCGTCATTTTTTATAAAATTCGAGGCTCTTTTGAGGAACTCGACTCATTTCGATCTTCGACATTCTCTGTTTCTGTTTGTTTTTGCTCTGAAAACGTTTTTCTTTGGAAATTCAACTTTTCTTTAAAAATGTTTCAAATCTTGTCTCCTTTTTTTTAGAAATTTGGATTTTGTTTCCTAATACTTCGACCTTTTTTAAATTCGTCTTTTTCCTAGACCTTTCCTTCATTTTTTATAAAATTTGAGGCTGTTTTAAGGAACTTGACTCTTAGCTCATTCTTCAACATTTTCTGTTTTTGTTTTTACTCTGAAAACGTTCAAAGATTGTTAGTTCAAAGTACAATCTTTGAATGTTACAGAAGAAACAATTGTGGAAGAAATATACCAAAAAAAAACAAAGATTCAGAAATTATTCATTTTCTGGGTTCATGGTGTTACCAAGTTCAAAACAGAAAAACATTGGATAAAAAATTCAGTTTAAGTACTTCTTACTTACTCATCACCTTCAAGGTAATAATGTGATAATTTTCAGGATAAATTACGATGGTACGATGAAGCACAAAGTCATTGGGAACTTGACTCGTCCATCTGGGTTGAAATTTTTCGAGAACCATCTCTACTATCTCACCACGGGGGGATATGTGGGCAAATGTCAGTTGTACGATAAATTGTTCTGCGAGGTCTTCAAACTGGATGGTTACGTTAGTGATTTGTTCGTTATCGGGCAGAAATCCAAGCAGCCAACAGTCGCGAATCCTTGTGCCAATCACACCTGTTCCCACATTTGCATACCCACCAGGAAGGATTTTAAGTGTCTCTGCGAGGATGGTTCTTTGAAATCTACTCAATGTTCGGACAATGAGGTGGGTCAGGGGTTTGCAAACTTTTAAGTCAAAAGAGGCAACTGCAATAATTGGTTTCGTTAATTTCAAAGAGCCACACATTGTTACATTTCATTTCCAAATTAAATCAGATAAATCGGACAAAAGATGGGACAGGGATCAACCCCTTTGCCTCATGTAGTCAAACGAAAACATATTCAGCCCAAAAGACCTTTTATTTCCCAAAATTTGAAGCTTTATGTCAAAATTTGCTTTTTTCTCGCAAATTCGACGTTTTTTAACTCTTCTCTGTATTCGTCTATTTTTTTTAACCATTTTACTATTTTACTAACCAATTATTTTACTCCTAAGATTAGACTTTTTTCCCTAAATCTTTCTTTCTTCTCAAAACTTGACAATCTGTGAAAATACTTACTTTTTTCTAATTCGACTGATTGGTAGATTCGACTTATTTCTCAAAAATTCATCTTTCGTCGATTTTTTAATAAAAAAAAGTAAAAACTGGAAATAATAATTTGGAAATGTTAATTGAAATAGTACTTGAAGATTTCGACCTTTTTTCACAGTTTTCTTTTTTCGAAATTTAGATCTATTCTTAAATTTGACTTTTTTCTAAAATTATATTTTTTTGACTTTGTTCTAAATTGCGACTTTTTTCTCGAAATTTCTATACTGTTGAAATAACGTTCCTTTTTCAAATTTCACCATTTTTTCCCAAATATTAATTTCTGCTGAACATTTAAACTTTTATTTATTTTCTGAAAATTACGACCTATTTCGCAAAATTAGGTGTTTCTCGAAATTCCAACTTCTAACTGAAAACTCGACATTTTATTATGTTTCTGCAAGCTGCGATTTTATCGACGAAATTCACCTATTTTCAGTTTGACTTTATCTAAAAATTTGATTTTGTTCTTAAAATTTGACTTTCTCTGGGAAATTTTAACCTTTTTTAACGTTGCAACACTTTTCTTGAAACTGGAAATTCTATCGACATTCCTTTTTATTTAGAAATTATTTTACAATTTTCTCAAAATTCGAATTTATCTGTAATTTTGAATTTTTTTAAATCTTCTTGTTTTCGAAATTTCAAATTCTCATTTCTCTGAAAAATTGTATATTTTTTGTCGAAGTTTCGAGCTTTTCTTAAAATTTAGAATTTTCCCTTGAAATTTTTCCTAAAAATTGAGTTCTCTGAAAGACTTCGCCTTTTTTAAATTTCAATATTTATTTTTAAGCTTCCAGTTTATTTTTATAATTTCTCTTTTCGAAATTCTGCCATTTTTCAAAAAATTTAAAATTGTCTACAAATTTTAGGTTTTTAAATTTGTTTTGGGTTTCGATCTATTGTCGAAATTCGACGTTTCTTTTGTAAAATTTTTTTTGAAATTTCTCCCCTTTTGCCAATTAGGCAAGTTATTTTTTTATCTTTTCATTTTTCCTCATAAAAAAACACTAAATTTTCAGATAAATTCGAATTTTGAGAAAATTTGTAAAATAATTTCGAAAGAAAATTCCAAGACAATTTTTAGAAGTGTTTAACTTTAAAAAAAGATCAAAATTTCCCAAAAAAAAGTCGAATTTTGAGAAAAAGGAAGAGATCTCGAATTGGGAAAAATGAAGAGAATAAAAAAGGATGAATTTGTCCAAAGTTCTCAAATAAGGGCAAAATTTCAGAACAAATTAAAAAAAACTCCTAATTTTCAGATAAATTCGAATTTTGAGAAAATTTGTAAAATAATTTCGAAAGAAAATTCCAAGACAATTTCTAGAAGTGCTTAAATTTAAAAAAAGGTAAAAATTCGGCTTTTTCTGGGAAATTTTGACCTTTTTTAAAACTTCAGAACTTTCGAAATGTTCTTGGAATTTTCTTTCGAAAGTATTTTACCAATTTTCCCAAAATTCAAATTTATCTGAAAATTAGGAGTTTTTTTTAATTTGTTCTGTATTTTAATTTTTGAATATAACCAAGGTTGAGTCAGTTTCACCAAAAATTCGTCTTGTTCTCGAAATTGCAAATTTATTCTGAAAATTTAGCTTTCTCTGGAAAATTGCAATTTTTTACTGAAATGTTGAGAAATTTTGAGTTGTTCTGAACTTTTTTCATAAAATTCTTCCTCAAATTAGCCTTTTCTCTTCTTCACTGAAAGACTTTTTTAAAGATCGACAGTTTTTTTAAAGTTCCAGTTAATTTTTACTATTTCTCGTTTCGAAATTTCAGTATATTTCAAAAAATTAAGATTTGTCTAAACATTTTAGGTCTTTAATCTGTCCTGGGTTTCAATCTATTGTTGAACTTCTACGTTTTTCTTTCTAAGATTTTACCTTTTATTGAGAACTTTTGATAAATTCATATTTTTTGAAATCTCTTGCTTTTTCTCAATTTTTTCGAAATCTTCCTTTTTGTCAATTTTTTCGAAGTGGCTTTCTTTTTCTCAATTTTTTCGAAATCTCTTTTTCTAAATTTTTTCGAAATCTCTCTTTCTCAATTTTTTCGAAGTCGCTTTCTTTTTCTCAATTTTTTCGAAATCTCTTTGTGTCAATTTTTTCGAAATCTCATTTTCTCAAAATTCGGCTTTTTTTGAAAATTTCAGCTTTTATTTCGAACTTTGATATTTACCGTTTCCGTAAATTTAGATTTTTTTTTCTCGGAAAAATTAATTCACAAAATATCAAGGTTGTAGAAAATTTACAAATATTGACTCCTCAAGTTGGTCTTTACTGGGAATTTCAAATGTGTTTTTTCAAAATGTTAATATAATTGAAATACAAAAATTGTCCCCTGAAACCAAGGAAGATTAAAAAACACAACAAAGGTTACTCTAACGCGTTTTAACGGCCAGTATCTCTCTGAAGATGATAGCTTGGCTGTCGAAACGCGTTAGAGCAACCTTTGTTGTGTTTTAATCTTTCTTGGTTTCAGGGGATAATTTTGGGAAAATATTTCTTGAAATCATAACTTAAAAATTTAAGTAAAACGTAAAAATTCCTAGAAAAGTATTTTTGGAAATTTCGACTTCTGTAGGTCACTTGTAATGTCTGCGTGTCTGTCCTCCCTAGCTTTTATTTATTTATTTATTTAGGGGAATTTAAAGAGCCGCAATTTTCTTTTAAAAGAGTCGCATGCAGCTTGCTGGCCGCGGTTTATCGACCCTTGAGGTGGGTGTTCATGGTAATTTGAATTTTATGGGAAAGAAAGTCACAATTTTGATGGAACGGATTGGTCCTTGATTATCATCAAAAATTGAAATCAAAATTCAAATCAAATATCAAAAGATTTGTATTTCAATTTCAGAAAGTGTCAGTTTTTGCATCTGCTTTAGTTACTGCTTTCTCATTTTATTATTTTTATTGGAATTCTTTAACTTTAACGACGGGAACGGTCGATGATTTGTTATTGTTTTAGCTGAAATCATCTTTAGACAAAAAGGCGATTTTTGGAACTTACGATGAAGGAAACAAAACTTCCAACTCTGGGGCAATAGCAGCTGCAATTTTAATTCCTTTGGGGGCAATAGTAGGTTGTTCTATGTGTTACTACATTATCCGTAGAAGGAACAGTGGCAGCATGAATATAAGGTAATCTAATAGTTGTCAGCTGCTACCAATATTCGCTCTGTATATAAATTATATAGCGCCCTATATAGATTATACAGGGTGAACGATAGAGCATTAGAGTAAATAATAAAACAAATTGGTTCATTAGTTTTTATTTCAATGCTTTAGTTGCTACAGTTACAATTACACAGTCATATTACTTTAAAAAATTTCAGTATGAGATTTTACAATCCTGGGTACGGTTTGCTACACGATGAACATCAGAAGCCAGTGCTACAGCCGAGCAATCACGAATTTTCCAACCCAATCGAAGCTATCGATAACGATTTAGAAACATCTGATAATTCGACTGAAAGTGGCAGAACAAATCCCCTAGTTAGCGTTTAAGAGCCCACAAAAAACTGCGAAACTTGTTATTGTTTTATGTGATATATTCGTTATTTTATGTGATATTGTTTACAATCTAAGATTTACTCCTAATTAGATAATTAATAGATTAATTTATGTATACAGAAGTTTGTAATAAAGTTTTTAAAAGAAGGAATTCTTGAGCAAGAGCTTTTCTCGTCTTTGGTCGTCTCAATTAATTCGTTTATTAAATTAAATAGCATACACAACTAAATTACATCAACAATGGATTTAAATACAATAAAAAGTGATGCAAAGTTTACAATGAACAACTCGTTTCTGCAATTGGTACACACAATGACCCGTTGAATGCTTGATTTTTCTTGCAAGTTTTCAACTTGACATCATACCACCACATAACTTTAATACATTCGTAATACTGGTTACATCGAGGACCGGGATAAACCCCCTTTTGTGTGCACGTTGGTGGAGTCACTAGAAACAAAAAATATATTCAGGTTCCCCCAGAAATGCAGATTTTCCATCCAGTGGAACAACGTCGTGATTCAGTGGAAAAGTCTTCGGAATCGATCGATTGTGGAATTTTTTTTCTGCTGGGGTGTGGCTTGGGGATATTAGCTCGTAAGACAGTTGCGGACGAACGCAAATACCGAAACCATCGAATGGATTTCGTGATTCAGTGGAAAAACCTTCGGAATCGACCGAAGGTGGAATTTTTTTTCTGTTGGTATGGCTTGGGGATATTAGCTCGTAAGACAGTTGTGGACAGTTTTAGACGAACGCAAAAACCGAAACCATCGAATGGATTTTGTGATTCAGTGGAAAAATCTTCGGGATCGTCCGATAGTGGAATACTTTTTTTTCTGGTGGTGTGGCTTGGGGATATTAGCTGATAAGACAGTTAGTTGACAATTTTAGACGAACGCAAACACCCAAACCGGGCGTGGGAATCGAACCCATGATCTTGAGGGCAAGCAACCAACGCTCAACCAACCTAGAACTTTCCTAAAAGATACCAAATCTCCTAGTTGCTTTGTTGTGCAAATTTACAAACACAATCATTTTTCACACGAAGGCATTATAATGGCATTCATTTCAAGTCAGTAACTATGACAGATTTGTCAAAATTTGTACTAGCACGCGTCAAACATGTAATTCGAAATCAGAACTAGTCAAATTTTTACAGTAAAATGGGCACCTGTTTCGGGTCCCGTCGAAACCAGAACAGCGACGAAACGGCCTACGTTTGCAGGCTACCTAATTTTAAGCGAAACGTACTGGTCAAAACCAGAACCAATAAAGAACCGAATTTCCAATCCACCAATTTACCAGAGAAATACGATGATGGTGACTACAAGGCAGACGAAGACACCGGAAATTTCACCATAACATCCCACGACCACACAACATTAGAAACACATGAATATCAATTCAGATCTCTCACCGATGACACATCAGTGAGTATACGGGATGAAATCAAGGATGAAGAATTCGAAGCAGGCTGGAAACTTGCCGAGAAATTACATAGTAAGAAGAACGACAAACAGAAAGTGAACGAGAAAAGCGCCAGCAGAAAATTTAGCGCCCAGTATGCCAAACTGAAGAAATACACCGACAGCGGAAAGGTAGAATCGTACAAAATTGGGGACTACCCGAGCGCTGTCACCGATGAGGAATTTGAAGCCGGCTGGAAAGTCGCAAAAAGTCTCTTTCGAAAAAAAAATTAGTCGATTTGTTAATAAGTTTAGATCGTTCCTTGTATCTGTATAATTAAAGGATGTGCACGTTTGGATCACTAAATGTCTAAACTTGTAAAACGTCCCAGTGGTTGACTGGAATCCGAAAAAAAATTAGTCGATTTGTTAATAAGTTTAGATCGTTCCTTGTATCTGTATCATTAAAGGATGTGCACGTTTGGATCACTAAATGTCTAAACTTGTAAAACGTCCCAGTGGTTGACTGGAGTCCGAAAAAAAATTAGTCGATTTGTTAATAAGTTTAGATCGTTCCTTGTATCTGTATCATTAAAGGATGTGCACGTTTGGATCACTAAATGTCTAAACTTATAAAACGTCCCAGTGGTCGAATGGAGTCCCGAAAAAAATTAATCGATTTGTTAATAAGTTGAAATAAATCGAGATTTTAAAAAAAATTCAATCAAATTTACAATAAAATCCGAAATTTTTGAAGTTTAAAAAAATGAGGAAAAGCCAAAACTGTCGCAAAAGTCGAGATTTTCATAAAAAAAAGTTGAGATTTGCAGAAAAAAGTCGACATTTTCAGAAAAAGGTCGAAATTTTTCAAAAAAAGACTCCAAATCGTTAAATAAAGTCGAAATTTTTAAAAAAACTTGACTCTATCAAACTCGATATTATCAAAAAGTTTTATAGTCGGTTTCAAAAAAAACTGAAATTCTTGAAAAGTGGAAGTTTTGAAAAATGTCCAAATTTCCAAAATAGGGCGTAATTTTTAAAAGTTACAAATTTCAAAAGTCGAACATTTAAAAAACGAAATTTCGAAATAAATCGAGATTTAAAAAAAAATTCGGTCAAATTTTAATAAAATCCGAAATTTTCAAAATTGAGGAAAAGCCAAAATTATCAGAAAAGCCAAAATTATCGGAAAACCCAAAATTATCGGAAAAATGAAGATTTTCAAAAAAAAAGTTGAGGTTTTCGGAAAAAAAGTTGAGATTTTCAGAAAAAAGTCGAGATTTTCAGAATAAAGGTCGAAATTTTTCAAAAAAAGACTCCAAATCGTTAAATAAAATCGAAATTTTGAAAAACATTCAACTAACAAAGGCGACATTACCAAAAAATGTCATAGTCACAGTTTCAAAGAAATCTGAAATTCTCGAAAAGTAAAAGTTTAAAAAAATGTCGAAATATCCAAAAAAAGGCAAAATTTTTAAGTTACAATTTTAAAAACTCAAATTTTAAAATAAATCGAAATTTAAAAAAAAATCAGTCATATTTTCAATAAAATTCGAAATTTTCAAAATTGAGGAAAAGCCAAAATTATCAGAAAAGCCAAAATTATCGGAAAAACCAAAATTATCGGGAAAATGAAGATTTTTCAAGAAAAAAGTTGAGGTTTTCAGAAAAAAAAGTTGAGATTTTTAGAAAAAAGTCGAGATTTTCAGAATATAGGTCGAAATTTTTCAAAAAAGAGGCTAAATCGTTAGATAAAATCGAAATTTTGAAAAAAAATTCAACTCTAATAAACGCGACATTATCAAAATATGTTATAGTCACAGTTTTAAAGAAAGCTGAAATTCTCGAAAAGTGAAAGTTTTGAAAAATGTCGAAATTTCAAAAAAAAAGGCGAAATTTTTAAAATTTACAATTTTGAAAAGACGCACTTATAAAAAACCGAAATTTTGAAATAAATCGAGATTTTAAAGAAAATTCAGTCAAATTTTCAATAAAATCAGAAATTTTCGACGTTTCAAAATTGAGGAAAAGCCAAAACTATCGGAAAAGCCAAAATTATCGGAAAAATGGGGGTTTTTAAAAATGAAGTTGAGATTTTTAGAAAAATAAGGTTGGGATTGTCAGAAAAAAGTCGAAATTTTCAGAAAAGGGTCGACATTTTTCAAAAAAGGGTGTAAATAGTTATATATAATAGAAATTTTGAAAAAAATTCAACTCTAACAAACGCAACATTATCAAAAAAATGTATAGTCACAGTTTCAAAGAAATCTGAAATTCTTGAAAAGTGGAAGTTTCGAAAAATGTCGAAATTTCAAAAAAAAGACGAAATATTTAAAAGTTAAAATTTTGAAAAGTCCAACATTTAAAAAACCGCAATTTTGACATAAATCGAGATTTTAAAGAAAATTCAGTCAAATTTTCAATAAAATCAGAAATTTTCGACGTTTCAAAATTGAGGAAAAGCCAAAACTATCGGAAAAGCCAAAATTATCGGAAAATGGGGGTTTTTAAAAATAAAGTTGAGATTTTTAGAAAAAAAGTTGAGATTTTCAGAAAAAAGTCGAGATTTTCAGGAACAAGTCGAAATTTCTCGAAAAAGAGTCTAAATCGTTAAACAAAATCGAAAATTTGGAAAAAATTCAACTCTTTAATAAAGGCGACATTATCAAAAAATTTTATTGTCAACGCAATTTTGAAATAAATCGAGATTTAAAAGAAAATTCAGTCAAATTTTCAATAAAATCAGAAATTTTCAAAGTTTCAAAATTGAGGAAAAGCCAAAACTATCGGAAACGCCAGAATCATCACAAAAGTGGAGATTCTTAGAAAAAAAGTTGAGATTTTCAGAAAAAAAGTTTAGATTTTCAGAAAAAAGCCCAGATATGCAGAAAAAGGTCGAAATTTTTCAAAAAACAGTAAATCATTAAATAAAATCGAAATTTTGGAAAACATTCTCTTTAACAAACGCGACATTATCAAAAAAATTTATTGTCACATTATATTTTTAATAAAATCCGAAATTTTCGAAATTTACAAATTCGGAAAAGCCAAAATTATCGAAAAAGTCGAGATTTTCTGAAATAAAGTTGAGATATTCCGAAAAAAATTTGAGATTTTCAAAAAAAAGTTGGGATTTTCAGAAAAAAGTCGAGATTTTTAGAAAAGGGTCGAAATTTTCCAAAAAAAGTCTAAATCGTTAAATAAAATCGAAATTTTGAAAAAAATTCAACTCTAACAAACGCGACATTATCAAATGGGTTTAAGGTCACAGTTTCAAAGAAATCTGAAATCCTCGAAAAGTGAAAGTTTTGAAAAATGTCGAAATTTCCACAAGAAAGCGAAATTTTTAAAAGTTACAATTTTGAAAAGTCGAACATTTAAGAAACCGAAATTTTTAAATAAATCGAGATTTAAAAAAAAATCCAGTCAAATTTTCAATAAAATCTGAAATTTTCGAAGTTTAAAAATTGAGGAAAAGCCAAAATTATCGGAAACGCCAGAATCATTGGAAAAGTGGAGATTTTTAGAAAAAAAGTTGAGATTTTCAGAAAAAAGTTGAGATTTTCATAAAAAAAGTTTAGATTTTCAGAAAAAAGTCCAGATATGCAGAAAAAGGTCGAACTTTTTCAAAAAACAGTAAATCGTTAAATAATATCGAAATTTTAGAAGAAATTCTCTTTAACAAACGCGACATTATCAACAAATTTTATTGTCACAGTTTCGAAGAAATCTGAAATTCTCGAAAAGTGAAAGACTGCTTTTTTCTTCACTTAACATAGTTTTCAGTTAAAGAGTGTTTTTTTCTTCACTTAAAATAGTATTTAAAGATTGCTATTTTCTTTCCTCAAAATAGAATATCCATTACTATTTCAATTTACCTGGAGGTTGAGTTGTAGTTTTCTCAGGGATAACGCTGCTTGCTGTAGTACTCAACGTAACTGATGAAGGGAGCGTCGTTGTAACCTTAGTCTTCTGAGTAGCAACGCTACTTAAAGATGACGCTGCAGTAGTACCGACTCCCTTATCAGATGATGTATCTATAGGTACTACCGTTGTATCTGTTCTCTTGGTAGAAACGCTGCTTGAAGATAATCCAGGTGTAGTACCAACTTCCTTATTTGAGGAAGTAACTGCTGTAACGTCCTTATTTGACGAGGTAACCGTTGTAGATACTGTTCTCTCGGTAACAACGCTGCTTGAAGATGATCCAGGTGTAGTACCAACTTCCTTACTTGACGAGGTAACTACTGTAACGTCCTTATTTGACGAGGTAACTGCTGTAACATCCTTATTTGACGAGGTAATTGCTGTAACGTCCTTAGTTGACGAGGTAACTGCTGTAGCTACTGCTGTTGTAGCTGTTCTCTCGGTAGCAACGCTGCTTGAAGATGATCCAGGTGTAGTACCAACTTCCTTATTTGACGAGGTAACTGCTGTAACGTCCTTATTTGACGAGGTAACTGCTGTAACGTCCTTATTTGACGAGGTAACTGTTGTAACATCCTTATTTGACGAGGTAACTGCTGTAGCTACTGCTGTTGTAGCTGTTCTCTCGGTAGCAACGCTGCTTGAAGACGACCCAGCTGTAGTACCAATTTCCGTATTTGACGAGGTAACTGCTGTTATTTCCTTAATTGGCGAGGTTTTCTTAATTGACGAGGTTTCCTTATTTGACGAAGTAACTGCTGTTGTAGCTGTTCTCTGGGTAACAACGCCGTTCGAAGACGATCCAGCTGTAGTACCAATTTTCTCATTTGTCGACGCAGCAGTTAGTAGAACCGTCGTAGATCTAGTTGGATCGATGCTAGTCAAGCGAGTACCAGTAGATGCTATTGCGGTATCACTTTTCTTATCAGCACACAAGGATTCCCCAATGGGCACGCAAGAAGTGCCATTGAATCCTTGCTTTTTGGGACAGGTTTTCTTTTTTACGTTGTACCACCACATGGTCTTTTCGCAGATGTAATACTCGGTGCACAGCTCTGACGGATACGTTTGCCCTTTTTGTGAACATTTCTCCGGAGGTGTTACTGCAGTACTACTTTCTAAAAACGAAATTTTGTCAAAGTGATGATGTAAAAGTAGACGTGATGATGAAGGAAACTCTTCTTTACCTAAAGAGATGGTGGTATGGCCTTCTGTAGTTACCACGACAGTGGGTGTATCCGTCGTTCTATCGGTTGCACAGAAGGATTTGTCGATTTGGACACAAGTTGTACCATCAAATCCTTGATTTTTTGGACATTTCTTCTTTTTTACAGTGAACCACCAAAGGGTTTTTTCGCAAACAAAGTATTCGGTGCATACTGGGGAAGGGTACGTTCTTCCTTGTTCTGAGCATTTGCTTGGACGTGTATCTGAAATGGTGGTTCTCATTTTAAATGTAATCAACTCGATTAAGTACCCTTTATCTATCAAAGTACTAGTAACTGAGTTGAACAAAAAGAGGGCTCCAAAATCCCACCATAAAGTAAGCGATCTCGAAATTCGAACTCATTTTAGTTGGTCTAATTTCTTGGTTTTTTTTTCCTTGATTATTCAGGTCTTTAACTTTATGAATTGCTTCATTACTTAATGATGAAGCAGGGTGACTTAATGATGAAGCAGTTATAATTGAGAAAAAATTCCAAATATTCAACTGACCAAAAATAACTCAAAAACAAAACTAAAAACAACTAAAATGAGTTTATATTTGAAGGAGATTTTGCATGGGTTGTTGAACTACTGTTATTGATATTACTATGATTTAATGGAAACTTTTAAAACTATTTCTTCTTTAATTGTTTCTTTAAGCTCAATTTATTGTAAAAGTTCTAGTTCTATATCTATAACAACACGAGGAAACTGATGTTCGTTGGCTTTTTGACCATGCGAGCTTTCTAACAGAATTTTTAGTTACTATGTTTCTTTTTATTTGTTTTTGGTAGAAGGGCTGATCCTTGGTTATCTTCAAAAATTAAAATACAAATCTTGTCCCCCAAAACCAACTTTTTTGGATTAAGGGGACAAGATTTGTATTTCTTTTTAGAAATAACATTTTTTTTATCAGAGAATAGGTAGCCAAAAGTTTTACATTTTGGAGTAAAAGTAACAGAAGAGCAATTAGTAACATGACGTAAAGAAGATATAGAATCTAAAAGTTGTCAAAAAATAATATTAAAATGACCAGAAGAATGCGGAAATATAAAATGTGTCAATAAAAAAAAAGGGAGGAGAATGCAAAGTAGAAGCAGAAAATAATATAGAAAAGGTCCAAAATACTTACCTGGATTACTTTCTGTTGTTGTTTTTGGATTCCCCCGGACACATCTATAAAAGGTGACATACTTTATATGCTCTTTAAAGTGTCGTAAGTAATGACTTAATGAGATACATCTTTAATCAAAGCGTTGATTGAATACTTCAATCAGTGGTCAAGGTAACTGATATTATTCAAAAAAATTTGAAAAAAGATACAAATGTGTAGTAACTTATTTAAAATTAGCACGCAATCAGGCTTAAATGGGACTGGAAAATGGATTTAATATTCCAATTTTTACACTCAAGTAACTTAAGAATATTACTCACGGAAAGATTTTATTGTCATTACATATTTTTCCTTCGGGACATTCCTGAACAGGTCCTACAAGGATGCTTTCCCCACCGATATTTTTAACGCACAATTGATAGGTTGTTCCGTTAAGGCAATGAACGTTCGTTTTTTTACACACCAATGCATTAGTAAAAATGAGTTGGGGTAAAAACAACTGAAACAAGATTTTCGTCACCAAGTAAACATCAACAAATCAAATAAAGAGAAAGTTTAAAAAGTTTCAGGCTCAAAATAGCTTCAGCTACTGTAAACTGGATCCCTTGATAATGATAGTTTTGCTGGCGATATCCGGCAAAAACGTATTTTTATTAAAAACAAAATGGGTTATACTTACCACTAAAAATAAATACATTTTTTGGCACATACTTTTAACGAGCAATAACACAATTGGTGCAATTGTGGAAATGCTGTCATGATCAATAATTGGTAATCTAAATTAGTTTATTAGTCAAGTTGTAAAATTTAATACTTCCAAGACTCGCTGCTATTAAAACGTTTATTTGCCCTAAAGTCCTTAGTAGCCATAAAAGTAGATTATATATAAAAATAGATTATGGCAAAATTTCTGAATCTTGCAAGGTAAGTTGAAGGAAGATGCATAGTGCACACATACATTTTTTTAATCGCTAACAAAATAAGTCTTGTTATGTTAGATTATGACGTTACTGATAAAAGAGTTATTTTTTGTACAAAATCAACCATTTGACGTGATGTTTATTATGATGATTCAGCTTATGGTAATAATTGGGTAAAATATGTAAAATTTGACAAAGATAAGCTGCAACGTTCTTAACTATTACAATTTTTTTTAAGTTTAATCCTCTAGCGATTATGCCTTCAAAGCACTGCGAAAGGGATGCGGAAACAAGAATAGATGGCGATGGCCTTCCTAATCAAGGATAGGTTGTAATTTTTAGGAAAAATTCCTTTCGGTAACGAGTTCCATGGCTTGGAAGTTCTATAGTAAAGAGTCTCCGTAAACAGAAGTTCTCACTGTGTCAAGTGACCGCACAGGAATTTGCTTCCTCCGATTGTCTAGTATGCCTCAAGTATCTTGCTGGCATAGGGGGATTAATATTATTAGTTCCTGCGAGCATCTACCATGATAATACTTGTAGAAAAGAGAGAAGTCATCGACCATCTGCCTGTGCTCTAGTGTTTCAACAGAATCGGTCAAACGAAAGTTTGACGAGAGTCATCAATTAGGCGAATCGCTCTTTTTTGAATTGAATCCAAGAGAGCTAAAGTGTGCTTTGGGGCTGAACATGGCCAAACATAAAAAGAGTATCCTAGTGTTGCCCTAACTTGAGCTTTTGTATAGTGTGAGTAGCTGGTGAGATGTAAAGTACTTTTTAGCTCTAAAAAGAAAGTCTAGCTTCATGAGAGACGGATTTGGCAATGGCGCGCACATGATCAAGAGAAGTTAGTGCTCGCGTTTACTCCTAGGATAGATAGATTAGATCTCATCGGAAGGATTTTACCGTCCATTAGTATGTTTGTTGTATTTTCCTTTGATGTTTTCTTAGAGAAAACCGCGGCCTGAGTTTTTGAAGCGTTCAAGTCGACCAAATTGTTCTTACCCCATTTCAGAATAATCTCGAGATCCCGATTAACCGTTCCCTTAGTCGATCTGAAGCAGCGATAGATAATGGTTTGTCGGAGAAAAAAGATGACACAAGGTTATTATTATCTGCGTAGCTGTATATAGGATTGAAAGTTGAAGCTAAGAGAGCGTTAATGTGTAACAGAAATAGTGTAGGAGATAGAAGAAACCACTGAGGCTTCCCCGCGTTAATAGCCAATGTCTCGGATCAGATGCCATCGATGACGACTTGAAGAGATCTGTCAGCGAGAAAATTGGATTTCAAATGACAGAGTCCAGGAGGAAGACCATAAGATGTTCATTTGATGAGAAGAAATCGGTACCAGACTTTGTCGAGGGCCTTTGAGATATCCAATGCCACAATCGTAGCCTCACCATGTTTTTTCCATAGCTGAGTTACAGATAAGAGTAACATATGCCAGTAGATCGCCAGTAGATTCGTTGTTGTCTAAAACCGTATTGCCTGTCGGAGATGATTCCATTTTCCTCCAGATATTTGAGAATCTCGATGTTGATAACCTTTTCCATCACTTTAGATATAACGGGCAACAAAGATATAGGGCGATAGTTGTTAGCCAGATTCCTTTTTCCTTTTTTAGGGACAGACCTCACTCTAACAGATTTCCAGATGTTAGGAAATACACATTTGTTGTAAGAGAGTGTGAACAATTTGCTTAGGACAGGAGTCAATCTTTGGGGCGCACTTCTTAAGAACAATAGTGGGGGCCAGAAGCTTTTGAGGTGTGGCCAGCTCAAAGAGAACCTTCTTGATTGTGCGTTGTCTAAAAACAACTTCAGCCGCATCAAAGTGCCAACCTTAAGGAGAATAGGAGGTTCTGCGTTTCGAAAATCAAGATTGGAATTTTCAGCAAACATTAAGGCTAACATGTCAGCCTTTTCCTTGGAAATGGTAGCAATATTGCTATTTTCATCGAGTAAAGGTGGAAAATTTGAAGGTGTAGAATTCTTTCTAATCGACTTTGCAAATCCCCAAAAGGATCTGGAACCGTTCGGATAGTTGATAAGCCTCTGGCGCATTTTACGATCGAAATCACCTTTTGCCTCGTCAATAACCTGTTTACAAGAATTTCGTGCATCTACAAATATGGTAAGAGTCTCGACTGAGGGATTATTTTGCCAACGACGATACACGCGATTTTTGCAGAAGACAGTCCGAGCACATTTTTTACTGAACCAAGATTTACTGGGGGCTGACTTCTTTTGGGAGTGGGGAATTGAGCATTCCATACGAATTAGGATAGTTTGATTGTAGTAGATTGATTCGGCGACTAAGTAAGGGTTGTCTGAGTTAAAGCAGACTTCGTGTCATGGGAAACATGCCACGAAGTCTCTTAATTCTTCCCAGTTAGCAGATTTAAAGTGCCAAACCCTAGGGGTCTGTGTCTGAGAAGGAGGTGTTGTATGAAGCGAGCGAGAGGCTGCTACAAGCTTGTGATCCGAAATTCCAAGCGGTGATGTCACAGAGATTTTATACTAATTTGGTGAATTTGTAAGAAAAAGGTCGAATAGATTAGGTTGATGGGTATCTACATCAGGAATTCTTGTGGGTTCCTCAACTAATTGCGATAGTCCACAAGTGATAGCGAAAGCCCCTGCCACCCTTCCCGCGTCGTCAGTTCGGGAAGAAAACCTTAACCAGGGGATGTTGTGTACGTTGAAGTCACCGAGAAAGACAACCTCAGCTGTTGGATAATTCGTCTTTAGGTGATCAAATGCTAAGGAGAGATAAGAGAAGAGCTGTCTGTATGAGGGATCGTTTGGAGACAAATAAAGTGAACAAATGAATATTACTTCGTTTTTGGATCAGATTTTCAGCCAAATCACATCATGATGAGGAGATTCCAGTGCTTCTTCTCATTGACAGGACAGGTCGCTTCGCGTAAAAGCACAAATTCCCCTCATGTCGAAATTTTGTGTGCAATTCGTAGTTAGCAAATGGACTGTATTGATGCCTCGAACCTTCGATTTTTTTTTCAGATTGTTTTGAATTTAGGCAGCTTTAAAATCGATATTTAGTTAAATCTTCAATTCGTTTCGTAGAATTCGTCCAAAATTTAAAAATTCCTAATTTGGAAAATTAGATTCTTCAGAAAAATTAAAAAATAACTGGAACGGGCACATTTTGAAAAAATGTCGAAGTTTTCAGTCGAACTTTTGAAACAAAAAATGGAAATTTCAAAATATTTCAAATTTTGAATGAACCCAACTTCGAAAAAAGTCCCAATTTTGATGATAAAAGGTAACAATTTTCAAAACGGAGTAAAATCCTGAAGAAATTCAAAGATTCAAAGTTGCAATTTTGAAAAAAAAAACGAATTTTTCAATAAAGTGAAAATTTTCGTGAAAAAGTCGGAATTATCAAAAAAGAGAAGTTAAAACTTCGAGAAATAGTAAAAAGTTTAAGCTAAAATGGAAATTTTCAAAACAAAGATAAAGGCTTTCGAAAAAAAAAGTTTTAACATAATCATATCATAAAAAAACCAAAATTTTGAAAAATATCAAAATTTTGAGAAAAAAAGCTTTGTCAAATTTTTTACAAGAAGTCAAAATTTTGAAAGAAACGAAATTTTCCAACAAAAAAAAAACAAATTCTGAAAAAAGTTACAGCTTCGAGAAAAAGTCGAAATTTCCAAAAAGTCTAAATTCTGAAAAAAGTCGAAAATATAAGTTGAAATTAGTGCTGGCCTAAATTTTTAGGCAACCCACAACGAATCCAAAATCCAGATAAGTTGAAATTTTGAGAAAAATTTAATTTTTCAAAAAAACAAAAATTAAAGGAAAATCTAATTTTTCAAATAAAAGTTCAGTTTACTACATAAAAGCCCAAACCTCGAGAAAAAGTCGAAATTTAAAAAATAAAATCTTAGTTTTTAAAAGACAAACTTTGAGAAATTGTCAAAAGTTGAACCAAGGTAAAAACGATAGCGATATGATTTTTTCCCGGAACGAAAACCGAAAACCGGAACGAAGAAAATAGTGGTTCGATGCCCTATTTTAAAGCGAGTAAATTTTATTGAAATAAGTAGAAAAAAAAATACACAAATACAAGTAACACATTTATTTAATTAAAAAATAAAATATAGGTAATAACAACAATGTAAAAAGTTGTGCCTACAAAATACATTTAAAATTCGAAATTGGCCAATTTTCTAAATATTCGATCAATCATGATACATGTCAAAAAAACTACTGAAATCTCCACTTTGTCATATATCTGTAAACTGTCTAGTCATTTAACAACTTTAAAATTTCAACAAATTATCACAACCTAAAAATTTTTTTAGTAAGTTTTCCCAATTAAATTACCCAATTTTTACGCCACTAATCAATACAACAATTTTGTTCAATGTAATACTGCAAAATAATACTTGTTATTTGGTGCTAAAATAATTTAGTGTTTTTATTAAATAACTAAGTTAAAAATTTGGAAAAACCAAACTAACATCGACTAGAAATTAACTAATACTTGTGGCAATAGGAACTGTAAATATAATTGGGTATAAGTACTACATTAAACTAAAGAAAATACAAAGTCGTTCGAGTTGCATTAATTGTGAATCCAACTTTATCGGCCCCCATACAATTTCTGAAGAAAATCATGAAATTTCTTGCATGACACATTGAACTAATCAAGCTTGAATGCCAGTAACTTTAAGCTTGATTTTTATTGAAGTAATTCCTTAATCATTAGGGAGTTACTTAGGGTCTAATGCACAAATTAATTCATTAACACTTTCATTCCGGCAACAAGAATGAATCCACAGAGATGTTAACGTTGCCAGTAAGGGCTCTTTAAAAGACGCAGGGGAATGGGTTAAATGATGAAAGCCCAGACAAGTTAAAACAGATCTTTTTTTAACCCCTTCCACAAAATTATGCCATTTCATAACGGCAACCGTATAAATTCGCAAGCTTCCCGCAATGCCTTATAGCGAACTGATATGTAAAAACCGATGCCAGAATGAAAGATATAAACTGATCTAATAATTTAAACCTGCAGCGTTTATCTGTCATAATTTATTATTAATTGACAAATGATTAGATAATAAAACTTTAGTTTTGACTTCCAGAGTTTTAGATTTTCGACTCACACTGCGTTTACATCGACACTTTATTCTCTACATTTCTCTCTGATATAAAATATATCAAAGTGTCGGCTATCCTGAGAGAAGTTATCAGAGACTCTCAGCTGTGTAAATAAGCCTAGGATAGCTTCTCTCGGGATAGTTGACATTTATCTTACAGAAATGTACGAAATACAATGTCTAGTCTAAACGCACCTTCTTCTGCTATTCAAATGACAAATTTTCCGTCCAACATGCATTAGGCAGCCATCTCATAGTTAACGTTTCCCTAAATTGTTTCCAAAAGCCTGAAGAAAGAATTTTCCTGACAGAATCCCCATCTAATGTCCTTTTCTTTGTAAAAATTATATAAACTAAACTAAAAATTGAAAAACCTGATTCTCGTTTTTATGCAAATGTGTTCCTACATAAAGCACATTACATTAAATTGTGCCCAAAGAAAGAAATTTCATGACAGAATCCCCATCTCTTCTTTTTTTTGTAAAAATAACATAAACTAAACTAAAAATTGAGAAACCTGATTCTCGTTTTTATGCAAATGTGTTCCTACATAAAGCACATTATATTGAATTGTGCCTGAGGAAAGAAATTTCATGACAGAATCCCCATCTCTCCTTTTTTTTTGTAAAAATAATATAAACTAAAAATTGAGAAACCTGATTCTCGTTTTTATGCAAATGTGTCCCTACATAAAGCACATTACATTGAATTGCGTTAAAATTTGTTTTTAATAAAGTAAAAGATATAAAACATTAACTGTATATTGTGTTCAATTGCTGGGTGCAGCGGATGAAAGTGGCCCTCCGCGGAAGTTCTTTTAACTTGGCGGCGCCAGTGTAAGTGCAAGCGCTTCTTAGTCCCCCGAGAATATCAAGAACTGTCAATTCTACGTCTCCTTTGTATGGTACTTCCACGGTTTTACCCTCGGATGATCTGTACTCGGCCACTCCACCTAAAAACAGGAACATTAGCGTAGGAATGCATATGGTTTCGACTACATAAGCCCAAATTTCTGTACATATATTCTTTCGACTACGTAAACCCAAATTTCTAACAGAGTTAAAATTCATAAAAACATTCATGTTTTATTGGCTTATCTTGGCCAGTTACTACTTCCACTATTTTAGATTTTCAGTAACCTTCTATTAAGGATTGGCAATTTCTTATAGAATTGTTTTGTCAAATCTTAACCTTTTTCGAAAATGTCGACTATTTCTTCAAATGTTTATTTTTTAAAAATTTCAATTTTTTAAAAATTTCAATTTTTTTAAAATTTCAATTTTTTTAAAGTTTCAATTTTTCGACAACTTCAATTTTTTGAAAACTTAAAGTTTTTGAAAATTTCGACTCTTGAAACTATCGACTTTTTTAAAAAAATGTCGATTTTTTTTTGAAAATTTGGATTCTTGAAAATACCACCTTTTGTCAAAATTTTAGAATTTTAGAAACAAAGTAGACGAAAAAAGACTAATTTTGAGAATAAATCGAAATTTCGAGGAAAGACGAATTTGGAAAAAATGCAATTTCGAAGAAAAGGTCAAACTTAAAAAAGGCCAAGGTTCCCAAAGAAAGTTAAATTTTGGGAAAGGTCGTCTGGGAATAGTGGAAATTTCGAAAAAAGACAAATTCTGAGATTAAACCGAAGTTTCGAGGAAAAGACAACTTTAAAAAGGACAAAATTTGAGAAAATTGGCAAAATTATGGAAGAAAAAAAGACGAATTTGGGGGAAAAAACTCCAAATTCGTGAGAAAAAGCTGAACATGAAAAACCGCGAAATTTCCCAGAGAAAGTCAATTTTCGGAAAAAAAGCAGAAATTTTGAAATAAAATAAAAATTTCGAAAAAAGACCAATTTTGGAAATAAATTGAAATTTCGAGGAAAGACGAATTTGGGAAAAATGCAATTTCGAAGAAAAAGTCAAACTTAAAGAAAGCCAAGGTTTCCAAAGAAAGTTAAATTTTGGGAAAGGTCGTCTGGGAATAAAATCGAAATTTCGAAAAAAGACAAATTCTGAGAATAAACCGAAGTTTCGAGGAAAAGACAACTTTTAAAGAGACAAAATTTGAGAAAATTGGCAAAATTATGGAAGAAAAAAAGACGAATTTGGGGAAAAAACTCCAAATTCTTGAGAAAAAGCTGAACCTGAAAAAACCGCGAAATTTCCCAGAGAAAGTCAATTTTCGGAAAAAAAACAGAATTTTTGAAATAAAATAAAAATTTCGAAAAAAGACCAATTTTGGAAATAAATTGAAATTTCGAGGAAAGACAAATTTGGGAAAAAATACAATTTTTCAGAAGAAAAGGTCAAATTAAAAAAGAGCACGGTTCCAAGAAAGAAAGCTGAAACAAATTTGGAAAAAACTTGAAATTTCGAAAAAACAAATTTAAGAATAAAGCAAAGTTTCTGGGAAAAAAAAAAAAAGAAGTTTGGAAATTATTAGAAGAAAAAAAAATTTCGAAAAAAACAAATTTTGAAAAAAAATTGAAATTGAAAAGCGAATTTAAAAAATGCATTTTCGAAAAAGAAATTTGAGAAAAAACTTCAAGATGAATTTGATAAATAAAAGAAAGCATTCGCAACTTCGAGGAAAAGGTCAAATCTAACAAAAAAATGAAGATTTCGAAAAAAAGCTGAATCTTCAAGTCAAGTCGTTTAATAAATCGAATCGCTTTAATAAAGCGAAGGTTCCTTCGTTTGGGAATAAAGTCGAAATTTCGAAAGAGGACAAATTCTGAGAATAAACCAACGTTTCGAAGAAAAAACAACTCTTAACAAATCAAAATTATTGCAAAAGTCGAAATTTAGGGAAAAAGGACGAAATTTGGAAAAAAACCAAATTTGCAAAAAATCGAAATTTGGGAAAGCAGCCAAAATTTGAGAAAAATTAAGGAATTATTGGAAAAAAAGACGAATTTGGAAAAACTGGAAATTTCGAGATTGAACTTTAAAAAACGCGTAATTCGGAAAAAAGTCAATTTTCAGAAAAAAAGCAGAATTTTAGAAACAAAGTGAAAATTTCAAAAAAAGACCAATTTTGGGAATAAATCGAAATTTTGAGGAAAGTCGAATTTGAAAAAGTATT
The DNA here is from genome assembly GCA_028583605.1 of Dastarcus helophoroides. Classification (NCBI taxonomy): domain Eukaryota; kingdom Metazoa; phylum Arthropoda; class Insecta; order Coleoptera; family Bothrideridae; genus Dastarcus; species Dastarcus helophoroides. The sequence continues at coordinate 15,638,425 of CM053337.1, read as the reverse complement.
GCAACTTCGAGGAAAAGGTCAAATCAAACAAAAAAATGAAGATTTCGAAAAAAAGCTGAATCTCAAGTCAAGTCGTTTAATAAATCGAATCGCTTTAATAAAGCGAAGGTTCCTTCGTTTGGGAATAAAGTCGAAATTTCGAAAGAGGACAAATTCTGAGAATAAACCAACGTTTCGAAGAAAAAACAACTCTTAACAAATCAAAATTATTGCAAAAAGTCGACATTTGGGGAAAAAAGTCGAAATTTGGAAAAAAACGAAATTTGCAAAAAATCGAAATTTGAGAAAGCAACCAAAATTTGAGAAAAATGAAGGAATTATTGGAAAAAAAGACGAATTTGGAAAAACTCAAATTTCGAGATTGAACTTTAAAAAACGCGTAATTCAGAGAAAGTCAATTTTCAGAAAAAAAAGCAGAATTTTAGAAACAAAGCGAAAATTTCAAAAAAAGACTAATTTTGGGAATAAATCGAAATTTTGAGGAAAGTCGAATTTGAAAAAGTATTGCAACTTCGAGGAAAAGGTCAAATCAAACAAAAAAATGAAGATTTCGAAAAAAAGCTGAATCTCAAGTCGAAGTCGTTTAATAAATCGAATCGCTTTAATAAAGCGAAGGTTCGTTCGTTTGGGAATAAAGTCGAAATTTCGAAAGAGGACAAATTCTGAGAATAAACCAAAGTTTCGAAGAAAAAACAACTCTTAACAAATCAAAATTATTGCAAAAAGTCGAAATTTGGGGAAAAAAGTCGAAATTTGGAAAAAAAACGAAATTTGCAAAAAATCGAAATTTGAGAAAGCAGCCAAAATTTGAGAAAAATTAAGGAATTATTGGAAAAAAAGACGAATTTGGAAAAACTCGAAATTTCGAGATTGAACTTTAAAAAACGCGTAATTCAGAGAAAGTCAATTTTCAGAAAAAAGCAGAATTTTAGAAACAAAGCGAAAATTTCAAAAAAAGACTAATTTTGGGAATAAATCGAAATTTTGAGGAAAGTACGAATTTGAAAAAGTATTGCAACTTCGAGGAAAAGGTCAAATCAAACAAAAAAATGAAGATTTCGAAAAAAAGCTGAATCTCAAGTCAAGTCGTTTAATAAATCGAATCGCTTTAATAAAGCGAAGGTTCCTTCGTTTGGGAATAAAGTCGAAATTTCGAAAGAGGACAAATTCTGAGAATAAACCAACGTTTCGAAGAAAAAACAACTCTTAACAAATCAAAATTATTGCAAAAAGTCGACATTTGGGGAAAAAAGTCGAAATTTGGAAAAAAACGAAATTTGCAAAAAATCGAAATTTGAGGAAAGCAGCCAAAATTTGAGAAAAATGAAGGAATTATTGGAAAAAAAGACGAATTTGGAAAAACTCGAAATTTCCGAGATTGAACTTTAAAAAACGCGTAATTCAGAGAAAGTCAATTTTCAGAAAAAAGCAGAATTTTAGAAACAAAGCGAAAATTTCAAAAAAAGACTAATTTTGGGAATAAATCGAAATTTTGAGGAAAGACGAATTTGAAAAAGAATTGCAACTTCGAGGAAAAGGTCAAATCTAACAAAAAAATGAAGGTTTCGAAAAAAGCTGAATCTCAAGTCGAGTCGTTTAATAAATCGAATCGCTTTAATAAAGCGAAGGTTCGTTCGTTTGGGAATACAGTCGAAATTTCGAAAAAGGGCAAATTCTGAGAATAAATTAAAGTTTCGACAACTTCTACAAAGTTGAAATTTTTGGAGAAAGTCGAAATTTTTGGCGAAAGTCGAAATTTTTGGAAAAGTCGAAATTTTTGGAGAAAGTCGAAATTTTTAGAAAAGTCTAAATTTGAGAAGCAAATCAGAAAAAAAACGAATTTGGAAGGAAGAGCGCGAAATTGTGAGAAAAAAGCTGAATTTTAAAAAGCGAAAAGTCCCAGAAGAAGTCAAAATTTTTCTTAAAATTTTAAGCGATCGAAAAAGCAATTACCAGCATGTTTTTCCATGGCAGTAGCGGATGACATTCCGTAGAATAGCTTGAATTTGGTTCCATTTTTTTCTATTACGTCACCTTCGCATTGGTCGTGTCCTGCGAACATTCCACCGGCCATGACAAAGTCGGCTCCAGCTCCAAAAGCTTTGGCAACATCACCAGCGCATGTACAACCCCCATCCTAAAAAACAAAAAGGGTAACAAAATAATTCATAGAGAAGCAACAATTTGATTAATTATTACGAAAAATCTTGTGTAAACTGGGTCAAAACTGCTCTCAGCAATGATTGCCTCAAGTTGCAACAAAAATCTACGAAGCAGTCGAAAATCAGTTACAACTTAATCAATGGAATTCACGCCCGTTAAGTACTCGCGTAGTTGATCAATAGCTTTAAGTTGGAAATGTTTACAGCAACCGAAGTCAAAGAAGACCGAACTCGGTTTGTCATTGTAAATATTTTCAACTGTAGCACGCTCGATTGTCTTATTACAAAACTTAATTGACAGGAAGATCCGCAAACTGATTCGTAAAGTTCTAAGATTCGATCAGTAGTTCTAGGATTCGATCAGTAGTTCTAGGATTCGATCAGCAGTTTTAAGATTCGATCATTAGTTCCAAGATTCGATCAGTAGTTGTAAGATTCGATCAATAGTGGATGTCAGGATTTTAAAAATCTTCATAGTGACAAAGTTGCTTTGTTCATCGAGCGAACGAAGCAGATATTTGTTATCAATCACATTAGGTAAACACTCACAGAGATTATGTGCCCTTGGAGCCCATGGGCAGCGTCAGCGCATTCCAACACGGCCGACAACTGGGGATATCCCACGCCGGTCTTCATGCGAGTCGTGCAAACGGACCCAGGTCCGATTCCCACCTTTATCAAATCCGCTCCTGATAAAATCAACTCTTCGACCATTTCGCCGGTGACTACGTTCCCAGCCTAAACAATCATCGATAAGAGAGGAGAATCGTGGGAAAATTCGCCAACTTACGATGATGGTGTGTAGCGGGAAAGCCGCTCGTACTTTCCTAACGTAACTTACAAAATGCTGGGAGTAGCCGTTGGCCACGTCAAGACATATGAAGTTGATATTTGGAACGGCTCCCAAAATCTCCTGGAGTCGTTCGAAGTCGCTGTCGGCCATGCCGGCGCTAGCGGCCATATTTTGCAAGCATTCTGGGTGTTCTTCCGCGAATTTTTTCCACTGTTCTACCGAATAATACTTGTGCATGCAAGTGAATAACCCGTGCTGAAACAGAAGCCGTTTGTTCATTTTTATGATTCCACTAAGCATGTAAAAACTGTCTCCTTGGGTGACCAAAAGCCAACTGGTGACTAATAATCAAAAGTCAACTAGTCACTAGTGACCAAAAGCTACGAAAGCATCAAATAGTTACCCAAAGATACCAGATTTAAGAATCGATATTTTTATGTCAATTAGGTACAAATATGAAGCGAGACAGGATACAAAAATGTTACCTTTGAGAGAGCCCTCGCCATTTCGAATGTTCCCACAGTATCCATATTTGAAGCCATAACTGGGATACCATTGTAGGTTTGTTTTGAATTTCTAAACGTTATATTTCTGTACAGATTCACCTGAAACGAAAACGAAAGAAAATATCAATCTGTCTGCCTTTTCTCTTTTTTTTTCCTCTTTTTGTGTGGGTGTCTCTGGCTCTCTCTCTCTCTCTCTCAAACTTTTTGAAATTTATTTTTCCGAATTTTTATTTCTTAAAAATTTCAATTTTTTTAAAATTCTATTTATTTTTAAAAATTTACTCCTGAAAATTCCACATTTATTTCAAAATTACTCAATTTTCTGAAAATTTCGACTTTAAAAAAAACGCATATCTTCTAAATGGCCGCTTTTTCTTCAAAATGGAGTCATTATCTTCAAAAATGGCCGCTTTTTCTTCAAAATGGCGCCATTGTCTTCAAAATGGGGGCATAATCTTCAAAATGGCGCCATTGTCTTCAAAATGGGGGCATAACCTTCAAAATGGCGGCATTATCTTCGAAATGGGCGCATAAACTTCAAAATGGCGGCATTTTTCCTAATATTCAAATCTAATTTCAAAAATTATAAAAATTTGTGACCATTTTAAATGAAACCATTTCTCGAAATATCGACCTTTTTTTAAAAATTTCTACTTCTTAAAAAAATCAATTTTTTTTTTGAAAATTTCGATTTCTATTTGAAAATTTCGATTTTTTTTTTGAAAATTTACTCATGAAACTTCCACCTTTATTTCAAAATTTCTCTTTGTTTGTGATCTTGGGCGTTTTCGTTGCGGGGTTTACGCGATTGACTATTTCTAGTGTTAAAATTAGACTGCAAATTTCGATTTACAAATATGCCCGCCAGCCACAGTATAGATATTAGCTTACGCATACAGTAGCGACAAATTGCTAAAATTTTGTCACGAATTTTGTTTGCTCATGCGTCAATTTGCACAATCCCGAACATGGCGTCGCAGTGTTCTATGATATCCAGAAATAAGATCTATGATTGTTGGGTAACTAAATGTCAGTTGAGAGTTGCCAAGTGTTCGGGAAAATCAGCACTTAAGCGAATATGATTTTTTATTTTACGTTCATATGTTATTCATTCATCGTAAAAATGTAAGACAATTTATCTACATTTATGGATGTTCCAGAAACTTGATACGGTCAGGGATTTTCATCCGAATTGTGGGATTTTTAAGGAGATTGTTCACGAATAATGTTTAGGTCATCTGGCAACACTGGATCAGTTTTATTTAAATGTCAGACTTGTTATAATTCATTGCGCTAATAAGATAAAACCAAATAAAAGAGAAAAGAGGAGAATTTACACGTTCTATTTATAAATGTAACTCTTAACAGCAATAATAATTTGATAAAATCGCTTATTTTTAATTTCCAAAAGACGGCAAACGGTAATATTTGGGTACACCCACTATGTTTTATTAAAAAACACTGTTTTATTATACTCGCATTTGCCAATTTTATACAAAAAAATAAATAAATTGTTTCCTGTAGAAATTATTTTGCCGTCAGTCACAATCTGTGTTTAGTTTTTCTTTGTGTATTCTTTATACATATCAGGTTATCAGTAATTACAAAACACACATTATTTAAAGAATACACGAGAACTAGTATTTTTGTACTATTTGTAAAGTAGTAAATTAGAATTTTGTTTTTGTTTAATAAATAAATTAAATTTTCGCGGGCGTGCACAATCCACAACATGGCTGATTTCATTGAAGGTCAACGATTTTAGCTACTTGAAGATCAAAGGTACCGACACTTTTGTCACTACTGTATGCGTAAGCTAAAATCTATACTGTGCGCCAGCTAACTCTACGTCATTTTGCAAGCTCAGTCGACGAAACGTCAGTGGTTGACGTTTTGGCGCCTAATTTCAAAGAAAGAGTAATGGATTAGGCGGCTTAGCTATAAAATAAAGGCGTTATCTTCAAAATGGCCGCATTTTCTTTAAAATGGCGGCATTATCTTCAAAATTGTTTTAATTGTTCAAAATAGTGTCATTTCTAGTGTTAAAATTAGTGGTAAAATTAGACTGCAAATTTCGATTTATAAATAAACCCGTCAGCTAACTCTACGTCATTTTGCAAGGACAGTCGACGAAACGTCAGTAGTTGACGTTTTGGCGCCGAATTTCAAAGTAAACGTTATGGATTAGGCGGCTTAGCTATAAAATAGCGGCGTTATCTTCAAAATGGCCGCATTTTCTTTAAAATGGCGGCATTATCTTTAAAATTGTTTGAATTGTTCAAAATAGTGTCATTTCTAGTGTTAAAATTAGACTGCAAATTTCGATTTATAAATATACCCGTCAGCTAACTCTACGTCATTTTGCAAGGACAGTCGACGAAACGTCAGTGGTTGACGTTTTGGCGCCCAATTTCAAAGTAAACGTTATGGATAAGGCAGCTTAGCTATAAAATGGCGGTGTTATCTTCAGAATGGCCGCATTTTCTTTAAAATGGCGGCATTATCTTCAAAATTGTTTTAATTGTTCATAAATAATGTCATTTTCTTTAAAATTGCAGCATACATTTTCTAAAATTACAAATTTAATTATAAAAATTTGTGGACAATTTTAAATGTTCATTTTGCAATTTCGATTTTTTTCTCGACATTTAAACTTTTTTTTCCACTTTTGGTTTAAATTTGAAATTTGCTATTTTCTCCAAAAATTTTAGCTTCAATCAAAAGTTCAGCTTTTTTTCTTAAATTTTCTATTTTCTTTGATAACTTCGATTTTGTCTTCAAATTCACCGTTGTTTCGTTAAAATGTCGGAGTTTTCTTCAAAATTGCAGCATTTACTTCAAAATAGCCGCCTTTTCTTCAAAATGGCGACATAATCTTCAAAATGGCGGTCTTAATTTTAAAATGGCGACCTAATCTTCAAAATGGCGGCATAATCTTCAAAATGGCGGCATTATCTTCAAAGTGGCGGCTTTGTCTTCAAAATGGCGGCATTATCTTCAAATTTGCCGCATAATCTTTAAAATGGCGGTCCTAATTTTTTAAAATGTCGGTATATTCTTCAAAATGGCCGATTTTTCTTCAAAACAGAGGCATTATTTTCAGAATTACGGCATTATCTTTAAAATGGCAGCAGTATCTTCAAAATGGCGGCATTATCTTCAAAATGGTCCCTTTTTTCTTCAAAATGGCGGCATTATCTTCAAAATGGAACATAATCTTCAAAATAATGGAATTATCTTCAAAATGGACGCATAATCTTCAAAATGGTGGCATATTCTTCGAAATGACGTTTTTCTTCAAATTTGCAGCAAATTTTTCCTAATATTCAAATCTGATTTCCAAAATCATAAACATTTGTGGACAATTTTAAGTAAAACCATTTTTCGAAATTTCGATCTTTTTTAAAAATTTATATTTCTTGAAAAAATCAATTTTTGTTTAAATTTTGATATTTATTTGAAAATTTACTCATGAAAATTCCACATTTATTTCAAAACTACTCAATTTTCTGAAAATTTCCACTTAAAAAAAATGCATATCTTCTAAATGGCCGCTTTTTCTTCAAATCAGAGGCATTATTTTCAAAATGACGGCATTATCTTTAAGATGGCAGCAGTATCTTCAAAATGGCGACTTTATCTTCAAAATGGCCCCTTTTTTCTTCAAAATGGCAGCATTATCTTCAAAATGGCTCATTTTTCTTCAAAATGGCGGCATATTCTTTAAAATGACGTTTTTCTTCAAATTTGCAGCAAATTTTTCCTAACATTCAAATCTGACTTTAAAAATTATGAAAATTTGTGGACAATTTTAAGTAAAAGCATTTCTTGAAATTTCGATCTTTTTCTAAAAATTTCTATTTCTGGAAAAAATCAATTTTTTCTTTAAATTTTAATTTTTATTTGAAAATTTACTCAGCAAAATTCCACATTTATTTCGAAATTACTCCATTTTCTGAAAATTTCCACTTACAAAAAAATGCATATCTTCTAAATAGCGCTTTTTCTTCAAAACAGAGACATTAATTTCAAAATGACGGTATTATCTTTAAAATGGCAGCAGTATCTTCAAAATGGCGGCATTATCTTCAAAATGGCGACATTATCTTTAAAATGGCGGCATTATCTTCAAAATGGGGCCATAATCTTCAACATGGCGGCATTATCTTTAAAATGGCGGCATTATCTTCAAAATGGGGCCATAATCTTCAAAATGGCGGCATTATCTTCCAAATACACATAATCTTCAAAATGGCGGCATATTCTTCAAAATGACGTTATTCTTCAAATTTGCAGCAAATTTTTCTTAATATTCAAATCTGATTTCAAAAATTATAAAAATTTGTGGACAATTTTAAGTGAAACCATTTCTCAAAATTTCGATCTTTTTCTAAAAATTTCTATTTCTTGAAAAAATCAATTTTGTCTTTAAATTTCGATTTTTTTTGATAATTTACTCGTCAAAATTCCACATTTATTTCAAAAGTACTCCATTTTCTAAAAATTTCCACTTTAAAAAAATGCATTTCTTCTAAATGGAAGCTTTTTCTTCAAAACAGAGACATTATTTTCAAAATGACGGCATTATCTTTAAAATGGCAGCAGTATCTTCAAAATGGCGGAATTATCTTCAAAATGGCGGCATTATCTTCAAAATGGACGCATAATCTTTAAAACTGCGACATATTCTTCAAAATGACATGTTTTTCTTCAAATTTGCAGCAAATTTTTCCAAATTATCAAATCTAATTTCAAAAATTATAAAAATTTGTGGATAATTTTAAGTGAAACCATTTCTCACAATTTCGATCTTTTTCTAAAAATTTCTATTTCTTGAAAAAATCAATTTTTTTTTATATTTCGATTTTGTTTTAAAAATTTACCCATAAAAATTCCACATTTATTTTAAAATTACTCCACTTTCTGAAAATTTCCACTTCAAAAAAAAATGCATATCTTCTAAATTGACGCTTTTTCTTGAAAACAGAGGCATTATTTTTAAAACGACGGTATTATCTTTAAAATGGCAGCAGTATCTTCAAAATGACGGTATTATCTTCAAAATGGCCCCTTTTTTCAAAATGGCGACATTATCTTTAAAATGGCGGCATTATCTTCAAAATGGCCCCCTTTTCTTCAAAATGGCGACATTATCTTTAAAATTGCGGCATTATCTTCAAAATGGGGCCATAATCTTCAAAATGGCGGTAGTATCTTCAAAATGGACGCATAATCTTCAAAATGGCGGCATACTCTTCAAAATAACATGTTTTTCTTCAAATCTGCAGCAAGTTTTTCCAAATATTCAAATCCGATTTCAAAATTTATAAACATTTGTGGCCAATTTTAAGTAAAACCATTTCTCGAAATTTTGATCTTTTTCTAAAAATACTATTTCTTTAAAAATTTAATTTTTTTTGAAAATTTCGATATTGTTCTGAAAATTTCGATTTTTTTTTTTATTTACTCATGAAAGTTCCACTTTCATTTCATTTTTTTTTTCATTTTTTTGAAAATTTGGACTTTAAAATAAAATGTCCATTTTCTTTGTGAAAATATGACTTTCTGCAAAAAATTTTGGAAAAATCTCGATTATCTTTGAAGTTTTCAACTTTTGAAAATTCCAACTTTTTTCAAAATGTGCCTTTTATTTTGAAAATTGCGCCTTTTTTGAAAAATTTCAACTTTTTACGATAATTTCGACTATTTTACGAAATTTTAATCTCTTCTGAAAATTTAGACATTTTGTAAATTCCAACGTTTTTTTTTAATTCCGATATTTTTTTAAAATTGCAACCTTTCTTGAAACATTTTTCGACTATTTCTGCAAATTTTGATTATTTTTTACAGAATTTCGACTCTTTTGAAAATCGAACTTTTTTAAAAATCGAAAGTCGCTTGTAGATTCGACCTCTATTCAAAATGCCGCATTTTTATTAAAAAGTTCACCTTTTTTTTGGAAAATTTCGACCTTCTTTGTAAAAATATGACTTGCTAAAATATTTTAGAAAAATCTGGATTATTTTTGAAAATTCTGACTTTTGCAAATTAAACCTTTTGCGAATTTAAACTTTTTTTTCAAAATTTCGGCCTTTTTGTTGAAACGTTGAACCTTTTTGCTACAAAACATACTTTTTTTGATAATTTAGACTGGTTTCAAACTTTCGATTTCATCGGAAATTCAACTCTTTTTTTAAAATTCCATTTTTTTGAAAATTAAACTCTTAGAAAATTCCCACGTTTTTCAAAATCCAGCCCTTTTTTGAAAATCTCGACCTCTTCAAAACTTTTAACTTTTTCTCTCAAAAATTTTGACATTGCTTCAAAATTCGAATTTTTTCAAAATGTTCACATTAAGTATCTCGAAATCTTTCTAATTTTGTGAAAAATTTAAGAAAAGCTCTATTTTTAAGTAAAATTCTTTCTCGTAATTTTGGCTTATTTTAAGAAGTAAAAGTCGGGATTGCAAGATTCAATTCAGCTTCAAAATCTCTAATTCGAACGAATTTTTTTTTCAAAGTTTCTCGAACCCCAAAATTTTGACTTAAATCTCCGACTTTACTTTCGGAATTTCTACTTTTTTTGATGTTTTGAGACCAAAGTATATTATTTTAAATAAAAAAGTTTGTATAAATTAATTTGGAATTTTTCAGATTTTTTCTGAATTTCCACGTTATATCGAAATTTCGATTTTAATTTTGAAATTTTGAATCTAAAGTCGAAGTTTTAAGAACGAAGTGAGAGTCAACATGCCGAGATTAAATTCGATTTCAAAATTTCCGCTTAAAAACGAAATTTGGACGTTTTTTCTTGAAATTTTAAGGCAATCGACACGCAGAATTCTTCAACTTCACCACCAAAATTTCAACTTAACTTCTGTTTCGACTTAATTTCAAAGATTCTAAATTTATTTTGAGGTCGAAGAGAATTTAAATTCTCTCGATCTTTCTTAAAAGAAAGATCAAAAAAGGTCGAACTTTTAAGTTCAAACCGGAAACTTTTGGATTTTCCCTCAATTTACACTTGATATCAAAATTTCGACCTTAATATTGGAAATTTGTATCCAAACTCGCAAGTTTAAGAACGAAGTGAAAGTCCAAATGTCAAGAATAAATTCAACTTCAAAATTTCCACTCGAAAACGAAAGTTGTTTTTTTTTTGAAATGTTGGAACAGATTTGCAATAAATACAAACGTTTTAATGCTGGCATTCATAACCAGTAAGTCAGTAAATGCTATTTGTAGATCATTTTAAATTACTTTTGATTACTCGTGGCATATGAACCGTGGAGCAGTGTTCACTTTTTATTTCACTTTTCCTTGGCCAATCGTGCAGTTTACATAATTTTTACGCAACTTTGTAATGCTGGTAACAGCTGATGTTAATGAATTGGAAAAATAATAATAATTTTGAATGCAGAAACGTGGGCTTATTTTTATAACCAGTTTTACAAAAAAAAACTATCACAGCTTTGGAAAGACCAAACACAAAAAGAAAAAGAAGTGCGCCAAAACTTGTGCTATTTTTAAAACTAAGGGTCAAGTGTATTAATATAAACTAACGCATAATAAAAACTGAAAATTAATTAAGGACCTTAACGTGCTTTAGCAAACTCGTCCCAAATATTTAATACACAAAATTACGTATCGGAATTCAAACTTTACTAAAAATTTAGTCTTCGCATTTCAAGGACGAATTACACAAATCCTGGTTTAATCAAATATAGAATTGGCCAAAAATCAATGACACAAGGGCACAACCATAACCTTGATTTCCCGCGCCAACCCTTAAATAGCCTCAAAACATAAAATGTAAAAACTCGCTGACATACACGAAATAAATCTGTCTGAGAAACTGCATTTCAATCAATAAAGATTTAAAAATTACACAACAGGGTTACCATCGGGAATTCCCACATTAATAACCCCCGAAATTACAGCCTGTGCCCAAAATTCAAGACTCATTCCCAAAACGTAATTCAAGCGACCCATAGAAGCGATCGAACTATTTGGATAAATACAAATTTACCCAAACTAATCAAATCGACAAATACCTTCCAAACAATCTACTTTCACACAAAAACTGATCAAAATGGGGCTTACGTCGTTTCGGCTTTTGAGCGTGGACCTCTTTGGGCGCAACAGCACGTCTTTGAAATCGAGTTTAATTTCGTTTATGATGTTGGGCATTTTCGCGGCGGGGTATGTGCGATTGACTGTATCTGGTGTTAAAATTACACTGGCAACGGCAAATTTTGATTTATAAATATACCCATCAGCTGACTCTACGTCATTTTGCAAGGACAGTCGACCGTCAGGCGTTGACGTTTTGGCGCCCAATTTCAAAGTTGACGTCAGCGATCGGACGACTTCGCTACTGGACTTGTGAACTACCGTGGAGCATAGATGCGTTTGCCCAGAGGCGGAATGCACAGAGGTGGTTTTAAATGATTGTTTAATTTCGTTTATGTGGTTGGGCATTTTCGCGGCGGGATGTGCGTGATTGACTGTTTTTGATGTTAAAATTACATTGGCAGCGGCATATTTTGATTTATAAATATACCCATCGCTGACTACGTCATTTTGCTAGGACGGTCGATTGATACGTCAGTCGTTGATGTTTTGGCGCACAATTGCAAAGTAAACATTACGGATTGAACGGCTTAGCTAATTTTTTTTAGACATTTCTACCATATTTCGGAAATATCGACCTTTCCTCTAGAAATTCTAAATTATATCTCGAAATTTTGAGTTTCAACTAAAAATTACGAGTTTTTTTCGCTATTACAAACGATTTTCAAAATTTTGGGTTTAATATAAAATGTCAATATTATTTCTTTATAAATTTTACTTTTTTTTTGTCCAATATGCATTTTTTCTTAAAATTTGAAGTTTAAACTGTAAGTGGTATGGTTCTCTTTGATTTTAGTTTCAATTTTTAAAATTTTGCTTTTTCAAAAAAGAATTTCTTTATAAATAATTCAAATTAATCGCAAAACTTTAATGTTACCAACTAGAAATGTTATTTGGTCAAGTTATGGTTTCGGGTCTTCTAGTATTCCCGACTTCTCTTGTTAAAAAGACTTTCCTTACGTCTTCAGCTTCTCGTTTCCGTAAAAATTTGCTACTTTTTCCCAAAAATTTATACTTTAATTAAAATTTCAGCTTTTTTCGAAATTTACTCTTTTCCCTAATTACCTCGACTTTTCAAATTTAGAGGTGATTCTTCAAAATGTCGTCGTTTTCTTCAAAATGGCAGCATTTTCTTCAAAATGTCGGCGTTTTCTTTAAAATGTCGGCGTTTTCTTCAAAATGACCGCGTTTTTACAAAGTAGACGCATTTTCTTTAACATGACGGCGTTATCTTCAAAATGGCGACATTATCTTCAACATGGCCGCTTTTTCTTCAAAATGGCGTCACTGTCTTTAAAATGGCCTCTTTTAAAATTACAAATTTAATTTCAAAAATAATAAACATTTGTGGACAGTTTTAAATGTTCATTTTACAATTTTCGAGTTTTTTCTCGACATTTTAATTTTTTTTGACTTTTGGTTTAGATTTGAAATTTACTACTTTCCGCCAATGATTTCAACTTCAATTGAAATTTAAGCTTTTTTTGGAAATTATCTTTTCTCTAATTACTTCCACTTTGTCTTTGAATTCACCGTTGTTTCGGCAAATGTCGGCAATGTCGGCAAAATGGCAGAATTATCTTCAAAATGGCCGCATCTTCAAAATGGTGAAGTTATCTTCAAAATGGTCGCTTTTTCTTCAAAATGGCGATATTATCTTCAAAATGGCACCATTATCTTTAAAATGGAGGCATATTCTTCAAAATGGCGGCATATTCTTCAAAATGGCATGTATTTCTTCAAATTTGCAACAAATTGTGGACAATTTTAAATGTTCATTTTACAATTCTCGAGATTTTTCTCGACATTTCAACATTTTTTTTTACTTTTGTTATAAATTTGAAATTTGCTACTTTTCTCCAAAAATTTCAGCTTCAATTGAATTTTTAACCTTTTGTTCGAAATTTTTTTTCCTCTAATTACTTCCACTTTGTCTTCAAATTCACCATTTTTTCGTCAAAATGTCGGCGTTTTTTTAAAAATTGTGGTATTTTCTTCAGTGACATCGTTATCTTCAAAATGGCCGCATATCTTCAAAATGGCCGTTTATCTTCAAAATGGCGAAGTTGTCTTCAAAATGGCAATATTATCTTCAAAATGGCGGAATTATCTTCAAAATGGCGAAGTTATCTTCAAAATGGCAATATTATCTTCAAAATGGAGACATTATCTTTAAAATGGAGGCATAATCTTCAAAATGGCGGCATATTCTTCAAAATGGCATGTATTTCTTTAAATTTGCAGCAAATTTTTTCTTATATTCTAATCTAATTTCAAAAATTATAAAAATTTGTGGACAATTTTAAGTGAAACCATTTCTCACAATTTCGATCTTTTTCTAAAAATTTCTATTTCTTGAAAAAATCAATTTTTTTTTATATTTCGATTTTGTTTTAAAAATTTACTCATAAAAATTCCACATTTATTTTAAAATTACTCCACTTTCTGAAAATTTCCACTTCAAAAAAAAAATGCATATCTTCAAAATTGCCGCTTTTTCTTGAAAACAGAGGCATTATTTTTAAAACGACGGTATTATCTTTAAAATGGCAGCAGTATCTTCAAAATGACGGTATTATCTTCAAAATGGCCCCCTTTTCTTCAAAATGGCGACATTATCTTTAAAATTGCGGCATTATCTTCAAAATGGGGCCATAATCTTCAAAATGGCGGCTTTATTTTCAAAATGGACGCATAATCTTCAAAATGGCGGCATACTCTTCAAAATAACATGTTTTTCTTCAAATTTGCAGCAAGTTTTTCCAAATATTCAAATCCGATTTTAAAAATTATAAAAATTTGTGAACAATTTTAAGTAAAACCATTTCTCGAAATTTTGATCTTTTTCTAAAAATACTATTTCTTTAAAAAATTAATTTTTTTTGAAAATTTCGATATTGTTCTGAAAATTTCGATTTTTTTTTAATTTACTCATGAAAGTTCCACTTTCATTTCAATTTTTTTTCCATTTATTTGAAAATTTGGACTTTAAAATGAAATGTCCATTTTCTTTGTAAAAATATGACTTTCTGCAAAAAATTTTGGAAAAATCTCGATTATCTTTGAAATTTTCAACTTTTGAAAATTCCAACTTTTTTCAAAATGTGCCTTTTATTTTGAAAATAGCGCCTTTTTTGAAAAATTTAACTTTTTACGATAATTTCGACTATTTTACGAAATTTTAATCTTTAGACATTTTGTAAATTTCAACGTTTTTTTTTAATTTCGATATTTTTTTAAAATTGCAACCTTTCTTGAAACATTTTTCGACTATTTCTGCAAATTTTGATTATTTTTTACAGAATTTCGACTTTTTTGAAAACCGAACTTTTTTGAAAATCGAACTTTTTTGAAAACCGAACTTTTTTGAAAATCGAAAGTCGCTTGTAGATTCGACATCTATTCAAAATGCCGCATTTTTATTAAAAAGTTCACCTTTTTTTTTTGGAAAATTTCGACCTTCTTTGTAAAAATATGACTTGCTAAAATATTTTAGAAAAATCTGGATTATTTTTGAAAATTCTGACTTTTGCAAATTAAAACTTTTGCGAATTTCCACTTTTTTTTCAAAATTTCGGCCTTTTTGTTGAAACGTTGAACCTTTTCGCTATAAAACATACTTTTTTTGATAATTTAGACTGGTTTCAAACTTTCGACTTCATCAGAAACTCAACTCTTTTTTTTAAATCCAATTTTTTTTGAAAATTTCCACGTTTTTCAAAATCCAGCCCTTTTTTGAAAATCTCGACATCTTCAAAACTTTTAACTTTTTCTTTCAAAAATTTTGACATTGCTTCAAAATTCGAATTTTTTCAAAATGTATCTCGGAATCCGAAATCTTTCTAATTTTGTGAAAAATTTAAGAAAAGCTCGATTTTTAAGTAAAATTAAAATTTCAAGTCTTTCTCGTAATTTTGGCTTATTTTAAGAAGTAAAAGTCGGGATTGCAAGATTCAATTCAGCTTTAAAATCTGTAATTCGAACGAATTTTTTTTTCAAAGTTTCTCGAACCCCAAAATTTCGACTTAAATCTCCGACTTCACTTTCGGAATTTCTACTTTTTTTGATGTTTTGAGACCAAAGTATATTATTTTAAATAAAAAAGTTTGTATAAATTAATTTGGAATTTTTCAGATTTTTTCTGAATTTCCACGTTATATCGAAATTTTGAATCTAAAGTCGAAGTTTTATGAACGAAGTGAGAGTCAACATGCCGAGATTAAATTCGATTTCAAAATTTTCGCTTAAAAACGAAATTTGGACGTTTTTTCTTGAAATTTTAAGGCAATCGACACGCAGAATTCTTCAACTTCACCACCAAAATTTCAACTTAACTTCTGTTTCGACTTAATTTCAAAGATTCTAAATTTATCTTGAGGTCGAAGAGAATTTAAATTCTCTCGATCTTTTTTGAAAGAAAGATCAAAAAAGGTCGAACTTTTAAGTTCAAACCGGAAACTTTTGGATTTTCCCTCAATTTACACTTGATATCAAAAATTCGACCTTAATATTGGAAATTTGTATCCAAACTCGCAAGTTTAAGAACGAAGTGAAAGTCCAAATGTCAAGAATAAATTCAACTTCAAAATTTCCACTCGAAAACGAAAGTTGTTTTTTTTTTTGAAATGTTGGAACAGATTTGCAATAAATACAAACGTTTTAATGCTGGCATTCATAACCAGTAAGTCAGTAAATGCTATTTGTAGATCATTTTAAATTACTTTTGATTACTCGTGGCATATGAACCGTGGAGCAGTGTTCACTTTTTATTTCACTTTTCCTTGGCCAATCGCGCAGTTTACATAATTTTTACGCAACTTTGTAATGCTAGTAACAGCTGATGTTAATGAATTGGAAAAATAATAATAATTTTGAATGCAGAAACGTGGTCTTATCACCTTTTTATAACCAGTTTTACAAAAAAAAACTATCACAGCTTTGGAAAGACCAAACACAAAAAGAAAAAGAAGTGCGCCAAAACTTGTGCTATTTTTAAAACTAAGGGTCAAGTGTATTTATTAATATAAACTAACGCATAATAAAAACTGAAAATTAATTAAGGACCTTAACGTGCTTTAGCAAACTCGTCCCAAATATTTAATACACAAAATTACGTATCGGAATTCAAACTTTACTAAAAATTTAGTCTTCGCATTTCAAGGACGAATTACACAAATCCTGGTTTAATCAAATATAGAACTGGCCAAAAATCAATGACACAAGGGCACAACCATAACCTTGATTTCCGCGCCAACCCTTAAATAGCCTCAAAATATAAAATTCGCTGACATACACGAAATAATCTGTCTGACAAGCTGCATTTCAATCAATAAGGATTTAAAAATTACACAACAGGATTACGACCGGGAATTCCCACAATAATAACCCCCGAAATCACAGTCTGTACCCAAAATTCAAGACTCATTCCCAAAACGTAATTCAAGCGACCCATAGAAGCGATCCAACTATTTGGATAAATACAAATTTACCCAAATTAATCAAATCGACAAATACCTTCCAAACAATCTACTTTCACACAAAAACTGATCAAAATGGGGCTTACGTCGTTTCGGCTTTTGAGCGTGGACCTCTTTGGGCGCAACAGCACGTCTTTGAAATCGAGTTTAATTTCGTTTATGATGTTGGGCATTTTCGCGGCGGGGTATGTGCGATTGACTGTATCTGGTGTTAAAATTACACTGGCAACGGCAAATTTTGATTTATAAATATACCCATCAGCTGACTACGTCATTTTGCAAGGACAGTCGACCGTCAGGCGTTGACGTTTTGGCGCCCAATTTCAAAGTTGACGTCAGCGATCGGACGACTTCGCTACTGGACTTGTGAACTACCGTGGAGCATAGATGCGTTTGCCCAGAGGCGGGATGCACAAAGGTGGTTTTAAATGAGTGTTTAATTTCGTTTATGTGGTTGGGCATTTTCGCGATGGCATGTGCGCGATTTACTGTTTTTGATGTTAAAATTACACTGGCAGCGGCAAATTTTGATTTATAAATATACCCATCAGCTGACTACGTCATATTGCTAGGACGGTCTATTGATACGTCAGTCGTTGACGTTTTGGCGCACAATTTCAAAGTAAACGTTACGGATTGAACGGCTTCGCTAATTTTTTTTAGACCATATTTCTACCATATTTCAGAAATATCGACTTTTTCTCTAGAAATTCTAAATTATATCCCGAAATTTTGAGTTTCAAACTAAAAATTACGAGTTTTTTTCGATATTACAAACGATTTTCAAAATTATCTTCATAATGGTAGAATTATCTTTTAAATGGCCGCTTCTTCAAAATGGTGAAGTTATCTTCAAAATGGTCGCTTTTTCTTCAAAATGGCGACATCATCTTCAAAATGGTACCATTATCTTTAAAATGGAGGCATAATCTTCAAAATGGCGGCATATTCTTCAAAATGGCATGTATTTCTTCAAATCTGCAACAAATTGTGGACAATTTTAAATGTTCATTTTATAATTCTCAAGATTTTTTCTACATTTCAACTTTTTTTTTTTTACTTTTGTTATTTTTTTAGGATTTTTTTTCGAAATTTTCTTTTTTCTCTAATTACTTCCACTTTGTCTTCAAATTCACCTTTTTTTCGTCAAAATATCGGCGTTTTCTTAAAAATTGCGGCATTTTTTTCAGTGACATCATTACCTTTAAAATAGCCGCATATCTTCAAAATGGCGGTATTATCTTTAAAATGGCGACATAATCTAGAAAATGGCGGCATTATCTTTAAAATAACCGCTTTTTCTTGAAAATAGCGACATTATTTTCAAAATGGCACGTATTTCTTTAAATTTTCAACAAATTTTTCCTAACATTCAAATCTAATTTCAAAAATTATAAAAATTTGTGGACAATTTTAAATGTTCATTTTACAATTCTCGAGATTTTTCTCGACATTTCAAGTTTTTTTTTTACTTTTGGTATGAATTTTAAATTTGCTACTTTTCTCCAAAAATTTCAGCTTCAATTGAATTTTTAAGCTTTTTTTTCAAAATTTTCTCTTTTCTCTAATTACTTCCACTTTATCTTCAAATTCACCGTTCTTTCGTCAAAATGTCATCATTATCTTCAAAATGGCCGCATATCTTCAAAATGGCGGCATTATCTTTAAAATAACCGCTTTTTTCTTCAAAACTAACGACATTATCTTCAAAATGGCGGTAATATCTTCAAAATGGCACGTATTTCTTCAAATTTGCAACAAATTTTTCCTAATGTTCAAATCTAATTTTAAAAGTTATAAAAATTTGTGGACAATTTCAATGTTTATTTTACAATTCTCGAGATTTTTTCTCGATATTTCAACTTTTTTTTTACTTTTGGTTTAAATTTGAAATTTGCTACTTTTCTCCAAAAATTTCAGCTTTTTTTCAAAATTTTTTCTTTTCTCTAATTACTTTCACTTTATCCTCAAATTCACCGTGTTTTCGTCAAAATGTCGACGTTTTCCTTAAAAATTGCGGCATTTTCTTCAGAGACATTATCTTCAAAATGGCCGCATATCTTCAAAATGGCCGTTTATCTTCAAAATGGCGAAATTATCTTTAAAATGCAGCTTTTTCTTCAAAATGGCGAAATTATCTTTAAAATGACCGCTTTTTCTTCAAAATGGCGATATTCTCTTCAAAATGACGGCATTATCTTCAAAATGGAGGAATAATCTTCAAAATAACTGCATATCGTCAAAATGGCAGAATTATCTTCAAAATGGGCGTTTCTTCAAAATGGCCACATTATCTTCAAAATGGCGGCATGATCTTCAAAGTGGCGGCATTGTCTTCAAAATGGCGGCATTATCTTCAAATTTGTCGCATAAACTTTAAAATGGCGGCCAAATCTTTCAAAATGTCGGTATATTCTTCAAAATGGCGTGTTTTTCTTCAAATACATAGCGAATTTTTCCTAAACTTCGAATCTAACTTCAAAAATTATAAAAATTTGTGGACAATTTTAAATGAAACCATTTCTCGAAATTTTAATCTTTTTCTGAAAATTTCCGGTTCGATTTAACATTTGATTTTTTTCGTTGTATTATTATTTTGTTATTTCATAAAATTTCGAGTTTAAAACAGACATTTTCACTTTTTTCTGGAAAATTTTGAATGAAAGGGAGAAAGAAAGAAATTTTAATTTCGCACTTCAATTTTTTTTCAAAATTACAAATTTAATTTTAAATATCGCCAAAAAATGTTTCTCGAAAAATGTTTTTTTAATGCATGGTTTTTATAGGCTTAAAATTGAAATTTCAAGTTTTTTCTCGAAACTTTTGGCCAATAGTTGACATTTGCGACTTAAAGTTCATCATGTTTAGTTTATATCGAGCTTCTAAAAAATATACCTGATCAAATAAAAATTATTTATCGAAAATTCGACCTTTGTCTAAAAATTTCGAGATCAAACTTAAAATTGGTTACCTTTTTCATAGAACATCGACGTTAAAATAAAAAATAATGGTTCTTATGCGGAAATTTTGAAAAAAAGCGAAAGAAGGGAAAAAGTAGAGCATTAGATAATGAAGATAAGAAATAAATTGCTCAAAGTGGCAATAAAATGAACAAAGCATATTTACAACCATTTTTTATGTTCCGCCGCTGGCCACGCTTTAAAGTTAAAGTGGTAGTTACAGTTTTGTAGTTCAAAACGTCCAAATAAGGTGGTAGAGCAAATGTACCTGTCAGATATGTTTTGTGCTTGTCACTTGTCAGTTGGATCTGTCAATATTTGAAAGCACGTGTATCGTATAATCGAAAAATTTATAAATGCTTCCGCTAAAACATGATAAAGTACACGACTTAAAAATCAATTAAAGAATAAAATGGATCTTGTAAAAACAATAGATGATGACGCGGAAGTTGAATATTTCTCAGAGGATTCCAATCAAGAAGTGGAGGTGAGTTTTAAACGTATTCTTTGAGATGATTTCTTAGAACGACCGGTCAAATGTGAAGGTATTCTGTGTTTTCAGTTTCAACCATCAAAGCAGAAGAGAAAGGAAAATTCAGACTTTAACACAGACTTCCAATTCGTTAGCTCAGTTGAAGAGTATAATAAAGATGCGTGGAATGATCTAAACAAATACATCAAGAGGAAAGCGAAAACGAAGACGGACGATAAAATAAAGAAGGTACTGTCCAACCAAAATGAGGAGCAAGCTGAAAACGCGGACGACCTTGATGGGGATCACTCTGACATATCTTTGTCTGATGACGAGTTGAAACATGATAAAATAAAAATTAAAGAGAAGAAGTCCAAAAAGAAGAAGGGCGATGAAGCTGAGAGCTTTTTCGAAGAGGGGGAGACTAGTAGTGAAGTCACCAGTTTTTATCAAATGAATCTATCCAGGCCGCTGCTCAAGGCGATTGGGGAAATGAAGTTCGTGCATCCAACACCAATTCAGGCAGCAACCATCCCAGTCGCGCTTCTAGGTATATTGCACGGTTCAAACATAATTGCCCAGCATTAAAATCCTTATTTTAAGTCAACTAAGACGCAGAATTCAGTTTTTTGTTTGGAAATATCCAATAACAGGTTTTTGAATAAACCTCCTATTTTTTTTTTAAATTATCCACTTTTGGAAGTCAGACTTTAAGAAAAAGAGGTCAAAATTTAAAACAAAAATTTTGGGAATGTTTTCTGTTCGAGTGTGATTCCAGTTCTTACAAATTTCGATCTTTTTCTAGAATTTATTGAATTGCTTGGATTTCGACGTTAGGGTTCGCATTTTTAGTAGATGGTCAATATTTGAATTTGAATTCGACAATCAAAATATTAAAAATGGAGTGTAAGCTCCAAATTTTAGGATAAAAATTTAAACTCGAAGGTAAACTTGATAA
Organism: Dastarcus helophoroides; assembly: GCA_028583605.1. Lineage (NCBI taxonomy): Eukaryota > Metazoa > Arthropoda > Insecta > Coleoptera > Bothrideridae > Dastarcus > Dastarcus helophoroides. Next base: position 15,616,965 of record CM053337.1, on the reverse strand, counting down.
TTTGAATTCGACGAAGTAGATTATTGAAATATTAAAAAATAAAAATGAAGCGAAAGCTCCAAATTTTAGAAGAAAAAATTTAAACTAGAAGGTAAACTGGATTCAGAAACAAACTCGAGTATAGTTATACTGATAGTTTGTAATTAACGTTAGAAAAAGTTTAAAATTTTGAATAAAACGAGTTTTAAGTGTATTTTTGATGCAGGCAGAGACGTATGCGGTTGTGCAGCCACCGGAACGGGGAAAACGGCGGCCTACATGCTACCAACTTTGGAACGCCTCCTCTATCGACCAGTAACGGGCACGTTCGGTGACCAGAGTCTTGGTTTTGGTGCCCACTCGTGAGCTCGGTGTTCAAGTTTATCAAGTAACCAGACAACTCTGTCAGTTCTCCGATGTTCAAATAGCCCTAGCCGTTGGTGGTTTAGATTTGAAAGTTCAAGAGTCGATGCTTCGAAGAATCCTGATATAGTGATAGCGACACCGGGTCGTCTTATAGATCATTTGAAGAGTACGCCAACGTTTACTTTAGATTCGATCGAAGTTTTGATTTTGGATGAAGCCGATCGAATGCTGGATGAATATTTTGCTGAACAGATGAAGGAAATTATAAAGCAGTGTTCTAGAACGAGGCAGACGATGCTGTTTTCGGCGACAATGACCGACGAAGTGGAGAGTTTAGCCGCAGTTTCTTTGAATAAACCAGTTAGGTTATTCGTCGATAGTAACCGAGAAGTAGCTTTTAATTTAAGGCAGGAGTTTGTTAGGATACGGTCAGATAAAGAAGCTGACAGAGAACCAATTTTAGCCGCTTTAGTATGTAGGACCTTTAGGTGTGTATTGTTTACTTCCCAGATCTTGTCATCCTGAAACCAAGAAAGATTAACGTAGCATTTCGATAACCAAAGAATCATCTTCAGAGACAGATACTGTCTTGGTTTCATGGGACCAGATTTGTATATTTTTTAAGATAACTAAGGACCAGTCTGTTGCACTAAGTTAATTTTATGTAATTATTTTTAGGGAGCATTGTATGATATTCGTACAAACTAAAAAGCAAGCGCACCGCCTCCACATCCTCCTGGGGCTCTTAGGGCTTAGAGTGGCTGAACTCCATGGTAATCTCACCCAACCCCAACGTTTGGATGCGTTGCAGAAATTTAAAAACAAAGAAGTTGATATTCTGGTGGCCACCGATGTCGCCGCCCGTGGTTTAGACATACAAGGTGTCAAAACCGTTATTAATTTTGTCATGCCGGCTACTGTCGAGCACTACATTCATAGAGTGGGTAGAACTGCAAGAGCTGGCCGAGCAGGTGTATCGGTGAGCTTAGCCGGTGAACAAGAAAGACGAATCGTTAAAGAAGTGGTTAAAAAAGCCAAAAACCCCGTCAAAAGTAGAGTTATCCCTCCAGATATAATCGAAAAATATCGGGAAAAGCTAACGAAAATGGAACCACAAATCAACCAAATAGTACAGGAGGAATACGAGGAACGTTTACTGAGCAAAGCCGAAAACCAAGCCAACCGTGCCGAAAAGCTTCTCAAAGGCGAACTAGACGATAAAAGACCCTGGTTCCAAACTAAGCAACAAGCGTCAAGACGAAAAGGAGAGATTAAGCCTTAAGCAACAGGATAAAGGTGGCAAAAAAGATCAAAAGAAGAAAAAGAAAAAAGCTGAAAACGCCGAGGATCGAGTCTCGCAAGAAGTTAAAAAAGTTGCTCAACTCCAAGCGAGACTAGCCAAGAAAAAAGCGAAACCTCAACGACTGAACACCGTCGTTGAGAGCGAAAGTCGCGCCTCTGGTAAAAATAAGAGGAAACGATCGGCATTCGGGGATTTAACAGATACTTCGCAGAAGAATGCCAAGAAGTTGCGCTACGATGCCAACTTCAAGCAGAAAATGAAGCATAAACAAGCCGGCAAGGGCAAGAAAGGGGGACCACCAAAGAATAAAAGTGGGAAAGCGTTTGGGAAACCAATGCAAAAAAAGCGACGTTGATGTTACAAACTTTTTAAATTTGTTATGTACGTTATGTTAAGTAAACGCTCGTTTGATATAGTTTTATTTATAATTTGAATAAATTTCATTAAGGGGCCCTAGAACGATCCCTAATTTACCTTTCAAAGTAAATAAAATCAAAACATGTGAATTAATTAAAATCAAATCGAATTTTTCCTTCGAGAATGAACACATACTTTTTATTTATTAATAAACAGAAAATAGGAACAAAGAAAAATCTATATTTTTAAACTTGCTTAAAATTTTGACAATCTGAAAATTACAATCATTTAAAAATTTCCCCTTTTTCCCAAAATTGCTATATTTGAAATTTCGTCTCTTGAGATTCTGATTTTGTCGTAAATTTCAATTTTTCTTGAAATATTCCTATTTTTTAAAAATTTCAACTTCCATAATTCCTTATAGTTTTTATTTATTAATAAAAAAATCTATAGAACAAAAAAAAATCTATATTTTCAATCTTTTTTTCTAAATTTTGGCAATTTGAAAACTCGAACTATTTTAAAATTTCCCCTTTTTCAAAAATTAATAATCTTTTGATACTTTTGAATTTTTAAAGATCCTTTTTTCTCGAAATTTTGTCGTAAATCTCCTTTTTCTCAAAATTGTGTCGTAAACTTACTTTTTTTCGATATTTTTATTTTGTGGTAAATTTCAACTTTGCGCGAAATTCTGAATTTTTTAAAAATTTCAACTTCTTTAAAAACGTTGATTTCCAAAATTTCGATTTTTTCAAAATTTCTGCTAATTTTGATTCTATTGTAAGTTTCAATTTTTAATGAAAAATTCTGATTTTTTCGAAAATTTCCTAAGTCTCTAAAAACGTGGACTTCCAAATTTTGACTTTTTTGGTTTTCAAATTTTCAACTCTTTGAAAGTATTGACTTTTTGAAAAATTCCGTTTTTTCTTTTGAAAATTTCGACTCTTTTGAAAGTCGGTTTTTTCGAAATTTTAACTCTTGTCCAATATTCGTAAATTTTCACTCTTTCAAAACGATTTCAGCGCTTTTTTTAACTTCCACCTATTTAAACAAATACGAAAGTTTATAATAAAATTGACTCCGAAAGTATGACGTCACAACGTTCCAACAAACTCAGTTACCGAGATAATACGTTAAACAATTTATTTTTGAATTCAGGAACTATGCAAAATTATTATTAAACTCTTAGTTACATCAATTATCAATTAAATTAAGTCTATAACAAAAAAAGTACTTTAATTTTTAAAACAAGATTGAAGCAGTTACATAACCCTACTTTGCTTTTAGTCTCATTCAAAATTAATAAGAGATACTAGAAAGACAGCATTTTTGTGAAAATAAGTACTCTTAATACTATAACGATACCTCATGTGGTCAAAATTCGTGTAATTGTTTAAAAAAGGGGGAAATTCTGGTTTGTTTGGAACGCTAATGACGTCATAACTTCGGCGTCATTTGGGAAAAATATTTCATCCTTTTGCCACATTTGTAATAAATTGCACACATCCGGAGTGAATATTCATCAAGAATTATTGCCAACAGCCGCCACAGTAAAAGCCGAACGACTTTATTTGGAAATGTATCGTTGATTGAATAAAGTAATGTACAAAACTTCTTCGATTTTGCAAAAACACTTTCGAGCAAAGACAAGACCAGTTTTCGAGTACGGTTCTGTCGACTAATGATTTACTGATACGCCGCATGCGCGCTTCGCCATGGCGAAATAGCGAACTACGCCATTGATTATATCGAAATCTGCCTTATCTACAACCTGTCAAATGAAATCACTTTTGTAAGTGCCAGGTTGCCAAATTTAAAACAAATTCTTCAGGTTAAGTCCCAATCGTATTTTTTTAATATTTTAAAATATACGTTAGCACGAAGCAATACCTACAATTGTTCAAACAATTAATGCACGGAAAATGTAATTTAAATATAATAGAATACTGTGTTTTTTGTGTTTCTGTTTTAATTGCTAGGCTATTTTTGCCATCATTTAATCGTTTTTGCTAATAAGCTACTAAAAAATTTAATTATACGTAAATCTCAACTTATGGTTGTTTTCTGTTAATAGTAACATTTTTATGAAATAATGAGCAAGTAAAACTTACATAAATGTTTACGACGGTGACAATATCTGTGGTCGCTCAAACGCACTTTTTTGCATCCTGATTGATCCGTGATTCATTATTCCAAAGCGAGAATAAAACACATATAAAGATGCTATTATGGTTATCTAGAAGGTAAGGTTGCATTACGCCGTACTTTGAAAATGGGATCGAAAACCTTCCACTCTTCGCTGCGCCATCTATTAATCCGCAAATACATGCACCACAGAGTTCTATTTTATCGCAGGTCAAACATTGCCAAACGAGTAGTTAAAACGTACACCTAATAGATTGAAGTAGTTTTAACTTCAGCGGTGGACGCTCATCCCAGACTAAAAGATGAATAGAGGATGTTGTAAACACGCTTTTCTGGAAAAAGCCCAAAAAAAGGTTAACACGACAGCGATGTGATAGATTGGATACATTGTATCTACGACTACCACCATCCATTGTCATCAGTAGATTCCTTAGATAATATAAATAAATATATAGTCAAAGGTAGATTCAATTTAAGCTCCCATTTTACAGTTTTCGCACAATATTTACTGGTAATACACAACAGAGGCCGCTGATGTCAGTGGGTGATAATCCCATTTTCATTCGACAAATTACGTTACCGATTCATCTCCTTCTTATAGGACATCCTATATGCTATCTAGATTTACTTTTATTCAATCATCGAGAATATCGTGTTAGAAAATTAGGACAAATGTGAAAATGGCAACATTGAGCATCAAAACTCATCGAACGTCAAACTGTCAGTTCATAGAAGGATAAAAATCGACAATTGTTAAAAATCCTTAGGATTTTGCAAGTACTCTATGATAAGAGGTGCAAAACTGAGTTTTCGCCTTTCTTGAAAATTACGCATTAGAAAAAATCAAATTGGTAAGCGTTTCCTATTATTTTTGCGTTTATCAAACTTTTGGAGAACCTAATCGAATCGTCCATCGCCCAACTTTCGCCCATAAAATATTTTAAGGTTACCTCAAGTGAAGAACATTATGTAACTACTTCACATTCAGTTGTTTTAGGTAAAATGTCCGACGCTGTCAGCAAAGCCGTTAAAAAGCCTCAACTCAGGGGGCTGCTGCAGACCCAAATCAAGAGGAATATTTTCGTAGCCATCGGCTTGTGCGTTACCGCCGCGGTCGCTCAAAAGATCTTCATCAACGACCGACGCAAGCAAGTTTATGCCGACTTCTACAAGTAAGTGTCTTATTTTAGCCTCACGGAAGAATTTGCTCCATAATAGCTTTGAAAATTGAGTTAATTAGTTCTTTACAAATTGAAATACAGTTCTTCGATGGTGGACTCTTATTCAGTTGCACAGAATAATTGGACGCAGAGGCGATTTGGAAGAATTGTTCTAAGGTGCAATTTTTATTGTGGCATTTTATAAAGTGTCTAGTTTATTAATTGTATGTAACATTTTTGCGTGTCTTTACTGAAAAATGGCCGCTCTTCGAGAAATCGATATTTTTTTTCTTTCGAAACTTCAGCTGTTAACTTGAAATGTCTGGAAAGTACGAATAGGCAACAGTTCGAGATTAAGCATGTAATTTCTAGCAAAAATCCATTGGAAAATCTTATTTTTTTTCTCATAAGTGACAGTTCTCAAAGTTTAGAATTTTTGTAGATTCATTTTGACATTTCAGTTTTAGCTTCAATGTATTTTAACCTCAAAACTACAATTCTAACCTCCAATTTTCTATTTTTACGTCAGAATTTCCATTTTAATATCGTATTTGTGATTTTAAGGTTGAAATTTCAAATATAACTTTGAAATATCCAGTTTTTGTTTTTAAAATCTAGATTGAGCTGATTTTTCTTGAAATTGGGTTCGAAATTTTGAGGTTAGAATTGAATTATTTGAAGTTGACATTTTACGAGTTATTTTTTAAATAAATTCTATGATTTAAATTGTTATCTGTAATCAGTCCCCAATAGAATAAAATCGTTTCCACGAATTAAATCATATTTCCTAATTTGGTTATGTTTTGGATTTATTTATTTAATCGTACCTGAGCGTAATGTTTCGGATAAATCTGCGTAAGAGTAGACTGAAGTATTAAATTAAGCTTTAGAAAAGTCACTAAAATATTCACCAGAACCAAAGCTGACTTCAGGCATGCACATTTTGACGATTAATATGTTCCCTATATTTCAGGGGTGATTTGACACAGATAATTCCATTTATTACCACTATTAACAATTTAATAATTTTCAGCAGAAATTGACATCAAATATGGAAAGCATCACTCTTAAAACGAACCAAATTTTTTAATATTCTCTGTATCAGTCAAAATTTTTAAAGTCCTAACCTTAAATCGGTTAGGATTTTAAGAACACAGAATATCATTAAGGAATGTCACAGTGCTGCCACACAGCCATGTCTAAATGTTACTAGTTGTTGCCACTACAAAATTAGAAGTCCACAGCCTACTTTCATGCAGATTTATTGGAAATGGACTCTATGCATTCTATGCTCTATTTAATTAATTTTTTTTTGCAGAAATTATGACATTGAGAAGGAGTTCAACATCATGAGGAACAAAGGATTATTTGATTCATGCGCTGCTGATTAAATAATTTAAATAAATGTAGTTATAAGTAAACTCTGCAAATAGATCTACCACTCATTGTTTTTTAGTTCAAAAATAAAGTTTACAGTACGCTATTTGTGTTAGTTCAAAAAATTTTAGTTCCAAAGTTCCCTAAAGGTATGTCCACACGATCAAGCAAGTTCACTATTTGAGCATTTGATTAATAAATTATATTCATTAAATAGATTCCTCATTTAACGTTATGGTTAAAGAAATACCAAATTGTGACGTTTATTTTCCTATGATAGACATAAAAAGTCCCTTATGATAGACAAAGAATATCTATCCCTATGGCGATAACTCCTTTAGTAATATGAATACGAACCATAGATAATTAATTCTCTAAAAGATCGAAACGGTGTACGAAATTCCAACATTCTTTTAAATTGATTCGGAAAAATGGAAAATTTCTGCCCAAACAACAGTAATGGCGTTGATTGAATACGGTAATGGAGTTAATTGGATACGGTAATGGTTATAAAAAAAGGTCGATAATGCTGCCGCTCAAAAAGATCGATCACTGGAACGAGTTGTAAGATTCAGCTGGATCCGGTCCTGGTGACACGTCGACGTCATTCACCTGCTGCCCTCTGCCGTAATTACAAGCAATTAATAAAGTTTGCGGGAAAACTGCATTATATGCAAATGCAATTTTAATTTGTAATCATTCTTAGGAAAATTTAAATCGCTTTTTCAGGATTTTTTTGCTCATTTTGATTGATAAACCCTAACCCCTAATTGACACCGTGTACGAATGTAATCTGATGTAGTTGAATTAGAAATAATACGCGTCCGGCGGTATTTGTGGGGTATGGAGATTTTAAAAGACGATTTTTTTTGGGCCAGTTCCTTCTAACAGTAATTAGGGGCGTAGTAATTGATCAAAAATAAAGAAAATTCGCTTAACTGTCAAAAAATTACATCCTCGACTTTTGTTCCGCGCAAGGCAGTTAGCGCATCTCGAATGGCGTCGAGTTGTTATTGTTGAAAGCGTTTAATTATTTGTAACAATATTATGTGTGTTTTTAGAATGTTATTGCACACCATCGTTCGAAATAGTGCCCGAACCGATTAACCGTACAATTGTTTCGTCTAATAAAACGGCCGGATTCTCTATTTATGTGTCAAAAGTATGTCACATAAAATGGGGTATGTAATGTTTCTTGCCCGTAAGCAAATCAATTTCCGTCATTAATGCTACGACTTTTGTATGAGACAGAGATTGTCCCTTCGACGGGATGATCAGTAAATGTTCGTATGTGCGATATTTGGTCATTTTATCGCTTTTTACTCGTAATTAACGCATTTATTTTGAATTTGAACGCATGGAATAACACTCCCCCGTCTAGATACAAGATGGCTGCGATCATATCCATCTTTTATTTCCGTAAATTTATCAATTGTTTTTTGCGGATACGCCGATTAAACGGCGCCAAACGTCAAGTTTGGCCCATCCGATTACGTATATATGATAAAAATGAGTTTTCCTCCCCCAAAAGTCGTGGTGATAATGACACAGATCCTTAAATGGACAGCGGCACTAATTATCGTTGTTTTAGACGGCTGTGAGGCTTTAAAAACTACAATTTCGCAATGTGAGTTCCTCGGAGGGTACGTTCCGATAACGCGGGTCGCGTTCAGCAATATGCCGAATCGACATACCCAATATTAGATGGCAGCAGATAGTGATGGCTGGGATTTAACGGCAGTAGTCACTTGCGAAGGGGATTTGGGACATCCTGAATTCCCGGCCAGACTTGATGAAGTGGTGAATACTCTGAATGTTATTCTAGGAGGAGTCGTGAAAGTTCGCAAACTGGAGCCCTGGAATTCCGTAAGGGTAACGCTGTCTATTCCTCGGGAAGCAGCGTTACGCCTTAGGCAATTGGCCAGCGAGGGGTCTCACCTTCTCAAGGCTCTCGGGATACTCAGCGTGCAGGTCGAGGGCGACCAGGTCATATCCCTGCGGATCGCGCCGGGGCCCCTCGGCGGCGAACCCCAGGACATCGTCTTGAGGACCTCGCAAGGTAAGTCTGGTTTCTGGCGATTGAGTTGTTTTCGATTGTGCCAACTCGGTATGATAAGTCCTAAGGTGTTTACTGCTTTTTTTTGTTAAATAAAAAAGGTGTCAACAATGTAGAGGTTTTGACACTTTTTTTATGACTTTCTGAATTTTTGGGTTCTATTTCTTAACTTTGAAAGTGTTATTCCGTTTCGAACTAAAGTTGTATGTGTTACCTGAAAGGTTTACGTCAGAAACTAGTTTTTTAGTCTATTAAATTAGTTACTTTTGTGGCTTTTGATATTTTTCCATTGTGGCTCATTTTAGAGAGAGCGGATGGCAATATTAAAAAATCAGTTATAACAAATCGAGTCCATCGCATTACATTTTTGACAGGATGAAGTTTTCGCCAGTTATTTGCAGTTTTGGTATTGTTAATTTTGGTCGAAGTTAAATTGAGCCTAAAGATTTGTTCCTAATCTAGAAGCGCAAGCTATTGATAGAAATAAAGGCTTTCGAATGCCAACTACTTATCATAGACTTTGATGGCACAAATTTTGATTTTTTTTTGGAATCCAGAAGAGGAAACTCTTCGTATTAGTAATTGTCTGCTTAATATCTAAAAAATTTGCTTGGGCAGTTTCATAAAATGTTTTTTTTCAGATGGCAGTGGTACTAGTGCAACTCCTGGGTTGGAGCCGAGGAGGGACGTGGAGACCTCCTTAGTGAAACTGTTTAGTGGCAATAACGCTGCGTCGGCTGCGAGCAGTTCGGGCAGTGAAAAAGTGCAATTCAAGTCGCCCAACTGTGGTGTGCCCCTCGGACTCTGTGGTGCCCAAAGTGGTAGTGACAAGTACCCCGACCTCTTCCAAGAGCCCGTTTCCCTTCACCAGCATGAACCAAGCGCTGCACAGCCGGGAAGGCCGTGCAACAGCCGCCACCTCCCCCTTACCCCCAACAACCGCCCGTTTCCATCTCTAGCCCCTTACTGGTGAACTTACTCCAAAACGACGGACCCGAGTCTAACGGTAGTGTAGTGATGAAACGGACAACAGTGCCAGCAAACTCACCAAGCGCCTTAACAAAACACCAACCAGTCAGTACAAGTTCTTGCGCCTCTGTGATGCAACCTCCGCCGCCTCTGAACATGACACGTACCCCGATGCCCCCACCGCCACCTTACCCGACGACGGCAACGTGGTCTTCCCCGACGCATCTACCCGATTTGACCCCTTCGTTGACAGATCTCAAAGTCGACGATTTGGAGGAAATTCTGCCTTCGTTGGAGCACGATCTGGCGCATAGTCCGCCGGATTTGCCCGAGGAGCTTATCAATCACGCGGCCGAGAGTCCACAAGCGGCGACGGACGCTCCTGCGACGGACAAGCACTTTCTGATCAATCCTCTCACTGGGGAACTGGAGCCGCAATCCAGCGGCGAAAGCGACGCCGAGGAGGAGGTTTGGGACGTTTTTACCGATCTGCCTTCGCCTAGGACGCCTTTTTCGGACTGAGGACACCAACTCGACGTCGAGGACCGATGGCGCTCTCAACCCACTGACTGATCAAAGCGACAGCGACACCAGATCGTCCCTTATAGACACGACGGTCAAGCACAGGTATAACAAGTCGAATTTAAGGAAAAAACGCATCCAGAGACTTGAGGTTGTTCTTGAATTTGAATATATTTGAAGCATTTCGGGACACAGTTTTTAAACTATATTTCATGATTCGATGGGAAATTACAGTGAATCACTCAACTATCGATTTCAAGCCTAAAATGTTCCAATTTCAATCGATTTCAGAAAAATGATCAACTTTAGAGACAACTTACTGATATTTCACACTAATTTTGAAATATGTAGCATTTTAGGAAGTTTTATTAGGTGTTAATGTATAAAATAAGTAATAATGTACCAAGAGAACAAGATTAGAGACGAAATTTTGAGAAACAAATTGACTCTGAAATTTTTTCTTGAAATTTCAAGTTGCAAAAAATTACTACTTTTCAAAAGAAGTCAAAGTTTTGAAAAAAAATTGGAAATCCTCAATATAAATCATGCTTTTATAAAAAATCGGAATTTTGAATGAAAAAAATTGGAATTTAAATGAAAAAAATTGGAATTTTAATGAAAAAAATCGAAATTTTTAAAAGTCGAAATTTTGAAAAAAGTAGAAATTTTGAAAGGAATGAAAATTTTGTAAATGAAAGTAGATATTTTGAAATATCGAAATTTTCTAAAAAATTAAAATTAAGAAACGTTGAAATTCTGAAAGAGTTGAACTTTTCAAAATACCCAAATTTCCAAAAAAAAAAAATAATAATTTATAAAAAATTCGAAATTTTATGAATAACTCGAAATTTTGGCATGAATTTCTAAATTTTGGGAGAAATTCCCAATTTTGAGAAACATTGGAAATTATGGGAAGAATTTGAAACTGATAAAAATTCTAAATTACGATAAAAATTTAAAATTTTGGAAAAAATTCGAAATTTTAGGAAAATTTTGTAATTTTGGGGAAAATTTAAAACTGATAAAAATTCAAAATTACGATAAAAATGCAAAATTTTGGGAAAAATTCGAAATTTTAGGAAAATTTCAAAATTTCGGGAAATTGGAAATTTTAGGAAAAATTCGCACTTTTGAAAAACATTCGAAATTATGGGAAGAATCTGAAACTTTGATAAAAATTCAAAATTGCTATAAAAATTTAAAATTTTGGAAAAAATTAAAATTTTTGGAAAAAAATTACAATTTTTAAAGGAATGAAAATTTTGTAAATAAAAGTAGATATTTTGAAATATCGAAATTTTCTAAAAAACGGTAATTGAGAAACGTTGAAATTCTGAAAGAGTTGAACTTTTCAAAATACCCAAATTACCAAAAAAAAAAATAAATAATTACAAAAAATTCGAAATTTTAGGAATAACTCGAAATTTTGGCATGAATTTCTAAATTTTGGAAGAAATTCCAAATTTTGAGAAACATTGGAAATTATGGGAAGAATTTGAAACTGTTAGCAATTCTAAATTACGATAAAAATTCAAAATTTTGGAAAAAATTCGAAATTTTGGAAAAAATTCGAAATTTTGGAAAAAATTCGAAATTTTAGGAAAATTTTGTAATTTTGGGGAAAATTGAAAACTTGATTAACAATTCAAAATTACGATAAAAAATCAAAATTTTGGGAAAAGTTCGAAATTTTAGGAAAATTTCGAAATTTTGGGGAGAATTTGAAACTGATAAAAATTCAAAATTTCGATAAAAATTCAAAATTTTGGGAAAAATTTGAAACTGATAAAAATTCAAAATTACCGTAAAAATTCGAAATTTTAGAAAAATTTCAAAATTTCGGGAAACTGGAAATTTTAGGAAGAATTTGAAACTTTGATATAAATTCAAAATTGCGATAAAAATTTAAAATTTTGGAAAAAATTGAAATTTTAGGAAAAAAAATCGAAATTTTAGGAAAATTTCAAAATTTCGGGAAACTGGAAATGTTAGGAAAGATGCGTAATTTTGAAAAACATTCAAAATTATGGGAACAATTTGAAACTTTGATTAAAATTCAAAATTGCGATAAAAATTTAAAATTTTGGAAAGAATTGAAATTTTAAGATAAAAATCGAAAATTTCAAAATTTCGGGAAACTGGAAATTTTAGGAAAAATTCGCAATTTTGAAAAACATTCGAAATTATGGGAAGAATTTGAAACTTTGATAAAAATTCAAAATTTCGATAAAAATTCAAAATTTTGGAAGAAATTGAAATTTTAGGAAAAAAATCGAAATTTTAGGAAAATTTTGGGAAACTGAAAATTTTAGGAACAATTCGCAATTTTGAAAAACATTCGAAATTATGGGAAAAATTTGAAACTGATAAAAATTCAAAATTACGGTAAAAATTGGAAATTTTAGAAAAATTTCAAAATTTCGGGAAACTGGAAATTTTAGGAAGAATTGAAACTTTGATAAAAATTCAAAATTGCGATAAAAATTTAAAATTTTGGAAAAAATTGAAATTTTAGGAAAAAATCGAAATTTTAGGAAAATTTTAAAATTTCGGGAAACTGGAAATGTTAGGAAAGATTCGTAATTTTGAAAAACATTCGAAATTATGAGAAGAATTTGAAACTTTGATTAAAATTTAAAATTGCGATAAAAATTTAAAATTTTGGAAAAAATTGAAATTTCAGGAAAAAAATCGAAAATTTCAAAATTTCGGGAAACTGGAAATTTTAGGAAAAATTCGCAATTTTTAAAAACATTCGAAATTATGGGAAGAACTTGAAAATTTGATAAAAAATTCAAAATTTCAATAAAAATTCAAAATTTTGGAAGAAATTGAAATTTTAGGGAAAAAATCGAAATTTTAGGAAAATTTCGGGAAACTGGAAATTTTAGGAAAAATTCGCAATTTTGAAAAATATTCGAAATTATGGGAAGAATTTGAAACTTTGATAAAAATTCAAAATTTTGGAAGAAATTGAAATTTTTGGAAAAATTTCAAAATTTCGGGAAACTGGAAATTTTAGGAAGAATTTGAAACTTTGATAAAAATTCAAAATTGCGATAAAAATTTAAACTTTGGAAAAAATTGAAATTTTAGGAAAAAAAACGATATTTTAGGAAAATTTCAAAATTTAAGGAAACTGGAAATGTTAGGAAAGATTCGTAATTTTGAAAAACATTTAAAGTTATGGGAAGAATTTGAAACTTTGATTAAAATTCAAAATTGGGTTAAAAATTTAAAATTTTGGAAAAAATTGAAATTTTAGGAAAAAATCGAAAATTTCAAAATTTCGGGAAACTGGAATTTTAGGAAAAATTCGCAATTTTTGAAAAACATTCAAAATTGCGATAAAAATTTAAAATTCTGGAAAAAATTGAAATTTTAGGAAAAAAATCGAAATTTTACAAAAAAAATCGAAATTTTAGGAAAATTTCAAAATTTCGGGAAACTGGAAATGTAAGGAAAGATTGGCAATTTTGAAAAACATTCGAAATTATGGGAAGAATCTGAAATTTTGATAAAAATTCAAAATTGCGATAAAAATTTAAAATTTTGGAAAAAATTAAAATTTTAGGGAAAAAATCCAAATTGTGGGAAAAATCCTAAACTTTGGGAAATATTGAGAGTTTTGGGTAACCTTTCAAGGAAAAATCGAAATTCTGACAAAAATTATTTGAAAATAAAAATGAAAATTTTCGAAATGCGGATTTTTTAAAGCTAAATTTAGAAAAAAGTCAAAATTTGAAGAAAAGTTATAAAATTTCAAACCAAATTTTGAGAATATGTTGATAAAAATGGAAACCAGCAAAAAGTGGAAATTTTGAAGTGTCGTATTTTTTTAATAAGTCGATATTTATAAAAAGACCCCAACTTCGACAAAAAGGGGAACATCTGAAATCGAAATTTTTACAAAAAAAGTCGAACTTTAGAAATGATGGAAATTTTGAAGCGTTGAAATTTTTAAAAAGTCTAAATTTTCATAAATTCGAAATCATCAAATTGAAAATTTCGTTTAAAAAATTGAATTCTTTAAAAAAGTAACGTCGGAAAGCTAATATTTCAAGAAAAATCGTTATTTTTGAAAATAAAATTGTCTTTTGAAAAACGTCGAAAATTTCATTAGAAAATCTCAAAAAGTATATAAAAGTTACGAAAAAGATGAAATTTCAAGACAAAGTACGAATTTTAGAAAAGAAGTCGGAATTTTCAAAAATAAAGAGAAAACTTCGAAAAAAAAAGTCAAAATTGTGTGTTGAAATTTTCAAAATAATTAAAATTTTGAAATAATCGAAATTCTGAAAGATGGAAAATTTCAAAATCAAAAAGTTGTTAAAAAATCGAAATTTTGAAAACATTTTCAAAAAAAATTATCAAAAATATTCGAAATTTTGTGTTGAAATTTTCAAAATAGTTTTCAAAAAAAAGTGAAAACTAAAAATTTCGAAAAGTCTGAATTTTGTGTCTAAATTTTCAAAATAATTAAAATTTTGAAATAAATCGAAATTTTGAAAGATGGAAAATTTCCAAGTAAAAAAGTTGCTAAAAAATCGAAATTTTGAGACCATTTAAGTAGAGAAATTCCAAGAATAAGTAAAATTTTGAAAACAAAGCCAACATTTTCAAAAAAAAATTATCAAAAATATTCGAAATTTTTAAAAAGTTAAAATTTTGTGTTGAAATTTTCAAAATAGTTTTCAAAAAAAAAGTGAAAACTAAAAACTTCGAAAAGTCAGAAATTTGTGTCGAAATTTTCAAAATACTTAAAATTTCGAAAAAATATCGAAATTTTGAAAGATATAAAATTTCGAAGTCAAAAAGTTGCTAAGAAATTGACATTTTGAAACTATTTAAGTCGAGAAATTCCGAAAATAAGTAACATTTTGAAAACAAAACCAATATTTTCAAAAAAAATTATCAAAAATATTCGAAATTTTTAAAAAGTTAAAATTTTCTGTTGAAATTTTCAAAATAGTTTTCAAAGTAAAAGTGAAAACTAAAAACTCGAAAAGTCAGAATTTTGTGTCGAAATTTTCAAAATAATTAAAATTTTGAAAAAAATCGAAATTTTGAAAGATGGAAAATGTCCAAGTCAAAGAGTTGCTAAAAAATCGTCATTTTGAAACCATTTAAGTAGAGAAATTAAGAAAATAAGTAAAATTTTGAAAACAAAGCCAACATTTTCAAAAAAAAATTATCTAAAATATTCGAAATTTTGTGTTGAAATTTTCAAAATAGTTTTCAAAAAAAAGTGAAAACTAGAAACTTACAAAAGTCGAAATTTTCAAAATAATTAGAATTTTGAAAAAAATCGACATTTTAAAAACATTTAAGTAGAGAAATTCCAAAAATAAGTAAAATTTTGGAAACAAAGCCAACATTTAAAAAAAAAAATATCTAAAACATTCGAAATTTTGTGTTGAAATTTGAAAAATAGTTTTCAAAAAAAAGTGAGAACTAAAAACTTCAAAAAGTCAGAATTTTGTGTCGAAATTGTCAAAATAATTAAAATTTTGCAAAAAATCGAAATTTTGAAAGATGGAAAATGTCCAAGTCAAAGAGTTGCTAAAAAATCGTCATTTTGAAACCATTTAAGTAGAGAAATTCCGAAAATAAGTAAATTTTTGAAAACAAAGCCAACATTTTCAAAAAAAATTATCAAAAATATTCGAAATTTTTAAAAAGTTAAAATTTTGTCTTGAAATTTTCAAAATAGTTTTCAAAAAAAAAGTGTAAACTAAAAACCTCGAAAAGTCAGAGTTTTGTGTCGAAATTTTCAAAATAATTAAAATTTTGAAAAAAATCGAAATTTTGAAAGATGGAAAATGTCCAAGTCAAAGAGTTGCTAAAAAATCGTCATTTTGAAACCATTTAAGTAGAGAAATTAAGAAAATAAGTAAAATTTTGAAAACAAAGCCAACATTTAAAAAAAAAGTTATCAAAAATGTTCTACATTTTTAAGAAACGTTGTAAAATGTATAAAAACGATCTAAAAGGTCAAAAAAACAATCAAAATTTTAAAAAGAGTCGAAATTTAACAACCTTTTCAGTCAAATTTTAAGTAAAATTCGAAAGAAAAGGTCAAAATTATTGGAAGTCAAAATTTTCAAAAAAGGCGAAATTTTGAAAAATCAAGAGTTTTAGATAATTAACATTTTTTAATCAATCGATTTCAAAAAAATTAAATTTTTGAAAGGGTTTCCTAGTTTTGAAAAACAAAAGTTGAAATATTAATTCAAAAATTCAAAATTTCAAAAATAATTCAAAATTTCAAAAATAATCAAAAATTTCAAAAATAATCAAAACTTCAAAAGAAGACGAGATTTAAAAATATTCCCAATTTTTAAGTAAAATCCGAAATCCGCAAAAAATCAAAATTATCAGAAAAGTCAAAATTAAAAAAAAAATTAAGATTTTGATACAAATTTTGTAATTTTTAAAAAGATAGGATTTCCAAAATAAGTTAAAATTTTGCAAAACAAGGAAAGTGGAGATTTTTTACACAAAAATTGGGAAATATTAAAGGAATCACTACATAATACGTAATAGAAAATGTCAAAAAAATCCAAATTTCAAAAAATGTCCCAATTTAGTTTTGGTGGAACGGACTGGTTCCAATTTAATATAAAATTTTGAAATAAAGTCGAAATTTAGAAATAGTTGAAATTTAATTAGGAAGCAACATTTTTAAAATCAAAATTTTGAAGAATTATTATTTAAAAAAAAAATATTTTGAAAAAATGGTGCAATTTTGAAAAAGTCGAGAATTTAAAAAATGTTGAAATTTTTCAAAAAGGGCAGTTCTCAAAAATCTTCATTTTCAAAAAAATGAGATTTTTAAAAAGCAGAAATTGTCAAAAAAATTCGAAATTTTCGTAAAAGTCGAGATTTTAAAAAATGTGAAATTTCAGAAAAATATCCTTACATCAAACTCGAAATGTTGAGCAAACTTCGAGATGCCTGAGTTTTTTCGTGACATAAATTTTAAGTGTTTTTTTTTCTTTTTGGTGGAACTTGGTCCTTTGTTATCTTCATTATTTCAATTTTTGAAGATAACGAAGGATTAGTCCGTTCTATCAAAAATAAAGTGGAACGAGATTAAATTATTCGAAAATGAAATATGATAATATACTTTTTTTTTATGAAACGGACTGGTCCCTGGTTATCTTCATTATTTCAATTTTTGAAGGTAACCGAGGACTAGTCCGTTCCACCAAAAAAAAAAAAAAAAGGTGGATCGAGATTAAATAATTCGAAAATGAAACATGATAACATACTTTTTTTTTGTGAAACGGACTGGTCCTTGGTTATCTTCATTATTTTAATTTTTGAAGATAGCCAAGGACTAGTACGTTCCACCAAAAAAAAGGTGGAACGAGATTAAATAATTCGAAAATGAAACATGATAACATACTTTTTTTTTGGTGAAACGGACTGGTCCTTGGTTATCTTCAAAAATTGAAATACAAATCTTGTCCCCTGAAATCAAGAAAGATTTAAAAAAACACAACAAACGTTGCTCTAAAGCCTTTCGACAGCCAAGCTATCATCTTCAGAGAGATACTTTCTTGGTTTCAGGGGACAAGTGTGTATTTCAATAAATTTTAATTTTCAAAAATCGATTTTTGTTAGCGAAATATTTGCTGGACCAGACTGGCTTCGTATCGAGATGATTTTAGTTGTGAATTCGTAATTCTGGATTTAAGTTGTGAATTCGTAATTCTGGATTTTAGTTGTGAATTCGTATTCAACAGAATTTATGCAGCGAGTGTAATATTTCGTATCTTGTTTTAGGTACAAGAACACAAAATCGAGGGAAAAAGGTCGCGACTCGCCGGGCCTAAAGCCCACGGAAAAAATCAAGTTGCGCCTGAAATTAGAGAAGTCAGAACCGGTGAACCCCGCGTACAAGGTGGACGTCAGCTTTATCAATATGCAGCAGCCCAAGAAGGCGTCGGTGGTGGCGCCGCCGCCGCCGAATCAGATGAACTCGGAGGAGCTGCGCGTGCCGCCGTTGCATATATCCCTGCGCGGTCGCAACCACGTCGTTATTACCAACAAGAAACGTACTAAATTGCTGACGGGGGAAGGCGGTGGCGAGAAGCCCGATAAATTAAAAATTCGAAAAACTCAGGAGTACGTCTTCAAGAAGAAACCGGAAGACGACGTCACCAGCGAAAGCGTTACAACTGTTGTACCTGTGGATCTAGGAAGATCTTCGAGTGCCGAAGTGAAGAAGGTGAAAAAACCGAAAATTTACGAGCACAAAGAAGGGTTGTTGATGCTGCACGATTTTCACTACAAGGAAAAGCAGAAAGAGCGACGGGGGAGCGATTCGGAATTAACTAAGGCGAGCAAGAAGCTGATGGAGAGTAACGGGGTTCTAAACGACGAGAAAAAGCGAAGGTTGAGCCAATCGGATTCCCCCGATTTAAACGACTTGCCCGGTTCCACCAACATAGGCACCGTGGTCGGTTTACCCAAAATACGCAAAGATAAACCGAAGAGTAAGGATTTGAACAGAGGCAAAAGCTACTCGAAGAATCTAGCCGATAAACTCGCCAAGCAACAAGTGGCGCTACCCACCGGGGAAATCGACATGGAAGCGAAATTTAAGCAGAGGTTGTTGGAGGGGATCAACAGGCCACCTCACAGGACCGAGACGCCCACGCCGGAGAAACCGCCGCCTCCCAAAGAAAAATCCCCGGAACCCGACAAGTGCAACACTCCGGAGCGGAAAACCGAAATGGGGGAAAAGCAAGTTAGCCGCTCCCCCAACGGCGGCGCCCAAGGCGAAGACAGCGGGATAGAAAGCATGGACGCTTTAAGCGAAAAATCTCCCAACCAGGCTAGTCAAAGCCCTCACTCTGATCTGCCTGAGTCGGCTCTTAAACATAAAACTCAAGTGCCTGACATGTTGGACATTGAGGCGCAACTGGCCAAAATGGAGGAGGATTGTTGCGAAATCAACGCTTTACAGCACGAGGGCGAAAAATACGAAGAACACGAGAACGTCGCCGCGTCTCCCAAAGCCGAAGAAGTCAACCTATTGCCAATAGAGCCTTCGAAAGAGGAAACTCTAGATCCTCTCCCCGTTAGAGTAGCCCCACCCCTATACACATACTCAAATCCGGAGAAAACCCGCGAACAAGACGATAATCAATCGGACGAAGACGACGCGAACACGAACCATCCCTCTCCATAAAAAAAGTTTACTAGAGCAATTACTAATCGAGATACCCAATGAACAACCGCCGGGGTCGCCGAGCCCTGCCACCAGATCGGTGCGAACCAGAGCCTCCTCCAAGCTCAACAGTCCCGAAATCAACCTAAACTCGCCGGTAACGAGGCAACAGCGCTCCACCACTCCGGCGACCAAACGAAAGCGCCAAGAGTCCGATAGCTCGGAGGACGCGCGCAATAAGAAAACGCGCAAATGCAGCGAAAACGCCGCCGAGTTGATTAAAGCTTGCATAGGCGGCGCCGACCCGGTAAAGGTTAATAACGTGAAGAAGGCTGCGCCCGCCAATATGGTTGTGACGGCCGCCAAGGCCAACGACGAGAGCTCCGACAGCGACGAGCCTCTCATCGAGAAGATGAGAAAAAGCAATAATACTCACCACCCGGTGGCTAATAAGACCAAAGTGAAGACGGGGACGGTTGTGAAGAGCGTGAGCGCACCCTTAAGTACAAGAAGGTCGGTGAGGACCAATATACCGGCGCAGAACACTAGGAGTAAGGGGGATAAGGTTGTCACTGAAGCCGACGTCAGGAGGAAAACGCGAAGCGCTGGTAAGTTACGTGTTGACTTTCTTGTACGAGTATTGTCTTTCTTGTACGAGCATCGTCTTTCTCGCACGAGCATTGTCTTTCTCTTACGAGCATTGTCTTTCTCGTACGAGCATTGTCTTTCTCGTACGAGCATTGTCTTTCTCGTACGTGCATTGTCTTTCTCGTACAAGCATTGTCTTTCTCGTACGAGCATTGTCTTTCTCGTACGTGCATTGTCTTTCTCGTACGAGCATTGTCTTTCTCGTATGAGCATTGTCTTTCTCGTACGAGCATTGTCTTTCTCGTACGAGCATTGTCTTTCTCGTATGAGCATTGTCTACCAAAATCTTCTCTAAATTTTCACTTGTGTCCTATTTGAAAACCATTTGATATTCATAATTTCGTTCATTTTAGATCCTCACCTGTCCCGTCTAAGAGAAAATGTGGAAATTACAGACTTTCCCTTTTTCTAAGAGAAAATATGAAAATTGCAGACTTCCCCTCCTCCAGCGGATAAAACATAAGGAACATTTTTGTGTTTTCTTTTAAATTTTTTTAATTAGAAAGAAGAGGTTAATATATTCATAACACATAAGCTATATTTAACAGGAAATATGTTGTTTAAAGTACAATTCACTTGCAGAGGGTTTTCAAGAGCATGGCGAGTAGTAGGCAAAAATGAAGAACGATGGCGACGGATCATCGTTTTAAACAAAGTTAACTTGCAATTATCAAGGAAAATAAAGTTAACTTGTAATTATCAAGGAAAATAAAGTTAACTTGTAATTATTAAGGAAAATAAAGTTAATTTGAAATTATCTAGGAAAATCTATTCAGTAACAAATTGCAGAATTTGGAAGTTCTCTAGAAAAAAAGAGTCCACAAATAGAAGTTCTCCTGTCCCAAGTTGGTCTGCACAATAATTTGCTGTCTCCTATTTTGCATTCCTTAAGAGATATCAAAACCAGCAGTTTTTGTGAAAATATAACAAATAAATATGAAAATGCCACAATTTCTAGTTTCTCTGGACTCAGCTACGGCTTAAAAATTACCAGTTATTTGATTTATAAAATTTAAAAACCATTACTGTGTCGTGTTTTTCATAAATTAGGAAGCTAGTCGAGAAGGACTTAATAAAAATGCCTAGATTTCGCTTAATCGTGAAATTACAACACTTTTTTTCGAAATTGTAGCTTTGGTCTAGTGTTCAATATACATTGATAGTTTCCATTAACGATAGTATCGATAGTTTTTATTAGCGATAGTATCGATAGATTTTTACAAAAATAGCGATAGTTTTAGCTGATAATTTTGTTTAATAAAATAAACCTTTTAATTTGACCTGCCGCTACCACCTAGGCTCCAACGATCGTTTCTGCGAGGGAGATAGCTGCTCCAATTCGCGATGCGCGACGAAATGATACGAATCTTCCTAACATTCGTAAATGTCATATGTGTAACATGCAAAAAATTTTCTCATTGGTGGATTTATTCTCTTTCTATTGGAAAATGTAAATGCAGCACTTGACCATCTAATATAATAAACGAAAAACAAGATAATTTTTTTTTAATTCCATATTTTGTGAAGTCGATTCAATAGCGAATCACACATTTCGTATGGTATGCCTTTGGTTTTCGCATGCTCATTTGAATTTGTCCTTTATTTGTTTAAAATGTCGCCAACATCTACTTGACAAAAATTTGTTGTTAATAATATTAGAATTTAGACTTCCTTTTAGAAATTTTGACTTCCTTCTAGAAATCTTGACTTCCTTCTAGAAATCTTGACTTCCTTCTAGAAATCTTGACCTTCTTCTAGAAATGTTGACTTCCTTCTAGAAATTTTGACTTACTTCTAGAAATCTTGACTTCCTTCTAGAAATCTTGACTTCCTTCTAGAAATGTTGACTTTCAAATTGAAATTTTAAAAAAATACGTTCCATATTTTATCTCAAACTTACGGGTTTTACCTCGAAATCTTTTGAATATGTTTCTTGGAATTTTTGTCTGTTTATGTTGACTTTCGGTATTTTAAGTCGAAATTAAAAAAAAATTGAAAATCCTGCTTTAAATTTAAATCGAAAAAAAAAAAAGGATCAAAAGTGGTGAAAAATCTTAAATTTTAAAAGCCCTAATTTTTTTGGAATTTTGCCTTTTTATTTGGAAGTTTTTGATTTGATTTTTAAAATAAAACTCGAAATTCCCATATTTTTCTAAAAAAAAATGTCTAATTTTTAAATAAAACCTTGAAATGTCGCCTTTTTTCCAATTTTCAATTCTGGACAAAAATCTGAACGAAAGAAGTCGAAAATGTAATCAAAATTTTCAAAAAAAGGCGAAAGTCTATTGAAGAAGAGTCAAAATTGTTAGAAAAATTGAAAATAGTCGAAAAATTGAAAATTTCGAAAGTGGTCGAACTTTTGAAAACTTCTTGTAACTTTTGGAGAAATCAAAATTTTCAAAAATGGGAATTTATTTTAAAATATCGAAGATTTGGTGCTGAAGTTAACAAGACAAGTGAATATTTTTACTAGTCATCTTGAAAGTAGCTGAAATCTTTGAAAATAGTCGAAACTTAAAAATGTTTAAACTTTGGAAAAAACGAAATTTTCAAAAAATTGGGAATGTTATTTAAAAAGTCGAAAATTTGAAAAAGGGAGCAATTTTAAAAGAAGTTAACCATTTCAAAAAGAAAGGGTAAAGTTTTAGAAAGTAGCCAAAATTTTGAAAAATGTTGAAGATTTTAGAAATAGTCAATAATTTAAAATGCTGAAATTTTGGAAAAAACGAATTTACCAAAATAAGCGGGAATGTTTTTTAAAAAACCGAAAAGGAGGAATTTTAAAAAAAGTTAGTATTTCAAAAAAAAAGGGCAAACTTTAAAAAATAGTTAAAATTTTAAAAAATGTTGACAATTTTTAGAAATATTCAACAATTTAAAGTGCTGAAATTTTGAAAGTGTTGAAATTTTCGAAAAAACGAAATTTTCAAAATAAATGAGAATGTTTTTTAAAAAATTGAAAAGAGGGAATTTTAAAATAAGTTAACATTTCAAACAAAAAGGGCAAAGTTTTAAAAACTAGCCAAAATTTTGAAAAATATCGAAAATGTTAGAAATGTCAACAATTTAAAAAGCTGAAATTTTGAAGGATGTTAAAATTTTGGAAACGAAATTTTCAGAAAAGTGAGAATGTTTTTTAAAAAACCGAAAAGGAAGAATTTTAAAAAAAAAGTTAACATTTCAAACAAAAAGGGCAAAGTTTCAAAAAGTAGCTAACATTTTGAAAAATGTCGAAACTTATAGAAATAGTGAACAATTTAAAATGCTGAAATTTTGAGAGAAGTTAAAATTTTGAAAAAAACTAAATTTTCAAAAAGGTGAGAATGTTTTTTAAAAAACCGAAAAGGAAGAATTTAAAAAAAAGTTAACATTTCAAACAAAAAGGGCAAAGTTTCAAAAAGTAGCTAACATTTTGAAAAATGTCGAAACTTATAGAAATAGTGAACAATTTAAAATGCTGAAATTTTGAGAGAAGTTAAAATTTTGGAAAAAAACGAAATTTTCAAAAAGGTGAGAATGTTTTTTAAAAAACCGAAAAGGAAGAATTTAAAAAAAAGTTAACATTTCAAACAAAAAGGGCAAAGTTTCAAAAAGTAGCTAACATTTTGAAAAATGTCGAAACTTATAGAAATAGTGAACAATTTAAAATGCTGAAATTTTGAGAGAAGTTGAAATTTTGGAAAAAACGAAATTTTCAAAAGAGTGGGAGACTGTTTTTTAAAAAATTAAAAAGGAGCAATTTTAAAAAAAGTTAACATTTCAAACAAAAAGACCAAAGTTTTAAAAAGTAGCCAAAGTTTTGAAAAATGTCGAAACTTTTGGAAATAGTCAACAATTTAAAATGCTGAAATTTTGAGAGAAGTTGAAATTTTGAAAAAAAGCGAAATTTTCAAAAAAGAGGCAATATTTTTAAAAAAATTGAAAAGTAGGAATTTTACAAAAAGTTAACATTTCAAACAAAAAGGGCAAAGTTTTAAAAAGTAGCCAAAATTTTGAAGGATGTTAAAATTTTCTAAAAAAGTGGGAATGTTTTTTAAAAAATTGAAAAGGAGAAATTTTAAAAAAAGTTAACATTTCAAACAAAAAGGGTAAAGCTTCAAAAAGTGTCCAAAGTTTTGCAGAATGTCGAAAATTTTAGAAATAGTCAATTTAAAATTCTGAAATTTTGAAAAATGTTGAAACTATGGAAAAAACGAAATTTTCAAAAAAAGTGGGAATGTTTTTTAAAAAACCGAAAAGAGGGAATTGTACAAAAAGTTAACATTTCAAACAAAAAGGGCAAAGTTTTAGAAATAGCCAAAATTTTGAAAAATGTCGAAAATTTTAGAAACAGTCAATTTAAAAAGCTGAAATTTGAGATGCTAAAATTTTGGAAAAAACCAAAATTTTCAAAAAAGTGGGAATGTTTTTTAAAAAACCGAAAAGGAGGAATTTTAAAAAAAAGTTAACAATTCAAACAAAAAGGGCAAACTTCAAAAAGTAGCCAACATTTTGAAAAATGTCGAAAATTTTATAGTCTTTGTGGTGGAACCTTGGTTATCTTCAAAAATTGAAATACAGAACTTGTCCCCTGAAACCAAGAAAGATTAAAAAGCACAACAAAGGTTGTTCTAAGGCGTTTCGACGGCCAAGCTGTCATCTTGAGAGAGATACTCAACAATTTAAAGCGCTGAAATTTTGAAAGATGTTACAATTTTGGAAAAAACGAAATTTTCAAAAAAGTGGGAATGTTTTTTTAGAAAATGGAAAAGGTGGAATTTAAAAAAAGTTAACCCTTCAAAAAAAAAGGGAGAAAGTTTTAAAAAGTAGCCAAAATTTTCAAAAATGTCTTAAATTTCGTTTTTACAAAATTTGAACTTTTTTCAAAATTTCAGTCAAATATATCTAAAATTTTCAAAAATGTCGAAAACTTTAGAAATATTTGACTGAAATTTTGAAAGAAGTTCAAATTTTGTAAAAACGAAAGTTACAACAACAAAAAAAAACAGAAAACTTGAAAATAAGACGAAATTTTTAAGAAGTTCCAAATTTTCGAAAAGTCAAAATTTCACAATTAAACGGAATTTTGAAAAAGTTGTCGAAATTTCTAAAGATTAAAGAAAGTTAAAGGTTTGCAAAAGGTCGAAGATACTAAAAAACGCTCGAAATTTCCAAAAAAAGATTACAAGTTTGAAAATATTCGTAAATGCTGCAGCATTCTCCCCTAAAAAAACCGTCGAAGCTTTGAAAAATATCGGAATTTGGAAAAATGTTGAAATTTTCGGTGGAAACTTTTCAGTAAAAGTCATTTTCAAAAAAAATATCTACATTTTTAAAACGAATTTCAACAGTTTTGAAGGAAGTCGAAAATTTTAATTGGAAATTAAGAATACCAAAAAGTCTTGAAATTTTCAAAAAAGTTTGGATTCTCGAAAAATATTGGAAACTGTCAAAAAAATGACATTTTCAGAAAAGTTCGAAGAATGGTTGAACATTTTCTTGACAGTTTGAAAAAGTAACGAAATTTTGGAAAAAATAAAAATTTCGGATTATTAAAATTTTGAAAAGAGGGGAATATTTTAAGTGGAAATTAAGAATACCAAAAAATTTTGAAATTTTCAAAGAAGTCTGGATTCTCGAAAAATATGTCAACATTTTGGAAACTGTCAAATAAATGACATTTTCAGAAAAGTTCGAAGAATAGTTGAAAATTCCAAAA
Organism: Dastarcus helophoroides; assembly: GCA_028583605.1. Lineage (NCBI taxonomy): Eukaryota > Metazoa > Arthropoda > Insecta > Coleoptera > Bothrideridae > Dastarcus > Dastarcus helophoroides. The sequence goes on along the minus strand of CM053337.1, from coordinate 15,591,204 downwards.
AGAGTCGACATTAAAAGAACCACCATTTAAAAACGAAAATTCCAAAAAGAGTCGACATTAAAAGAACCACCATTTAAAAAACAATCGTTGAAAAAAAAGTTTTTTCTAAAAAAAATCGACATTTCGAAATTTCCACTGTTTTCAAATTTCCATTTCTATCAAAATTTTGACTTTTTTAATGTTTTTTTTATTTTGGCTTTTTCTCGAAATTTCGAATTTTTCTTAATATTAAGAATTTATCCCAAAATTTCGACTTTTTTAATGTTTTTTTTTTTATTTTGGCTTTTTCTCGAAATTTCGAATTTTTCTTAATATCAAGAATTTTTCCCAAAATTTCGAATTTTTTTCAACATTTCGAATTTTCCCAAAATTTCGTTTTTTTTTCAAAATCTCGAATTTTCCCAAAATTTCAATTTTTTTCAAAATCTCGAATTTTCCCAAAATTTCGATTTTTTTTCAAAATTTCGATTTTTTCTCAACATTTCGATTTTTTCGAAATTTCGAATTTTATCAAAATTTTGAATTTTCTCAAAATTTCGAATTTTTCCAAAATTTCGATTTTTTCGAAATCTCGAATTTTCTCAAATTTCGAATTTTTCGCAACATTTCGAATTTGTCCCAAAATTTTGATTTCACAACTTCGACTCGTTCGAATAGAATTCAGTGCACAAATAAGACGATAACAATTTTTTTCGAACGCAGAGTTCGCTCCTCACTTTTCAAGAAACAAATTTGTTTACCTCAAGGTTCTTTATGAATTAAGGGTTCTTTTTGTTGACTTATTTTTTGGATTATGGGCATCTGGCGAAATTTTTAGTTACTGAATGCTCTGACGAAACTTTTAGTTACTGATTGCTCTGACGAAACTTAGTTACTGAATGCCTGGATTATTTGGGTTGGATCTGATGAGTGTTTTAGTTTCAGAGACGGACAACAAGAGGAAAAAAGAGATAAAGTGACAATTTGCAGGCGACTCCGTCGCCCCCTTATACGTACCCATGCCGATGGCGGAGCTGCAACAGTAGCGGCACTGTACAGAATGTGATAAAACCCGTAGCCCTGTATATAGCTAGCTAGCAGTGATTGTACATAGAGACAGAGCAGTGTCCTCACACTTTGTATATCTCGCTATTTTCCATACATAACTATTATATATATTCATTTTTTTTGCATTTTACGTATAAAAACTGGAAATATTTCACTTGTATGTACAATTGTATCATTATTGTAAAGTTGTTGACATATTGTTTATGTTTTAGCTTAGTTGTATTTGTTTATTATTATATTATTATGATTATTTATACCACGGAGCCTTGTAGAATGTTTCTTGTTTCTTTACGTAAAATACAATTACTTGTAATGTTCTTAATTGTAGATTTGTGGAACGGTTAATGATTATAAACTATACATTGTTAAATAGAAATATCTTAATATTTATAACACAATGTTTTATTAAAATAAATCCAAGAGTTGTTCTGCAAAAATATAGCATAGTGCTTCTTATTTTAAAACTACAGCTCATTCAGGAAATTTCCATTTTTTTTTCTTTTTTTTTGTTCAAATAGCTTACAGATATTTCATTGTGATTATTAGTGTGATGTGTGGATATGGAAAAAGTGTTATTTTCACCTTGGAGAGATATTTATTTGTAATTCAAATACAATATTAGTTTTTTAAAAATAAATAAAGTTGCATTCTTAACTTTTTTTTGAAATTAAGTGCCATCGAATACCGAATTGGTGTCAGTAAGACACAACTTAAGTGGCAACTAACCAAATTCGTTAAAAATTCTAGCCTAGAGCGTGAAATTTCCCAGTCATTTGACTACTACTGCTTATGGAATTCATTAAGCACTTGGGTAGGTATATCCAGAGACTAGTCTCTGGGTAGATCGTAAAATTTCTAATGTTTCGATTGAGGTAATCTGAATGAAGTAACAAGTATGGGGTACGTTGAGAAGTTCCCCACGTGGCTAACAACTAGAGGCGTGACCTGTTAAACCATGTATTATTTATAGTATACCGACAGGTTTAAAACATGCAAACTGGTTTGCTTCCTTGAGCTTCGAATAGTCGTTCGATAATTCAGTTTTTTGCATTAAATCAGTCGATAGCGATAAAGAAGGTAAATTTGCCAGTAGCCCACTCATTGAAGACAAAATGGTAGAAATAATTCCAAAAGTCTTCAAATCCTTACCAACATATAAATGCGAAAGTCTGTCTGTCCGCATCAGAGTTGCCAGATCTCGCCCACTTTTTCGATTTTCTACTCTGGCGCATGCAAGACACATTTTCTATGTAAATATATGCAAATCTTAGCAATTACGACACAACCACGAGCGGTCATGTGTTTTAAAAATCGAAATTTTAAGAAAAATCAAATTTTCCAGACTAGTGAACATTTTCAAAGAGCCGAATTTTTAAATTTGTCAAATAAGGATCCAGTTTACTACATAACAGTCGAAACTTCGACAAAAAGTCGAAATTTTTGAAAAAAAGTAGAAATTAAAAAAAAAGTGGAAATTTTCATAAAAATTGACATTTTGAAATAAGTTTCCATTATGAAAAAGTCATAATGTTTCAAGAAAAACGTCAATTTGATGACCAACGATTAAGATTATTAGAAAATGAAAATTCTGAAAAAAGTTCAATAAAAATTGAAATTTCGAAAAAATCCAATTTTTGAAAAAAGTGGAAATTTTCAAAACAAAGTTGAATTTTTCAATCTTCCAAATAATACCATTTACTACATAAAAGTCGAAATTTCGAAAAAATAGTAAAAATTCTTGAAAAATGGTCGAAATTTCGATAAAAAAATAAAATTTTGAAAAAAGTTTAAATTCTGGAAAAAATCATATCTCAAAAAACGCCGAAATTTGATGACAGAGGGCTAACATTTTTAAAAAACGAAGAGGGTTCATGTATTTTAAAAATCGAAATTTTGAGAAAAATCCGATTTCCCAGAATAGTGAACATTTTGAAAGAGCAGAATTTTTAAATTTTTCAAATAAAAATCCAGTTTACTACATAACAGTCGAAACTTCGAGAAAAAGTCGAAATTTTTGAAAAAAAGTGGAAATTTTCATAGTAATTGACATTTTGAAAAAAGTTTACATTCTGAAAAAGCCATAATGTCTTAAGAAAAACGACAAAATTTGATGACAAACGATTAAGATTTTTAGAAAATGAAAATTCTGAAAAAAAGTTGGAAAAAAAATTGAAATTTTGAAAAAATCCAATTTTTGAAAAAAGTGGAAATTTTCAAAAAAAGTCGAATTTTTCAATCTTCTAAATATTACTATTTACTACATAAAAGTCGAAATTTCGAAAAAAAAGTAAAAATTCTTGAAAATTAGTCGAAATTTCCACAAAAAAATAAAATTTTGAAAGAAGTTTAAATTCTGGAAAAAATCATATCTTAAAAACCACCGAAATTTGATGACAGAAGGTTAACATTTTAAGAAAAGTAAACATTCTAAAAAAAGTTCGAATATTTAAAAAATCGGAATTGTGAGAAAAATCCAATTTTCAAAAAAGTGAAAATTGTCAAAAAATAGGTCGAATAAAAGCGAACATTTTTACAAAAAATTGAAATTTTGAAAAAAATTGAAATTTTGAAAGAAATTTAAATTCTGAGAAGTCACATCTAAAGAAAAAAGTCGAAATTTGATGACAAAAGGTTAACATTTTCAGAAAAGTGAAAACTCTGAAAACAGTTCGAAAATAACCGAAATTTTGAGAAAATCCAATTTCTGAAAAAAGTCACGATGCTTTTATTAGTTTTTTTAGGTTTCTCTAGATTATTTACTCACTGATCCATAATTTTGACTTCAAATTCGTGTTCAGCGGGAAAAATACCCAGAAAATCACAATCCGAACCCAGCACACACCACTTTTTTCTTTGAGTTGCCGCCCTGTGTTAGTGGTGTTCTGTGTTCTTAAAATCCTAACCTAAATGTCATTAAATATTTCTTTTTTTAAGAGTGATTGTTTTATATTTCATATCCATTTCTGTCGAAAATTATTAAAGTGTTAATAATAGCGACGCAAATTATATTTAAATCATTTAGTCCCATTATTTCGGACTGTGGTTATCTAGAAGGTAAGGTTGCATTCCACCGTACTTTGAAAATGGGATCGAAAACCTTTCACTGTTCGCAACGCCATCTATTAATCCGCAATTACATTAGGGATGATCGATGCTGAATGAACATCGATGGTTAGTGGAAAAACATCGATGTTTTAATATTGATGTTAAATATGAATACTTCGCAAATAAATTACAGAGAATATCTTGATGTTAAGTTTTCGATAATATTGACACAACGATGTTATGAGAATAAAATCGGAACATCGATATCGATACACTCTAAGTCTAGGGCTAGGCCATCTGGCATGATTAGGTGTGTTTTTTAATCTTTCTTGGTTTCAGGGGACAAGTTCTGTGTTTCAATTTTTGAAGATAACCAAGGACCAGTCCGTTCCATCAAACAAATGCTGCTGATTAATGTTGTTATTAGTATTATTTCACCTTCACCCAATTTACACTAGATGTCGCTGATCGATGTAACCGTTGATTGAATACATATATTCAATCAACGATGTAACTAAATGAAAACTAACAAAATAAGAAACTGTCAATTTCAAGCCATGGCCAATTTTTTTCTTATCTAAGAATAAAGTGGGAACGAGTGTTAGTAGAAGTTAAGTTTTTGAAACTTCGAAAACGAAATAAAAGGTATAGTAAACGTATCCTTTATTGCACTCTGTGTCTGTCCAGTAAACTCAAACTTTTGCAGTATTGTAATCCAACAATCTACCATGAATTTGCTTACGTCGCTTACTATATGTATACCTTATAATAAAATGGATTGTTTTTTTACCTAAAACATCGATGTTTTCGGACATCAATATTTTTCTTTCGATATTCATCGTACATCGATACTTTTGAACCGATGTTAATATTGATGTTTTTCTAATAATGATCATTCCTAAATTCAGAGACTACCTAATTACATACACCACAGAATTCTATTTTATCGTAGGTCAAACATTGCCAAACGAGTAGTTAAAACCACTTCAATGTATTAGGTGTACGTTTTAACTACTCGTTTGGCAATGTTTGACCTACGATAAAATAGAATTCTGTGGTGTATGTAATTTAGGGATGATCGATATTAGAAAAACATCGATATTGACATCAATATTAACATCGGTTCAAAAGTATCAATGTACGATGAATATCGAAAGAAAAATATTGATGTCCGAAAACAGCGGTGGACGCTCCTCCCTGACTAAAAGATGAATAAAGGATGTTCTAGACACGCTTTACTAGGAAAAGCCCAAAAAAAAGGTTAACACGACAGCGATTTGATAGTTTGGATACACTGCACCTACTACTACCACCATCCATTGACATCAGTAGGTTCAATTTAAGGTCTCATTTTACAGTTTTCGCACAAGCCTTGCTGGTAATACACAGCAGAGGTCGCTGAACTCAATGGGTGGAAATCAATTCCATTTGCATTCGACAAATTACTTTAGCGATTTATCTTGTGGTGAATAAGTAGAACTCATAGAACCATCAGCCACAGATCCGTTAGCTCCAGCGCAGGAGGAGCGGCAACACTGCAAGAGCTGTGAAGTGACAGCTGACAAGTATGACGGTTGACTCTTGGAACGACGCAAGACTCTATGATTACGACTCGAGCAGGTTTCACGTGTCGAACTGAAATTCACGATCAGACATATTTATTTGTTAATAGCTCTAGTTAATTATAATGTATAAAGTTAGAATAAATTAATATCTACTACGTTAGTGTGCATTAATTGCGTCGCGTAATAGCAAGATGCCACAAATGGTGACCCAGACGTGATCTCCATGGACCGAGTCAAACCAGCATATATTCCTGCGTCTCACCAGCTTTTGGAGGAACTCATATGTTACTCGGTTGCAGCCCAACACAGGTCCACGAAATCATTCGTAACCGGTAGGTTCCTCATTGGGGGGAGCCCTGTGGCGAATAGGCAGAACTCGTAGAACCATCCGCCACAGATCCGTTAGCTCCAGCCATATATGTAATACTTCTATATGTCCAGCTCCCTATTCTCTTCGCGAGTTTGTTCTGACCAAATCCGATAAAGATGGAACATGGATAAATGGCGAGTATTGCGCATGAATGAACGAAATGAACCAATCGTTACGCGCGGGTTAAACGGGTGTTTATGTTTGGCCGTGCACAGCTGATTTGTAACACTTGCGCATTGCGACTCATTAATTCGTGTGAAGGTCAGCGAGAAAGAGAAGTCTTTCCCATAAGAAACGAGGAACTGGCCATATAGAAGTATTATATATATGACTCCAGCGCAGGAAGGGCGGCAACATTGTAAGAGCTGAGAAGTGACAGCTGACTAGTATGACGGTTGACACGACACGACGCAAGACTCTAGGATTACGACTCTAGCAAGTTTCACGTGTCGAACTGAAATTCACGATCAGACATTTTTATTTGTTAATAGTTCTAGTTAATTATAATGTAGTAAGTTAAAATAAATTAATTTCTACTACGTAAGTGTGCATTATTTGTGTCGCGTAATAGCAAGGTGCCACAATCTCCTTCTAATAGGACTCCCTACTTCGGACAAACAACCCCTGAAATATAGAAAAGACATTAATCATCAATTTACGCGTGAAGCCAGCTTTAGTTTTGGTGATTTTTTTTTTTAGTAACTTATCTAAAGGTTGATTAACACTTCACGATCTACTCTTACACACACATACTTATTAAGTATATCATTGATTGAATTTCAACGAGTATATGCTTACTAGGGATGTCGATTACTTTTTAAAATGATCGATTTGAATCGTGCGCAAAAGGATCGATTCCTGATTAAATTGGGTGTTGAAAGATCGATCTCCGATTAATCGCCTTGTTGGCGAAAATTTTTAAACATTTCTAATAAAAGAAACATTGAATGATAATGATCAATTGGTGCCATATCTTGTAGGACGATAAAATTTAAATTTGAATTTGGCGGTCAACCTCGATGACAGATGGCAGGCCTGACTGTCACCGGCAGCTCCCGCGCTTCATGTATAGTAGTCCATATATGTAATACTTCTATATGGCTAGTTCCTCGTTTCTCATGGGAAAGACTTCTCTTTCTCGCTGACCTTCACACGAATTAATGAGTCGCAATGCGCAGGTGCTACAAATCATCTGTGCATGGTCAAAGTCAGCTGTGCACGGCCAAACATAAACACCCGTTTAACCCGCGCGTAGCGATTGGTTCATTTTGTTCAATTCATGCGCAATACTTCGCCATTAATTCATGTTCCATCTTTGTCGAATTTGGTCGGAACAAACTCGTGAAGAGAATAGAGAGCTGGCCATATAGAAGTATTACATATATGTAGTAGTCGGACAAGTCTATGCAAGTTGTTAAAAGATGTGTGTGTTCGAGTTAATAAATCTTAATAAAAGTCTCAAATATTATTCATGGGCCTAGTAGCCCCCCCCCCTTACAATCTCCTATATCGAAAACATCAATTTTAAGTGCTACAAAGGTTAAAATGTGACAAAACACTCAAAAAGGGAAATTACGTCATAATTTATAGGTAACGCAAAGCTTAAAGAAAATGGCGCCACCATTATGTCCAACTTGTGGTTCGACAGTTGGGCCCATTTACTATATTCTATGCCTTGTATATTTTTTGTACATAACTGCAAGTTGACTAACTGAGGTTAGTGTTTACGATTGTGATTTTGTGGATTTCCTGTGTAATTTTAAAATAAATGGACAAAATAAATACGTTTATTTAACAAACGAAGAAATAAAATGTCAGTGACCAAACACACTGACAGCTGACAGAATTAGGGAGTCCTATAAGAAGGAGATGAATCGGTAACGTAATTTCGTCGAATGAAAATGAGATTGATTTCCACCCACTGACATCAGCGGCCTCTGTTGTGTATTACCAGCAAGTATTGTGCGAAAAGTGTAAAATGACAGCTCAAACTGAACCTACTGATGTCAATGGATGGTGGTAGTCGTAGGTACAATGTATCCAATCTATCACATACTGTCTTGTTAACCTTTTTTGGGCTTTTCCTAGGAAAGCGTGTCTAGAACATGCTTTATGCATCTTTTAATCAGGGAGTAGCGTCCACCGCTGAATTTAAAACTACTTCAATCTATTAGGTGTACCTTTTAACTACTCGTTTGGCAATGTTTGACCTACGATAAAATAGAATTCTGTGGTGTAAGTATTTGCGGATTAATAGATAGCGTTGCGTGCAGTGGAAGGTTTTCAATCCCATTTTCAAAGTACGGCATAACGCAGTGGTTTCCAACCTGTGGGGCGCGCCCCCCTAGGGGGGCGCGAGATTGTTGTAAGGGGGGCATGCAGCTGTTTCCAAAATATCTTTTTCGAATACAAACCAGAAAATATATATTGTATATTGTTTTGTAGCCCATTAAATAAATTATAATATCACTTGAGTATTTATGAAATTAGATTGTTAGAAAAATTAAGGGGGCGCAATAATTTTTTTTAAAGGGGGGCGCATGTACAAAAACATTGGAAACCACTGGCGTAACGCAACCTTACCTTCTAGATAACCATAGTACGAAATAATCGGACTAAATGTTTTACATATTATTTGTGTCTCTATTATTAACTACTTTAATAATTTTCGACAGAAATTGATATGAAAAATAAAACAATCACTCTTAAAAACGAAATATTTAATGACATTTAGGTTAGGATTTTAAGAACACAGAACACCACTAACACAGGACGGCAACTCAAAGAAAAAAGTGGTGTGTGCTGGGGTCGGATTGTGATTTTCTGGGGTATTTTTCCCGCCTGAACACGAATCTGAAGTCAAACGGAATAACAGTCCAGCGGAACAAACTATGAGTTGGCGCCACAGTTGTCTTTCCTATTCGCTCAACTGACGTAATGAATAAAAAGAAATATTAATGCTGCCATCTGTTGTCTTATTAACGTAGCTATTGCTAGTAGATGGAAGTGGAAAATAACATCACGACATAAATGCACTTATATAAAAAATTGTTGTCATTAAATTTACAGTGACCTGCATGTAAGTTAAATCGATTCGATTCTCAGGATTTTTGAATCTTGTGTTCGAGATCGATCTAAAAAATCGACCTTGAGACTTGCAAAAATCGATTAATCGACCTCACTTACTTACGCACTTTTATCTAAAGTGGACCACAGACATTTCAAAAGAAATCGAATTTTGAAGAGAAATGGAAATTCCGCAAAAATCGATATATTCTAAGAAAATCTAAATTAAAAAAATGAATGTTCAAAAAAGTCGAAATAGTCTAAAAAGTGGTAAAAAAACACAAGTATCGAGTTCGAGAGCGAACCTTTTGGCAATAGGAAATAATCACGGGACAAATTTTGGAGAATCAAGGTAATACAGATTTGTTTTATGCTTTCTGAACTTGAAGAGCAGTGAAGGAGAGGGTATGACGTGAAATTTTTCGCCCCCCGGTAGTGCTAAATTTCGATCTATTAGCGAGTTAGTAGTACTAAAAATATGTCTAAAAACCAGAAATAGAAAAAAACTTGTGTAAAAACCCTAACATAGGAGCGGCAACTCTTAATACGCTAAACTGCTCTAGCGGTTGCATAAACAAACGGTGGTTTTTATTTTGTGTCCTTGAGGCGCACAATTTTGAAAGCAGTTTACAAAAATTCGCCGTTTTTTTAACTTTAAAAGTCCATGACATAGAGTACAAATTAGTTATTAATAAGTAGAATTATCCAGTATTGCACCATATTTCTATTAGGTATACATAAAACCGTTATCTGTGTTTAATTGTTGATTCATCGATCGTGATTAAGCATAAATATAAATTGAAAATGTCGTGACGGTCACCAGAAATTCGGGTTGAAAATTCACGGGTTCGTTTCGGTTTTCAAATTTATTTGTTTTTAGGCTATCAACATAACCTCTCTGGGGAAGTCGACTTGAAAATTCGGCACTCCTGGTACAACTAAGCAAGTTCTCTTATCTTATCAATTGTACGCTCAGGTAGGGAAGTCGCTTTAATTATTCGAGCATGTGCTCGTTAATTTAGTGTATCTTCAACCGCTGTGATACTATGTAATAGTGAATTTTAAGAATGGCAGCACCATATCTACCGACAGCAGTGCCCATGCCCATGGCGGAGAACGTCTTGAAGGAGATAGTCCAGAAGACTAAGGATTGGACTGTCATGCATGGTATAGCGATGAGGAGTAGAGTAAATTTTCTCTGAGGATAGTTTGCAACATGCACCTTTCGTTCTTATTCCGTCTGCTTTTCCAAGGGCAGAGTTCAACAAAGCCGTTCAGTTGCAACCGATACTAAACGAGCTGATGCACAGGGTTGCCCATTCTAGGGAGTTTTTAAGTGAGACTTTAAAGGACACTGTTCAAGTTGACGAATTTACTGGGAATTTGTTCAAAATTTATGAAACGATACAAGAAGAGGGGGTGTCACAGGTAAGGTATTTTCGTTTTATCAAAACTCGATGCAAGCACGAAAGATAAATCTTTCAAAAGATGGCAATTTTGGACAAATTTGGCATTTCTGTATATTACAGATTAATTTAGTTAGTTAGTTTGGAAAATGTCGAGAGATATGAAAACTAAACGAACTTGTCAAAAAATTGGAGTCATATTAAATTAAATTTAAATAGTTTAAATTTTAAATACTTTAAATTTTCAAAAAAAGAGTTTGAATTTTGAAAAAAGTCGAAATTTAAAGAAACTCGACATTTACAAAAATTGAAATCTTGTAGAATGTCGAGATTTTTTTTTAATTTTCAAAATTGTCAGATTCGGGATTTTCCAAAAAAATCGAAATATTGAAAAATTCGAAATTTTGGCAATAAGTCGACATTTTTAAAATTGCGTAATTTTGAAATGTAGTCCAAGCTTTCAAAACTATGCGAAATGTTTGAAAAAAGGTCCAATTTTTGGAGAACAGTCGAAGATTTAAAAAAAGGCGAATTTTGGAAAATGTCGAGTTATGAAAACTAAACGAACTGGGAGTCATATCAAAATTTAAATAGTCTAAATTTTAATTACTTTAACTTTTCAAAAAAAGAGTTTGAATTTTGAAAAAAGTCGAAAATGAACCAAAAATTCGAAATTTCGAAAAATCAAAAATTTGGAAAAATTAAAAATTTCGAGAAAAAAATACTGTCAAAAAGAGGTGAATCTTAAAAAATGTCGAGATTTGAAAAATAGATGTAGGTACCAAAAGTTGTTGAAATTTTCAAAAAGTTAAAATTTTGAGTAAAGCTAAGTCGAATTTGTTCAAAGGTGTCAGTAATGTCAATCTTAATTTTTTTATATTGTAATGTGCTATATGACCATCTTTTATCAGAATCTAACACCACAGGAGAATTTGATTGATAATATGCAATTCATCTTTGTTTATTTACAAAAAAAAATGTTTACTAAAGTAAATTTGTGTGTTGTCTGTAGTGCTCATTCAAGATTTATCATTCTACTAGATCTATGTGATAGTAACTTGGGTTATTGCAATTATTAATAAAAAAAAAACGAGTCACCTATTCAGGATTTTAAAAATGATGCGGTATCTGTTCTAAATTAGTAATAACGCTCAGTCACTCACGATATTTTTATGATAAAAATATCACAACTATTGTTGTATTATCATTAAACTTTGCTAGTTTCATTTTTTTTAAACTAAGACGAACTTATTTATAAATTAGTAACACGATGAGGCGCCCCGCATGGTATCTAGAAATTTGCCAAAGTTATATGAAGTTATGAAGAGTCGTGCTGAAATTACTGGGATACTTGGTCGCATGCGTGCGGCTCATTTTTTTGTAAAATGTGGTTAGTAATTGCAATAACCTCGGAAATTTAAAAATAATTCAAAGGCCAAGCCTCAAGTAAATCAGAATCGAACTCTGCATTATTGGACAAAATGCCATCAAATTTTTGGATGGTGCATTCGCTGAGCTGAATTTGCACGTAAGTCGAATTCGCGCGTAAGTCGAATTCGCGCGTAAGTCGAATTCGCGCGTAAGTCGAATTCGCGCGTAAGTCGAATTCGCGCGTAAGTCGAATTCGCGCGTAAGTCGAATTCGCGCGTAAGTCGAATTCGCGCGTAAGTCGAATTCGCGCGTAAGCCGAATTCGTGCGTAAGCCGAATTTGCATCTAAGCTGCATTTCCCCCTTAAACTAGTCAGGTTAAAAAACTGTTGAAGAGAAGTGTCATATCTCCTAGATTTTTCCGCGAACTCTATTTTGGAGACTACCGCTCTAAATACGAGTTTTGTCCTGTGGAAATCAGTAGCTAGCTGAGCTGATTTCTGATGGTCTCTTTGCGTCAAAAAATTGTTCGTGCAAAAGCAGCTTAAGTCATCCATTCAGATTTTGTCCAATAGTGACACAGGGAATCTTTGTGCTAAGTTTGATCCATTCCCGAATTGGGATGAGTTCTTTTGTTGCACAGTTGTTGTGTGTGTAGCCTCTGAATCTCGCCTTGTTGCGGTCTGACCTGATGCTAGAATCCAAATGTCCCAAGATAACCCCTTGCTCTATGCACTCCCCGTACTGCTGCTGGAAACAGGTGGAAATAAACACAATTGCCTCCGGTTTTGGCTGGTTGGGCCCCATGTCCGCAGAAATTCATAGGTAATTAAACTCATCATTGGTGGTGTTAATTTTATCGTGGTTGGCTGCCGCTGAATGATTTTTTTTGCATGCATTAGCGTAGGACGTTGTTAAGGCTTTCGTAACGCAGTAGTAACAGTTACGCCAATACAATGGCATTATCAAGCGTATGATCGTCGTTGGTGTTCTTTTTAGTAAAAATATTTATCTTTTGAGTGACCTACCACTAATAATCTCCAATTAAGTATACAGTCATTCACTTTTTAAAATGTTACCTCCTTCAAGAAACTCTCGCCTCCCTCCGCCTTCCTCATTCTTATGTTCTCTTGAAATCATCGAAATATAATTAAAAAGTTGGCGCAGGACACGCTCGAAGATCTACGAGTCAGCTTGGCGAATGATGGGGTTTGGGGTAGGCAGATCTAGGGTGAATGGCTTGTATCATCGACGAAATCAATCAACTCTTGTTCACACTCGACCGCCGCGTTGTTAAAATTAAGGAATTGTCGCGTGAAAACGAGGGGCGCAATAGGGCAGGGCTTCGAACCGTTATGTTTTTCGTTCTGGTTTTCGGTTTTCGTTCCGGCAAACAAAGTTACATCTGTTCAGTTTCGGTTTTCGTTCCGACAAAAATAACGGTTTTTTCCGGTTTTCGGTTCAGTTCCAGGTGACTCATTTTTTGATATTTAAGTCTTTAAAAATTGATTTTTTAACATAATTTAGAAAATGATGTCTTTTTTACTTTAATATTACAACTTTGCCTAAAATTGAAAGAAAATATTTTATATTTTTCAAGTTTAACATTTTCATGGTGAAAATCTGAGTTTTTAGTTCAATTTCAGTTCAAATTTTAAGAAAAACCTAAAGTTTATAAAAAACGAAATCGGAATTTCGGGTTTAGATATTTCAAATTTAAACTCGGAATTTTCATAAAAATCCTAAATTATATACCCTCGAGTTGAAAACTTCTAGAATATACGAACTTTGGCGATTAAAATCAAAAATTTTAGAGACCTTTTTCTTTCATAATTTTGGTTCTCTATCGAAGTTTTGACTTTGATTCTCTTTTTCTAATAAAATTGATTTTTACTGTTTCGACTGTTTTCTAGAACTGTCGATGAAAAAAAATCTTCTTCTTCCTTTTTTCGACTTCTTCTTCCTTTTTTCGACTTCTTCTCCTTCTTCCAGTTCTTCCTCTTCTTCTACTTTTTTCTCTTCTTTCTTTTCTTTCTCTTCTCATTTGGCTTGTTCCTCTTCTTATTTTTTCGTCTTCTTTTGATTCTTCCTCTTTTTATTCTAGCTATTCGCGAGCTGTTCGCGAGCTATTCGTGAACTGTTCGCGAGCTATTCGCGAGCTATTCGCGAGCTGTTCACGAGCTGTTCGCGAGCTGTTCGCGAGCTGTTCGTGAACGGTTCGCGAGCCATTCGCGAGCTGTTCGCGAGTTATTCGCGAGCTGTTCGCGAACGTCGGTGGGTACGCACCATTACAAAGCATACGGAAGCAAAAATCGATAGATTGAGAACCAAAAGAATGATACAAGCAAAAAAAACTAATAAAAGCAGAAATCCGAAGTAGCAATTAAGTTCGATGTTTTCGTTCGCATCCAAAATTTTCAGTAATGCATACCGACAGAATGAAATGTGGAGAAAAGGGGACAACGTGGTTTAAAACAATTAATTTCGGATGGCTTATCATTAAAAAACTCAAATGCCAAAAATAATTTAGTTGCGAATATTATCTCTAAAAGTGAATCCACAACTCTAGGATTAAAATGATAATTGTTTAAACCAATGATACTCATTTTTTTTAATTTGAATTCCAGTCTGTTATCAACTCGTAAATGAGGAAAGCTACCTAAGCTTGAATAAATATGCTTAGCGTTTGCGATTAAATAAATTAGACTCGTTTTCTAATACACAGACCAATTAGGTTTGAACATTTATTAGATTCAAAGTTTGGAAACCAGATACCGGTTCCGATCTTGTTAGATCTCGTCAGTTTGGAATACCCAACTCGAATGCTAACAAATGTTCCGACAAGTAAGTACTAAAGAATTCACGGATGTCAACCGTGTGACTGTTAGTACTACCACCTATTGGTCCATAGAGAAACTATGGCCGTCGCCAACTTGCAAAGACTCGGTTTGTGAAGATTTTCATCCAATCTCGTAATTTGCTTCGTCCCGAAATTGGGAAAACACGCGTCACTTTATTATATCACCTTGAGATACAAATCTTGTCCCCTGAAACCAAGAAAGATTAAAAAACACAACAGAGGTTGTTCTAACCCGTTAACCTCTGTTGTGTTTTTTAATTTTTCTTGGTTTCAGGGGATACGATTCGTATTTCAATTTTTGAAGAAACCAAGGACCAGTCCGTTCCACCAAAAAAATATCCCCTTGTGGTGTGAAAAACGGTTTGTTTTCAGTCAGATCTGGTTGATGTGTTAAAAATTGAAAGCACTAAGTTTCATATTTATTGTTATCAATTACTCTATAGATTTCACACAAATTTTGCTTTATTACTCTGAAATGATTATTTTTTTAATTCAAGTTACCCTTGCTATTTACGCAAGTATTATTAAGACATTTGTCATATTTGCATCTCTTTGTTGTTACATATCATCCAATATAAGAGGTAAGATCAATAAAAGATTCCACTGATTGGATTTATTGGGTGTAGTCACCATCTCTCTGATTACAAAACTCCCTTGAAGCGTATCTCTAGATTAACCGGCTATTTTAAGAAATAAGCAGTTGATCAGTCGGTGAATCCAGTCGTAATCAAATTGAGTATTTGGCTCCTGAGTTTTGGAGTCGTTTCGTTTTCTGTAGCTCAATCTGAATGATATTGCTGATTGGGATTGTGAACATTCGTGGTAGGTTTGCCAGAAGTCCAAGTATGGAAAGTAAAAACTATATTAGTACAGGATATACTTCTTCCGGGATTGGACCGTGTCAAAGAACTACTAAAAGTGTTCGACGTTTCGCCCACCATCGTAGGGGGCTTCTTCAGGAACAAAGAAAAGAAACATTCATTCTTTCATTTTTCCATATTCCCTCATATTCCTCTTTTCATTTATTTTTCTTTTCTTTGTTCCTGAAGAAGCCCCCTACGATGGTGGGCGAAACGTCGAACACTTTTAGTAGTTCTTTGAGACGGTCCAATCCCGGAAGAAGTATATCCTGTACTGACTTTGGCCGTGGAAGCTTTCGTTATCAAAAACTATATTAACTGAGAACTTCTGTTCGTTAATCGAATGATGGCAATCTGGCAACCCTAGTTCCTGCTGGTTACAAGTTGCGAGTTTTAAGGCGTTCACAGGACTAATGCTAATGAAAATTAGCATAAATTGGTGAATATGCTAATTCTCATTAGTATTTGTCTTGTGAACGTACTCGCAGAATGAACTAGAGTTGTCAGGTTGTCAGCATTCTATTACTGAGCAGAAGTCCTCAGTAAAATTTTTACTTTCCACACTTGGACTCATCGCAATCATGCCACGAACGTTCACACTAATGAAAATTAGCATAACCATCAAATTGTCACTAGGAAGGTTTTTGCTCATTTTCATTACCTTGTAAATGCCACGATGGAACCTTGACCATCTTTTATTGAACGAACCTCGCGTCATACTCAGTCATGGAAACTCAGGATGGCTTTTCGTTTGTTTTAGCACATCAGCCTAGGCTTACTGAGATCTGATTATCTGCAACATACTAAATTTGGAAATGCGATTAAGCAAGTGGAGATAAACACCATTGCTTCGAGTTTTGGGGGCATAGCTTCATGTTTAAACGGGTATAATAGGTACGCTTTTAATGTAATTACGTATTCAAGCTTCAGCTTTTGTGCTTCGTTACTGTGAATCTGTGATGTGTTATCGGTACGGTTGTGCCCGCATCGTACATTTGAAGAGGTTCAATTTCGTCGTACATTTGAAGAGGTTCAATTTCGTCATACATTTGAAGAGATTCAATTTCGAGAAAATCATCGAACGTTTTCCAGTTACACTACTATGTTAACTGGGCATCATATATGGTTCAGTTTTGGAAAAATTTTAATAGGCACTCGATGTCAGCGTCATTCATTTGAAGAGGTTCAATTTCGTGATACAATTTGTAGAGATTCAATTTCGAGAAAATCATTCAACTTTTTCCAGTTAACACTAGGGGGTTAATTGGAAAACTGTTTAAGGACCATATATGGTTCAGTTTTGGAAACATTTTAATGTGTTCGCGTCATGTATTTGAAGAGGTTCAATTCCGTCATACATTTGAAGAGGTTCAATTCCGTCATACATTTGAAGAGATTCAATTCCGTCATACATTTGAAGAGGTTCAATTTCGAGAAAATCATTAGACGTTTTCTAGTTAATACTAAGAAGTTAACTGGAAAACTATCCAAGGATCATACGTGGTCCAGTTTTGGATGAATTTTAATGTGCATTCGGAGAGCACTTTTATGAAGTGGCGCCAGTCGTTGATTGTCAACGCTCCAGTGCACAATTACGTTTTGGAAGGCATTTCGGGGCTTTCATCGCAGACTTTGAAATGACATTTGTCGATATTATGATGTCAGTTTTTGTCTAGTTCTAAGTACGATTTATCCGTACATCGTTTTCCAGACAATTTGAAAGTTATTTAGGAACATCCATAGATCTGACACTGGTGTGAGATCTATGGGAATATCATAACCTCACTTGTCTAGTTATTTAAGTGTGATTGCTCCATACATCGTTTTCGGTCAATTTAAAAGTCCCTTATGTCAACAGTTGAGGGCATGCATCCATTTCCTCATTCTGATGAAGACAACTCAAGAATAATCATATCACTTCTAACAGGTTTTATTCATGTTTCGTTCAAATTATTGAACTTTTTTCATCAAATGATCAATTTTATTAGTTCTTTTATTAACGACTTCTCTTTTTAGATAATTAATAGTAGTTAGGAATTTGGCTTTATTCAGGTAAATTTTTATTAGGTAATTACTCTGTAACTTCTTTGCCAAATAGAGTTATTTTCATTCATGGTTTATTGGCTTTTTCTTCGCCAGTTACCCCTTCCATAATTCTTCCTACCATAAATTGACATACAAATCTTGTCCCTTGAAACCAACAAAGATTAAAAAACACAACAAAGGTTGTTCTAACTCGTTTCGACAACCGAGCTATCATCTTCAAAGAGATGCTGACTTTTGAAGATAACCAAGGACCAGTCCTTTCCATCATCTTCCTACCATAAACTATAAGAGGTTGCTAATCCTTAACAGAAGATTACTGTAAATATAGAATTGTGGAAGGAGTAACTGGCAAAGAAAAAAACCTATAAAACACGAACGAAAAACACTTTTTATTCAAGAAATTCCAGTTATGTCGTCATATTTACCTCCTCCGAAAAATATATTGGGGAATTGAGTTGGACGCGAAGTGTGTGTCAGTGTGCGAGTTTGGTACATTTTGTTATCATTTGGTTTATTCGGCAATTATATGCTCAAATTGTTTCTTCTTTGTTTCCAGATTTGTATTTCAAGAACTTGGTTTACAAGATCTTTCTAGTAATGTAAGTATATAAATTGTTGTTGTTTTTTTTATAGAAAATATGCAGCGGTCTTAATCTTAAGAGAAAAACTGATTGATTGTTTCACATATCCTTTCTTCCTTGTCTGCCTTCTTTACTTCCTTTCTTACTTCCGTTCCTTTTTCCTTCCTTCGGTTCTTTCTTTTTTTTCTTGCGTCCGCCTGTTTGTCATTTCTCCCTTTCTTCCTTCCCTTCTTTATTCCTTCTTCTGTTCTGCTTTTTTTTCCCTTTCTCCTATTCCTTCTCTTCTTCCTCCGCCTTTTCCACTTCTTCCTTCCGTCCGCCTGTCTTGACCGATTGATTGTTTCACATATCCTTTCTTCCTTGTCTGCCTTCTTTACTTCCGTTCCTTTTTCCTTCCTTCGGTTCCTTCTTTTTTCTTGCGTCCGCTTGTTTGTCATTCCTGCCTTTCTTCCTTCCCTCCTTTGTTTCCTCTTCTGCTCTGCTTTTTCTTCAGTTTCTTTCTCCTATTCCTTCTCTTCTTCCTCCTCCTCTTTCCTTCTTCCTTCCGTCCGCCTGTCTGCCTTTTCTCTCATTCTTCCTTCCCTCCTTTGCTTCGTCTTCTGTTCTGCTTTTTCTTCTTTTTATTTCTCCCATTCCTTTTCTTCTGCCTTCTCCTTCTCCCGTTTTTCTGTTTTTTCTACTTTATTCGCTTCGTTTCTTCTTCCTCTTCTTCCCGTTCTTCCTCATCTACTTTTTCTCTTCTTTCTTTTCTTTCTCTTCTCATTTCGCTTCTTCCTCTTCTTATTTTTCCTCTTTTTTCGATTCTTCCTCTTCTTATTCTTCTTCTCTTTGTAGAAAAAGAAGTCTTCTACTTCATCCTCTTTTTTCTCTTTTTCCCCTTCTTTTTTTCCTCTTTAACTTCTTCCTGTTCTTGCTATTCTTTTTCTTCTTCCACATTATCTCTTGTTCTTTTTCCTTTTCTTCCTCTTCTTTCTCTTGTTCCTTTTGTTAGTCTTCTTCCTCTTCCTCCCCTTCTTCCTTTTTCCCACTACTTCCTCTTCTTTCAGTTCTTCCTCTTCTTCTACTTTTTCTCTTCTTTCTTTTCTTTCTCTTCTCATTTCGCTTCTTCCTCTTCTTATTTTTCCTCTTCTTCAGATTCTTCCTCTTATTATTCGTCTTCTTCCCCTTTTCTCTTCCTCATTTTTGTAGAAGAAGAGGTCTTCTACTTTATCCTTTTATTTCTCTTTTTTCCTTTCTTTTTTCTTCTTCTTCAACTTCTTCCTCTTGCTATTCTTTTCCTTCTTTCTCGTTTTTCTCTCCTTTTTCCTTTTCTTCCTCTTTATTCTCTTGTTCCTTTTGTTAGTCTTCTTCCTCTTCCTTTCCCTCTTCTTTTTTTCGACTTCTTCCCCTTCTTCCAGTTCGTCCTCTTCTTCTACTTTTTTCTCTTCTTTCTTTTCTTTCTCTTCTCATTTCGCTTCTTCTTCTTATTTTTTTCCTCATCTTCTGATTCTTTCTCTTCTTCGTCTTCTTCCCCTTGTCTCTTCTTCCCTTTTGTAGAAGAAGGGGTCTTCTACTTCATCCTCTTATTTCTCTTTTCCCCCTTTTCCCTCCTTCCTCTTTTTGCTCTTCTTTTTCTTCTTCCTTTTTTGTTTCTTCTTCTTTTTGCTTTTCTTCCCCTTCTTTCTCTTGTTCCTTTTGTTAGTCTTCTTCCTGTTCCTTTCCTTCTTCCTTTTTTCGACTTGTTCCCCTTCTTCCAGTTCTTCCTTTTCTACTTTTTCTCTTCTTTCTTTTCCTTCTCTTCTCATTTCGCTTCTTCCTTTTCTTATTTTTTCATCTTTTTCTGATTCGTCCTCTTTGTATTCTTGTTCGTCTTCTTCCCCTTTACTCTTCTTCTGTAGAAGTAGAGGTCTTTTACTTCATCCTCTTATTTCTCTTTTCCCCTCCTTTTTTCTTTAACTTCTTCCTCTTCTTGCTATTCTTTTTCTTCTTCCTCTTTTTTTCTTTTTCTTTTTGCTTTTCTTCCTCTTTAATCTCTTGTTCATTTTGTTAGTCTTCTTCCTCTTCCTTCCCTTCTTCCTTTTTTCGACTTCTCGCCCTTCTTCCAGTTCTTCCTCTTCTTCTACTTTTTCTCTTCTTTCTTTTCTTTGTCTTCTCATTTCACTTCTTCCTTTTCTTATTTTTTTCTCTTCTTCTGATTCTTCCTCTTCTTATTCTTCTTCGTCTTCTTTCCCTTTCCTCTTCTTCCCTTTTGTAGAAGTAGAGGTCTTCTACTTCATCCTCTTATTTCTCTTTTTACCCTTCTTTTTTTCGTCATCTTCAACTTCTTCCTCTTCAACTTCTTCCTCTTCTTGCTATTTGTTCTTCCTCTTTTTTCTTTTTCTTCCTCTTCTTTCTCTTGTTCCTTTTTTTAGCCTTCTTCCTCTTCCTTCCCTTCTTCCTTTTTTCGACTTCTTCCCCTTCTTCCAGTTCTTCCTCTTCTACTTTTTTCTCTTCTTTCTTTTCTTTTTCTTCTTCAACTTCTTCCTCTTCTTGTTATTCTTTTTCTTCGTCCTCTTTTTTCTCTTCTTCTTTTTCCTTTTCTTCCTCTTATTTCTCTTGTACCTTTTGTTAGTCTTCTTCCTCTTTCTTTCCCTCTTCCAGTTCCTCTTCTTCTTCTTCTACTTTTTTCTTCTTTCTTTTCTCTCTTTTCATTTTGCTTCTTCCTCTTCTCGATTCTTCCTCTTATTCTTCTTCGTCTTCTATCCCCTTTCCTCTTCTTCCCTTTTGTAGAAGAAGAGGTTTTCTACTTCATCCTCTTATTTCTCTTTTTCCCCTTCTTTTTTCTTCTTTAACTTCTTCCTCTTCTTGGTGTTCTTTTTCTTCTTCCTCTTTTTTCTCTTCTTTTTCCTTTTCTTCCTCTTCTTTCTTTTGTTGCCTTTGTTAGTCTTCTTCTTCCTTCCCTTCTTCCTATTTTCCACTTCTTCCTCTTCTTTCTTTTCTTTGCCTTCTTTTCTTCTTCTGATTCTTCCTTTTTTTGCCTCTTTCACTTCTTCCTCTTTTTACCCATTTTCGTCTTTTTTCCTTTCTGTTTGGAGAAGAAGAGGTTTTCTATTTCTTCCTTTTATTTCTCTTCTCCTTATTTTTCTTCCTCTTCTTTCTTTTCTTTGCCTTATCCCTCTTATTTCTTATGTTTCTCTTCTTCCTCTTCTTTCTTTTCTTTGCCTTCTCCCTTTTCTTTTTTTGTTTCTCTTCTTCCTCTTTTTTCTTTTCTTTGCCTTCTCCCTCTTCTTTCTTTTGTTTCTCTTCCTCTTCTTTCGTTTCTTCCATTTCCCTTTTTCCCTTTTTTCCCCTTCTTTCTTTTCTTCCTTCCGTCTTCTACCCTTCTTCGTCTTCTTCCCCTTTTGCCTGTAGAAGAAGGGTTCTTCTACTTCTTCCTTTTATTTCTTTTCTTTGCCTTCTTGTTTTTCTTCCTCTTCCTCAACTTCTTCCTCTTTTCTCTATTTTTTCTCTTCTTCCTCTTTTCTTTATTCTTTCTCTTCTTCCTCTTCTTCCTTTTTTTCTCTTCTCTTACTTCTTCCACTTTTGCCTTTTCTTACCCTTGTCTCGCCTTCGTCCTCCTCTTATTCCCCTTCTGCTCGTAGAAGAAGAAGTGTTCTACTGTTTTCTCTTCTTCTCCCTCTTCTTTTTCGGGTTCTTCCTCTTTTTTCTTCTTTCTTCTCTTCCTCTTCATCCTATTTTTCGTTTTCTTTTACTTCTTCCTCTTCTACTTCCTCTTACCCTTCTTCGCCTCCTTCCTCTTTTTATTCTTCTTTCGTTTCTTCCTCCTCTTTCTTATTCTGCCTCTTTTCACTTTCTCTTCCTCCTCTTCCTTTCCTTTTGCCTGTAGAAGAAGAGGTGTTCCACTTCTTCCTCTTTTTCCCTTTTTCTTCTTCGTCCCCTTTTCCCTCTTCTTCAACTGGTTTCTATTCTTCCTCTTTTATCTTTTTTTCTCTTTCTTCTCTTCTTCGACTTCTTCTTTTTCTTTCTTTCCTTTCTCTTTTTTCTCTTTTTTCTTTCACCTTTTTCTCTTCTTCCCCCCTTCCCTTTTTCTCTTCTTCCCTTCTTCCCTTTTTTCCTCTTCTGACCCTTCTTCCACTTCCTCCTCTTTTTAGCTTACATCTTCCTCCTTTTCTTCCCCTTCTCCCTCTTTCCCATCTTTTTCCTTTTGTTTCTCTTCGTCCTTTTCCACTTCTTTCTCCTTCTCCTCTTCTTCTTCTTCCTCCTTCTCTTCTTTTTCCTCTTCTTTTCCCCGTTCCCTCTTCTTCCTTCTCTTCTTCCTCTTTGGTCACTCCTTTCTCGTCAACCTGTTCTTTTGTTCCATCTCTTTCTCTTCTATTACTTCTTTTTCTTCGTCCTCTTCTTCCCTCTCTTCCTCTTCTTTCATTTTTCTCTTCGTCTTTTTTTTCTTCTTCCCTTTCTTTCTCTTCTGCCACTTCCCCCCTTTCCTCCCTCTTCCTACTGTCCTTTTTTTTCTTTTTCTTTGGGGTTATTTGATGTGGTTACTTTGCTTTGTAGTTACCCGAGAACAATGCCTTAGAGGGGCTTTGTCAGGGGATGCTGGAGGCGTGGAAGATATACGGGAACGAAAAAGCTGTGATATTATTTATAATAGAAAATGTGACTTATAATATTTGCGATCAAAGATTTCATGAATTCGAAATTGGGAGGATCAGCCCTCAGACCAAAGTTATAAGGAGGAATTTGACGGAAATGGCTGAACGAGCGAAATTGGGGCCCCATAACGAATTATTTATGTAAGTATTTGAAACTGAACGTGATAGGGAACCAATTTATCCCCTCAAGATCTAATCCAAGAAAAAGAAAATATAGAAATATAATAAAAATTTGCTTACTTTTTATATTTTTAGAGATGGTTATGAAGTGGCTGTTATCTACTTTAGAGCTGGGTATGAACCAGGTCACTACCCAACGAAAAAAGAGTGGGATGCAAGACTGTTAATGGAAAGGTAACTCAGTTAATAGTTTTTTCGTTTTTTTTTTTGTTGAATTTGGTCATGTTTTTTTAGTTCCATATCCAAGTTGTTGAAAAAATTTAAAAATATTTCAGAAATTTGTTAATAATTTTCATTTGGATATTTTTTCAAAATGAGACCAAGGCATTGTTGCTGCAAAGCATATATATAATACTTCTATGTGGCGTGTTGTGTATAATCGCCATTGCAGTATGCTTTGTCAAAAAGGTGAGATGAAAGTATATGTCGTACTCTTTCGAGGACAAGCATTCATTCGTTTATAGCGGAACAGATGACAAGATGGGCGGGAACACTAATAAATGAATGATAACAATGACAACTGCCGAGAAGAGGGATATTTGAAGTAAACTTTGGGGTTGGTTAATATATTCTGTCCTTGAAAAAGACAAATATATATATATCCGTCGCGCCTTTGTGACACAAACAAAGGGACAAAACACGCCATATAGAAGTATTACATATATGCTGCAAAGCTAAGTAATTATGTTTTAGGTTAAATAGTCCAAAAATAGTAAAAAAGAGAAACATTTCTTCTTCTTAGCTGTAACAAAACGAACTTTATTATCCAGTTTAATTTAGAGGGATAAAATTTCTTAATTTTTTAGATCTCAGGCGATTAAGTGCCCATCAATTCAGTATCACCTGGCGGGCACGAAGAAGGTTCAACAAGCATTGGCGCGCAGCGGCGCTCTAGAGATGTTTCTCTCGGAAGGCAGGAAGATAGACGCTGTTAAGGAAATATTCACTGGTCTCTACAGCTTGGACTTTGACGAGCTGGGCAACCAGGCCATTCAAATGGCGCTGGATAATCCAGAGAGGTACTAGAAAGCAATTTACAGATTTGGACCGCTGTATCAAGTAGAACTTTCCGTCAAATTTATGATTTGTCTTAGTACAATGACTAGATAATCCAAATTATCGAAGAAGAATATTGAAGAAAAATAAAGATATTTTGTTGGAGTAAATGGTGCTTTTTAATAACAATTCTCGAGAAAGTTATTTAAAAATGTTTTCAACAGTAAACAATTTCATATAGTAAGATAATAATTTAAATATTTTACAAACTGGGCTTGGTGAAGCTAAAATAAATTAAGTGTAATTCAATATTAGTTAATAAGGATCGAAAATAAAAAAGAATAAAAACTTTTATAAGAAAAGAGCAATAAATGTTGATCTTTCTAAAGAAGTGTCAAAAAAAGAGAAGTCACACGCTAGAGTCATTTTATTTATTAACTTTCTTTCAAATGTGCTTAAATCTTGGGTCACGATTTTCTTCAACAAAATCAGCTTCGAACTATTTTTGCATCCACATAGAAGCACTTTTCTTTATGTTTTTTTAAATTTATTTAACATTTCTTCGGCCCTGTTTGGAAATATTTAAATTTTTATCGTTTGTTGACAATATTCTAAACATTTTTTGAAATATGACTACTTGATATTTTCTTTAATTGAAGCTTTCCTATTTTGAACGATTTGTTATTTTAGATTCGTTCTAAAACCCCAGCGAGAAGGAGGCGGCAATAACGTCTACGGGGAGGAGGTGAAAACGGCGGTGGAAAAAATGAAAAATAGCAAGGAGCGCACAGCGTGGATCCTGATGGAGCGAATAGAGCCCCCTTTATCGAAAAATTATATTATCAGGGCGGGCGAATCGTTTCCGCCGCCGTTGGTGGATATCGTCTCAGAGCTAGGAATATTTGGAGTTCTGATTGGGTAAACTTTTCCATTCGTTTAATTTTGTATGAAAAGGGCATTAGGACTTATTACACTTACAGTCTTGCGGGATCTTGTTAGGACGCGTTAATTGAGCGTTCCAAATGGTACGCAAAGAACGTTTGTCATTAAGAATGCCTTTACGATTGAGTCAATTCTACATGATTGAACACATTCTCGTTCAAAGTAATAATTTTGCATTTAGATCGATACTTTTTCACGCGTGATTTGAACTGCGGGCGCAAAACCTGGGGAAAGGGTGTAAGTGTAAAAGCCCCTATTTGGAATCCCAATAACAAGAAACGCTTCGTTTTAGCTTTTAACGTTTGGGTTACAGTAAATTGTGCTTTAAAAAGTTTTGCATAAAATAATCACTGTGGTTTTTTTGCAGCGATTCCGAGAAAATATTCGTTAATAAGCAAGTGGGGCATATGCTGAGATCAAAGACCTCGTCTGCCAATGAGGGTGGAGTGGCCGCTGGCGCCGGTGCTTTGGATAGTCCGTTTTTAATTGATTAACACACACAGATTCTAGTCCGCATTTATTTTATTTGTAACTATATTAAGGTGCAATTAGAAGAATTTTATATTGATGAGTTTTATTACCATTTGTAATAGTCGAGTTGTTGTCATTTGCATGAATCAAAGTGGTCGAGTACTCTAATCTTCTCGAATTCTGCCTCAATGTCGTATTTGCTGAAA
The DNA here is from genome assembly GCA_028583605.1 of Dastarcus helophoroides. Lineage (NCBI taxonomy): Eukaryota > Metazoa > Arthropoda > Insecta > Coleoptera > Bothrideridae > Dastarcus > Dastarcus helophoroides. The sequence continues at coordinate 15,565,584 of CM053337.1, read as the reverse complement.
ATAAATCAATAAATGAATAGTGGGGAAATTCTCTTTGTGGCAGATGGACGGATACAAAAGTGAGATTATAAGGGTTCCATTTTGTCCTTTTAATGTATGGAGCCATAAAAAATTGAAAAAAGCGGAGGCAAGATTTCCCATTATCAAATCAATTCATTCACTCAATTGCGAAAGCAGACTGGAAACAACTATATAAATTTGTAGTTAAAATTTCAGTATTCAGAATATCTGTTAAAGAAGTTTTACGATTGAAATCGAATTGTTTAAAAAATGATGTACGTACATTTTGAGTTTAAAGTCCATACTTTGAAAACAGTTCAAATTTAAGGGTAATTCAAATTGTAAGATCACATAAAACGTTTGACTTCAAAAGGTTTGGAATTGGAGTTCTGAATTTTGAGAAAAAAACAACAAAAATTAAATCTTAAGACTAGGAATTTCAAGAAAAGCAAGAATTGCAAAATAGATCTTAGCTGAATGACAATTTTTTTTAAGTTTAATCCATTCGCAAAGGGCAGATTTATTATGACTTCAAAGCATTGCGAGTAGGATGCGGAATTTACGAATTAAATGTCAAAACCTCAGAACTTACTCGTAGAATGCCTTATATAGATTCCGACGTGGGAGCATGTAAAAGTAGAAGAATAGGAAACCACCCACGGTGGTACCAATGGCACTTTTCAGCATATTTTTCATGGCGAATTTGAGGGCCATTCCATGCATATTCGGTTTGCTAAGTCTTGGTTTTTCGGTGCTCATCTTAAACCAAACAATACACTTTTTTTTACTCAATTTGAAGCAGTACGTACCTTAAGCTTGAATTATTTTCTCTCGCAACGTTTTCAGACAAATGTGACAATTTTTTGACGTATGCTGAATTGTGGTTTCGTTGCAAAGCGATTATCTCATCAGCTATTCTTTGGAAGATTTTGTTTACACAATTTTTTTAATTTTAACTTACCGAGCTAAATTGTGTACGATTCAAGGTGTCAGTCGATAAAGATCTAAAAAAATTGAAATACGAATCTTGTCCCCCTGAAACCAAGAAAGATTTGTATTTCAATTTTTGATGATAACCAAGGACTAGTCCGTTCTACCAAAAAAAGGTCTGAACGTGAAAAAAACAGTCAGAGATTAAATTAGGAAAGATAAGACTTTAAAGGGAGGCAAAGCTTATTATATTTAACAACCAGCTAAATACCCGTACAGCACCTAAATCAAAAAGATGTCTTAAAGATATCATTTTAGCGATATCTTTAAGAGACACAGAAATGTTAACATTTAGATAACTTTTTTTAGTCGTCAGATTATTGACATCTAACAGATTCTATAAGATGCTTTTAGGATGAGAAATCTTTATGTTAACATAATGTTAACTTTCTGACAATATTCTGTCAGATTCTAAAAAATGATGAGCTCTTTAAGAGAGCTTATTACTGAGCGGGTATTCGCTTCCTTAAGATATGTTATTGGTTGCGTTTACTTCGCATTTGATTTTGTTTAACACCAATTTAATTGCCCCTTTTTCAATAAATTGAATCGCTAAATCCCATAATAACTTGAAACGAAATGAAATTTAAAAAATACAAAGCCAAGGTTGGGGAGTTGTTTATTAAATAAATTGTTCCTCGTTACTTGTCTTTTAATTTCTTTTCGCTGTTCAAGCTTTGGCTTTTCTCTAAAAAATGATGAAAGAACTGAGATGAACTACAGAAAAGTTAAATTATCATTCCTGAAACTGAATTTTATTTTAAAAAATTAATCAAAACGTTAATTTGTTGTGATTAATTTGGAAGAAAGAAAATTTAATCTTCTTTAGTGTATTGGTGGCTTAGTTGGTATTAACATTTGTGGTTGATTATTTTTGTTTCTTTAAACTCGTTATTTTTGGAAAAATCATAGTGAAAAAGCATCAGGAAAATTAAATTTCTTTGTCCCTCTCTCAGATTAGTTAACATCATCAAAGGTACCAAACCTGTGGGTGGAAAAATAATTATATTTCAAGGATCACGTCTTAAATGATCTGTTTCTTGCTAATTACAGCATGTGGACAATAATATTCATGTAACAGGCCGGCGTATGAATCAATTATATAAATAAGGGACACATAATTGCAAAATGATATAGTTGACGCGAATCGTGTCAAAGGTGATGCACTGAATAGTTTGTTATTGCATCTTGACTGTTTTTCTCCAGTAGTGCCCAAGGCGACTCCATCTTCGCCTCCTTAGTTCAAATCGACCGAAATATGGAAAAATATCAATTTTTTTTAAAGGTTTCGCTCGCGTTCTACATTTTTTTCTTTGGGGAAGGTGTCTCACTTGAAGATGGTAAGTTAATTCGTATTTTATCCGACCAAACGTTTTTTATACATTTTTGTCTGTAATTTGCATGCAAAATTTGAATTTGAATTTTTCCGGCCGAAAACAGAAAAGAGGTTCACTTTTGGGATAAACGTCAGAGTTTTGAGGAAACAACTAGAAATAAGTCTGACCGAGTAATGGGATTTAAAAATTAGATTTTATTTTTAAATCCAATTACTTGGTCAGACTTATTTCTAGTTTTTTTCTCAGAACTCTAACGTTTATCCCAAAATTGAACCTCTTTTCTCTTTATTTTCGGCCGGAAAAATTTTTATCTCGAAATTTCGATCTTGAAGAATCCAAAATGTCGACATTTATTTTTAAATCTTTGAATTTATTTTCAAAATTTCGATTTTATTTTCAAGCTTCGCCTCCTACTATAGAAATGTTGCAATTTTTCGCAACATTCAACTTTTTGTCGACTCTTTCTCAAAATCTAATTTTCTAGAGACTTCAACTTGTTGCTGAAAATTCGCTTTTTTTTTCGAAATTAAGTCGTTCAATAGAAAAATGAAAAATTAGTTCTAAATTATCCCAAAATATAATAAATAACATAAAATATTGTTTGAACATTTCAACTTTTTGTGCACATTTGTGGATTATATTAAAAATTTGAATAAAAGTGAAAATGTCTCATAAAATTCGACTTTTTTTTTAAATTAACCGAAAATTCGACTTTATTTCTAAATCCGACGATGTGATAAGGCTTATTCTCAGTATTTTTCTCAAAACTTTAGGGTTTGACCCCTTTTTGGTCCCCAAATTTCGAATTTCAAAATTTCGACTTTCTCGAATTTTAACCAATTTTTCTTAAAATTCGACGTTTTGTCCGAAAATTCGACTTTATTTCTAAATCCGACGATGTGATAAGGCTTATTCTTAGTATTTTTCTCAAAACTTTGAGGTTTGTCCCCTTTTTGGTCCCCAAATTTCGAATTTCCAAATTTTGACTTTCTCAAATGTTAACCAATTTTTCTTAAAATTCGACGTTTTGTCCGAAAATTCGACTTTATTTTTAAATCCGACGATATAATAAGGCTTATTCTTAGTATTTTTCTCAAAACTTTAGGGTTTGTCCCCTTTTTGGTCCCCAAATTTCGAATTTCGAAATGTCGACTTTCTCGAATTATAACCAATTTTTCTTAAAATTCGACGTTTTGTCCGAAAATTCGACTTTATTTTTAAATCCGACGATGTAATAAGGCTTATTCTTAGTATTTTTCTCAAACCTTTGAGGTTTGTCCCCTTTTTAGTCCTCAAATTTCGAATTTCGAAATTTCGACTTTAACCAATTTTTCTTAAAATTCGACGTTTTGTCCGAAAATTCGACTTTATTTCTAAATCCGACGATGTGATAAGGCTTATTTATAGTATTTTTCTCAAAACTTTAAGGTTTGTCCTCTTTTTGGTCCCCAAATTTCGAATTTCCAAATTTTGACTTTCTCAAATGTTAACCAATTTTTCTTAAAATTCGACGTTTTGTCCGAAAATTCGACTTTATTTTAAATCCGACGATATAATAAGGCTTATTCTTAGTATTTTTCTCAAAACTTTAGGGTTTGTCCCCTTTTTGGTCCCCAAATTTCGAATTTCCAAATTTTGACTTTCTCAAATGTTAACCAATTTTTCTTAAAATTCGACGTTTTGTCCGAAAATTCGACTTTATTTTTAAATCCGACGATATAATAAGGCTTATTCTTAGTATTTTTCTCAAAACTTTAGGGTTTGTCCCCTTTTTGGTCCCCAAATTTCGAATTTCGAAATGTCGACTTTCTCGAATTATAACCAATTTTTCTTAAAATTCGACGTTTTGTCCGAAAATTCGACTTTATTTTTAAATCCGACGATGTAATAAGGCTTATTCTTAGTATTTTTCTCAAACCTTTGAGGTTTGTCCCCTTTTTAGTCCTCAAATTTCGAATTTCGAAATTTCGACTTTCTCGAATTTTAACCAATTTTTCTTAAAATTCGACGTTTTGTCCGAAAATTCGACTTTATTTCTAAATCGGACGATGTAATAAGGGTTATTCTTAGTATTTTTCTCAAAACTTTGAGGTTTGTCCCCTTTTTGGTCTCCAAATTTCGAATTTCGAAATTTCGACTTTCTCGAATTTTAACCAATTTTTCTTAAAATTCGACGTTTTGTCCGAAAATTCGGCTTTATTTTTAAACCCGACGATGTAATAAGGCTTATTCTTAGTATTTTTCTCAAAACTTTGAGGTTTGTCCCCTTTTTAGTCCTCAAATTTCGAATTTTGAAATTTCGACTTTCTCGAATTTTAACCAATTTTTCTTAAAATTCAACGTTTTGTCCGAAAATTCGGCTTTATTTTTAAATCCGACGATGTAATAAGGCTTATTCTTAGTATTTTTCTCAAAACTTTGAGGTTTGTTCCCTTTTTGGTCCCCAAATTTGGAATTTCGAAATTTCGACTTTCTCAAAATTTAACCAATTTTTTTTTAATTCGACGTTTTGTCCGAAAATTCGACTTTTTTTCTAAATCTGACGATGTGATAAGGCTTTTATTGCTATTGTTCTCACAACTTTCAGGTTTGTCCCCTTTTTGATCCCCAAATTTCGAATTTTGAAATTTCGACTTTCTCGAATTTTAAACAATTTTTCTTAAAATTCGATGTTATGTCCGAAAATTCGACTTTATTTCTAAATCTGACGATGTGATAAGGCTTATTCTTAGTATTTTTCTAAAAACTTTGAGGTTTCTCCCCTTTTTGGTCCCCAAATTTCGAATTTCGAAATTTCGACTTTCTCAAACTTTAACCAATTTTTTTTTAATTCGACGTTTTGTCCGAAAATTCGACTTTGTTTCTAAATCTGACGATGTGATAAGGCTTTTCTTGGTATTGTTCTCACAACTTTCAGGTTTGTCCCCTTTTTGATCCCCAAATTTCGAATAACGAAATTTCGACTTTCTCGAATTACGAAATTTCGACTTTCTCGAATTTTAATCAATTTTTCTTAAAATTCGACGTTTTGTCCAAAAATTCGACTTTATTTCTTAATCGGTCGATGTAATAAGGCTTATTTTTAGTATTTTTCTCAAAACTTTGAGGTTTGTCCCCTTTTTGGTCCCCAAAGTTCGAATTTCGAAATTTCGACTTTCTCGAATTTTAACCAATTTTTCTTAAAATTCGACGTTTTGTCCAAAAATTCGACTTTATTTTTAAATCCGACGATGTCATAAGCCTTATTCTTAATATTTTTCTCAAAACTTTGAGATTTGTCCCCTTTTTGGTCCCCAAATTTCGAATTTCAAAATTTCGACTTTCTCGAATTTTAACCAATTTTTCTTAAAATTCGACGTTTTGTCCGAAAATTCGACTTTATTTGTAAATCCGACGATGTGATAAGGCTTTTTCTTAGTATTTTTCTCAAAATTTAGCCAAAATTTGGTCCCCAAATTACGAATTTTATTTCAAAATTTGTCTTCGTAAAATTTCGATTTATTTTCCAAAGATTGCCTTTTTTTGAAAATAATTTATCCCCAAACTTTGCAAATTTTGGCTTTCTCTGGAAAATTACAACAACCATGTTCCAAATTTCGGCTTTATTTTCGAAATTTTATTGAAAATTCGACTTTCTCGAGTTTTATCCAATTTTTCTTAAAATTCGACCTTTTGTCCGGAAATTTGACTTTATTTCAAAATCCGACAATGTGATAAAGCTCGTTTTTAGCATTTTTCTCAAAATTTTGACGTTCATCCCAAAATTTAGCTTTTTTGTACCCAAATTTCGAATCTATTTTCAAAATTCGTTTCGAAAATTTCGACTTTTTTTCAAAGTTTGTCTTTTTCTAAAATTATTTTACTCCCAAACTTTCCAAATTTTAGCTTTCTCTAGAAAATTACAACCGTTTTCCAAATGTCGACTTTTTTTTTCGAAATTTTAACCTATTTTCGAAATTTCGATTTTCTCAAGTTTTACCGAATTTTTCTTAAAATTCGACCTTTTGTCCGAAAATTTGACTTTATTTCTAAATCTGACAATGTGATAAGGCTCGTTCTTAGTATTTTTCTCAAAATTTTGGCATTCGTCCCAAAATTTAGCCTTTTGGTCACCAAATTTCGAATTTTGTTTCAAAATTCGTCTCCAGAAATTTTCGACTTTTTTCCAAAGTTTGTCTTTTTCTAAAAATATTTTGTCCCCAAATTTTTCGAATTTTGGCTTTCTCTGGAAAATTACAACCGTTTTCCAAATTTGGTCTTTTTTTTCGAAAATTTAACCTGTTTTCGAAATTTCGACTTCCTCAAATTTTATCCAATTTTTCTTAAAATTCGATCTTTTGTCCGAAAATTTGACTTTATTTCTAAATCTGACAATGTGATAAGGCTCGTTCTTGGTATTTTTCTCAAAACTTTGACGTTCGTCCCAAAATTTAGCCTTTTGGTAACCAAATTTCGAATTTTATTCCAAAATTCGTCTTAGAAAATTTCGACTTTTTTTTCAAAGTTTGTCCTTTTTTGAAAATATTTTATTCCCAAAACTTTCCAAATTTTGGCTTTCTGTGGAAAATTACAACCGTTTTCCAAATTTTGACTCTTTTTTCGAAATTTCATTTTTCCAATTCAATTCCAATTTTTTATAAGTTTGACCTTTTGAAAATTTAGACTTTTAAAATCTGAGTCCTTCTTCTATCGAAACTTCTACTATTTTAAAAATCGACCTTTTCTGCGTCCAGAAATTTTGATATTTTCCCCGAAACTGTTTTTCCCAAGATGTCGCCCCAAAATACATTTATTTTCTTATTAGTTCGAATTTTTAATAAAAAAAGTCAAATTTCAGCAAACATATTTTTATGCTTCAAATATCGAGACAAAATTTTTTGCAAATTTCAACTTTTGTTTTTAAATTCGTGTTTTCGTGAAATTTCGAATTTTTCTCAAAATCAATCTTGTTTGAAATATCTGCGATAATATTAGAATTAGACAGAGAATTAATATTTTTGGAAATCTCCAGAAAAACGGAAATATCAACTTTTGTTTCCAAATTAGTCTTTTTTTTATTAAATTTGGTTTACTTCTTGCGGGATTGGACCGTGCCAAAGAACTATTAAAAGTGTTTTAGTAGTTCTTTGACACGGTCCAATCCCGGAAGACGTATATCCTGTACTGACTCTGGCCGTGGAAGCCTTCGTTATCAATTTTGGTTTATTATTTGTTGATCGATTTTTAAAGAATGTTAATGCTATTCTTAAATTAGGCTGAAAATACGATTTTCTCTGTCAAACTCAACTTTTGTTTTTAAATTCGTCCTTTTCGTCAAATTTTCGAATTTTTCTCAAAGTCAATCTTTATTGAAATATCTGCAATATTCTTAGAATTAGACAGGAAATTAATAATTTTGGGAAAATCTCTAGAAAGACGGAACTTTTGTTCCCAAATTCGTCTTTTTCTTTTCATTTTGGTTTATTATTTGTTGATCCATTTTTTTAAAATGTCAACGCTATTCTCAAATACGAAAATACGATTCTCTCTGTCAAATTCAGGTCGACTTCTTTCTGTATTTCAAAATTTCGAAATGTCAAATTTAGATAAAATGTTCAAGGTGAATTCGACACAAATTTCGACTAATTTCTCGAGTGCTTTTTCGAAAAAAAAATAGATTTTTTTTAATTCAACGTTGTAAAAATGTTAACTCGATTTTCTCTATCAGATGTCTCTGTCAGATTTCTCTGTCAGATTTGAAATACAGAAAGAAGTAAATCTTTTTGTATTTCAAAGTTTCGAAACATCGAACATTTTCTTCAAATGTAGATAAAATTTTCAAGACAACAATTTCGACACAAATTTCGACTAATTTCTTGACTGCTTTAAAAAAAATCATTAATTTTTATTCAAGTAAATATGTTAACGCGTTTTCCAAAATGTTCCTTTTCATCGAAATTTTGATTTTATCGACAAACTCAACCTGTTTTTGGAAATGTTGACCACTTTACCGAAATACGGTTTTTTTTTCGAAATTTCGAGTTTCCAAAATTCGTTTACTTTGTCATAATTTGACGTTCCCCTAGAAATAATATCGACTTTTTCGAAGCTTCAGTTTTTTTTCCAAACTTTCATCTTGAATTTTGGACATTTTTGTTAAAAATTCCTCTTTCTTTCGTAATTTAGCCAGATTTTTTCCACATTTCAGTTGAAGAGTTCGTCTTGTTTTAAATGAGACGACTAGATTTTGTTTCTCAAAATTTCGCTTTTTATCGAAGGTCGCAAAATTGGCTTTTTATCGAAGGTCGCAAAATTCGCTTTTTATCGAAGGTCGCAAAATTCGCTTTTTATCGAAGGTCGCAAAATTCGCTTTTTATCGAAGGTCGCAAAATTCGCTTTTCTTTTCAATGTTAAGTTTTCTCCACACAATTTACTATTGTTTTCTCGAAATTTCGGTGTTTTTTCCTAAAAATTGTGAAATTCGTTTTCAATATTATGCTTTATTTTTGGAAAGTTTTCAGTTTATTTTTCGAAAATTTTTACATTGCAACCTTTGTTGTGTTTTTTAATTTTTCTTGGTTTCAGGGGACAAGTTCTGTGTTTCAATTTTTGAAGATAACCAAGGACCAGTCCGTTCCATCAAACATTTTTCTTGGTAAACAAATTTTAGTTTTTGCAAAATTTATTTAAACATTTATAATGTTGGGAGCATTATCCAGTTTAGAATGGAGGCGTAATCGGTGTGAAAATTTTCAAGGTTTTACGCAGAGACTGTTTTACGTTTCAGATTTTTCAGAACTTTGAAACAGATGGAGCAATTGATAAAGAGGTGATGTCATCGAGCAAAAGATTTACTTTTTATTTTCTTAATTATTTATGACTTGCCGGGTCTTTTAATCTATCGCATGTTTAATAATAATGGCGATGTTATTAGCTAATTAACACGTCGAACATTACGCTAATTTTACATGGTTTGTTTCCACTATTAGCATGAATTTGAGCTCATAACATTTGGCGTATTTCTATACACATGAGATGGTTCTTAAATAAGTTCCAAAATTTTTGATGAAGTCTTAAATTTGGTTTTTGAGTTGGAAAATATCTCAAAAAATTCGGTTTATTTTGTGGAAGTTTACCAAGTGTATCAAACGGTGTCAATTTTGAAGGAGTAACTTTTTTTGGTGGAACGCACTGGTCCTTGGTTGTCTTCAAAAATTGAAATACAAATCTTCGTCCCCTGAAATCAAGAAAGATTAAAAACACAACAAAGGTTGCTCTAACTCGTTTCGATAGCTATTATTTCAGAGAGATACAGAATAACTTTTAAAAACATTTAATAATAACTTTTGAATGTGTTGAAAAATTGATGGCTCCAAGGTGATATTGATTGATAGAGAAACTGTGGACAACTTCAACGAGTGTCGTATCCAAAAAATCTAATATTTTACAGTCTTCTTGGTCATATGCAAATAGAATGCAACCTAGACTGCGGTATGCAGCCCTTCAAACATCTATAGTGCATCATCGGTAGCCAATCTACCAACGGTTGAACCACAAACGTTTAGCAAAGCGGTTGTTCTCTAAGAACGGTCCAGAAGACTACAATTTGATCCCTGAGGTTCCTCGTACCCAGCAAGAACCAAAAACAATTCTAGTAAAATATTTAACAATACTCATTAATTTTTTTTGTTTGTTAAGCTAACAACGTTTTAATTTTGTTGAGAGTATCATTCATATTTCAAATTTTGCATCAGATTTCAAATTTTAGGTCAGATTTCAAATTTTAGGTCAGATTTCATATTTTAGATCAGATTTCCGATTTCAGGTCTTGCGGAGCAGCTTCAAACCACCATTGAAGGGGGAGGATTCATGTTAATTATTCAGAAAAATCAATCTGTAACAACTCCAGAAGATTCGACAGAAGCCATCATGCATATTTTCAAAGGCAAACGTACCCTTTCAGTTATAGAAGATAGAACTAAAAAGCAGAGGCAAGGTGGGTATTTTATTACATAAAAACTTCCCCTAGGCACCAAATGTTGAGCTTGATAATCAGTTTAATTCAAGAGAGATGACTATTTCTGACAGTAAATCAGATCTCGTTTTCTGACATGTGAAGAATCAAGACTGGAATATTCAGCAAACGTTAAGGCTAATATGTCAACCTTTTCCTTGGAGGCAGTAGCAATATTGCTATTTTCATCGAGTAAAGGTGGAAAATTTGAAGGTGTAAAATTCTTTCCAATCGACTTTCCAAATCCCCAAAAGGACCTGGAACAGTTCGAACAGTTGATAAGCCTCTGGCGCATTTTACGATCAAAAGAAATCACCTTTTGCCTCGTACTTCGTACTAAAAATCAAAAGTGCGTTATGCTCAGTGTTGATGAAAAGCTGAAGAAGCTGAGAAAAAAGATGATAATATAAATCTTGTTCCTTGAAACCAAGAAAAATTAAAAAGTACAACAATAGTTTTAGTGGAACGGACTGGTCTTTGGTTATCTTCAAAAATTGAAATACAGAACTTGTCCCCTGAAACCAAGAATGATTAAAAAACCCACAGCAACCTTTGTTGTGTTTTTTAATCTTTCTTGGTTTCAGGGGACAAGTTCTGTATTTCAATTTTTACAACAATAGTTGCTCTTTTGTTGCTCTCTTCTTGTGGTTTTTAGTCTTTCTTGGTTTCTGGGAAGAAGATGTGTTCTTCAATTTTTGAAGATAACCAAAGACCAATCCGTTCCACTAAAAGAGATGACAACTGATGAGATAAAATTAGTAAATTTTCTTTCAGTGTTTTTAGAAGTTGCTGAAGGTACGATCGCTAATCAGTATTATGCAGAACAATATCTGGATGATGATTTATCAATTCAGTCATTAATTCTGAAAATGGACCAGAAAGAATCCGGGACGAGCATCAATTTGTACATAAATTGCATTTTACATAATTCTGCCTACTTACCTGAAAGTATTAAATATTTATTTAACTTGGATGATGACTCCTGACATCAAATTGGTGAGTCAGTTGATATTTACACGTTTTTTTAGATACATAAACAAAATGGTCATATTTATCGTTGTATATAGATACATTTTACACAATTCCCAATTATTTGCCTACAATTGAAATAGATTTTAAAAATTGAAAAGTAATACTACTTCCAGTGGGGGAAATCTGACCATTTTAAACTTTCTTTTCTTTCTTAAATCATTCTATGTTTCTCAATAAATATCTTCTTTGAAAACCTCTAGACGAACTCTAGAAAAACCACAAAGGAAACAAGATATTAAAGAATTAAATATGTTATGGTTCATTTCAGTATGTAGCTGATGGTTATAACATCAGGATAAAAAATGAGGGAGACTCTGACGTGCCCTTGAACGAGAAAAATTGCTCTAAAGATGCGTTGGATTCAGGTGGACTCGAAGTCACCCCGGTACACATCAGGAGAACTGTTAGGGATTACCCTGATATTTCTGACAACAGAATTGACCAAATACCTCTCCAGTCTAACATTTATGGTTATGGAGGAGGTAAGATGTCAAAATTGAAGATGCTACAACGAATTTTGAAACTCCACAAAAGGCAGAATTAAAAAGGTCTAGTTTAAAACATGCAACGAATCTGATCAGTGCATTTATTTTCCCTTGGAATTCTATCTACTTCCAGATAGAAGAAAGAAGAAGAAAGCTTCTATCTGGAAGCAGATAGAATTCCAAGGGAAAATGAATGCACTGATCAGATTCGTTGCATGTTTTAAACTATCTGCTTCCAGATAGAGGCTTTCTACAAATCCTGCTATGGAATCTAGATAGAAGAAAGCTTCTATCTGGAAGCAGATAGAGGCTTTCTACAAATCCTGCTATGGAATCTAGATAGAAGAAAGCTTCTATCTGGAAGCAGATAGAATTCCAAGCGAAAATGAATGCACTGATCAGATTCATTGCATGTTTTAAACTATCTGCTTCCAGATAGAAGCTTTCTACAAATCCTGCTATGGAATCTGAAACAAAAATCTCTTCTGTCTCCCTCTCTGTATTTCTTTTCCCACCTCTTACGTTCTAATTCATTATATCTGTCAAAAGACTAACTATTCTACTCCTTCTTTCACTCCCGCTTTGTTTTTACTTTCTCATTCTAACGCTTTTGGTAATTTTGTTCTTGATGAAAAATTTCATGACCAGAGAAATGGTAAACATTTATGATAAATCACTGGCAGACTTCTTTACTCCCAAAGTAAATCATGGAGTCTTCGATTTTAAAACTAATTAAAGTATCGATGAAAGCAATGTTTGGTTTTTAGATGGTACCATAGCAGCCCTGAACAGATTAATTACTGCCACGAACTACGTTCTCCGTAGAGTAGAAGAGCACCAAGCCGTCACTCATGAACTAAAAAGACTTATAGAAGAATGCAAACTTTGCAAACAAGGACCATGTCCAATAACTGTACCGACCTGCCAAACCCATCCTCCGCGATGCTACCCAGGGGTAAGATGCCACGACACCGCCAAAGGCCCAAGATGCGGAACTTGCCCCGAAGGCATGACCGGAGACGGTTACAACTGCCGACAACGCGATACGTGTTCACCTCCTTGCTACTCCAATGTTCGTTGCTACCAAACAACCACAGGACCCCGTTGCGGTCCTTGCCCAAACGGAATGACCGGTAACGGCTACCAATGTCGCCCTCTTCGTTCCTGCTCCGACATCCGATGCTACCCAAGCGTACAATGTTACGAAATGTCTTCAGGCGCACGCTGTGGTCCTTGTCCGGCTGGTATGACCGGTGATGGGGTCAAGCTGTCGACCTCATAATACTTGTTCGAGCGTGAGGTGTTATCCGGGGGTTCGCTGCTACGAAACTAGCTCTGGACCGAGGTGTGGCCCTTGTCCATCTGGGATGACCGGTGATGGTTACAGCTGCCGCTATCAGCGCTCCTGCTCGAGCGTTAGGTGCCACCCTGGGGCTCAATGTTACGAGACGTCCTCCGGCCCGCGCTGCGGCCCTTGCCCCAGCGGTTACACCGGCGATGGATACGTATGCGTCCCATCAGGTAATTTGGATTGCATATGATGTTTTTTTTTTGGTGAAACAAACTGGTCCTTGGTTATCTCCAAATATAGAAATACAAATCTTGTCTCTTCTCTTCTCTTCTCTTCTCTTCTCTTCTCTTCTCGTCTCGTCTCGTCTCTTCTCTTCTCTTCCTTCTCTTCTCTTCTCTTCTCTTCTCTTCTCTTCTCTTCTCTTCTCTTCTCTTCTCTTCTCTTCTCTTCTCTTCTCGTCTCGTCTCCCGTCGTCTCTTCTCGTCTTTTCTCTTCTCTTCTCGTCTCTTCTCGTCTCTTCTCTTCTTTTCTCTTCTCTTCTCTTCTTTTCTCTTCTCGTCTCTTCTCTTCCTATCTCATCTTTTCTCTTTACATTTCTTCCCGTCTTATCTCTTCTCTTCCCATCTCTTCTCTTCCCATCTTTTCTCTTCTCTTCTCTTCTCTTCTCTTCTCTTCTCTTCTCTTCTCTTCTCTTCTCTTCTCTTCTCTTTTCTTCTCTTCTCTTCTCTTCTCTTCTCTTCTCTTCTCTTCTCTTCTCTTCTCTTTCCTTTCCATCTCTTCCCTTCCCATCTCATCTTTTCTCTTCACATTTCTTCCCTTCTGATCTCTTCTCTTCCCATCTTAACTCTTCTTTTCCCATCTCTCCTCTTCCCATCTTTTCTCTTCCCTTTCTACCTCTTCTTTTCCTAGCTCTTCTCTTTCCATCTTTTCTGCTCCCATCTCATCTCTTCTCTTCTCGTCTAATATGTTCTTTTTCTACCTCTTCTCTTTCCTTTCCATTTCTTCCCTTCCCATCTCATCTCTTCTCTCCCCATCTTATCTTCTCTCTTCCCATTTATTCTCTTTGGATCTTTTCTCTTCCCGTCTCATCTCTTCTCTTCCCGTCTTATCTCTTCTCTTCCCATCTCTTCTCTGCTCTTCTCTTCTCTTCTCTTCTCTTTTCTTCTCTTCTCTTTTCTTCTCTTCTCTTCTCTTCTTTTCTCTTCTCTTCTCTTCTCTTCTCTTCTCTTCTCTTCTCTTCTCTTCTCTTCTCTTCTCTTCTCTTCTCTTCTCGTCTCGTCTCGTCTCTTCTCTTCTCTTCCCGTCTCATCTCTTCTCTTCCCGTCTTATCTCTTCTCTTCCCATCTCTTCTCTTCCCATCTTTTCTCTTCTCTTCTCTTTCCTTTCCATCTCTTCCCTTACCATCTCATCTCTTCTCTCCCCATCTCATCTTTTCTCTTCCCATTTATTCTCTTTTGATGTTTTCTCTTCCCGTCTCATCTCTTCTCTTCCCGTCTTACCTCTTTTCTTCCCATCTCTTCTCTTCTCTTCTCTTCTCTTCTCTTCTCTTCTCTTCTCTTCTCTTCTCTTCTCTTCTCTTCTCTTCTCTTCTCTTCTCTTCTCTTCTCTTCTCTTCTCTTCTCTCCATCTCTTCTCTTCTCTTCTCTTCTCTTCTCTTCTCTTCTCTTCTCTTCTCTTCTCTTCTCTTCTCTTCTCTTCTCTTCTCTTCTCTTCTCTTCTCTTCTCTTCTCTTCTCTTCTCTTCTCTTCTCTTCTCTTCCTTCTCTTCCCTTCTCTTCCCTTCTCTTCCCTTCTCTTCCCTTCTCTTCCCTTCTCTTCCCTTCTCTTCTCTTCTCTTCTCTTCTCTTCTCTTCTCTTCTCTTCTCTTCTCTTCTCTTCTCGTCTCTTCTCTTCTTTTCTCTTCTCTTCTTTTCTTTTCTCTTCTCTTCTCTTCTCGTCTGTTCTCGTCTCTTCTCTTCTCTTCTCTTTTTTCCTCTTCTCTTCTCGTCTCTTTTCTTCCCATCTCATCTCTTCTCTTCCCATCTCATCTTTCCTCTTCACATTTCTTCTCTTCTCATCTCTTCTCTTCCCATCTCATCTCTTCTCTTCCCGTCTTATCCCTTCTCTTCCCATCTCTTCTCTTCCCATCTTTTCTCTTCTCTTCTGTTCTCTTTTCTTCTCTTTCCTTTCCATCTCTTCCCTTACCATCTCATCTCTTCTCTTCCCATCTTATCTCTTCTTTTCCCATCTCTCCTCTTCCCATCTCATCTCTTCTCTTCCCATCTCTTCTCTTCCCTTTCTACCTCTTCTCTTCTTTTCCTAGCTCTTCTCTTTCCATCTTTTCTCCTCCCATCTCATCTCTTCTCTTCTCGTCTAATATGTTCTTTTCCTACCTCTTCTCTTTCCTTGCCATCTCTTCCCTTCCAATCTCATCTCTTCTCTCCCCATCTCATCTTTTCTCTTCCCATTTATTCTCTTTTGATCTTTTCTCTTCCCGCCTCATCTCTTCTCTTCCCATCTTATCTCTTCTCTTCCCATCTCCTCTCTTCTCTTCTCTTTTCTTCTCTTCTCTTCTCTTCTATTCTCTTCTCTGCTCTTTTCTTCTGTTCCCTTCTCTTCTCTTCTCTTCTCTTCTCTTCTCTTCTCTTCTCGTCTCTTCTCTTCTCTTCTCTTCTCTTCTCTTCTCTTCTCTTCTCTTCTCTTCTCGTCTCTTCTCTTCTCTTCTCTTCTCTTCTCTTCTCTTCTCTTCTCTTCTCTTCTCTTCTCTTCTCTTCTCTCCTCTTCTCTTCTCTTCTCTTCTCTTCTCTTCTCTTCTCTTGGAAGAAAAGACAAGAAATGAGTAGAATGGAGAATGAGCTTAAGATCCTTAGAATTTGAGTACCTTTTAATTGACTTGCCACCCAAAGAACGACAGATGTATTATGTAACAAAGCAGTTATTTCTGCCACTCGCTAACTTTGCTAGAATCTTGTTGAAGTTCTGAAATTCACCAAAATCTATTTTTCATTAAAATAATTTATCTTTTAAATGTCATCTCTCGTATCTGGTTGAATTGTTGTTTCTCGCATCTGGTCGAGTTGTATTGTTTCTTTTGCAGATTATCGGACTTAACAAGAGATGGCAGCTGGATACAGAGGAGCTGGAAGGCACCAATTAAAATCTTGTAGTTATAATATTTCTGGAATTAGCGCAGTACTAACCATTAAGTAAAAGCTTTGGACAGTTATTAAATAAAAATTTGGCAATTTTTGAGTGTTATTTTTTCTTGAGATTTCCTAAGATATCACACATTCTTTGCTTCACTTAAAGTTTGAAATTGCAACGTTTGATCCTCCTTTGAGCTTCTTTTTTCAGCTTGTTTAACATTTCTATTTCGGCTTTCTGCTTCAGCTTCCTGCATCAGCTTTCTACTTCAGTTATCTGGTTCAGTTTCACGTTTTAGTTCCTCCTTCAGTTTTCTGCTCCAATTTTTTGCGCGACTTTCTGATTTAGCTTCAGGCCTTAGCTTCCTGGTTCAAGGTTCTGTCTTAACACCTTATATCAGATTCCTGTTGTAGCTTTTGTTTCAGCTTCCTACTTTCCCTTATGCCTCAGATGTCCTATTTTAAACTCCATTCAGCTCTCTATTTCAGTTTCTCACCTTTCTACTGGTTTCTGCTGGTTATGCTGCTTTTTCTGCTGGTTAGCGTCTTGCCTCAGATGTCCTATTTTAGATCCCATTCAGCTCACTGCTTCAGCTTCCTACTTCAGTTATCTGGTTCAGTTTTATGTTTTGGTTTCTCCTTCAGTTTCATAATTTAACTTCTTGCATCTGTTTCCTGTTTTCACTGATGTTTTAGCTTCTTGGTTTAGCTTGTTGTCTCGGATTTTCTATTTTAAACTTCAATCACTCACTTGTGTCAGTTTTGCGCTTCAGCTTTCTACTTCAATTATCTCATCTCTTCTCTTTCCATATTTTTTTTTTACCCTATCTCTTTTTTCCCATCTAATCTCTTCCGATCTTATCTCTTCTCTTTCCATCTCTTTTCTTTTCTTCTCATCTCTTGGCTTCGCATCTCTTCTCTTCTCTTCTCTTCTCTTCTCTTCTCTTCTCTTCTCTTCTCTTCTCTTCTCTTCTCTTCTCTTCTCTTCTCTTCTCTTTTCTTCTCTTCTCTTCTCTTCTCTTCTCTTCTCTTCTCTTCCCTTCTCTTCTCTTCTCTTCTCTTCTCTTCTCTTCTTTTTTCTTGTCTTCCCTTTCCATCTAATCTCTTCTCTTCTCTTCCCATTTTTTTTCTTCCCTTCCCATCTCTTTTCTTCCCTTCCCATCTCTTCTCTAAGCTTTCAATCTCTTCTTTTCCCATCTAATCTCTTCCGATCTTATTTCTTCTCTTTCCATCTCTTATCTTTTCTTTCCATCTCTTATCTTTTCTTTCCATCTCTTCTCTTTCCATCTCTTCACTTCATGTCTGATCTTTTCTCTTCCCATCCCTTCTCTTCTCTTCCCATCTCATCTCTTCCCATTTCATCTCGTCTCTTTCTATTTTATCTTTTCACTTCTCATCTCTTCTGTCCCCTTCCCACCTCTTCTCTTCCCATCTCATCTCTTCCCTTCCCATCTAATTTCTTTTTTTCCTATCTTTTCTCTTCCCTTTTCTTTCCATCTCTTCTCTTCCCATCTCTTCACTTCCCTTCTCATCCGTTCTCTTCCCCTCCCATCTCTTCTGTTCCCTTTCCATCTCTTCTCTTAGCTTTCAATCTCTTCTTTTCCCATCTCATCTCTTCCCATTTCATCTCTTTCTTTCCTATCTTACCTCTTCTCTTCCCTTCTTATTTCATCTCTTCCCATTTCAACTCTTCTCCTTCTATTCATTATCTGTTCCTTTCCCTTTTAATCTCATCTCTTCCCATTTCATCTCTTCTTTTCCTGTTTTTTTTCTTTTCCCTTCCCATCTCTTCTCTTCCCATCTTATCTTGTTCCTTCCAATCTAATTTCTGCTCTTCCTATCTTTTCTCTTCCCATCTCTTATTTTCTCTTTCCATCTCTTCCCTTCAGATCTCTCCTCTTCCCATCTCTTCTCTTTCCCTGCCATCTCTTCCGTTTCCATCTCTTCTCTTGCCTTCCCATCTTTTTATCCATCTCTTCTCTTCCCATTTAATCTCTTCTCTTATATTCCCATCTCTTCTCTCCCCATCTCATTTCTTCCAATCTCATCTCTTCTCTTCCCTTCCCATCTCTTCTCATTTCATCTTTTCCTTTTCCATTTAATTTCTTCTCTTCCTATCTTTTCTCTTTCCATCTTTTATCTTTTCGTTCCATCTCTTCTCTTCCCATCTCTTCTCTTCCCATCTCTTCACTTCACGTCTCATATTTTCTCTTCCCATCTCTTCTCTTCTCTTCCAATCTCATCTCTTCCCATTTCATCTCGTCTTTCTGTTTTATCTTTTCACTTCTCATCTTATCTATTCTTTTCCCACTTCTTCTCTTCCCACCTCTTCACTTTTCTTTCCATCTCTTCTATTCCTTCCCACCTCTTCTCTTCCCATCTCATTTCTTTCCTTCCCATCTAATTTCTTTCTTTTCTATCTTTTCTCTTCCCATCTCTTATCTTCTCTTTCCATCTCTTCTCTTCTCATCCCTTCACTTCCCTTCCCATCCCTTCTCTTCCCCTCCCATCTCTTCTGTTCCCTTCCCATTTCTTCTCTTTCCATCTCTTCTCTTCCCTTCCCATCTCTTATCTTCCCTTCCCATCTCTTTTTCCATCTCTTTTCTTTCCATTTAATCTCTTCTCTTTCATTCCCATCTCTTCTCTCCCGATCTCATTTCTTCCAATCTCATCTCTTCTCTTCCCTTTCCATCTCTTCTCATCTCATCTCTTCGCTTTCCATCTAATTTCTTCTCTTTTTATCTTTTCTCTTTTCATCTCTTATCTTTCCATCTCTTCTCTTCCCATCCCTTCTCTTCTCTTCTCTTCCTATCTCATCTCTTCCCATTTCATCTCGTCTCTTTCTATTTTATCTCTTCACTTCTCATCTCTTCTAACCCCTTCACACCTCTTCTCTTCCCATCTCATCTCTTCCCTTCCTATCTAATTTTTTTTCCTATCTTTTCTCTTCCCATCTCTTATCTTCTCTTTCCATCTCTTCTCTTCCCATCTCTTCACTTTCCTTTCCATCTCTTCTTCTCCCATCTCTCCTCTTTCCTTCCCATCTGTTCCTTTTCCATCTCTTCTCTTCCCTTCCCATCTCTTTTTCCATTTCTTCTATTCCCATTTAATCTCTTTTCTTTCATTACCATCTCTTCTCTCCCCATCTCATTTCTTCCAATTTCATCTCTTCTCTTCGCTTTCCATCTCTTCTCATCGCATCTCTTCCCTTTCCATCTAATTTCTTCTCTTTCTATCTTTTTTCTTTCCATCTCTTATCTTTTCTTTCCATCTCTTCTCTTTTCATCTCTTCACTTCACGTCTCATCTTTTCTCTTCCCATCTCTTCTCTTCCCTTGCCATCTCATATCTTACCATTTCATCTCATCTCTTTCTATTTTATCTTTTCACTTCTCTTCTCTTCCCACCTCTTCTCTTCCCATCTCTTCTATTTCCTTCCCATCTCTTCTCTTCCCATCTTATCTCTTCCCTTCCCATTTAATATCCTTTTTTCCTATCTTTTCTCTTCCATCTCTTCACTTCCCTTCCCATCGCTTCTCTTCCCCTCCCATCTCTTCTGTCCTCTTCCCATCTCTTCTCTTCCCATCTCATCTTTTCCTTTTTCATCTCTCCTCTTCCCTTACCATCTCTTCCCTTCCCACCTCTTCTCTTCCCATATCATCTTTTTCAATCTCATCTTTTCTCTTCCCTTTCCATCCATTCTCTTCCCATCTGATCTCTTTTAATCTCATCTTTTCTTTTCCCTTCCCATCTTTTTACTCCCATCTCATCTCTTTCCATCCTATCTAATTTCGTCTCTTCCTATCTTTTCTCTTCCCATCTTTTATCATCTCTTTTCATCTCTTTTCTTCCCATCTCTTCTCTTTCCATCTGTTCTCTTCCTATCTCTTCTCTTCTCATCGCTTCTCTACCCACCTCATCTATTCTCTTTCCATCTCTTCTCCGCTCTTCCGATCTTTTCACTTCCAATCTCTTCTCTTCCCATCTCATTTCTTCCCATTTTTATCTCTTCTCTTCCCTTCCTATCTCTTCTCTCCCCATCTCATTTCTTCAAATCTCATCTCTGCTCTTCCTATCTCTTCTCTTTCCATCTCTTCTCTTCCTATCTCTTCTCTTCCCATCTTTTGTCTTCTCTTTCCATCTCTTTTCTTCCCTTCTCGTCTCTTCTCTTATTTTTCCAGCTCATTTCTTCTGTTCTTATTTTATCTTTTCTCTTCCCATCTCTTCATATCTCATCTCTTCCCTTTCCATCTCACTTCTTTTCTTTCTATCTCTTCTCTTCCCACTTCTTCTCTTTTCATTTCCTCTTCTTTTCTCTCCCATCCCTTCAATTACTTAGTTCAGTTTTATGTTTCAGTTCCTCCTTCAGTTTGCTGTTTCAAATCTTAATAGTTTCATGCTTCAAGTTTCCATTTTAGCTTCGGGCTTCGGTTTTCTGGTTCAATTATCAGCTTCGGCTTCTTGCTTTAGCTTTTTGTCTTAGTTTCTTGCCTTAGATTTATGATTCAACCTCTTGCTTTAGTACCTTGCATCAGCTTCCTGTTTTAGTTTCTTTCTTTAGTTTCCTCGTTTCCCTTTCTTATTTAGTTTCTTGGGTTAGCTTCTTGCTTTAGTTTCGTCCTTCGCCTACCTTCTTTAGCATCCTGATTAGCTTCTTTATTTTAGATCCCAGTAATCTCCCTGTTTCAAGTTCATGATTCAGCTCATTGCGCTAGCTTCTGAGTTAATTTCTGCTTCCGCCTCTACTTCTGCTTTTGCTTGAACTTTATCTTGTACTTCAGCTTCTGCTTTAGCTTTTGTTCTGTTTGAGTTTCCGCTTTAGTATATCTTCAATTACTGCGTCAGTTTATCTTCAACTACTGCTTCAGTTACAGCTTCAAATTGGTGATCAAATAAAAAGTGAATGTCTCTTTCAGGTTCCTTGTATTACTATACACTTACGAGACATAAGCTTGAGATTTCCTAAAAAGTGGAAATATTTTCTTTGTTTTGATGCACCTTGAGCCATCCTTAGTTGTCATGGAAGAATTCGATTACGCACAACTGCACCGATTCAGGTGTAATTACCCGTCGAAAGAGGCGACTGCGTTACTCATACGCCGGTGTGTTGTTTAATAACAAAATGACAACGATACCCTGAGGATGTTGTTTACAGTGGAGGCACCGTTACGCGATGACAACATAAATTACGGCGGCAATACAAATTGATTACAAATAAGGATCACACATGATGAAATAGGCAGGCGGCGGTCCACGGGAGTCGTGTCGTGGTTGAGAGTTGTCTCACGCACCGTCGGAGATCGCCAAGTAGTGTCCTGTGGAGCGTCTGTCAGGTTGCACCGTCTTCGGCGATACACGGGGGCAGCGCGCGAGAACTATGGGAGACTTGCGAATTTTTTCAACGGCCATTTGGGCCGTGGTATGTGCCATTGTTCTGGTAGATACGGTTATGTTAGATAATGGTAAGTGATCACGTTTTTATCAACGAGTAACAAAAAAATATATAAATTCATTTTAATTAATTGAAAATTTATTTATGTTAGTTTGTCATTTTTTCTCTTAGTTTTATATTTATACGTATAAGTACCAAAAATAAAATAACAACACTTTTAAAAAAAGTGAAAACGTCTGACTTTAAACTGATATATTAAGGAAAAAAAGAAATTTCCAGATTGAGCTAGAATTTTTGAGAAAAATTGATTTTAATAATTTTTTTCTCAATTATTTTTAATAAACCCTTATTTTTTAATATTTTTCATAATTTTTTTCAAAATTTTAACCTTAAATTTACGATTTTTATTGCTTCAAAAAAAGTACCCTTAAACTCGAAAATTATTCATTTTTTTAGAAATTCCAAATTTTTTCTCGAAATTTAGAACTAAATCTCAAAATTTTCTGTCGAGCTTGAAACATTCTTCTAAACTTACGATTTTTAGAAAAACTATAATTTCAGATTATGGTTGGAATTTAGGACATACATTTTAGAAAAAAGTAATAACTTCAAAAAAACTTGAACATAAAAAAAATATCATGAGCTTTCTTAGCTTCCATGGAACACGTCACTGATCTACAAAAAGTTCTTAGAATTTGTTTATACGATAATATAATTTGTTACGTTGCAGAAGTTCACGAAATCTAAAAAAAATATTCGTTTTTTTTTCTGCTTGTACACGTGCTTTGATTATTTAGAAAAACAAATTTAAGTAATAATAATAATTGAGATATGACTTATGGTAATTATTCAACATAGGGAATCCTGCTCGCTACTTTTTGAACATGGGAACGATAAATAAGCAAGTTATCAAAATTCTTATCAATTTTTTCAACGTTGTATGTCAAAGTTGATACAACCCAATCTCATTTATGCGAATATTCTTTATATCGTACTCGTGCAGAAAAAAAATGGATCTATGAATGAATTATGTAATGTTTAGATATCGATTTCCTTAAATTTGGTAAACAGATAAAACATGCTACTTATCGCAGCTTTTAAACTGATTTTTTTTAACAGAATATATTTTGACTTCAATCCCAAAATTTCGACTTTTTCAAGATTCCGAATATACTGTTGGTAAAAAAATATTTCAAGTTTAAACTCTTTTCTTATCAATATATTGTAACAATAAAGAATTGTAATGTAGAAAATTAAATGTAAGTGATAAAAAACAAATCTAAACTAAGAAGAAATAACATTAATGACTTGTTTTCACTCATCTAAATATAACTTTTTGTTTTTGTGCTAATACTGTTTAGAGTTTAGATAATTTATTCGTATGAATTTTAATATAATTATTTAGATGACCCTGCACTTTGTTTCAATTTTAAACAAATTGGGTTAAACAAATATAATGATATTGAAATTTGGATCAACATGATATGTTAAAAAAATGTTATAATTCTTCCAACATAATTTTGGATGTCAAAGCTTTTTGACGCCACTTCTTTTCCCATCTCTTCTCTTCTTTTTCCACTTCTTCTCTTCCTATCTCTTCTCCTTCCACCTCATCTCTTCAATTTCCATCTCTTATCTTCTCTTCCTTTCCCATCTCTTATTTTCCTATTTCTTCTCTTTCCATCTCTTCTCTTTCCATCTTATCTCTTTTTTTCCAATCTCATGTCTTCTCTTTCCATTTCTTATCTTCCCATCTTTTCTCTTCCCATTTAATCTTTCTCTTTTGTCTCCTCTTTTCCCTTTCGATCTCTTCTCTTCCCTGCTCGTCTCTTCTCTTTCCATCTCGTCTCTTCTGTTTCCATCTCTTTTCTTACCATCTCATCTTTTCTCTTCTCATCTCTTCTCTTCCCTTTCCATCTCTCTTCATCTCATCTATTCTCTTCCCAGCTCTTCTCTTCCCATCTTTTTTCTTCCCATCTTATCTCTTTTCTTTCTTTTTCATGTCTTCCCTTCCCATCTCATCTCTTCTCTTCCCATCTCATCTTTTCTCTGCCCATCTCTTCACTTCTGATCTTTTCTCTTCCCATCTCATCTCTTCTTTTCTCATCTCTCCTCTTCCCATCTCATCTCTTCTTTTCCTATTTCTTCTCTTCCCTTTCTATCTCTTCTCATCTCATCTCTTCTCTTCTCTTCCCAGCTCTTCTCTTTCCATCTTTTGATTTTCCATCTTTTCTCTTTCCACCTCATCTCTTCTCTTCTCGCCTAATATGTTCTTTTCCTACCTCTTCTCTTTCATTTCCATCTCTTCCCTTCCCATCTCATCTCTTCTCTTCCCATCTCAACTTTTCTCTTCCCATTTCTTCTCTTCTGATCTCTTCTCTTCCCGGCTCGTCTCTTCTCTTCCCGTCTTATCTCTTCTCTTCCCATCTCTTCTCTTCCCATCTTTTCTCTTCTGATTTAAGCTTTTCTCTCTCTGTCTCTTCTCTTCCCTGTCGATCCCTTCTCTTTCCATCTCGTCTCTTCTCTTACCATCTCATCTTTTCTCTTTCCTTTTCATCTCTTTTCTTCTCTTCTAATCTCATCTATTCTCTTCCCATTTTTTCTCTTCCCATTCTATCTCTTCTCTTTCCTTTCCATCTCGTCCCTTCCCATCTCATCTAGTCTCTTCCCATCTCATCTTTTCTCTTCCTATCTCTTCTCTTCTGATCTCTTCTCTTCCCATCTCTTCTCTTCCCATCTCTCCTCTTCCCATCTCATCTCTTCTCTTCCATCTTCTCTTCTTCATTTTCTTCCATTCTATCTCTTCTCTTTCCTTTCCATCTCTTCCCTTCCCATCTCTTCTCTTCCCATCCCATCTCTTCTCTTCCCATCTCATCTTTTCTCTTCCCATTTCTTTTCTTCTGATCTCTTCTCTTTTCATCTCTTCTTTTCCCATCTCTCCTCTTCCCATCTCATCTCTTCTCTTCCCATTTCTTCTCTTCCGTTTCTACCTCTTCTCTTCTCATCTCATCTCTTCTCTTCTCTTCTCAAATAATCTATAACGAATCTGTGGACTATCGAATTATAACTTAAACGACGAAGATATTTTAAATTTGGTGCCGAAACTCGAAAAGATTATAATGCAATCTTGACCTAAAACGAACGATAACGAAAGGAAATGGAACTTGCTCTTAGAAAAGCTACCGTAGTAGCCTAACTAAGTTACTCAATAATGTAAAAAATGTGCTTGAATGGGAGAGCAGCATAGATGAACTTATGGTGTTACTTAAACGAATAAAGGCGCTGAACAGTAAGTTGAACCTTGTAAATGAACAACTTTATTCAACTTTCCATGCTGATCATATGGAGGCCGAGAGCGAAAAAATTGTGGAATATCAAGATCGTGCAACTGAGGCTATTACCAGATTGGAACTCCGTCTGAAGCTTGAAATGGATGTGGTGTCAGTTCGCAACTTAGAAAGAAATGGACAATCAACGCAGAATAATACCATTTTTCAAGATCAACAATCTGGTAACCCACAAAATACAATTATATCGGTAACGTTACCTAAATTAGAAATATCCAAATTTAATGGCGATGTTGCCTTATGGCCTGCATTTTGGCACCATTTTAAAACCGCTGTCCATGAAAAGTGCAGTTTAAACGACGCAGCTAAGCTAGCTTATTTAAAATCCTATTTATCGGGTAAGGCTGCTGTGACAATATCTGGATTAACTACAAATCAGTCATCTTATAGTGATACTATTGAACTTTTGAAGGGGGAATATGCAAATCCGAACGAATAATAGATATTTATGTTCAAAAACTTCTTTACGTATCTTTCGAACTTTTCTCTTTCCATCTAATCTCTTCTCTTCTCGTCTATTATGTTCTTTTTCTACCTCTTCTCTTTCCTTTCCATCTCTTCCTTTCCCATCTCATCTCCTCTCTCCACATCTCATCTTTTCTCTTCCCATTTCTTCTCTTCTGATCTCTTCTCTTCCCGTCTCATCTCTTCTCTTCCAGTCTTATCTCTTCTCTTCCCATCTCTTCTCTTCCCATCTTTTCTCTTCCCATTTCATCTCTTCTCTTCCCATCTCTTCCGTTTCCATCTCATCTCTTCTCTTCCCATTTGTTCTCTTCCCATCTCACCCTTTCTTATCCCATCTCTTTTCTTCCCATCTCATCTCTTCTCTTCCCATCTCTTCTCTTCCCATTTCCTCTTCTTTTCTCTCCCATCCCTTCAATTACTTAGTTCAGTCATCTGTTTTCTTCCCGTCTCTTTTCTTCCCATCTCTTCTTTTCCCATCTCTTCTCTTTCCTTCCGATCTCTTGTTTTTTTATCTCATCTCTTCTCTTTCCAGCTCTTCTCTTCCCAATTCTTCTCTTCCTATCTTATTTCTTCTCTTGCCGTTTAATCTGTTCTCTTCCCATCTCTTCTCTTTCCTTTCCATCTTTTCCCCTCCCATCTCTTTCCTTTTCATCTCATCTCTTCTCTTCCCATCTCATCTCTTCTTTTCTCATCTCTTCTCTTCCCATCTCTTCCCTTCCCATCTCCCCAAGCGACACTGAATGGTATATAAACGTTTTTTAAAGTTAAAATAAACGCAATTTTAGTTTAATAAACGTTTATTATACTAATCAATGTTGCTTGGGTCGTTTCTTCCCTTCCCATCTCTTCTCTTCCCATCTCATCTCTTTTCTTCCCATCTCTTCTCTTCTCTGTCCATCTCTTCTCACCTCATCTCATCTCTTCTCTTCTCTTTCCAGCTCTTTTCTTTCCGTCTCTTCTTTTCTCTTACCAGCTCTTCTCTTTCTATCTCTTCTCTTCCCATCTCATCTCTTCTCTTCTGATCTTTTCTCTTTCCATCTCATCTCTTGTCTCCCCATCTCATCTCTCCTCTTCCGTTTTTTCTTCTCTTTCCATCTCTTCTTTTCTCATCTTTTCTCTTCCTATCTTATCTTTTCTCTTCCCATCTTATCTTTTCTCTTCCCATCTTATCTCTTCTCTTCCCGTCTTAACTGTTCTCTTCGCACCTCTTCTCTTTCCCTCCTATCTCTGCCTTTCACGTCTCTTCCCTTCCCATCTCATCCCTTCTCTTCCCATCCCTTCTCTTTCCATCTCATCTTTTCTCTTCCCATCCCTTCTCTTCCGATCTCGTTTCTTCCTATCTCATCTTTCTCTTCTCATCTCATCTTTTCTCTTCTCATCTCATCTCATCTTTTCTCTTCTCATCTCATCTTTTTTCTTTCCATCTTATCTGATCTCTTTCCACCTCTTCTTTTTCCTTCCCATCTCATCTCTTCTTGTCCCATCTCTTTTATTCCTATCTTATCTCTTCTCTTCCATTCCCCTTTCATCTTTTCCTATCTCATCTCTTCTCATCCATCCTTTTTCCATGTTATCTCTTCTCTTATCTTTTCTTCTTTACTCTTCTCTTCACTTCCCTTCTCTTTCTCTCCCTTTATTTATATTTTTCCCCTTTTCTCTTTCCCCCCCTCTCTATCTCTTTCTCTCTCTGTCCACGTTACCAACAAAAATGATCGAAAGTTAAAATGAACTACTCCTAATTTTTAAGAACTGCGACGAATGCCCAAATCATTTAAAAAAGTTAAAATATACCGTATGACTAATTAAAAATTAGAATTACTCTCGATTTCCAGTTGTCGTCGATG
This sequence comes from Dastarcus helophoroides, assembly GCA_028583605.1. NCBI lineage: Eukaryota > Metazoa > Arthropoda > Insecta > Coleoptera > Bothrideridae > Dastarcus > Dastarcus helophoroides. The sequence goes on along the minus strand of CM053337.1, from coordinate 15,538,288 downwards.
TAATAGGGCTGGCGGTTCATCGGGATGCGGCGCTAGAATAAAAATAACCGAGTTTTATTCAATCTTTTTCCGCTTTATTTTTAGTTAGAGAAATGTGATATTTCCTACAACACTCTCTAGGTGACTCATTTTCTTTCGGGTGACACACATTGCAGTTAAATTGGAATGACAACCTCGGTACCTGGCGTAAAAATAAATATTTCTTTTATAAACGCTCATTACGTCGTCGATACTTCGAAACGAATTTTCGTTTTATATTTAAAACTCGTGGATTCGTCCAACGCTGGAAGCTGATAATGTCAAATTGAAATTGTTTAAGATTAGTGCGGGACCTTGGCTTTATTAGAGACAAGTTATCAATTAATTTGGCATAATTACATATCCTTTGATTAGGTTCTGATGAAGAGGAATTGGTATCGTAATTCCATTCACGATAAAGCGCTCTTCATCAAAATATAATCAAAGGATGTGGTAGGGGGAAATTTCATCTTTTCAAAATAATTATTTATATTGAGGATACACAATAGTCACGGTATATCAAATGAGTAGGCTTAATACAGAAGAACAAATTGCTTAATAAGATCCTACCTACGCTGGTTCTGAGACCTTGCGGTAGGAAAGGAAACTTGGTCGTTATAAATATTCAATTATTTGCTAAAAGCAGCTGCATTATTAGCTTTCGAGCGATATTGATCTTGAAATTGTTTAAAACAAAGTGTTTGTTCAAGAAGTGAGAATGCCCACAGCAGCACACTTTATTGAACGAGAACATTGTTCAGAGCACACAATATGTGAAGAGTTTCAATTTGACAAGTTTTGATGTGAAAATCTGATGCATGTCTCAATAAAACAAAGTTAAAGGCATCACAAGGATGCAAAAGACTTCATAAATGATGCCTGATGCTATGAGTTAATTTGACGATTCAATCGGTTTTATTCAAGACTTTGGGCTTCCCTAGAGTAACTGTTTCTGCTTAACGTCAGTGGTTCAACTTTTGGCAGTTTAGTTACTTACGATCGATAACACATACGTTTATAAGGTTGGATTATTGTATTCTAAGCATCATTACATGTACATGTTACTTGTTTTGCTTATTCCACAGTTTCTTCAGATAAATCCATAGTTAGCGCTATACTAAGAGTCATATGGACAAACTCTAACGATTTCTTAGTGTATACTGATGATGCAACATTTGCCATCTTTTGGGACGAGATCTAATAAGATAGAAACTAGTTTTAGTTCTGAATTTGATAAATGTTCGAACTGATGAGTACATTAGAATCCAGATTTGAGAAGAATCATATGAATTTGCTTTGAAAAAATTTACTTTGATTGCTGTCATATGAGCTTTAGAGAGTAGAAAAATTATTCGAAAATTCTCTTATTTTATTAATGATGTTCACCCAAAGAGACTCAATTTCCCTTTGATATCAAATTAACTGTCTTCAGTTCGTATAGGCGATTAATGTAATCGTATTAGTCATAGAGAAACTAAGTATAGTCTCTGGTATTAGTAATTGTCTACATTTTTTCAAGTTTCTGCGCCCTTTGCTTATAAGGAGGACAATTTTGGTCGGCGCGCCACTAATTTCATTTAAATCGGGCGCTCAATATTCAGAAGAGTTACGCGGAACTGTTTACGTTGTAAGTTTTAATCTTCGTAAATAAAGGCAACAATCCCGTTTCCCATAATCAACCCATATTTGTCCTGTCGGGTGAAAAACCTACAATGTAGTAGAATGCGATCGTAAAACTGCATTTTGCGCATTAAGTGCGTTCTACATTTTTGCCTTCGCCGGAGAACGATGGAAACGTTCATCACTAACACATGAGATGTGATGATTAGATGGCATTTATCCGGGATTTATTAGGAATTTGAAAAAAAGCGTGGCGCATTTTCAAGAATTCAACATCTTACTTGTTAGGGCGATGCTGCTCGGCAACTCGTACTTAACAACCCATGGGCCACCTGCTTGCCAATTACCGCATTTGTGTGCAGCAAGGGATCCATAAAAATGCAAATAAATTTGCAGTTTCGCCACTGACGTGTAGGTGGCCTCTCATAGTAACTGCCTCTCCAAGTCTACGAAAAGTGACTCTTTAACGAGTTCCTATAACGCAACCCTTTACCAAAATTAAGCATCTAGTTACGACGTATTCAAAATTTTCTTTTCGTTTTAGTAACAAAGAATTAGAAGAATTAATCAAGCATCAAATTAAGACGTATTTAAAATTTTGTTTTTGTTTTCAGTTATTACCAAAGAATTAGAAGAAGTCATCAAGCAGGACGAATTTGTGCTTTCGTTGAAGCACATAAGACCAAAGAAAAGACTGAGAGGATCCATGGAAACCCTTTTCGATGTCGATTTTCCTGGAGTTCCTCAAAAGTTCGCTCTAATGCTTGATAGAAAGACTAGACGGGGTAAGTTGAACTTAATGTGATAAATCCCAAAGAAAATATAATCCTAGATTCTCCTTAGTTTAGATAACTCGAAAGAGTCTTACATAAAGAAGATACTTAAATAAAATACATGTAACTGTCACTCCGTTTGCGGCGGAAATTTAGCACACTTAATGTTAAAATGTAATTAATTTTAGTTAAATTTGAGGTGTACAATTCCTTTCTATTAATCAGCTTACTCTATCATTTCATGTTTTTAAGCTACAACTCAGCAAAATGATATAAGTGGTTCGATTTTACTTTTTCAGTGTCTCCCTCTCATGTGGCGAAGTTTTCATTTAATTAATTTCCGAGCGTAACTAATTTAGTGAACTTTGAGACGTAGAACTCATATGTGTCAACCAACTCTCTCTATCGCTTCACAATTTCGAGTTACAAGTCCCTAAAATAGTCAAAATGACGGGATTGTAAAAATAACCACATTTTGCTTTCCAAGTGTCTCTCCCTTGCATAGTATTTAAGGTTTAGCCTAAATAGCAGCAAAATGTGCCTCATTTGATCAAATTTGTGGCTTAGAATTCGCACCCGTTAACTAATTTGCTCTATCACTTAATGTTTTCAAATCAGCGGCCCCAGAAGCGGCGAAATTGACAAAATTTTAATTTTCAAGCGTCTCTCCCTTGCGTAGCATTTAAGATTTGACCTAAATAATTGGAAAATGTGTCGAATTTGATCAATTTTGATGCGCGGAATTCAAATTTGGTAACCAATTTATACTATTTTGTATCGTTTACCAAGTGGACCTCTAGAAAGTCGAAAAATTGAAATTATTTTATTTTTCAAGTGTCTCTCCCTTTCATAACAGCTAAGTCTTGACTTAACTAACTGCGAAATGAGTCCCATTTGATTAACTTTAAGATGTAGAATTCATATACGCTAAATAAATAGCCCCATCGTTTCACAATTTCAAGCTATACGCCCCCAAAGTGATCGTATCTTAAAAATTGACAAATTCTGCGTTCGAAGTGTCTCTCCCTTGCATAGCGTTTAAGGTTTGGCCCAGGTAATAGCTAAATGTGCAAAATTTGGTCAAATTTGTGGCGAGGAATTCGTACCTGTTAACTAGTTTGCTCTATCACTTAATGTTTTCAAATTTGCGGCCCCAGAAGCGGCGAAATTGACAAAATTTTAATTTTCAAGCGTCTCTCCCTTGCGTAGCATTTAAGATTTGACCTAAATAATTGGAAAATGTGTCGAATTTGATCAATTTTGATGCGCGGAATTCAAATTTGGTAACCAATTTACACTATCTTGTATCGTTTACCAAGTGGACGTTTGCAAAGTCGAAAAATTGAAATTATTTTATTTTTCAAGTGTCTCTCCCTTTCATAACAGCTAAGTTTTGACTTAATTAACTGCCAAATGAGTCTCGTTTGATCAATTTTAAGATGTAGAATCCATATCCGCTAAATAAATGACCCCATTGTTTCACAATTTTAAGCTACACGCCCCCAAAGTGACCGTATCTTAAAAATTGACAAATTCTGCGTTCGAAGTGTCTCTCCCTTGAATAGCGTTAAAGGTTTGGTCCAGGTAATAGCTAAATGTGCAAAATTTGGTCAAATTTGTGACGAAGAATTCGTACCTGTTAACTAATTTGCTCTATCACTTAATGATTTCAAATCAGCGGCCCCAGAAGCGGCGAAATTGACAAAATTTTAATTTTCAAGTGTCTCTCCCTTGCGTAGCATCTAAGATTTGACCTAAATAATTGGAAAATGTATCAAATTTAATCAATTTTAATGCGCGGAATTCAAATTTGGTAACCAATTTACAATATTTTGTATCGTTTACCAAGTGGACCTCTAGAAAGTCGAAAAATTGAAATTATTTTATTTTTCAAGTGTCTCTCCCTTTCATAACAGCTAAGTTTTGACGTAACTAACTGCGAAATGAGTCCGATTTGATCAATTTTAAAACGTAGAATTCATATCCGCTAAATAAGTGGCCCCATTGTTCCACAATTTTAAGCTACACGCCCCCAAAGTGACCGTATCTTAAAAATTGACAAATTCTGCGTTCGAAGTGTCTCTCCCTTGCATAGCGTTTGAGGTTTGGCCCAGGTAATAGCCAAATGTGCAAAATTTGGTCAAATTTGTGGCGAGAAATTCGTACCTGTTAACTAATTAGCTCTATCACTTAATGTTTTCAAATTTGCGACCCCAGAAGCGGCGAAATTGACAAAATTTTAATTTTCAAGCGTCTCTCCCTTGCGTAGAATCTAAGATTTGACCTAAATAATTGGAAAATGTGTTAAATTTGATCAATTTTGATGTGCGGAATTCAAATTTGGTAACCAATTTACACTATTTTGTATCGTTTACCAAATGGACCTCTAGAAAGTCGAAAAATTGAAATTATTTTATTTTTCAAGTGGCTCTCCCGTTCATAACGGCTAAGTTTTGACTTAACTAATTGCGAAATGAGTCTAATTTAATCAATTTTAAGACGTAGAATCCATATCCGCTAAATAAGTGGCCCCATTGTTTCACAATTTTGAGCTACACGCCCCCAAAGTGACCGTATCTTAAAAATTGACAAATTCTGCTTTCGAAGTGTCTCTCCCTTGCATAGCGTTTAAGGTTTGGCCCAGGTAATAGCTAAATGTGCAAAATTTGGTCAAATTTTTGGCGAGGAATTCGTACCTGTTAACTAATTTGCTCTATCACTTAATGATTTCAAATCAGCGGCCCCAGAAGCGGCGAAATTGACAAAATTTTAATTTTCAAGCGTCTCTCCCTTGCGTAGCATCTAAGATTTGACCTAAATAATTGGAAAATGTGTCGAATTTGATCAATTTTGATGTGCGGAATTCAAATTTGATAACCAACCTACCCTATCTTGTATCATTTACCAAGTGGACGTCTGCAAAGTCGAAAAATTGAAATTATTTTATTTTTCAAGTGTCTCTCCCTTTCATAAGAGCTAAGTTTTGACGTAAGTAACTGCGAAATGGGTCCAGTTTGATCAATTTTAAGACGTAAAATCCATATCCCCTAAAAAAGTGGCGCCCATCGTTTCACAATTTTAAGCTACACGCCCCCAAAGTGACCGTATCTTAAAAATTGATAAATTCTGCGTTCAAAGTGTCTCTCCCTCGCATAGCGTTTGAGGTTTGGCCCAGGTAATAGCTAAATGTGCAAAATTTGGTCAAATTTGTGGCGAGGAATTCGTACATGTTAACTAATTTGCTCTATCACTTAATGATTTCAAATCAGCGGCCCCAGAAGCGGCGAAATTGACAAAATTTTAATTTTCAAGCGTCTCTCCCTTGCGTAGCATCTAAGATTTGACCTAAATAATTGGAAAATGTGTCGAATTTGATCAATTTTGATGCGCGGAATTCAAATTTGGTAACCAATTTACACTATTTTGTATCGTTTACCAAGTGGACCTCTAGAAAGTCGAAAAATTGAAATTATTTTATTTTCAAGTGTCTCTCCCTTTCATAACAGCTAAGTCTTGACTTAACTAACTGCGGAATGAGTCTGGTTTGATCAATTTTAAGATGTAGAATTTATATTCGCTAACTAAGTGGCCCCAACGTTTCACAATTTTGAGCTGCACGCCCCCAAAGTGACCGTGTCTTAAAAATTGACAAATTCTGCGTTCGAAGTGTCTCTCCCTCGCATAGCGTTTGAGGTTTGGCCCAGGTAATAGTTAAATGTGCAAAACTTGGTCAAATTTGTGGCGAGGAATTCGTACCTGTTAATTAATTTGCTCTATCACTTAATGTTTTCAAATTTGCGGCCCCAGAAGCGGCGAAATTGACAAAATTTTAATTTTCAAGCGTCTCTCCCTTGCGTAGCATTTAAGATTTGACCTAAATAATTGGAAAATGTGTCGAATTTGATCAATTTTAATGCGCGGAATTCAAATTTGGTAACCAATTTAAGCTATCTTGTATCGTTTACCAAGTGGACGTTTGCAAAGTCGAAAAATTGATATTATTTTATTTTTCAAGTGTCTCTCTCTTTCATAACAGCTAAGTTTTGACTTAACTAAATGCGAAATGAGTCTGGTTTAATCAATTTTAAGTTGTAGAATTCATATCCGCTAAATAAGTGGCCCCATCGTTTCACAATTTTGAGCTACACGCCCCCAAAGTGACCGTATCTTAAAAATTGAAAAATTCTGCGTTCGAAGTGTCTCTCCCTTGCATAGCGTTTGAAGTTTGGCCCAGGTAATAGCTAAATGTGCAAAATTTGGTCAAATTTGTGGCGAGGAATTCGTACCTGTTAACTAATTTGCTCTATCACTTAATGTTTTCAAATTTGCGGCCCCAGAAGCGGCGAAATTGACAACATTTTAATATTCAAGCGTCTCTCCCTTGCGTAGCATTTAAGATTTGACCTAAATAATTGGAAAATGTATCAAATTTGATCAATTTTAATGCGCGGAATTCAAATTTGGTAACCAATTTACAATATTTTGTATCGTTTACCAAGTGGACCTCTAGAAAGTCGAAAAATTAAAATTATTTTATTTTTCAAGTGTCTCTCCCTTTCATAACAGCTAAGTCTTTACTTAACTAACTGCGAAATGAGTCCCATTTGATCAATTTTAAGACGTAGAATTCATATCCGCTAAATAAGTGGCCCCATCGTTTCACAATTTTGAGCTACACGCCCTCAAAGTGACCGTATCTTAAAAATTGAAAAATTCTGCGTTCGAAGTGTCTCTCCCTTGCATAGCGTTTGAGGTTTGGCCCAGGTAATAGCTAAATGTGCAAAATTTGGTCAAATCTGTGGTTTAGAATTCGCACCTGTTAACTAATTTGCTCTATCACTTAATGTTTTCAAATCAGCGGCCCCAGAAGCGGCGAAATTGACAAAATTTTAATTTTCAAGCGTCTCTCCCTTGCGTAGCATCTAAGATTTGACCTAAATAATTGGAAAATGTGTCGAATTTGATCAATTTTGATGCGCGGAATTCAAATTTGGTAACCAATTTACACTATTTTGTATCGTTTACCAAGTGGACCTCTAGAAAGTCAAAAAATTAAAATTATTTTATTTTTCAAGTGTCTCTCCCTTTCATAACAGCTGAGTTTTGACTTAACTAACTGCAAAATGTATCTGGTTTGATTAATTTTAAGATGTAGAATTTATATTCGCTAACTAAGTGGCCCCAACGTTTCACAATTTTGAGCTACACGCCCCCAAAGTGACCGTATCTTAAAAATTGACAAATTCTGCGTTCGAAGTGTCTCTCCCTTGCATAGCGTTTGAGGTTTGGCCCAGGTAATAGCTAAATGTGCAAAATTTGGTCAAATTTGTGGCGAGGAATTCGTACCTGTTAACTAATTTGCTCTATCACTTAATGTTTTCAAATTTGCGCCCCCAGAAGCGGCGAAATTGACAACATTTTAATATTCAAGCGTCTCTCCCTTGCGTAGCATCTAAGATTTGACCTAAATAATTGAAAAATGTGCCGAATTTGATCAATTTTGATGCGCGGAATTCAAATTTGGTAACCAATTTACGCTATCTTGTATCGTTTACCAAGTGGACGTCTGCAAAGTCGAAAAATTGAAATTATTTTATTTTTCAAGTGTCTCTCCCTTTCATAACAGCTAAGTTTTGACTTAACTAACTGCGAAATGAGTCTCGTTTGATCAATTTTAAGATGTAGAATCCATATCCGCTAAATAAGTGACCCCATTGTTTCACAATTTTAAGCTACACGCCCCCAAAGTACCGTATCTTAAAAATTGACAAATTCTGCGTTCGAAGTGTCTCTCCCTTGCATAGCGTTTAAGGTTTGGCCCAGGTAATAGCTAAATGTGCAAAATTTGGTCAAATTTGTGGCGAGGAATTCGTACCTGTTAACTAATTTGCTCTATCACTTAATGTTTTCAAATTTGCGGCCCTAGAAGCAGCGAAAATGACAAAATTTTAATTTTCAAGCGTCTCTCCCTTGCCTAGCATCTAAGATTTGACCTAAACAATTGGATAATGTGTCGAATTTGATCAATTTTGATACGGAGAATTCAAATTTGGTAACCAATTTACACTATATTGTATCGTTTACCAAGTGGACGTTTGCAAAGTCGAAAAATTGAAATTATTTTGTTTTTTAAGTGTCTCTCCCGCTTATAGCAGCTAAGCTTTCACTTGGATAACGACGAAACTAATTTTATTTAATAAATTTGAAGGCGTAGGATTCATATCTGCTCACCAACCGGCTCTAGCTTTTCAAAATTTTAAGCTACAAGCCCTCAAAGTGACCGCATCTTAAAAATTGCTGGATTTTGCTTTAACAAGTGTCTCTCCCTTGCCTAGCGTTTAAGGTTTGGCCTAAGTAATAGCAAAATGTACTGAATTTGATTAATTTTGGGGCGAGGAATTTGTATATGTTGAACAATTTGCTCTAACACTTATCGTTTTTAAATTAGTGGCCTCCAAAGCCGCCTAATTGACCTGATTTTAATATTCAAGTGTCTCTCCCTTGCGTAGCATCTAAGATTTGATTTAGATAATTGAAAAATGTGTCGAATAGAGTTAACTTTGAAGCGAAGAATTCATATTTGCTAATCAATTTACACTAGCATTTGTTGTTTTCTAACTAGACGTCTGCAAAGTCGAAAAATTGGAATAATTTTGTTTTTTAGGTGTCTCTCCCGTTTATAGCAGCTAAGCTTTGACTTGAATAACCACAAAATGAATTTTTTTTGATCAATTTGAAGGTGTGCAATTCATATCTACTCACAAACTGGCTCTATCATTTCTTCGATTTTGTAAAATGTTGTCTTTCCAAGCAACGACATATTACGTCATCGGTCGTTGCGAATTTGGTGCGAATTTTTTTATTTAGAAATGGTGTACCCACGTGGGAGTTCCGTAGGAGACAATTTAAACAATATTTTTGTTTGTGGATGTTTTAACTTTGCATATATGAATATTTTCAGTGTGATTCTTATCGCAGAAAGTCGACTTTTTGTTGACAGTACAAACATGGTAATGACTGCAATTCTACCAAGTTGTTTGGAGGTCGACCCATTATTCTAGGAATATCTAGATGTATCTTAATGGATGTTCACATCACGAGCACAAAAAAAAATGTAGAGAAATATATGGCAGAAATATTTTGCTTTATTATCATATTTTGTTAATTCTCTTATTGCTTGCAATGACTAATTACTTATTTATTATTTTACCAACTAATTCACCATTTATTGCTATTTTATCAAGTAATGGGTTAGCTTGATTTCCTGCGATTAAATTGAGTATAGTCTGGCAGTTTCCCCAGGGATAAATCTTGAAGTTGCGTTTTGAAAAAAGATCCCTTTTTCGAAATATGCATTCGTTATTATTTTTTATTGTTATTATCATTTAAATTTATCACTGAAAAGCGACAGTCAGTTAATCTGCACTAAGCTCACACGTAATAGTATGTAGCCAAGTAGCCACTGTACAGGATTTTTCTATATAATTTGCCACCCCCATAAAAAGTTTATTTAAAAAAAAAATACAGAAATGTTTTTAATTCAAAAGTTGCAAGGTTTTTCCTAATTTTTTGATCAGTACAGGTCATAATTTTTATGAAACATCTTGTGGGCGCCATTTATCAGAATCGAAGCCAATTGGTTTTCCAATTGATTGGTAAAATTGTTTAATTTTAGGTCAACAATAATTTATCTCGTAACCTAAACCCTAGAGCTTGCCCCTCAATTTTTCTTGATTCTCGCTATAATCTTCGTGCGGATCCTTGCCCTCTTCTTTCTCTCTGTCTCTCTGTCTCTTTGTCTCTCTGCCTCTTTGTCTCTCTGTCTCTCTGTTTCTCTGTCTCTCTTTTTCTCTGTCTCTCTGTCTTTCTGTCTCTCTGTCTCTTTGTCTCTCTGTCTCTTTGTCTCTCCGTCTCTCTGTTTCTCTGTCTCTCTGTCTCTCTGTCTCTCGTCTCTCTGTCTCTCTGTCTCTCTGTCTCTCTGTCTCTCTGTCTCTCTGTCTCTCTGTCTCTCTGTCTCTCTGTCTCTCTGTCTCTCTGTCTCTCTGTCTCTCGTCTCTCTTGTTCCTCTGACTATTTTTTCTTCTATTTCTCTCTTATATACTTCTAATTCATGGATCGTCTGTAAAAACAGCTTGAAGTGTGTTCACTTTCGGTTTTATTAATGATTTTAATATTCTGTAGATGAAACTTTCTTTTTCTTTATGTAAAAATCCACTTAACGCATATTTTTTTTCTTTTTAAGTTATCGTGGAGACAGTGGAAGATGGCAGAAGCAGGAGCCAGTATTTTACAGTCGACACAATAGGGGAGGACACGACGATAAAAAGCTTGATTCTGGAGGTCAATCAGAAACAACCGGGGGCACACGCCAACTTATACATAAATTGTACGTCTTATGGGATGGTTGCGACACCCAAATCGATGAAGGATATGTTTGAGTCGATGGAATCTCCGGAAATTTTAGTGGTATGGTTCACTACCATGACTTTTAGATATAAATGATACCTATCTCTGATGTAGAAGAATATTTGTTTTACTTTGACTTCATAAATATACGATTGGTCCAATTTTGGGTAAAATTTTTCAAATTACTATTCAATTCGTTGATGAATTGGTTCAGAAGACAGTGAGACATTTTTATTGGCGAGAACTGGTCGAATTCGCGTCAAGTTAGACTGAACTTTCGTCATCGAGTGTTGAGGAGACTTTCTGAAGTTATCCTCAAAAAATATCTTTAGTTTGGTTAAACTGAAGGTCAAGTTTGAAGCAAATTCGACCCAGGAACCAAGAAAATGTTGGAACCTCAACTCATCGTTGCTTTTTATTTGGACCAAATCATATGGCGAGGAAAATGATTGGAATTTCATAAGTGTAGCATGATGCAATTTTGAGAAAAGTTCTCTAAATTTTTATTCAATTCATTGATGAATTGGCTCAAATGACAATGAGACATTTTTATTGGTGAGAACTGGGTCGAATCCGCATCACGTTAGACTAAACTTTCATCATAGAGCTCTGTCTGCTGAGACTTTCTAAAGTTATCCTCTGTAAATACCTTCAGCTTAACCAAGCTGAAGGTCAAATTTGAAGCAGATTTGACCCAGGAACCAAGAAAATGTTGGAACTTCAACTCGTGGTTTATTTGGACAAAATCATGGGGCGAGTAATAGGATTGGGACTTCATAAGGGTACGCGTGATGCAATTTTGAGAAAAGTTGTCTAAATTTTTATTCAATTCATTGATGAATTGGTTCAAATGACAATGAGACATTTTTATTGGTGAGAACTTGGTCGAATCCGCATCAAGTTAGACTAAACTTTCATCATAGAGCTCTGCTGAGACTTTCTGAAGTTATCCTCTGTAAATTCCTTCAGTTTAACTAAGTTGAAGGTCAAGTTTGAAGCAGATTTGATCCAGGAACCAAGAAAATGTTGGAACTTCAACTCATGGTTTATTTTTATCGTTAATTTTTTTTTGGATAAAATCATGGGGCGAGTAATAGGTTTGGGACTTCATAAGGGTACGCATGATGCAATTTTGAGAAAAGTTCTCTAAATTTCTATTCAATTCATTGATGAATTGGTTCAGATGACAATGAGACATTTTTATTGGTGAGAACTTGGTCGAATCCGCATCAATCTAGACTAAACTTTCATCATAGAGCTCTGCTGAGACTTTCTGAAGTTATCCTCTGTAAATTTCTTCAGCTTAACTAAGCTGAAGGTCAAATTTGAAGCAGATTTGACCCAGGAACCAAGAAAATGTTGGAACTTCATTTCATGGTTTATTTTTATTGTTGCTTCTTATTTGGACAAAATCATGGGGCGAATAAAAGGATTGGGACTTCATAAGTGTACTCATGATGCAATTTTGAGAAAAGTTGACTACATTTCTAGTCAACTCGTTGATGACTTGGTTCAGATGACAATGAGACATTTTTATTGTTGAGAAATCATCGTCAGCCTCAAGTTGAATAGAAGTTTAGTCATACAACCTTGAGGAAACTTTTTGAAGTTATCCCCTGAAAATACCTTCAGATTAGTTAAGCTAAAGCTTGGTTAAGCTGAAGCTTGATTAAGCTGAAGCTTGGTTAAGCTGAAGCTTGGTTAAGCTGAAGCTTGGTTAAGCTGAAGCTTAGTTAAGCTGAAGCTTGGTTAAGCTGAAGCTTGGTTAAGCTGAAGCTTGGTTAAGCTGGAAACTTGGTTAAGCTAAAGCTTGGTCAAGCTGAAGCTAGGTTAAGCTGAAGCTTAGTTAAACTGAAGCTTGATTAAGCTAAAAGTGCTTCAGCTTCAAGTTTGAAGCAGATCCAACCCAGGAACCAAGAAAATGTTGGAACTCGTGGAAGTTTCCATTTAGTTTTATTTTTGTCGTTCGTCAGCCTCAAGTTGGATAGAAGTTTCATCATACAACCCTGAGGAAACTTTCTAAAGTTATCCACTGAAAATACCTTCAGCTTAGTTAAGCTAAAGCTTGGTTAAGCTGAAGGTTGGTTAAGCTGAAGCTTAGTTAAGCTGAAGCTTGGTTATGCTGAAAACTTGATGAAGCTAAAGCTTGGTCAAGTTGAAGCTAGGTTAAGCTGAAGCTTAGTTAAGCTGAAGCTTGGTTAAGCTAAAGGTCAAGTTTGAAGCAGATCCAACCCAGGAACCAAGAAAATGTTGGAACTCGTTAAAGTTTCTATTCAGATTTATTTTTGTCGTTGCTTTTTATTTGGACAAAATCTTAGGACGAGTAATAGAATTGGGTACCATTAGTTATCGTTTGAATTAACAACGAAAGAGACAAGTAATTAACTACATCAATTTTATTTGTTTTAAGCACCATGAAAAGAAGTATCTTATGGAAGTCGAAGGACAATTGGACGTCAGAGGAGTTTTAAGTAAAAACGACTGTCCCTTGGAGCTCGAGGCCAAATACGACAGCAAATTCGACATAATCGACAATGACCTCAAAGACGTCCCAAGAGATGACCCTAACGTGTTAATGCCATCCCCTTTTCCGTATGACGACCGTCGGGGCGACATCCAACTTCTGACAAACTGTGATGAAAGTAAGTCTTGCAAAATTTGATCACACTCTAGAAAGCTCTAGAGTGTAGTTCACACTCTAGAAAGCTCTAGAGTGTAGTCCACACTCTAGAAAGCTCTAGAGGGTAGTCCACACTTTAGAAAGCTCTAGAGTGTAGTTCATACTTTAGAAAGCTCTACAGTGTAGTCCACACTCTAGAAAGCTCTACAGTGTAGTCCACACTCTACAAAGATCTAGAGTGTAGTCCACACTCTAGAGCTTTGCGTCGCATTTTGTATGATGATTTCGCAATTGTGATTCTTCCAAAATTCGACTTCCCTTTCTGATATTGAAGCGCCTTCAGGCTTGAAGATCCTTAACATAGAGAGACGAAATGTATGGAGATTTCCAGTACAAAAATTCTCAAACTTGGAAGTCTCCATTCCGTTTTATTTTCATCTCTGCTTTGGTCACAATCACAATAAGCATACTAATATTAGCCTTGAAGATCCTTAATCGTAGAGACGAAACGTCGTAAGGTTCCTAAATGAAAATTATCAAGCGTGAAAGTCTTCATTTCACTTTATGTTCCCTCACTGCTTTGGTAACTATCATAATAAGTGCACAGTCTTAAAAATCTCTAACAAGGGAAGGCGAAACGTAGGAAGATTTCCAAACGAAAATTCCCAAACGTGGAAGTCTCCATTCCGCTTTATTTCCTTTGCTGCCTAAGTCACAATCAGTGATGAGCTTCTTTGGCACCTTCGTCCTTTGTGCCTTTTTCCAAAACTTTGTTCTTTTATATTAAAGAGACATTTTATATTTGAGGTAACTCTAAAATTGCTCTAAATAAACAAAATATTGTCTTAGTTAAGGTTTGGGATTTCTTAATTAAGATGAAAATCTTCAGAAGAGTTTCTGCAGATTTTTGCCTTCAAAAGTTTTCTAAAGATATTGATGTTCAGACGAATGTTGAGGAGATTCTTGTCTTCATGGGATTTCTAAAGATATACATCGTCAGAATATTTCCGAAGATTTTCATCTTCAAAAGAGTTATGCATATTTTTGCCTTTAGAAGTTTTCTGAGCATTTATGTTCGGACGAATGTTGAGCAAATTTTTGTCTTTAGAAGATTCGATGTATATAAAGTCGGAAGATTATCATCTTGAGAAAAGTTCTGCAGTTTTTGCCTTCAGAAGTGTTTTGAAGATATTTATGTTCTGACGACTGTTGAGAAGATTTTTGTCTTCAGGAGATTCCCAAAGTTTAACATCGCCAGAATACTTTCAAAGATTTTCATTTTGAGAAAAGTTCTGCAGTTTTTTGCCTTCAGAAGTTTTCTGAAGATAGTAATGTTTAGATGAATTTTGAGAAGATATTTATCTTCATGAGATTTCTAAGGATTTACGTCGTCGGAATATTTCCGAAGTTTTCATCTGCGGGGGAGCTCTGCAGATGTTTGCCTTCAAAAGTTTGTCGAAGATATTTATGTTCTGACGACAGTTGAGGAGATTTTTGTCTTCAGAAGATTCCTAAAGTTTAACCTCGTCAAAATACTTCCGAAGATTTTTATTTTGAGAAAAGTTCTGCAGTTTTTTGCCTTCAGAAGTTTTCTGAAGATATTTATGTTAAGACAAATCTTGAGGAAATTTTTATCTCCAGAAGCTTTCTAAAGATTTACATCGTGAGAATATTTCCGAAGATTCTCATCTTCGGGGGCGCTCTGCAGATGTTTGCCTTCTGAAGTTTTCTGAAGATATTTATGTTTAGACATATCTTGAGAAGATTTTTATCTTCAGAAGCTTTCTAAAAATTTACGTCGTCAGAATATTTCCGAAAATTTTCATCTTGACAAAATTTTGCAGATTTTTGCCTTCAGAAGTTTTCTGAAAATATTTATGTTAAGGCGAATGTTGGGGAGATTTTTGACTTCCGAAGACTTCTAAAGATTAACATCGTCAGAATATTTCCGGAGATGTTCATCTTCAAAAGAGTTCTGCAGTTTTTTGCCTTTAGAAGTTTTCTAATGACATTTATGTTCAGACGAATGTTGGAGAGATTTTTGTCCTTAGAAGATTTCTAAAGTCAGAAGATTTTCATCTGGAGAAAAGTTCTGCAGATTTTTGTCTTCAGAAGTTTTCTGAAGATATTAATGTTTAGATGAATTTTGAGAAGATATTTATCTTCATGAGATTTCTAAGGATTTACGTCGTCGGAATATTTCCGAAGATTTTCATCTGCAGGGGAGCTCTGCAGATGTTTGCCTTCAAAAGTTTGTCGAAGATATTTATGTTCTGACGACAGTTGAGGAGATTTTTGTCTTCAGAAGATTCCCAAAGTTTAACCTCGTCAAAATACTTCCGAAGATTTTTATTTTGAGAAAAGTTCTGCAGTTTTTTGCCTTCAGAAGTTTTCTGAAGATATTTATGTTAGGACAAATCTTGAGGAAATTTTTATCTCCAGAAGCTTTCTAAAGATTTACATCGTGAGAATATTTCCGAAGATTTTCATCTTCGGGGGCGCTCTGCAGATGTTTGCCTTCTGAAGTTTTCTGAAGATATTTATGTTCAGACAAATCTTGAGAAGATTTTTATCTTCAGAAGCTTTCTAAAAATTTACACCGTCAGAATATTTCCGAAGATTTTCATGTTGACAAAAGTTTTGTGGATTTTTGCCTTCAGAAGTTTACTGAAAATATTTATTTTAAGACGAATGTTGGGGAGATTTTTGTCTTCCGAAGACTTCTAAAGATTAACATCGTCAGAATATTTCCGAAAATGTTCATCTTCAAAAGAGTTCAGCAGATTTTTGCGTTCAGAAGCTTTCTTAAGATTTTGATATTCAGATGAATGCTGAGGAGATTCTTGTATCTAACAGATTTCTATAGATTTACATCGTCAGACTTTTTCCGAAGATTTTCATCTTCGGGGGATCTCTGCAAATGTTTGCCTTCAGAAATTTTTTGCAAATATTTATGTTCAGACGAATGTTGGGGAGATTTTTGTCCTTCGAAGATTTCTAAAGATTAACATCGTTAGAATATTTTCGAAGATATTCATATTCAAAAGAGTTCTGCAGCCTTCAGAAGTTTTCTTAAGATTTTGATGTTCAGAGGAATGCTGAGGAGATTCTTGTCTCTAACAGATTTCTGAAGATTTACATCGTCAGGGTATTTTCGAAGATTTTCATCTTCAAAAGAGTTCTGCAAGTTCTTTAATAATTTTTCTAAGATATTCATGTTCAGACGAGCGTTGAGGTGATCTTAAGAAGATTTTTGTCTTCAGAAGAGTTCTGTAAGTTCTTTACAAGTTTTTCAAAGACATTCACGTTCAAACGAGTGTTGAAGTGATCTTCAGAAGATTTTTGTCTTCAGGAGATTTCTAAAGATCTACATCTTTGGCATATTCCGATGATTTACATCTTTAGAATATTCTGAAGATTTACATCTTTCGAATATTCTGAAGATTTACATCTTTCGAATATTCTGAAGATTTACATCTTTAGAATATTCTAAAGATTTACTCTTTAGAATATTCTGAAGATGCTGAAGATTTTAATCGTTAGAAAATTTATATTTTCAGAAAACTTATGCAGATTTAGGTATTGGGAATATTTTTGAACATTTGCATTTTCAGATTTCTAAAAATTTTCACCTTCAGTGTATTTTTGAATTTGTTTTGGGGTATTTACCAACATTGTTTCTAATTTCTTTCGCCACTATTACTTAATCGGTTGTTTTGGAGCTTTATCAATTCTACTAATCTTGATTATCCTTGCTCTGGATATATCGATCGTTCTACTGACTAATTGATGATTTTGTTTGGTTATGTTATGTTTATTGAGTTTTTTTTTTCTCAGGCAGTATCCTGGTGTCTCTCAACCAGTTAATCCAAGCCGTCAACACGCTCACTCAACGGGTTGAGGACCAACATAGAACCATACAGGATTTGAGGCGCATCATCGACGAATGTCAACTTTGTAAGCGGAATCCGTGCCCAATCGTGAAACCCACTTGTTCGACCAACCCCCCGCAGTGTTATCCTCAAGTACCTTGCATAGACACGGAGACGGGTCCCAGATGTGGCCCATGTCCACCAGGTTATACAGGTAACATGTTTTTGGTGTTTTAAGCTTACTTTAGCAGTATCCAATTTCCAGTGATGTTATTTATTAAAATAACATCATTTTAATAAATTGATGATTTTTTAGGGGACGGGTACCAGTGCTACCGAATGGACGTTTGCAGGAACTACTGTTATCAAAACGTCGAATGTAGGGAAGTCATAAGGGACCCAAGACTGCCACCTGAGCCCAAATGCGGCCCTTGTCCAGCGGGAATGACAGGCGACGGACGCAATTGCGTCCCCTACGATCCTTGTACCACTCATCGATGTTTCCCAGGAGTACGATGCATCAACTACCCCTCAGGACCACGATGTGAAGGGTGCCCACCTGGGTATACCGGTGATGGTAGACATTGCCAAGAATTGCCGAATTGTCGCAACGATCCTTGCTTTAGGAACGTGCTTTGCAGGGAAAATCCACCACATCGTCCCGACTGCGGCCCGTGTCCGGATGGATACGAGGGCGACGGGAGAGATTGCAAACATATTGACCCCTGCAAGAGGAATCCGTGTGATCCGGGTGAGTGGATGCTTCTTTCGCTTTTGAGTGGCTTACTTTTGGGGTGGGCGCCGAATTCAAACCATTTTTTTTTGAAGTGTTGATCTTTAGTTTTTTCGCTTGGAACTGTCATTAAATCGTTGAACTGTCTAGACAGTCCAACCATCGTTGAACTGTCTAGACAGTCCAATCATCGTTGGTTCAACTGCCACTGGATCATTTAGATCAATGGACAATTTAGTTGTCACAGATTAATTGTCCAATGATTAGTTAAAATTTGGCTGTCACAGGGGACACAAATTGCAGAAAAATGTGTGATCAGTGACTGGGAGTCGAACCCAGTACCTTCACGTTGCAGGCAAGACTTCCTAACCATGGCGCCATCGCTGCCACTACTCTGAACTTTACTCATTCACTTCACACACCGTACTTTCGGTATTTGTTACACATTTAACCAATTTTTGAGAAAATCTAGTTATTCAATTTCATTAAAATTTCCTCAAAAGTAAGCCAAAGTTTTATCGTTAACCACTAACACTTCTGTAAATATTTTAGTGCTTTTGTAAATAAATTAATGGAACGAATGTCTAAATTTCGAAAGTGGTAAGACTACAGAAGTCTTAAATTCGTAGCAACAAATACCTGAAAATGTTGTAATTATAATAGTTTTGTTTTCTTTAATTTCAGGCTGGTGCTTTTACGTATTCTGTAAACAACGAAAGTAGTAATTCAGGTTTCAACTATTTTTTATATTAAAAGCTCTATAATATTTGCACATCACGCAATATATGTCATTTTTTCACCATCATGCACATTCTGTTAACATCTACGGACTGTCCTAACATTCTATAATCAATAGTTTTACAAGTTGTCATATTTAAAACTAAATAGATAAAAATTATCATCGAAAAAATGATGACTTTAGATAACCCTTGTTGATTTATCGAGAATAGTTTACAACCAGGATGTACGATGTAACCAAAGTTGCAAAGGTCACTGGGAGTGGTAATTTTTCGTTGTAGATCATTTAATTGACAGTTTAAATTTTAGTCATTTGAAACACTCAAGTGAAAGTGTAATAAAGTTGTAATAAATCGAAAAAATTCCTCATCAGGCATGCTCATTTTTTTTTTCATTTTCATTGCAAGTGAACACAGTCTAAATGATGTTTTTTCGCTGTAGGATGCCGACCGAGGTTTTGAAAATGAAATCGACACACCCTCAGACAAATAACTACAGGACGTTTCGAAGGTTGTTTCTTGGAAACTTTGTGTTCATTTTTTTGTTGCCGCTAGAGTCGTTATCACTTTACAAATTTGGAAATTCAGCCTGCCATGTACATACCTATACAGTTAAGCATGACACCAAAAACTAACCAAAGCATTATTTTGAATACCACTTGATACTTACCTGATTGTTTTATAGCACTTTTTATTAATAAAGTACTTTTATGACTAACTGGTACATTTTACTTATTTTACCTTTTTCTGGTTTATTTTAATGTTTCTTTTTAATTTGTTGTTATCTCTTATTTTAAAAAATAAAACCGGGCACGATATTAAGAAGGTTTAAAAAATTTAGAACAGGTTTATGGGTATAGTATACGTTCGACATCTTTGTTCTCATTTTGCCAAGCTATTCCGTAGACTGTGTCACAGCTGATTGGATTCATCCAGGCTTCAAGCCTCAGGAACTGATAATTTGGGGAGATTGAGCGAATTGTAATTTAACACGCAGATTCTGAAGTTAAACTCTGCTTGGAGATAAAATATATAAATTTCAAATGTAATTAGATTACTGAAAAAAAAATATATTAGGGCCATTGTCTTACTCCAAAAAAGTAAGTTAAAAAGTTTGGAATCTCAAGGACAAGTTGGGGATGAATAAACTCACCGAAACACACTAAATGATGACAAAAGTAAGTCACAGAAAAAATGAAGATTTTAACGCTGACGATCAATGACGTAGTCTTAGATTTTTCTTGAAAAAAAATCGTGCACGCTTCTCAGGAAAAGTTCTAGTATCAAAAACTAGCAAAATTATTTATGATGATTTGACTTTTTAACAGTAACTAAAAGGGTATACTTTTTTAAAAAGTAAAAGAGTAAAAGTTATCTTTTTGATTTTTGGATCCTTATTGATTCGTTTCGAATTGTTTTAAAAATGTTATTTTAGCAAAGATTAATGAAACTGAAAAATTATTTGTGTCAAAACGAATTATTATAAAAATTAATTAAAATAACGAGCCCAAATTACTGGTGTGTGTCCAGTTTCGAAAATTAATTAATTGGGCAACAAACGTAATTTAAAATTTTTTTTAATTAACTTTCCAAAGACGAAGCAGGTAGGTGCAACTTCCTGCGAGAATATTTTGAAAGCTTTCCTACTAATTACTAATTTTATACCTTTTTTTTGTTATTGCTTTAATTAGGTATATAACAATTTTTTACTTAGGTGTCTCCTGCGTTCCTATAAGTCAACCACCTTACTATCAGTGCTCCGGTTGCCCCCAAGGAATGACTTACAACGGAACTTCATGTCAAGACATCGACGAGGTAGGTTTTATACCATTTGGCCCACAAGAACACCTTGTGAAGTGCCCGAAGCTTGACAAATGATAAAAAAGTGAAAAAACTTCCTATTTGTCACTCACTGCGTTTTGGTCAGTTTTGTAGACGCCCAGCCAAGTTACGTTTGGGTTTGGGCTGTTTTTGCCAGAAAAATTAGCTTCGACAAGGTTTGGGCCTCAGCCAGAATTTTTACGAAACTTTAACCAAGCCGCTGTAGTCTAAGCTTGGAATTTTCAAAAATAAATTTACATTTTGGGAGAAACTAGTAGAAGTTTGTCACTTACTGCGTTTTGGTCAGTTTTGTAGACTCCCAGCCAAGTTACGTTTGGGTTTGGGTTGGTTTCAAACAAAAAACTAGTTTCGCCATGGTTTGGGTCTCCACCAAAAGTCTACCGAAGGGGTTTTATACTATTTGACCCACGAGAACACCTGGTGAATTGTCCCAACCTTGGCAAATGACAAAAAGTTGAAAAAATTGCCGATTTGTTACTCACTTTGTTTTGGTCAGTTTCGTAAACACCGAGCGCAATTTCGATTTGGGTTTGGGCTGTTTCAACCAAAAAAACTAGCTTCGACATGGTTTGGGCCTCAGCCAGAATTTTAACGAAACTTTAACCAAGCCGCTGTAGTCTAAGCTTGAAATTTTCAAAAATAAATCTACATTTTAAGAGAAACTAGTAGAAGTTTGTCACTTACTGCGTTTTGGGCAGTTTTGTAGACGCCCAGCCAAGTTACGTTTGGGTTTGGGTTGGTTTCGAACAAAAAACTAGTTTCGCCATGGTTTGGGTCTCCACCAAAAGTCTACCGGAGGGGTTTTATACTATTTGACCCACGAGAACACCTGGTGAATTGTCCCAACCTTGGCCAATGACAAAAAGTTGAAAAAATTACCGATTTGTTACTTACTTTGTTTTCGTCAGTTTCGTAAACACCGAGCGCAATTTCGATTTGGGTTTGAGCTGTTTCGGCCAAAAAAACTAGCTTTGACATGGTTTGGGCCTCAGCCAGAATTTTACCGAAACTTTAACCAAGCCGCTGTAGTCTAAGCTTGGAATTTTCAAAAATAAATCTACATTTTAAGAGAAACTAGTAGAAGTTTGTCACTTACTGCGTTTTGGTCAGTTTTGTAGACGCCCAGCCAAGTTACGTTTGGGTTTGGGTTGGTTTCCAACAAAAAACTAGTTTTGCCATGGTTTGGGCCTCCATCAAAAGTCTACCGGAGGGGTTTTATACTATTTGACTTACGAGAACACCTGGTGAATTGTCCCAACCTTGGCCAATGACAAAAAGTTGAAAAAATTACCGATTTGTTACTCACTTTGTTTTCGTCAGTTTCGTAAACACCGAGCGCAATTTCGATTTGGGTTTGAGCTGTTTCAACCAAAAAAACTAGCTTCGACATGGTTTGGGCCTCAGCCAGAATTTTAACGAAACTGTAACCAAGCCGCTGTAGTCTAAGCTTGGAATTTTCAAAAATAAATCTACATTTTAAGAGAAACTAGTAGAAGTTTGCCACTTACTGCGTTTTGGGCAGGTTTGTAGACTCCCAGCCAAGTTACGTTTGGGTTTGGGTTGGTTTCGAACAAAAAACTAATTTCGTCATGGTTTGGGTCTCCACCAAAAGTCTACCGGAGAGGTTTTATACTATTTGACCCACGAGAACACCTGGTGAATTGTCCCAACCTTGGCCAATGACAAAAAGTTGAAAAAATTACCGATTTGTTACTCACTTTGTTTTGGTCAGTTTCGTAGACACCGAGCGCAATTGCGCTTTGGGTTTGGGCTGTTTCGGGCAAAAAAACTAGCTTCGACATGGTTTGGGCCTCAGTCCGAATTATACTACGAAACTGTAACCAAGCCGCTGTAGTCAACTTGATTTTCAAAAATAAATCTACTTTTAAAGAAACTAGTAGAAGTTTGCATTTCTGCGTTTTGCAGTTTATAGACCAGCCCAAGTCTTTTGGGTTTGGGTTGGTTTCAACAAAAACTATTTCGTCATGTTTTGGGTTCTGCCAAAAGCTTACCGGAGAGGTTTTTTACTTTTGACCCACGAGAACACCTGGTAATTGTCCCAAACTGCCAATTACAAAAGTTAAAAAATACCGATTGTTACTCATTTTTTTGGTCAGTTTCGTAGACACCGAGCGCAATTGCGCTTTGGGTTTGGGCTGTTTCGGGCAAAAAAACTAACTTTGATATGGTTTGGGCCTCAGCCAGTGGCGGCTCGCATATATGCACTGAGAAACTGCAGCATCCCCAATTCCGCTTTCAACTTTTTTTTCAAAATGTTGGGTCTTTTTTAAAGGCTTTTTCTGTTTTCTTTTATAGAAACCTCATCTTTCTTTCATGTTAGGATCTTCTAAAATCTATTTTATTTTTAATTTTGATGAAAAACGCATTTTCAAAAACTAATTTTTGTAAAACTTTTGAAAAAAGAATGAATATTTCAAGAAAGAATTGAAATTTAAAAAAAAAAGGTTGAATTCTTCTAAAAGTGTCAAAATTTTAAGAAAATGATGAAAATTTCAAGAAACAGTTCAAATCCAACTCTTCTCGCTTTTTAATATTTCTCTGAAAAAAAATAATTCCAAATCTTCGAATTTTTATCCGATTTCTCAATTTCCACTCTATTGTAGTAACATTTGTAGTTTTTTTCTAATAGTTTAATTTTTTTTGTTGGGAAAGTTTCTATTTTCCCAAATATATTATAGAAATAAATTTTATCGAAATTTCTACTTTTCCAACAAATTTTGTTCTTAACATTTTTCTGGAAATTTCAACTTTTTCTGTTTTTTTATGTTCCTCCAAATTGCTTTTCAAAATATTAGGTTTTTTCACGACATTTTGACATTTCAAAGTTTATTTTATAATTTTAACTATCAAATTTAAGAAAAAAATTCTGACATTTTTATAAAAATGTCAAAATTTTGGAAAGAATGAAAGAAACGAAAAAATGTTAAGAACATTTTCCATTGCTTCCGCATTTTGATATTTTTCTAAAAAAAAAAGTAATAACCGATGGATTATTTTCCTAAATTTTCGACTTTTTTGTACAGATATTTCAAATTTTTTCTCGAAATTTCGATTTTCTTTCTACGAAAATTGGAATCTTATAAAATTTTGATCTTTTTCAGGATTTTGACTTCATTTGAAAATTTCCCCTTTTGTTAGGAATTTCGTTCGGATGTTCCTAGAAATTTTAATTTTTTGTGAGAATTTCGACTCTTCTGACATTTTTGAGTTAACTGCAAAATCTCAACATCACACGCATTTTACAATTTAATTTTTGAAATTCGACCGTTTTTCAAAAATTTGATTTGTGCTCTCAATTTTATATTTTTTTGAAAATTTTGAAATTTACCAAAAATTCTATTGTTTTGAAAACTTACGACTTTATTAAAATATTTACTTTTTGTGGAAATTTAAATAATTTTGCCTTTTTGAAAATTCGGTTTTTATTTTAAATTTGATTTTTCACGAATCTTGATATTTTTTCTTGTTAATTTCGACTATTCTGATGTGGTGTTTTTTTCAAAAATTTAGAAAATTTCGTTTTTTCAAAATTTAGAAAATGTTGGCTTTCCAACATTTGGAAAATTTTGATTTTTGATGATTTTCACTTTTGTTAAAAATTCTAATTATTTTTAAAATTTTTGATCTTTTCTCGAAGTTTAGACTTTTCTTTTAAAATTTACGACTTATTTTCGAAATTTCGGCTTTTTTTAAATTTCGACTTTTATTAGAAAATTTCGATTTTATTGAAAATTTCCATTTTTTTTAAAATCTGGACCTTTTTTAAAACTTCGTCTTGATTTAAAACTGTCGACCCTTTTTAAAATTTTCGACTTTTTTAAACCATTTTACAGCTTTTCAAAATGTTAACTATCGAAATTTTTAAATTTTTTTTTGAAACTTTTAACATTTCAAATTTTTTTGAAACTTTCGACATTTCAAATATTTTTTGAAACTTTCGACATTTCAAAATTTTGTCTTATTGAGCCAAAATTGTTTTAGAAAACCTAATTTTTAGCTTATGAAAGAAAGTATTGACTTTTTTTAATATTTAATAGTACCCTTTGTCACCCCTTAGAACTTAAAATTGGGTCTTGTTTCGAAAATGTTGACTTTTTAAATGTTGCCTTATGCAAGTAGAATACTAAACTACAAATTTATGCAGCCCTCCAGGTGGCGTGTATAGTGAATCATAGGTAGCTGAACTACCAATAGTTGAAACACTGTCACCTAGCGAAGCGGTTGCTCTCTAAGAAAGTTCCCAGAAGACAATAATTCTAATGCACATACCAATAGGTTTGAACATTTATTAGATTCAAAATTTGGAAACCAAAGACCGGTTTCGATTTTGTTAGATCTCGTCAGTTTGATATATCCAACTCGAATGTTAACTTACTTGACGGAACATTTGTTAGCATTTGAGTTGGATATACCAAACTGACGAGACCTAACAAAATCGAAACCGGTCTTTGGTTTCCAAACTTCGAATATAATAAATGTGCAAACCTATTGGGCTGTGCATTAGAAATGTTGCCTTGTTCGAGAAAAATTATTTTTTAAAACCCAATTTTGAGCTTGCAAAAGAAAATTTTAAAGTTCAAAGTTCAGTTAAATATCCGTTTTCACCCCGCTTGGAGTTTACATTTTTAAAATCGATTAAATACGTGTTTAATGATTGCTTTCTTGTATTTTTTATATAGAAATTTTGACAAAAAATTTTTAGAAAAAAACCCTGAAATTCCTTCAGAAATGTTAACATTTTGGGAAAAACGAAGAAATTTAAAAAAAGTTATTTTCAATTTTGAGAAAAATATTGAATTTCAAGAAAAAATGAACCTTCTAAGTTTCAATTTTTTTTACGATTTGATATTTCGTTAAAAAAATCTTCCACTATTGTAGAACCGAAGAAAATTCTGAATCGAAATTTCCAATTTTTCTAGAACTGTATTTTTAATTTGTTAAATTGTCAAGCTCGTCAAATTTCGATAAAAAATAGATTGAAATTTAAATAATAACCTCAAAATTTGGATAAAAAGTCTACCGGAGGGGTTTTACACTATTTGACCCACGAGAACACCTGGTGAATTGTCCCAACCTTGCCAAATGACAAAAAGTTGAAAAAATTACCGATTTGTTACTCACTTTGTTTTCGTCAGTTTCGTAAACACCGAGCGCAATTTCGATTTGGGTTTGAGCTGTTTCAACCAAAAAAACTAGCTTCGACATGGTTTGGGCCTCAGCCAGAATTTTAACGAAACTTTTACCGAGCCGCTGTAGTCTAAGCTTGGAATTTTCAAAAATAAATCTACATTTTAAGAGAACCTAGTTATTTAAGAAACACTCAAGATTTAGAGAAAAAAGTTGACATTCATATCAAAAACGTGGTTCAATTTTCTAGTTTAAACAAAGAATTTTGAGAAAGAAACATTTTAAAACGAAATTTGGTAAAAATAGGTTGATATTTCGAATTTAAATTTGAAATTTCGAGCAAAAAGTTCAAGCTTTACAATTAAGGTCGACATTTCGAAATAACTAAATTAAAATGTTTAGAAAAATAGTCGACCTTTTGGTGCTTAGGTTCGAACTTAAAAAAAATAATAAGTGCACGTTCACACTTAAAATTTCGATAAAAAATCCAACATTTTAACCGTAATTTTAAAGTTAAACTTGTAATATCATTTTTTCGAAATCTCAATACATTAAACTCAAAATTTCGACTTTTGGTTTTTTAAAATTTGAATGTAGGGCCCCACTTTTTGAATTCTCTACATTTGGAAGTTAAGGTCCTAACATTTCGAAGTTAATCTAAAAATCTAAAGCGTATATTTTAAGACAAAATTAAAATAAACTAGAAATCCAAGATTATGGCAAATTTTGAGCTGATTCCAAAATAAGAAAAGAATAAAAATTCTTAGAAAAAAAGTCGAAATTTCGAAAGCTTTTACTTTGCTTGTAAATTTGTTTGAAGTCAAAATTTCAGTTACAAATTTCGACATTTAGAAATTTGAATTTAGGACCTCAAAATTTAGACTTTTTTGACTTTTCTGCCTCAAATTTCAAATTTAATCTAAAAATCTAGAGCCCCAATTTTAACAAAAAAATTAGAATAAATTAGAAACTGCGAGATTATGGCTCAGTCCCAAAAAATTTCAAATTTAATCTCAAAACTTTGACCACAAAGCGCAACTTTTGACAAATAATTGATTGACAATAGACATTTCGAAATTCGAATCTGAAAATTTTGAACCAAAGTCAAAATTTAGTAAAATATATAAATTTCGAAATCTTGAACGTTATTTCGAAATCTGAGCGCTTTTTCAAAATGTTTTTATCAAAATTTTAACACCAAAACGTTTCAAACTTAAACTTTTTTTAAATTGTCAAATTTTTTCTCAAAATTCCCTATTTAGGTCGAAAGAGACAAATGATTAAAAAAACACTCAAAATTTCGAAAATTTGACCTTGAAATCCAAATTTTGAAATATAAAACTTGTCCCCTGAAACAAAGAAAGAGTAAAAACACAACAAAGGTTGCTCTAACGCGTTTCGACAACCAAGCTATCACCTTCAGAGAGATACTGTCCAAATTTTAACCAAAAATTGAATAAAAGTAGGCATTTCGATGTTTACAAACTCAAAATTTTGAACTGAAGACAAAATTTGGTAAAAAAAACTGTATATATTTTGAAATCTTTAATATTACTTCGAAATTTGAGCCCTTTTTCATAAGTTGTTTTAGTCAACAACACATTTCGACTTTAAATTTTGTCATAATTGTAACATTTTTTCTCGGAATTCTCTGCTTAAGTCGAAAGAGTTGGTGGCAAAATTTTAATGTTTTATTGAAAATTTTTACAAAAAAGAATAAAAAAACACTCGAAATTTCGAAATTTGGACCTTGAAGCCCAAATTTTAACAAAACACTGGATGAACACAACATTTGCAAATTAGAATCTCAAAATTTTAAGCCAAAGTCCAAATTTAGTAAAAAATACAAATTTCGATACCTTTAACATTATTTCAAGATTTGAGCTCTTTTTCATAATTTTTTTAAGCCAAAATATCAAACCCGTTTCGACTTTAAGCGTTTTCAAAATTGTAAAACTTTTTCTCGAAATTCTCTGGTTAGATCGAAAGAGTTGGTGACAAAATTTCGACGTTTTATTGAAAATTTTACAAAAAAGAATGAAAAAACCCTCGAAATTTCGAAAATCTGACCTTGAAGCCCAAATTTTAACAAAAAACTGGATGAACATAACATTTGCAGATTAGAATCTCAAAATTTTGAGCCAAAGTCCAAATTTAGCAAAAAATACAAATTTCGAAACCTTTAACATTACTTCAAAATTTGAGCTCTTTTTCATAATTTTTTTAAGTCAAAACATCAAACCCGTTTCAACTTTAAGCGTCTTCAAAATTGTAAAACTTTTTCTCGGAATTCTCTGTTTAGGTCGAAAGAGTTGGTGGCAAAATTTCGACGTTTCATTGAAAACTTTTTCAAAAAAGAATGAAAAAACACTTGAAATTTCGAAAATCTGACCTTGAAGCCCAAATTTAAACAAAAAATTAGATGAACATAACATTTGGAGATTAGAATCTCAAAATTTTGAGCCAAAATCCAAATTTAGTGAAAAATACAAATTTCGAAACCTTTAACATTACTTCAAAATTTGAGCTCTTTTTCATAATTTTTTTAAGTCAAAATATCAAACCCGTTTCGACTTTAAGCGTTTTCAAAATTGTAAAACTTTTTCTCGGAATTCTCTGTTTAGGTCGAAAGAGTTGGTGGCAAAATTTCGACGTTTTATTGAAAATTTTACAAAAAAGAATGAAAAAACCCTCGAAATTTCGAAAATCTGACCTTGAAGCCCAAATTTTAACAAAAAACTGGATGAACATAACATTTGGAGATTAGAATCTCAAAATTTTGAGCCAAAGTCCAAATTTAGTAAAAAATACAAATTTCGAAACCTTTAACATTACTTCAAAATTTGAGCTCTTTTTCATAATTTTTGTAAGTCAAAATATCAAACCCGTTTCAACTTTAAGCGTCTTCAAAATTGTAAAACTTTTTCTCGGAATTCTCTGTTTAGGTCGAAAGAGTTGGTGGCAAAATTTCGACGTTTTATTGAAAATTTTACAAAAAAGAATGAAAAAACCCTCGAAATTTCGAAAATCTGACCTTGAAGCCCAAATTTTAACAAAAAACTGGATAAACATAACATTTGCAGATTAGAATCTCAAAATTTTGAGCCAAAGTCCAAATTTAGCAAAAAATACAAATTTCGAAACCTTTAACATTGCTTCAAAATTTGAGCTCTTTTTCATAATTTTTTTAAGTCAAAATATCAAACCCGTTTCGACTTTGAGCGTTTTCAAAATTGTAAAACTTTTTCTCGAAATTCTCTGGTTAGATCGCAAGAGTTGGTGGCAAAAATCGACGTTTTATTGAAAACTTTTACAAAAAAGAATGAAAAAAACACTCGAAATTTCGAAAATCTGACCTTGAAGCCCAAATTTTAACAAAACACTGGATGAACATAACATTTGGAGATTAGAATCTCATAATTTTGAGCCAAAGTCCAAATTAATTAAAAAATACAAATTTCGAAACCTTTAACATTACTTCAAAATTTGAGTTCTTTTTCATAATTTTTGTCAGTCAAAATATCAAACCCGTTTCAACTTTAAGCGTCTTGAAAATTGTAAAACTTTTTCTCGAAATTCTCTGTTTAGGTCGAAAGAGTTGGTGGCAAAATTTCGACGTTTTATTGAAAATTTTACAAAAAAGAATGAAAAAACCCTCGAAATTTCGAAAATCTGACCTTGAAGCCCAAATTTTAACAAAACACTGGATGAACATAACATTTGGAGATTAGAATCTCAAAATTTTGAGCCAAAGTCCAAATTTAGTAAAAAATACAAATTTCGAAACCTTTAACATTACTTCAAAATTTGAGCTCTTTTTCATAATTTTTTTAAGTCAAAACATCAAACCCGTTTCAACTTTAAGCGTCTTCAAAATTGTAAAACTTTTTCTCGGAATTCTCTGTTTAGGTCGAAAGAGTTGGTGGCAAAATTTCGACGTTTTATTGAAAATTTTACAAAAAAGAATGAAAAAACACTCGAAATTTCGAAAATCTGACCTTGAAGCCCAAATTTTAACAAAACACTGGATGAACATAACATTTGGAGATTAGAATCTTAAAATTTTGAGCCAAAGTCCAAATTTAGTAAAAAATACAAACTTTCGAAACCTTTAACATTACTTCAAAATTTGAGCTCTTTTTCATAATTTTTTTAAGTCAAAATATCAAACCCGTTTCGACTTTAAGCGTTTTCAAAATTGTAAAACTTTTTCTCGAAATTCTCTGGTTAGATCGAAAGAGTTGGTGGCAAAATTTCGACGTTTTATTGAAAACTTTTACAAAAAAGAATGAAAAAACACTCGAAATTTCGAAAATCTGACCTTGAAGCCCAAATTTTAACAAAAAACTGGATAAACATAACATTTGCAGATTAGAATCTCAAAATTTTGAGCCAAAGTCCAAATTTAGCAAAAAATACAAATTTCGAAACCTTTAACATTGCTTCAAAATTTGAGCTCTTTTTCATAATTTTTTTAAGTCAAAACATCAAACCCGTTTCAACTTTAAGCGTCTTCAAAATTGTAAACCTTTTTCTCGGAATTCTCTGTTTAGGTCGAAAGAGTTGGTGGCAAAATTTCGACGTTTTATTGAAAACTTTTACAAAAAAGAATGAAAAAAACACTCGAAATTTCGAAAATCTGACCTTGAAGCCCAAATTTTAACAAAAAACTGGATGAACATAACATTTGGAGATTAGAATCTTAAAATTTTGGGCCAAAGTCCAAATTTAGTAAAAAATACAAATTAAGAAACCTTTAACATTACTTCAAAATTTAAGCCCTTTTTCATAATTTTTTTAAGTCAAAATATCAAACCCGTTTCGACTTTAAGCGTTTTCAAAATTGTAAAACTTTTTCTCGAAATTGTCTGGCTAGATCAAAAGAGTTGGTGGCAAAATTTCGACGTTTTATTGAAAACTTTTACAAAAAAGAATGAAAAAACCCTTGAAATTTCGAAAATCTGACCTTGAAGCCCAAATTTTAACAAAACACTGGATGAACATAATATTTGCAGATTAGAATCTCAAAATTTTGAGCCAAAGTCCAAATTTAGTAAAAAATACAAATTTCGAAACTTTTAACATTACTTCAAAAATTGAGCTCTTTTTCATAATTTTTTTAAGTCAAAATATCAAACCCGTTTCGACTTTAAGCGTTTTCAAAATTGTAAAACTTTTTCTGGGAATTCTCTGTTTAGGTCGAAAGAGTTGGTGGCAAAATTTCGACGTTTTATTGAAAATTTTAGAAAAAAGAATGAAAAAACACTTGACATTTCGAAAGTTTGACCTTCAAGCCCAAATTTTAACAAAAAAAAACTGGATGAACATAACATTTGGAAATTAGAATCTCAAAATTTTGAGCCGAAGTCTAAATTTAGTAAAAAATACAAATTTCGAAACCTTCAACATAATTTCGAAATTTGAGCCCTTTTTCATAATTTTTTTAAGTTAAAGTTTTAACATCAAACCAACGTTTCGACTTAAAATATTTCTCGGAATTCCCCAGTACAGATCGAAAGAGGGTGGCAAAATTCGACGTCATATTCAAAATAGTGCAAAAAAGAATTTAAAAAAACTTATAATTTTGAAAATTTAAATTTGATTTTGAGAGTTGGTGGCAAACTTCGGAAAGTATATTCAAAATATTGCAAATAATATTTAAAAAAACTCATAGTTTTAAAAATTTAACTTTGATTTCAAGAGTTGGTGACGTTATATTTAAAATTTTCAAAAAAGTTTTTTAAGCTTAAATGAAAACAGTCTTCAGCAAATTTTCTCAAGCTGAAGACTGTATCAGGCAACAACAGACTTGGATTCGTTTAAGAACCATACTGTATCTTAAATGAAAATATGTCAACATTTTGTAAAGAGGATTCTCAAAATGTCCATTTAATCACAAAAAAATTGATTTCAAAATAGCAGTTCCACTGCTTTTTTCTTAGAATTTCTCTTAAAGCGTTAATATTTCTCATGAAACTCAAAATATTGGAAAAGTGTCTGTTAATTAATTTATTTTTTTCAAACTTTGATGTCACTTTTCATTTTGAAGTTATTAGTTCTAATTTGTTAAAATTTCGACTCCAAACTCAAAATAGTGACTCCCTTTTTTTGAAATTAAGATAGCTTCTACAAAATTAGTAGGTAAAAATTACAACTGTAATTGTTTGTCATTTTTTTCCTACTTTCAGTGTGATTTAGAGCATCCATGTGATCCAACTACGGAATGTCAAAACCTCAGTCCTGGATACAGATGTGGCGCCTGCCCGCTCGGTTATAGAGAATCTGGTACCAGCTATGGAGTCGGTCGTGACGAAGCTCGACAAAATCCCCAAAGATGCGTCGATATCGACGAGTGCAGGGAAGGGAGAGTTTGTCCCGAATTTTCCCAATGTATTAATACGCCGGTAAGATTCTTAAAACTTTTGAAATGCACCGTACAATACAATAAGGTGAAAAAAGGGCGATCTATGGTTGCCGTTGTAATTATTTTCAACTGTAGCGCATCCGACTGTTTATTAGAGAACACTTAATTGGTATTATTAGGGTTAATGAGGCTATTGAAATACAAATCTTGTCCCCTGAAGGTGATAGCTTGGCTGTCGAAACGCCTTGTCCCCTAAAACCATGAATGATTAAAAAAGACACAGCAACCTTTGTTGTGTTTTTTAATCCTTGTTGGTTTCAGCGGACAAGATTTGTATTTCAATTTTCAAAGATAACCAAGGACCAGTCCTCCAAAAGAAAAATATATGGCTATGGTTGTTGGTTGTAAATATTTTCAATTGTAGCACATCCGACTGCTTATTGGTGAACATTTAATTGATATTATTAACTAGAACATGACCCAGGAATTACCTCAGATAAATTTGATAATCCTAAATCCAAATCAAATCTGAAGTATGCGAAAAGTGGGTAGTTTTTGCGAAAAATAAAACGATTTAAAAAAAAAGACCTCTTTATACTTGATACCGCGAATGTCAGTACACGTTTTTCAGGGTTCTTATATTTGCGGTGACTGCCAGCCTGGATACTACGGCAACAGCAGCGTCGGTTGCCATCAGGATGAAGAACACTGTTTCGATAACAGTCAATGTGACAGAAACGCCGAATGCACCTATCATGGGTTCGCCAAATACAGATGCGACTGTAGGGTAGGTTGGGCCGGAGATGGACGGATGTGCGGTCGAGATAGCGACTTGGACTTCTTCCCAGACGATCAGCTCTACTGCAGCTACATACACTGCAGAAAAGTAACTATAAAACAATTTTTAATTGCTTGTAGACATACGTAAAGTATTTCAGGATAATTGCCCTCTTATACCGAATTCGGGACAGGAGGACGCCGACAACGACGGCATAGGGGACGTCTGCGATCCCGACGCCGACAACGATCAGATTCCCAACGATAAGGCAAGTATGAATATTGGTAGTACCCCCAAAGTATACATAATTTGTTATATGATATTCGCTATGACACGATGTATGATATGATATGATATGATATGACATGATATGATATTATATGATATGATATGATATGATATAATATAATCTGATATGATATGATATGGTGTGATATGATATCGATATTCTCTGTATCTTTTTTGATAAGTATTGGTACTTTCATTCATGTTTTATTGGCTTTTTCTTCGTCAACACAATTCTAGATTTTCAGTAACTTTTTGTTAAGATTGGCAATGGCAATCTCTTATAGATTGACCCAAGTAACGATTGTGTTTTTCAGTGTTGACTCACCAACAGCGATTAACAAACAAAGATCTAACGCAATCGCTGCTTGGGGCAATCTGTAAGAGATTGCCAATCCTTAACATCTCTTTGAAGATGATAGCTTGACTATCGAAACGCGTTAGAGCAACCTTTGTTATGTTTTTTAATCTTTGTTGGTTTCAGGGGACAAGATTTATATTTTAATTCCTTACCAGAAGGTTACTGAAAATCTAAAATTGTGGAAGGAGGAACTGGCGAAGAAAAATCTAATAAAGCATGAATGAAAATGATATGATATGATATGATATGATATAATGTGATATGATATGATATAATAGGATATATGATATGATATGATATATGATATGATATCGTATGATATAATAGATATTCTCTGTATCTTCTTTGAGAAGTATTGGTACGTTCACTCAAGTTTTATTGGCTTTTTCTTCGCCACCACAATTCTAGATTTTCAGTAACTTTCTGTTAAGGATTGGCAATGGCAATCTCTTATAGATTGCCCCAAGCAGCGATCGTATTTTTCAAGGTTGAATCACAAACAGCGATTGACAAACAAAGATCCAACGCAATCGCTGCTTGAGGCAATCTGTAAGAGATTGCCAATCCTTAACATCTCTCTGTAGATGATAGCTTGGCCATCGAAACGCCTTAGAGCAACCTTTTTTGTGTTTTTAAACTTTCTTGGTTTCAGGGGACAAGAATTGTATTTCAATTCCTTAGCAGGAGGTTACTGAAAATCTAGAATTGTGACAGAAGGAACTGGCGAAGACAAATCTAATAAAGCATGAATGAAAATGATATGATATGATATGATATATGATATGATATGATATGATATATGATAAGATATGATATCGTATGATATGATATAGATATTCTCTGTATCTTCTTTGAGAAGTATTGGTACTTTCATTCAAGTTTTATTGGCTTTTTCTTCGCCACCACAATTCTAGATTTTCAGTAACCTTCTGTTAAGGATGGACAATGGCAATTTCTATAGATTGCCCCAAGCAGCGATCGTATGTTTCAAGGTTGAATCACAAACAGCGATTGACAAATAAAGATCCAACGCAATCGCTGCTTGAGGCAATCTGTAAGAGATTGCCAATCCTTAACATCTCTCTGTAGATGATAGCTTGGCCATCGAAACGCGTTAGAGCAACCTTTGTTGTGTTTTAAAACTTTCTTGGTTTCAGGGGACAAGAATTGTATTTCAATTCCTTAGCAGAAGGTTACTGAAAATCTAGAATTGTGAAAGAAGGAACTGGCGAAGAAAAATGTAATAAAGCATGAATGAAAATGATATGATATGATATGATATGATATGATATGATGTATAATATGATATGATGTATGACATGTTATATGATATGATATGATATCGTATGATATGATATAGATACTCTCTGTATCTTCTTTGAGAAGTATTGGTATTTTCATTCATGTTTTATTGGCTTCTTCTTCGCCACCACAATTCTAGATTTTCAGTAACTTTCTGTTAAGGATTGGCAATGGCAATCTCTTATAGATTGCTCCAAGCAGCGGTCGTGTTTTTCAGTGTTGAATTAGAAACAGCGATTGATAAACAAAGATCCAACGCAATCGCTGCTTGGGACAATCTCTAAGAGATTGCCAATCCTTAATATCTCTCTGTAGATCATAGCTTGGCTATCGAAACGCGTTAGAGCAACCTTTGTTTTGTTTTTTAATCTTTCTTGGTTTCAGGGGACAAGATTTGTATTTCAATTCCTTACCAGAAGGTTACTGAAAATCTAGAATTGTGGAAGAAGGAACTGGCGAAGAAAAATCTAATAAAATATGAATGAAAATGATATGATATGATATATGATTTGATATGATATGATATCGTATGATATGATGTAGATATTCTCTGTATCTTCTTTGGAAAGTATTGGTATTTTCATTTACATTTTATTGGCTTTTTCTTCGATGATGTGATATGATATGATACATATGATATTATGTGATATGATGATGTGACCTGATGCGATGATACGATACGATATGATATGATGATATATGATATGATATGATGATATGATATGGTATGCTATGATATGATATGATATGATATGATGTGATATGATATGATATGATATGATATGATATGATATGATATGATATAATATGATATATGATATGGTATGATATGATATGGACATTCTCTGTATCTTCTTTGAGAAGTATTGGTATTTTCATTCATGTTTTATTGGCTTTTTCTTCGCCACCACAATTCTAGATTTTCAGTAACCTTCTGTTAAGGATTGGCAATGGCAATTTCTATAGATTGCCCCAAGCAGCGATCGTGTTTTTCAGTGTTGAATCACAAACAGCGATTGACAAACAAAGATCCAACGCAATCGCTGCTTGGGACAATCTGTAAGAGATTGCCAATCCTTAACATCTCTCTGTAGATGATAGCTAGGCTATCGAAACGCGTTAGAGCAACCTTTGTTGTGTTTTTCAATCTTTCTTGGTTTCAGGGAACAAGATTTGCATTTCAATTCCTTAACAGAAGGTTATTGAAAATCTAGAATTGTGGAAGAAGGAACTGGCGAAGAAAAATTTAATAAAATATGAATGAAAATGATATGACATGATATATGATTTGATATGATATGATATGATATCGTATGATATGATATAGATATTCTCTGTGTCTTCTTTGGAAAGTATTGGTATTTTTATTCATATTTAATTGGCTTTTTCTTCGATGATATGATATGATACATATGATATTATGTGATATGATGATATGATGTGATGTGATGAAACGATACGATATAATATGATAATATGATGTGATATGATATGATATATGATGTGATATGATATGATATAATATGATATGATATGATATGATATGATATTATATGATATGATATGATATGATATGATATGATATGATATGATATGATATGATATGATATGATATGATATGATATGATATAATATGATGTATATGATACGTTACAATGTCACTGAATTACATTTATAACGTAAATGTAATTCACTAAGTTATATTTTGTGAAAGTTCTGTTGGTGTAACTGGTTTCGAACGATTTGTTCATTATCAGAAACTATCGCGTGTTCAGATAAAAAAAGTCATCAAATTTGCTGTGATTTTCTGTTAGAAGATGACGTCGAGTAAAAAGTATGCGATTACTTACTGATTGTTTTGGTTGATCTGTTAAGTGTTATTTCCACGTCTTATTTATGTAAAGAGGTTAGAATTTTCAAAGGCAAAAGAAAATCATTTAGAGACGCATTTTTTTTGACGAAAGATGATTCAAATTAATGAGCTATACACAAATTCATAAAACAGTGAGTCGTTTTAAAACCTTCGAATGATTTTATAAAAAATCACTGGGATTTTTCATCGATAGATTTGTATGAGAGTAGTTCAAATGAGTAGTTGTCAAACAGTCACTGATTTATGATATACGTCAAAAATATAGGAAATGTTCACAGTCTAGTCGATCACTTTTTCATTTGAACACCCGATTTATCGACTACCCGTTGGATCGAAAACCACTCGAATTGGAAAAAGGAGCAGCAACTTTATGAGACACGAACACACGAGTAGTTCATTTATCAAGGCAATATTTTTCTTTCAGGACAATTGCCCCCTCGTGTACAATAAGGATCAGAGAAATTCCGACTTCGACAGCTACGGTGACGCATGTGATAACTGTCCTTTCAAACCGAATCCAGACCAGAGCGACATAGATAAAGATAATGTGGGGGACGTATGCGATGAAGATATGGACGGCGATGGTTATCCCAACGGAAACGACTGCTGCGTCCGAGTACCCAATCCGGATCAATTGGACACAGATGGGGACGGTATTGGGGACGCTTGCGACAATTGTCCATTCGTACCTAATCCTGACCAAAGCGACGTCGACAACGATTTCGTTGGGGATGTTTGCGATAGCGACCATGACTCTGACGGGTAAATGACTGTCATTATGGGACTTTATGGCGCAGATTTAACGATAACGTCAATCGGATATTTCGAGTTTAAATAAAATTTAAGTAAAGAGTAAACTCTTTACTTATTTTAACTTTGACTCTACGAAATTTCGACTGTTATTTTTAATAACGAAAGTTGACAAAATGAAACATTTTTTGAAATATCGTAATATCAAAATTCTTAAAACTTAATCATATTTCATCAAAAAATGTTTCAGAATATTGTCAACTTTCATTGCTATTTAAATATTGTAGCAGATACCGAGAGTACGCTAAGTGAAGTGAATGAGTAGAGTTGAGAGTGGTGGTAGCGATGGCTTCGTGGTTAGGAAGTCTGGATTGTAACGCGTAGGTCCTGGGTTCGACTCCCAGTCGCTGATCACGAATTTTTAACTCTACTACAATCTCAGAAGTGGGATTAGAGTGGGAATGAGTTATGACACTATAATAGTGTTAAAAACTTTATATATGCTTTGAATTTGGAGCATTAGCGCACATAGGAGCATCAAAAACCAGTCGTTCATGCGTGGTTCTTCCGCATCGACTGCGTGTGCGAAGAGCTAGATGTCATACAACTTTTCAAACTTAAATACAAATCTTGACGCCTGATACTGAGTATCTCTCTGAAGATGATGGCTTGGCTATCGAAACCCGTTAGAGCAACCTTTCTTGGTTTCAGGCGACAAGATTTGTATTTCAATTTTTGAAGATAATCAAGGACCATCCGTTCCACCAAAAAAACCATTCAAACTGTTCATGCGTAACTGTTCTACTAATAGATCAGCCACCAAGCTTAAATATTTTAAAGAAAATGTAGCAATAGTAATAGTGTCATGTTGAGAATAGGGTAGCGATGGCTCCCTGGTTAGGAAGTCTGCCTGTAACGTCAAGGTCATGACTCCGTGACCGTGGCTACCTCCAACGTGAAGATCCTAGATTCGACCCCCAGTCCCTGATCACATAATGATAGAATAATTCGACTTTTAACTTGAAAGGCAGATCCAATTCTCTGGTTTTTTCCAGCGACGGAATCAACGATGACGCTGACAACTGCCCCCGGGATCCAAACCCGAACCAGCTCGACACAGACCACGACGAACTCGGGGACGTATGCGATCCTGATATGGACGGGGACGAAATCGTCAACGGCGCGGACAACTGTCCCTTGAGATTCAACCCTGATCAGTTGGATTTAAATCGTAAGTGGCCACCTTTATACGACTACGTTGCCAAACGTCATCAATTCCAGATAATGGCATCGGCGATATCTGCGAGAGGGACTTCGACAACGACACGGTTCCTAATGAGAAGGACAACTGCCCCAATAATTCGTTGATATTCCAAACGGATTTCAGCAAGTATACGACGGTGAACTTGGATCCGAAAGGGACATCGCAGGTGGACCCCAACTGGGTCATTTATAACAAGGGGGCTGAAATAGTTCAGACGTTGAATAGCGACCCTGGATTGGCCATCGGGCATGATACTTTCTACGGGGTGGACTTCGAAGGGACTTTCTTCATAGAAACTGAAATTGACGATGACTACGTCGGATTCGTTTTCAGGTAAATTTATTTACGTCAGCGCTGTTCGTAAGTAGATACCTCTTTTTCTATTCACTTCTATTCTCCGCATTCGAGCTGTTTCTTACTACTACTGACTCCAGTAGACTCCAAACTCGATTCTTCCTTAATAGGTTTTGCTTTTAATGACTTGATTCAGAACTTTGGTTACCAAAACCTTTTTTTCGTACCATGATTCATGACATCTTCTTGGATGGTCATCGACCATTTCTTACTTAGTACTTTCCAGTAGTCCTAGCTGGAGTGAGCCCACAATGGAGATAACTGGCTTCAATAGACTTGACAGTATCTCAATAGGTTTCTCATTTTGTGAAATGATTCAGTATCTTGGCCATCAAAAACCTTCTTTGGTACCATGATCCAAAACAGCTTCTTCGATGGTAGTCGAAACCACGAAGAGACGAAAATAGGTTGCACTATTCCAGAGAAATTAAACTGGCAGAGCTAACATTGGAATTCTTGGTTTCTGTAATAAATCTTAGTCAGGCTGATTTTCCAACTGCGTTTTGAGTCTATCTTCAGAGATAACGCCGCACTGATGTTTTCAGCATCAAGTGAAACGTCAAAGCAGTATTATTTGAAACAAGTTCAACTTATAAAAAGAAGAAGATTCTCAAATTTGTCCCCCTGAAAGTCTTTGATATATTTTTTTGATTCTTTATCATCTTACAATGCTAATCCAACTCCTACGTTAGTTACCAGAGCGGTAAGGGCTTCTACACTGTGATATGGAAGAAGAGTAGTCAAATT
Organism: Dastarcus helophoroides; assembly: GCA_028583605.1. NCBI lineage: Eukaryota > Metazoa > Arthropoda > Insecta > Coleoptera > Bothrideridae > Dastarcus > Dastarcus helophoroides. The sequence continues at coordinate 15,498,441 of CM053337.1, read as the reverse complement.
TACTGGCAGGCGTTTCTTCTAAGATTTGCTTATTGACTCCAGTAGACTCCAAACTTGACACTTTCCTAATAGGTCTTGAATTTTGTGAAATGATTGGCGATCAAAACTTTCTTATTTCGTACCATGACTCATGACATCTTCTTGGATGGTCATCGACTCTTTCTTACTTAGTACTTTCCAGTAGTCTACCTGGAGTGAGCTCATAATGAACATAACTGGCTTCAATAGACTTGACAGTACCTTAATAGGTTTCTCATTTTGCGAAATGATTCCGTATCTTGGTCATCAAAAACCTTCTTTGGTACCATCATCCGTGACATCTTCTTCGGTGGCAGTCGAAATCAAGAAGAGATGAAAATAGGTTGCACTACTCCAGAGAAATTAAACTGGTTTGGCTTCTTGGTTTCTGTATTAAATCTTAGTCAGGCTGCTTTGCCAACTGCTTCCTGAGCTTGTCTTCAGAGATAACCCTGCACTGATGTTTTCACCATCAAGTGAAATGTCAAAGCAGTGGTATTTGAAACAGATTCAACTCAGAAAAAAAAAGAGGAGTCTTAAATTTGTCCCCTGAAAGCCATTCATATTTCGTACCATGACTCATGACATCTTCTTAGATGGTCATCGACTATTTCTTACTTAGTACTTTCTAGTAATTTACCTGGAATGAGCTCATAATGGACATAACTGGCTTCAATAGACTTGACAGTACCTTAATAGGTTTCTCATTTTGTGAAATGATTCAGTATCATGCCCATCAAAAACCTTCTTTGTTACCATCATCCGTGACATCTTCTTCGGTGGCAGTCGAAATCAAGAAGAGATGAAAATAGGTTGCACTACTCCAGAGAAATTAAACTGGTTTGGCTTCTTGGTTTCTGTATTAAATCTTAGTCAGGCTGCTTTGCCAACTGCTTTCTGAGCTTGTCTTCAGAGATAACCCTGCACTGATGTTTTCAGCATCAAGTGAAACGTCAAAGCAGTGTTATTTGAAACGGGTTCAATTCAGAACAAAAGGACATTCTCTAATTTGTCCCCTGAAATTCTTTGACATATTTTTTGATCTTTAATCACCTTCCAATGCTCTACGTTAGTTACCAGAGTAATAAGCACTTTTATATTGTGATGTGGAAGAGGAGTAGTCAAATTTACTGGCAGGCGCTTCTTCTAGGTTTTGCTTATTGACTTCAGTAGACCCCAAACCTGACACTTCCTTATTAGGTTTTAAATTTTGTGAAATGATTTAGTATCTTGGCCATCAAAACCTTCTTATTTCTTACCATGACTGATGATATCTTCTTTAATGACCATAGACTCTTTCTTACTTACTACTTTCCAGTTTGATGTAATAGACTGGTCCTTGGTTATCTTCAAAAATTGAAATATAGAACTTGTCCTCTGAAAACAAGAAAGATTAAAAAACACAACAAAGGTTGCTCTAACGCGTTTCGATAGCCAAGCTGTCATTTTCAGAGAGAAACATCCAGTAGTACCTAGCTGGAGTGAGCTCATGTTGGAGATTACTGGCTTTAATAGATTTGACAGTGCTTTAATAGGTTTCTCATTTTGTGAAATGATTCAGTATCTTGGCCATCAAAAACCTTCTTTGGTACCATCATCTGTGACATCTTTGGTGACACTCGAAATCAAAAAGAGATGAAAATACGTTGCACTACTCCAGAGAAATTAAGCTGGTTCATATTGGAATTCCTCTTGGTTTCTGTAATAAATCTTAGTTAGGCTGCTTTGCCAACTGCTTTCTGAGTTGATCTTCAGAGATAACGCTGCACTGATGTTTTTAGCATCAAGTGAAACGTCAAAGCAGTGTTATTTGAAACGGGTTCAATTCAGAACAAAAGGAGATTCTTAAATTTATCCCCTAAAATTCTTTAACATATTTTTTTATCCTTAATCACCTTCCAATGCTCTACGTCAGTTACCAGAGTAATAAGCACTTTTATTGTGATATGGAAGAGGAGTAGTCAAATTTACTGGCAGGCGTTTCTTCTAGGTTTTGCTTATTGACTTCAGTAGACCCCAAACTTGACACTTCCTTATTGGGTTTTAAATTTTGTGAAATGATTTAATATCTTGGCCATCAAAACCTTCTTATTTCATACCATGACTGATGATATCTTCTTCGATGACCATCGACTCTTTCTTACTTACTACTTTCCAGTTTGATGAAACGGACTGGTTCTTGGTAATCTCAAAACTTGAAATACAGAACTTGTCCCCTGAAACCAAGAAAGATTAAAAAACACAACAAAGGTTGCTCTAACGCGTTTCGATGGCCAAACTATCATCTACAGAGAAATGTTAAGGATTGGCAATCTCTTACAGATTACCCCCAAGCGGCGATTGGATCTTTGTTTGTGAATCGCTGTTTGTGATTCAAGATTGAAAAACATGATCGCTGCTTGGGGCAATCTATAGAAATTGCCATTGCCAAGCTGTCATCTTCAGAGAGAAACATCCAGAAACTTTCCAGTAGTACCTAGGTGGAGTGAGCTCATGTTGGAGATTACTGGCTTCAATAGATTTGATAGTGCCTTAATAGGTTTCTCAATTTGTGAAATGATTCAGTATCTTGGCCATCATAAACCTTCTTTGGTACCATCACCCGTGACATCTTCGGTGGCAGACGAAATCAAGAAGAGATAAAAATAGGTTGCACTACTCCAGAGAAATTAAACTGGTTTGGCTTCTTGGTTTCTGTATTAAATCTTAGTCAGGCTGCTTTGCCAACTGCTTTCTGAGCTTGTCTTCAGAGATAACCCTGCACTGATGTTTTAAGCATTATGTGAAACGTCAAAGCAGTGGTATTTGAAACGGATTCAACTTAGATTCTTAAATTTGTCCCCTGAAAGCCTTTGATATATTTTTAGATTCTTAATCGCCTTCCAATGCTAATCCTACTCCTACGTTAGTTACCAGAGCGGTAAGGGCTTCTACACTGTGATATGGAAGAAGAGTAGTCAAGTTTACTGGCAGGCGCTTCTTCTAAGATTTGCTTATTGACTCCAGTAGACTCCAAACTTGACACTTTCTTAATGGGTCTTGAATTTTGTAAAATGATTTAGTATCTTGGCCATCAAAACTTCCTTATTTCGTACCTGGTACTTACTCTGGTATGTGACCTAAGTTAGTTACCAGAGAAGGTAGCGTTTCTACACTGTGATGTGAAAGAAGATCAGTCAAACTTACTGGCAGGCGCTTTTTCTAAGTTTTGCTTATTGACTCCAGTAGACTCCAAACCTGATACTTTATAATGGGTTTTGTATTTTGTCAATTGATTTAGCACCTTGGTCATCAAAACCTTCTTATTTCGTATCATGATCCATGATATCTTCTTTGTTGACCATCGAAACCACGAAGAGATGAAAATAGGCTGCACTACTCCAAACAATTTAATCTGGTAGAGTGGAACCTGCCATTGGGAAGATCCTTGGTTTCTGTATTAAATTTTAGTCGGGCTGCTTTGCCAATACTCCATTCTGAGCACATCTTCTGCACTGATCTCAACATTAAGTGAAACGTCGATAAAGCAGTTTTGTTTGAAGCACCCAACCTAACCAATACCAACTTAACCTAACCGAACCTAACCTATTCTAACCTAACCCAATCTAACCTAACCCAATTTAACCTAGCCTAGATTAAGCTAGCCTAACCTAACCCAGCCCAACCTAACCTAGCCCAACTCAATCTTACCTAATCTAATTGAACCTATTTTAACCTAACCTAACCTAAACTAACTTAATCTAACCTAACCCGAATTAACCTAAAATAACTTAACCTAACCTAACCTAACCTAACCTAACCCGAACTAACCTAACCTAAACTAACTTAATCTAAATCAACACAACCTAAATTGAACTAATTTAACCTAATCCAATGCAACCTAATTTAAACTAACCTAACCTAGCCAAACCTAAGCTAGCTTAACCTAACCTAACTTAACCTAACCTTACCTATCCTAGCTCAACTCAAGGTAACCATATTTAGCAAGACCTAACTCGATCTAATCCAGAAACAAGAACCAAAACAACAAAAAACAACTCAACTCAACCTAACTTAAGTTAATCTAATCTAACCTATCCTAGCCTAACCCAACCTAACCTACTCTAACAAAACCAAGCGCAACCTAAGCCAGAAACAAAAACAAAGAACGAATTTATTTAGTTTTTCTCTTCTCAATCTCAACTTAACCTAACCTATTCTAACCTAACCCAATCTAACCTAACCTAACCCAACCTAGCCTAACCTAAGTTAGCTTAACCAAACCCAGCCCAACCTAACCTAGCCCAACCCAACCTAACCTAACATAATTTAACCTATTTTAACCTAACCTAACCCGAACTCCCCTAAGCTAACTTAACCTAACCTAACCCGAACTAACCTAAAATAACTTAACCTAACCTAACCCGAACTAACCTAACCTAAACTAACTTTATGTAATCCAACACAACCTAAATTGAACTAATCTAACCTAATTTAACCTAATCTAATACAACCTAACTTGAACTAACCTAACCTAGCCAAACCTAAACTAGCTTAACCTAATCTAACCTAACCTAACCTAACCTACCTTAGCCTAACTCAAAGTAACCATATCTATCAAAACCTAACCTAACCTAACCTAATCTAAACTAACCTAACATATCCTAGCCTAACCCAAGGTAACCATATCTAGCAAAATCTAACTCAATCTAACCCAGAAACAAAAACCAAAAAAATAATTTATTTAGCCCAACCCAACCTAACCTAAGTTAATCTATTCTAACCTATCCTAGCCTAACCCAACCTAACCTTATCTAACAAAACCTAGCTCAACCTAAGCCAGAAACAAAAACAAAAAACGAATTTATTTAATTTTTCGCTCAATCTCAACTTAACCTAACCGAACCTAACCTATTCTAACCTAACCCAATCAAACCTAACCTAACCTAGCCTAACCTAAGTTAGCTTAACCAAACCCAGCCCAACCCAACCTAGCCCAACTCAACATAACCTAACCTAATTTAACCTATTTTAACCTAACCTAACCCGAACTACCCTAAATTAACTTAACCTAACCTAACCCTAATTAACCTAAAATAACTTAACCTAACCTAACCCGAACTAACCTAACCTAACCTAAACTAACTTAATCCAATTCAACACAACTAAAATTGAACTTATCTAACCTAATTTAACCTAATCTAATACAACCTAACTTGAACTAACATAACCTAGCCAAACCTAAACTAACCTAACCTAACCTTATCTAATCTAACATATCCTAGCCTAACCCAAGGTAACCATATTTAGCAAAATCTAACTCAACTAACCCAGAAACAAAAACCAAAAGAAGAATTTATTTAGCCCAACCCAACCTAACCTAAGTTAACCTAATCTAACCTATCCCAGCCTAACCCAACCTAACCTAATTTAACAAAACCTAGCTCAACCTAAGCCAGAAACAAAAACAAAAAACGAATTTATTTAGTTTTTCGCTTCTCAATCATCTTCTAATGCTAATCCAACTGTACAGTTACCAGAGCAGTAAGCGCTTCTAGATCGTGATGTGGAAGAAGGGCAGCCAAACTAACCTAATCTAACAAAACCTAACTCAATCTAACCAACACAACCTAAATTGAACTAATTTAATCGAATCTAATAAAACCTAACTTGAACTAACCTAACCTAGCCAAACCTAAACTAGCCCAGCCTAACCTAACCTAACCTAACCTAACCTATCCTAGCCTAGCCTAACCCAAGGTAACCATATCGAGCAAAATCTAACTCAATCTAACCCAGAAACAAAAACAAAAAAAAAACGAATTTATTAAGCCCAACTCAACCTAACCTAAGTTAACCTAATCTAACTTATCCTAGCCTAACCCAACCTAACCTAATATAACAGAACCTAGCTCAACCTAACCCAGAAACAAAAACAAAAAACGAATTTATTTAGTTTTTCGCTTCTCAATCACCTTCTAATGCTAATCCAACTGTACAGTTACCAGAGCAGTAAGCGCTTCTACACCGTGATGTGGAAGAAAAGCAGCCAAACTTACTGGCAGGCGCTTCCGTTCGAGGCGAAGGCCGAGCCCGGTATCCAGCTCAAATTGGTGGATTCGGAGACTGGTCCTGGTAAGACGTTGAGGAACTCGCTCTGGCATACCGGGAATACGAGGAACCAGGTGACGCTCTTGTGGAAAGATCCGAGGAATATCGGTTGGAAGGAGAGGACTGCTTATAGATGGGTTCTGTTGCATCGACCACATATCGGTCTTATTAGACTGAGGATTTTCGAAGGGGAGCATCTGGTCGCCGATTCTGGGAACATTTTCGATAAGACCATTCAGGGTGGTAGACTTGGGGTGTTCTGTTTCTCGCAGGAGATGATCATATGGTCCGATTTGGTCTACAGGTGTAATGGTGAGTTGGTTTGGCCGTTGAGTGATATTATCACTCAAGGGTTTGGCCCAGAAGATGCGACTGAATGAAATAAATATTACGAGTTCAATATTGATTTGTTCGAAAGAAACTTCGCAGATGATAGCTAAGTACTTACTTAGTATTTTGTTCGAAGTAGTTATTTAAGAAATTAGAAGTCGGAATTGGAGAAAGTGTTTATCTCCAAATCGTAGAAGATTACTTACTTGTACAGTAAAAATTAATGTAATTAAAGTCAAATTAACAATTCTTATGTAATTTTATAACAAATGTGCACTTCCATAGATAATTTAGTGGGTTAGAAATTCCAGAACTGTGAAAAATGTACGCTTATTTTGTAAATTAAATTAAACTAGCTAAAGTAAGGTTATAAAATGCGGCGGTTCTAAAATTTTATTTAAGTGTGCATTTACTGATATCGTGTTGTATATCGTTTGTAAAACGAGTTTTCTTCTATCGATTAAAACTGGTTTCATTTCAAGGAAATCCAAAATTTACACGTTTTAAACGGTAAACGCGTTTTAGGTCACGTGACCCGCTATTTAACTATTTATTGGTTAATGCTCACGTGATCCAATCTTCAAAATTTCATTGGTAGTTGCAACTAAAAAAAATACCAACTCATTTGCACATTTGTTATCCAAATTCGATTTGAATCACCACACAGATGAATTAGATGCTTCTTTTGAAAATCAATTCCAATTAGTATGACGTAATTATTCACCCAATAGGAATTTCTTAGTTATGCGGTCACAAAAAAATAATATTTTGGTGTTTAGATTTGAAATTTTAAAAACGATTCGTTCAAATGTCGAGAATTTTTTGAAACGAAATTTTGACATAAAAGCAAGTTTATTTAATTTATTCGAAGCCACGTTTAAAAATAGTTAAATTTCTATTCAATTTCATTAACATTTTAAGTCAACAAGATGAACATTTTAAGTCAACAAGATTAAAAAGGCGAATAAAAAAAGTCGTCTTTCGATTTTGAAAAATCGTCGAAATTTCGAGTAAAAAGGTGGAATTTCAAGTTTGAAGTTCAAATTTCAAAATAGAGTTAAAATTTTAAGAAAAATACAAAAACAGACGAAAGACTGAATGTCGAAATTCCTATTTTAGACGAAATTTTGTCACAAGAAAATGAAATTTGGAGCTTAGACTCGAAATTTTAAAAACAATTTCGAGAATATTGTAAATCGAAATATTAACAAAAAATTGTCAATGTGTTGGGTTAATTTAACTCTTTAAAGCCCCGTTTAAAAAATATTTAAATTTGAATTCAATTTCATCAACATTTTGAGTCAACAATAGTCTAAAACCAAGAATCAAAAAAGTCGTCCTTCGGTTTGAAAAAACAAGTCGAAATTTCAAGAGAATAGTTGGAATTTCGAGTTGGAGATTTCATTTCGAAATTTAAAGTTCAAATTTCAAAATGAAATCGAAAATTTAAGAAAAATACTAAACGAGTTGGCAAACTGAATGTCGAAATATCTATCTTACAAAAAACCGACATTTTGACAAGGAAATGCAAAATTGTCGTGTAAAATTGATACTTTGAAAGAATAATTAATTGATACTTCAAGAAAAAACTGAAATTCAGAATTTAGAGCTTAAACGAGACGATATAATTTGAACTTGAAGTCGAAATTTCTATTTTGTAGACGAAATTTTGTCACAGGAAATTTGGAGTTTAGACTAGAAAGTTTGAAAACAATTTGTTCAAATTTCGTGAATATTTTGAAATCGAAACTTTGACAATGTCAGGTTTATTTAACATTTTTGAAGCCCCGTTTAAATTTGGATTCAATTTCACCAACATTTTGAGTCAACAATAGTCGAAAAAGAAGAATACAATGGTTGTTTTCGATTTCGAAAAAGTAGTCGAAATTTCTAGAAAAAGTGAAATTTCGAGTTTGAAATTTGGAGTTTGAAACTGAAATTTGGAGTTTGAAACTGAAATTTCGATTCTGAAACTGAAATTTCGATTTTGAAACTGAAATTTCAATTTTGAAATTGAAATTTCGATTTTGAAATTGAAATTCCGTTTTTGAAATTGAAATTTCGTTTTTGAAATTTAAATTTCGATTTTGAAATTCAAATTTTGATTTTGCGATTTAAATTTCGAAATGAAGATCAGAATTTCGGTTTCAGATTTACCATTTTGTCAAAGAATCTAAATTTTGATTTTAGATTCACGATTTTGTCAAAAATGGGGAGTTTGGCGCTTAAATACGAAATTTCATTAACATTTTTGAGTCAATGGCAGTTTGGCGCCTAAATACGAAATTTCTTTAACATTTTTGAGTCATTGATCGTTGTCAATCTTAGGGTTTGTTTCGTGTTTGTTTCAGATAATGTTCCGGAGAATATTTACAGGGAACTTCCTCCAGAATTGAGAAAGCAAATCAGGATAGACAATTCAAAAGCTACAAGAATCCATCCAGACCTTTAATAATGATTTACGTTTAGTTTAGTCTTTTATCTTTTAGTGTGTTTTTTCTTAATATGTACTTATTGATTTTTATTGGTTGACTATCGAATCTTTTACTTACATGTAAAATTGTTGATATTTTATACATTTAACATAACAAATTTTGTAATAGTTGTTATTGTGTTTTGTAATATAATAATTTTTAACAGTTTTTACTTATTTAGTTTTATCTTAACGAGGACAATGTAGTTTAGAAGAACTATTTCGTCCTTTTAGATTTCCTTTTTTTAAAGGTTTTTCAAAATAGTTTTAGAGGAAGAAAGCCAAAAAAGGGGAAGAAATAAAGAGACAACAAAACTCGTTTTGTATTTGATGTTTTTTTGATCGATTTGATGATTTGATTGATGGGTTTTACAACGCCTGTCGCTGGAATGTTTTTTTAATCACAATTTCGCTTTTCTTATTGTTTATCTTTATCTTCTACAAAGTTTGAAATTTATAACTAAAGGTTTGAAGTTGTCGATAATTTTTTGGAGGATTATTACTATTTTCTAATCAGTTTTAAAAACTCTTCCTAAAAATCAAATGTTTGTTTTTTTTCGTAACGATTTTTCTTCAGATTTCGACTTACTATTCAATGTTAAAGCTAAAAGCCAATTGTTGACATCTATTTGGGATTTTTTTGTTAAAATTTACGATATTTTGCAAAGTATTTTGACTTCTATAATTCGGACCTGAAAGTCAAATGAGTTACTTTTTCCATAACTATTTCTTCGGATTTATGAAATCTTCATAAAACTTCTCACGAGATTTTTCTCAAAATTGTCCAATTTACTTTTAAAATTGAAATATTTTCCTCCAAATGAGCATTCGGACTAGTACGAAGTCTTCAATTTTTAGGTATTGTTCAAAAGGGGGTAACTTAGAGAAAAATGTTCGTAGAAGAAAACGCAAAGAACCAAATTAAAGTTCCAAGTTTCTAGTTTTCGGATCTTGACTACAGTATTTCTTAATGTCAGAAGCACTTGAGTAATCATAAGAAAATCATTGGAATTTATTTTTGGTTCAAATTTTTGCTTGCCGGTCCACGAATTTCAATAAATTTCCCACTGATTGAATCATAAAGCACTTTTGGGTTCTAGATTATTTAATCCTCTTTAATTTGACCTATTTTTTAACCCCCCATCCTCATTTTTTGTTGAGTTAAAAGTTAAAAGATATTAAAAAAAATGGCAAATTTTTAGGTATTGTTCAAAGTGGCATAACTTAGAGGAAAATGTTCGTAGAAGGAAACGTAACGAAACAAATTAAAGCTCCAAGTTTCTAGTTTTTAGATTTTGGGTTCAGCATTTCTTAATGTCAGCAGCACTTGAGTAATCATAAGAAAATCATTGGAATGTTTTTTTTTGGTTCAAATTTTGTGCTTGCCTTTGAAACAGTTCCACGAATTTCAATAAATTTCCCACTGATTGAATCATAAAGCACTTTTGGGTTCTAGATTATTTAATCCTCTTTAATTTGACCTATTTCTTAACCCTCCACCTTCATTTTTTGCTGAGTTAAAAGTTAAGAGATATAACAAAAAGAAAGTCTTAAATTTTTAGGTTTTGTTCAAAAGGTTGTAACTTGAAGGAAAATATTCGTAGAAGAAAACGTAAGGAAGCAAATTAAAGCTCCAAGTTTCTAGTTTTTAGATTTTGGGTTCAGCATTTCTTAATGTCAGCAGCACTTGAGTAACCATAAGAAAATCATTGGAATGTTTTTTTTTGGTTCAAATTTTTGCTTGCCTTTGAAACAAGTCCACGAATTTCAATAAATTTCCCACTGATTGAATCATAAAGCACTTTTAGGTTCTAGATTATTTAATCCTCTTTAATTTGACCTATTTTTAACCCTTCACCCTCATTTTTTGCTGAGTTAAAAGTTAAAAGATATAACAAAAAAAATCTCAAATTTTTAGGTATTGTTCAAAATGCCATAACTTAGAGGAAAATATTCGTAGAAGAAAACGTAAAGGAGCAAATTATAGTTCCAGGTTTCTAGTTTTTAGATCTTGACTTCAATATTTCTTAATGTCAGCAGCACTTGAGTAACCATAAGAAAATCATTGGAATGTTTTTTTTTTTGGTTCAAATTTTTGTTTGCCTTTGAAACAGTCCACGAATTTCAATAAATTTCCCACTGATTGAATCATAAAGCACTTTTGGGTTCTAGATTATTTAATCCTCTTTAATTTGACCTATTTCTTAACCCTCCACCTTCATTTTTTGCTGAGTTAAAAGTTAAGAGATATAACAAAAAGGAAGTCTTAAATTTTTAGGTTTTGTTCAAAAGGTTGTAACTTGAAGGAAAATGTTCGTAGAAGAAAACGTAAAGAAGCAAATTAAAGCTCCAAGTTTCTAGTTTTTAGATCTTGGGTTCAATATTTCTTAATGTTAGCAGCACTTGAGTAACCATAAGAAAATCATTGGAATGTTTTTTTTTTTGGTTCAAATTTTTGCTTGCCTTTGAAACGGTCCACGAATTTTAATAAATTTCCCACTGATTGAATCATAAAGCACTTTTGGGTTCTAGATTATTTAATCCTCTTTAATTTGACCTATTTTTTAACCCTCCATCCTCATTTTTTGCTGAATTAAAAGTTAAAATATATAAGAAAAAAAGTCTCAAATTTTTAGGTTTTGTTCAAAAGGTCGTAACTTAAAGGAAAATGTTCGTACAAGAAAACCTAAAGAAGCAAATTAAAGCTCCAAGTTTCTAGTTTTTAGATTTTGGGTTTAGTATTTTTTAATGTCAGCAGCACTTGAGTAACCATAAGAAAATCATTGGAATGCTTTTCTTTTGGTTCAAATTTTTGCTCGCCTTTAAAAAAGTTCGCCGATTTCAGCAAATTTTTTACTGATTGAAACATAAAGCACTTTAACCTTCTAGAGTATTTACTTCTTTTTAATTTGACTTATTTTTGAACCCTCCACCCTCACTTTTTGCTAAGTTAAAAGTTAAAAGACATCACAAAAAAAGTCTCAATTTTTTTAGGTTTTGTTCAAAAGATTGTAACTTGAAGGAAAATGTTCGTAGAAGAAAACGTGAAGAAGCAAATTAGAGCTCAAAGTTTCTAGTTTTTAGATCTTGGGTTCAATATTTCTTAATGTCAGCAGTTCGAGTAATTATACGAAAAACGTTGGAATTTTTTTTTCGAAATTTTACTTGCCTTTGAAAACGGCCACGAATTTCAATAAATTTCCCACTGATTGTATCAAAAAGTACTATTAGCTTCTAGACTATTTAATCCTCTTTAATTTGAGCTATTTTGGAGCTCTTCATCCTCATTTTTTACCGAGTTATTGTCGTTCAAGCCAAAAATGTCATTTTTGACTAAGGTAATCCTTATTTACGTAATAATAATCTATGTTTAAGACTTTGTAAGTTTAAATTTCTTTGTGAAAATATTTATTATTTCTAGATTAAGGACAAAGTTTTAGACAAAAGGGTCTAATTTTTGAAAGAGGAGAAATTTTGATTTAAATTCCAACTTTTGAGAACAAATTTTTATACAAAAGTGGAAACTTTTAGAAAAAATCTCTACAATGTTAACATTTCTAAAAATTATAGTTTTAAAGCCAACACAAATATTTCAATTTTAAATTGGTAACTTTGAGAATAAATCAAAGTTTTGGAAAAAAATTTAAACATCAACATTTTTTTCTTGACATTTCAAAGTAAAACTAAATTGTTTATATAAATTTTTGGTTTTTGGGATGTTTTAGTTAAAGTTTCAGTTAAAGCTGAAGTTGAAGCTGAAATTGAAGCTAAAGTTGAAGCCGAAGTTAAAGCTGAAGTTTAAGGTAAAGTTAAAGCTAAAGTTTAAGCTGAAGTTGAAGCTGAAGTTGAAGTTAAGTTTTAAGCTGAAGTTGAAGCCAAAATTAAAGCCAAAGTTAATGCCAAAGTTAAAGTTGAAGCCGAAGCCGAAGTTGAATTTGAAGCTGAAGTTAAAGTTGAAGCTGAAGTTACAGCTGAAGTTGAAGTTAAATTTGAAATTAAAATTGAAGTTGAAGCTGTAGCTAAAGTTGAAGCTGAAGTTGAAGCTGAAGTTGAATCTAAAGTTGAAGCTGAAGTTAAAGGTGAAGTTAAAGCTGAAGTTTAAGCTGAAGTTAAAGCTGAAGTTTAAGCTAAAGTTAAAGCTAAAGTTTAAGCTGAAGTTGAAGCTAAGTTTTAGGCTGAAGTTGAAGCCGAAATTGAAGCCAAGGTTAAAGCCAAAGTTGAAGCCGAAGCCGAAGTTGAAGTTGAAGCTGAATTTAAAGTTGAAGCTGAAGTTGAAGCTGAAGTTGAAGCTGAAGTTGAAGTTAAATTTGAAACTAAAATTGAAGTTGAAGCTGTAGCTAAAGTTGAAGCTGAAGTTGAAGCTGTAGCTAAAGTTGAAACTGAAGTTGAAGCTGAAGTTGAAGCCAAGGTTGAAGTTAAAGTTGAAGCTGAAGTTAAAGCTGAAGTTTAAGCTAAAGTTAAAGCTACAGTTTAAGTTGAAGTTGAAGCTAAGTTTTAAACTGAAATTGAAGCCGAAATTGAAGTCAAAGTTAAAGCCAAAGTTGAAGCCGAAGTTGAAGTTGAAGCTGAAGTTAAAGTTGGAGCTGAAGTTGAAACTGAAGTTAAAGTTAAATTTGAAATTAAAATTGAAGTTGAAGCTGAAGCTAAAGTTGAAGCTGAAGTTGAAGCTGAAGTTGAAACTAAAGTAGAAGCTAAATTTAAAACTGAAGTTAAAGCTGAAGTTTAAGCTAAAGTTAAAGCTAAATTTTAAGCTGAAATTGAAGCTAAGTCTTAAGTTGAAGTTGAAGCCGAAATTGAAGCCAAAGTTAAAGCCAAAGTTGAAGCCGAAGCCGAAGTTGAAGTTGAAGCTGAAGTTAAAGTTGAAGTTGAAGTTGAAACTGAAGTTGAAGTTAAATTTGAAACTAAAATTGAAGTTGAAGCTGAAGTTGAAACTAAAATTGAAGCTGAAGTTGAAGCTGAAGCTGAAATTAAAGTTGAAGTTGAAGTTGAAGCTGAAGCCGTAGTTGAAGCTGAAGTTGAAGCTGCACCGAAGTTGAAGCTGAAGCCGTAGTTGAAGGTGAAGTTGAAGCTGAAGTTGAAGCTGAAGTTGAAGCTGTGCCGAAGTTGAAGCTGAAGTTAAAGCTGAAAAACCAAATGACAAGTTCTGATAATTAAAACCGAAATTTTGGGACCAAAATACATCAAATATTTTAAGTTTAAATGCCGACTTTTGAGAAAAAGGTCAAAATATTTAAAAAATTCGAAATTGATTTAAAAAAAAATAAATTTTAAATCGAAATTGCAAAGAACTATTGTGGTTCAAATTAGAAATTTTTAAAGCAAGATGGGCTTCTGATCTTGTAAAAATTTCGAGTTTAATCTCAAATAGAGAAAAAGGCCACACATTTTATATTGAAATCCATTAGATTAACATGATTTTTTTAGAAAAAACTAAATATTGAGTTAACATCACAGGAAAAAAGCACCAGTGCAATGTTAAACTTAGCGAAAAATGTAATAATCTTGGAAAAACTTGAATAATGTTCTATCAAACGTAAGAAACGTCCTTTGTCAAGTCTAAGTAAATAACGAAAATTCGAAAAAAAATCGAATTTCAAATTTATACTGGAGGGCTTGGGAAACGTCGAGATTCTAGAATTTCTAGAAATTTTGATTTTTTATCGAAGTTGCGGATATTTCTCAATACTTGATTGCTTTTTAAAAGAAAGTTTATTATAGTTTTTCTTTAAAAACTTTTTAGGAAAGTTCTTTCTTCAAAGATCGACTTATTTTTAATTTCAACTTATTTTTAATTTCGACTTTTTCTAAATTTCGACTTTTTTTAAATTTCGACTTTTTTTAATTTCAGTCGAATTGTGTAAAAGTTTTTCGTCAAAATTTTGTTTTGAAAGAATTTGGGGTTAAGACTAAATTTTGTGTTTGGAATTTTTTTAAGTTTCCATCTTTTTTTAAATTTCGTCTTCAACAAATTCAGTTTCTAGAATTTCTAGAAATTTTAATTTCTTATCGAAGTTGCTCAATAGTTGAATTCTTTTTTAAAAGAAAATTCATTTTAGTTTTCCTTCAAAATTCAGTTTCTAGAATTCCTAAAAATTTTAATTTTTTATCGAAGTTGCTCAATAGTTGAATTTTTTTTTAAAAGAAAATTCATTATAGTTTTCCTTCAAAAACTTTTTTAAGAAAGTTCTTTCTTGCAAGTTCAACTTATTTCTAATTTCGATTTTTTTTTAGATTTCGACTTCTGTAAAAGTTTTGTATACAAAAGTATAAGTTTTTCGTCAAAATTTTGTTTTGAAAGAATTTGGCGTTAACACTAAATTTTGTGTGTTTGGAATTTTTTTAAGTTTCTAACTTTTTTTAAAATTTCGTCTTAGACAAATTCAGTTTCTAGAATTTCTAGAAATTTTTATTTCTTATCGAAGTTGCTCAATAGTTGAATTCTTTTTTAAAAGAAAATTCATTTTAGTTTTCCTTCAAAAACTTTTTTAAGAAAGTTCTTTCTTGCAAGTTCGACTTATTTTTAATTACGATTTGTTTTTTAAATTTCGACTTCTGTAAAAGTTTTGTATACAAAATTTTAAGTTTTTCGTCTACAACTTCTTTTAAAAGAATTTGGCGTTAAGACTGAATTTTGTATGTTTGGAATTTTTAAAGTTTAAAAGGTTTTATTTTCAGAAAAAGTTAGGTTTTAAATTTGTAATCGAATTTAACGAATTACTCGAATTTGGGAAAACCTAAATCGTCATAAGGGGGCCATTATGTTATTGTACTTGAGAAAAATTTCGTTCGAAACTGGAGGACCCAGAAACAACGCAATATTTTACAATGTTTTCGCCAGCGGATTACAAACGAGTAAACAGCATTCATATTAATCTTATTGTTGTGCGAAAACAACAAACAAATTATAAATCCCTTTTACAAACAGTGTCACCGATAAAAAAATTTTGGCAAGTATAAAAGGACCGAATAAGAAACGAATCATCAGTTCGTGTTGGGGTAAATAACCAGAAATACCTATAAGTGCAATATTGCTACAATATTAGTAGTATAGGTAGAAAAAAATGGAATCTTTCAAGCAAGCTTTATTTTTCTTGTTGGTCGCCACCACTCTCAACCAATACCTTGCTTCCGCCTCATCAAAAATCGTATCCGCTTCACCAGGATGGTCTTCCCTATCATCAGGAAGTTTCCTTAGTGGTCCATTGACGGCATCTCATGGCGCTTTTGCAACCCCGATCGCTTCAGCAGTTCACTCAGCACCAATAGTTCACGCCGCCGCTCCAGTAGTTCACGCCGCTCCAATCGCTCACGCAGCTGTTGCGCCAGTGGTTCATTCTACTCCAGTAGTTCATTCTGCTCCAATAGTCCACGCCGCTCCAATCGCCCATGCAGCTCCGGTCGCCGCTGTTGCACCAGTCGTTCATTCTGCTCCAGTCGCTGTAGCCACTCACGCCGCTGCTCCCGTCGCTCTGGCAAGTCACGGGTTACCGGTGGCCACTCAATCTTTGTCGTTGAGTAGCGCTTCGTATCCTGCTATTTCCAGCTCAAGGATCATCCAGAGCAGCTCGCTTCCGGTGCATCAGTCCATAAGGTCTACTATTATTCAAGGTGGTAGTAGGGGTTGGTCCTCCGGTAAAGGTTTGAGTACCGTTTACCATTAGTAAGCACCCCACGCGGCTCACGCTTGTTTTAGATTGTTGATTTTTGTTTGTCTTGATGAATTAATTGTGTTAATTGCAGTTGAATAAAAAATTTTATGCATTCATTGGGCCTCTTTTTTATTATTTAATTAGTTAGTAAGTTAGTTGGTTAGTGAGTTAGTTAGTTGGTTAGTGAGTTAGTGAGTTAGTTAGTTAGTTAGTTAGTTAGTTAGTTAGTTAGTTAGTTAGTTAGTTAGTTAGTTAGTTGGTTAATTAGTTGGTTAGTTAGTTAGTTATTTTCCCAGTAATATCACATTTTGTGGAAGTTTGTTCTTCTAGTTATATGAAAGCAAAGTGGCGCAATTAAAACCATTCAACGTTGAAATAGCTAAGTTACTTTTAAGAAAAGACAAGAAGAATATATCAACTGAAATTTGTTTAGTATTCACATTAAGTAGAATCAGCACATCGAAAGAGTGGATGAAAATAAAATGCTTAAACAAGCGAAGATATTGAAACCAACGCAAGGAAGACCGATGAAAAGATGGAAAGAATGCTGGAGATCAGAACAAGGGGCTTGGAACACCAGAAGAAGTTGAGAAACCTACCTCAAAGAAACCAACTTCAGAGAAACCTACCCCAGAGAAAACTACCTCAAAGATTGAAATACAGATCTTATCCCTTGAAACCAAAAAAAGATTAGAAAACACAACAAATGTGCTCTAGAGAAATCTTTGTTGTGTTTTCTAATCTTTTTTGGTTTCAAGGGATAAGATTTGTGTTCCAATTTTTGAAGATAGCCTAACCCAGAGAAACCTACCTCAAAGATTGAAATACAGATCTTATCCCTTGAAACCAAAAAAGATTAGAAAACACAACAAAGGTGCTCTAGAGTAATCTTTGTTGTGTTTTCTAATCTTTTTTGGTTTCAAGGGACAAGATTTGTATTCCAATTTTTGATAACCAAGGGCCAGTCCGTTCCACCAAAACTACCTCAAAGAATGACGAAGAAGAGAGAAGACTAAGCAGAACGGCCAAATACAATTCTTGTAATAATTAGAAAAATACGTTTTCCTTTCAAGATAAAGTGAAAACAATCCTTAGACTGTTAACATCATTTAGCGTTGAGCTGGTAAGTTTCCTTTTCCACTTAGGATTGGAAGAGAATGATCTCCTATTGACAAGAAAAGTAAATTTATCTACCAAAAAAAAATAGAACTGATACAGTTCTTTCCAAATTATCTGTTATTGCATGTTGTCTATCCAGTTTCTGTGTGCATCAACTAGGGATGTCAATCTGACATCGATTAATCGAAAAATCGATTTTTTCAAGTTTGAAGGTCGATTTCTTAGATCGATCTCAAATTTAAGATCGATCTAATGAACGATTTAAAAATCTCTCTGAAGATGATAGCTTGGCTGTCGAAATGCGTTAGAGCAACCTTTGTTGTGTTTTTTAATCTTTCTTAGTTTCAGGGGGCAAGTTCTGTATTTCAATTTTTAAACGGCTTTATTCTCATATTTTGACTTTTTCTCAAAATTTCGACTTTTTTTTGGAAACTTCGACCTTTTTCTGGAAATTTCAACTATTTCGAAATGTTACAAACGCGCAGAAAGGACATCGTTTTTAAAAAAAAATGTTATTTTTAGAAATTTCGACTTTTTTTCTCAAATTTCGATTGTAAGCTCGAAATTTCGACTTTTTTTTCTTAAATTTCTTTTTTTTTCTCAAAATTTCGATTTTTTTCTCATGAAATGTCATTTTTTTCTCAAATTTCGACTTTTTTCTCCAAATTTTGACCTTAATATCGAAATTTCGACATTTTTCTGGAAATTTCGATTTTAAAATCAAGTTTTCGACTTTTTTTTCGAAATTTCGACTTTTTTCGCAAACTTCGATATTTTTCTCGAAATTTCGTATTTTTGCTCGAAATTTTGACTTTTTCTCTAGAAATTTCGACTTTTTTCTCAAAATGTCGACTCTTTTCTGGAAATTTATACTTTTTTCTGGAAATTTCAACTTTTTCGAAATCATACAAAGGCACAGAACGGACATCGATTAAAAAAAATGTTATTTTAAAAATCCCAACTTTTTTCTCAAATTTAGACTTTTTTCTCAAAATTTCGACTTTTTTTTGGAAATTTCGACCTTTCTTTGGAAATTTCAACTTTTTCAAAATGTTACAAAGGCTTAGAAAGGACATCGATTAAAAAAAAATTATTTTTAAAAATCTTGACTTTTTTTCTCAAATTTCGATTTTAAGCTCGAAATTTCGACTTTTTTCTCGAAATTTCGACTTTTTTTCGCAAATTTAGACTTTTTTTTCTAGAAATTCGACTTTCTTCTCAAATTTCGAC
The DNA here is from genome assembly GCA_028583605.1 of Dastarcus helophoroides. Lineage (NCBI taxonomy): Eukaryota > Metazoa > Arthropoda > Insecta > Coleoptera > Bothrideridae > Dastarcus > Dastarcus helophoroides. Next base: position 15,479,532 of record CM053337.1, on the reverse strand, counting down.
TTTTTTTCTCAAAATTTCGACTTTCCTCTCGAAATTTTGACTCTTTTCTCAAATTTCGATTTTTTCTCGAAATTTCGACCTTTTTTTCGAAATTTCTTTTTTTTTCTCAAATTTCCACTTTTTGCTCGAAATTTTGACCTTAATATCGAAATTTCGACATTCTTCTCAAAATTTCGACTTTATATTCAAAATTTCGACTGCTTTTCTCGCTTTTCTTCGCAAATTTTGATTGTTTTTTTCGAAATTTCGACTTTTTTTGAAATCTCGACTGTTTTTTTCGAAATTTCGAAAGTTTCTTGAAATGTCGACTTTAAACTCGAAATTTCGACTTTTTTCTCAAAATTTCGACTTTTCACTCGAAACTTTGACTTTTTTCTCAAATATCGATTTTTTCTCGAAATTTCGACCTTTTTCTCGAAATTTCGACCTTTTTCTCGAAATTTCATTGTTTTTCTCAAATTTCGACTTTTTTCTCGAAATTTTGACTTTATATTCAAAGCTTCGACTTCTTTTCTCAAAATTTCGACTTTTTCTCGAAATCTCGACTTTTTTCCCAAATTTCGACTTTTTTCTCGAAACATTTCGAAATTTCGACTTTTCTCAAAATTTCGACGTCTTTCTCAAATTTCGAAATTTTTCTCGAAGTTTCGATTTTAAACTCGAAATTTCGACTTTTATTCTAGAAATTTTGACTTTTTTTCTCAAATTTCGACTTTTTTTCTCGGTATTTCGAGTTGACGTCTTTCTCAAATTTCGAATTTTTGTCAAATTTCGATTTTTTTCTCTCAAAATTTCGACTTTTTTCTCAAATTTCGACTTTAAACTTGAAATTTCGACTTTTATTCTAGAAATTTCGACTTTGTTCTCAAATTTCGACTTTTTTCTCAAATTTCGACTTTTTCTCTCGAAACTTCGACTTTTTTCTCGAAATTTCGACTTTTTTCTCAAAATGTCGACTTTTTTCTTAAATTTCGACTTTTTTCTTAAATTTCGGTTTTCCTCTCGAAATTTTGACTTTTTTCTCAAATTTCGATTTTTTTCTCTACATTTCTACCTTTTTCTCGAAATTTTGACCTTAATATCGAAGTTTCGACATTTTTCTCGAAATTTGGACTTTATACTCAAAGTTTCGACTTCTTTTCTTACAAAGCGAAGATAAACAAAAATTGAAGGAAATGGGTACTGCAATCAAACAGAAGTTTGAAGATGATGTTGAAATTCGTAAACCAAAACAGAAATTACCACAAATTAAAGTAAGAAATATCAAAAATGATTGTGAACTTGATAATGATGCCTTACTAAGCATGATAATAAAACAAAATGAGTTAGATTCTACAGTAAAAAAGTTTTGTTTTAAATTAATTTATAAAACAAAAACAATAAAAAATGTATTTAGCTTGGGTATTGAAATTGATCCCATAACATTTGCAAAAATTAAAGACCTTGAGTACCTAATTGTTGGTTTTAGTAAATATAAATTTAGTGAGACATATAACATCATTAAATGTTTCAAGTGTAAACAATATGGACACAAAAGTAGCAGTTGTAAAAATAAAGAGATATGTGGATATTGTGCTGAAGAACACGAGTCAAATACGTGTACAAGAGAACAGGTCAAATGTACAAACTGTGTAAATAAAAATAAACAATATGGTACCCACTTTGTTGTAGATCATAATTCATGGGATCCAAATTGTCCATCGTACCAAGCAGTTGTAGATATAATCAGAAAAAAAAATAAACTATGAATCATAGCAATTAGACAACATCATTTACATAGTCAATATACAAAGTCTTTTGCCGAAAATTGATGAAGTCTCAACATTTATTATGGACAACAATGTTGCCTTCCTTGCTCTTACTGAGACTCATGTAACTGATAATATTTATAATAGTGAGTTGCATGTAAGTAACTACTCTTTAATTAGATGTGACTCACACAGTCGTTTTACCGGTGGAGTAATATTCTATATCTTTAAATCTATTAATTTTACAATCATCATTAACACAAATATTAATAACCAAATCTGGATCCTGGGTGTAACATTGATAATTGACAATACAACCTTTGCTATTATATGCTTATACAGGTCTCCCTCTTCAAACAGATCAGATTTTTGCAATATATTGAGCCAACTAATGGACAATTATAGCCATCTAAAACTGATCTTGATGGGTGACTTTAATTTTGATGTATCGCGTGATGATTATAATACGAAACAGTTGATATCTCTTATGGACAATTATAGACTTTGCCAAATTGTGAAAGCATGTACAAGAGTCACTGCCACATCAAAAACTAAGATTGATCTGGTATTTACAAACCTGCATGCCATTTCTGCATTAGTGTTGGATTCTCCTAAGTTTTCTGATCATAGTATCATACAAATACATCGTAAAATGAAACCTTATAACACTATTATATCATATGATAAAAATGAATATGTAAGAAATCTCAAAAGTATCGATAATGCTGTATTTCAAGATAAATTGCTTAGAAAAAATTGGATGAATAATCATCAAGTATGCATTGATCAACTGGTGGACTGCTTATATAATAACGTTATATCTGTCCTAGATGAAATAGCCCCTATTAAATTAATGAAAAGATCTCAAAATAACAAAAAGTGGTACGATGGTGAAATAAGAGACCTCACAAGATTTAGAGATGATCTCTATCGAGTAGCTTGTGCAACAAACACTGGCTCTGACTGGGAAAAATACAGAAAAAGTCGAAACAAAGTTACAAGCACTATCCAACGTAAAAAGAAGACATATTATTCAAGAAAAATTGAAAACAGCACCGATCCCAAACATATGTGGAGAAATGTTAAAGAAGCTATCGGTGCCACGCAAATGTCACATCCAACAAAAATGAAATTTGATGGCATTATATACCAAGACGAGGCAACAGTAGCCGAAAAATACAATGTCTTTGCGAGTCAAAGTATTATTGCATTAGTGAAATCTGATGGGAGACATTATAAAGACAAATATCCGCATAATGTTTTCAATAGCACTTATGGTGAACCATTTTCAATTGAGCCAGTTACGCCCGAAGAAGTCAAAAAAGTTCTCAAAAGTATTAAAAAAGGAACGTCGATTGATGCAATCAATAATAAGATTATTTCAATGGGCGGTAATTTTCTTTTACTCAAAATTACTGAAATTATCAATAAGTCTATTACCTCAAAGGCTTTTCCGAAGAAATGGAAAGAATCTGTCATTACGCCAATACCAAAAGTTACCAGTTCTGATGATCCATCTAATTATAGACCAATTAATTCCCTACCGTACTTAGAAAAGGCGTTGGAAAGAATTGTGTATAATCAGATGCTGCAATTTATTAAAAATAGTAATGTTCTCATTCCAAATCAGTCAGGATTTCGACAGGGGCACTCTTGTGAAAGCGCACTGCAGCTAACCGTCTCCAGATGGAAGAAATGGTTAGACAACCCTCGCCATCTAGTTTTAACTGTATTCTTGGATTTACGCCGTGCTTTTGAAACTATTAACAGAAAACTCCTTCTTGAAAAACTGCGACTTATTGGTTTTGGCGATCCCGCACTCCAATGGTTTAGCAGTTATCTAACATCCAGATATCAGGTTACTCGGATTAACAATTATGTTTCGAGAAGTGCAGCTAACAATTTAGGTGTACCGCAGGGGTCGATATTAGGCCCAGTGTTGTTCATTTTGTACATTAATGACATCGATCAGTGCACATGCGACGACTGCTTCCTTAACCTATTTGCGGACGATACGCTTATATCAGTTGAAGAATCAGACTTTCAATGAGGGGTAACTCGCATGAATGCAATTTTGGTGAACGTTAGTGAGTGGTTAAGAGTTAATGGTCTGATAATAAACGTAAAGAAGTCTAAAGTGATGTTAATGGGGAGCTCTAACGCGATGGCGGATAAAGTAAAGTTAAATGGAGAATCTCTGGAGTTTGTCAACCAGATAAAGTATTTAGGAGTAACCATTGACAATGACTTAAACTTTAAAAAACACCTTAACAATACTGTGTTACAAATAAATGGTAAAGTTAAATACTTTATCAGAATATGTAAAAATTTAAATCTTCCTAATCGCCTTAAAGTTTTTAATACTTTAATTCGACCCTATTTTCATTACTGCCCAAGTATCTTGTTCTTTGCTAATAAATACCATTTAAAACAACTGCAGATACTGCAAAACAAATGTCATAGAGCAATATTGAAATGTAACGTTTATACACCAATCGATCTGATGCTTGATTGTCTGGGCTCACTGTCTGTACAACAATATTTGTTTTATCAAACCATGGTATTTATTTATAAAATTATTAAAGGATTGTTGCCAGAGTACTTAATGTACAATATAAGAAATGTTAACGAAGTACATAACTATGAAACACGTAACTGTAGTAATATATATATAAATACTGTTGGCAAAGAATCGACATATAGATCTTTATTTTATAAGGGTGTGTCTTTATTTAATAATCTGTCAAATGAAATAAAAAGTGCAAATAATTTGTCTAGTTTTAAGAGAAAGTTAGGTGCCTATGTTAAAATGAATGTTTCTTGTTAAAGAATAATGTTTTCCTGTAAAAATATCTATTATTTATTTATACATTTAATAAACTAATATTATTATTCTCGAAATTTTGACCTTAATTTCGAAATTTCAACTTTTTCTCAGAATTTCGACTTGACGTTTTTCTCAAATTTCGACTTTTTTCTCGAAATTTCGACTTTTTTCTCAAAATTTCGACTTTTTTCCTAATTTCGACTTTTTTCTCAAATTTTCGACTTTTCTCTCTTTTTGACTTGTTTCTCAAATTTCAATTTTTTCTCGAAATTTCGACCTTTTACTCGAAATTTCGTTTTTTTTCTCAAATTTTGACTTTTCTCGAAATTTCGACATTTTTCTCGAAATTTCGACTTGATACTCAAAATTTCGATTTTTTGCTCGAAATTTCGACCTTTTTCTTGAAATTTCGTTTTTTTTTAAATTTAGACTTTTTTCTCGAAATTTTGACCTTAATATCAAAATTTTGACATTTTTCTCGAAATTTCGACTTTATACTCAAAATGTCGACTGCTTTCCTCGAAATTTCGACTTTATACTCAAAATGTCGACTGCTTTTCTCGAAATTTCGACTTTTTTCTCAAATTTTGATTGTTTTTCTCGAAATTTCGACTTTTTCTCGAAATCTCGACTTTATACTCAAAATTGCGACTTCTTTTCTCGAAATTTCGACTTATTTCGCAAAATTTTGATCTTACTATCGAAATTTCGACATTTTTTTCGAAATTTCGACTTCTTTTCGGGAAATTTCGACTTATTTCGCAAGTTTTGATTTTTTTTGCTCGAAATTTCGACTTTTTCTTGAAATCTCGACTTTTTTCCCAAATTTCGACTTTTTTCTCGAAACATTTCAAAATTTCGACTTTTTCTCGAATTTTTGCGTATGCAAAGTTTCGACTTCTTTTCTCGAAATTTCGATTTTTTTCGCAAATTTTGATTTGTTTTTTCGAAATTTCGACCTTTTCTCGAAATCTCGACTATTTTCCCAAATTTCGACTTTTTTCTCGAAACATTTCAAAATTTCGACCCTTTCTCGAAATTTCGACGTTTTCCTCAAATGTCGAAATTTTTCTCGAAATTTCGAGTTTAAATTCTCAAAATTTCGACTTTTTTCTAGAAATTTCGACTTTTTTCCTCAAATTTCGATTTTTCTCGAATTTCGATTTCCGAATTTCGATTTTTTTCAAATTTCGACTTTTTTCTCAAATTCGATTTTTTTTTTTTCGAAATTTCGTGCTTTTCTCAAATTTCGACTTTTTCAAATTTCGACTCTTTTTCTCGAAATTTCGATTTTTTCTCAATTTGATTTTTTTTCGAATTTTAACGACTTTTATTTGTTCTCGAAATTGATTTTTTCTCATTTTCGACTTATTTTTTCTCGAAATTTCGAATTTCATTTTTTCTCGAAATTTGATTATTCAAATTTCGACTTTTTTTCGAAATTTCGACTTTTTTTTCAGAAATTTCGACTTTTTTCTCAAATTTCGACTTTTTTTTCGGAATTTCGAGTTGACGTTTTTCTCAAATTTCGATATTTTGTCAAATTTCGACTTTTTCTCTCGAAATTTCGACTTTTTCTCGAAATTTTAACTTTTTTCTTAAATTTCGATATCTGAACATTTCGACCTTTTTCTCGAAATTTCGTTTTTACATCCAATTTCGACTTTTTTCTCGAAATTTTGACCTTAATATCGAAATTTCGACATTTTTCTCGAAATTTCGGCTTTGTATAAAGCCGAAAATTTTTGCGTATGCAAAGTTTTGACTTCTTTTCTCGAAATTTCGATTTTTTTCGCAAATATTGATTTGTTTTTTCGAAATTTCGACCTTTTCTCGAAATCTCGACTATTTTCCCAAATTTCGACTTTTTTCTCGAAACATTTTGAAATTTCGACTTTTTCTCCAAATTTTGATGTTTTTCTCAAATTTCGAAATTTTTCTCGAAATTTCGACTTTAAACTCGAAATTTCGACTTTTATTCTAGAAATTTCGACTTTTTTCTCAAATTTCGACTTTTTTCTCGGAATTTCGACTTGACGTTTTTCTCAAATTTCGATTTTTTTGTCAAATTTCGACTTTTTTCCTCGAAATTTCGACTTTTTTCTCGACTTTTCGACTTTTTTTTTAAATTCTGATTTTTTTCTCGAAATTTTGACCATAATATCGAAATTTCGACATTTTTCTAACAGAATTTCCATCTAAAACTCGAAATTTCGACTTTTTTCTCGAAATTTCAACTTTAATCTCGAAATTTCTAAAAAAAAGACCAAAATTTGCTAATTAAAAATAACAATTATTGAACGCACCCTACTATCAACTGTCAAGATTGTTTTGATAGAGGAGTGGTGAGACGCAACTGTCATCTGCCTAATTTAACCACAGAGTATAAAAATTTCGACTTATTCCCGAAATTTCGAGAAAAAATTCGATACGAAAGTCGAAATTCCGAGGTTAAAGTCGAAATTTCGACCTTAACCTCGGATTTTTAAGAAAAAAGTAGAAATTTCAAGAAAAAACTTGAATGTTCGAGAAAATAGTCGAAAACTCGAATGTTCGAGAAAAAATTCGAAATTTCGAGTGTAAAGTCGAACTTTCGAGTTTAAAGTCGAAATTTCGAGTTTAAATCCGAAATTTTGGTCTTTTTTTTTGAAATTTCGAGATTAAAGTTGAAATTTCAAGAAAAAAATCGAAATTTCGAGTTTTAGATCGAAATTCTGTTAGAAAAATGTCGAAATTACGATATTATGGTCAACATTTCGAGAAAAAAGTCAGAATTTGAAAAAAAGTCGAAAAGTCGAAAAAAAAGTCGAAATTTCGAGAAAAAAAGTCGAAATTTGACAAAAAATCGAAATTTGAGAAAAACGCCAAGTCGAAATTCCGAGAAAAAAGTCGAAATTTGAGAAAAAAGTCGAAATTTCTAAAATAAAAGTCGAAATTTCGAGTTTAAATCCGAAATTTCGAGATTAAAGTCGAAATTTCGAAAAAAAAATCGAAATTTCGAGATTATAGTCGAAATTTGGAGAGCAAAAGTCGAAATTTCGAGAACAAATGTCGAAATTTCTAAAAAAAATCGAAATTTCGAGAAAAAAGTCGAAATCACTTAAAATATTTTTTTTAAATCAATGTCCTTTTTACGTTTTTGTAAAATATCGAAATTTCTAAATATCAATTTTTTTTAATCGATGACTTTCTACGCTTTTGTAAAATGTCGACTTTGAACTCGAAATTTCGACTTTTTTCTCGAAAATTCTACTTTAACCTTGAAATCTCAAGAAAAAAGTCGAAATTTTGGGTAATAAAAAATTCTGAACGTGTCAATATTAAATTGTATAAGGGTTGGTGCTTAGAATATAGTCTTATATTCTAAGGGTTGGTGGGGCTCAACTGTCATCCGGCTAACCTAACCATAGAATAAGAAATTTCGATTTATCTCGAAATTTCGTGAAAAAAAGTTGAAATTTCGAGATTAAAGCCGAAATTTCGAGATTAAAGCCGAAATTTCGACTTTATTTATAAAATTTCCTCAAAAAAGTCGAAATTTGGAGAATCATTCATTCAATTCATCGTTTATTAGAAATGTTTAAAATTTCACCAACAAAAGCGATTAAACGGAAATCGATCTTTCAGCATCTAATTTTATCGGGAATCGATTCTTTTGCTCCCGATTCGAATCGATCCAAAAATCGATTATTTTAAAAATCGACATCCCTAGCATGAACGTCATCGAGAATTAGTTTTCTCTTTTAACGAATAGAGTTTCAAATTGAAACGAGTTGGGATTGAATAACTTAAGTTATTAAATACATTACATATATTTTCAGCGATTTATTACTCTACAGGTCATATATCAAAACAAAATTATAAAATAGAAATGAAAATAAAAAGTACCCAATATTGGACTTCCGAACTGTTTAACAATCGTGGAAGTACTACAAATACGTTATGGCACTAAAATATCTATAATTATTAAAGGATAACGGCAGTTATTGTCTTACAGACCATAAATACGTACAATATATGTATTAAAATCTAAAAAATATTTCCTGATGATAAATATTTTATAAATATGATACATTTTTAGCGTCTTCGAGACTGATATATAAATATATTTCGGAGAAATGGTAACTAAAGCTGCGGACTACATAAAAATTGGTCCCAATGGTAAAAATAACAAAGCAAAAAAAAATTAATAATATCAGTTTGGTCAAATAACAACTTAAGACAGAATACAAAATAATATTTAGTTAAGGAGCGCATACTTTTCCCGATAAATTTCCATAAATATTATTTCATATACTGAACGAATCATAACAAGTTTAACAGATCAACAGATATAACATGTAACATTTAAAACATCTACTAATCTGACAAATTCTATTCAACATTGATAACATTGCATGATATGTACACTGACGACAGATCTAAAAAAATCATAAATAAAGCTAAATCTCTCGAACGAGTTAACATTAAGTTGAACTTCTCTTAAGCTAAGTAAATTGCTAATTCGAAAACTAAAATTATCTATTTATTGTCTCTAGTTACAATTATTATTCGGTTTTTGTAACAATAATATCATCTGGTAGGTCGTAAGGAGGAATCCGTTGGGCCACCCCAATTAGGCGCGTCCATTACAACGCGGGGGAGCCCCCTGGCATCCATTTTGGTAACTTTTGAATTTGTCTGTCAAGGATCAAGAAGACCTACAACGCGGGAGCGTCCCCTGGCGTCCATTTTGGTAACTTTTGAATTTGTCTATCGAGGATCAAGGAGGATTTTAACGTTATTTCAATGTTTGTAGAAGCTACAAGGATAAATGACCTTTGTTTCTTATGGAAGAAATACTTCCAGTTCAAGGTGTTCTTTAGTCAGCAGAGAGGGGGGGGGGGATTTCTAGTAAAAGCAAAAATATATTTCATTTCTTTGTAGAAGAATTCATATTTTTGTAGAAAGATATTTATAGAAGATTGGGGTGGCGTCGATTGGTGCAACAATCTTAATAGAGGTGACAAGTTCATACAGTCGAACTTAAGAGAATCAAAGCTACACTTTACTTCCTAAAATTTGGCAAAATCATAACAAGGAAACACGTAACAGCCTCCAAATGACAAAATGAAATTCAACTCCCACCAAAAAAATATAAATGGGAAAAATGAAGCTACTAACATCAAGATAACAATGTTTATAGAAGATGATCGCCAATGTCCGGAACGGATGAGGTGGTATCAAACTCTACAATCCTAAAAGTTGTGGCTGAAAATTCTTGTAATCTAACCTAAAAGAATTGAAGGTGCTTTTTTACTTCCAGAAATTTGGCAACGTGACAATCTCAGGAGGCCAAATTGAAGTTAAATTTGTAGCCCCACCAACGGGAAAAATGAAGAAACAATTTGATGAGGTTATACAACACCAATCACCGGTAACAAAGTGACGTATGACAAAAAAGTCAACGTATTCAGCCCCGAAAGAAAAGAATCTCTACGCATCAGCAGATTGCCAATGGTTAAATTGAACCACCGCGGCGGACCAACGAATTACCTTACAACACATCAATTACAATAATAATCACATTGCATTAGCCAATATATCTCTAACTAACAACCTAACCTCTAAAAGAATTTTTTGTGCATCCTAAAGCGAAAGAAAGTGTGGCGGCCCTTCCATACACCGTCCACAGGAAGGGTGGAAGGCGACACTTTGTCCCGCTCACGTCTGATGATAGTTTTGCGGCCGACGATTTAATTAATTTCATCTAATGCCCCGTTTTGTCCGCATTAGTTATTTCTACTAATTCGTGCGGATCGGCGTTTATCCTGTCTTGCTCGTTAAATCTGCTGATTTCGTCCACGCTGAGCATATCGACCAGTTTCGCACCCAGACAATCGCACATGACGTTGATGGTCGTCCTGAAGCGGTCCCTGAAACCCCAACGGTTATTACATAAAATGCGAAATCTAAATTAAATTCGACATTTTTAGATAACATGAAATTGGGAAACAAGTTTCTGCGATATAACACTGAAACTTGAAGAGTTAACGTTTCATGGATTAATCCACCATTAAAAACACTATGACAACGTATGTTTCGTCATCTATTACGTACTACCGGCTTTAAACTAGTGGAATCACCGCTTCGTTTATACCCCTTGATACTTCAATTCTATGCATGATTTTCTTCCTATGCCAAAAGCAGTGACAAGTGACGTATCGATTTGAATCTCAATGTAGACGATGTCGATGCTTCTTTTGCTAATCAATTAACATTAGTACGCTTGAAAAATGCCAATTCTGCTTGCGAAATAGTATCGTGCAATTATGTGTTTAATTACCGATGTGGTAAAGGGGTAAAACCTTCAAACCACAGTGTTTAGTTCAGTGCTCAAGTGACGTATAACAAAAAAGACGAAATTAAATTTTGTGGTTGTGCAGATGGTGCCGGTGCTTCTTTTACTAATCAATTAAAATTAGTATGCTTGAAAATGCCAATTCTGCTTGCGAAATACACATCGCGTAATAATTTGTTTAATTGACGATATGATAAAGGGGTAAAAACCTTCTATGGAATTAATCATAAGCCACAGTGTTTAGTTCAGTCGTTGATTGAATACATATTCAATCAACGGTTCAGTGCTCAAGTGACGTACAACAAAATAATACTAAATTAATATTGTGGTTGTGCGTGGTTACGCGTTTCAGTGTAATTATTTGATTGTCGATGTGTAAAAAGGGTAAAACCTTCTATGGACCTAATCACAAACCACAGCACAGTGTGTGTTTAGTTCAGTGCTCAAGTGACATATAAAAAAAAATTGTGGTTCATTTTGCGGTTGTGCGTCGTGTTTTGAAATTTAAAATACATAATTTTCACGCAAGGTCAATTAGTGTCAATTAGTCCACATAGTTCAGTGCTCAAGTGACGTATACAAAAAAAGACGAAATTAAATTTTGTGGTTCATTTTGTAGTTGTGCAGATGGTACCACTGCTTCTTTTACCAATCGATTAAGATTAGTATGCTTGAAAATGCCAGTTCTGCTCGCGACATACGTATCGAGTAATTATTTGTTTAATTGCCGATGTGGTAAATGGAATTAATCATAAGCCACAGTGTTTAGTTCAGTGCTCAAGTGACAGTACAACAAAATAATACTGAATTAATATTGTGGTTGTACGTGGTTACGCTTTTCGTGTAATTATTTAATTGCCGATGTGTTAAAAGGCTAAAACCTTCTATGGACTTAATCACAAGCCACAGTATGTGTAGTTCAGTGTAGGGATGATCGATATTAGAAAAACATCGATATTGACATCAATGTTAACATCGATTCAAAAGTATCGATGTTTTAGGTTAAAAAAAACAATCCATTTTATTATGCGGTATACATATAGTAAGCAAAAAAGATTGTTGGGTTACATTACTGCAAAAGTTTGAGTTTACTGGACAGACATAGAGTACAATATGGGGTACATTTACTATACCTGTTATTTCGTTTTCGAAGTTTCATTACAAAAAAAATTAACTTCTACTAACACTCGCTCCCACTTTATTCTTAGATAATAAAAAAAAATTGGCCACGGCAGTTTTTTATGTTGTTAGTTTTAATTTGGTTACTTCGATCGTTGATTGAATATAGTAATCAACGCTTCGATCAGGGGTATTTAGTGTATGCACCATTTGTTACACCTAATCACGCTAGATGGCTTAGCCCTAGACTTGGAGTGTATCGATATCGATGTTCCGATTTTATTCTGATAACATCGATGTATCAATATTATCGAAAACTTAACATCGATGTTTTTCCACTAAACATCAATGTTCATTCACCATCGATGAATATCGATCATCCCTAGTTCAGTGCCCAAGTGACATATAAATTTTGTGGTCCATTTTGCGGTTGTGCGTCGTATCTTGAAATTTAAAACATAATTTTCGCGCAGCGTCAATTAGTTTGTGGTATAAGTAGTTATTTTGTGTGTTATAACGCCGAATCTGGTTGTGTGCGTCCGAAGTTCTTTCAATGTCAAATACAGTGCTAAAGCTGTGGATGTAACCTAACTTTTGCGACACGCAAATATAAATTTTTCTTGCGGCGGATTCAGCTTTCGGTAAATAAATACAACATGTGCGTTCTGTTTGTGTGCTTAGTGGTGCAGTCGTGTGTACATGTTTTGTGTTTTATTAGAATATTTCCTATTTCTCCAGTGTTCGTGTGTTCTGTGGTGCTGCTGCATTCCGGTCATAAAACATATACATATGCCGATTGCGTATTATTGCAACAGAAATATTCGGATTATCCCAATATTTCAATATTTGTACTCGATAGATACTTAATACGCATTCTTATAATGCTAGTTCAGTTCTGTTGTGCGAAAAATTGAGTGAAATTTGAGAAAGATCGAGTATTTCACATCAGTGAATAGTGAGCTCACCTGTCGCTATAGTTTCCCTTGGCATTCAAATGACAAATTTCTGAAGAGCTAGGTGGCCGCGCTCGTTTCTAATTTTGCTATTGGTTGAAAAATTTTGACATAATTCAGAAATAGTGACTCGGGCGGCAATTAAATGTTGCGCAATTACTGGTTTTTGTGATAATTATGTAATTGTTAACACTTGCTATTGTGATTATCTGACGCACTAAATAAGGAATTACTTCTTTAACGTGTATTTGATGATATTTAATTGAAGACAAGCAGGTAAGTGATAATTTCCTTGCATTTTATAACCCAAAGAGTGATAGCCATAAAGTGAAGTTGTGAATTAAGTGTTACGTTTTTTTTTTCCGATTTTACGACGAAAATACAAAATGTGGTTAATTATTAGAAGTTTGGCTTCGACTTAGGGATGCACACGATATGTCGATGTATCGGAAACATCTTGTGATGCAACGATATATCGGCTGACCGAAATATCGAAGCAAAAATATCGATATTATAACATCGTCAATATGATATTATCGATATTGCACGATAGCCAATACCAATTGTCGCTAATGATGGATACAAATATGGAAATCGAGGACCTTTTTTTTTGGTCACCAAAAAAAGTATGCCCGAAATATGTAGTAATTTCTAAGAGTGGAGCCCTTTATAAATTTTTTTGTTAATTTCCAAAATATCGATTATCGATATTTGCCTGCTGTCAATAGTTATATCGATATTAAAATTATCTTGCATCCCTAGAAACATCGCTATTTTCGTTTCCCTGTTCGATATTTTTTGCATCGATTCTTTTGATCCGATATATCGAAAGAGTATCGATATATTTCTTTCCGATGTATCGAGATGACGGGTAATGGTATAATTTTAAAATTCCGTAGGTGGAATTGTTTTTTTTTTTGGTCGTCAAATGAATCATTTTTCTCGAAATTTCGACTTTGAACTTGAAATTTCGAATTCTTCAAAAACAAAAATAAAAAACTTTTAAAAAAGTCTAATTTTTCAATAACAATCGAATTATTCAAAAAAACAAAAATAAAAAAAAAGACAAAATATTTGAAATAATTTGTAGAAATGTCAATTTTTTGAAGAAAAGATCTTTTTTTAAAATGTCGAAAAGTTGGAATCAGAAAAGTCGAAATTTCGAGAAAAAAAGTCGAAATTTGACAAAAAAACGAAATTTGAGAAAAACGTCAAGTCGAAATTCCCAGAAAAAAAGTCGAAATTTTGAGTTTGTCGAAATTTCCAGAAAAATTTCGAAATTTGAAAAAAACGTCGAAATTTAAAAAAAAAAAGTCGAAATTTCGACTAAACTCAAAATTTCGACTTTTTTTCTAAAAATTCGACTTTTTTCGCACATTTTGATTTTTTTTTCGAAATTTCGATTTTTTTTCCCCAAATTTCGACTTTCTTCTCGAAACATTTCGAAATTTCGACTTTTTTCTCAAAACATTTCGAAATTTCGACTTTTTTCTCGAAACATTTCGAAATTTCGAGTTTCTTTTGAAATTTCGACGTTTTTCTCAAATTTCGAAATTTTTCTCGAAATTTCGACTTTAAACCCAAAATTTCGACTTTTTTTCTCGGAATTTCGACTTGACGTTTTTCTCAAATTTCGATTTTTTGTCAAATTTCGACTTTCCTGACTCCAAATTTTCGACATTTTTAAAAAAGTTGATCATTTCTTCAAAAAATTGCCTTTTCTACAAATTATTTCAAATATTTCGTCTTTTTTTTTATTTCTGTTTTTGAAGAATTCGATTATTATTGAAAAATTAGACTTTTTTAAAAGTTTTTTATTTTTGTTTTTGAAGAATTCGATTGTTATTAAAAAATTAGACTTTTTTAAAAGTTTCGACTTCATTTTAAAAATTCACACATTTTTTTGAAAATTTTTGCATTTTAAAATATTCACGTTTTCGACATTTCGAACTTTTCTCGAAATTTGTACTTATTTTTGAAAATTTCGGTTTTTTTCTCCGAATTTTTCAACTTAATTTTCAAAAGTTCTTTTTTTTTTTAACTTTTTACTTTTTTTTTTGAAAATTTCGACCCCTTTTGTAAGTTACATAATCAAACCCTTTTTTTTTCTTATTTTTGAAAATTGGGATAATTTTTTTAAACTCCCCTTCTTATTGAAAAGTTATACTTATTTTGAAATTTCGAATTCCAAATTCTCCTCAAATTTTTTTCAAACTTCCCACATTTTCCTAAATTTGACTTATTTTGAAAATTTTGACATTTTCGCAATTTTGCTTTTTTTAAATTTTTGATTTTTTTTTTGGTCAAAATTATGACTTTTTTGGGAATTTTGATATTCCTGTTAATTTGTACATTTTCTGGAAGTTTTGTATTTTTGTTTCTGAAGAATTCGATTGTTATTAAAAAATTAGACTTTTTTTAAAAGTTTCGACCCATTTTAAAAATTCAGACATTTTTTTGAAAATTTTTGCATTTTAAAATTTTCACGTTTTCGACATTTCGAACTTTTCTCGAAATTTGTACTTATTTTTGAAAATTTCGATTTTTTCTCCGAATTTTTCAACTTAATTTTCAAAAGTTCCTTTTTTTCGAACTTTTAACTTTTTTTTTGAAAATTTCGACCCCTTTTGAAAGTTACATAATCAAACCCTTTTTTTTCTTATTTTTGAAAATTGGGATAATGTTTTTAAATTCCCCTTCTTATTGAAAATTTATACTTATTTTGAATTTTCGAATTCCAAATTCTCTTCCAATTTTTTTTCAAACTTCCCACATTTTCCAAAATTTGACTTATTTTGAAAATTTTGACATTTTCGCAATTTTGCTTTTTTTTAAATTTTTGATTTTTTTTTGGTCAAAATTATGACTTTTTTGGGAATTTTGATCTTCGTGTTAATTTGTACATTTTCTGGAAGTTTTTTTTTTTTAATTTTGACCCAAATTTCGACCTCTTCCCAAAATTGACTTCTTGATTTTTTTTTTCTAAATTCAATTATTCTGAAATTATTTTTTTTGAAAAGTTTGATCTTCAAAATTTCCACTTTTTTTCAGGATTCTTGCCTTTGGTCGAATCTTCGAATTTTTCGAACTTAAAATCTTTAGCATGGGATTTTGGAATAAAGAACACAAATTTCGAAGTAAAAATTGAAAGTGACATAAAGGACCTGATATTTATCAATACATTTTTGACCCCCCCCCCCCTCCTTTCGGAGGGTCCTGCGTCCTAATATTACTGGTTCCTGTTGTTGCCACTAGAAAATTAGAAAGTTCAGTGCCTATTCTGATGCAGATTTATCTGAAATGTTCCTTACTTGATCAGTCAGTATTTTAAACAGAAAAGTAAACAAACATAACCTTAAAAACTGTTTTACTGATTTGATTTTACAATGAAAGAAAAATCTTTTATTGTTGAATTCTACTTTGAAAACTCCTAAAAAAAAACAGTTGATGGACCTTTTCTATTTCTGCCTAATGCTATAGAATTTTTATGTCAAGATTAAGTGTCAATTTAGCAAGTACGAATCAAGTAAGGAAAGGAAGGTGAAGATGCCAACAAATGACAGCAGCACACTAAACGGGAAAACTTCTTGTACGCTCCCGTTCCTACAAGAATTTTCCGTCGGAAACGTATACTTTTCGTGTTGTATCCTTTTTTAGTCAGCCAAATCTTATTGTCATATTGCCTCTCTGTATGCTTGTGTAACTATTAACGGCTGTACATCTTTACAATAACGTTAAGGCGGCCAACTATTGAAAATGGCAATGCGGGACATTTGTAATTTATTTTCGTCGACCAAAAAAAAGGTCATCGCCTTCTGTTTTCTCTCATAACTTAAAAGGAAAACGAAAAAAAACCGAAATATATGTCCCCCTACATATCTTTGAAATATGGTCAGTTCATCGGTGTGACACATAGCATTTGATTCATACTTGCTTAGTCGTTCGTTTTTTGTGCTGCATTGGCATAGGTTGGATTTGGTATTTAGTGATTTGTGAAAATCTATGAATGAATTCAATATTTAAGAATGTGGGACATCCGGGACACGTAAGGCGTTTTGCGGGACTATTTTATTAATTTTTTCTATGCGGGACATGTAACCACCATTCCGGGACAAGTCCTCGCAGAATGCGGGACGGTTGGTCGCCTTAAATAACGTTTATATGCCAACAATTTTCACACATCTTTATTCACTGAACAATTAAGAGCCACAGAAGACCAAAAGTGTCACGACATCGTTTTAGAAATGGGCTCGGCGTGGGGAAACGCGTAATTCATTTAGGCTCAAGTGTTAATATCGGCGCCGGAAAACCTCTCTCTCTCTCTCTCTCTCGATCTGATAATATCTGACGGGGCTTTAACTGTGTTTAATAACCGCTCGGGGGATGATGTTAGATGTGGAGTGCCTCTGCTGCAAGCGAAGTTAAGGGTACTTACAGAAGCCAATCCACGGCGATGATGTTGATGACCTCATCCGCTGGCAGGCCTACAGTGTCGAGCACCATCACCATAGTTACCAAACCGGCTTGTGGTATCCCTGCAGCTCCTATACTGGCGAACGTTGCCGTCACGCTGAAAATTGTGTTTCAGATTAAAAATTGGGACGTAATGGGGAAATTGAGATCCTATGCGAGTTCCTAATCTAATTACCGCACTAGTTACGCAGGGGGATACAGATTACGTGAAAAATTATAGTAGGTAAGGTAGGATACTTACTGTTAGTTGCTAGAATATTTGGCTTTTAGAAAGTTATTAATAGTTTATTAGTGTTTAAGCAGATTATTCAATTTTTGAATAATTTCTTATTTTCTAGTTTATCTTAATCTTGAATTTTAAGTTATTTTAGATCCACGGATTCCTAAAGCATAGAGTTGTTTCAGACAAGATGTTAAATTTTAACATTCAAGCGTATTTACTAGAATTCCGAGGGATATTTTTCATACCCAATAAGAAATTCAGAATGTATCAATATATCGTTCTATTTATAACTAGTGTATCGGAAAATCAAAGCTGGTTACTAACCAAACGGCAACAGTTTTTCCAAAAGTCAGTTCAATTCCGTTCAATTGAGCAATAAAGATGGCTGCTATCGCCTCATACAGGGCTGTTCCATCCATGTTGATCGTTGCGCCTATTGGAATAACAAATCTGGTAATCCTTGGATCGAGACCCATTTTGTCCATCGTTTGTATGGTGATTGGCATGGTGGCGGAACTGGAAAATTGAAACTTAATTAATATTTTGTACCAAACAATGGCACTACGAGCCCAAAATGAAAACTGCCAATAGTGATGCATTCAAAAGTGACCTTTGAAACCAGTTGAAATAAGACTAAAGGTGTGCAACAAGCTAAACAGAGGCTGATTGATATTCGACTTCTGCTGGCTGATATTGTAAAACATACGATTTCTTAAAATTATAGTTTTTACTTTTTATAGATTTGATTTCCATTTTTCGAAATTTTTACTTAAATTGTTCTATTTATAATATGAAATGCCGAAGGATAATGTCGATATTTTCTAGAAATGTTGACTATTTTTTGCCCTAACCGACTCTGCCTGATTTGAAAAAGTTATTGTTTAAAAGTATTAAAGTTCGTGGTGACGAAGTCGTAGTACCTTGATGCTGTTCCGAAGGCTGTCGCCATAACCTGACTTAGTTTTCCGATTACTTTGAACGGTAAGGTCCTGGTGGCCACAAAATAGATCACCGATAATGTTCCGAATCCGTGCAGTATTAACCCTAGAAGTACGGTGGCGAAGTAGAGTCCCAGTCTGCCGATCAAATCTGCGAAGCTCTTGATTTCGAGCACTTTAGCAGACACCAAGAAGTAAACCCCAATCGGAGAGATCCTGTAAACGGACAGTTAATTCCATGCCACCCACTTTTGTGTCACTTAAAAATGTAATCTCACAAGCGACACGTGAATGTAACGTCAGATATTAAAAAATTTCGCTCCAGTATTTATCAAATTTTTAGCTCCGATATATAAATTCTTACCAAATTACCCAACTAGTGATGTTCATCATGGCCTCGCTGAGAATTTCGAAGAAATCGTTCAGCATTTTGCCCCGTTCGCCCAGCCTTCCGATGCTGATTCCGAAGACTATACTGAACACGACCAAGCCGAGCACGTTGGTGGTGCTCGTGTCGTAATACTCTTCGAATTTCCAATCTGTCAACGGTACCACATCCTCGATGCTTTTTCCCTCCGGTACGGTGATGTTTTTGGGGGGTATTAGCTGCGTTTGAGCCTGGAATCAGAGTATTTAAATTGAACCACCTAATACGGACTCGAAGTTCTTAAATAATTTAGGGACGTCATCTCAATCAACAATTATGTTTATACATATATGCATATACTGTATTGCGCATTGAACAATAAAACCGTTGAAAGAATCTCATGCATTAAAAAATAATTTTATTCTAATGGTCCAATTTTAGTTGAAAGCAGCCCAAACAAAACCGCTTTCGCCGCTTTGTGTTTTTTAAAATCTCATTGTACTCCCGTTACGCAAAAGAGGCGAGCGCCCATTAACTCCTGAAAGAGCTTTTGTAAAGCTGTAAAATTGAATGGGACTGTAGTGTATTACTCCGGAATGACGGCCTATTAGGTTGTCCAAGTTTTAACCGAAATCGATTACGGGCAAGCATACAAATCCGCACGTGGTCGGGAGCTTCGGCTCATTGTATGTTCAGTCGTCATGGTAACGATTTACTTTGTTTCGATTGACATCATATTCTCTTTTTATGTACGGCTATCTCCGATTCGGGATGTCTGAATTTCTTTGAAAATCGGAGCAAATATTGCCGACGGGAGTTGCGCCGGGAGGGAGGTTGAATACACTGGATATCGTCCCAAATGAAGTTGTCGGGATTATATTTCATGTGAAAGGGGTGGGTGATACGCCGGCGAATGATACGGAATTCTAAAGGAAAAATCTAATAAACTGAGCGTTTGGCCCCCGGCAAACCGATCGAGTTAATTTGTCTTTGATGATATTTAGAATGCGCTCCTTAGATGTTGTTTTAAAAAATCATTTTAAAAAGTTTGTAACGTTTGATGTTTGACTGGGTAGGCTGATATTACTAGAAGTTAGCGAAGCTGAATTTGGGCAATAATTTTCCCCCCTTATTTTATTTCTTTTTAATTGTGTGACAAACATTCTACTTTTACATTTAAAGTAGATAAAGTAGAATTTTTAAGTTTCGTATTATTCCAACCGGATTTACCAACCATATTTTTTGATTATAGAATAACTAAAGTAATCTTACCTGCGCTACACATGCTTGAACCAGATTTGGTGGAAATAGATTCCTGAAAAGAATATATTTTTAATCTTCACTGAAATATCACATGAATTATAATAAATTTAATAAATACGTTATTACGTAGCACTACACAATTATGTTTTCACCTTTAATGGGTAATAAAATCGAATTGGGTTTATTTGCGATTTAAAACGAGTTTAAGAAATAGAAAATCGAATTATGATTGAGAAAATATAGATGAATTACTAATGACGATCCCATTGTAAGAAATACAATTCGTTTTCTTTTACTCGAATAATTGGCAGAAAAATAAAATTGCTTTTATGTTTGTTTTTTATCTGAAAACCTAAATGGAGGTTTAAAATAACAAAATGTAAAAATAACGAAATAAAATGCACGGAAAATCGAGCATTAAAAGTGCAAGAAGTCAAAATCAACCATAAAAGCGCGGAAATTAAAATATGTAGGAAAAAAATTTGGGAAACGATTATCAAAAATCAAAAAACGTAAATTTTGCAATATTTTGGGACCTTGGAATGATAATTCTAGCGCCGTTTTATGCGATTACTTATTCATTTGAAGACTTCTTCAAAAATGGATTTAATGAAATCTGTCGTCTGTCTTAATTTTGGGACATTTTTAATATATAATTATCTTTATCATCATATATTTATTGTCAATAGCGGTAAAAGGTTTGGGAGGAACGATAGAACGCCGATTTAGGTATGCTATACGTAAACGAATACCCGCCGTGCAGTCTAGCAGGACATGCTTTATTGCAGCAGGAAATGTTGATGTAGATGATAATAGTATCATGCCAACATTATATCCGCCTCTCCGATCGAAAATGAATAGTGTAATTGGTCCATTTCAATACATAAATAAAACTTCGATACTTCGATTGGACCGGAATAAATACGAATGTGGTGAATAACTTGAGCACAATTAAAACATTTGCCCTTGATCTTATATCTTACTAGCTATTACTCGAGTGGAATTAAACGAATTGATAGGATCACGTTATTGGGCTGTCTGTTGTTAAATAAACAAAATTATGTTTTGTCCACGGTGCCGGTGCCAGTATTTTAATAAGATTTTCTCAATACGTCAATAAAACAAAAAATAAACGACTGTTATAACGTAACAGTCGTTTCAGGACGGAACTGTCAATCATACTTTTTATAAAATCGACATTAATTAAATTAAACGTTTTGGACAATCACATATTTAAATAAAACGGTTTAAAGCGCCAAATATAACGCAATCAACTATCTAAAGTTTTAAACAACTTGCGCAGAATTACGGTTTGTTAAATTCATCAAGATTAATTTGTTGCATTGATTCCTATTAGAGTTTTTTCGTTGATACAATCATGTATATTTGGTTGCGTAACCAGTTCCCAGCTCCAGTTCCATATAAAGTTGTAAGCTTAGAGAACCCTGTGTAGTGTCCAGTTGTATGGAAGTCGATATGCGACGTCTACTATTTCTGGATATAAAATTTGTCGGAAACAGTTACCGAGATAAAACGTAACCTATGGGCTATTATTGGATTCGAAGAATCTATATACCAATTTTAGTTGAAATCGGTTCAGCAATTACGCCCTAAAAAGGTAGTCGACTATAATTATTAAGGTACTAAGCCCAGATGGTACCAAGGTATGTACCTTGACCGATGGCGTTATTATCCTGTAACACCCGTGCTGCCTTCAACGTTTAATGTCATAGAAGTCTCTTATTTAATTTGAATGTTTTTTGACATTTCGATTTATTAATTTGACATATATCATGGTCAGAACGCCATTGCATAGCAATATGCTTAAGATGTTAATGTGTTATAAATTTATAATGCCTAAGGCGGTATTGTTCATTTAATGTAGCTCAAAATAGGATGGTTATCGTAAAATAACAGACTTATAGGACAGTAACAAACATAGAAAAAGAAGTAATAACTCACACGTTGTTTTGTTGATGAGTGGTTGAAATTATAATGTCGAAGAATGGGCCTTCACAATTTTTTTTATATAAAAATAAAAACTTCTAATTTTTAATGAAAATGAATTATATATGGGTATTATTCAACTCGTTCATTTTCGCGTTTAATGCCATTTGGTTTAATTATGTTTAATGCTATCTTAACTTGTTAACTAATAGAGTCCAACATTACGAATTTTGCTCGCTTTTTATGCATCATTTAATTTGAAATTAGTCGTGGGAACTCCAACTTTTTTTGCAACTATTATTAATACTCCTACTAAAATAGCACCTTTATATTTTCAGGGCCGATACTTCTGGAGGAGAAAAAAAGATGACTTGTTACAGAAGCAGAACATAAGAGCTCCAACTCTACCAATTTACACAAAAATCAGGTGCGGCAACAGGATTACTGTGCCATTATCGGGTACGATCGTCCTTCAGCAAGCGAACGAATAAGAGATATGTTTATCTGCCGCATCACTCCCGAAATATCCACCCAGATAAAATCAGATGTGGGAAAAATTTGAAATTGTTGGAACCAAAAAATTAATGTGTATAATTAATGTCTCCATCGTCTTCATAAGCGAGAGATTAAGAGATATATTTATCTGCCGCATCGCTCCCGAAATACCCACCCAAATAAAAATCAGATGTGGGAAAAAATAGAAATTATTGTAATCAAAAAATTAATATGAATTATTAATATGTTTCCATCGTCTTTAGCGAGCGAAAGTATAAGAGATATGGGTGGATAGTAGGTACCCAGATGAAAATCAGATGTGGGAAAAAATATAAATTTTTGTAACCAAGAAATTAATATGAATTATTAATATGTTTCCATCGTCTTTAGCGAGCGAAAGTATAAGAAATATGGGTGGGTAGTGGGTACCCAGATAAGAATCAGATGGGAAAAACTGAAATTTTTGGAATCAAGAAATTAATATGAATTAATTGATATGTTTCCAGCAAGTGAGCGAATAAGATATGTTTATCTGCTGCATCGCCCTGAAATATCCACCCAGATAGAATCAGATGGGGGAAAAATTGAAATTTTTTGAACCAAAAAAATAATGTGTATAATTAAAGTCTCCATCGTCTTTGCAAGCGAAGAGTAAGAGATATGTTTATCTGCCGCATCGCTCCCGAAATACCCAGCCAGATAAAAATCAGATGTGGGAAAAAATAAAAATTTTTGTAACCAAGAAATTAATATGAATTATTAATATGTTTCCGTCGCTTTAGCGAGCGAAAGAATAAGAGATATGGGTGGGTAGTGGGTACCCAAAGAAAAATCAGATGTGGGGAAGATACTGAAATTTTCGGAATCAAGAAATTAATATAAATAATTGATATGTCTCCAGCGAGCAAATAAGATATGTTTATCTGCTGCATCGCTCCTGAAATATCCACCCAGATGATATCAGATGTGGGAAAAAAATTGAAAATTTTGGAATCTAAAAATCAATGTAAATAATTGATATGTTTCCATCGCTTTCAGTAAGCGAGAGAATAAAAGATATGATTAGGTACCCAGATAAAAACTTAGATATTAGGGAAAAAACTGAAACTTTTGGACACCGAAAATTCAGTGTGAATAATCGATGTTTCCATCGTCTTCAGTAACGAACGAATAAGAACTAATCTGCTGCATTCTTTCTAAATACCCACCCGGACAAAAGTCAGATGTGGGAAAAAATTAAAATTTTTGGAACGAAAAAATTAATGTGAATAGTTGATGTCTCCATCGTCTTCAGCAACTCCAAATTTTTGGCAGCTATTATTAATTGTCTTACTAAAAAAGCACCTTTTTATTTTCAGGACCGATTCTCCTTGAGAAGAAAAAAGAACTGAGATGACTTGTTACAGAAGCAGAACAGAAGAGTCCCAACATTACTAATTTAGACAAAAATCAGGTGCGCCAACAGAATTACTGTGACATTATCGGGTGCGATGTCTCGATCGTCTTCAGCGAGCGAATAAGAGATATGTCTATCTGCTGTATCGCTCCCGAAATACCCACCCAGATAAAATCAGATGTGGGAAAAATTTTTTTTGGTTCTAAAAAAATCAATGTGAATAGTTGATATGTCTCCATCGTCTTTAGCAAGCGAGAGAATAAGAGATATGGGTAGGTACCCAGATAAAAATCAAATGTGGGGAAAAATAAATTTTTGGAACCAAGTGAATAATTGATATGTCTCCATCGTCTTTAGCAAGCGAGAGAATAAGAGATATGGGTAGGTACTCAGATAAAAATCAAATGTGGGGAAAAACAAATTTTTGGAACCAAGTGAATAATTGATATGTCGCCATCGTCTTCAGTAAACGAGCGAATAAGAGTTTGTCTGCTGCATCGCTCTCGAAATACCCACCCTAGTTAAAAATCAGATGTAGGAAAAAAATTGAAGATTTTGGAACCAAAAAATCAACGCGAATAACTGATATGTGTAACCCTTTCACGATGTTTGAACAAATGATAAATATTATCCGACAGTTTTTCGCTTTTTAGCATCGTCGGCGAATTATATTAGTAATTTTTTTAATAATTATTGTGATATTTATTGTTAATTTCACGAGTTAATGTTAATAATGGAACTTGAAGAATTAGTATAAAGTTAGAGATTGCTTCTATTGCCGGCTATGGTCCTTGTTTTTAGCAGGATAGCTCTAGAAATACGCACTTGGGTAAAAAAGTCAGAAGTGGGAAATACTACCATTTTTGGGAAACAATCCTTCTTTATAAAGTGAACTAATTCGAGACTAATTGACTGTATCCTTTACAAGAAAAATATCTTAATAGCCGATGTTCTCTACCAGAAAAATAATCTGAGATAAGAAATAGAACAAAGATACACATTTAGCAACAAAGCGTCAGAAATACGCTTTTAGACAAAAATCATGCACGTGAATAACTTTACCAACTTCCGAAGGGATGCTCCCTGCAGCAGATGAACCAATATGAGACAATTTTATCTAGTTTATGAATCCAAAAATATGTATTCAAATTTTTTTTTTGGCAAGCTTCAACTTCCTTGCCCATCGCCTTCTGAGTCTTCCTTTTAGTAGGGAAAGATTCGGAAAGGAGTTGAAGACAATTAAACATATAGCTGGAGTTAATGGATTCGATCCAAATATTATTTATAAAATTATTAATAAGAAAAAATTCAAATGTGGATTGGTGAATTCTACAACTTTCCGAGCTGATGAAAACAAAAACTTTAAATTCGTCTCACTTCCATTTGAACCCTCGCTTACGCAGGGTTTGGGTGAAATTTTACGAAACCAGGGCTTCCGGGTTATTTATACTTCTAACGGAAAATTAAATTCGCTTTTGGGTAGTTTAAAGGATAAAGTAGAGCAAACGGATAAGTCCGGTATTTACCAAATTTCATGTAGGGATTGTCCTCAAAAGTATGTCGGGCAAATCCGACTGAAGGAACATTTGGCTTATTTGAGGTACGGAAGAACTGAGAAGTCAAGTGTGGCTCGACATGCCTTTGAATTAGATCATAGGATAGATAATAATATTAAATTGTTAAGAGTAGTTAATAAGAATTATATGTTAAATGCATGTAAAAGCTTAGCCATCTATAAGGCTGGAAACAACCTTATGAATGGTTGTGCTGGGCCTTTAGGTTATTCAGCTTTGTTAAAAATAGTTAAGGTCGATATATAAGGAATTGTGACACAACGACGTGTATGATTGGATGCGCGTTCGGGTGCGGCCGATCATGCACGAAGTGAATATTCTTAGTATATAAGGGTTAATTTTAAGATTAGATGTTAGTTTCTCTCTGAAGATGACAGCTTGGCTGTCGAAATGTGTTAGAGCAGCCTTTGTTGTGTTTTTTAATCTTTCTTGGTTTCAGCGGACAAGTTCTGTATTTCAATTTATGTATTCAAATGAAAATTAGATGTAGAAATTTTATATTTTTGGGGCAGATGTTCCCTTCAACAAAGTAGCTTGGAGGTTATTCCTCGGCTAAATATCATCATTTTTTGGACAGGCGAGGTCCAGAAATGTACGCCTAGTCAATAAGAGTGACAAAAAAATTGCATTTTCTGGAACAATGATCGCTTTAACAGATGTATATGGTCAGTGGTGAGCTGCATTGCCTCCTTAAAAATTTCTTTTTTCTGTTATAGAAGAGTTGTTCTAAGACTAGTGAATTTAGTGATTAGTTTTCATGTCAAAGCACGAAGCAGATGGTTGGGAAAACCACATAATTATTTCGGTAACGTTGCTCACTGTTTCGACTCTATTGAAAAACTTATCATAAGAACGCCAGGTACCTTAAAAATCATAATGAAGTGAGAGATAAAAGTAGAAAAGACCACGCTGCCTGAATATGGCAGCTATACCAAAGGTGAAACTTAATGAAAAAAGTACGATGAAAGAAGAACAAAGAACATGACGACACGGAAGTACCTAAGACTCGAAGCAGAGTTAAATTGCCTAAGGCCATAGTTATACTTTTTTTTTACATAATTCCTTATAGAATAAGAAAAATGAAAGAAATTGAGCACATAGAAGCACAATATTTCCTACCAAATGCAACAGCAGATTCGAAATATATCAAACCATTAGCAGCAACATTTGCCTAAAGAAAGAAAAAAAAGAAATTGACAAAAAAAGGCCTAATATTATCATCGAATATAAAATTGTCATAAAGCAGAATCGAGACTACCTCAAACCGGAAATTCTTCCAAAGAACAGTAAATAAAATGAGCACAGAGAAAGTGACATTTAAAAATAAAAAAAAGCTTCTTAAAATAGACACTGTCACAAAAACAAAATTTTCTCTTAATCTAGTGAAAAATTCTTCCAGACCAAAAACCAAATTGTTAAGTGTTAAAATGTTTCTTAAATCAGAATTGAAATTGTATATTAGTATCTCTCTGAAGATGACAGCCTAGCTATTGAAACACGTAAGAGGAACTGTTGTTGGGTATTTTAATCTTCATGATTTTATGGGACAAATATTTGTATATCAATTTATTAAGATAACCAAGGGCTAGTCCGTTCCAACAAATTGAATTGAAATTGCTCAAACCAGAGGTGAAGCTGTCTCGAAGGCAAAACTGTTCCAAACCAGAGGCGAAACGAACCAAACAAAAGTCGAATTTTTTCTAAAGGTAGGAAAGTCAATCTCCGAAGTCAAAACTTTCTTAAACCAGAATGAAATTGTTGAAACCAGAATCGAAATTGCTCAAACCAGAGCTGAAACTGCCTCCAGCAAAAGTTAAAAGTAAAGAGAAAGAATATACTGAGTTGTCTGGTATTTGTCACAAAAGATGAAATGTCTCAAACTAGAATCGAAACTATCTTAAATCAGATCCACTGCTCTAAACTAGAGGCAAAGTGATCTCAAGCTCAAAGTTACAATTTCTATGAGTGCCCATCTTAAGAGAATGAAAAAACTAAAATCTACGGTATTTTAAACCAAAGGTTAAATTACTTCAAACTAGAGTGGTGGAGTACGAATCTGTTTCAAGCGAGAGCCGTAACTCTCAATCGAGAGACGAAACTATCATTAGTAACTCTTTTAAGGAGGAAGAAACGAATGAGCACATAATCTGTACACATGTACGTCATTTCATGCCAAAGGTGAAACTGTCTCAAAGCAGATTGCCTCCAAGTTAAAACTCTCTTAAAGAAAAGTCGTATTGTTGTAAAGAGGCCGGAAAGGATGAGTAGAGGAAAGTATTTGATTTTGGGCTAAAGTGAACTTGTCTCGAACCAAATTCTGCCAAAAACTGCTTTATCCGAGTCAGAACTGCGTGAAGTTAGAATCGTAATTGTTTCAATGTCACAAGGTTGGGTGGCTGAATGAATGACCAAGGACACCTCAATCACGGGGATAGCACAATGGGCCCGGAAAGGGTGGCCTAAGTGCTGGCCTAAACTTTAGGCAACACACAACGAATCCAGTTTCAATGTCAATCTTAAATGCCTCAAACCGGAACCAAAGCTATTAAGCAAGAGTAGAAATGTTGCCAAAGAGCAAAAAATGAGAACAAAGAAATCCACCATTTCGTGTTAAAAACGAAACTCATTCATCAGAGTTAAAATTCTTTGCGAAAGAAGGCGCCGTACGGAAAAGCGTCTAATATTTTTTGAAATTGAATTAGCCCAACAGTTTTTAACTCCGTTTTTCGAAATCCTCTACTCACCTAACTAAATCCAGTAAAGTGTCCTGCGTCAGCACTTTTCTCGTTAACATCTGTTCCCTTTCACCTGTCCACGACTCGGCACCTATTCCCGGTCGTATAGTTACCACTAATATTATACCTAATATCACTGCACATATCGTCGTTGTAGCGTAATACGCTATCGACCTTACAGCTATTCTCTTCGATAAACTAAGGTCCAAGCTGCCTATAGCCGATATCACTGACGCCGTCAGCAATGGAATGATGAGAGATTTCAACATCCGGAGGAAGAGTTCTCCGGGAAACGCCAAGTACATCACCTCCCTTTTCGACCAGTGAGTACCGCCAGCAGCGCGTATGATGCACCCGGTAGCTGTGCCCCCCAACACTCCTATCACCGTCAGGATCGTGAGGAGGTTGTCCTTTACGAATTTCTTTAACTTAGACATCTTGATTTTGTATCTGAAACAAAAGATAATACGTGTATGAGGTGAACTGAACTGGAATTTTTACGTATGAAGGCATCCACGACCAGAGTTAAGGATGTACTTATAGTAGGTTTCGCCCGCCATTGAGCGTTTTCACACTTGCCGACACGACACCGGCAACGATGTCCGTGGATGCACAATCTCGTATAAATAAATAGGAATGCTTTCACACCTAACGACATATCGGTATCGTGTCGTTGCAGTCACCGACATGTCGGCGAGGAGCATCCAGTCCGCTCGAGTCGTCGCCGATTTTGCAAGCACAGACTTGTCGACGAGGAGCATTCATGCCACTCGAGTCGTCGCCGATATTTTAATATCTGCGCATTGTGTGGGGAAGTTGTACTCTAATTATGGCCAGTTTTAAACATGATATAGTTACACTGATAGAACTTGTGGAATCCAAAAACCAGTGCTGATATCGTGTCGGTGTCGGTAGATGTGAAAGTCGTATGTCAGTTATCGTGTCGGTGTAGTGCCGTTATCGCGTCGGTGTCGTGCCGTTATCGCGTCGGTGTCGGTGCCGTTAGATGTAAAAACGCCCATTGTGTGGAAGGTCGGAAACAAGGAAAAACCAAATTTAAGACAAAAGAGCACGGTAAGTCAATGTCAATTATTCTGAGGCGAAACTACGAAGTGAAAGTGGAACGCAGGATGCAATCAATTAGAAGAGCGTGGTACTCAGTTTATCAACCATACTAGAGGCCAAGTCAAAATAGCGTAAGAGACAAGATGGTTAAGACAGGAAGAGCATCGTAAACTCAAGCCCCCGGTCTAGTATGTTTGACATATCGCTCCTGCGCGTGTAAAAGGGGTTAAGTTAAAAATAAATAAAATTGAAGAAAACAACATAACTCAGTTTACACATGACTTCAGACTTAGATTTTCGACTTTTGACTGACAAGCACAATTAATTATACAGTTGACTCCCGCCAAAGTTGCGCCCGTTAAAGTTGTCCGCTCGTTAAAGTTGTCAAGATACGAACGCTAAAGTTGTTAACGACAGTAACTACAAAGTTATATACGAAAACAACTTGAACTCATTTTCAGGAAAGTTTGACTTAAGCCCTTCTGTAATATGCGCAGCAGTGGTATAGTAGACATAATGCTCGGTCGCTTGTACACCACACAGTTTGCTTTGGAACCAATTGTTAACCTAGACCTGCAGAATTATGTTTTGTTTAAATTATTTGTTTTGGAACACATTTTCGTTCTTCGCTGGTTATGATAATTAGAATTACATGATTGAACGTGGACAGCTGTCTGGAAACAATACGAGTTCGAGCGACTTAATTAGTGATCGTACTATAATTATCTAATTTATTGTTAACCTAATCCACGAACAATACACAACACGACAATAGACAAAACATTATTCTGCAATGCAGTGTTTGCTATTTAATTCTAAACATATGCGTAACCCGTAAAATTACGTTATTTGTGCCAATTCCATCAAATTTATAGCATGTAATCGAACACTTTATTATTTTTTTTTTGTTCAAAACGGATACTCTACCTCCCATGAAGTTTGATTGGGCTGTTTTTAGTTATGGTATTCATACTATTCGTGTTATCATTCTTTTCCTAATTCTGCAATGATATTAAATTGGTGATTGTATCGCTCTTTTACTCTTGTGAAGTTCCTGCAAGCTTGTCCACTCGCCAAGTCAAGTAATGAAGAGTCCCAAGGTTAATATAGCAGAATTGAAATTTTGTCCCAACGATTTTTTTATCAAGGTGATTAGTATTTACCCACTTCTGAATTGTATATCCCTGCATAACGTAATTACTTTTTTTTTGTTTTTAGTCGACGTGGGATGTTAATTTGCTTACCAAGCTTCCAAAAACCATTACCTTGGTCATGAACGAGTGACTCCGAATAAAATGTGGTACACATAAAATTAAAGCGCGTTCAAAGAGTCGTAATGACAGCAATTTAATTACACGTGTCTGATAAATATTCATTGTAGCCGTGACTTTATGTAAATACGTGTAAACAGAAATTATGCCAATACAATCTCGGCAAAAGTACGCTACGAATTATTCATCTAAATATAGCTAATTTATCTTTGAAACCGCTATATATTATGAAAAACGCCATCGTTTTTGAAAAAAATCCATTTAATGTAGTTTTACATTTTGTTTCATAGTTTCGTACACATTGACCAAAAAACAATTTGTATGTATCGCTAGTGAATCTATAACACACGTGCCAAAGCAGACACGCCAAGAAATTTTGACTGACACGCTCGTGAGCATAATGGTCCCACACCATCACGACTCGTTAAAAAATATTTGAAGTAAAAGAGTAAGAAAGCGGAATTTATTTCGAGACGCGAACCAAATTCAATTATAATATCCATTTAAGTTTCCGGAATAAAGGCTCAAATCACTTTCTTAACGAAGTTTACTGAACGCATTTTAATTGGAGGCATTGAAAGGATGACGTTCTTGAAAAGGGGTATCGGATGCTTTTGTGCGTTTTAACTACGTTATGATAAAGGCTGAATTGCGTTTCGAAAAATTCCAATATCGAAGAGCTTTCTATAGTGGGGAGAGGGTTTTATTTCTTAATTTTCATTTTCGCGCGCTATTTACTCGAAGCAGTCGATCGGAATTCTATTCTCGATTTGTAAAGGGAAATAAAGGGAGATTCTGTTGCTATTCATTTAATATTGAAAGAAATGTATACAGCTTCTGGCGTTATTGCTTTCCAATAGGGGTCGCTGCTAGTAATGAAAGTAAAATGGGGTTAGTACAGAAAAACAATAAGATGGAGGGTTAGTAATGTTACGAGGCTCAAGGATTAGTGATTTTACGAGGCTCGAAGATTAGTAATTTTAGTCATTACGAAAACGCTATATTATATTTTTGCTGTCTAATAAGAGCAGCTTCTCTCATGAGTCTAATGAGAGTTAAGAGAATAATAATAACAACATGAAAATGAAGATGAGAGATCAGGGAACGAAACATGTTGAAAACAAAACAATGGTATAACGTAAATGCTAGAAATAAATTGAAGTAGTGTTTTTAGGTGAGATTTAACTATTATAATGCCATATTTATAAGATAGGAAAGTCGTCCACGTGTTAGAGAATAAAATGATATGTTGAAAAAAAATAAGCGTAATCTAGTGTCACGAATAAATATTGACGTTGCCTAAAAATATTCTTAAAAAAATGCAGTTGCTAAGCGCCCTGGAAACACACAAAGAGTAAGCTAGAGATAATATTTTAGCATATAATTGTGATCTTTTAAATAATAATTACATTTACGTTACATTACATTTAATTACAATTAAAAGTTTAATTAGATATGATCTGAGAACACTTTTAGAAAAGGCAAGGAGACTTTTGAGAAAAAGCCGAATTTTTAGGAAAATAGGTTAAAGGTTAGATCAGATGAATTATGGACTATTAAGAATTGGATTGTTTTCAATTAGATCATAGGATAGATAATAATAATATTAAACTGTTAAGAGTAGTAAATAAGAATTCCATCTTAAATGCATGTCAAAGCTTAACCATCCATAAGGCTGGAGACAACCTTACGAATGGTTGCGCTGGGCCTTTAGGCCATTTATCTCTGTTAAAAATAGTTAAGGTTGATAGAAAAGGAATTGTGATACTACGACATGTATGATTAAATGCGCAGGCGCATTCGGATGCACGAAGGGAATATTCTTAGTATATAAGGATTAATTTTAGGATTAGGTGTTAGCATCTCTTTAAAGATAGTAGTTTAACTATCGAAACGCGTTAGAGCAACCTTTGTTGTGTTTTCTAATCTTTCTTGGTGTCAGGAAACAAGATTTGTTTTTCAATTGTTAAGAAAAAAATTTAAATGATTTTAAGAAAAAGGAATGAAACACTTTAAAGGTAAAATGGAGTGCAAACTTTTCAAAAAAAGCAGAAAGGGAGCTTCTAAATTAAAGAAATAAAACGCTTTTAAGGAAAAGAGAATGAAAACTTTTAAAGATTATGAAACACCTTTAAGAAAAAGGAACTGAAACACCTTTAGGAAAAAGAAATTGAAACATTTTTAAGAAAATGAGAGTGAAACACTTAAAAAAGAGAAGGCAATAATTTAATGGAAAAGAGAATGACATTTGCGATATTTTGTGGGAAAGGGAAATAAAAGGTTTGCGATAAATTATATGAAAGTTCAAGAAAAAAACGAAAAGTTTTTAAGAAAAAGAGAATGAAACACTTTTTAAGACAAAAATGGTAATGAAACGCTTTAGCAGCAATGAAGGCAATATTCTGAAGCAAAAGCAAATAAAACGCTTTTAAGGAAAAGGCAAGCGAACGTTTTTAAGAAAAAGAAGATAAACTAAACGTTTTTAAATTAAAGGAAAACACTCTGAGAAAAAGAAAATAATATGCTTTTGGGACAATCATAAGTTTAAAGCAAATACAATACTTGAGCAAATGGAAAGACATCACTTTTAAGAAAAAGGCAATGAAACACGTTTTAAGAGAAAAACTTTTAATGAAACGTTTTTGGAGTAAAGAAAAATAAACGTTTTTAATATAAACAGAATAAAACACTTAAGAAAATGCAAAGGTAACACTTTTCAGGAAAAGGGAATGAAACGCTTTTTAAGGGAAAAAAAAGAAAATGAAACGCTTTTAGCAAATTGACAACCATTTAAGAAAAAGCGGATAAATGCTTTTGAGAAAAAAATAATACGACGTTTTTAAAAAAAAAGAGAATAACCCGCTTTTAAATTAAAGGAAATGAAAGACTTTAAAGGGAATCATAGGTTTTTAGATAAAATTTATGAAACATTTTTAAGAAAAAGAAAGTAGAAGGGCGACACTTTTAATAAAACGTTTTTGAGATAAAGAAAATTAATCATTTTTAATATAAATACAATATAATACTTAAGAAAATGCAAAGGTAACATTTTTTAAGGAAAAGGAATAAAACACCTTTTAAGTAAAACAAAATGATACGCTTTTAGCAAAATAACAAACATTTGAGAAAAAGCGAATAAAACGCTTTTGAGAAAAAATAATACTACGTTTTCAAAAGAAAAGAAAAAACCCCTTTTAAATTAAAGGAAATGAAAGGCTTTAAAGGAAATCATAGATTTTTAGATAAAACATATGAAACGTTTTTAAGGAAAAGAAAATAGAAGGGGACACTTTTAATAAAACTTGTTTAAGGTAGAGAAAATTAAACATTTTTAATGTAAACAGAATATAGCACTTAAAATGCAAAGGTAACACTTTTCAGGAAAAAGGAATAAAACACTTTTTAAGAAAAAAATGAAACGCTTTTAGCAAAATGACAAACATTTGAGGAAAAGCGAATAAAACGCTTTTGAGAAAGAATAATACGACGTTTTCAGAAAAAAAGAATAAACCGCTTTTAAATTAAAGGAAATGAAAGACTTATCATAGGTTTTCAGATAAAACATATGAAACGTTTTTAAGGAAAAGAAAATAGAAGGGCGACACTTTTAATAAAACTTGTTTAAGGTAGAGAAAATTAAACATTTTTCATGTAAACAGAATATAGCACTTAAGAAAATGCAAAGGTAACACTTTTCAGGACAAAGGAATAAAACACTTTTTAAGAAAAAAAAAATGAAACACTTAGCAAAATGACAAACATTTGAGGAAAAGCGAATAATAGGTTTTTGAGAAAAAATAATACGACGTTTTCAGAAAAAAGAGAATAAACCGCTTTTAAATTAAAGGAAATGAAAGACCTTAAAGGGGATCATAGGTTTTCAGATGAAACATATGAAACGTTTTTAAGAAAAAGTGGATAAGACACTTACGAAAATAGAGAGACAATCCTTAAGAAAAAAAAAAGATAAATCACTTTTACGAAAAAAGAAAGCAACACTTTTGAGAATAAAGAGGTAAAACGTTTTTGAGACAAAGGAAATTAAACATTTTTAATGTAAACAGAATATAATACCTAAAGAAAATGAATAGGTTTTTCAGGCAAAGAAAACCAAACACATTTTAACGAAAAAAGGGAATAAAAAGCTTTAGCAAAATGAAGGCAGTTTTTTTAAGAAAGAGGGAATTACACGCTTTTAAATTAAAGGAAATGAAATAATTTTAAGGGAAAGGAAATTATACAGTTTTGAGACAGAAGAAATGAAACGTTTTAAAAAAAAAGGAACAAAACAGTTTTACGAACATAGAAAGGCAATATTAAAAATAAAACATTTTTGAGGTAAAGGAAATTAAACGTTTTTAAAATTTGAAGTGCAAATCTTGTTCCGTGAAACCAAAATAGATTAAAAAACACAACAAAGGTTGCTCTAACGCGTTTTGATAGTCAAGCTATCATCAGAGAGAAACGTTTTTAAACAAAAAGAGAATAAAACATTTTTCCGAAAATAGAAGGCAACTCATTTAAGGAAATAGTAATAAAATGTTTTTGAGATAAATGAAATTAAACGTTTTATAATATAAATAGAATATAACACAAGAAAATGAAAAAGTAACACTTTTGAGGAAAAGGAAACAAAACCATTTCTAAGAAAAAAAAAAGGAATAAAACTCTTAGCAAAATGAAAGCAATACTTGTAGGAAAAAGGGAAACAAACGATTTTAAATTAAAGGAAATAAAACACTTCTAAGGAAACGGAGATCATACGGTTTTGAAGTAAAAGCAATGAAACGTTTTTAAGAAAAAAAGGAATAAAACGCTTAAGAAAAAAGAATTAAAGCCTCTTTGCGGCAAAGGAAATGAAACGTTTTTAAACAAAAAGAGAATAAAGCATTTTACGAAAATAGAGGGCAATACTCTTAAGTAAATAGTGATAAAACGTTTTTGAGATAAATAGAATTAAACGTTTTTGAGATAAATGGAATTAAACGTTTTTAATACAAACAGAATATGACACAAGAAGATGGAAGAGTAACACTTTTGAGGAAAAGGAAACGAAACCTTTTTTAAGAAAAAAAGGAATAAAACTCTTTTAGCAAAGTGAAAGCAATACTTTTAGGAAAAAGAAAATTAAACAGTTTTAAATTAAAGGAAATAAAACACTTCTAAGGAAAAGCGGATCATACGGTTTTGAAGTAAAAGAAATGAAGCGTTTTTAAGAAAATAAGAATAAAACACTTAAGCAAAAAAAAATAAAGCAATTTGCGGCAAAGGAAATGAAACGTTTTTAAACAAAAAGAGAATAAAGCATTTTTACCGAAAATAGAGGGCAACACTCTAAGAACATAGTGATAAAACGTTTTTGAGATGAATAGAATTAAACGTTTTTGAGATAAATGGAATTAAACGTTTTTAAATAAATAGAATATAACACAAGAAAATGGAAAAGTAACACTTTTGAGGAAAAGGAAACAAAACCATTTTTACGGAAAAAAAGGAATAAAACTCTTTTAGCAAAATGTAAGCAATACTTTTAGGAAAAAGGGAAACAAACGATTTTAAATTAAGGGAAATAAAACACTTCTAAGGAAAAGGGAATCATACAGTTTTGCAGTAAATGAAATGAAACGTTTTTAAGAAAAAAGGAATAAAACACTTAAGAAAATATAATTAAAGCGTTTTTGCGGCAAAGGAAATGAAACGTTTTTAAGCAAAAAGAGAATAAAGCATTTTTACGAATATAGAGGGCAACACTTTTAAGAAAATAGTGATAAAACGTTTTTGAGATAAATGAAATTAAACGTTTTTAATGTAAATAGAATATAACGCAAGAAAATGGAAGAGTAACGCTTTTGAGGAAGAGAAAACGAAACCATTTTTAAGAAAAAAAAGAGAATAAAACTTTTAGCAAAATGAAAGCACTATTTTTAGGAAAAAAGGGAATCAAACAATTTTAATTAAACGAAATAAAACATTTCTAAGGAAAAGGGGATCATACGGTTTTGAAGTAAAAGAAATGAAACGTTTTTAAGACGAAAGGAATAAAACATTTTTAACAAAGAAGAATTAAAACGTTTTTACGGTTAAGGACATTAAACGTTTTCACGGTAAAGGACATTAAACGTTTTTACGCCAAAGGACATTAAACGTTTTTACGGTAAAGGACATTAAACGTTTTTAATTTAAATGGAATATAACTCTTGAGAAAATGAAAAGGTAGCACTTTTCAGAAAAAGGAATGAAACATTAAAAAAAAAGAGATTGAAACACTATTCAAGAAAATAGCATTTAAAAATTTAGCAAAAAAAAGGCAAGTGAATAGAAAGCTTTAAAAAAAGCAAATACTTTTCAAAAAAAAAGGACTTGATACACTTTTAAATTAAAACGAATGACTCGGTGTTACGAAAACAGCAAAAGCTCGCTTAAGAGATAAAAGAAATGCAACGTTTTTAATATACAACATTTTTAAGAAAAAAGGAATAGAACACTTACGAAACTAGAAGAAAACTTTTAAAAAAAGTATAAAACGCCTTTGGAATAAGAGAATAAGAGAAATTAAACGTTTTTAAGATAAAATAATTCAAAAATTTTGGAAAAAAAAGAAATAAAACACTTTTACGAAACTAGGAGAGCAACCGTTAAAAAACGTTTTTGAAATAAAAGAAATTAAACGTTTTTAAGATCATATAATTCAAAAATTTTGAGAAAAAAAGGAATAAAACACTTACGAAACTAGGTCAATCGTTAAAAAAAACGTTTTTGAAATAAAAGAAATTAAACGTTTTTAAGATAACATGGTAGAACAATTTGAAGAAAGGAATAAAACACTTTAAAAAATAGAAATATTTTGAGGAAAAAGGGAATTAGGATAAAGAAAATGGAACATGTAAGAAATATTGGATAGGACACCTTTTAAGAAAAAAGAAAGCAAACGATGAAAAGTTGACTTCTCCTAAAATGACGAGTAGTTAATTATCATCATTTTTTGGAGGTTTTTTCGCGTGTGCCTTGTCTTGTTCTAAACTTTAGTACTCCAGCTACTATACAAGTAGAATACAACCTAGACTGCAACTTCATGCAGCCCTCCAGGCGTGTATAGTGAATCATAGGTAGCTGAACTACCAACAGTTGAAACACGAACACCTAGCGAAGCGGTTGCTCTCTAGGAAAGTTTCCAGAAGACGAGGATTCTAATGCACAGACCAATAGGTTTGAACATTTATAAGATTCGAAGGTTGGAAACCAAAGACAGGTTTCGATCTTATTAGATCTTGTCAGTTTGGTATGGACCAATAGGTGGCGGTAGTTTGAGAGTCGCACGCTCGACGTTTCGTTGATTCTTCAGTACTTCCTTGTTGGAACATTTGTTAGCATTCGAATTGGATATACCAAACTGACTAAATCTAACAACATCGAAACCGGTCTTTGGTTTCCAAACTTCGAATCTAATAAATGTTCAAACCCAATTGGTCTGTGCATTAGGACTCTAGCTACACTATCAAATAAAACGTGTAGTCGATTTTCTATGGGCCAAAGGACTTGACCGCTTTTGCGTAATAAAATTGACATTCTTGTGTATTTTTTAATATAGTTCGAGTTGGGTTACGTTGACGTGGTTGGGGTAATTATATTTTGTTTTTTAACGTTGGCGCTCTTGAATAAATCTACAAGAAATTTAAATTATGGTTTTTTTCGTACGCGAAGAGACGTTTTATTAGAGGCGATAGTATGATACCGCATCAGTTCTGTTTTCATTATTAATTTATTTTTATTAAACACTTCCTTTAGCTCTCTCATTCCCTCCGTGCTTATTCTTTTAAATAGTCGTTGGTATCTGACTGTTATCGTCTCGATAATCGGGTTATTTATCTCCCAAATCATTTTACTTTTATTTATGTTTACGTTTTAATAGTAACATTGAACTTTTATTTCATTGACCGCCAACTGATAGCCGAAATGTATTCAGGATTTTTGAATTGTAAATTTTTAGAATAAAACTGAATGTGAATGTATCAGATATTAGGTAACGTTTTTACGTAAAAATGTGAATGGAAGTTACTATATTGGGTTTTTTCCAAAGAAACCACCAAACTGTGTAAATGCACAGACCAATAAGTTTAAACATTTATTTGTGTCGAGGGTTTGGGGACCAAATACCAATTTCGATCTCGTTGGACCTGTCAGTTTGGCTTATGGGTGGCTTTTTGTGCTTTCGCCTTTCTTTGTATTGAAGTATTGTATATTGTTGAAGTAAAAACGTCTTTAAGCACACGTTGAACTATTTTGGATAGAAGTAAATTTGCGTGACCATCAAACGTCACCATTATGCGTTACCAGGATACCCTAATGTTAAAAGTATATTGGCTACTGTTAACATTAGAGCATATTAAAGTGTACTTCATTATTAATAAATATTAGATTCGTTTCCACACGATACAAGCATCCACTAACCCCAAATATAAAAAGGTAAGTCAGTTTGACAGTAGTTTGATTCAAATATTTCCAATATTATGACTTGTTTACTAGTGTGGGTTCCAACTACACCCACATTTCCTAGCTTTAAGTTTTCCTAGTTCCTACGTTTAAGTTTTCACTTTTACCAGCACTCTCCAAGACTGCTTTTTTTTCTTTAAAAATTAGAATATGTAGAGAAACGTAAATCAATGCATAAATTTGGATACGTTAAAGTAATGTCCTTGAGACCACCATTACAATCGCTCTGATACAAGTAATGGGGTCTGCTATGGTCATTATTTAACTAGAGCATATTGATAAGGCGATTCTTTGAACGTGTCCGATGCAAATATTTCCAAGTATTTAGCCATACGTTTTTTTTTTATCGAAATCTCCAGTGATTACCAGTTGTGTACCAGTTATGGCTATGATCTAACTCCGCCCCATCGAAATCTAAAAGACTTCGGGCCCAATTAATTAATATTCATGATCCCTGGTAATAATCCGTCCTTGAACAATAGATAATCTCAAATGAATAATATATTAAGTGGCACAACATTAGACGTATATAAGTTATTAAAGACGTTAATTGTAAATTTAAAATATAAGGTGGTTATAAAAAAACTGTTATAAATTCAAGGATTTTGAATCTGTAAACAAGGACGATAAAAAAGTTGACCATTTTATCTCGAATCTCTTTGATTTGAAAGACACATAATTTGTATACAAATACCTAAGCAAGGAGTGTTTGTAAGGAAAAGTATATCCAAGTGACAAAACACTTTTTTCACAGATTTGTAATTCGCGAAACTTGTTACTTATTATTTTATCGAATTGTCTAATTTAAACGTGAAATTTTACATTATTATTTCAAGTTTAAACTTAAAATTGAAAGAAAGGTCAAAAAAAGTAAGAGTACACTTTAAGGAGTCAACAGTTCTTAGAAAAAGCCATTATCGAAAAAGTCGAAATTATACAAATATAACAAATTCGCAATTAAAAAAAATCAAATTTAAAAATCATTTTACCGAACTGTCTAATTTAAACATGAAATTTTACATTATTATTTCCAGTTTAAGCTTAAAATTGAAAGAAAGGTCGAAAAAAGTAAGAATAAATTTTGAGAAGGAGTCAACAGTTCTTGAAAAAGCCATTTTCGAAAAAGTCGAAGTTATACAAATATAACAAATTCGCAATTAAAAAAAATCAAATTTAAAAATCATTTTACCGAACTGTCTAATTTAAACATGAAATTTTACATTATTATTTCGAGTTTAAACTTAAAATTGAAAGAAAGGTCGAAAAAAGTAAGAGTACATTTTGAGAAGGAGTCAAGAGCTCTTGAAAAAGCCAT
Organism: Dastarcus helophoroides; assembly: GCA_028583605.1. Lineage (NCBI taxonomy): Eukaryota > Metazoa > Arthropoda > Insecta > Coleoptera > Bothrideridae > Dastarcus > Dastarcus helophoroides. Next base: position 15,438,993 of record CM053337.1, on the reverse strand, counting down.
TTTTGAAAAAGTCGAAGTTATACAAATATAACAAATTCGCAATTAAAAAAAATCGAATTTTAAAATCATTTTACCGAACTGTCTAATTTAAACATGAAATTTTACCTTATTATTTCGAGTTTAAACTTAAAATTGAAAGAAAGGTCGAAAAAAGTAAGAATACATTTTGAGAAGAAGTCAACAGTTCTTGAAAAAGCCATTTTCGAAAAAGTCGAAATTATACAAATATAACAAATTCGCAATTAAAAAAAATCAAATTTAAAAATCATTTTACCGAACTGTCTAATTTAAACATGAAATTTACATTATTATTTCGAATTTAAACTTAAAATTGAGAGAAAGATCGAAAAAAGTAAGAGTACATTTTGAGAAGGAGTCAACAGTTCTTGAAAAAGCCATTTTCGAAAAAGTCGAAGCTATACAAATATAACAAATTCGCAATTAAAAAAAATCAAATTTCAAAATCATTTTACCGAACTGGCTAATTTAAACATGAAATTTTACATTATTATTTCGAGTTTAAACTTAAAATTAAAAGAAAGATCGAAAAAAGTAAGAGTACATTTTGAGAAGGAGTCGACAGTTCTTAGAAAAAGCCATTTTCGAAAAAATCGAAGTTATAGAAATATAATAAATTCGGAATTAAAAAAAGAACAAATTTAAATATTATTTTACCGAACTGTCTAATTTAAACGTTTTTTTCTTAATTCCATTTTTGGTTGTTTTTGAAATTTTTAGTTAAAGTTAGAATTTCATTTTAATTTTTTAAACATTTTTGTACAAGGTACGAGATTGTTTACAAAATTTTGAGGTTAAATCTACAATTTTTAATGTTTTTTTTTTCAAAATTTCCACTATTTGTTTTCTTTGAAATTTTTAGTTACAATTAGAATTTCATTTTTATTTTTAAGAAATTTTTACACAAATTATAAGTTTATTTTCAAAACTTTGAGGATAAATCTACATTTCTAGTCTAAAGTTCTACTTTTTGACTCCTTTGTCATTTTGACATGATTTCTTAAAATGTTTATCTTAATTCAATTTTCAAAAAACGGTCAAAGTTTTCGAAAAAGGTCGAGTTTTGAAAAAAGTCGAGTTTTTGAAAAAAAACGTCGATTTTTTGATAGAAAAAGGAGTTTTTGAAACAAAAACGAGTTTTTCAGAAAAAGACGAGGTTTTTGAGGCAAAAACGAGTATTTGAGACATAAAAGAGTTTTTCAGAAAAACGAGGTTTTGAGAAAAAATCGAGGTTTTGAGAAAAAAACGAGTTTTTGATAAAAAGGTCCAAAAAAACGTTGAAACTAAAACAAAACTTGAATTTTCCCATAGAACGTCAACTTTTGAGGAAAAAGTCGAATCCTGATTTGTCAAAATGAGTTTTTCAGAAAAAGACGAGGTTTTTGAAACAAAAAAGAGTTTTTCAGAAAAACGAGGTTTTGAGAAAAAAACGAGATTTTGATAAAAAGGTCGACATTTCCAAAAAAACGTTGAAACTAAAACAAAACTGGAAATTTCCCATAGAACGTCAACTTTTGAGGAAAAAGTCGAATCCTGATTTGTCAAAATGAGTTTTTCAGAAAAAGACAAGGTTTCTGAGACAAAAACGAGTTTTTGAGACAAAAAAGAGTTTTTGAGACATAAAAGAGTTTTTCAAAAAAACGAGGTTTTGAGAAAAAAACGAGATTTTGATAAAAAGGTCGACATTTCCAAAAAAACGTTGAAACTAAAACAAAACTCGAATTTTCCCATAGAACGTCAACTTTTGAGGAAAAAGTCTAATCCTGATTTGTCAAAATGAGTTTTTTAGAAAGAAACAAGGTTTTTGGGACGAAAACGAGTTTTTGAGACGTAAAAGAGTTCTTGAGACATAAAAGTGTTTTTCAGAAAAACGAGGTTTTAAGAAAAAAACGATATTTTGATAAAAAGGTCGACATTTCCAAAAAAACGTTGAAACTAAAACAAAACTCGAATTTTCCCATAGAACGTCAACTTTTGAGGAAAAAGTCTAATCCTGATTTGTCAAAATGAGTTTTTTAGAAAAAAACAAGGTTTTTGGGACGAAAACGAGTTTTTGAGACGTAAAAGAGTTCTTGAGACATAAAAGAGTTTTTCAGAAAAACGAGGTTTTAAGAAAAAAACGATATTTTGATAAAAAGGTCGACATTTCCAAAAAAAACGTTGAATCTGAAACAAAACTCGAATTTTCCCATAGAACGTCAACTTTTGAGAAAAAAGTCGAATCCTGATTTGTCAAAATGAGTTTTTCAGAAAAAGACAAGATTTTTGAGACAAAAACGAGTTTTTGAGGCAAAAACGAGTTTTTGAGACACAAAAGAGTTTTTCAGAAAAACGAGGTTTTGAGAAAAAAACGAGATTTTGATAAAAAGGTCGACATTTCCAAAAAAACGTTGAAACTAAAACAAAACTGGAAATTTCCCATAGAACGTCAACTTTTGAGGAAAAAGTCGAATCCTGATTTGTCAAAATGAGTTTTTCAGAAAAAGACAAGGTTTTTGAGACAAAAACGAGTTTTTGAGACATAAAAGAGTTTCAGAAAAACGAGGTTTTGATAAAAAGGTCGACATTTCCAAAAAAACGTTGAATCTAAAACAAAACTCGAATTTTCCCATAGAACGTCAACTTTTGAGAAAAAAGTCGAATCCTGATTTGTCAAAATGAGTTTTTCAGAAAAAGGCAAGGTTTTTGAGACAAAAACGAGTTTTTGAGACAAAAAAGAGTTTTTCAGAAAAACGAAGTTTTAAGAAAAAAACGATATTTTGATAAAAAGGTCGACATTTCCAAAAAAACGTTGAATCTAAAACAAAACTCGAATTTTCCCATAGAACGTCAACTTTTGAGAAAAAAGTCGAATCCTGATTTGTCAAAATGAGTTTTTCAGAAAAAGACAAGGTTTTTGAGACAAAAACGAGTTTTTGAGGCAAAAACGGGTTTTTGAGGCAAAAACGGGTTTTTCGGGAAAACGAGGTTTTGAGAAAAAAAAACGAGTTTTTGATAAAAAGGTCGACATTTTCAAAAAAACGTTGAAACTAAAACAAAACTTGAATTTTCCCATAGAACGTCAACTTTTGAGGAAAAAGTCGAATCCTGATTAGTCAAAATGGGACAAATTTTAAAATAAGTGGAATTTCCCGCGAGAATTTTTAAAAATAAAAAGCAACTTTTAACATAGATAGAATTCTCCAAAGAAGTTTCAAAAGAAATTGTTTTCCTATTGTAACGCAACGTAAATAGAATAGAATTTAGTGCGTAAGAAAAGTTTCTAGAAAGATCTGATAAGGGGAAGGGGATAACGAAACAAACGGCAGATAAGCGTTCCGGAAATTTCGGTAAACGATAAGCCTTATCTGCGTGATTTTTCTAGAACGCGGGAGCCAAAACTATATAAGGCGGTCAGCTTTCCCTCGAGGAGGAACGAAAGTTTCGGAACCGCGTTAAAATACCAAAGATCCATGATTCCTCGAGGAAGTCCGTTAGAGTCGGTGTAGTTAGTGAGTTAAGTAGTAGTAGTAGTAGTAAAAGTAGTAGTAGTAGAAGTACATACGTGAGTTATTGTTCAGTTGTAGTGATCCGAGTTTAGTTTGGTAATAAAGTGGGTATTATTCAATGTGCTAATCAATTCGAACCGATAAGCCCTTGGCTGCGCAAGTTAAAGAGGGCAGGTGCCCTAGTAGCTTGAGAAACAAGCCGGACGTTCTAGAAAAGATAGGTCGAACTTTCATGGAGTGTTGGGATAAAAAGTCGAAATTTCCAAAGAAAATAATCATTGGCCTATATTAATTACGAATGAAAGTACTCGGGTTAAGGAAAAAAAAATTATCGCGGAGACTAAGAAGAATGTTAAACATAATTGGAGTATGAAAATAATGACTCTTAAGTAACGATTGTTTACCCAACTAAAGAGTTCTGCCACTTATCGTTAATACCAACTTGAAGAAGATTGAAATTAATATACTTACGCTAGACTTTGTATTAAATAATTGACTCTGTTTCGTGTAGGAGTCCATATATTTTCTTAATTTGTTATTTTGACGTTTCTGGGTGATGTTTATTTTTAGGTAAATCGCCTACTGTCCTAAAGGAAGTATTGTTACATTATTAACAAACATCCCTACATAAAACTATGTTAATGCAAAAGTGCGTTTGTTTGTTTCTTGGCTTTCCATCACTCAATTACTGAAGTGATTTTGGCGAAAATTTGTATAGATATACCTTACAAGTTTGAATCGTTAGTAGAGAAGTAGTATAGTAGTAGTAGTAGTAGTAGTAGTAGTAGCAGTAGTAGTAGTAGTAGTAGTAGGTTTTATCCCGGGAAACTCTTTCAGTTCCTCCCAAAGTAATACATATACAGAACGACTGCGTTTTTTGATCTGACAGAGACGACCACGTCATCCAACGTGATGGCAACTCGTTGCAACTTTGCACATCTTTAATGTAATTAGGGACCTTTGAAAGTTCTCTTAAATGTAATGGTCTGATAGCGCCATCTAACGAGATAGGGAGCAACTTTGCTACCTAATATATCGATGATATCATCTCGTATCATAATATATAACCATATCAACGAATTTGAACAAAACATCGTTCTGTAATCTGCCCAAACTCTTTAAAGCTGTGCATAACTGATTAAGTCTCTTTTATTACGTTTATCTAAACGAAGAATGAGAAAGTATATTTGATCGGCAGCACCTTCTGACCAATAGCATTACGTAATTTACAATGTGAATATTTTTTTTTTGCTTTTTAAAGTCTGGTTTCGCCTGAAAAAAATCCTGGCAACGGTCCTAAAGGGGCACACACTTTGAAGAAATAGGGAGCTTGAATGTTTCTTACACAATTGGGTCCTATCTGCCCAACTGTCAATTATTTGTCATTTCACAATTCATGTATGTATTTACGAGCCGAGTTAAAAGCTCATTTTAATAAGCTTCTATGATCCTAATTTAATTTAATGCTTGGTGACCTCTTAAATATTAACGTTTTTAATTAATATGTATCATCCATCTGTACGAGTAGAAAGCAAATTGCTATTAATTAAGCCAAAGCCATTCATCCTCAAGATTATGCTTAGAGTTGAATTGGAATTTCTAATAATAATAATACATAGATTTGTAATGCTTATCATGCATCCTTTTGATAAGGATTTCGCTAATTAACAACTAGATGGTTAGCTTTATAATTATCTCGAAATGTTTTGGTCCATATTTTACAAAGTTTGGTGGTTTTCTTACAAAATTACGTAATTAACTGAGTAGTTGCCAATTCAAAATCTCTTATGTCTAAGAGTGTAAAGAATAATAAAATAAAGACACTGAAAATTATTGACGAGACGTGATGCGAATTATGTAATTCAAAATTACGTTTAAGATTCTCGGATTTGTTTAACTTTGCTAATATGCCTGCATTCAAACGTGTTTTTATAATTTATTACTTTTATCCCGCATTTAATTAACGGCAATATCATATTAAAACGTTCAAATGAGAATAAATTACACGCGAATGATTTATGTATAAGCTGTTTTATGAAAAAGCAACAATAGACGATTACACGATAATGTGTTAAAAATTTTGACATGAATTTTTTCTAACGAAACTATACAATATTGACAACCGTAGCCGTTTCACTAAAGTTCTTGGCAGATCATCGGCAGTAATCGTAGCTGAAAGTTCTTGGAACGCTGCGCTGAGTAAAGCAACACGTAAGCACCAGACTGCCTCCACTACTGGATTTTTAGCATAGACTGTTCGTGTGTATACAATAATCTCAAAGCTGCTTTGAAGCAACACGTAAGCGCCAAACTGCCACCACTTCTGGATTTTTAGCATAGACTGTACGTGTGGATACAATAATCTCAAAGCTGCTTTGCAGTAGATTTTCTGAATCGGCAACACTGCGTTGTTTACGCGAAAAAGTTACGCGTCGTCGTCGTCGCAGCTTTCGCCCAAGGCATCTAAAAGAAGTAGTGGAGCTGCTATGTTCCCATAACTGCAAGATGTTTCCCTAACGTTCAGGACGAAGCATCGAAAGTAACTGATAACGCAAAAACTGTTCATCGGCAGTAATCGTAGCTAAAAGTTTTTGGAATGTTGCGCTGAGTACAGCAACACGTAAGCGCTGGACTGCCACTACTACTGGGTTTTTAGCATAGACTGTATGTGTGGATACAATAATCTCAAAGCTGCTTTGCAGTAGATTTTCTGAACCAGCAACTCTGTGTTGTTTATGCGAAAAAGTTACGCCTCGTTGTCGTCGCAGCTTTCGCTAAAGGCATCTAAAAGAAGTAGTGGAGCTGCTACGTTCTAATAACTTCAAGATGTTTCCCTAACGTGCAGGACGAAGCATCGAAAGTTCCTGATAACGCAAAAACTGTTCATCGGCAGTAATCGTAGCTAAAAGTTTTTGGAACGTTGCGCTGAGTACAAGAACACGTAAGCGCCAGACTGCCACCACTACTGGATTTTTAGCACAGACTGTACGAGTGGATACAATAATCTCAAAGCTGTTTTGCAGTAGATTTTCTGAACTAGCAACACTGAGTTGTTTACGCGAAAAAGTTACGCGTCATCGTCGTCATAGCTTTCGCCGAAGGCATCTATAAGAAGTAGTGGAGGTGCTATGTTCTGATAACTTCAAGATGTTCCCCTAACGTGCAGGACGAAGCATCAAAGGTTCCTGATAACGCAAAAACTGTTCATCGGCAGTAATCATAGCTTAAAGTTTTTGGAACGTTGCGCTGAGTACAGCAACACGTAAGCGCCAGGCTGCCACCACTACTGGATTTTTAGCATAGACTGTTCGTGTGGATACAATAATCTCAAAGCTGCTTTGCAGTAGATTTTCTGAATCGGCAACACTGCGTTGTTTACGCGAAAAAGTTACGCGTCGTCGTCGTCGTAGCTTTCGCCAAATACATCTAAAAGAAGTAGTGGAGCTGCTATGTTCTGATAACTTCAAGATGTTTCCTTAACGTGCAGGACGAAGCATCGAAAGTTCTTGATAACGCAAAAACTGTTCATCGGCAGTAATCGTAGCTTAAAGTTTTTGGAACGTTGCGCTGAGTACAGCAAAACGTAAGCGCCAGACTGCCACCACTACTGGATTTTTAGCATAAACTGTAGGTGTGGATACAATAATCTCAAAGCTGCTTTGCAGTAGATTTTCTGAATCGGCAACACTGCGTTGTTTATGCGAAAAAATTACGCGTCGTCGTCGTCGTAGTTTTCGCCAAAGGCATCTAAAAGAAGTAGTGGAGCTGCTACGTTCCGATAATTTCAAGATGTTTCCCTAACGTGCAGGATCAAGCATCGAAAGTTGCTGATAACGCAAAAACTGTTCATCGGCAGTAATCGTAGCTAAAAATTTTTGGAACGTTGCGTTGAGTACAGCAACACGTAAGCGTCGGACTGCCACCACTACTGGGTTTTTAGTATAGACTGTACCTGTGAATACAATAATCTCAAAGCTGTTTTGCAGTAGATTTTCTGAATTGGCAACACTGCGTTGTTTATACGAAAAAGTTACGCGTCGTCGTCGTCGTAGCTTTCGCCAAAGGCATCTAAAAGAAGTAGTGGAGCTGCTATGTTCCGATAACTTCAAGATGTTTCCCTAACGTACAGGACGAAGCATCGAAAGTTCGTGATAACGCAAAAACTCTACGACTAGAAATCCTCAAATTTTACTAATTCATTCACAATGTAATCCTAGATAATACGTCACTTTTTCATCAAAATCTAGCCGCAATAAATTAAAAATTTCTTCGTCTATAACTTACACGTTAAAAATCGTTTGACAATGAATATATCAGCTTAGGCACTGGCACGAGTCTTTTAATTTTGCAAAAATATAGGTAACACTGTCGGTAGCATCTGAAATAAACTTAAAGAAAATCTATAGAAAAGCAATTGACCGATGAACTACCTCAATCTAACCTAACCTTAGCGAAAAAATTGAAGTGTATTATATTTTTTTTTGGTGATTGTCATAAGTGAAATGAAAGTTAGAAATATTTCTCTTTTTATGCAACTTTTTCAATCTACTTCTTGATAATGTTCACACGTAAGAAACAATAAAAAAAGTAAAACAAATAGAAAAAGAGAGAATGAAAATGAACAAGAGCAGAAGGAGTAGAAAATGGAACAAAAAGGAACGATAGAACGAAAGAGAGACAAAAAGAGAAAAGAGAGAAGGACAAAGACAGGAAAAGAGAGAGAAAGAGAGAGAGGGAGAGAAAGAGAGAGATATAGAGAGAAAGAGAAGGAAAGAGAGAGAGAGAGAAGGAAAGAGAGAGAGATATATAGAGAGAAAGAGAAGGAAAGAGAGAAAAAAAGAAAGAAAAAGAGGACGAAAAAGAGAAAAGAAGAGGAAGAGAAGGAAGATTTTTTTTTGGTGATTGTCATAAGTGAAATGAAAGTTAGAAATATTTCTCTTTTTATGCAATTTTTTAATCTACTTCTTGATAATGTACACACGTAAGAAAAAATAAAAAAAAGTAAAACAAATAGAAAAAGAGAGAATGAAAATGAACAAGAGCAGAAGGAGTAGAAAATGGAACAAAAAGGAACGATATAACGAAAGAGATACAAAAAGAGAAAAATAAAGTAAAGGGAAAAAAGGAGAGGGAGAAAGACAGGACAAGAGAGAGAGAGAGAGAGAGAGAGAGAGAGAAGAGAAGAAAGAGAGAAGAAAGAGAGAAAAAAGAGAGAAAGAAAGAGAAAGAGAGAGATAGAGAGAAAGAGAAGGAAAGAAAGAGAGAAAAGAAGAAAGAAAAAGAGGACGAAACAGAGAAAAGAAGAGGAAGAGTAGGAGAAAGAAAAGAAGGCAGAAAAAGAAGAGAAGGCGGACAAAGACAAAAAGAAAGTGATAAGAAGAAAGGAACACGGACAGAGAAAGTGAAAAAGAGTGATATAGAGAGAAAGAGAAGGAAGGAGATAGAGAGATAGAGAGAAAGAGAAGGAAATAGAGAAAAAAAGAAAGAAAAAGAGGACGAAAAAGAGAAAAGAAGAGGAAGAGAAGGAGTAAGAAAAGAAGGCAAAGAAAGAGAAGAAGGCGGACAAAGACAAAAAGAAAGTGATAAGAAGAAAGGAACACGGACAAAGAAAGTGAAAAAGAGAGATATAGAGAGAAAGAGAAGGAAAGAGAGAGAGAGAGGTATAGAGAGAAAGAGAAGGAAAGAGAGAAAAAAGAAAGAAAAAGAGGACGAAAAAGAGAAAAGAAGAGGAAGAGAAGGAGAAAGAAAAGAAGGCAGAGAAAGAGAAGAAGGCGGACAAAGACAAAAAGAAAGTGATAAGAAGAAAGGAACACGGACAGAGGAAGTGAAAAAGAGAGATTCAGAGAGTATCTCTCTGAAGATGATAGCTTGGCTATCGAAACGCGTTAGCCAGTAACCTTTGTTGTGTTTTTTAATCTTTCTTGGTCTCAGGGGACAAAATTTGTATTTCAATTTTTGAAAAGAACCAAGGACCAGTCCGTTCCACCAAAAAAAAATCCATCGTTTCGCTTTCTTTCTCTCTTTTTCTATCTTCGTTTTTGTCCTTTCGCTCTATCTTCTTCTCTTTCTTCTTTATCTTGTTCTTTTTCTGGATATTTCTCTTTCCCTTTTTCTCTCTCTATGTCAATTTCTGTATCTTCTTTTTCTTCCTCTTTCTTATTTCCTTTTTCGTTTGTCTTTCTTAGTCATCTGTTTATATTACCTCGTTCCTGTTTCTTTGCTTTATCCGTCATTTCGCTTTCTTTCTCTTTTTCTATCTTCCTTTTTCTCTTTCTTCTCCCGCTTTATCTTCCTCTCCTGTTCTTTTTCTGCATCTTTCTCTTTTTCTTTCTCGATGTCAATTCCTGTCTCTTCTTCTTTTTCTTCCTCTTCCTCTTTATTATTTCCTTTTTCGTTCGCCTTCTCTTATTCATTCCCTTTCTCTTTCGTTTTCTCTTTCTTCTTCTCTTTTTCTTCCTTTTCCATTTCTCTTTTTCTTTCCTTTTCACGTTCTCGTTGTCTTACTTTCTCTGCTTCTCTTTTCCTTTCCTTTTCAAATTTCACTCTTTTACAAATTTGTTTCTCTATGTCAATTTCTGTATCTTCTTTTTCTTTCTCTTCCTCTTTCTTATTTCTTTTTTTGTTTGTCTCTTATTTCATCATCATTATTTCATCGTTCCTATTTCTTTACTCCATCCATCATTTCGCTTCCTTTCTCTTTTTTTCTGTCAATATTTCAAGATTTCTTTCTTCTTCTTTTGCTTCTTTTTCTTCTTCCTCTTCTTCTTCCTTCCCTCCTTCTTCTTCCTCTTCTTCTTCTTCTTCCTCCCCTTCTTCCTCTTTCTCCTCTTCCTCTTCCTCGTCTTCTTCTTCTTCTTCTTCCTCCTCCTCTTCTTCTTCCTCCCCTTCTTCTTTCTCTTCTTCTTCCTCGTCTTCTTCCTCTTCTTCCTCCTCTTCTTCTTCCTCTTCTTCTTCCTCTTCTTCTTCCTCTTCTGTTTCTTCCTCTTCTTCTTCCTCTTCTGTTTCTTCCTCTTCTTCTTCCTCTTCGTCCTCTTCTTCTTCCTCTACTTCTTCTTCCTCTTCTTCTTCTTCTTTTTCCTCTTCTTCTTATTCTTCTTCCTCTTCTTCATTTTCTTCTTCCTCCTCCGCTTCTTCTTCCTCTTCTCCTTCTTCTTGCTCTTCTTCCTTCTCGTCTTCTTCTTCTTCCTCCTCTTCTTCTTCCTCCCCTTTTTCTTTCTCTTCTTCTTCCTCTTCTTCCTCTTCTTCTTCCTCTTCTGTTTCTTCCTCTTCTTCTTCCTCTTCGTCCTCTTCTTCTTCCTCTACTTCTTCCTCCTCTTCTTCTTCTTTTTCCTCTTCTTATTCTTCTTCCTCTTCTTCATTTTCTTCTTCCTCCTCCTCTTCTTCTTCCTCTTCTCCTTCTTCTTGCTCTTCTTCCTTCTCTTCTTCTTATTCCTCCTCCTCTTCTTCCTCCTCTTTTTCCTCCTCTTCTTCTTTCTCTTCTTCTTCTTCTTCCTCTTCTAACTTCTTCCTTTTCTTCTTTTTCTTCTGCCGCTTTATATTCCTCTCTTTCTTTATCTTCTTCTTTTTCTGGATTTTTCTCTTTTTCTTTCTCTATGTCAATTTCTGTCTCTTTTTTTGCTTCTTATTCCTCTTTATTATTCCTTTTTCTTTCGCCTTCTCTTATTCATTCCCTTTCTCTTTCGTTTTCTCTTTCTTTGTCTCTTTCTTCTTCTCTTATTCATCCTCCTTCTCTTTCGTTTTCCTCTTTCTTTGTCTCTTTCTTGTTCTCTTTTTCTTGATCTTCTCTTTTTCTTTACTTTTTGTTTCTCGTTGTTTTTCCTTTCTCTGCTTCTCCTTCCCTTTCCTTTTCAAATTTCGCTCTTCTACAAATTTATTTTTGTCTCAAAATTCTTTGCCATTTTTCTGAAAAATGCGTCTTGTTGCGAACATTTTGGCTCCTTTTTACATTCGATTTTTGGAAATTTCTAATTTTTCTCTAAAATTTGTCTTTTTTTTTGTAATTTTTCAACATTTGTTTATGTTCTTAAAATTTTATCGAAATTTTAACTAATCACTAAGTAAAATGTTGAACAAAATAATAATTTATTTACAAATTGCTAGAAAATTCAATTTCTTGAAAACGCAATGATTTTAAATTTTTGTTTTTTTTTCAGTGTTTAACTTCTTTCAAAATTTAGACTTTTTGAAACATTTATATTTTCGAAATTCGATATTTTTCCTAAATTTCGTCCGTTTTCAAATTTTGACTTTTTATTAAAATGTCAACATTTTTCAAAATTTTATGAAATGTCAATTTTCTCAAAACCTAATTTTTTAAAATTTCGTCTTTTTTAAAAATTTTTTTTTTGAAAATTTATAATTTTCTGAAAATTTTATTTTCTAATGTAAAATTTCGAATTTTTTGCCATTGTTTAGATTTCCGATTTAATTTCAAAAAAACGTTTCAAGTTTTATAAAAAAAGTATTCAAAAGTTTGGTTAAACAAATGTTTGATCAATCCAAAGTTTAGTTAAACAAATTGTCCTATAAAAAATGTTGTTATTGGGAATTTTTTCAAAATTAAATTTATATTATCAAATTATTAAAAAAATATTTGAGTCTGCGAAAAAGGAAAAAAAATGAGTTAAACCAAGAATAGTGAGTGAAAAACTATCAGATAATTTTATTTCAAAAAGAATATTTACTAAAAATTAAGCAAATATTTAATTTTAAAAAACTTATTTAGTAAAAACTACGTAAGAATTTAATTTCAAAAGGAAATTTTAAAGAAAACCAAACACCAAATTTTAAGCTCAAATTTTGCTTAAAATTGGTTGTGATAAAGGACAAATTTGGAAAAAAAAGGAAGTTATTTTGAAAAAAACCATTTAAAGGAACAAGCCTTTCGGGATTTTGAACCTTCATTGGGTAAAGCGAGCGGATTGGGGGAAAAAATTCAGACATCTAACATGTAAAAGTCTAGTTCACAAAAGCTAACGATGTAAAAAAATCTTTTTTTTTATGGAACGGACTGATCCTTGGTTATCTTTAAAAATCGAAATACAAACCTTGTTCTCCTGAAACAAAGATATTGAGTATCTCTCTGAAGATGATAGCTTGGCTATCGAAACGCGCAACCTCTGTTGTGTTTTTTAATCTTTCTTAGTTTCAGGGGACAAGATTTGTATTTTAATTTAAAAAAAAAACTGTTTTTTGTAAGAATTTTCTTACCAAGCAACAGGTACCGGAGTCAGGATTCGAGTATCCGCGCTAAAAGCCAGAGATAAAAGTTATCACTTCCACTGGCGGAGCACACGCGAATATTGCTGGCGGCCGCTCTGCAGTTACCCGCGAACTGTTCCACCGATTCTGAGAGATGTTCGCAATTATTTCACTCCCGCCGGATCTCGCGAATACAGGACCGTCCTAGGAGGATGCTCTCACGCACAATCGCTCTCCCCGCACGCACCGCCGTCGTTTTCGACTTTTGATGTTTACGCACCACGGATTCCGCGACTACCGGCGATGCGAAATTTCACATCTGGGGCATCCGCAGGAATTTCGCCAATTTAAATAGTCGGGCGCGGCGCTTGGAATATTGCCCCTTTTTGCGTAATTTATTGGGGTCTCCGGGTGAACCCCGTGGGAAATTTAGCGTTATTAATTGGGCGACAGCGGTTACTAGAATCGAGATAATTAATTGACGTAATTATTTTTGAAGTGAATACTTCTTTTTCTTTAGTCGCGTTGAGCGATGTTGGAACTTATGGTTTCGCGTCACCATCATGCGTTACCAACATGCTCTAGTGTTAACATTAAAGTATGTGGGTAACGCATTACCAACACGCTCTACTGTAACATTAAAGTATGTTGGTAAGGTAAATTAGCGTGATGGTGACGCTAAATAATAAGCAAATACATTTTTAGATCTAGTCTAAATTCGAGTCAGTCGTAACTCCGAAAAAATTCTGATTTTGGAAATTCGATTTTCTTCTCGAAATTCTCTCTCGAAATTCTTCTCGAAAATCCTTTAGGAACTTCGACATCTTCCGGGGGTTCTCAACATTTTTTGCTTGAGCTTCCACGCAAAATTTTGCTTTTTTCTCAAAGTTTCAACTTTAATTTCGAAATTTCGATCAAAAAGTCGAATTTTGTTAATTAAAAATAGAAATTACTGAACGCACCCTACTGCCAACTGTAAATAATATTGAAAAAGGGAATTGGTCATCAGTCTAACGTAACCGTAGACTATAGAAATTTCGAGATTAAAGTCGAAATTTCCATTTTAAACTCGAAATTTCTATTTTAAACTCGAAATTTCGATTTTGAATCGTTGAATGTTTAACAAATCGAACGTTTGAGTTCATTTTTAGAGTCGACATTTTGGGAAAAAAATTCGTAATTACGAGAAAAACTGTAACTGAAGTCGCAGTTTTGAGAAAAAATTAAATTTATGAATGGAAAGTATAAATTTCGAAAATCTGGGTCGAGAAAAAATCGAAATATCGTTTAACAACTGAAACGAGATTATAATCGAAAATTGGAAACACAAAAATTTTCGACAAAATCAGTTTTTGGAGATTTTTAGAAAAAAACAGAAATTTCGAGAAAAGATCAAATTTTGGTGAAATTTTTACCAACAATTCGAAACTTCTAGAAAACTGTCGAACTATCAAGAACATAGAAACAAACAAAGTGAATTTTTTACGAACAAGAAGTTCAATTTTGAAAATAAAGTCAAATTTGCAAAAATGTTGAATTTCGTGAAAAAAATTTCGAATTTTTTTTTAAAAAGTCGTCATTTTGGGAAAATGTTCGAAATTTTAGGAAAAAAAAATCGAAATTTCGCAGAGAAGAATAAATTTAAGAAAAAATATTCGATTTTGAGAATATAACGCAAAAGAAAGATTGAATTTTGAAAATAAAGTCGAAACTTCGATAAAATCGTCAAATTTCGAAAAAGTCGAAACAACGTCAAATGTTAGGAGAAGAGTTAAATCTTGAGAATAAAGACAAATGGAAAAATGTTGAATATCGCGAGAAAACTGTAAATTTTGAGAAAACAAAGCAGAAATTTTGAAAATTGGAATATTCGAGAAAAAATCAAAATTTCCAAAAATTCGAAATTTGGAGAAAAAGTCAAAATTTTTTAGAGATCAAATTTCAGGAAACAAATCTGATTTTGAGGATACAAATTTTAAGAAACAGTGAAATTTCGAGCACGAGGCGAATTGAAAAAAAAATGGAAATTTTCGGAAAAAATTAAATTTTAGGGAAATGTTTACCAAAAATTCCAAATTTCGAGAAAGTTGTCGAACTATCAAGAAAATAGAGACAAAGAAAGTGAAATTTTTACTAACACGAAGTTCAATTTTGAAAATAAAGTCAAATTTGCAAGAAAGTTAAATTTCCTGAAAAAAAATTCGAATTTTCTTTAAAAAGTCGTCATTTTGGGAAAAAGTTCGAAATTTCAGGCAAAAAAAAAATCGAAATTTCTCAGAGAAGATTAAATTAAAGAAAAAATGCTCGATTTTGAGAATATAGCATAAAATAAAAATTGAATTTTGAAAATAAACTCAAAATTTCTAGAAAATTGGTCAAATTTCGAAAAAGTCGAAACAACGTCAAATGTTAAGAGAAGAGTTAAATCTTTAGAATAAGGACAAATGGAAAAACGTTGAATGTCGTGAGAAAACTCTAAATTTTGGGAAAACAAAGCAGAAATTTTCAAAGTTGGAAAGTTCGAGAAAGAAATCAAAATTTCAAAAAATTCGAAATTTCGAGAAAAATTCGAAATTTTTTCGAGATCAAATTTCAAAATCGCAATTTGTGAAAAGTCGTACTAAAAAGCAATTTTCAAAAAAAGTCGTACTAACAAGTAAATTTTTAAAAAAGCAGAAACTTTGAAAACAAGAAAAAACTCGAAAATTTCAATAGTCAAATTTCAAAACAGACAAAATTTTGAAAAAAATGTCGTAATTTGGAAGTCTAAATTTTCAAAAAAAAATCGTCACTCTTAGAAAAAGGTAAATTCCACGAAAAAAGTCGAATTTTGAGAATGTTTACTTTTTCAAGAATATATCGTTCATTTAGTGTTTACTCTTTTTTTTTGTTATTAAAATTTGACCTACGTTTGACAAAATAAGCAACTTGGTTTTAAAAACAGTCGAAATTTCGAAAACAAAATCGTGATTTTTCAGAGAAAATTAAATTTTGCGATTAAATGTCTAGTTCAATCAATTTTCAATTCAATTTTGATAATAGAATCGCAATTTTAAGACAAAATGAAAAATAAATCAAAAATTTCGGAATCAAATGTTGGAAACGTAAACAAATTCAGAAAAAGCCAAATTTTAAGAAAAAAAAACGCCGAATTTGTAAGCATTTTATAAAATCAATCGAAATTTCGTAAAATGGGCAAAATTTTGAAAAACGGCACGAAAATTTGAAAAAGGGAACGAAATTTTGAAAGAAGGAACGAAGTTTAGAAAAAAAGAAGGAAATTTTGAAAAAACCGACGAAATTTTGAAAAAACCGACGAACTTTTGAAAAAAGAAACGAAATTTCAAAAAAAAATCGTCATTCTTAGAAAATTTCGAGAAAAAAGTCGAATTTTAAAAATGTTTACTTTTCCGAGAATATATCGTTCATTTAATGTTTACTCTTTCTTTTGGTTATTAAAATTTGACCTACGTTTGACGAAATAAGCAACTTAGTTTTAAAAACAGTCGAAATTTCTAAAACAAAATCGTAATTTTTCAGAGAAACTTAAATTTTGCGATAAAATGTCTGGTTCAATCAATTTTCAATTCAATTTTGATAATAGAATCGCAATTTTAAGACAAAATGAAAAATAAATCAAAAATTCCGGAATCAAATGTTGGAAACGTAAACAAATTCAGAAAAAGCCTAATTTTAAGAAAAAAAAAACGCCGAATTTGTAAGCATTTTATAAAATCAATCGAAATTTCTTAAAATAAGCAAAATTTTGAAAAACGGCACGAAAATTTGAAAAAAGGAACGAAATTTTGAAAGAAGGAACGATATTTTAAAAAAAGGTACGAAATTGTGAAAAAAGAAACGAAATTTTGAAAAAAGAAACGAAATTTCGAAAATAATCGTCACTCTTAGAGAAAAGAAAATTTCGAGAAAAAAGTCGAGTGTTGAGAATGTCCAGCTTTCCAAGAATTTATTGATCATGTAATGCTTACTCTTTTTTATTATTATTAAAAGTTTACCCACGTTTAACGAAATACTCAATGAAAAGGTATTTGAAGATAAACACATTTCGAGAGAAAAAATCGAAATTTCCAGATACATGATAGTTAGAATTTTCAAGCAGAATTTAAAATTAGAAACAGAATTTTGGAAAACCGTTCGAAAGTTACACAAAGTTGCGTTTAAAACAAAGCGACATTTTCGTAAAGCCGAGTTTTAGCGAAAAATGGCCAAGTTTCGAACAAAGACGCGTTTAAGAGTCGAAATTCTAAGAGCAAGAAATTAAAAAAAGTAGTCGACTTTTACCAAATACTGAAATCGAAATTTCAGAAGAATTTTTTGAAGAGGGTTTACATTTTGAAGAGAGTCGATCTAAATTTTCATGAATTCTGAAAAATAGTCGTAATTTCCAGGAACAGAAACTTCAATTTTGGTGGAACGGACCAGTCCTTGGTGTTCTCCAAAAATTGAAATACAAATCTTGTTCCTTAAAACCAAGAAAGATTAAAAAACATAACAAAGGTTGCTCTAACGCGTGAGATACTATCTCTCTGAATATGATAGCTTGGCTATCGAAACGCGTTGTGTTTTTGACCTACGTTTGACGAAATAAGCAACTTAGTTTTAAAAACAGTCGAAATTTCGAAAACAAAATCGTGATTTTTCAGAGAAAATTAAATTTTGCGATAAAATGTCTAGTTCAATCAATTTTCAATGCAATTTTGAGAATAAAATCGCAATTTCAAGAAAAAATGTTCACTTTGAAAAATAAAACAAAACTTTCGGAATCAAATGTTGGAAAAATGTAAACATATTCAGAAAAAGCTAAAATTTAAGAAAAAAAAACGTCGAATTTTTAAGCATTTTATAAAAACAATCGAAATTTCATAAAATGGGGAAAATTTTGTAAAACGGCACGAAAATTTGAAAAATGGAACGAAATTTTGAAAGAAGGAACGAACTTTTGAAAAAAGGAAGGGAATTTTGAAAAAAAGGACGAAATTTTGAAAAAAGAAACGAAATTTCAAAAAAAAAATCGTCATTCTTAGAAAAAGGTAAATTTCGCGAAAAAAGTCGAATTTTGAAAATGTTTAGTTTTTCAAGAATATATCGTTCATTTAGTGTTTACTCTTTCTTTTTGTTATTAAAATTTGACCTACGTTTGACGAAATAAGCAACTTTGTTTTAAAAACAGTCGAAATTTCGAAAACAAAGTCGTAATTTTTCAGAGAAAATTAAATTTTGGAATAAAATGTCTACTTTAATCAATTTCCAATGAGATTTTGAGAATAAAGTCGCAATTTCAAGAAAAAATGTTCACTTTGAAAAATAGATCGAAAATTCCGGAATCAAATGTTGGAAAAATGTGAACATACTCAGAAAAAAAATCGAAATTTCGCAGAGAATATTAAATTTAAAAAAAAAAAGCCAGATTTTGAGAATATAACCTAAAAGAAGGGAAGAATTTTAAAAATAAACTCGAGACTTCGAAAAAATTGTCGAACTTTCGAAAGAGTCGAAACAAAGTCAACTTTTAGGAAGAGTTAAATCTTAATAATAAACACGAATAGAAATACGTGAATGTCAAGAAAAAAGTCGAAGTTTTTAAAAAATTGAAACTTTGGGAGAAACTTTGAAATTTCAGGAAAAAGTTCGAAATTTCTAAATTTTTTGAATTGATGTCCTGTCTACGCCTTCGTAAAATTTAGGTAATAAATTAAAATACAAATCTTGTCCCCTGGAACCAAGAAGGATTAAAAAACACAACAGAGGTTGCTCTAACGTGTTTCGACAGCCAAACTATCATCTTCGGATAGCTTTCTTTCTTAGTGCCTTGTGTCCTTGGTTATCTTCAAAAATTGAAATACAAATCTTGTCCCCTGTATCTTCTTTAGGAAGTACTGGTACTTTTATTCATGTTTTATTGGCTTTTTTTTCGCCACCATAATTCTAGATTTTTAGTAACCTTCTGTTAAGGATTGGCAATGGCAATTTCTATAGATTGCCCCAAGCAGCGATCGTGTTTTTCAATGTTGAATCACAAACAGCGATTGACAAACAAAGATCCAACGCAATCGCTGCTTGGAGCAATCTGTAAGATATTGCCAATTCTTAACATCTCTCTGAAGATGACAGCTTAGCTATCGAAAGGCGTTAGAGCAACCTCTGTTGTGTTTTTTAATCTTTCTTGGTTTCAGGGGACAAGATTTGTATTTCAATTTTTGGAGATAACCAAGGGACAGTCCGTTCCACCAAAAATAGGTAATAAATACAACAAATTTGGTTGCACGACCACAATAATGTGCTAGGAAGCAGCTTAATATGTCGACCACATTTTGCTGAATTGCTAATTACAAAGATAAAAATGAATGGCATTTTTATTGCAAGTTTGGACGTATTACGTTAATTTCAGCGGAAGTTGTGTTCATGAAAACTGATATTTGAGACTCGAATTAATTGACATATATTTCGTGCTCAATTATCTCCATCCTGCTTTAATTTACACGTTTTTTTTTAATTATAACCTTGGCGAAAACCAATGATTTTTGTGCAATTTACAATTTGTGAAAGCTCAATTTTTATTTAATTTAAAATTAGTAAATAACACAGGAACTTAATAAAAATCTACGCTTATATGTGGTGCGTTTATGACATTTCGTAAACGTTTTGAATTCTTAGAACGCGATCTCTTAACAGTTACGTCTTTGATGATTGTCATTTTTTCGAATTGTTACTGAAAAATTGGGAACGATACGACATTGAGATTTCGTACGAAAATAACGAACGTAATCCGCCTTTAAAGGAATCGAAGTACACAAACATGTTCCGTGAAATGAAGTTTTTATTTTATATCGTCGTTTGTGCTCAATTAATATGCATGTAAATACTGTATTGCATCATTTATTAATTTGTCCATTCATTTTCTCATTGCAGACGAAGCTATGTTTAAAAATGATGTAATTGATTAATTTAAAATAGAAAAAGTAAAGTTACGAACTTGACCTTAAGATGATAAGAGTTTTGTTAGAAAGAGATTTTATTTCGTTCAAAAGGATTTAACTTGACATGAATTACGAATGTAAAAATATAATATGAAAAGTCGCTGAACGCGTCTTGAAAATTTTCACTTCAAAATTATATTAAAATAAGTGTATCGATAAAAAATATGTGCAAAATTGATATAAACGGTAAACAAATTGTTTATTATGCTAATTTACTACATTACATTTTATTTGAGTTGTTTAATTTGTTTATTAATTGAATAGCAATTTTCGTTAAGTACTTTCACGCGTGATTTATGCCTTGGAAGCTATTAAGGTTGAAATTATTTGAATACTCTGTTGACACAATTTAGAATTTGGCTTTCGTTTGATTTTTTTTTATAAACTTAATGCGAGAGTACGATTAACATAAAATTATCTTTTGCAAACACCCGTCTCGCTTCGAACAAAAGCAAATGTCAGTGGGTTTTATCTGGTATAAACTGAAATCTTCGCATCCAACTCTGCCCATATTATTCGTATAAGATACACGATGACCTTTGCCTACATATAATTCTCGTACACGTAATTTCCTTTCGGTTTTAATTACCCTAATTGGGTCCCCTGTAAATATTAATAAAATTTTTCAGGATGTCCGAAACATATACAGTTTAATACGGAAAAGAATTCCAATGAATATGCTTAGAAAATACGAGAAAAATATTTCTTTCAAATTTCATTTTTTTCCCCATAATTTCAAATTTTATTTTAAGTTTCTAAAATTAAAATACAATTCTTGTCCCCTGAAACCAAGAAAGATTAAACAAAGGTTGCTCTAACGCGAGAGATACTATCTCTCTGAAGATGATAGCTTGGCTATCGAAACGCGTTAGAGCAACCTTCAATACAGGATATATTTCTTCCGGAATTGGACCGTGTCAAAGAACTACTAAAAGTGTTCAAATTTTCAGGAAGAGGAATTCTGAAAAATAGTCGTTATTTCCAGGAACAGAAATTTCAATTTTGGCGGAACGCACCGGTCCTTGGTTTTTTTCAAAAATTGAAATACAAATCTTGTTCCTTGAAACCAAGGAAGATTAAAAAACACAACAGAGGTTGCTCTAACGCGTTTGGATAGCCAAGCTTTCATCTTCAAAGAGATATTGTATTTTAATTTTTGGAGATAACCAAGGACACAAGGCACAAAGAAATAAAGATATCTGAAAATGATAGTTTGGCTGTCGAAACACGTTAGAGCAACCTCTGTTGTGTTTTTTAATCCTTCTTGATTCCAGGGGACAAGATTTGTATTTCAATTTATTACCTAAATTTTACGAAGGCGTAGAAAGGACATCAATTCAAAAAATTTAGAAATTTCGAACTTTTTCCTGAAATTTCAAAGTTTCAATTTTTTAAAAACTTCGACTTTTTCTTGACATTCACGTACTTCTATTCGTGTTTATTACTAAGATTTAACTCTTCCTAAAATTTGACTTTGTTTCGACTCTTTCGAAAGTTCGGCAATTTTTTCGAATTCTCGAGTTTTTTTTTAAATTCTTCCCTTCTTTTAGGTTATATTCTCAAAATCTGGCATTTTTTCTGAAATTTAATATTCTCTGCGAAATTTCGATTTTTTTTCTGAGTATGTTCACATTTTTTCAACATTTGATTCCGGAATTTTCGATTTATTTTTCAAAGTGAACATTTTTTCTTGAAATTGCGATTTTTTCTCAAAAAAACGTCAAACGTAGGTCAAATTTTAATAACAAAAAGAAAGAGTAAACATTAAATGAACGATATATTCTCGCAAAAGTAAACGTTCTCAAAATTCGACTTTTTTCTCGAAATTTTCCTTTTTCTAAGAATGACGATTTTTTTTGAAATTTCGTTTCTTTTTTGAAAATTTCATCCTTTTTTTTCAAAATTTCCTTCCTTTTTTCAAAAGTTCGTTCCTTCTTTCAAAATTTCGTTCCATTTTTCAAATTTTCGTGCCGTTTTACAAAATTTTCCCCATTTTATGAAATTTCGATTGTTTTTATAAAATGCTTAAAAATTCGACGTTTTTTTTTCTTAAATTTTAGCTCTTTTTGAATATGTTTACATTTTTCCAACATTTGATTCCGAAATTTTTGTTTTATTTTTCAAAGTGAACATTTTTTCTTGAAATTGCGATTTTATTCTCAAAATTGCATTGAAAATTGATTGAACTAGACATTTTATCGCAAAATTTAATTTTCTCTGAAAAATCACGATTTTGTTTTCGAAATTTCGACTGTTTTTAAAACTAAGTTGCTTATTTCGTCAAACGTAGGTCAAAAACACAACGCGTTTCGATAGCCAAGCTATCATATTCAGAGAGATAGTATCTCTCGCGTTAGAGCAACCTTTGTTATGTTTTTTAATCTTTCTTGGTTTCAAGGAACAAGATTTGTATTTCAATTTTTGGAAAACACCAAGGACTGGTCCCTTCCACCAAAATTGAAGTTTCTGTTTCCTGGAAATTACGACTATTTTTCAGAATTCATGAACATTTAAATCGACTCTCTTCAAAATGTAAACCCTCTTCACAAAATTCGTCTGAAATTTCGATTTCAGTATTTGGTAAAAGTCGACTACTTTTTTTAATTTCTTGCTCTTAGAATTTCGACTCTTAAACGCGTCTTTGTTCGAAACTTGGTCATTTTTCGCTAAAACTCGGCTTTATGAAAATGTCGCTTTGTTTTAAACGCAACTTTGTGTAACTTTCGAACGGTTTTCCAAAATTCTGTTTCTAATTTTAAATTCTGCTTGAAAATTCTAACTATCATGTATCTGGAAATTTCGATTTTTTCTCTCGAAATGTGTTTATCTTCAAATACCTTTTCATTGAGTATTTGGTTAAACGTTGGTAAACTTTTAATAATAATAAAAAAAGAGTAAGCATTTCATGATCAATAAATTCTTGGAAAGCTGGACATTCTCAACATTCGACTTTTTTCTCGAAATTTTCCTTTTTCTAAGTGTGACGATTATTTTCGAAATTTCGTTTCTTTTTTCAAGATTTCGTTTCTTTTTTCAAAATTTCGTTCCTTTTTTCAAAATTTCGTTCCTTCTTTCAAAATATCGTTCCTTTTTTCAAATTTTCGGGCCGTTTTTCAAAATTTTGCCCATTTTACGAAATTTCGATTGTTTTTATAAAACGCTTACAAATTCGGCGTTTTTTTTTCTTCAAATTTGGCTTTTTCTGAATTTGTTTACGTTCCAACATTTGATCCCGGAATTTTTGATTTATTTTCCATTTTGTCTTAAAATTGTGATTCTATTATCAAAATTGAATTGAAAATTAATTGAACTAGACATTTTATCGCAAAATTTAAGTTTCTCTGAAAAATCACGATTTTGTTTTCAAAATTTCGACTGTTTTTAAAACTAAATTGTTTATTCGTCAAACGTAGGTCAAATTTTAATAACAAAAATAAAAAGTAAACATTAAATGAACGATATATTTTCGGAAAAGTAATCATTCTCAAAATTCGACTTTTTCTAAGAATTACGATTTTTTTTTGAAATTTCGTTTCTTTTTTCAAAATTTCGTCCGTTTTTTCAAAATTTCCTTTCTTTTTTTAAAACTTCGTTCCTTCTTTCAAAAGTTCATTCCTTTTTTCAAATTATCGTGCCGATTTTCAAAATTTTGCCCATTTTACGAAATTTCGATTGTTTTTATAAAATGCTTACAAATTCAGCGTTTTTTTTTCTTAAAATTTGGCTTTTTCTGAATTTGTTTACATTTTTCCAACATTTGATTCCGGAATTTTCGATTTATTTTTTAAAGTGATCATTTTTTCTTGAAATTGCGATTTTATTCTCAAAATTGCCTTGAAAATTGATTGAACTAGACATTTTATCGCAAAATTTAAGTTTCTCTGAAAAATTACGATTTTGTTTTCAAAATTTCGACTGTTTTTAAAACAAAGTTGCTTATTTTGTCAAACGTAGGTCAAATTTTAATAACAAAAAGAAAGAGTCAACATTAAATGAACAATATATTCTCGGATAAGTGGACATTCTCAAAATTACTCGAAATTTACCTTTTTCCAAGAATAACGATTTTTTTTTTGAAATCTCATTTCTTTTTTCAAAATTTCGTCCTTTATTTCAAAATTTCCTTCCTTTTTTCAAAATTCCCTTGTTTTTTTCAAATCTTCGTTCCTTCTTTCAAAATTTCGTTCCTTTTTTCAAATTTTCGTGCCCTTTTTCAAAATTTTGCCCATTTTACGAAATTTCGATTATTTTTATCAAATGTTTACAAATTCGGCGTTTTTTTTCTTAAAATTTGGCTTTTTTTGAATTTGTTCACATTTTTCCAACATTTGATTTCGGAATTTTCGATTTATATTTTAAAGTGAACATTTTTTCTTGAAATTACGATTTTATTCTCAAAATTGCATTGAAAATTGATTGAACTAGACATTTTATCGCAAAATTTAAGTTTCTCTGAACAATTACGATTTTGTTTTCGAAATTTCGACTGTTTTTAAAAGAAAGTTGCTTATTTCGTCAAACGTAGGTCAAATTTTAATAACAAAAAGAAAGAGTAAACATTAAATGAACAATATATTCTCGGATAAGTGGACATTCTCAAAATTACTCGAAATTTACCTTTTTCTAAGAATAACGATTTTTTTTTGAAATCTCGTTTCTTTTTTCAAAATTTCGTCCCTTTTTTCAAAATTCCCTTCCTTTTTTCAAAACTTCGTTCCTTTTTCAAAATTTCGTTCCTTTTTTTAAATTTTTGTGCCGTTTTTCAAAATTTTGCCCATTTTACGAAATTTCGATTGATTTTATAAAATGCTTACAAATTCGGCGTTTTTTTTTCTTAAAATTTGGCTTGTTCTGAATTTGTTCACAGTTTCCAACATTTGGTCCCGGAATTTTAGATTTATTTTTTAAAGTGAACATTTTTTTTCGAAATTTCGATTTTATTCACAAAATTGAATTGAAAATAAATTGAACTTAAATAAACATTTTGTCCCAAAATTATTCTTTGAAAAATTACGACTTTCTCGTTTTTTTTTCGAAATTTCGTCTGGTTGGAAAAGTCCTCCAATTTTTATTTAATTTTGTCATTGTTTTCCTTAAATTCGCATTTTTCTGAAAATTTCGCCTTTTTTTAAACCGAAATTTTAATTTATTTCTCAAAATTCGCATGTTTTTCAAAATTTCTACTTTTAATGACAAAACTAAGATATTTCTGGAAATTTCTTTTAATTTGACAATTTAATCATTTATATCTTTTTGATCGAAAGTCGTCTTTTTCTCAAATCGAGAATTCGTTTATTTTTTACTGTCGATATTTTAAACTCGAACTTTCGATTGTTTTTTTTTAGTCGTTCTCAGAAACTTCGCCATCGCCAGTTTTCTCAAAATTGGGGTTTTCCTGCGATTTTGGAACTTTTTTGAAAATTTCTGCCTTTTTTGAAAATTTGCACCTTGGTACGACTTTTCAAAAAATTCGATTTTTTAGGTAATTTGAGACTTCAAAATTTCGACGTTTTTTCAAAAAAATTTTTTTAAATTTTTGACCATTTTTCAAAGTTAGCATTTTTGGAAATTTTCTACTTTTTTAAAATCGTTCACTAGTTCTCCCAAAATTGGTCTTTTTCTACGTTTTCGGAACTTTTTTGAAAATTTCTGACTTTTTTGAAAATTTACTTCTTAGTACGACTTTTATGAATCTTTTTTTCTTTGAAAATTGCTTCTTAGCACGACTTTTCGCAAATTTCGATTTTTTTTAAAATTTAGATTCTTCCAAATTTCGATGCTTTTTCAAAATTTTTTGTTTTGAAATTTTGGATTATTTTTTATAATTTCGACTTTTTTTAAAAGTCATTCGCCAGTTTTAACAAAATTGGGCTTTTCCTGCTATTTTGGAACTTTTTTTTAATTATTTGGTTTTTTGAAAATTTGCTTCTTAATACGACTTTTCAAAAATTTCATTTTTTTTGAAAATTTAAACCATTCTAAATCTCGACGTTTTTACAAAATTTCGCTTTTTTTGGAAATTTGCGACTTTTTTTTTTAAATCGTTCACCAAAAAATTGGACTCTTCGTGCTATTTTGGAACTTTCGTTGAAAATTTCTGCTTTTTTGAAAAGTTACTCCTTAGTACGACTTTTTTGGATCCTTTTTTTTGAAAATTGCTTTTTAGCACGACGTTTCGCAACTACATTTTTTTTTAATTTAGACTCTTTCAAATCTCGACGCTTCTTCAAAATTTTTGGTTTTGAAATTTTTGAGTATTTTCTAAAATTTAGACTTTTTTTAAATCGTTCGCCAGTTTTCTCAAAATTGGGCTTTTCCTGCGATTTTGAATCTTTTTCTTAAAATGTCCGCTTTTTTGAAAATTTGCGCCTTAGTACGACTTTCCAAATATTTAGATTTTTTCAAAATTTTGTACATTTTGAATTTTTTTAAAATTTCGACTGTTTTAAATTGGCGACTTTTTTAAATCGTTTTTGGAAGTTTCTTGAAAATTTACTTCTTAGTACGACTTTTCAAATCTTTTTGATTTTTTTTTTAATTTAGACTTCCAAATCTCGACGTTTTTTTCAAAATTTTGTCTGTTTTAATATTTTAAAGTTCCCTTGTTCTTGGAAATTTCAAAATGTTTTCTCACAATTGTGAGTTTATTTTATTAAACTTTTAAATTCGTTCTTTAGAAATTTTGCCATTTTTACAAAACCTGGATTTTTTCGAATTTTGATCTTTATCTTTAAAACCAATGTTTCATAAATTGAAATACAAATCTTGTCCCCTGAAACCAAGAACGATTAAAAAACATAACAAAGGTTGCTTTAACGCGTTTCAACAGCCAAATTATCATCTTCAGAGAGATACTCATATCTTTCGTGTTTATGGAAATTTCGACATTTTCCTCATAATTCGTATTTTTCCCAAAATTTCGACTTTTTCACCCAAAATTTCAATTTTTTCCAAAATTGATTTTTTTTCGACTTATTCTTAAGATTCGACTTTTTATTCTCGAAATGTCACTTTCTCTGGGAAATAATCGTCTTTTTTCTTAAAATTTCGTTCTCGAAATTTCGTCTATTTTTTCGAAATTTTGGTTGTTTTAAAGTTCTCTTGTTCTTGAAAATCCCAACATTTTTTCTCAAAATTGTGCGTTTTTTAAATAAAATTTCGACTTTTTTCCAAAATTGATTTTTTTTCTCGACTTATTCTCGAGATTCGACTTTTTTTTCTCAAAATTTTACTTTCTCTGGAAAATAGCATTTTTTTATCGTCTTTTTCGTTAAAATTTCGGTCTAGAAAATTTGATTCCAAAAAATTTGATTTATTTCTCTTTATTTTGCTTCCAAATTTCGACTTTACGCTCAAAATGCAACTCTTTTCTCAAAATTTAATTTTCTTTGAGAAATAGCGATGTTTTTGTCGCATTTCGCAATTTGGACTTTCTCGAAATTTGGACTACTTTTTTAAAGTCTTAGAAATCTTGTCTTTTTGCTCAAAATTCACACTTTTCTGAACATTTTGATTTCTTTAATCCAAAATTTTGATGTCTTCCATGCTTTTCTAGAAATTCCGAATTTGTTCTCGCAATTCGCTCAAAATATTGAATTTATTCTCAACATTCAGCTTCTTTTCTGAAAATTTCACGTTCTCTGGGAAATAACGATTTTTTTCTCGTCTTTTCTCTCGAAATTTCGACTCTGTTCTCGGAAATTCTTCCCTTTTTTGGAAATTTCGCCTTTTCTCGAAATTTCGATTGTTTTCTTGAATTCTCGTTAGAAATTTCCCATTTTTCTCAAAATTCAACTTTTTCTGAATTTGTCCACTTTTTTCTAAAATTTGATTCCGAAAAATTTGATTTATTTCTCTTCATTTTTCTTCCAAATTTCGACTTTAAGCTCAAAATGCAACTCTTTTCTCAAAATTTAATTTTCTTTGAGAAATAGCGATGTTTTTGTCGTATTTCGCAATTTGGACTTTCTCGAAATTTGGACTACTTTTTGAAAGTCTTAGAAATCTCGTCTTTTTGCTCAAAATTCGCACTTTTCTGAACATTTTGATTTCTTTAATCCGAAATTTTGATGTCTTCCATGTTTTTCTAGAAATTTCCGAATTTGTTCTCGCAATTCGCCCAAAATATTGAATTTATTCCCAACATTCAGCTTCTTTTCTGAAAATTTCACGTTCTCTGGGAAATAACGATTTTTTTCTCGTCTTTTCTCTCGAAATCTCGACTCTGTTCTCGAAAATTCTTCCCCTTTTTGGAAATGTTGCCTTTTCTAGAAATTTCGATTGTTTTCTTGAATTCCCGTTAGAAATTTCGCATTTTTCTCAAAATTCAACTTTTTCTGAATTTGTCCACTTTTTTCTAAAATTTGATTCCGAAAATTTGATTTATTTCTCTTCATTTTTCTTCCAAATTTCGACTTTACGCTCAAAGTTCAACTCTTTTCTCAAAATTTAATTTTCTTTGAGAAATAGCGATGTTTTTGTCGTATTTCGCAATTTGGACTTTCTCGAAATTTGGACTACCTTTTGAAAGTCTTAGAAATTTCGTCTTTTTGCTCAAAATTCGCACTTTTCTGAACATTTTGATTTCTTTAATCCGAAATTTTGATGTCTTCCATGTTTTTCTAGAAATTCCGAATTTGTTCTCGCAATTCGCCCAAAATATTGAATTTATTCCCAACATTCAATTTATTTTTCTGAAAATTTCACGTTCTCTGGGAAATAACGATTTTTTTCTCGTCTTTTCTCTCGAAATTTCAACTCTGTTCTCGAAAATTCTTCCCCTTTTTGGAAATGTTGCCTTTTCTCGAAATTTCGATTGTTTTCTTAAATTCTCGTTAGAAATTTCCTATTTTTCTCAAAATTCAACTTTTCTGAATTTGTCCACTTTTTTCTAAAATTTGATTCCGAAAAATTTGATTTATTTCTCTTCATATTTCTTCCAAATTTCGACTTTACGCTCAAAATCCACTCTTCAACTCAAAAAATGCAACTCTTTTCTCAAAATTTAATTTTCTTTGAGAAATAGCGATGTTTTTGTCGTATTTCGCAATTTGGACTTTCTCGAAATTTGGACTACTTTTTAAAAGTCTTAGAAATTTCGTCTTTTTGCTCAAAATTCGCACTTTTTTGAACATTTTGATTTCTCTAATCCGAAATTTTGATGTCTTCCATGTTTTACTAGAAATTTCGAATTTTTTCTCGCAATTTGCTCAAATATCGACTTTATTTTTAAAATTCATCTTCTTTTCTGAAAATTTCACTTTTTTTGTCAAAATTTAATTTTCTCTGGGAATTAACGATTTTGTCCTCGTCTTTTCTCTTCAAATTTTGAATCTATTCTCGAAAATTCATTCCTTTTTTCGAAATTTCGTATTTTTTCGACATTTCGATTGGTTTCTTAAATTCTCGTTAGAAATTTCACTTTTTCTGAAAATTCAACTTTTCCTGAATATGGTTCACTTGTTTCTAGAATTTGATTCCAGAAATTTCGATTTATTTTTCAAAAGGAGCATTTTTCTTTTAAATTTCGATTCTACGCTCAAAATTCAACTTCAAAATCTAATTTTTTCTGAGAAATATTCTCGTATTTCGCAATTTCGACTACTTTTCTGGAAATTTGACTACTTAAAGGTCGCTTGATTCTTGGAAATCTCATCCTTTTGCTAAAATTCGCATTTTGTTGAACATTCTGTTTTTTTTAATCCAAAATGTTGATTTTTTTTGTTTTTTCAGAAATTTCGAATTTTTCTTTGCAATTCGCTCAAAATATCGCATTAATTCCCAAAATTCAACTTTTTCTTTCAAAATTTATTCTTCTCTAGGAAATAATGATTCATTTGTCGAAATTTCGACTTTTTCTCGAAATTTGGGCTCTTTTTTTTTAAGTATTCTAATTCGCGAATCTTTTCAAAATTTGCATTTTTCTGAAAATTTTGACCTCTTTAATTCGAAATTCAAACGTGTTTCAACTTCAAAACTTGGATATTTCTCGAATTTTTTTTATTTGAAAATTCAATATTTTTGTTTTCTGCAAATTTCAACTTTGTTCGAAATTCGCTTTTTCCAAACTTCTCAAAACTCGTCTAATTCTTTGTCATTTTTCTAAAAATTCCCAATTTTTTTTCTCTTCAAATTTTGACTCTGAAAATGACTAGAAATTTCCAATTTTTTGAATTCTGACTTCCGATTTTTATATAGTTTCGCTTATTTTTTTCAAAATGTCTACCTTTAACTCGGATATTTCTCAAAAAATTTCTTCTGATCTGAAAATTTGATTTTACATATTTCTGAAAATTTCAACCAAATTCGTCTCGTTTCGAAATTACGTCTAAAAATTATTGTATTTTCTCAAATTCACATTCTTTGTGCCAATTTCGACTTTCTTTTATCCGAAATTTCGATTTATTTCTCAAAATTCGCATGTTGTTTAAAACTTCAATGTTCATCCCTTTTAGCTTCAAAATTCGGATATTGCTCTAAATTTCTAGTTATCTAAAAATTCGATCTTTTGTTTCTGAAAATTTTAACTTTTTCAAAATTCGTTTCTCTTGAAATTTCAACTTTTTCTAAAAATTTGTCCATTTCTTATTATTTCGTTTTCGATAATTCAACTTTTTTCTCGAAATCTTAGACTGTTTTTTTTAAATTCGTGTTCTTAGGAATTGGGCAATTTTCTTCAAAATTTGGTTTGTCTGAAAATTTCCAATTCATTTTTTTTCTTTTCAAATCCTATTTTTCTTGAATTTTCCTTTGGGGGAGATAGATGAGAAGGAGAAAGCAAGAGAAGAGAGAATAAAAACAAATGTTTGTGCTTTAATTTACCAAATTTTGTTCTTTAGACGAGATTGTCAATGCTACTAGGGGGCGCAATAAAAACTACATAATGTCTTCTGTACATTTATTAAGTTTGTCATGCTAGAAACAGTGTTTACGTCAAGATACTAAAATTGTATTTATCACAGAATCAGTGAACACTATCTAAAATAAAACACCCGTAAAACAACATACCAAAATTAAAACATAAGTTTGGCGCTCTTAGTTAAATTATTAAATAAATCAAAGACCAAACAATTAACCTTCTGTATGTTATATTAAAAAAATTACATACAAAACACTGAATGACTTATATTTTCCATCACAGTCTATTTGTATCCTATTTTACAAATTTTCATTCCACAATTATACAACTAATAAAACTTTAACTTTCGTTTCATGGAAAAAAACTTAAGCATCATTAAAAATAGTATTATGTTAACAAATTAAAAACAACTTTTGGCTCGACAAAAGTTACAACAAATAGAAACGTAACAGGTAAAAAAAAGCAAGACTCTAAATAGATTTTGTAAAACGAATGCTACCTGAAAGCATTAACGATCTTTGTCATTTGGTCGATGTCGGTTTCAAGCTTTCGGCGCTCCTGCTCCTTCAGAAACGATGTGGAATTCAGCTCGCGCTGCCTCCTCTCTAGGAACTTAACGTGGGACTGCTTGGTTACCACGTCCTCCTGCAACTCGACGACGCGCCTCCTCAAGGTGACTATTTCGGTCTCCCGCTCTGCAACACCAGATACAATCAGCATTCACCCACAGCTCGTCTGATTCGTGATCACTTCTGATTTCAATCTTTTAAAAACTGAATAGTCAGAAATTTAGACTCGACCGTCGAAATTTTGATCGTTTTTCTGAAATTTCGCCTTTTTTGGAAATTTCATTATTTTAGGTTTCTTCTGAAAATTTCGATCTTTTAGAATTTCCATAAATTTTGACGAAATTAAGTTTCTAGAAATGTCTAGTTTTTTTTGTAATTTGCTTTTTCTCGAAATTTCTACGTCTTTAAAATTTATCCTTGGAAATTTATATTTTCTTCGAAATTCGTCTTTTTCTAAAAATTTCGGTTTTTTGTTCAAAATTCGTCTTTTTCAAAAGGGGGTATTCTCAAAATTTGATTACTCTTTCAAAATAGTCGAAAGTTTCTCTGGGAAAATTCGATTGTTTTCTCGACGCTTTCGTTTTTTGCTCGAAATACTTTTGGGATTTTTATCTATTTACTCAAAATTCGTTTTTTTTTTACTCAAAATTTCAATTTTATTCTAAATTTCTACTTTTTGTTAGAATTGACTTTCTTTGGAAAATTTCGAAATTTGTTCTTAATACTCGACCGTCGAAATTTCACATTTTTTTGAAAATTTCATTATGTTTCTTCTTCTAGAAATTCCGATCTTTCAGAATCTGAAATTCAAACAACTTCAAACAGTTGGGATCCAAGTGAAGTTAATGGGATTTGGAGGACGAGCAAAATTAATTTAAGAACGAATCGAAAAGTTAGAAGAAGCGCAAAATCAATTCAAAAACGAATCAGTAAGTCCGTTTTCTACTGACCTTCAAGTATACTTAACTGATATTTTTTATTACTAAATTGACGGATCTATTATTTCCCCAAATTACCTTTGGCAAAATTCTGATAGGATTCCATGACTCCCTGAACTCCTGGCCAACGAAAGCTGCTTTTGCAAGTATCTGTTAATTTGGCCCTTGAAGGTACGCACGGAATAGTAGTTTTGATGTCCTTTGGTTGTTCTAAAACCACCATCGTCAGAGGCACGTAATTGTATTCAATTGTTGGCAAAATTGAATTGTAATCTTCTTCTTGTTTAATCGCCGGAGGCAGATTAAAATTATGAATAAGCGGAATCTTGTATTTTAAATCCGTATATTTGTTGATTAGGCCATTGGGCTTGTTGGTCGTTTGGTGTTTGTGGACCTTTTGGCTGTACCTCGTCAGCGAAGACTCGCAGTCCCTTTTCACTCGATCTTCAACTATCCTCAACCAAGACTTTTCCAGTTCTGGAAAACCGAAACAGTCATCTCTAGGAATTTAAAGTGAAGGAAGGAGCGCGATAAAGTTTGGGTTTTCGTATTTAACTCCAAAGTGAACACGCGAACTAAAAACAAATATTACCTTGTTGAAATTGCGCGGATACCGCCGTAAGGCCAAGAGATTGTAGGAAGTCCTTCTTTCGGTAATAATCCGGGGCGAAATTCAGCACAGTCGGTGATTTTGAAGGCACGGGCAAATTTAAAACGGAAGCGTCGCCAACTCCAACTTCCTCCGAATCGAAATCAAACACTTCTTGCCATTTCCGCTTCTCCAGCTTCTGGATCTCGACAGCTGCAAAAACAGACCCAAATAAGCAGAGAGCAGCAGCCAGATTCTCGCAGAAAACCCAATTGGGGTTCAGGAAAAAACCGAAATTTGCTTGAATTTTCATGAAGAGGAAGTGGACGAATTTTTATTGCAAAATTGGAATTCTAAGAAACCAGGCTGAAGAGGAAAGAATGAAGAAGAAAGAGGGGAATGAAGGAAGAATGGGAAGGAAAAAATAAGAAGGAAGAAGAATGAAGGAAGAAGGAATGAAGAAAAACGAGAAATGAAGGAAGAAAGAAAAAAGGAGGGAAGGAAGAAGGGAAAGGATGGAAGAAAGAAAAGAGGATGGAAGGAAAAAAGAAGAGGAAGACAGGAAGAGAAAGGAAAGAAGAAGAGGAGGGAAGGAATGGAAGAAGAGGAAAGGAGGAAGGGAAAAGAGGAAAGGGGGAAGGGAGAAGAGGAAGTAAGGAAGAAGAGAAAGGAAGAAGAGGAAGGAAGGAAGAAGAGGAAGGAAGTAAGAAGAGGAAGGAAGTAGAAAGAGAAAGGAAGGAAAAATAGGAAGGAAGGAAGAACAGAAAGAAATAAAGAAGAGAAAAAAATGAAGGAAGGAAGAGAGAAGAGGGGGAGGGAAGAAGAGGAAGTAAGGAAGAAGAGATAGTAAGGAAGAAGATGAAGTAAGGAAGAAGAGATAGTAAGGAAGAAGAGAAAGGAAGGAAGAAAGAAAAGAAAGAAGGGCAAGAAAGGAAAAAGAGGAAGGAAGAACAGAAAGAAATGAAGAAGGAAAAAATGAAAGAAGGAAGAAGATAACGGAAGCAAGAGAAAAAAGAAGAAAGACGAATAAGAAAGGAAGAAGGGGAGAAAAGGAAGAGGAAAAAGAAGAGGGAAGGAGGAAAGGGAAGAAAGAAGACGTAAGGAAAAAGGAAGCAAGAAAGAAGAGTAAGGAAGAAAGAAGAGGGGGGAAGGAAGAAGAGGGGGGGAAGGAAGAAGAGGAGATAAGGAAGAAGAGGAAGTAAGGAAGAATAGAAAGGAAGGAAGAAAGAAGGGTAAGAAACGAAAAAGAGGAAGAAAAAAAAAACAGAAAGAAATAAGGAAAAAAATGAAAGAAGGAAGAAGATAAAGGGAAGGAAGAGAAAAAATAGGAGTAACGAAGGAAGAAGGGGAGAGAAGGAAGAGGAAAAAGAAGTGAAAGGGAGAGAAGGGAAGAAAGAAAACGTAAGGAAAAAGAAGGAAGCAAGAAAGAACAGGAAGGAAGGGAAAAAAGGGGAAGGACGGAAAGGAAGAAAGAAAGAAGAGGAATGAAGGAAGAAGAGGAAGTAAGGAAGAATATGAAGAATGAAGATGAAGGAAAAAGAGGAAAGAAAAATAGAAAGAAATGAGAAATAAGGAGAAAAAATGAAGGAAGAAAGAGAAAAGAGGGAGAAGGAAGAATAGAAAATAAGAAAGGAAAAAGAAGAAGCAAGGAAGAACACAAAGAAATGAAGAAGGAAGAAAAAAATAAAGCAGATAAAGGAAGGAAGATGGAAAAGAGGAAAGAAGAGTAAGGAAGGAAAAAGGGGAGAGAAGGAAGAGAAAAAAGAAGAGAAGGGAGAGGAGGAAAGAAAGAAAACGTAAGGAAAAAGAATGAAGCAAGAAAGAAGAGGACGGAAGAGAGAAGAGGGGGGGAAGGAAGAAGAGGAAGTAAGGAAGAATAGAAAGGAAGGAAGAAAGAAGGGTAAAAAAGGAAAAAGAGGAAAAAAAGAAAAACAGAAAGAAATAAAGAAGGAAGAAGATAAAAGGAAGGAAGAGAAAAAATAAGAGTAACGAAGGAAGAAGGGGAGAGAAGAAAGAGGAAAAAGAAGAGAAAGGGAGAGAAGGGAAGAAAGAAAACGTAAGGAAAAAAGAAAGAAGCAAGAGAGAAGAGAGGAGGGGGAAGGACGAAGAGGAAGGAAGAAAAGGAAGAAAGAAGAGGAATAAAGGAAGAAGAGGAAGTAAGGAAGAATATGAAGAAAGAAAAGGAAGGAAGAAGATAAAGGAAGAAGAGGAAAGAAAAAGAGGAAAGAAGAATAGAAAGAAATGAGAAATAAAGAGAAAAAATGAGGGAAGAAAAAGAAAAGAGGGAGGAAGGAAAAAGAAAAAATAAGAAAGGAAAATGAGGAAGAAAGGAAGAACACAAAGAAATGAAGAAGGAGGAAAAAAATAAAAAGAAGATAAAGGAAGGAAGATAAAAAAGAGGAAAGAAGAGTAAGGGAAGGAAGAAGGGGAGAGAAGGAAGAAAAAAAGAAGAGAAGGGGAGAGGAGGGAAGAAAGAAAACGTAAGGAAAAAAGAATGAAGCAAGAAAGAAGAGGACGGAAGAGAGAAGAGGGGGAAGGAAGAAGAGGAAGGAAGGAAGAAAGGGAAGAAAGAAGACAAAGTAAGGAACAAGAGAAGTTAAGGAAGAAGAGGAACGGAAAAAACTGAAGGAAGGAAGGGGGGAAGGAAAAAGAGGAAGTAAGAAAGAGGAAAGAAGGAAGAAGGGAAAGAAAGGAGGATAAGAAAGAAAATAGAGGAAGGAAGAAAGAGCAGAAATAAATGAAGAAGGAAGAGAAAAAATAAAGGAAGATAAAGGAAGGAAGAGAGAAAAGAAGAAAGAAGAGTAAGGAAAGAAGAAGGGGAAAGAAAGTAGGAGGAAAGGAAGAAATAAGAGGAAGGAAGAACAGAAGGAAATGAAAAACGAAGAGAGAAAAGAAAAAAAGAGTAAGGAAGAAAAAGGGGAAGGGAGGAAGAGTTAAAGGAAGAGAGAAGAGGGGGAAGTAAGAAGAGGAGGAAGTAAGGAAGACGATGAAGGAAGAAGAGGAAGGAAGGAAAAATAGGAAGGAAGGAACAAGGGAATGAAGAAAGAAGAATAATGAAGGAAGAAGAGAAAGAAGCAAGAAGAGGGAGAAAGAAAGAAGAGGAAGGAAAAGGGGAAGGAAGAAAAGAAAAGGAAGAAATAAGAGGAAGGAAGAAAGAAGGATAAGAAAGGAAAAAGAGGAAGGAAGGAAGAACAGAAAGAAATGAAAAACGAAGACAGAAAAGAAAAAAGAGTAAGGAAGGAAAAAGGGGAAGGGAGGAAGAGTTAAAGGAAGAGGAAGGGAGGGGAGGGAAGAAAGAGAAAGTGAGAAAAAAGAAGGAAGCAAGAAAGAAGAGGAAGGAAGAGAGATGAGGGGGGAAGACAGAAGAGAAAGGAAGGAAGGAAGAAAGAAGAGGAAGGAAGGAAGGAAGAAAAGAATGAAGAAGAAGAAAGAAGATGAAGAAGGAAATAAGGAAGGAAAAAAGAAAAGGAATGAAGAAGGAAGGAAGAAGATGAAGGAAGAAGAGAAAGGAAAAAGAGGAAGGGAGGAAGTAATAGGAAGGAAGAAGGGGAGAAAGGGAAAGGAATGAAGAAAAGGAAAAAATGAGACGAAGGAACAAAGTAGACGGCGGAAGAAAGAAGAGGAAGGAAACAAAAACAGTAAGCAAGGAAGAAGAGGAAGGAAACAAAAAGAGAAAGCAAGGAAGAGCAGGAAGGAAGAAGAAAGAAGGTGCGAAAGGATGGAAGCAATAGCTGAAAGAAGAGGACAGATGGAAGGAAGAAAGGAAAGCGAGAAAGAAGGAAGGAAAGCGAGCAAGGTAAGAAGGAAGGCGAGAAAAAAAGGAAGGAATGCGAGGAAAGAAGGAAGACGACGAAGAAAGTCAACGAAAGAAGTAAGGCGAAGAAAAAACAAGGAAGGCAGACGAGAAAAGGAAAAAGATGAGCAAAGTAGGGAGAAACAAAGAACGAAGGAAGCTGAAGAAAAAAGAAAAGAAAAAAAGACAGAAAAGGAAACGCGGGAAATAGAGGAACACAAAAATAAAATGAAAGAGATTCGTCGAAAGTCTACTTTTCAAAATCGCCGTTTTCGAATTTCCTTTTCCATCATAAAACAAACCGAAACTGGGTAGAATAAATCAACAATAAAACAAAATGTCACAAATATCTTTCAATACATACGATTACCAACCATTTCGCCTTCCGTGCGTCGTCAGCCCGAAACGTTCCAAAAAATCCACCTTTTCCCTAGTGGGGAGGGATTCCGACGGCGGCCCGGACTTGATCCAAACGTCCAAGACCGGCTCGTCCTCCGGATCCGAACTGCTGGTCGAGCTGCTGACGTCGGACGATTCGTCGGAGAATCCGAGCACCCTGACGCCGAAATTGTGCGAAACGCCGGCTTTCTTCTTCGGCTGCTTGGACTTGCATTTGGGCGTCGTCTTCCGTTGCCTGCGCAACTTCCTCCTCATGGTGGCCATTTCGATTTTGCTGAGTCTGGCGCGTCTGGCGGCTCCGTTGCTGAATATACTCGGTACGTTTAATACTGTGAAGTTGTCCGGTTTGGTTCGCTGTTTCGTTTCCGGTTTGGGTTTAGCTTTGGTCGAGTGATTGGCGCCATTGAGCGTTTTAAAATTATTGGTATGTTGGACGCCTGTTTCGGTGTTCACTTTGTCACTAGCTGTTGACATTACGGGGTCACTAGTTGTTGTAAGTTTAAATGAATCGGCGGAATGTGAGAAACAGTCTGTTATTGTCTGACTAGTTACGTGAGGTGCTTTGATGTAGTTATTATTAATGGTAGGAACAACGGTAGTTGGTAATTTATGGCAATCTTTCGCGACACTCGCGATATCTATCGGGGGGTAATTGGGGGAGGGTAGCGGCAGTTGAGAGCTTGATTTTTCCGCGACGTTATTTGGTGTGTGGGCGTACTTGATGTGTGAACCGACATCACCATAATTAACATAATTTTTACTTTCGCCGTTTTTTCGTTCTTTTTCCTTGCTATCGCCATCCTTCGTATTTAATCCTAGTATGTTAACGAGCGTTATATCTTCATTTCTTTCGCTTTGGTTCGCCTTCTGGCTTTCAGGTATACCAAGCGTATCCAAAAATGTTTTATCCTCGCTGCTTTTAAACCTAATATCCTCGTCTTTCTTAACTCTATTTTCCTCATCAACCGTACCATCTCCGTTCTTAACCTTATTATCACATTTGAAGTTTTGATTGGCTCTCAATCCTTCGGAATTAGTCTCCAAGGCGTTTGTTTCGTCCCCCGCTTCGGTCACTGCCTTCGCATTCGTGGTATTTACAATAGAATCGATATCGTAAGAAGAAATTTTGGTCGGCTTGTGGTTAATTTGGGTTTGAATTCTTTCCTTGTAAGGTGCATTTGGTGGCTGAGAAACGTTGCTTTCTGCTATGGTAGGATTCCTGGCTGAAACAAAGACGACCGTAAAATAGCGCGAGATTTACTGGGTGGTAAAATAAAAACGTATTTACATAGCTTATGCTCTTAGTGGATTAAAATATGAAAGCTCCTCATCAATCATCAACGGAGTTTTCAAACTATATTCCGTTGATCATGTTCCACTCGCAATTTTTGGAGTAAAAGTGGTAGAAATTTCGATTTTTAAGAGTAGAAATTTAACAAAAAAAATTGAGTGTAAAGCGAAATTTTGATAGATTTCTGGATTCGTTGTGGGTTGCCTAAAGTTTAGGCCAGCACTTAGGCCACCCTTTCCGAGCCCATTGTGCTATCCCCGTGATTGAGGTGTCCTTGGTCATTCATTCAGACACCCAACCTTGTAATTTTGATAAATAGTACGAAATCTATCCAAAAAAAAGTTCGAATTATCAATTTTAACATGGATAAAAATTTATAAACCATAACCGTGTTTTAATTTGGAAATTTCGAGCCACATGTCGAATTTACAATCGAAATTTTGGGGCAAAAATGGTAGAAATTTCCAAATTTACATTTTGAGACTGTAAACAATATCGATTTCAAACAATGTTAGAAAAAGGCATTTCAAATTTAAACGAATTGTCGTGTTCAAAACAGAAAAGTGAACTTAAAAGTCTCGGAAAGGTAAGATTCCAAATTCTTAGTTTGAATTTCGCGTTTAACGTCGAAGAAGGAAGAAGAGGAAGGAAAAAAAGACGAAAAAGGGAGAAAGAAGAGAAACGGAGAAGGGAGAGAAAGAAGAGAAATGAAAGAAGAGAAAGGAAAAAAGAAGGGGAGGAAGGAATGAAGAAGAGGAAGGAAAGAAAGGAGGAGAAGAGAAAAGCAAGAAGAAGGGGAAGGGAAGAAGAAGCAGGGGAAGGAAGAAAAAGAGGAAAGAAAAAAGAAGAGGCAGGAAAGAAGAAGAGAAAGGAAAGAAAAGGAAGGAAAGGAGAAGAAGGAAAGCAGGAGAAGAAGGAAAGCAGAAGAGGAAGGAAAGAAGGAGAGGAGGAACGAAAGAAGAAGACGAGGAAGGAAAGATTAGGAATAGGGTAAGCAGAAGAAGAAGCGGGAGGAAAGGAGAAGAAGCGGGAGGAAAGGAGAAGAAGAGAAAGGAAAGAAGAAGAGAAAATAAAGGAGAAGAAGAGAAAAAGAGGATGGAAAAGAGAAGAAGGAAAGAAGGGGATAGAAACACGAAGAAAAGAAGGAGAGGAGGAACGCAAGAAGAAGAGTAGTAGAAAGGGAAGAAGAAGAGGGAGGAATAAAGAAGAAGAGAAAGGAAAGAAGAAGAGGAAGGAAAGAAGAAAACGAAGGAAAAAATAAGAGAAAGGAAAGAAAAAAGAAGAAGGAAAACAGAAGAGAAAAGAAAGAAGGAAAGGAGGAAGGAAAAAAGAAAAAGACGATAAATGAAAGAATAAGAAAAGGGTAAGAAGAAGAAAGGAAGGAAAGGAGAAGAAGAGGAAGGAAAGGAGAAGAAGAGGAAGGAAAGGAGAAGAAGAGGATGGAAAACATAAGAAGAAGGAAAGAAGGGGAACGAAACAAGAAGAGAAGGCGAGGAGGAACGCAAGGAGAAGAAGAGTAGGAAGGGAAGAAGAAGAGGAAGGAAAGAAGAGGCAGGAAAGAGGAAGAGGAAGGAAAGAAAAGAAAGGATACGAAAGAAGAAGGAAAGCAGAAGAGAAAGGAAAGAAGGAGGAGGAAGGAAAGAAGAAGACGAGGAAGGGAAGAATAAGAAAAGAGTAAGAAGAGAAAGGAAAGAAGGAGGAGGAAGGAAAGAAGAAGACGAGGAAGGGAAGAATAAGAAAACAGTAAGAAGAAAAGGAAGGAAAAGAAAAAAAGAGGAAAGAAAGGAGAAGAAAAGAAAGGAAATGAGAAGAAGAGGATGGAAAAGATAAAAAGAAGGAAATAAGGGGAATGAAACAAGAAGAAGAGAAGGAGAGGAGGAACGCAAGGAGAAGAAAAGTACGAAGGGAAGAAGAAGAGGAAGGAAAGAAGGAGGAGGAAGGAAAGAGGAAGAGGAAGGAAAGAAAAGAAAGGATACGAAAGAAGAAGAAGGTAAGCAGAAGAGGAAGGAAAGAAGGAGGAGGAAGGAAAGAAGAAGACGAGGAAGGAAAGAATAAGAAAAGAGTAAGAAGAAGAGGAAGGAAAGGAAAAAAAGAGGAAGGAAAGGAGAAGAAGAGGAAGGAAACGAGAAGAAGAGGATGGAAAAGATAAAAAGAAGGAAAGAAGGGGAAGGAAACAAGAAGAAGAGAAGGAGAGGAGGAACGCAAGGAGAAGAAGAGTAGGAAGGGAAGAAGAAGAGGAAGGAAAGGAGAGGCAGGAAAGAGGAAGAGGAAGGAAAGAAAAGAAAGGATACGAAAGAAGAAGAAGAAGGAAAGGAAGGAAGAAGGAGGAGAAGGAAAGAAGGAGGAGGAAGAAAGAAGAGTAAGAAGAAGAGAAGGAAGAAAAAGAGGAAGAAGAGAAGAAGAGGAGGAAGGAAGAAGATGATGGAAAAGAGAAGAAGGAAAGAACAAGAGGAAAGAAACACGAAGAGGAAGGAAAGAAGAAGAGGAAGGAAAGAAAAGAAAGGAGAAGAAAAAGAAGAAAAGGAAGGAAAGAAGAACAGGAGGGAAAGAAGAAAAAAAAAGGAAGAAAGAAGGAGGGAAGAAAAAGAAAAGAAATAAAGAGAAAGGATAGAAGAAAAAGAAGAGGAAGGGAAGGAGAAAAAGAAGAGGAAAGAAGAAGGAAAGAAGAAAAAGAAGACGAAAGAAAGGTGAAACAAAAAGGAAAGAAAGAAGAAGAGGAAGAAAAGAAAAAAAGAGGAAAGAAAAAAAAGAGGAAAAGAAGAAGAGTAGAAAAGAAAGGGGAAGAAGAGGAAAACAAAGGAGAGGAAGGAAGAAAAAGAGGAAGGAAAAAAAGACACAGGAAAGAAGAAGAGGAAGGAAAGGAGAAGAAAAAGAAGAAGAAAAAAGAGGAAGGAAGAAGAGGAAAAAAATTAATTTTTCTTAAATTACACATTTCTCAAAATATTGATTTATTTTGAAATTCTAACTTTTTCGACGTTTTCTCAAAATGTTGACGATTTAGATAAAGTCCATTTTTTTTTTCAAAATTTCAACTTTTTATCAAAATAATAACTTTTTGTCAAAATAATGACCCTTTTTGAAAATCTCGACGTTTGAAAATATTTAGTTTTTCTTCTTCAGTACGTATTTCGACTTTTTTTCTCCAAATTTCAATAGTTTAAAATTTTTACTTTTTATGATTTTACCAAAAGTTTTAAAATTTAATTTTTTTTAAATTACACATTTCTCAAAATATTGATTTATTTCGAAATTCTAACTTTTTTCGACGTTTTCTCAAAATGTTGACGATTTAGAAAATATTCAGTTTTTTCCAAATTTCAATTTTTTGTCAAAATTATGACCTTTTTTTTCGAAAATTTGGATGTTTGAATATTTCGATGTTTGAAAATTTTTAGTTTTTTTCTTTAGTATTTCGACTTTTTTCGAAATTTCGACTCCACTTTTTACGACTTTCCTAAAGTTTCTAAAATTCTATTTTTTGTTAACTACACATTTCTCAAAATATTGATTTATTTTGAAAATTCAACTTTTTCGACGTTTTCTCAAAATTTTGACAGTTTTGAAAATATTCAATTTTGTACAAAATCTTAACTTTTTGTCAAAATTAGGACCCTTTTTCGAAAATTTGTACGTTTGAATATTTCGATCTTTGAAAATGTTTAGTTTTTCTTCTTTAGTATTTCAACTTTTTTTCCAAATTTCGACATTTTATATTTCGAAAATCCAGCTTTTTCGACGTTTTCTCAAAATTTTGCAGATTTAGAAAATGTCCAATTTCTTTCCAAAATTTCAACTTTTTGTCAAAATTGGAGACTTTATTTGAAAATTTCGAAGATTGAAAATCTCGAAATTTTGAAAATTTCGGTGTTTGAAAATGTTTAGTTATTTTTAAATATTTCGACTTTTTTTCGAAATTTCGACACTAAAATTTCCACTCTTTTACAACTTTATTAAAATTTCGACAATTCTATTTTCCCCTAAATTACATATTTCTCAAAATATTGACTTATTTTGAAAATCTACCTTTTTCGACGTTTTCCCAAAATTTTAACAATTTCGAAAATGACCAATTTTGTTCAAAATTTCAATTTTTTATCTAAATTATGAACTTTTTTTAAAATTACGAAGGTTCAATTTTTAATGAAAATTTCGACTTTTTTTCTTACAATTTCGTTTTTTTTTTAAAAAGATTTTGATTTATTTCAGATATTTTCTGAAATGTTATCAAAATTATGATTTTTTTTTTACAAATTGAAAAGAATTCAATTTCTTATCACAATTTACACTTGTTTTCTTAAAATTTTGACTTTTTAAAAGATTTCGATTTTTTTTGAAATCAATTTCTGAAAAATTTGACCTTTTTTTGAAAATAGTAAA
The DNA here is from genome assembly GCA_028583605.1 of Dastarcus helophoroides. Classification (NCBI taxonomy): domain Eukaryota; kingdom Metazoa; phylum Arthropoda; class Insecta; order Coleoptera; family Bothrideridae; genus Dastarcus; species Dastarcus helophoroides. The sequence continues at coordinate 15,396,474 of CM053337.1, read as the reverse complement.
TCATGACTATGCTTTTAAAATGAATTTGGTAAAAGTAGCTATGAAACTAACTAATTAGGTAAACATAACACTGAATGAACGATGAAAAAATAAAACATGAGATTATCATGCATTATGACACAAAGCGTAACGACTATTTTGTTAATTCGTTACAGTCGGATTATTTAATGAAAAAATAGTCATTGCGCTTTGTATATTAAAATAAAATAAACTTTAAGCATATTAAAGTGGGCATTAAATTGTGAAATAAGCTACAACAAAAAGCAAACAAATTTAAAACACTTTTAAACTAAAATTATTTTAAAAAAATACTAAATTTTCAAAGGGTTCGTTCCCATTTTTAAATTTTTTGTTGCATAAGACATATTTGTTCGTAAAGCATTTGACAAAACATTAACAACGCTTTCAAGCAAACAATAAACAAGATGATGATGTTGTCAACTAAAAAAAGCATGCACAACAAAATAACCCAGCTAACAAAAACCACGATTATTACCGAAAAATAAGTAATCTTGGGGACTTTGACAAATGACAAGCATGGTAGAGGGTCAAGCAGTGTCTCCTTCCTCACGGTTCCCCTCACCTGCGCTTGCACTTGCAGCCTTGGGCTCCTCGCCATTTTTCTCGGCGGCCTGAGGGGGCGCTACCGGAGTTTTAGGCGGTGCGGGCGAAGCGGAGGTCGCCTTTGGTTTCGGCGAAGATCTCGGCGGCGGTTGACTAGATGGCGGCACTACGGGCGATGTGCTGTTGATGAGAGGTCCGGATGGTTGTATGACGGGCGATTGCCTTTGCGGCTGATTGGTTAGATTCAAAGAGTAATTCGCTGATGAATTGTGGGCGTTGGCGTGGGGGGAGTGCCGCTGGAGGGACGGACTGGTTCTTGGCACTGGGTAGCTTTGGGGGATGGAGTTCGGAGGTAGGAAAGCGGTGCCTAATGGGGAATGTCGCGTCGTCGACGGGAGGCCTAAAGGGGATGGTGGGAGCATGGTGCCTGGGTGGATCATTGGTAGCATCATGGACTTGTTGGGAGTTTAGGTGGGTTGGGGGGATGTGGGGGGAAATTCTGGATTGGGCTTTTTCGCGCTCGCGTAGCGCTCTTTCTTTTTCTCTTTGTTCTCTTTCTCTCTGTTGTTGCAGCAGTTCGCGCTGCTCTAAAAGTTCTCGTTCTATTTGGTCATCTTTCCTTGCAGCCAACATTCTATGTTCCTCTTCCAATTTTAACCTGAAACCGTCATCAGGTGACCATGACACTCTTAAGAAAATGGAGTAAAATATAAATATTTCCCAATTTGTTAATAATATTATCTTATTCAATTTTACTAAAATATATTGCAGGTGAGCAGAATTTACTTTTTTTTTGGTAGGAATCGTCTAGTTCTTGATTATCTTCAAAAATTGATATACAAATCTCGTCTCCTAAAGATTTCAGGGGAAGAAGGTTTGTTCGTTTTTATAGCTTTACTCAGCCCACATGCTCGAAAAAATTTGTCTAACTTTTTATAAAGTGTAAGAACAGTGTAATAAACTACTACAAACTGTCTAATTACAAATTAATGAAAGAAATCATACCTTTCGTGCATATAAAGCGGCATAGCGGAAGTATGAAGCATTGAATATGGTAAATAAGCTGGTCCGAATTGGCTGGCCAAGGGGGCCTAAGTAAACCCAGTCTTTCGTAGTACAACTGTTCATCTATAAGTGGTAATGGTGGGTAAGGATACGCCGGATATCCTGGAACATCCAGCCCAACTGGTACTGGAGGAACTCTGCAACCAGAAACACGCTATTATACAACCATATTCAAAATAGAATTCGTCAGACGATGAGATAGTTAGGGAATTTCTAAAAGACCAATTTTTTTTTAAATTGCGACTATTCTCAATATTCTGTTTTTCAAAATTAGCACGTATCCAAAAAATTAGACCTTTTAAACAATTTCGTTGTATTAAAATCTCGACGTTTTTTCAAAATGTTGCCATTTCAAAGTTATATTTTTTTTAAATTAATTTTAAAAATTCCAATTTTTCTTTTGAAAATCTTAATTTTTTCAAATCGCATCAATTTTTCAAAAATTCGCCTCCTTTGTTCGATTTTATTTTTAAATTACTTTTCTTAAAATCTTCACTTTTTTTCGAACATTCTTTTTTTAAAAAAAATGACATTTTCAAAATTTAGCCTTTTTTAAAAGTTTTCACTATTTTTCAATATTTCTATTTTTTTTAAATTACGTTTAAAAATTTAGATTTTTCTTTTCAAATGTGAAGCTTTCTTTTGAAAATTTTTGACGTTTTCGATTATTTTTCAAATTTTCAGACTCTTAAAAATTTGGACTTTCGAAATCTTGCCATTTCAAAGTTACATATTTTTTGATTAAAATTTCGATTTTTCTTTTGACGATTTCGATTTTTCAAAATTACACTTTTTCAAAATGTCGACTTTTTTATTCCACTTTTTTAAAAATAAAAGATTTTTTTTTAATCTTGACTTTTGCAATTTTCTTTTTTTATAAAAAATTCAACATTTTCCATATTTCTTTTTTAAAATGTTGATTTCAATTCAAACTTTTGAATGTCTCGAGTATTTTTCAATATTTCTACCTTTTTCAAAACTGGTATTTTTATAAAACTTTGACTATTTTTAAGAATTCGACTTTTTTTTGGAAATTTCGATTTTTTGTTGGAAATTTCGACTATCTTTTGAAAATTTAGACTTTTCAAATTTCGATTTATTTTAATTTGACTTTGTTATTTAAACAATTTATCAAATTGACATTTATTCGTTCATTAAACGGCACCATCCTACCTTTCTTCCGGTCTATAAGGTTGAAATCCGCTTCTACTTAAATCAGACAAAGCTGGACCTGGATACCTCTCAGCAGGATTAGTAAGTGGCAATCTAGGCTCTGGCGGCCTCGCCGCAGACGATCCTCCAACACCATAAACGCTCACTTCAGGTGTTATTTTAGTCTTATCGATGACAACGGAGTTACCTATAACAATTACGTCAACTTACGTCAACACCTTAGGAACTAGTATTGTACAAAACAAAAACTGTTGGGTGGGGGTGGGGGGTTCAAATAGAAAATAAGGGAACGTAAGAATAGAAAGCAAGAAAAAGAAAGAAAGAGGGGGAGGGAAGAAGAGTAATGAAGAAAGAAGAGCAAGGAAGGAAGAAGAGGAAGGAAGGAAGGAAGGAAGAAGAAGGAAGAGGAGGAAGGAAGAGGAAGAAGAAAGGAAAGAACAAAAGGAAAGAAGAGGAGAAAGAAAGGAAGGAAGGAACAAGAGAAAGGAAGAGGAGGAAGGAACAAGAGAAAGGAAGAGGAAGAAGAAAGGAAGGGAGGAAAGAACAAGAGGAAGGAAGAGGAGGAATAAAGGAAGGGGAGGAAGAAAGGAAGAGAAGGAAAGAAGAGAAGGAAGGAATAAGGAAGAAGAAGAAAGAAGGAAAAGAGAGGAAATACGAAGAAGGAAGATCAAAAAGGAAGGAAAAAGGGGAAGGAAGGGAGATGGAAAAGGAAGGAATGAAGACCAGAAAGGAAGAAAGAGGAGGAAGAAGAGGAAGAAAGAAAAAAGAGGAAGGAAGAAAGAAGAGGAAGGAAGAAAGAAGAGGAACGGAAGAAAAGGAAATAGGGAAGAAGGAGGAAGTAAGAAGAAGGAAGATGAGTAAGGAAGAAAAAAGGGGAAGGAAGGAATGAAGAGCAGAAAGGAAGGAAAAGGAGAAATGAAGGAAGAGGAGGAAAAGAGGAATGAAGGAAGAAAGAATGTAAGAGGAAGGAAGAAAGAAGAGGAAGGAAAAAAGAAGAGGAAGGAAGAAGAAAAAGAAGAAAGAAGGAGGAAGTGCGAAGAAGGAAGATGAGTAAGAAAGGAAAAAGGGGAAGGAAGGAATGAAGAACAGAAAGGAAGTAAGAGGAGAAAGGAAGAGGAGGAAGAGGAGGGATGAAGGAAGAAGAGGAAGAAAGAAAGAAAAGGAAGGAAGAAAGAAGAGGAAGGAAAAAAAGAAGGAAGAAGAAAAAAGAAGAAAGAAGGAGGAAGTACAAAGAAGGAAGATGAGTAAGGAAGGAAATAGAGAAAAGAAGGAAGGGAGATGGAGAAGGAAGGAATGAAGAACAGAAAGGAAGGAAGACGAGAAAGGAAGGAAGAGGAGGAAGAAGAGGAATGAAGGAAGAAGAGGAAGATAGAAAGAAGAGAAAGGAAGAAAGAAGAGGAAGGAAGAAGAGAAAAGAGGGAAGAAGGAGGAAGTAAAAAGGAAAATGAGTAAGGAAGGAAAAAGGAGAAGAAAGGAAGGGAGATGGAGAAGGAAGGAATGAAGAACAGAAAGAAAGGAAAAGGAGAAAGGAAGGAAGGGGAGAAAGAAAGAAGAGGAATGAAGGCAGAAGGGGAAGAAAGAAAGAAGAGGAAGGAAGAAAGAAGAGGAAGATAAAAAAGAAGAGGAAGGAAGATGAGAAAGAAGGGAGAAGGAGGAAGTAAGAAGAAGGAAAGTAGAGGAGTAAGGAAGGAAGAAGAGGAAGGAAAAGAGATGGAGAAGGAATGAAGATCAGAAAGGAAGAGGAGCAAGGAAGCAGAAAAATTAAGGAAGAAAAGGAAGAAAGAAAGAAGAGGAAGTAAGAAAGAAGAGGAAGTAAGAAAGAAGAGAAAGGAAAAAAGAAGAGAAAGAAAGAAGAAGGAAGATGAGTAAGAAAGGAAAAAGGGGAAGGAAGGGAGATGGAGAAGGAAGGAATGAAGAACAAAAAGAAAGGAAGAGGAGAAAGGAAGGAAGAGGAGGAAGGAAGAAGTGGAAAGAAGGGAGAAGGAAGGTGAAGGAGTGAGTAAAGAAGAAGATGAAGGAAAATAGATGGAGAAGGAATGAAAATCAGGAAGGGAGAGGAGGAAGGAAAAAGAGAAATTAAGGAATAATAGGCAGAAAGGAAGAAGAGGAAGTAAGAAAACAAAAGGAAGAAATAAAATAAAGGAAGAAGAGGAAGAAAGAAAGAAGAGGAAGGAAGAAAGAAGAGTAAGGAAAAAAGAAGAGGAAGGAAGAAGAGGATAGAAGGAAGGAGAAAATAAGAAGAAGGAAGATGAGTAAGGAAGGAAAAAGGGGAAAGAAGGAAAAAGGGGAAGGAAGGAAAAAGGGGAAAGAAGGAAAAAGGGGAAGGAAGGAAAAAGGGGAAGGAAGGAAAAAGGAGAAAGAAGGAAGGGAGATGGAGAAGGAAGGAATGAAGAACAGAAAGAAAGGAAGAGGAGGAAGAAAGAGGAAAGAAGGGAGAAGAAGGAAGTAAGAAGAAGGAAGGTAGAGGAGTGAGGAGGGATGAAGAGGAAGGAAAAGAGATGGAGAAGGAATGAAGTTCAGAAAAGAAGAAAAAGGAGGAAGGGACAGAAGAAAGGAAGAAGAGGAAGGAAGAAAGCAGAAGAAAGAGGAGCAAAGAAGGAACAATGAAGAGGAAGGAAAAAAGAAGAGGAAAGAAGGAAGAAGGAGGAAGTAAGAAGAAGAAAGATGAATAAGGAAGGAAAAAGGAGAAGGAAGGGAGATGGTGAAGGAAGGAATGAAGAACAGAAAGAAGGGAAGAGGAGAAAAGAAGAAGAGGAAGAAGGAAGAGGAAGAAAAAAAGAAGACGAAGAAAAAAAAGAAGAGGAAGGAAGAATAAGAAAGATGGGAGAAGGAGGAAGTAAGAAGAGGGAAAGTAGAGTAAGGAAGGAAGAAGAGGAAGGAAAGGAGATGGAGAAGGAAGGAATGAAGATCAGAAAGGAAGGAAGAGGAGAAAGGAAGAGGAAGTTGGAAGAAGAGGAATTAAGGAAGAAGAGGAAAAAAGGAAAAAAAGGAAGAAAGAAAAGAAAGAAAGAGGAGGAAGAAAGGACAAGGATGAAGGAAAAGGAGGAAGGAAAAAATAAGAAGAACGAAGAAGAGGAAGAGAGGAAGAGTAATGAGGAAGGAAAAGAAAACAAGGTAGAGGAATAAGGAAGAAAGAAGAGGAAAAAAGGAAGAGCGAGAAGGGAAAAAGAACAGGAAGGAAGATAGATAGAAAGGAAAAAAGAAAGGAACAGAAATAAAAGAAGAGGAGGAAGGAAGAAAGAAGAGGAAGAAAGGAAAAAGAGAAAGGTAGAAGAGGAGGAAGAGGGAAGGAGGAAAGAAGAGAAGAAATGAGAGCAAGGAAGAATAGGAAAGAAGAAAGAAGGGGGAAGTAAGAAGAAGGAAAGTAGAGGAGTAAGGAAGGAAGAAGAGGAAGGAAAAAGCGGAAAGAGGAGATGAGGAAGGAAGGAAAAAAGAACAGAAAAGAAGGACGAGGAGGAAGGAAGAAGAGGGAATGAAAAAAGAAGAGAAGTAAAGGAAGAAGAGGAAGGAAGGAAGAAGAGGAAGAAGGAGGGAAGAAGACGAAGGCAGGAAGAAAGTAGAGGAAGGAAGAAGAAGAAGGGGGAAGAGGAATGAAGAGAAAGCAAGGTAAAGGAGTAAGGAAGGAAGAAGAGGAAGGAAGGAAGAAGAGGAAGGAAGGAAGGGAGAGAAGGAAGCGAAAAAGAAGAGGAAGAAAGAAAGAAAGGAAAAAAGGAAAAAGAAAACGAAGGGAGGAAGGAAGAAGAGAAATAAAAGAAGAGGAAGGAAAAAAGATGAAGAAAGAAGAGAGGAAGAAAGAAGAGGAAGGGGGGAAGAAAAAGAAGGGAAAAAGGAGAGGGAGGCAGGAAGAACAGGACGGAAGGAGAAGTAGGTAAGGAAAAGGAGGAAGGAAGAAGAGAAGAGAGAGAAAGGAAGAAGAGCAAAGAAGGAAGGAGAGGCAGGGAAGGGAGAAGAAGGAAGAAGAAAAAAGAGGCAGGAAAGGAAGAAGAAAAAGGAAGGAAGAGGAAAAAGGAGGCAGCAAGAAAGTAAAGGGTGAAATTCGAAGAAAGAAAAAGAAAAATGAAAGAAGAAGAGAAATAAAGGAAGGAAGAAAGAAGAGAAAAAAGGAAGGAAGAAAGAAGAGGAAGGAAGGAAGAAGAGGAAGCTAGGAAAAGAAAAAGGCAGGAAGAAGAAAGAAGGAAGAAGAGTAAGGAGGGAAGAAAGAAAAAAGAAAAAGGAAAGGAGAAGAGGAAGAAAGGAAAGAAGGAAGAAGAGAAATAAAGGAAGGAAGAAAAAAGAGAAAGAAAGGAGAGAAAAAAGTAAAGAAGAAAGAAGAGGAAGAAGGAAGAAGAGGAAGGTAGGAAAAAGAAAAAAGGCAGGAAGAGGAAAGAAGGAAGAAGAGGAAGAAAGGAAGAAGGAAAAGAAGAAGAACTAAGAGAAAGGAAAAAGAGGAAGGAAGGATGAAAGAGAGGTAGCGAGAGGAGGGAAAGAAAGACAAAGAAGAATAAACGACAAACAAAAAGAAGGAAGGAAAGGAAAAAAAAAGAATAGAAGGACGAACACAAAGGAAGAAAGCAAGGAAGGGAGCAAGGGAGGAAGTAAGAAAGAAGCAAAGAAGGAAACAACAAAGGATAGCAAGGAAGGAAGCAAGAAGGAAGGAAATCCGACGGAAAGAAAAGCGAAAGAAGAAAGAACGAAAGAGAGGGCGAGAGGTAATACCTGAATCTCTTCGCAAAGACTCCGTGGTGGCAGATTGGCTCGTGGAGGAATGGTCACTGGACCCAGGTACGGATTGTTGAGCTAAGTTTCTAAGTGCCGCGGCGAAGGAGTGAGAGTTTTGAGTTTGGGCACCGGGGCCCGGTCCCGGTACCGCGTGCGCCGTCGTAACTCTCGGTTTGCTGCTTCCATTAGTGGACGTATTCAATTTTGGACTATTCGGAACAGCTGAAAAGAAAACCTCGATTTAAGACTAAACGCGTCTTTAAAGATAATCTTGAAATAGTCCAACTGCTCTTGGTGAGCATTTTCCCAATGTCTCATTAAAATCAAATTTCTCAAGCTCAAACCAATTACTTGATTGGTGGTGTGAGTTGTGCTTAGAGAAATGGCTTTCGCAAACAAAATTTTCAATTCGGAATTGTTGTATTACACGCGAATGCTTCTAATGCAACCCAACAAGATCTAACTCATCTCTCCTAATCAGACTATTAATCCTTCGTAAAAATTGAACCACCGTATAGTCAGCAGCTAACCCCGGTTGACTTTCTTTGGTTAGTTCAAAAAACCCTTTCGAGTTCACGTTATTCGGCAATTTAAAAGCTGCAACCTCCAGTAATGAAATTATTAGAAGATTTAGTCAATAAAAGCATGAAGTAATTTCCTCTTTTGTAGTTTTAAATTATCAACGAGTAATAAATACAATATGCACCGAATGGATTTCCAACAGGAAACATTATTTTGTTATTGCAGATAACACACAAGTTGTAAATCATGTGCAAATTTTCCTCAAACAAGGATCATAGTTTATCGATTCCAAATCATTAGTATCTATTTTTACCGTAATGCATCCAAACATAGCTCATTACCAATACACATTTCCAAAAATCCTCAAATCATTATTACATTGCATTAGTTATAATTTTTTTTAAAGTACAAATCGATCTTGGTGCGTAGTAATAATTAAGAAGGCAAATTGGAAGATTTGTGCCATCGAGCGATAACCGTTGGCCCCAAGCGGGGGATAGAATCAAAGATCACGCGACCCGATTGATCTTTAGTGAACTTGTGAAAACAAACACATCAATCGGTTGACCTTGACACGCGACCCGAAAAGATCGCGACCTTTGACATCGCGCGACCCCGCAAGTTCGGGACCTTTAAATTAGAACGGCTCCGATGCAACTGCCGGGATGAAAACAGAAAGGTGTCGACAGCACGATCGAGTTTTGGAATTCGATATAAATACACATCTTTTTGAAAATTTCAACTTTTTAAAAAATGTTGCCTTTTACCGAAAACTTCGACTTTTCCTTCGAAATTTTGCATTTTCCTGAAAATTTCCAGTTTTCTGAAATTTCGAATCTTTGAAAATATCGCGTTTTTGTGTAACTTTTTTGGAAGACTTCGATTATTTTTTTTTGGAAATGTCGACTCTCAATCTTTTAACTCTTTCACGAAGTTTTTACTTTCTATGAAAAATGCGAGTTTTTTTTTTGAAAATTTCTTTTTCTCGAAATTTCGACATTTTTTTAAATAACTTTTCAAATGTTTTCTGAAATTTTGATTTCCTGTTCTGTTTTTAATTTCGATTTTTTTGCAAATTCGACTGTTTTTGAAAATTTCGATTTTTCTCAAAACCGACTTTTCGTAAAAATTTCGACATTTAAATTTCCAATTTCTTCTCATAGTTTCCACTTTTTTCAAAACTTTGATTTTCTATGAAGGTTGAGACTATTTTTTTTTGAAGAATTCAGCTTTTTGAAAGTAATGCAAATTTTTTGAAATGTCGACTATTTTGAAAATTTCAACTATTTTGATAATGTCGACTCTTTTTCGATAACGTCGACTCTCAATATTCTGACCTTTTCTCAAAGTTCTTACTGTCCCTGAAAAATGCGAGTTTTTGAAAATTTCGACGTTTTCTCTCTTATAAATTTTGAATTTTTCAAATTTTAATGAAGAATTTGGGCTTTTTGTACAAAAAATTCCTACATTTTTAAATATTTCGAATCGTTTTTTGAAATTAAGACTTCTTTGAAACTTTCCATTTTTCTCAAACTTTTGACTTTCTGAAAATGTCGACTTTTTTTTGAAATGTCGATTCTCGATATACTTTTTCTCTAAGATTTTACTTTTTCGTAACAGGCAATAATGCCTAAAATCTAAAGTAAAGATTTTACTTTTTATTTTTGAAAATAACTTTTTCAAAATTTCATCTTTTTTTAGAAATCTCGACTTTTCGGTAAATTTGACCTCAGTTTTTAAAAATTATGACTTTAAAACGTTGCCTTCTCGTGAAAATTTTGATTTTTATGAACAATTCGACTTTTCGACGCATTTTTGTAAAATGGCAACTTCTTTGCAAGATTTTGGGTTTTTTGAAAATGTCGATTCTTTTTTGATAACGTCGACTCTTTTTTGATAACGTCGACTGTTTTTTTGATGATGTCGACTCCCAATATTTTGACTTTATTTCAAAGTTTTTACTTCCGTGAAAAAATGCGAGTTTTTTTCAAAATTTCAACTTTTTCTCGAAAGTTTTGACGTTTTTATAAATCTTGAATTTTTGAAGTTTCTATGAAAAGTTTTGGTTTAAAAATAAATTAAACATTTTTAAAGACTCCGACTTTTTCTTGAAAATTTCGATTTTTCTCAAAACTTTGGACTTCTACCGAAAATTTTGACTTTTTTAGAAAACAAATATCATTTTTGATATTCTTTTTCTTTAAGATTTAACCTTTTTTTTAAATGTGGACTTTTTCAAATTTTCAGTCTTTTTCTTGAAATCTCGACTTTTCTGTAAATTTGGCCTCGCTTTTTGAAAATTATGACTTTTCTTTAAAACGTTGCCTTTTCCTGAAAATTTTGACTTTATGAGCAACTTTTTTTTTAAGATTTTGACTCTTGAAAATACTATAATGCACAGACCAATAGGTTTGAACATTTATTAGATTCGAAGTTTGGAAACCAAATACCGGTTTCGATCTTGTTAGATCTCGTCAGTTTGGTATATCCAACTCGAATGCTAATAAATGTACAAGTAACAAGTAAGTACTAAAACATTCACAAGCGTCAAGCGAATGACTCTTAGTACTTCCACCTATTAGGTCCATAGAGAAACTATGGCCATCGCCAACAATGTCGTATGCAAGAAGAAAATGTCTACCTTATTTTTGATAAAGCCGACTCCTTTTTGATAACGTCGACTCTTTTTCGATAATGTCGACTCTCAATATTTTGACTATTTTTCAAACTTTTTACTTCCTTAAAATATGCGATTTTTTTTCAAAATTTCCACTTTTTCTCGAAATTTTGACATTTTTATAAATTTTGAATTTTTTGAGTTTCTATGAAAATTTTTGGTTCAGAAAAAAAGTGGTTATTTTCAAGTGGTGAATTTTCTTAAAATTCCAAGTTTTTCTAAAATTTATTTTTTAAATTTCGATTTTTTGAGATATCTACTTCAGAGAAACCTTAAGGAATAAAGAAGAAGAAAAAGAAGAACAGGAAGAAGAAGAGGAGGAAAGAGGAAGAAGAAGAGGAAGAAGAAGAGGAAGAGGAGGAAGAAGAGGAGGAGGAAGAAGAGAAGGAAGAAGAAGAAGAGGTAAAAGAGGTAGAAGAGGAAGAAGAAAAGAAAGAAGAAGTAGAGAGAAAGAATTAAGGAGGGAAAAGAGAAGGAAGAAGAAGAGAAGGCAGAAGAAGAGACAGAAGAAAAGGAAGAAGAAGGAGAAGAAGGAAGAAGAGAAAAAGAAGAGGAAGAAGAAGGAGAAGAGGAAGCAGGAGAAGAGGAAGAGGGAAAAGAGGAAGAAGAGGAGAAGAGAAGAGAAGAAAAAGAAGAGGAAGGAGGAGGAAGAAAAAGATGGAGAAGGAAGAAAGAAAGAAGAAGAGGAGGAGGGGAAGAAGAAGTGGAGGAAGATGAAGAAGTAAAGCGAAACAAGAAGAAGAGGAAGAAGAGAAAGAAGAAGAGGAGGAGAAGATGAGGAAAGAGGAAAGAAGAATGAAAAAACAAGGAGAAGGGGAAGAAGAAGAAGAGGAGAGAGAAAGAGGAGAGGAAGAAGAGGAAGAAGAAGAGAAAAGAAGAGGACAAGAAGAAGGGGAGGAAGAGAAGAGGAGGAAGAAGAAGAGGAAGTAAGAGAAAGAAGGAAAAGAAGAAGAGAAAGACGAAGAGGCAGAAGAAGAAAGAAGAGAGAAGAGAGGAAGAGAAGAGAGAAGAGAGAAGAAGAAGAGGAAGAAAAGAAGAGGAAGAAGAAAGAGGAAGAGAGAGAGAGAAGAAGAGGAAGAAGAGAAGGAAGAAGGAAGAAAGAAGAAGAGGAGAAGAGGAAGAAGAAGAAGAAGGAAGAAGAAGAGAGAAAGAAGAGAAGAGGAAGAAGAAGAGAAGAAAAAGGAGAGAAGAAGAAGAAGAGAGAGAAGAAGAGAGAAGAAGAAGAGAAGAGAAGAAGAGAAGAAGGAGAAGAGGAGAAGAGAAGAGGAGAAGAAGAAGAGAAAAAGAAGAGGAAGGAAGTAGAAGAGGAAGAAGAGAGAGAAGAGGAAAGAAGAAGAGAAGAGGAAGAAGAAGGAGAGGAAGAAGAGAAGAGAAGAAGAGGAGAAAGAAAGGAGAAGAAGAAGGAAGAGAAAGAAGGAGAGAAGGAAGAAGAGAAAAGAAAGAGGAAGAAGGAGAAGAGGAAAAAGAAGAGAAGAGGAAGAAAAAGAAGAGGAAGAAGAAGGGGAGGAAGAAGAAGGGGAGGAAGAAGAAGAGGAAGAAGAAGAGGAGGAAGAAGAAGAGGAAGAAGGAAAGAAGGAAAAGAAGAAGAGAAATACGAAGAGGCAGAAGAAGAAGTAGAGGAAAAAGAAGAAGAGGAAGAAGTTAGAAGAGAAAGAAGAAGAGGAGGAAGAGGAAGAAGAAGAAAAACAAGGAGAAGGGAAAGAAGAAGAGGAAGAAGAAGAAGAAGAGGAAGAAAAAGAAGAGGAAGAACAGGGGGAGGAAGAAGAAGAGGCGGAAGAAGAGGAGGAAGAAGAAGAGAAAGAAGGAAAAGAAGAAGAGGAAGAAGAAGAGAAAAAAGGAGGAAGAAGAGGAGGAAAAGGAAGAAGAAGAAGAGAAAGAAGAAAAGGAAGAAGAAGAGGAAGAAAAAGAAGAGGAAGAAGAAGATCAAGAAGAGGAAGAAGAAGGGGAGGAAGAAGAAGAAGAGCAAGAAGAGGAAGAAGAAGGGGAGGAAGGGGAAGAAGAAGAGGAGGAAAGAGGAAGAAGAGAAAGAGGAGGAAGAAGAAGAGAAGGAAGAAGAGAAGGAAGAAGAAGAAGAGAAAGAAGAAAATGAGGAATAAGAGAAGGAAGAAGAGAAGGAAGAAGAGAAAGAAGAAGGAAGAAGAAGGAGAAGAGGAAGAAGAAGAAGAGGAGGAAGAAAAAGAAGAAGAAGAGGAGGAGGAAGAAGAGGAGGAAGAAGAAGAGAAGGAAGAAGAGGAGGAAGAGAAAGAAGAGAAAGAAGAAGAGAAGGAAGAAGAAGAAAAGCAAGAAGAAAGAGAAGAGGAAGAAGAAGAAGAGGAGGAAGAAGAAGAGAAAGAAGAAGAGGAAGAAGAAGAAGAGGAAGAAGGAGAAGAGGAAGAAGAAGAGAACGAAGAGGAAGAAAAAGAAGAGGAAGAAGAGGAAGAAAAAGGGGAGGAAGAAGAAGAGGAGGAAGAAGAAGAGGAGGAAGAGGAAGAAGAGGAGGAAGAAGAAGAGGAGGAAGAAGAAGAGGAGGAAGACGAAGAAGAGAAGGAAGAGAAAGAAGAAGAGGAAGGGGAGGAAGAAGAAGAAGAGGAGGAAGAAGGGGAGGAAGAAGAAAAGGAGGAAGAAGAAGAGGAGGAAGAAGGGAAGGAAGAAGAAGAAGGAAGAAGAAGAAAAAGCAGCAAAAGAAGAAAGAAATCTTGAAATATTGACTTTTTCTAAAAATTATTTTGATTTTCGGCTTTTTTTGACTTTAAATTTTTTGCATTTTTCGACTTGCTTTATTTTTGAAAATTTCGATGGTTTTTTAAAATTGCCAACTTTGTTAGAAAGTAAACTTTTTGAAAATTTTTGAACCCCTTTGAATATTATGACTATTTTTTGAAATTTTCGACCTTTTTTCTAATATTTCGACTTTTTTAGATTTGGAATTTTTCTCAAGATCTCCACTCTAAAAAATTTGGAATTTATTTGAAAATATCGACTTTTTTAACATTTTCGCAAATTTTGAAATTTTCGAGTTTTTCTGAAAAGTTCGGTTTAATTTTTCAAAATGTGGACATTTTTTGAGAATTAATTTTTTGATTATTTTTGATCCCTTTGAATATTTTTCGAAATTTTCGACCTTTTTTTTTAATATTTCGAATTTTTTAGATTTGAAATTTTTTTGAAGATCTCGACTCTTTAAAAACTTTGGAATTTATCCGAAAAATTGGGGTTTTTTCAAAATTTCGATTTTTTCGCAAAATTTTGACATTTTTGGTAAATGTCAGCAGTTTTGATAGTGTTTCCCTCAATATTCTGATTATTTCTCAAAAGATTCTCTTTTTTAAAAAATATAGTTTTCCAAAATTTTGACATTTTTGAAATTTTCGAATTTTTATCAAAATTTTGACTTCATTTTTTAAAATTTGGACATTTTTACAGATTTCAACTTGTCTTGACATATTGACTTGTTCTAAAAATTATTTCCAAATTTCGGCTTTGTTTTTAAATCTCGATTTGTTTTCTGACAAACTTTTGACTATTTTGGAAAAATTCGACCTTTTGCAAATTTAGACTTGCTTTGAAAATTTCGCTCATTTTTCAAAATTTCGATGTTTCTTCAAAATCGCCAATTTTGTTTTTAAAAATTGTTGATACCCTTCGAATTTTTCGACTTTTTTTTTAATATTCCGACTTTTTAAATTTGAAATTCTTTTTAAGATCTAGACTCTTTAAAAACTTTGGAATTTATCTAAAAATATCGACTTTTTTTACGAAATTTTAACATTTTTGTAAATTTTCGAATTTTATGAAAATGTCGGCATTTAAAATGTCGACATTTTTAAAGATTTCGACAGTTTTTAATGTTTGGGCTTAACGAGTAAGGCCTCTTACTTTGTGTAGAATTCAAGGCCAATTAAGAAAAATGTACGAAATTAAAAAATTGGTTACCTCCTGCTGCCGTTGCCAAATAATATGGGTGCGGATGTTGCAAAGTGGACAAATAAGTGGGATATTTAAAATCCATATCAGACGCGATAAACGAAATCGAACGAACGACAAAAGCTATTCACGACACCTCATAACGCGCGAAAGAAAGGCTTTTCTGCACACCGAAACGACACAAAACAACACAATCGTAAAAAGGGGGCGCAAAACAAATACACAACGATCGTCCACCGCGGTTGATTTTCGGATTAATTACGTGCGTGTGTGCGGGGTGTAAGGTGAACAGCGCGCGAGAGTCGGTGGTGGATGTTAGGGCGTGATACCGCAAAAAGGCGTTTATTGACAAGCGCGACCCTACACTAGTCTGCGATACTTGATTTCAAGCCGCCGGTAAGGGACCGAGGGTGGTTATCCTGCCGCCGCCCCCCCCCCCTCTTTCACCCCCGGCATTCTAGCAGACGGCCACC
Source organism: Dastarcus helophoroides (assembly GCA_028583605.1). Lineage (NCBI taxonomy): Eukaryota > Metazoa > Arthropoda > Insecta > Coleoptera > Bothrideridae > Dastarcus > Dastarcus helophoroides. The sequence goes on along the minus strand of CM053337.1, from coordinate 15,381,399 downwards.
CTCACCCGAGGGGTGCGCAGACTGCCGTTCACTCCGGATAACGTGCCGGATGTGCCGAGAAACGCTCCCCTATTTGCGCCCGTATACGCGATGTGCATAATCGCTCTTTCAACGATTACACTTGTCGGATATTTCCCGAAATGAAATCAATTATGTAGTTCGATTGGGAATTTGACTAATAAAAGCATTTTCCCCCAAACACTGGAACAATTACACGAAATATGCAATTGTCTTGTTTGTTAATCGTACTATTTTTTCTCGGATTTCGAATATTCTATCTAGTAGGCGTAATTTTGGCCTAAACCAGGTAAATCTAATCGCAAGATTAACGTATAAGAAGGTATAAACAATCTTCGCTCCTAAAGTAATCACCTTCTTCTCGTTAGCAAATAAGTTGAAGCATCGCCCCCAAAATCCGCCACTCATTTTTCGATTTTTTGCGTCACTAGACAACTTTACACACTTTTGCGGAAAAAAAAATATTTCCGAGCGATTTGTACAGGGGGGCACTTGTAAATTAATCGAGTTTTTTATTTGCCGATAAAACGGTGAAAATTTGTATACCGGTTTACCGGAAATTATTTTTCGAAAAATAGCACAAAAGATCGTCTAAGGAAATTCGACAGACTTGGAGGCTGCCGATTAAAGTGAAAACTTAAAACTGAAGATGTTATGAAGCTCCTAAGCATAACTGATATCTGACATAAAAAAAAATATCCGAATCCGTAACCGAAATCGATATAAAAGTTTCGAGCAATTTTGGATCTTATTTGAAATAAGTTTGCTAATTACAGTCGACGACTATTGGGGGGAAGGGGGCAAAACTATGAGAACAACTGGTTGGTATACTACCTGACGTCAGGCACTATTGCCACGAACACTATTTCCTTTAACATTTAAACGAAACGATTTTTTTAATGTCGACATTTTTCCGTTTTTATTTTAATTTGACTTTCTACGAAGATATACAGGGTGAGTCACTAAGCGGGAATCGGTCTTTGGTAGGCGTATTGTTCAAAATATCAAAAAATGTTTCGAATAAAAGTTGTTCGAAATAAAGTTCTCCACAACCTAAAATTATTGCCAAATATGGCGGCCTTCCGGTTGCACCGGAAATTAATACAACTTTCCTATTTTAAATAGAACACCTGATGTATTTTTACAGTTTTGGATTCCTTGTTAAAAATGAATATGAAGTTATTAAGACGGCATAGGCCCTTAGTTGAACCGTTTTCGCGTAATTTAATTTTTTTGGTTAAATTTGACGATTTCGGAGCTTGACGCCATTAACGATATTTTCCAAAAACGCAATGACTCAGAGTTGTGTGGCAAGCGGTTTTGGATTCAGGAAGAAATGGAGTATTTGTTTACGTCTTTGCTGTTAGCAAGATTTCTTAAATTTCTTCACATCCGTCGACTCAATTCTTCAGTAGTTCAAACATGCATAACTTAATTTTTTCAAATGGAACCACCTATCTTGGATTATCTTATCGGATGCGAAATTAAATTACCTTTTTTTTGGTACCAGGTATTGCCACCTCCGTCCAATAATTTTTGAGAAATTTAGAATTTTGTAAAACTTTTAATTAATTTCGTATTATCGCGTTAGCCCTGGATGTCGCGGTTTTGTTTCGTCTCGTTTGTCCTGCAAATTACAGAAAATGTTTTTCGAACAAGAATCGGTTCATGTGGTTTACACTCTACATTTTAAAAAAAAAATTATTTTTTGAAAATTAGGTCAATTTTTAGAGTAAGGCAAACACAATGGCCCAAATATTAATTATGAACTAAAATAATTAAAATTCAAAAAAAAATAAACAATTGTATTAGAGTTTGTAACATGTAGGTATGCCCAACGGTTTGTCGACCAGAAATGTTCAAATTTAGTGGCATTCTTCAGGTTGTAGCTAACTGGAAGTATAGAATACGAGAAAAAGGAGCGTAGAAAACCAACGGCGCATGAAGAAAACCAAGTTTCAGTAGTGGCTGCTGCTGTCCAATATCCGCACTTAAGAACCAGAAGAATAAGTGTGACGTTACAAATAAGCCAAAAATCGGTTTCATGATTGTTGTGTCAAAAACAAGTTTCATCCGTATCACACCTAGCTAGTGCAAGAACTCAATCAAGCTGACTAACAATCGATGCAGTTGTGTGAATGGACGTTACATAATCTGCAGGAACAAAATGACCGCTTCGGACATTGTACTATTTACCGACGAATGTACAAACAATTTTTAAGAACCACTTCGTGGGAAGGAAACGATACACCAGGATACTGAAAATCATCATTGAATTTCAGTGTAAAGCATTAAAGAAAGTAAATAAACAATAAACAAATCGGTAACAGTAAGTTGCAACAAATATTAAGAAGAATACATAAACAATGGTAATAATAACATTAAATTAAATGTTCAACATAACCACCAGCTTCACGATGGCAAATGCGCAGTCTCTGTAGCAAAAAATTGTTCACATCCACCAAGACGTTTTCATTGATATTTTGGAAAGCAACACGAACCCCGGTCCATCATGTCTTCTCGGGTAGTTGGTGCTTCCTGGTACACAACTTGCTTAACATGACCCCACAAGAAAAAGTCTGGGCTTAGTTAAATCCGGTGATCTTGCGGGCCATGCCACTGGACCTCCTCTTCCTATCCACTTGTTAGGGAATTGTGTATTGAGGAACTCCCTTACATCCCTTCCATAAGGTGCCGGTGCCCCATCACGTTGGAACCACATTTGTCGCACGACAACAAGAGGCAAATTGTCTATCATTTCGGGCAATTGATTTTGCAAAAAATGCAAGTAATTGTTGGCATTAAAATGTTCATTGAAAAAATGTGGTCTGACAACAAATCTTCCTATGACACCACCCCAAACATTCAGAGACCACCTATGCTGATGGTCTAAGGGCCTTATCCAATGAGGATTTTCAGTGTGGTAGTAATGGGAGTTGTGTCTTTCCACGAAGCCGTTCATATGAAATGTACATTCGTCGGTAAATAGTACATTGTCCAAAAAGTCATTTTGTTCTTGTAGTTTTCGTAACGCCCACTCACAAAACTGCATTCGGTTGTTGAAATCAGCTCGATTGAGTTCCTGTACTAGCTGGACACGATACGGATGAAACTTATTTTTAGGCAAGATTCGTGAAACCGAGGTTTGACTTATTTGTAATTTCGTGCTTATTATTCTGGTACTTAAATGCGGATCTTGGACAACAGCAGCCGCTACTAAAACTTGGTTTTCTTTATGCGTCGTTGGTTTTCTACGCTCCTTTTTCTCGTATTTCGTACTACCAGTTCGCTCAAACCTCTCTCTCAATTTAGCGAATGCCGCTAAATTTGGATGTCTCCGATCGGCAAAGCGTTGGGCATAAATTCTTGAGGCAAGAAATGAATTTCTGTCAGCACTAGCCAAGGCGTAAACCATATCGACCAATTCTTCTTGAGAAAACATTGTCTTTCAGTACTTATACCAAGACCTCGCGACAACAATGAGATAAACTGTCAGTTATTGCCGGACAAACGAGACGAAACAAAACCGCGACATCCAGGGCTAACGCGATAATACGAAATTAATTAAAAGTTTTACAAAATTCTAAATTTCTCAAAAATTATTGGACGGAGGTGGCAATACCTGGTACCAAAAAAAAGGTAATTTAATTTCGCATCCGATAAGATAATCCAAGATAGGTGGTTCCATTTGAAAAAATTAAGTTATGCATGTTTGAACTACTGAAGAATTGAGTCGACGGATGTGAAGAAATTTAAGAAATCTTGCTAACAGCAAAGACGTAAACAAATACTCCATTTCTTCCTGAATCCACAACCGTATGCCACACAACTCTGAGTCATTGCGTTTGGAAAATATCGTTAATGGCGTCAAGCCCCGAAATCGTCAAATTTAACCAAAAAAATTAAATTACGCGAAAACGGTTCAACTAAGGGCCTATGTCGTCTTAATAAATTTATATTCATTTTTAACAAGGAATCCAAAAATGTAAAAATACATCAGGTGTTCTATTTAAAATAGGAAAGTTGTTAATTTCCGGTGCAACCGGAAGGCCGCCATATTTGGCAATAATTTTAGGTTGTGGAGAACTTTATTTCGAACAACTTTTATTCGAAACATTTTTCGATATTTTGAACGGTACGCCTACCAAAGACCGATTCCCGCTTAGTGACTCACCCTGTATATCAATGTTAAAACTTCGACTTCATTTTAAAATCTCGACTTTTTCAATATAGCGACTTTTTTTTTAATCAAAACTTCATCTCTATCAAAATAGTGGCTTTTTTTAAATCAAAATTTCGATTTTTTCCAAATTTCGATTTTCTTTTAAATGTTGGAAATTTCGACATTTTAGAAAACTTTTACTTTTCGAGAATTTCAGATTTCTTTGAAAATGTGACAATAAATTTTTTTGATAATGTCGCGTTTGTCAAAGGGTTGAATTTTTTCCCAAAATTTAGATTTTATTTAACTATTTACACTTTTTTGAAACATTTCGACTTTTTCCTGAAAATCTCGCCTTTTTTTTTTCAAAATTTCGATTTCATTTCCCTATTTACACTTTTCTTTGCAAAATTTCCACTCTCTCTGAAAATTTCGACGTTTCTGATGATTCTGGCTTTTCTTCAACATTTAAACTTCGGATTTTATTGAAAATTTGATGAATTTTTTTAATTAAAAATTTGAGGATTTTGTTTTAAATCATAACTTTGGCCAAAACCACTTTTTTCAAAATTTCAGTTTTTTAAATGTTTGACTTTTAAAAATCTCGACTTTTTTTCTAAAAATCTCGACATTTTTCTGAAAATCTGGACTTTTTTCTGAAAATCTCAACTTTTTTTTATGAAAATCTCGACTTTTCCGATTATTTTGGCTTTTCTCCAATTTTAAAACTTTGAAAATTTCGGATTTTATTCAAAATTTGACTGAATTTTTTTTAAATCTCGATTTATTTCAAAATTTCGGTTTTTTAAATGTTCGACTTTTCAAAAATTATTCCTTTTAAAAATTTCGCCTTTTTTGGAAATTTCGACACTTTCCAAAGCTTTCACTTTTCGAGAATTTCAGATTTCTTTGAACTGTGAACGTAAAGTTTTTTAATAATATCACGTTTGTTAGAGTTGCATTTTTTTCAAAATTTCGATTTTATTTACCGATTTAGACTCTTTTTTTTGAACAATTTCGACTTTTTCCTGAAAATCTCGACTCTTTTCTGAAAAACTTGACTTTTTTTATGAAAATCTAGACTTTTTTAATGAAAATCTCGACTTTTCCGATAAGTTTGGCTTTTCCTTAATTTTAAAACTTCGGAAATTTCGGATTTTATTGAAAATTTGATTGAATTTTTTTTTAAATCTCGATTTATTTCAAAATTTCGGTTTTTTAAATGTTCGACTGCAAAAGTGTAGCTTTAAAAATGTCGCCTTTTTTTGGAAATTGCGACATTTTTCAAAACTTTCACTTTTCGAGAATTTCAGATTTCTTTGATACTGTGAGCATAAATTTTTTTAATAATGTCGCGTTTGTTTAAAAGTTCAATTTTTCCAAATTTTCGATTTTATTTAACGATTTAGACACTTTTTTGAAAAATTTTGTTTTTCTGAAAATCTCGACATTTTTCTGAAAATCTCGACTTTTTTCTGAAAATCTCTATTTTTTTTTGGAAATCTCGACTTTTTTTCTAAAAATCTCCACTTTTCCGATAAGTTTGGCTTTTTCTCATTTAAAAACTTCGAAAATTTCGGATTTTATTGAAAGTTTGACTGAATTTGTTGTTAAAATCTCGATTTATTTCAAAAATTTCGGTTTTTTAAATGTTCGACTGCAAAATTGTAGCTTTTAAAAATGTCGCCTTTTTTTTTGGAAATTGCGACATTTTTCAAAACTTTCACTTTTCGAAAATTTCAGATTTCTTTGAAACTGTGACCATAAAATTTGTTAATAATATCGCGTTTGTTTAAGAGTTCAATTTTTCCAAAATTTCGATTTTATTTAACGATTTAGACTCTTTTTTGAAAAATTTCGACCTTTTTCCGAAAATCACGACTTTTTTTTTAAGAAAATCTCGAAGTGATCCAGAAAAAGTGAAAATTTTAAAAAAGAGCGAGAGTTTTAAAAAGTCAAAATTACAAAAATGTCGCCGTTCGAAAGATCCAAATTTTGAAAATAGGTCGACAGTTTGAAAGTCGAAATTTTCACCAGAAAAACCGAAAAAATTTGAAAAACAATAAAAATGGTCGAACAATTAAAAAAATAGTCGAACATCTGAAGAAAATGTCAAAAATTTAAAAAAATCGAAATTTGCAAAAAAGTCAATATTTTGAAGATGATTTTGAAAAAAATTGAAGAGTGTAAAAAGGTAAAATATTGAAAGATTGTTAAAATTTCCAATGAAATTTAAATGTAGACAGAAGTGGAACTTTGAAAATACGGAATTCTTAAGTCAGAAATATTTCAAAGAAATTGAAATTCTGAAAAAAGTCTATCTTTCAAAAAATTCGACGTTTCAAAAAACGTAAGAGTTTTCAAAAAACGTATGAATTTTCAAAAAGTGAAAATTTTGGGAAAAAAAGTTGAATTTTTTGTTCGAAACTTTCAAAAGTTGAAATTTCAAAATAAAATCTACAAATTTTGGAAAAATTCGAATTCTTTGAGAAAACGAAAGTCAAAAAAAGCCTAATTTTTGACAAGTCGAAATTTTGGTAAAATAGCTGATTTCAAATAAAAGTGATATTTTGAAAAGATTGAAAAAGTTGACAATTTCAAAAAAAAAGTCAACAATTTCAAAAAAAGTCGACAATTTTAAAAAGTCGACAATTTCAAAAAAAAAAAGTTGAAAACCTCAAAGAAAAAGTGGACAATTTCAAAAAAAAAGTCGACAATTTTAAAAAAGTCGACAATTTCAAAAAAAAGTCGATAACTTCAAAGAAAAAGTTGACAATTTCAAAAAAAAGTCGACCTTTCAAAAAATTCGACGTTTTCAAAAAACGTAGGAGTTTTCAAAAAACGTAGACATTTTCAAAGAGCGAAAATATTGGAAAAAAATTTGAATTTTTCGGTCGAAACTTTCAAAAGTCGAAATTTCAAAAAACTACAAATTTTGAAAAAATTCCAATTCTTTAAGAAAACGAAAGTCAAAAAGAGTCTAATTTTTGACTAGTCGAAATTTTGGTAAAATAGTTGATTTCAAATAAAAGTGATATTTTGAAATGATTGACAAAGTTGACAATTTCAAAAAAAAGTCAACAATTTCAAAAAAAGTCGACAATTTCAGAAAAAAGTTGATAACTTCAAAGAAAAAGTTGACAATTTCAAAAAAAGTCGACCTTTCAAAAAATTCGACGTTTTCAAAAAAGGTAGGAGTTTTCAAAAAAAGTAGAAATTTTCAAAAAGCGAAAATTTTGGAAAAAAAGTTGAATTTTTCGGTCGAAACTTTCAAAAGTCGAAATTTCAAAATAAAAACTACAAATTTTGAAAATATTACAATTTTTTGAGAAAACGAAAGTCAAAAAAAGTCTAATTTTTGACTAGTCGACATTTTGGTAAAATAGTTGATTTCAAATAAAAGTGATATTTTGAAATGATTGACAAAGTTGACAATTTCAAAAAAAAAGGCAACAATTTCAAAAAAGTCGACAATTTCAAAGAAAGTCGACAATTTCAAAAAAATTTGACAATTTCAAGAAAAAAGTGGGCAATTTCGAAAAGAGTCGACAATTTCAAAAAAAGTCGACAATTTCAAAAAAGTGGACAATTTCAAAAAAGTCGAAAAATTCAAAAAAAGTTGACAATTTCAAAAAAGTCGACAATTTCAAAAAAAAAGTTTACAATTTCAAAAAAAAGTGGACAATTTTAAAAAAAGTCGACAATTTCAAACAAAAATAGACAATATAAAAAAAAAGTGGACAATTTCAAAAAAAAAGTGGACAATTTCAAAAATGTCGACAATTTCAAAAAAAAGGCGATAACTTCAAAGAAAAAGTTGACAATTTCAAAAAAGTCGACAATTTTAAAAAGTCGACAATTTTAAAAAAAGTTGACAATTTCAAAAAAAAGTGGACAATTTTTAAAAAAAGTGACAATTTAAAAAAAAATTGACAATTTCAAAAAAAGTCAACAATTTCAAAAAAAGTCGACAATTTTAAAAAAAGTCGACAATTTCAAAAAAGTCGACAATTTTAAAAAGTCGACAATTTTAAAAAAAGTTGACAATTTCAAAAAAAAGTGGACAATTTTTAAAAAAAGTGACAATTTAAAAAAAAATTGACAATTTCAAAAAAAGTCAACAATTTCAAAAAAAGTCGACAATTTTAAAAAAAGTCGACAATTTCAAAAAGAGCGTACAATTTCAAAAAAAAGTCGATAATTTAAAAAAAAAAAATCAATAATTTTGATGTCACAATTAAAAAAAAATCGATGTCTTAAAAAATGTCGACATTTTTAAAAAAATTCAATGTTTTGAGAAAATCGTTTTCAAAAAATTGGAGAATTGGAAATAATTGAGAAATTTTTAAATTAGAAACTCTTTAAACAGTTGAAAAAGTCGAAAATTCACAAAAGACAAAACTTCGGAAAAATGTACGATTGTGGGCGAAACATCGAACACTTTTAGTAGTTCGACAGGGTCCAATCCCCGAACTTGTACCAACTAAAGGCATCATACACGGCAGCATTGCATGTATGGCAGCGCTCACCTAAAGGCTCGGATTTGTTGGGCTTCTTCTCGACGATTTTCGGGGAGTTTTTCCTGGAGGGTTTCGCGACGAACGTCGGTGGAACCTAAAATCACACACCAGGTAGCTAAAAGTTCGCCAATCACCCGTTTACCTCACCACTTTATCACTACGTTGGCCACTAGGCAATCGAGCTATCGTAGCCTCTGGACTATCCTCGGGGGGCGGCGGCTGCAAAATCCAATTATACTGTCGCTTATCCAAGGGTAGACCCCACCTTTCGTATTCTAAACTCTGCGTTCGAAGCGTTTCGTAACAATCGAGGCATACGACAGAGTAATCACCGTTTTCCAACAGGAGGGAGTTTTCGGGCTGGGGATGGAACCGCAAGAAGGGAAAATCCTAAAATATGCTTAGTTGATACACGGGATTGATTAATGTTAACGCCGACCGTTCGCATTTGATGACTCTTTAATGTTTTCTGTTACGACTAAGTAATTTTTTTCTGTCGTTGTTTCGTCTATATTTGTTTGTCACAACGACAGTAAAACAGAAAAATTAGAACAGTGGCTTAAAACGTATTTTCATTCGTCCTCAGATGGTTTTGAAGTATGTTTTAGCCACCGATTTATAAAAAAAAAATGTTCGAATAAGACACCGCTCTATTATGATCCGAGATCCACTTCATTAAATATACAACAAAAGCATCTCTTAAAGTTAAAAAAAAAGTTAAAATTAACTCTTTTTGGCGTAATATTAATTGGAAGTTCTCGAACAGTTTCCCGGGATGAAAAGAGGGTTTCGAGGAACTTCTATACAAATTTTTGTCAAAATCAGTTCAAAATAGAGCCAGAAATGTCAACAAATGCTCAAACTTTCGAGTTTATGCAACAGTTACAGTTAGGGTTAGATTCCTGGCAGCGATTCCCCACCTTAATTAGGAGAGCCCTGACGCGTTTTCTGTATGTTGTGACCCCGCATACGTAACAGCAATAATCGTGGGTGTTATAGTCTCTTCTGTCGGCAGGAGGGGCGTTGTTCCCCTGCGTTTCGTACCGTCGCCACTGGCTCACCAAACTGTGATAGCAGAAGGTACAAACTAAAGCCGAACCATCCTCTCGCAGCTGTTCGGCATTAGGGGGGCTGTTGTGGCGGAGTAAGGCGGGAAAATAGGGGGCGTTGCGCCCTGCAAAAAAAAAAAAAATTGAAAACGCGACTACGAGAAATTTGACTGTTAATTGTCTTCTTTTTAATTTAAAAAAAGAACAAAACAATACAATTTTCGGAAAAATCACAGAAATGTCAGTTTGTGAGTTCAAACTTTTTTCAAAATTTCAACCATTTCGATTTTATTCTTTGTTAATTTCGTCTTTTTTTCAAAGTTTACCCATTTTTTAAAAATCCTAATTTTATCAAGTTTTTGGCATTTTGTAATTTCGACTTTTCCAAAAAATTGAAAATTTTGATAAGACATTTTGAAAAAACGAATTCTCCAAAAAATTGAGAATTTTGAGAAGTCGAAATTTTCAAAAAAAAATCGAAATTGGAAAAAGTCAACGTGTGGAAAAAAGTTCAAATTTGGCGAAAAATGTTCAGAAAACATCCAAAATTTTGCAAAATATTCGAAAAGTCAAAATTGAAACAAAAGTCGAAATTCTCCAAAAAAAAAAAGAAAATCGAAAGTTTACAAAAATGATGACATTTTCAAAAAAACGGAATTATTCAAAAAATTGACAATTTTGAAAAAAAAATGTTCGAAATATTTAGTCGAAATTTTCAAAAAGAAAGTCGAAATTTTGAGAAAAACCAATCTGAAAGAAGTTCAAATTTGGCCAAAAATTGCACAATTTTTCAGAAAACTTCGAAATTTTGCAAAACATTCAAACTCAAAATTTAAAAAAGTCGAAATTCTTCAAAAAAAACCAAAATTTGCAAAAATGATGACATTTTAAAAAAACGAAATTTTCCAAAATTAAAAATTTTGAAAAAAAAAATGGTCGAAATTTTCAGTCGAAATTTTCGAAAAAAAAAGTCGGAATTTTGAAAAGTCAACCTTTTGAAAATATTCAAATTTGGCCAAAAATTGCAAAAAGTCAACGTGTTGAAAAAAGTTTAAATTTGGCGAAAAATTTGCAGAAAACATCAAAATTTTGCAAAATATTCAAAAGGTCAAAATTTGAACAAAATTCGAAATTCTCAACCAAAAAAAAATAAATAAAATCGAAAGTTTACAAAAATGATGACATTTTCAAAAAAAAACGAAATTTTTTCAAAAAAAATGAAAATTTTTAAGTCGGAATTTTCGAAAAAAAAAATTGAAAAAGTTAACATTTTGAAAAAATTTAAATGTGCCCAAAAATTGCCCGAAATTTTGCAAAATATTCAAAAACGTCAAAATTTTAAAGATAAAAGTGGGAATGGTTGACTGGGAAGAAGCAAAGCAAGCAACTAGAAGAAATAAGGAAAAAGAAGTAATGAAAGAAGGTAGAGAAATAACAGGAAGGGATGAAAAAAAATGGAGGAAAGAAGAAGAAGAAGAGGAAGAAGAAGAGGAAGAAGAAGAGGAAGAAGAAGGGGAAGAAGAAGAGGAAGATGAAGAGGAGGAAGAAGAAGAGGAAGAAGAAGAGGAAGAAGAAGAGGAAGAAGAAGAGGAAGAAGAAGAGGAAGAAGAAGAGGAAGAAGAAATGGAAGAAAGGAAAGAACAAGAAGAAGAGGAGGAAGAAGAAGGGGAAGAAGAAGAAGAGGAGGAAGAAGAGGAAGAGGAAGAAGAAATGGAAGAAGGGGAAGAACAAGAAGAAGAAGAGGAAGAAGAAATGGAAGAAGGGGAATAACAAGAAAAAGAAGAGGAGGGAAAAAAGAACAGGAGGACGAAGAAGGGGAAGAAGAAGAGCAAGAAGAGGAAGAGGAGGAAGAGGAAGAAGAAGAGGAAGAAGAGGAAGAAGAGGAAGAAGAAGAGGAAGAAGAAGAGGATGAAGGGGAAGAACAAGAAGAAGAGGAGGAAGAAGGGGAAGAAGAAGAGGAAGAAGAAGAGGAAGGAGAAGAAGAGGAGGAAGAAGAAGAGGAAGAAGAGGAAGAAGAGGAGGAAGAAGAGGAAGAAGAAGAGGAAGAAGAGGAAGAAAAAGAGGAAGAAGAAGAGGAAGAAGAAGAGGAGGAAGAAGGGGAGGAAAAAGAAGAGGAGGAAGAAGAGGAAAAAGAGGAAGAAGAGGAGGAAAGAGGAAGAAGAAGAGAAAGAGGAGGAAAAAGAGGAGAAGGAAGAAGAAGAGAAGGAAGAAGAAGAAGAAGAGAAAAAAGAAAATGAGGAATAAGAGAAGGAAGAAGAAGAGAAAGAAGAAGAAGAGAAGGAAGAAGGAAGAAGAAGAAGAGGAAGAAGGAGAAGAGGAAGAAGAAGAGGAAGAAGAAGAAGAGGAAAAATAAGAAGAAGAGGAAGAAGAGGAGGAGGAAGAAGAGAAAGAAGAAGAGGAGGAAGAAGAGGAAGAAGAAGAAGAGGAAGAAGAAGAGGAAAAAGAAGAGGAAGAAGAAATTGAAAAAGGGGAAGAACAAGAAGAAGAGGAGGAAGAAGAAGGGGGAGAAGAAGAGGAAGAGAAGAGGAAGAAGAAGAGGAAGAAGAAGAGGAAGAAGAAGAAGAAGAAGAAGAGGAAGAAGAAGAGGAAGAAGAAGAGGAAAAAGAAATTGAAAAAGGGGAAGAACAAGAAGAAGAGGAGGAAAAAAAGAAGATGAGGAAGAAGAAGGGGAAGAAGAAGAGAGAGAAGAGGAAGAAGAAGAAGAGGAAGAAGAAGAGGAAGAAGAAGAGGAAGAAGAAATGGAAGAACAAGAAGAAAAAGAGGAGGATAAAAGAGGAAGAAGAAGGGGAAGAAGAAGAGGAAGAAGAAGAGGAAGGAGAAGAAGAGGAGGAAGAAGAGGAGGAAGAAGAGGAAGAAGAAGAGGAAGAAGAGGCAAAAAGAGGAAGAAGTAGAAGAGGAAGAAGAAAAAAGGAAGAAATGAAAGAAGAGGAAAAGTAAGAAGGGGAAGTGGAAGAAGGGGAAAAGAAAGAAGAGGAATAAGGGAAAAAGGGAAAGAAGAAAAAAACGAAATTTTTCAAAAAATTGAGCATTTTTAAAAAAGTCGAAATTTAAAAAAAAAAATTGAAAAAAGTAAATATTTTGAAAAAAATTAAATTTGGCCAAAAATTGCACGAAATTTTACAAAATATTCAAAAAAGTCAAAATTCTGAAGATAAAAGTGAACAACGAATAGATGTCTTACGGGTTTCGGGCTTTGCTAAGATCGAAAGTGGGAACTTACCTTGGGGTCTACTGTAGATCACTCTGGCCAACGTGAACTCCGAATGGAGTCCGCACAAGAAACAATAAATACTGCTGCCGCCCGGGTTGCTGGCTATAGTTCTCTCGCTGTTCGTACTGGGGGGCGTCGGTATCCCGCGATCTCCGTTGGTATTACTGTTTTCCGACAGAGGAATGTCATACCTAAAATCACCGCAACCGTGGTAGTGCCACAACGTGAACGAATTCGTTATGTTGAGGTACATCATTCGAACCGCTTCGTCAACATTTTAAAAGTTCGATACGCACATTCGTAATTTCAACAAATAAAATGTTGAGGTCGTGCCCGAGGTCGCCAATATTGGTCAATTTTTACTTTGTTTATAACACTGATAACGTAGTAATTAATGTCACAATTAGGTTAACTGAATGGACGGTGACAGTTGAACTAAAAGCGTCTCAATTGGAACTAAATTGGTAAATTGTAACGATTTTTGACCCGAAGTGCACAACGTGGTGCACTTTAGGTCAAAAATTGTTACAATTTATCACAAAGTTGTAAACATCAACGAGTTAGGAAAACACGTAGCAATAAGAATTTAATGGCATCTAGTTATTATTATTGTTTATTACTCATACCTACTCATATGTGTAGTGCAGCGTCTCGAAGCAAGCAGATTACATTATAAAAATTCACTTTTTTGACACGTTTTTATTAACTTGCTTTCTTGATGGTTTTCTATCTATATTGTTTTAGAATTAGCAATAATCAATAATTATTAAAAAATCGAATGGATTTGTTAAATAAAAATCTTTAGGTTTTTAATTCGACAAATTCCTGGTTATTTTCTAAATAATTCATTAGTTATTATGCAAGAAGAATGCAACCTAGACTACAAATTCATGCAGCCCTCCAGGCGTGTATAGTGAATCATAGGTAGCTGAACTACCAACAGTTGAAACACTGCGCCACCTAGCGAAGCGGTTGCTCTCTAGGAGAGTTCCCAGTTGTCATTAGTTATTAATTCATTAGTTATTAATTCAAATAAACCTTAATGAAACGAAAAAATAATCAAATGGAAATCTGCACAAATCGACGTATCATAAAAGAATCTGTTGAAGAATTCGAATGTTAAATACTCAAGGACGATGTTGATCAGCTCTTCCATGGGGCTAACCACGGTGACGTAAAGTCAAACGAAAATAAACATTCACAATCCCACTATAACGTAAATTACTGTTTGGTCAAAAAATTTCGAAATTAAGAATGACTATTGTCCCCTTGAAGTAAATCTTGACTACGCCCATGGTTTTGTCTCTCTCTTTAGTAATGTAAAGGAAAATCGGAACGTCACTTTCAAAACCAATGATCGTGATTTTTTGTATTCAATTTTTTTTATACTTTTTGTAATTTCTTCGTTTTAACTCACCGCCTCCTCTCCAACGGTACTCGTTCCGCTTCGAGACTGTCCCACTGCTGGGCCAAGTAGTTGACGCACTTGGTGCAGCTGAGCACTCTGCCGTGCGAGTCCATGCAGCTGTTCTCCGACGTCCTCGCGATGCTCCTCAAACAGGGGAAATGCATCGGCGTGGCGAGTTCATCCCTTCGGGCGACGTGCTGATCCATTCCATCTGAGTACGAGGATAGAGCCCAGCGCAGATGTAGCATCGGTAACTTTGGCCTCCCGATTGTCCGTTGACGTCCGGAGCCGGCGACGTCGTTCTCGATAGATTCAACTAAAACATTTGCAAGTAAATGCGCCATCGTGTGGAATAAAAGTTATGTAGGGGAAACATCTAGATCAATGGATATCAGGATTAACGAACATGTTGATTCAAATAACTATTTTTTTTTCAATATGATGGTGACCATAACACTCAGCAGCTAACGAACAGACGTCAGTTTAGGAATCTTGTTAATTTTATGTCGTTTGGAATAAATTTCCCTTTTTCGATCAAAATGCCGAATTTCTTTAGCTTCTTATTTTAAATTTTAAAATACCACTTATTTGTCAAAATATCTATTTTTTAAGGAATTTGAAGTCGATTGTAAATGAATGAAGATTGATCTAACGAACGAACGTACGATGGAACGAACGAACGTACGATGGGACGAACGAATTAGGATGGAACGAATATACGATGGAATGAACGAACATGGAACGAATGAACATGGAACGAACGAATGATGAAACGAACGAACGATGGAACGAACGTACCATAAAACGAATGTACGATGGAACGAATGTACGTTGGTTCGAATGAACGATGGAACAAGTGGCGAATGTTATTCGATGCAACGAACAAACTATAGAACGAACGATAGAACAAACGACGGAACGAACGATAGAACAAACGACGGAACAAACGATGGAACACACGACGGAACGAACGATGGAACAAACGACGGAAACTAACGATGGAACAAACGACGGAACGAACGATGGAATAAACGACGGAACGAACGATGGAATGAACGTACGATAGCACGAATGAACAAACAATTAATTTAACAATTAAATGAAAAACGAAGTAATAAAAGAAATACCGAACGAGCGGACGTACGATGGAACGAAGGAATGAAGGGTGCAACGAATTTATAATGGAACGAACATGGAACGAACAAACGATAGAACGAACGTACGATGGAACGAACATACGATGGAACAAACGAACATGGAACGAACGAAGATGGAACGAACGAATGATGGAACGAACGATCGATGAAACAGACGTACCATGAAACGAATGTACGATGGAACGAACGTACGTTGGATCGAATGAACAATAGAACAAGTGACGAATGTTATTCGATGCAACGAACAAACGACGTAACAAACGATTGAATGAATGACCAAACGATTAATTTAACGATCGAATGAAAAACGAAGTAACAAACGAAATACCGAACGAATGAACGAACAAACGATAGAACGAACGTAGGATGGAACGAACCTACGTTGGAACGAACAAACAATGAAACGAATAACGAGTGTTATTCGATGGAACGAATGAACTGTAGAACGAACGACGATGAAAACGTACGATGGGATGAATGAACAATAAAACGAATGAACAAAGACCTGAAGAAACGATTGATCTAACGAACGAATGAAAAACGAAGAAACGAACGAACGTACGATGGAATAAATGAACGAACGAATGAAGGGAGGAACGAACATAAAAGGGAATAGATGAACCAACGATATAACGAAGGAGCGTACGTAGGATAAAAGGAACGAAATAATGTAACGAAGGACGGAACAAACGAATGATCAAACGAGCGTACGATGACACGCACGTACAATGGAACGAACGTACGATAAAACGAACGTAGGTACGATAAAGTAAACGAATGAACCATAAAACGAATGGACATACGATGGAATAGACGAACAAACGATAGAACGAAAGATCGTAAGATGGAAAGAAAAAATGTAAAATGGAAGGAAAGAACGTAAGATGGAACGAACAATGAAAGGAATAAAATCATTAACGAACATACGACTGAACGAACGAACGAACAAAAGAACGTAATATGGAACGATGAAAGAAACGAAAGATGGAACGAACATACGACTGAACAAACAAACGATGCAACGAACGAACCAACAAACGAACGAACGATGAAAGAAACAAAATAATGAACGAAAGATGGCATGAACATACGCCTTACGAACGAACGATGCAACGAACGAACGACGCAACGAACGAACGATGCAACGAACGATGTAACGAACGATGCAACGAACGAACGATGCAACGAACGAACGATGCAACGAACGAACGAACGATGCAACGAACGAACGAACGATGCAACGAACGAACGAACGATGTAACGAACGAACGAACGATGCAACGAACGAACGAACGAACGTTGAAACGAACGAATGATGGAACTGATACGAGCGAACTACACAAGGAGAGTACGATGGAACGAACGGTGAAACGAACGAATTCTTTCTAAAATATGAAAGTTCGCATTACCCTAGAATTGATTTTTCATAGATTTTGACCCTTTTTAGGTGAAATTTCTAATTAACCTTGAATTAGTTTTTAATAATTATCGAATTATTTTCGAAATTTAGACTTTTGAAGTACACTGAGGACTCTTAGTTAACATTTTTAGTGTCTCGATTCAAAATATTAAAATCAATGAACGATGGAACGAACGAACCAACGATTGATCTAACGAACGATTTTTAAAAAAAAGGAACGTCGAACCAACGATTGATCTAGCGAAGGATTTAAAAAAAAAGGAACGAACGAATCAAATAACGAAGAACGATGCAACCACAATATGAAACGAACAAATAATTGGACGAACGTACGATGGAACGAACAAACGAACGATTAACCTAACGAAGGAATGAACGAAATATCGAACGGACAATGAAACGAACGAGCCAAATACCGAAGGCAGGATGGAACGAACGATGAAATGAATGTGCGATGGAATGAATGAAAGAATGTACGATGGAATAAACGAACGATAGAACAAACGAATGAACAAAGAAACGAACAAATGATTCATCGAACTAACAACGCAACGAACAAACGATGGAATAAACGAACAATAGAACGAACGAACGTACGATGGAAGATGAACAAACGATGGAACGAAGAAGCATACGTAAGCTAAAAGGAACGAAATAATGAACGAAGGATGGAACGAACACACGATCGAACAAACGAATCATAGAACGAGCGTACGATGGCACGAACGTACAATGAAACAAACATACGATGGAATGAACGTACGTACAATGGACAAAATGAAGAAGAGAGAAGAAATGCGAGAGAAATATTTTAATATTGTCGCAGTTTCGAAAAAACGTAAACTGTACAACAACAAAAAAAAACAATAACGAAGCAAGGAAGGAAGAAAGAAGAAAAGGAAGAAAGGAAATTAAAGGGAAAAAAGTTAAGGAAGGGAATGAAGGAGGAAGAAACTTAGAAAGAAACTGGAGGAAAGATAGGAGGAAAGGGGGAATGGTTGACTGGAAAGAAGCAAACGAAGCAACTAGAAGAAATAAGGAAAAAGAAGTAATGAAAGAAGGTAGAGAAATAACAGAAAGGGATGAAAAAAATGGAGGGAGGGAAAGAAGAAGAAGAGGAAGAAGAAGAGGAAGAAGAGGAAGAAGAAGAGGAAGAAGAAGAGGAAGAAGAAGAGGAAGAAGAAGAGGAAGAAGAAGAGGAAGAAGAAATGGAAGAAGGGGAAGAACAAGAAGAAGAGGAGCAAAAAAAGAAGAGGAAGAAGAAGGGGAAGAAGAAGAGGAAGAAGAAGAGGAAGAAGAAGAGGAAGAAGAAGAGGAAGAAGAGGAAGAAGAAGAGGAAAAGAAGAGGAAGAAGAAGAGGAAAAGAAGAGGAAGAAGAAATGGAAGAAAGGGAAGAACAAGAAGAGGAGGAAAAGAAGAAGAGGAGGAAGAAGAAGGGGAAGAAGAAGAGGAAGAAGAAAAGGAAGATTAGGAAGAAGAAGAGGAGGAAGAAGAAGAGGAGGAAGAAGAAGAGGAGGAAGAGGAAGAAGAGGAAGAAGAAGAAGGAGAAGCAATGGAAGAAGGGGAAGAACAAGAAGAAGAAGAGGAAGAAGAAAAGGAGGAAGAAGAAGAGGAAGAAGAAGAAAAGGAGGAAGAAGAGGAAGAAGAAGAGGAAAAAGAAAAGGAAGAAGGGGAAAAAGAAAAGGAAGAAGAAGAGGACAAAGAGTAGGAAGAAGAAAAAAGGAAGAGAAAAAAGAGGAAAAGTAAAAAAGGGAAGTGGAAGAATGGAAAAAGAAAGAAGAGGAAGGGGAAGAAGGGAAAATAAAGGAAGGAAACTGAAGAACGAAGAAGAGAAAGGGAAGAAAAAAGAAAGGAAGAATTGAAAGAGGAAAAGGAAGAAGAGGAGGAAGAAAAAGGGGAAGCAGAAGAAGAGGAAGAAGAGGAAAAAGAAAAGGAAGAAGAGGAAGAAGAAGAGGAAGAAAAAGTGGAAGCAGAAGAAGAGGAAGAAGAGGAAAAAGAAAAGGAAGAAGAGGAAGAAGGGGAAGAAGAAGAGGAAGAAAAAGAGGAAGAAGAGGAGGCAAGAAGAGGAAGAAAAGAAGGAAAAACAGGAGGAAGAAGAGAAGGAAGAACAGGAGGAAGAAGAGAAGGAAGAACAAGAGGAAGAAGAGAAGGAAGAACAGGAGGAAGAAGAAGAGGAAGAAAAAGACGGGGAAGAAGAAGAAAAAAGAAGAGGAAGAAGAAGAAAAATAAGAAAAAAAGGAAGAAGAGAAAGAAGAGGAAAAGTAAGAAGGGGAAGTGGAAGAAGGGGAAAAGAAAGAAGGAGAAGAGGAAGAAGAAAAAAAGGAAGAAGGTGAAAACAAGAAAAAGGAGGAAGAAGAGTAAGACCGGAAATATGAATAAAAGAAAAAAGAGGAAACGTGAAAAAAGAAGAGGAAGAAAGGAAAGAGGAAGAGGAAGAAAAAGAGGAGGAAGAAGAAGGGGAAGAAGAGGAGGAAGAAGAAAAAGAAGAAGAAAAAGAAGAAAAAAGGAATAAGAGAAAGAAAAGGAAAAGTGGAAAGGGGAAAAGAAAGAAGAGGAAGAAGGGAAAAAGAAAAAAAAGAAAGAAAGGAGATTGAAGAACAAAGAAGAGAAAATGGGAAAGAGAAGAAAGAAGATGAAGAAAAAAAGGAAGAAGATGAAAAAGAGGAAAAGGAGGAAAAAGAGTAAGACGGGAAATATGAATAAAAGAAAAAAAAGAGGAAAAGTGAAAAAGAAAAGGAAGAAGGGGAAGAGGAAAAAGAACAGGAAGAAGAAAAAAGAAAAGACTAAATAAGAGGGAAAGGAGGAAGATGGAGAAAGGGAAAAAGAGGAGGAAGAAGAGAAAAAAGCAGAGAGGAAGAGAAAAAAGAAAAAAGTAGAGGAGGGAGCTGAAAAAGAAAAAAAAAGGAAAAGAAAATCAGAAAAAATATGAAGAGGAAGAAGGAAAAAGACTGAATAAGAGAGAAAGGAGGAAAAAGGAGAAAAGGGAATAAAGAGGAAGAAGAGGAAAAGAAGAGAGGAAGAGAAAAAGAAAAAAAGAAGAGGAAGCTAACGAAGACAAAGAAAAAAGAGGAAGAGAAAATCAGAAAAAATATGAAGAGGAAGAAAAAAAAGAGAAAATAATGAATAAGACGGAAAGGAAGAAGTAGAAAACGGGAAAAGAGGAAAAAGGAGAGAGGAAAAGAAAAAAGGAAAAAGAGAAAAGAAGAGGAGGGAGCTAAAAAGAAAATCAGCAAAAAATAAGAAGAGGAAGAAGAAAAAAAGAAAAGACTTAATAAGAAGGAAAGGAGGAAGAGGGAGAAAAGGGAAAAAAGAGGAAAAGAGGAAGAAGAGGAAAAAGAAAGAGGAAGACAAAAGAAGGAAAAAGAGAAAAGGAGAGGAGGAAGATGAAGAAGAGAAAGAAAAAAAAGAGGAAGTAAAAAATAAAAAAAATATAAAGAGGAAGAATAAAAAGAGAAAGATGAAGAAAAGAAGGAAGAGGAAAAATATAAAAAGAACAGAGAAAGAGGAAGAACAGAAAAAGACGGGATAAGGGAGAAAGGAGGAAGAAGAGAAAAGGGGGTAAAAGAGGAAAAAGGAGAGAAGTAGAGAAAGAAGAGTAGAGAAAGAAGAGGAAGAGAAAAAAGAGGAATATGGAGAAAAGAAAGAAGACTAAAAGTAAAAAAAGCAGATAGACTTTGGTCTCCAAAAATAAACCTTTTTGTTCGAAAATTCGATTTTTTTTTCCCAAAATTCAGTTTTTTTCTTCTAAATATTTGACTTACTCGAGGTAATTTCGACTTTTTTTTGTTTCTTTGAAACAAACAAACTTGTAATTTTCGCTATAAAAAGCCGAAATTTCGAAAAAAAGAAAATTTTGACTTAGCTTTCAAAATAAGTGTTTCTTTGAACATTTCGACTGTTTCTATCAAAATTCGACTGTTTCCATCAAAATTCGGTTTTTTCTCAATATCTGATTTAGTCGACTTTTTTCTTTCAAAGCAATTCATAATAAAATGCCAAACTTTCGAGATTAAAGCAGACATTTTTGAAAAAGTCGAAATTTTGGTTACAAAATGTGACTAAAAAAAAATAACAATTGACAAATATAACTCGCAATTTAACGCTAAAGAAGAAACTAAAAAAAAATAATAAAAGTTGCAAGTTTAAACCCCGAATATTGAGATAATCTCGAAAAGAAAAAATATCAAATTAAGAATAAGTACAACAATAAAAAAAATTAATTTTTTCAGGTTAAAGCTCCTTACTTTGAGAAAAAAAATCAACATTTCAAGAAGACTTTAAAAATTAAAATAATTGCGAAGATGAACTTGAAATGGCGAAACGAAGATGAACTTGAAATGGCGAAACGAAGATGAACTTGAAATGGCAAAAAAGTCTTAAATTCCAAAATTAAAAATTGACATTTCGAAGAAAAAACGCCAAAATCTTTAGAAATACCAAATTCTTGTTTAAAAAACGAACTTTTTTTAAAAGAAAAGAAGGAAAATTTAACTCAAAATTTGAAAAAATATAAAAAAAGGTAAATCTCCTAAAAAATCCCAACTTTGAGTTAAAGGGCGAAGCTTTTCCTTAAAAAAAAGGAAAATGGTACTCGAAATTTAAAAATGGAACAAAAAATTCGAAACAAAAAATTCCCAACGTTTTGAATTTAAAATAAGAGTCATTAAACTCAAAAAGAAGGCGTTTTTGTGTTGAACATCAAAGTTTTTGAAAATAGTAAAATGAAAATCATAATTCTGAGAAAAAAAGTCCAAATTTTGAGAAAACATCTGCTAGCGATACACTGAACAATTCTAGACAGTTTGAATTAAAACCAGGGTGATTGAAGTCAAAATTTCGAAAAATCGGTCACTAGAAAATTGAAATTGTAAGAATGAAAAGTCAAATTCGTTGGGAAGTTCAAATTTTTGAGTTTTTTTAAAATTCGAAATTTTAGAAAAAATCGAGCAATGGATTCTCGACATTTTGAATTTCAACTAGAGCGATTGAAGTCAAAATTTCGAAAAATCAGTCACTAAAAAATTGAAATTTTAAGACAAGGAGAAATTCTTTGGAAAATACAAATTTTTAACTTTTTCAAAGAAAACTAAAGTTCGAAATTTTTGAAAAGAAATCGAGCAATGGATTCGCGACATTTTGACTTAAAACCAAAGTGATTGGAGTCAAAATTTCGAAAAATCGGTCACTAGAAAATTGAAATTGTAAGAATTAAGTCCTATTCGTTGGAAAGTTCGAATTTTTGAGTTTTTCAAAGAAAACCAAAATTCGAAATTTTGGAAACAAAATCGAGTAACGAATTCTAGACATTTTGAAGTGATTAAAGTCAAAATTTCGCAAAAATGTCAAATTCAACTTAATCGCTTGCACAGTTTAAAGAGTTCGTGCAGATTGCAGAATGATGTTTTGTTCAAATTCGTTGATACGTTCAGCAGACAGACAAAAACGCTTCTTCATTTATATATTAGTTGGGATGCAAACGAGGGGTACTCAAGGTCACGAAAAATTAGGGAAAGGCTACACAGATGCCGAAAGTTTGTACTGTGGTTTGGAAGAAACATTATGATTTGGAAGAAACACTGCGGTTTGAAAGAAGTTGTTGCAGGTGTACCCTGTGGTTTGGAAGAAGTTTCAGATGATAAAAATGTGAATAACGCGTACCTTGTGTCGATTCTCCAGCGCCGCCTGCTTCTTCTTGCTGGTGATCACGGCGGCCGAGATGTCGTACGGTTTGTACCTGATGTCGGAGCCGGCGCTCCCTGCCGGCGACTTAACAGTACTAGGCCGCGAATTACTATTAACATATTGCACGTCGATCACAGAAACGTGATTATTTATAGCACTAGCATCGCCCCCGAACACCTGATGCTTCTGAGGGATCGACTTGTAACAGATAGAACACACTTGCACCATTCCCTTGAGGACTAATCGGACTGGCGCCTGGTGGAGCTTTCAAATTTTGTATGAACGGGTAATAGGGCTCGTTGTCCGCGTTGGGGCAGCAATAGAACAGTCTTATACTACTAGAAGGGTACTCCAAGGCACAGGTGTAGCAGACGAAAGTGGTGGTGTCCAAAGTGGATGAGACGCGCTTGCGCAAGGTATAATTCCGCTCGGAATGGGGCACCCCTTGGGCTTGGAAGGCGTGCCATTGCTTTAATAAGTACTGCTGGCAATCCACGCACGCTTGGACGCGTCCGGTGGAGTCGATCGGTCTGGATCTGCTCGGTCGGGGGTGTTCTATCAGACTAGGAAAAAACGGCTGATTTGGCTGCTGTTTGGCGGCTATGAGGTCCAAGCTGCCACGCTTGAATTCGTCGCCGCAAACGTAGCAGACTTCGGTGGCTGAGTTCTTATCGGGCATGCTCAAGTCTAGTATGTCGGTGCCGGTGGAGGAGTTGGAGTTTTGGCTGTGGAAACACCGGCGGCGGGATCGACGAAGGTACCACTCCGGGTTGACTGTGGGTGAGATCTAAGGCGCCGTCTGTGATTCCGTCGCGGTCATCCGATCTTTCATGGTTGGAAACCTGGAAAAAGGACCAAAAGCTGCACGGAATTCAGGAGCACAAGATGCTAGCTCTAATCAGCTGGGTATTAAAGAGTTCGTGCAGATTGCGGAATAATATTATGCTCAAATTCGTTAATGCGATCATACGTAATTTTCAAATTTTGACAAAGAATCTACTGTTCCTGAAAAGAGTTCATGAAGATTGCGGAATGGTATTTTTCTCAAATTCGCTGATACGGTCAAACGTAAATTTATTAAATTTTGACAAACAAATCTGGCATTCCTTTAAAGAGTTCGTGCAGATTGCGGGATGATATTTTACTCAAATTCAGTTGATATTTAAATTTGTGAAATTTTAATTACAAAAATCTGCTGGGCTTTAAAGAGTTCGTGCAGATTGCGGAGTGGTATTTTGCTCAAATTCGTTGATACGATCATACGCAAACTTTTCACATTCTCAGGTTTACCCCTTCGAGATTACAATTGAAATTTTGACCGAAAAAAATGAGTCGTAAAATTCTTACCGTCGGCTATCGTCAATGAGAGCGCTCACTTAACAATTCGATAATTATGGCATCGTCGCTGACTGACCGGCAACGATTGCATTTCGATGTTGCGAGTTGTTTAAACGAGAAATACTTTCCTTGGGAGTGTAAAAAAACAAGTATTGTGATCTTTGACATTGACATAAGAACTTCGAAATTGTGTATAAATCGCCAAGAGATAGTAAATTTCCCATTCTTTTCTGTGAGGACGATATTTACATTCGATACAGTAAACACGTGATATTCAAAATGGATAAAAATGCTGTACGAGTATTTGTTTTTCGTCATAATATTTACTCGACTATCCGCTCATCCCGTTCAAACCAGATATCGGGATCGAGAAGATCATGTAGGTAAATATCGTAAATTAAAAATATCAAGAGTATTGACATGTACTTTAATGTTCCAAATTACATCTATAAATAACTCGAAATTATTGAATTATATACAAAGCGACGTTTTATCAGCGAAATTTTCCATTAAAGACGAGACTAGATAACAAAAACAAGCATGCATTAACGTTGTGCGTAAAGTACATAAATGATGTACATTAAAACCGGCGCGTTACACCAATCCGGTTCAAATTTTAGATATTCCCACAAGAGCCACTCGAAATTTCGATTTCAAAGGCGAAATTTTTTGATTAACAATATTTTAACTTCGACCTTTGCTCTAAATTTCGATTTTTTTATAAATTCGATCTTTGTTGAAAAATACATTTTTGAAAATTTCGGCCTTTTTTGAAAATTTCTGCTCACTTTGCCTCACTTGAAAATTTCGATCTTAATTCAAAATTTCCATATTTTTTGTTGTTGTTTTAAAAAAATTTGACTTCCAAAATTTTCACTTTTTTGCAATTTTGACTTCACTGAAAAATTCAACTTTCATCGAGAATTTATTTCCACTTTTATTGAAAGTTACACGTTTTTTGAACGCTTTCAAAAAATGTTACTTTCTCGAAGTTTTCAACTTTTTTTGAAAATATAAACTTTTCAAAGATTTGGAGGGAAGAGAAGGGAAGGAAAGAAGGTAATGAAGGGGGGCGCGGGGAGAAGGGAAAGAAGAAAGAAAGGGAGGAACAAAGAAAAAACGGAAAAAAGGAAAGCAAAGCTGGAAAAAATTAAGAAGAGAGAAGAAATGCGGGAGAAATATTTTAATATTGTCGCACTTTAAAAAAAAAACGTGAACTGTACAAAAAAGATCAATAACAAAGCAAGGAAGGAAGGAAGGGAAAAAAGGAATGAAGAAAAGGGAGGAAGAAATTTAGAAGGAAAGCGAAGGACAGATGGGAAGAAGGGGGAGGGGGGATGATTGACTGGGAAGAAGAAAAGGAAGCAATGAGAGAAAAAGAAGGAAAAACAGAAAAGAAAGAAGAAAGTAGTGAAAGAAAAGGAAGAAAAAGAAGAAAAGAAAGAAAGAAAGCAAAGAAATAACAAAAAGGGGCTGAAAGAAAAAATAGGAGGGAAGGAAGAAGAGGATGAAAAGGTAGGAAGAAGAAGAAAAAATAAGAGGAAAAGAAAGAAGAGGAAGAGGAGGAAGTGGAATAAGAGGAAAAAAGGAGAGGAAAAGGACGAAGGAGAAGCGGAAAAAGGGAAAAGGAAGAAATGGGACGAAGGAAACAGAAGAGCGAAGAGGAAGAGAAAAAAAGAGAAAGAGAAGGAATAAGATGAAGAGAAAAGGGAGGAATAAGTGGGGAGGAAATCAGAAAAAAGGGGAAAAGGGAAAAAAAGAGAAAAGAAGAGGAGGAAGATGAAGAAGAGAAAGAAAAATGAGGAAGAGAAAAATAAAAAAATATGAAGAGAAAGAAAAGGAAAAAGAAGAAGATAAAGAAAAAAATAAGAAAAATATGAAGAAAGCAGGGAAAGAAGGGAAAAAGGAAGAAAAGAAAAAGAAGGGAGGGATAAGAAGGAAAAATGGAAAAAAAGTGGAAGAAGGGGGGAGGGATAGAGGAAAAATTGGAAAGGAAAAAAAAAGGAGGAAGGAAAAGGGGGAAGAGGGAGAAAAGAGAAAGAGAAAAAAAGGAAGAGAGAACAAGGGAAAGATGAAGAAAAGAAGGAAGAGGAAAAATATAAAGAGAGCAGAGAAAGAGGAATAAGGTAAAAAGGAAAAAAGAAAGAAGGGATAAAGGGAAAAGGAAGAAGAAGGGGAAAGAGAGGAAAAGAGGAAAAGCGAGAGGAGTAGAAAAGAAGGGAAAAGAGAAAAAAGAGGAATACGGGGAAATGAAATAAGAGGAAAAGTGAAAAAAGCAGAGAAAGAGAAGGAAATAGAGGAAGAAAAGAAATAAACTAAATAAAAGGGAAAGGGGGAAGAAGGGGAAAAAAAGGAAGA
Source organism: Dastarcus helophoroides (assembly GCA_028583605.1). NCBI lineage: Eukaryota > Metazoa > Arthropoda > Insecta > Coleoptera > Bothrideridae > Dastarcus > Dastarcus helophoroides. Next base: position 15,355,076 of record CM053337.1, on the reverse strand, counting down.
AAAGTAAAAAGGAAAGAGAAAGAAGAGAAAAAGAAAAAAAGAAAAAAGGAAAGAAGTGGAGGAAGATGAAGAAGAGAAAGAAAAAAGGGGAAGAGAAAAACAAAAAAAAAAGATTAAGAGAAAGAAGAAAAAGAGCAAGATAAAGAAACGAAGAAAGAGGAAAAATATGAAGAAAGCAGAGAAAGAGGAAAACGGGAAAGATGAAGAAACGAAGTAGAGGGGATAAGAGGGAAAGGAGGAAGAAGGTAATGAGGTAAAGGAGGTAAAGAGGAAGAAGAGGGAGAGGGGTAGAGAAAGAAGAGAAGGAAAAAAAGAGGAATATGAAGAAAAGAAAGAAGAGGAAAAGTGAAGAACGCAGAGGAAAAAGAGTCAGAGGAAGAAAAGAAAATGACGGAATAAGAGGAAAAAGATTAAGAAAAAAAGGAGGGAAAAGAGAAAAAAGAGGAAGAGGAGGTAAGGAAAAAACGAAAAAGAGGAGGAATATTAAGAAGAAAAATAAAAAAGAGGAAAAAAAGGAAAATGAAGAAAAGAAAAAAGAGGAAAAATGTGATGTAAGCAGAGAAAGAAGGGAAACAGAAAAAAAAAGAAAAATACAGAATAAGAGGGAAAGAGGAAGAAGGGAACAGGGGGGCAAAGAAGAAGAATAGGGAAAGGTGTAAAGGAAGAAGAGAGAAAAGGGTAAAGGAAGAAGAGGAAAGGAAATAGTGAAAAAATGGAAAGAAAAGGAAAAGGATGAAGAGGGAGAAAAGAAAGAGAAAAAAAGGGAAGAAAAACGAAGAAGAGGAAAAAGAAGAGGAAGAGGAAGAAAAGAAATTGACGGAACTAAGAGGGAAAGGATAAAGAAGAGGAAAAGGGGAAAAGAGGAAGAAGAGGAGGAGAGAGAAAGAAAAGGTAGAGAAAGAAAGAAAACCAGGAAAGAAGAGGAGGAAGATAAAGAAGAAAAGAAAAAGAGGAAAAAGAAGATAAAAAAAAGAACAAAGGGGAAAAATATGAAGAAAGCAGAGAAAGAAGGAAGAAGTAGAAAAGAAAAATACAGAGTAAGAGGGAAGGAAGAAGGGAAAGGGGGGTAAAGAAGAAGAGGGGGAGGGGTAAAGGAAGAAGAGAGAGAAAGCTAAAGGAAAAAGGAAAAAAGAGGGAGGAAAAGGAGGAAGATGAAGAAGAGGGAGAAAAGAAGAAGAGACAAAAAGAGGAAAGGAAAAAAAGGGGGAAAGGAAAAAGAAGAGGAAGAGGAAAAAAGAAAGTGACGGAATAAGAGGGAAAGGATCAAGAAGGGGAAAAAAGGATGAAGAGAAAGGAAAGAGGAAGAAGTAGAGAAAAAAGAAAAAAGAGGAAAGAAGAGGAGGAAGATAAAGAAGAAAGAGGTAGATGAAGAAAAGAAGAAAGATGAAAAATATGAAGAAAGCAGAGAAAGAGTGGAAAGAGGAAAAAAAGAGGAAGAAAAGGAAGGGAAGAAGAAAAAGAGGAAGGAAAAGTAAAAGGAAGAAAATGAAAAAGAGGGAGAAAATAAGAAGATAAGAAAAAGAGGAAGGAAAAAAGCGGAAGAGGAAAAAGAAGAGGAAGAAAAGAACATGACGGAATAAGAGAAAAAGGATGAAGAGAAAGGAAAGAGGAAGAAGAGGCAGAGAAAAAAAGAAAAAGAGACAAGAAAAGAAGGAAGATAAAGAAGAAAAAGAAAAAAAGAAAGAGGAAAATGAAAAAAAAGAAAAGAGAAAAATATGAAGAAAGCAGAGAAAGAAGGAAAGAGGAAGAAAAGAAAAACAGTAATAAGAGGGAAAGAAAAGAAGGGAAAAGGGGCGAAAAGAGGAAGAAGGGGGAGAGGAGTAAAGGAAGAAGAAGGAGAAGGGTAAAGGAAGATGATGAAGGGAAAAAAGAGGAAGGAAAAGGAGGGAGATGAAGAAGTGGAAGAAAAGAAGAGAAAAAAAGAGGAAAGAAAAAGGAGAAAGATGAAGAAGAGGAAGAAAAGAGAAAGAAAAAAAAGAGACCGAGAAAAAAAGAGGAAGAAAAGAAAAAAGATGAAGAGGAAGAAGAGGAATAAAAAAAGGGGAAGAACAGAAAAAAGATAAAGAGAAAGAAGAGGAAGAGGAAGAAGAGAAAAAACAGAGAAAAGTAAAAAAGGGAAGAAAATAGGGAAAAGCTTCCTGCGGGAAAGAGAAAGAAGAGGAAGAACGGAAAAAGATGAAGAGGAAGAAGAGAAAGCGAAAGACGAAGAGAAAAAACGAACAAAAGGAAAAAAGCTAAAAGCAGGAAGAGAGGGAAAGATAAAGAAGAGTAAGAACGGAGAAAGGATGAAGAGGAAGCGAAAGAAGAGAAAAACGGAGAAAAGGAAGAAAAAGAAGAAAATAGGAGAGAGCAGAAAGAAACGTGAAGAGAAAGAAGAGGAAGAACAGAAAAAAGGAAAAGATGAAGAGAAATAGGAGGAAGAATAGGAGGAATAAAAAGAAAAGGAAGAGGAAGAAAGAAAAAAGTTGCATTATTAAAACATATTTAATATTTTCGAAAAAAAGGCGATATTTAAAAAAAAGGTTAAATTGTTTAAAAAATTCAAGTTCTAAAAATTTCGCAATTTTCAAAAACAAAAAATCAAAATTTTTAGCAAACAAAATTTTGATCATTAATTTGAAAAATATTTAAAAAATTTTCAATAATCTAAATTTTGGAAAAAGTCAAAAAATGTTAAAAAAGTAGGCGCATTTTGAAAGAATAGGCAAAGGGGAAGAAGGGAAAGAAGTAGAAGAATAGGAAGGGAAAAAAGGAAAAAGAGGAAGGAAGCAAAGGAAAATGAAGAAGGAGAGAGAAGAAGAGAAAGTAAAAGAGAGGACGAACAGGAATAAGAGGAAAAAGAAGAGGAAGAGAAAAAAGAGGAATAAGAAGAAAAAGAAGAAAAGAAAGAGGGGAGATATGGAAAAATAGAAAAAGAAGAGAAAAAAACAGAAAATAGAGAAAGAAGAGAAACAACATGAAGAAGAGAAAAAAGATCGTTAAGAGGGGAAAGAATAGGAGGAAGAGGAATAAAAAGGAGAAAAGAAGGGAGGCGAAAAAAGGAAAGAGAAGAAAACAGGAACGAGAAGAAAAAGAAGAAATAAGAAAAGTGGGACATCGGGAAAAGAAAAAGAAAAAAATGGTACCGGAAAAAGATAAAGAGGAAGACAAGGAAGAAGATATATAAGAAGAAAAATAGGAAGAAGATAAATAAGAGTGATAAGAGGACGAAAAAGAAGAAAAAAAGGGGAAGAGAGAGGGAATAGAGAACGAAAATGAAGAACAGGGAGAAGAGGGAAAAAATTAAGAAGAGGAGGAAGAATAGGACGAAGAGAAATAATCACAAGAAAGGAAGGAAGAGAAAGAAAGGCAAGAGGAGGAGGACGAGATGGAAGTGGGGAGGAGAAGGAAGAGGAGGAAGAGGAGGAGGAGGAGGAAGAGGAGGGGGAAGAGGAAGAGAAAGAGGAGTAGGAGAAGGAGGAGTAGGAGAAGGAGTAGGAGAAGGAGGAGGAAGATGAAGAGGAAGAGAAAGAGGAGGAAGAGAATAGAGAAGAGAAGAGAGGAGGAGGAGGAGGAGGAGGAGGAGGAGGAGGAGGAGGAGGAGGAGGAAGAGGAGGAGGAAGAGGAAGAGGAAGAGAAAGAGGAAGAGGAAGAAGAGAAAGAGGAAGGAGAAAATGCGGAAAAAAGCAGAAGAAAAAGAGCAAGAGGAAGAAGAGGAAAAAGCGGAAGAAGAGGAGAAAGAAGAGGAGGAAAAGGAAAATGCGGAAAGGAGGGGAAGAAAAGAAAGATGGAGAAGGGAAAAAAAGGAAGGAAGCAAGGAACGAAAGAAGGAAACAAGGAAAAAAGGAGGAAGGGAAGAGAAAAAGTTCATAAGAGGGGAAAGAATAGGAGAAAAGAAGGGAGAAGAAAAAAGGAACGAGAAGAAAAAGAAGAAAGAGGAAAAGTGGGACATCAGGAAAAAAACGAAAGAGAAAAAAAAGTACAGGAAAAAGATAAAGAGGAAGACGAGGAAGAAGATAAATAAGAGTGATAAGAGGAAGAAAAAGAAGAAAAAAAAGGGGAAGAGAGGGGGAATACAGAACGAAAATGAAGAACAGGAAAAAGAGGGAAAAATGAGGAGGAAGAGGAGGAAGAATAGGACAAAGAGAAATAATCACAAGAAATGAAGAGAAAGAAAGGCAAGAGGAGGACGAGAAGGAGGAGGGAGAGGAGGGGGAGGAGGAGGAGGAAGAGGAGGAAGAGGAGGGAGAGGAGGAAGAGTAAGAAGAAGAGGAAAAGGAAGACGAAGAAGAAGAAGTAGAGAAAGCGGAAGAAAAGGAGAAAAAGCAGAAGAAAAAGAGCAAGAGAAAGAACAGGAGAAAGAAGAGGGGGAAAAGGGAAAATGCGGCAAGGAGGGGAAGAAAAGGAGAAAAAGAAAGATGAAGAAGGGAAGGAAGAGGAAGGAAGTAAGCAAAGAAAGCAGGGAGCAAGAAAGGAAAAAAAGGAGCAAGGGAAGAGAAAAAAGATCGTAAGAGGGGAAAGAATAGGAGGAAGAGGAATAAAAAGGAAAAAAGAAGGGAGAAGAAAAAAGGAACGAGAAGAAAAAGAAGAAAGAGGAAAAGTGGGACATCAGGAAAAACGAAAGAGAAAAAAAAAGATAGTACAGGAAATAGATAAAGAGGAAGGCGAGGAAGAAGATAAATAAGAGTGATAAGAGGAAGAAAAAGAAGAAAAAAGGGAAAGAGAGGGGGAATAGAGGACGAAAATGAAGAACAGGAAAGAGAGGGAAATAATGAAGAGGAAGAGGAGGAAGAATAGGACGAAGAAAAATAATCAGAAGAAAAGAAGAAAGAGAAAGAAAAGTAAGAGGAGGAGGACAAGGAGGAGGAGGACAAGGAGGAGGAGGAGGAGGAGGAGGAAGATGAAGATGAAGAGAAAAAGAAAAATAAAAAGAAAGAAGAAGAGGAAGAGAAAGAGGAAAAAGAAGAGGAAGAGAAAGAGAAAGAGGAAGAGAAAGAAAAAGAGGAAGAGCAAGAGGAAGAGAAAGAGAAAGAGAAAGAGAAAGAGAAAGAGAAAGAGAAAAAGCAAGAGCAAGAGCAGAAGCCGGAGCAGGAGCAGGAGCAGGAACAGAAGCAGGAGCAGGAGCAAGAGCAAGAGCAAGAGCAAGAGCAAGACGAAGAGGAAGATGAAAAGGAAGAGGAAGATGAAGAAAAGGAGGAGGAGAGGAAGAGGAAGAGAAAGAAGAGGGAGAAGAAGAAAGAGAAAGAGAAGAAGGAGGAGGAGGAAAAGCGGAAAAAAAGGAGGAAAAGCAGAAGAAAAAGAGCAAGAGGAAGAAGAGGAAAAAGCGGAAGAACTGGAAGAAAAGGAGAAAGAAAAGGTGGAAAAGGGAAAATGCGGAAAGGAGGGAAAGAAAAGGAGGAAAGGAAAGATGAAGAAGGGAAGGAAGAGGAAGGAAACAAGCAAAGAAAAAAGGGACCAAGGAAGGAAGGAAGGGAAGGAGAAGAAATAAAAGGAAGGAAGAAAGAAAGGAAGGAAAGAAAAAACAAAGAAACGGGGAGGGAAAGGGTAAACGAGAAAAAAAGGAAAAAAATATCGACAACAAAGCAATCAACGTCTCAAAAATTCATCACAATCATCTGACCAAAGAATGGTTGAAATGTTAAAAAAAAGATTTTTTTTTTCTATATTGAAGAATGAGAAAATGCTTCGTATTTATTTAATACAAATTACCCGCCACTGACGTTTTCGTTCCTTAATTTAAATAAAATATGATAATTAAGCATATAGTATAAAGTGAGTTAACTGAGAGAGAAATTCTAATCATAGCAATTAGCGCGATTACTTGAGGAAAATTTTCAATTGTGCAAAGTAATTTCTGGTTACGGTGATCGCTGCTACTATTAAGAAAAAATAAAATTAATGGTCTCGAAATTATTATTTAAAACGTGTAATATTCAGCTCACATCACAGTCCGATAATTGTACTCTTAAAATATTTTTCTAGGTAACAATCGTAACATTAATCATACTTGGATTTGAAAACGATTAGTTATAGCTAATTCTGAAAAAAATACCAGATTACTGAAGATGGGAGGATCGTCACTGCTTTTAATAAAATCTACTTCCATGACATGTTAAAGAAATGCTTCTCTCAAACGTATAAGGTTACCTGAAAGTTCGATTTTTACTTAACAACGGAAGTTTCATTTCAAAAAACTAAAGGAAAAATCGAAGGTCAAATTTCTGAATAAAGTCGAACGAAGATAGATTAAAAAGTGACATTTTTATAAAAAACCGAATTTTGGGGTGACTTTAAATCGGTTTATGAATCGCAAAACTATTCTTTTATTAAGATTAAAAGTGGGTACTGCAATGTCCAATTTTTTTTCTATCGCATTCTGTCTATGCAATAAGAGTGTGTATTTAGTTCACATCTGCTTAGTTTTCAAGTTTAGATTCTTCCGTCGTGGTAACTAAAAATCGGATTATAAATCGCAACACTCTTCCTTTATCAATGTCAGAAGTGGGTACTGCAATCTGCAACTGACCAATTCGTCGCACTTTTTTCTTCCCCCGGCTGTCAAAGTGTTCGAAGTGGGTGTCTATACTTACTTGCGAAGAGCGCGGAGATAGTTTCATAACCTGCTTGCCCTTGTGGACCACCAACCTGGGGGCACCGCCTACGCTATTATCATTATTCAATCCCAACACCTGCGCCGCATATTCCCCCTGCAATCCCATATCAGCGCCGGTAAACGGCCCGTTGTCGACTCGCTTCAACCAATACAGGCGTTCGGCGTGAGGACGAGAGGTCATCTCATGCCGATTCCACTGTTGCAACAACAGCGTGTAACACATATAACAGGCGGAAACGACGTCCTCGCTTTTCGTGGCGTATCCCACCGGAGGCTCGTGGGACTCCAAAAATGGAAAGTACGGCTCCTTCGGCTTACTGGGGCACGGTTTCACGTTCAACCGGTAGCTCTGGCTGTGGTTGCGGTTGCCGCACACGAAACATACTTCGGGCGGATCGGCCGACGATTTTATCTGCATGTGTTCTAGGGGGCCCTCTTTTTTGACTTGTACTTTGTCCATTGTTTGCATTAGGCTCTGAAAACAAAAATTCACATTTTGAAAGACAAAAAGATCGCTTCTGGATCATATTACCCAAATAAATCAGACGTAGTTTGATTTTATTTAAATTTCAGATACATTCAGAAGCATGCAAATAGCCGTTAGATCGAACTGAAGTGAAATATTTTCAAAAATGTCGAAATTTTCTGAAAAGTTTAAATTTTAAAAGAAAAAAATTAAATTATGAAAAATGAAAATTCTTAAAAAAATTCGAAAATTAAAAATAGGAAATAATTCGTACTTTTAAAAAAAGCAGAAACATCGAAAACTGGTCAAAAAATTTAAAAAATGGGGAGTGGAGAATTACGGAAAAAGGCACAATTCTAAAAAAAAATCGAAAAGAAAATAACAAATACGTATTTTTAAAAAAGTAGAAATATTGGAAAAGTCAAAAAATGAGAAGGAGGGCATTATGAAGAAGTAAAAATGCTCTAAAAAATTCAAAAATTTAAAATAATTCGTATTTTTGAAAAAGTAGAAATACTGAAAAAGTGAAAAAAATTCAAAAAATAGGGGGGGCATTAGGAGAAATTAATTTCCTCAAAAATTACGAAAATTCAAACTAATTTATAGAAATATTGAGCAATGTTAAAGAAAATTAAAATGAGGAGGGGGCATTATGAGAAAAAATTCTCAAAAAAAGTCAAAAATTGAAAATAATAAGTACGTATTCTTAAAAAAGTATAAATATTGAAAAATAACCAAAATATGAGAGAGGACACTATAAAACAGTCAAAAAATTTTAAAAGATTCGAAAATTGAAAATATTCGTATTTTAAAAAAAATAAAAATAGAAACGTTGAAAATGGTCAAAAAAATTTTAAAAATAGGGAGGGGAGGCATTGTAACGTCAAAATTTTCAAAAAAAAATCCGAAAATTGAAAATATTACGTATTTTTTTAATAAGGAAAAGTATTCAAAAATGGTCAATTGGGGCATTATAAAAAAATTAAAATTCTCAATAAAAATTCGAAAACTGAAAATAATTCGTACATTTAAAAAAATAAGAAGGGGGCATGTAGAAAAAAAAATCAAAATTTTTAAATATTTGAATATTGAAAATAATTCGTATTTTTAAAAGTAGAAATATTAAAAAAATGGTAAAAAAATTAAAAAATGAGAAGGGGAACTATGAAAAAAACCAAAATTCTTAAAACAAAATTCAAAAAATGAAAATAATTCTAATTTTAACACTTTCGAAAAAGGTATAAATGTTGCAAAATAATTAAAAATACAAAAAACGGGGGGGGGGGCATTGTGACAAAGTCAAAATTCTTTTAAAAAATCGAAATTTGAAAATAATTGGTATTTTTAAAGTAGAAATATTGAAAAATGGCCCGAAAATCAAAAAATGGAGAGGGGACACGATGAAAAAATCAAAAATAAGGAGGGGACATGATTGAAAAAATACCAACATTTTCAAAAAAATTCGAATATTGAAACTAATTCGTATTTTTTAAACCGCAAAAATATTGAGAAATGGTAAAAAATTCAAAAAATGTGGAGGGGGCACTATGAAAAAAGACAAAATTCTTAAAACAAAATTAAAAAATGGAAATAATTCTAATTTTAATAATTTTTAAAAAAGGGTATAAATGTTGCAAAATAATCAAAAATACAAAAAAGGGGGGGGGCGCATTGTGACAAAGTCAAAATTCTTTTAAAATATCGAAATTTGAAAACAATTCGTATTTTTAAAAAAGTAGAAATATTGAAAATTGGCCAGAAAATCAAAAAATGGAAAGGGGGCACGATGAAAAAATCAAAAATGAGGGGACATGATGAAAAAATTACCAAATTTTAAAAAAAATCGAATATTGAAATTAATTTGTATTTTTAAACCGTAGAAATATTGAAGAATGGTACAAAATTCAAAAAATGTGGAGGGGGGCATTATGAAAAAAGACAAAATTCTCAACAAAAAATTTAATTTGAAAATAATTCCAATTTTTAAAAAGTAAAAATAAGTAAAAAAAAATCAAAAAATGGGGGGCATTATGAAAATGTCAAAATCCTAAAAAAAATTCAAAATTTAAAAATTTTTTGGATATTTAAAAAGTATAAATATTGAAAAATTGCCAAAAATTAACAAAAAAATGGGGAGGGGGCACGATGGAAAAAAATCAAAAAAGGCGAGGGGGCATGATAATAAAAAATTAAAATATCCGAAAAAAATCGAATACTGAAAATTATTTGTATTTTTAAACACTAGAAATTGGTCAAAAAATTCAAAAAACGGGGGGGAGGGGGCATTAAGAAAAAATCAAAATTCTCAAATAAAAAAACGAAAATTGAAAATAATGCGTACTTTTCAAAACTCTACTTTTTATTATTGAAAAATGGCCAGAAAATCAAAAAATGGGGAAGGGGCACGATGAAAAAAAATCAAAATGGGAAGGGGGCATGATGATGAAAAATCCAAATGTCCAAAAAAATGCGAATATTGAAATTAATTCGTATTTTTAAACAGTAGAAATTGGTCAAATAATTCAAAAAACGGGAGGGGGGGGCATTATAAAAAAGTCAAAATTCTCAAATAAAAAATTGAAAATAATTCATACTTTTAAAAACCCTATTTTTTATTACTGAAAATGGCCAGAAAATCAAAAAATGGGGAGGGGGCACGATGAAAAAAATCAAAAATGGGAAGGGGCATGATGATAAAAAATCCAAATGTCCAAAAAAATTCGAATACTGAAATTAATTCGTATTTTTAAACAGTAGAAATTGGTCAAAAAACTCATAAAACGGGAGGGAGAGCATTATGAAAAAGCCAAAATAAAAAAACGAAAATTGAAAATAATTCGTACTTTTAAAAACCCTACTTTTTTTTATTATTGAAAAATGGCCAAAAAAATCAAAAAATGGGGAGGAGCATGTTGAAAAAAATTAAAAAATCAAGAGGAGGCTTATGAAAAAATATCTAAATTTTCAAATAAAATCTAAATTTTCAACAAAAATCGAATATTGAAAATAATTCGTATTTTTAAAAGTAGAAATATTCAAAAATGGCCAGAAAATAAGAAATGGAGAGGGGGCACGATGAAAAAATCAAAAATAAGGAGGGGGCATGATGAGAAATTTTCAAAAAAATTCGAATTTTGAAAATAATTCGTATTTTTAAACCGTAGAAATATTGAAAAATGGTACAAAATCCAAAAAATGTGGAGGGGGCACTATGAAAAAAGACAAAATTCTTAAAACAAAATTAAAAAATGGAAATAATTCTAATTTTAATAATACATAAAAAGGGTATAAATGTTGCAAAATGATAAAAAATACAAAAAATGGGGGGGGGCATTGTAACAGTGTCAAAATTCTTTTAAAAAATCGAAATTTGAAAATAATTCGTATTTTTTAAAAAGTAGAAATATTGAAAAATGGCCAGAAAATAAAAAAAATGGAGAGGGGGGGCACGATGAAAAAATCACAAATAAGAAGGGGGCATGATGAAAAAATACCAACATTTTCAAAAAAAATCGAATATTGAAAATAATTCGTATTTGTAAAAGTAGAAATATTAAAAAATGGTCAAAAAATTTAAAAAAAAATTCTTAAAACAAAATTAAAAAATAGAAATAATTCTAATTTTAATAATTTTTAAAAAGGGTATAAATGTTGCAAAATAATCTAAAATACAAAAAACGGATGGGGGGGGGCATTGTGACAAAGTCAAAATTCTTTTAAAAAATCGAAATTTGAAAATAATTGGTATTTTTAAAATAGAAATATTGAAAAATGGCCCGAAAATCAAAAAATTAAGGGGGCACGATGAAAAAATCACAAATAAGAAGGGGGTATGATAAAAAAATACCAAAATTTTCAAAAAAATTCAAATGTTGAAAATAATTCGTATTTTTAAACCGTAGAAATATTAAAAAATAATAAAAAATACAAAAAATATGGAGGGGGTATTATGAAAAAAGACAAAATTCACAACAAAAAAATTTAATTTGAAAATAATTTAAATTTTTAAAAAGTATATATTGAAATATAAGTAAAAAATTCAAAAAATGGGAGGGCCTTATGAAAATGTCAAAATCCTAAAAAATTCGAAATTTAAAAATTTTTTGGACCTTTAAAAAGTACAAATATTGAAAAATGGCCAAGAAAAATACAAAAAATGGGGAGGGGGCACAATAAAAAAATCAAAAAAAGAGGGAGGGGGCACGATAATAAAAAATTTAAATATCCAAAAAAAAATCGAATACTGAAAATTATTTGTATTTTTAAACAGTGGAAATATAAAAAATTAGTCAAAAAAATTCAAAAAACGGGGGGAGGGCATTAAGAAAAAGTCAAAATTCTCAGACAAAAATCGAAAATAATTCGTACTTTTAAAAATCCTACCTTTTTTTATTACTGAAAAATGGCCAGAAAATCAAAAAATGGGGAGGGGGCACGATGAAAAAAATCGAAAATGGGAAGGGGGCATGATGATGAAAAATCAAAATTTCCAAAAAAATTCGAATATTAAAATGAATTCGTATTTTTAAACCGTAGAAATTGGTCAAAAAATTCAAAACACTGGAGGGGGGGGGGGCGGCATTATGGAAAAGTCAAAATTCTCAAATAAAAAACTGAAAATAATTTGTACTTTTAAAAATGAAAAATGGCAAGAAAATCAAAAAATGGAGAGGGGGTACGATGAAAAAAATTAAAAAATCGAGAGGGGGTATGATGAAAAAAATCTAAATTTTCAACAAAAATCAAATATTGAAAATAATTCGTATTTTTTAACTATAGAAATATTGAAAAATGATTAAAAAATCAATAAATTGGGGGGACACTGTGGAAAAAATTCTCAAAATATAAAAAACGTAGAAATTGACAATAATTCCAATTTTTAAAAAGTATAATGTTGAAAAATAATCAAAAAATGGGAAGGGGGCATTCTGAAAAGACAAAATTCTCAAAAAAAAAATTGAAAATAATTCCAATTTTTAAAAGGTCTGAATGCTAAAAAATAATTAAAGAATTCAAAAAATGGGGAGGACGATACCATGAAAATGTCAAAATTTTCAAAAAAATCGAAAATTGGAAAATAGTAAAAAAAATAAACACGTGGAGAAGAGGGGGGTTAATAATTATGAAAAAAAAGTAAAAATTATTTAAAAAATTCGAACATTTAATAAATGGGTAATTTTCAAAACAATTCTAAAATATTAAAAATGGGCAATTTTCGAAAAACTCCACTTTCTTAAGCAAAATTTTCAACACAATTTGAAAATTTTAAAAAATTTTCAGCACATCCCAGTGACTTCGAGGAAATGTCATTCCAACTGTTTAGATTTTGACCTTTTCAACTCAAAATATCGAGAAAAAATCAAAAATCTTGTGATCGAAATTTCGGAAAAAAGTCCAAGAAAGTGAAAATTTCGAATTTTAAAGCGAAAAAAATCAACTCTTAAATGGAAAACGTTTTAAAATCGAAAATTCGTCAATTTTAACGAGAACAATTTCACGAATTTCAACCTCAATTAAGGAAAAAAGTTAAAAATTCGACTCTAGTTGGTTGGAGAAAAATTTTAACTTTTTTTTTGAAATTTTGATATTTTGAAATATTTTTCAGCTTATACCATATTCGTGTTCTAGCAGCTAAAAGTCCGTGAAATGAAAGTAAATTTAGAATGAAAATCACGATGCCCCATCATCTCTTTGTTGTCGATTAAGACTTTTTGCTCCACTTTACTTATCTTTTTCTCTACTTTGCGAGCTCTCTGTCATTTTCAATCTTATGTAAGAGATGGTGGATCGTTTTTATTTCGATCCGTCACGGGTGACGAAACTCGGGGTTATCTAAAGCCTCCTAAACGTATTTGATGAAAAGAAAACATTTTATTTGCATAGTTTAATATTGTGCGTATATAATTAAAAGCATGACTAACCTTGTGACCTAAAAGTCGTAGGTCTAACTTGTACGATGTAGCTGCGGGCTGACAAAGGAATTAAAGGTTATCTGCCGCAAATTAATTTATGATATACATTTCTGTATTGTTAATCGAACGTTCGTAAATACGGATTGACATGCATGCCATTAACAACGACGTCTCAAAAATATCCTGATTTAAAATCAACAAGTTTCGAATCTGGCGCTTTGAAGGGTGAGACGTTTTTTTAATTTTTGTTGAAAGAGTAGCGTCACTGAGTTTTTAATCCCTTGGACACAAAAATTCTCCGAATATTCTCAAAACTGTGTTCAAAAATCGAAAACTAGAAAAAATTAACTTTTCTAGAAATGTCAACCAACGTTGTTATTTTTCGCCATTTTTACGAAACATTTTCATTTTATATTTATTTTTTCAGAACTCAAAGACTCACAGTCGACTTCAGAAACCTAAAATGTCAAAAATTCATCGAAAGCTTTGGTTAAAAATAGAGGGCTCCCCCACTCAAAATAATTCTAGATCCGGCTCTGTCAAAATTAAATCCATAAAACATCCGTACACAATTCACGGTAATTAACAGTTAAAAAATACACTATACCGGCTTTCAACCCCTTAAGACTTTCGATAACTTTTAAATAACCAAATTCACATTTTTATTTACAAGTCCAATTATCGATACAATATAATGAGAACTACGTTCGACTCATTCCCACTTGATTATAGAAAACCGACATTATCGATAAACACTCAAATATTTAAACAAACCTAAAATGCCGGTATACTAAACCTCGAAAACTCGACAAGCTGGATTGATCGACACGACCCAAGAACAGCTGGCGATGTCTTCGGAATTTCAAAAAAAAGCCAAACCCGCCGCAACAATCGTACGAAACAAAAGTGTGTTAAACGAAAAATAGAACTACCGTATTGCGAAATTTTCAGTTTCCACAATTGGCTTTGTGCAATAGAGAAACTTAAAACGTTTCGAAATCGCTGCGCCATGTACAAGATTCTACATACGCAGCCTTTTAACTGCGACTATCGTCGATAAAAAAAAAACGAACTTCTACTTACGGTCAACAGATCGGATCTGTTTGCCCCGAACGATTATCATAAATCCATCGAATTTACGTCGAAAAACATGGTTCTGGTTCTTGAGGCACTGGAACTGCGTTAAATCACTGTGTTAACACGCTAACGGAGAGGATATTTGGACTTCGGAAAGTATACGGTTGATAACGAAAAAGTTACAATTCAAGAAGTCTATTCGGTTTGTCGGCTAAACACTACGATAAGAACAAAAACATTTTTATTCGGTTATCACTCAGATGTAGCCTCTCGGATCAGCCATTTTTGATTTAGGAGCGATTTCCAACAATGCAAGACACGTTGGCCAACGTTCGGTCTGCGAGCGCGAAATTCCCTAGAATTTTCAAATTTTAAATTGCCACATTTTACCAATGACTGAATATTTGCAATGTATTTTTTATATCTATTACCTCAATTTTCAATCAATAGAATGACTTTGTAGAAAACCGGCAAACGAATTCATTTAAATGCAAATAAACTATTTTGTTTAAACAAGGTTAGGCAACCCATATTACGCATCTCGATTTTATTGGTTGCGCCATTAAGTCTATTTTAATCATTAACTGGATTATAAGGGATATATGTTTAGTAATTATTTAATATTTAAATAACAAAAAAAATTATAGCCCTCTAGCAAATTGAGAAGTGATACCAAAGCTAAATCATGTTTCAAGAATCTCTAGTGTTCGTGTTTGTAAAAGCAAGGTTAGGCAACCCATATTACGCATCTATATTTTATTGGTTGCCCCATTAAGTCTATTTTAACCATTGGCGTAACTTACAAGGGGATTTATTGCTAGTAATTATTTAATATTTAAATGACAAGAAGATTTATAGCCCTCTCGCGAATTGAGAAGTGATACCAGAGCTAAATCATGTTTCAAAGGTCTATAATGTCCTGTGTGGAAAACCAGTAAAAGTTTCACGAAAATCTGAAATCATTTATATTCTCCAACGGTCGAGATTAAAGTCGGAATTTCACATTTAAAACCGTAATTAAATATTTTTTTTAATGTTTCATCCATTAAAGAAAAATATTCTCAAAATTTTGATCGTTTTTGAGAACAAATTCAAAACTAAAAACAGCTTAAGAAGAAACCTGTTTTAGAATTCAGGATCATTTCAAAATTTTCAATGTTTAACTCGAAATCTCGCTCGAAACTTTCAATATTTCTGGAAAAATTCGTTAAAGACACGTTGAAATATTGTTCAAAGCCATGGGGGGACAAGGATCAAGGTTGTCTGTGGTCAAAGACACAAATTCACTTGAATTCAAGGTCACATGAGCTCAAGGTCACCTTAGTTTAAGTTCACCTAGGTTTAGCTTCACGCAAGTTTAAGGCGACGTGTCAGACTCACGTGGATTAAAGGTCACATGTAAGCCCAAGATCACGTGAGTTCAAGATCATTTGAGCTCGCGGTCAGTGAAGATCTGGGTCACATAAGCTCAAGCTCATGGGAGTTTAAAACGTTTAAGGTTGTGCAAGGTCACATAGGCTTAAGATCATGGGAATTTAAAACGTTCAAGGTTGTGCAAGGTCACATGAACTTAAGGTCACCTAAGTTCGGAATAAGGGAGCTCAAGGTACGTGTATTCAAGGTCGCATGTATTCAAGGTCGCGTGTATTCAAGGTCGCGTGTGTTCAAGATTGTGTGTATTCAAAGTCGCATTTATTCAAGGTCGCGTGTATTCAAAGTCGCGTGTGTTCAGGGTCATGTTTATTCAAGGTCGCGTGTGTTTAAGGTCACGTTGGATCAAAGTCATATTTATTCAAAGTCATTTAAGTTCAAAGTCAACAGAGTTCAAATGATCAAGGTTACGCGAAGTTTAGGTAACGTGACCTCAAGGTCACCTGAGTTCAAGATTACGTCAACTCAAGGTCACGTGTGTTCAAGGTCACGTTGATTCAAAGTCGTGCGGATTCAAGGTCGCATTAAAAAGGTCACTTATGTTCGAAGCCTTAATTAAATTGAAGATCATGCTTGTTCAAGGTCATATCAGTTTATCGTCACTTGATCTCAAAATTATGTCAACTCAAGGTCACATGAGCTTAAGGTCACCTAAGTTCGGAATTGGGTTAGTTCAAGGTACATGTATTTAAGGTCGCGTGTATTCAAGGTCGCGTGTGTTCAAGGTCACGTTTGCTCCAGCAGCAATTTCTTTTATTTTAGGAGCTGTAAATTTTATTACTACAGTAATTAATATACGACCTCAGTTAAGTTCAAAGTCACAAGAGTTCAAGCGATCAAGGATACGCGAGGTTTAGGTCACGTGACCTCAGGGTCACCTGAGTTCAAGATTACGTCAATTCAAGGTCACGTGTGTTTAAGGTCACCTTAGATCAAAGTCGTGTGGATTCAAGGTCGCATAAAAAAGGCCACTTACGTTCAAAGCCTTAATTAAATTGAAGATCATGTTTGCTCAAGGTCACATCAGTTTAACGTCACTTGATCTCAAAATTATGTCATTTCAAGGTAACATGAGCTCAAGGTCACCTAAGTTTGGAATTGGGTTAGTTCAAGGTACGTGTATTCAAGGTCGCGTGTATTCAAGGTCGTGTGTGTTCAAGGTCACGTTGGATAAAAGTCATGTTTGTTCAAGGTCAGTTAAGTTCAAAGTCACAAGAGTTCAAGCGATCAAGGTTACGCGAAGTTTAGGTCACGTGACCTCAGAGTCACTTGAGTTCAAGATTACGTCAACTCAAGGCCACGTGTGTTTAAGGTCACCTTAGATTAAAGTCGTGTTGATTCAAGGTCGCATGAAAAAGGTCACTTACGTTCAAAGCCTTAATTAAATTGAAGATCATGCTTGCTTAAGGTCACATCAATTTAACGTCACTTGATCTCAAAATTATGTCAACTCAAGGTCACATGAGCTTAAGGTCACCTAAGTTCGGGATTGGGTTAGTTCAAGGTACGTGTATTCAAGGGCGCGTGTATTCAAGGTCGCGTGTATTCAAGGTCGCGTGTGTTTAAGGTCACGTTGGATCAAAGTCATGTTTGTTCCAGGTCAGTTATGTTCAAAATCACAAGAGTTCATGCGATTAAGGTTACGCGAGGTTTGGGTCACGTGAGCTCAAGGTAACTTAAATTCAAGATTACGTCAATTCAAGGTCATGTGTGTTCAAGGTCACGTTAGACAAAGTTGTGTGGATTCAAGGTCGCATAGAAAAGGTCACTTACGTTCGAAGCCTAAATTAAATTGAAGATCATCTTTGCTCAAGGTCACATAAATTTAACGTCACTTGATCTGAAAAATTATGTCAACTTAAGGTCACGTGAGCGCAAGGTCACCTAAGTTCGGAATTGGGTTAGTTCAAAGTGCGTGTATTAAAGGTCGCGTGTATTCAAAGTCGTGTGTATTCAAGGTAGCGTCTGTTTAAGGTCACGTTGTATCAAAGTCATGTTTGTTCAAGGTCAGTTAAGTTTAAAGTCACAAAAGTTCAAGCGATCAAGGTTATGCGAGGTTTAGGTCACGTGACCTCAGGGTCACTTTAGTTCAAGTTTACGTCAACTCAAGGTCACGTGTGTTCAAGGTCACGTTAGATCAAAGTCGTGTGGATTCAAGGTCGCATGAAAAAGTCACTTACGTTCGGGATCTTAATTAAATTGAAGATCTTGCGTGCTCAAGGTCACATCAGTTTAGCGCCACTTGGTTTCAAAATTATGTCAACTCAAGGTCACATGACTTCAAGATTAATTGAACTAAATTTCACGTGTAAGTTAAAGCTTATGTAAGCTCAAGGTCACGAGAGTTTAATGTCACCATCTCAAGACGATGTTAACTCAAGGTCACGTGAGCCCAAGATCACTTTGGCTCAAGAGTTCAGAATCACACAAGTTTAAGATCACTTAAGCGCAAGGTCATAAAATATCTGAGTCATTTAGGTTCAAGGTCACGTCAAGGAAAGGTTACGTGAGCTCAAGGTCACGTACGTACCAGGTCATATAAACTCAAGGTCATGTAAGTTCAAAGTGAGGTGAGTTCAAGGTCACACGGGGTCAAGATGACGTGTATTCAAGGTCGCGTTAGGTCAGGGTGCGTGAATTCAAGGTAATTCGAGTTTAAAGTTGCGTTAGCTCAAGATCTCGTGGGTTCGGGGTCGCGTAAATTAAAAGTCTCCTAAGTTGAAAATTGTGCTTGCTCAAAGTCACATCATCATCATCATTGGTCAAGGTCACATTAGTTTAATATCACTTGTTTTCAAAGTTGTGTAAACCCAAGGTCACAAAGGTTTAAGATCAATGAGCATAAGGCCACGTGATCTCAGAGTAAACTCAAGGATATGTAATTTTAAAGTCACTTGGATTCAAGGCCACGCTCAATAAAGGCACGTGCGCTCACGGTCACTGGAGTATGAGGGCATATGAGCTCGAAGTCATGTATATTTAAGAATGCGTAAGCTCAAGGTCTCGTATAGTCAAGATCGTGTTAAATCAGGATCGCGTTAACTCAAGCTCACGAGTTCAGGGTTGCCTTAGTGCAAGGTATCGTAGGTATCACGGTCACGTAAACTAAAGGACGCCTAAGTTGAAGATCGTGCTTGCTCAAGGTTACATCGTTTTAACGCCGCTTGATCTCAAGGTTATGTAAATTCAAAGTCACATGATTTCAAGATTACATGTGTTCAAAGCCACATAGAATTAATGTCATGTGAGTTCAAGGTCACCTGATGTCAGGATTGTTATAGCGCAAGGTTTCTTGGATTCAAGGTCCATGTGAGCTCAAGGTCACGTGATATCAAGGTTGCGTTCTCGTGAGTCCAAGATCGCATAAATTAAAGGTCACTTAGGTTCGAGGTTATGCTTGCTCAAGGTCACATCAATTTAACGGCGCTTGATTTCAAGGTTATCTAAACTCAAGGTCACGAGTTCAGGGTTGCCTTAGTGCAAGGTATCGTAGGTTCACAGTCACGTAAACTAAAGGACGCCTAAGTTGAAGATCGTGCTTGCTCAAGGTTACATCGTTTTAACGTCGCTTGATCTCAAGGTTATGTAAATTTAAGGTCACATGATTTCACGATTACATATGTTCAAAGTCACATGGAATTAATGTCACGTAAGTTTAAGGTCACCTCATTTCAGGATTGTTTTAGCGCAAGGTTTCTTGGGTTCAAGGTCATGTGGGCTCAAGGTCGCGCGATATCAGGATTGCGTTACTTCAAGTCTTGTGAGTTCAAGATCGCATAAATTAAAGGGCACTTAGGTTCGAGATTATGCTTGCTTTAACGGCGCTTGATCTCAAGGTTATGTAAACTCAAGGTCACGAGTTCAGGGTTGCCTTTGTGCAAGGTATCGTAGGTTGTCGGTAACGTAAACTAAAGGTTGCTTAATTTGAAGATCGTGTTTGCTCAAGGTTACATCATTTTAACGTCGTTTGATCTCAAGGTTATGTAAATTCAAGGTCACATGATTTCAAGATTACATGTGTTCAAAGTGACATAGAATTAACGTCACGTAAGTTCAAGGTCACCTCATTTCAGGATTGTTTTAGGGCAAGGTTTCTTGGGTTCAAGGTCATGTGAGCTCAAGGTTAGGTGATATCAGGGTTTCGTTAGTTCAAGTCTCGTGAGTTCAAGATCACATAATTAAAGGTCACTTAGGTTCAAGAATATGCTTGCTCAAGGTCACTTCAATTTAACGGCGCTTAATCTCAAGGTTATGTAAACTCAAGGTCACATAAGTTCAAGATCAAGTAAGCTTAAGACCACGTGATATCAGAGTCACATGTGTTCAAAGCCACGTTTGTTTAAGGTCACGTGATCTTAGAGTCACGTCAAGGGCACTTGAGCTCAAGGTCACGCAAACTTAAGGTCACGCAAACTTAAGGTCATGCAAACTTAAGGTCATGCAAAGTTAAGGTCACGCAAACTTAGGGTCAGGTGAGTTTAAGGCCGTTTAAGTTCAAAGTTACATAATCTCAAGGTCATGTGTTGTTGCGTTAGGTCAGGATCACATGAACTTAAGATCATATAAGTTCAGGCTTATGTTACCCCAAGGTGGCGTATGTTCAAGATTACGTTAATTCGAAGTCATGCGAGTTCAAAGTTGTGTAGGTTCAAAGTTACATAATCTCACTGTCACTGTCACTGTCAAAGTTGCGTTAGGGTAGGGTCACCTGAACTTAAGGTCATATGAATTCAAGATTATGTTAGCCTAAGGTCGCGTGTGTTCAAGACAACGTTAACTCGTTCGCTCTTTCGTTCGATCTTTCACTTGTTCTTTCCTTCGTGCTTTTATTCGTTCTTTTGTTCGTTCTAGTTTTTATTCGTTCTTGCGTTCATTCGTTCGTTGGTTGATTCTTTCTTTCGTTCATTGGTTCGTTCGTTTGTTCCTTCGTTCGTTCGTTAGTTTGTTTTTTCGTTAAATCATTCCCTTTGATTCAATTTTTTTCGTCTAAACGTTTCGTTCGTTTTTTTGGTCGTTTTTTTAGATTGTTCTAACTCTTTCGTTCGCTCTTTCGTTCGTTCTTTTGTTCGCTCTTTCGTTCGCCATTTCGTTCGATCTTTCGGTCGATCTTTCATTTGTTCTTTCCTTCGTTCTCTTATTAATTTGTTTGTTCGTTCTAGATTTTATTCGTTCTTACGACCATTCGTTCGTTCGTTCTTTCATTCATTGGTTCATTCGTTTGTTTGTTCCTCCGTTCGTTCGTTTGTTCTTTCATGAAATCATTCCTTTTGATGGAGTTTTTTCGTTTAGACGTTTCGTTTGTGTTTTTTCGGTCGTTTTTTCGTTGGTTCCGTTCGTTCTTTCTTTAGATTGATCTAGATAGTTCTGTCTACTCTTTCGTGCGATTTTTCGCTCGCCTTTTCATTCGTTCTTTTCTACGTTTTTTTCTTCGTTGTACGTTTTATTCGTTCTTGTGTTTATTCGTTCGCTGGTTCGTTCCTTCTTTCCTTTATTGGTTCATTCGCTTGTTTGTTTTTTTGTTCGTTTGTTCTTTCGTTCGTTTTTTTTTTTTTTCGTTCTTTCAGTCGTTTTTTAGTTCGTTCTTTCGTTTGCTCTTTTGTTCGATCTCTCAATCGTTTTTTAATTCGTTCTTCTTTCATTCATTTGTTTGTTCGTTTGTTTGTTCTTTCGTGCAATCATTCCTTTTGTTGCAGTTTTTTCGTCTAGACGTTTCGTTTGTTTTTTCGGTCGTTTTTTCGTTGGTTCCATTCGTTCTTTCTTTAGATTGATCTAGATAGTTGTGTCCGCTCTTTCGTGTGATTTTCCGCTCGCTTTTTCGTTCGTTCTTTTCTTCGTTTTTTTCTTCGTTCTACATTTTATTAGTTCTTGCGTTCATTCGTTCGCTGGTTCGTTCCTTCTTTCATTTATTGGTTCATTCGCTTGTTTGTTTTTTCGTTCGTTCTTTTCTTCGTTTTTTTTTCCTTCTTTCATTCGTTTTTTAGTTCGTTCTTTCTTTAGATCGTTCTGTTTATTCTTCCGTTCGTTCTTTCGTTTGCTCTTTTGTTCGATCTTTTAATCGTTCTTTTTATTCCTTCCAAATTTTATTCGTTCTTGCGTCCATTGGTTCGTTGTTCATTCTTTCTTTCGTTCATTGGTTCGTTCGTTCTTTCAGTTATTGGTTCATTCGCTTGTTTGTTTCTTCGTTCGTTCGTTTGTTCTTTCATTCTTGTTTTTTTTCGTTTTTTTTTTGTTCTTTCATTCGTTTTTTAGTTCGTTCCGTTCGTTCTTTCTTTGGATCGTTCTGCTTATTCAATCCGTTCGTTCTTTCGTTTGCTCTTTTGTTCAATCTTTCAATCGTTTTTTAATTCGTTCTTTTATTCCTTCTAAATTTTATTCGTTCTTGCGTCCATTTGTTCGTTGTTCATTCTTTCTTTCGTTCATTGCTTCGTTCGTTCTTTCATTTCTTCGTTCGTACTTCTATCAAACGTTCTTTCGTTTGCTTTTTTGTTCGATCTTTCATTCGTTTTTTAATTCGTTCTTTTATTCGTTCTAAATTGTATTTGTTCTTGCGTCTGTTCGTTCGTTGTTCGTTCTTTCTTTCATTCATTGGTTCGTTTTTTTGTTTGTTCCTCAGTTCGTTCGTTTCTTCTTTCGTGAAATCATTCCTTTTGTTGCAGTTTTTTCGTCTGGACGTTTCGTTTGTTTTTTCAGTCGTTTTTTCGTTGGTTTCGTTCGTTCTTTATTTAGATTGATCTAGATAGTTTTGTCCACTCTTTCATGCGCTTTTCCGTTCGCTTTTTCATTCGATTTTTTATTCGTTCTTTTCTTCGTTCTACGTTTTATTCGTTCTTGCGTTCATTCGTTCGCGGTTCGTTTCTTCTTTCATTTATTGGTTCATTCGCTTGTTTGTTTTTCGCTCGTTTGTTCTTTCGTTCGTTTTTTTCTTCGTTTTTATTTTCGTTCTTTCAGTCGTTTTTTAGTTCGTTCCGTTCGTTCTTTCTTTAGATCGTTCTGTTTATTCTTCGGTTCGTTCTTTCGTTTGCTCTTTTGTTCGATCTTTCAATCGTTTTTTAAGTCGTTCTTTTATCCCTTCTAAATTTTATTTGTTCTTGCGTCCATTCGTTCGTTGTTCATTCTTTCTTTCGTTCATTGGTTCTTTCGTTTGTTCATTCGTACTTTTATCAAACATTCTTTCGTCTGCTTTTTTGTTCGATCTTTCATTCGTTTTTTAATTCGTTCTTTTATTCGTTCTAGATTTTATTCGTTCTTGCGTCTATTCGTTCGTTGTTCGTTCTTTCTTTTATTCATTGGTTCGTTCCTTTGTTTGTTCCTCCGTTCGTTCGTTTGTTCTTTCGTGAAATCATTCCTTTTGTTGCAGTTTTTTCGTCTAGACGTTTCGTTTGTTTTTTCGGTCGTTTTTTCGTTGGTTCCGTTCGTTGTTTTTTTAGATTGATCTACATAGTTCTATCCATCCTTTCGTGCGATTTTCCGCTCGCTTTTTCATTCGTTCTTTTCTTCGTTCTAGGTTTAATTCGTTCTTGCGTTTATTCGTTCGCTGGTTCGTTCCTTCTTTCATTTATTGATTCATTCGTTTGTTCGTTTCTTCGTTCGTTTGTTCTTTCGTTCGTTCTTTTTTTCGTTTTTTTTCTCGTTCTTTCAGTCGTTTTCTAGTTCGTTCCATTCGTCCTTTCTTTAGATCGTTCTGTTTATTCTTCCGTTTACAGACATTTTTCGATTTTCTCCAAATTTCCACTTTTTTTCTCTTCTTGTTCCTTTTTTGTATTTTCCTCTGAAATTTCAAACGTTCATGAAATTTTAGGTATTTAGTCATTCATTCAGAATTTTTATCAACGAAACTTTGATTTTTTCTAAAAATTATGTTTAATAGACATCCCCAGAATTTCTCGACATTTATTCTCTTTTGTCCATTTCGTATTTTCGCCTGAATTTCAACTTTTCATGATTTTTTAGGAATGTTGGGTCATTACGTATTTTATTATAGAATTTCTATTATTAAGCCAAACTTTGGTCTCTGTTGACTCCAAATTCTTTATTTTTTCTTTTAATTAATTTCTTGATCTCTTTCTAATCAATTTTCATCCTAAATTCTTGTTTTTATTGAACATTTTTCAAGCATTCAATGTTTGAAAATTCATTTCTTCTCTGATTTTACGTTTCAATTTGTTTTTCGTATGAAACTGTTTTTCGTGAAATGTGTTTTGAACGAGGAAATTGAATAAAATAAGTTTTTTCTTAGAAAAATTTATTAAGACACAGTAATAAGCAAAACTGTAATACTAAAAAATACTTAGAACATAGTTAAAGAAATAGAATGCATATTTTAGTTGCATTGTGCTGCATTTCCCAAACTGGAAGATTCAGAAGTTATAATTATGTCTAAGGTTATCACAAAATAAATTTTATCACTGTATACTCTCGTAATACTAAAGATCTAGAATAATTCCGATCGATATAAGCTTAACTGCATTAAATCTAAATATACATATTTCTTGCATTGATTATGACTACAAAATCATTTGCATTATTGTATTTTCACATACAAAGAGTGACTATTGTCAGTATTTAAAAGTTCAGTACTTAAAAATAAACATTTTACATAGTAAAAAAATATTTACCTCAATATGAGTGAAGAACAAATTAATTGACAGAGTCAAAGGTTCTTCCGAACTTAATCTATATTCCAAAATTGTTAGAAAACATTTTGGCCAAACCAAATTATCATAACATCACATCAGGCGCGTTAACACAAAACCTTTGTCTCAAAACTTAAACTAAAACAACTCGAGATCGATTAAAAAAATAAATTGGAGAAATTTTTTACAATTTAGATAGTCTTAAATCTCTAACGGGTTAGATTACAAAAATATCCATTTCGCAACTGTCACAAGTTCAACAAATCATCTGCCTGAATTCCACAGGCAAAAACAACTTTTGAGTCTGCGACACGTCCGATCGACAGATGGGGCACCTTTCGCACCGCGCAGCACAATCGTTGCAAGCTATCACGTGACCGCAGGGCAGAAAGGCGGCGTTCACTTGATTGTCCATGCAGATCTTGCAGATCATCGAGTCCAACAACCGCGACAGCGTCTCCTGAGAATCCTGCAACGAAAAAAACGAACATAATTCTCAGTTTTTTGGATTCTTTTCCCAAATTGCATCCGGGGATGGTGGTCAAGAGAAATAATTTCCAATTTTAATGCTAAATTTAGCAAATAGGTTGATATTTCGACAAAAATTGTCTACCTTTCCGAAAAAAAACCAAAACCTCGGAATATGTATTTTTTTTCAGAGTTTAATCTCAAAATTTATTTATATAATAGTCAATTCTTTCAAAAGATGAGACACTTTGAAGAAAATAGTAACAAATGAAAGTGAAAGTTAGGAAATTTGAAAAATTTTGAGATTTATTAACAGCTAAATTGAGTTTTGAGGTCAACTTACTTTACTGTGTTCCTCCTCATGGCTGGATTCGCCCCCTTCCTTGATGTTGGCGAGCTGCTGCATGGCGTTCTCCTGAAAAATCGCCCTCCTGGCGTTATCATAGACCTCCCTGCAGGTCCTTCTGATGTCAAAAACGTACTTCTTCCCCAAAGTCGAATCCTCGTTAAATATCGAAACAATGGTCCCTTTCAAGTCTCGAATAAACTGGGCCATAACCACACTCCTAACTGTTTCGCAACTGTAAAAAGCGTGTTTCTCGGTGATGGCCCTATACAACCCACTGGCCATATGACTAGAATCCAATTTCAGTTCCAACTCAGTCGGTTTGTTACTACCAGAAAGATACTCCATCCGAAAGATCCTCTTGCTCGACGAAGCGTTAATTATCCCAGTAAACGTAATCAACTGCTTCTCGTTATTCTCCCGCGCTATGGTGATACCATGAGGCCCGACGGCTACATGTATCAACCCGTGGGATTTCGCCAAGAAAGTCTCCTCGCCGAAATTCTCCAATTCGGAAACTTCCTTAAGCAACCAGTATTCAGCCGTTACGCGCTTCATCCCCTTCAGTTGTTTGTGCTTATAGATGGTCTTCTGCAAAAGGTCTTGCGGTTTCTGGTTCGATCCGGACGGGGTTATGCTGGACGCTTGTACGTAGACGTTGTGAGGGGGGTGGCTGGGTTCGTAATCGCCGCTCTCCGCTTGAGCGATGAGCGCTATCAGGTACGAAACGCATTCCCAATCGGAAGCCAGTAGACGTTTCTCGAGGAGCTCCAACCGGGCGTTCAAGTAGAATTGATGCCTGAAACGGAACATCACATTAATTTGGAAGCTAAAGGGATGGATGAAATGTAGGAGGAGATGTGGTCTTCGGAAGGTATGTATAGTTAAACAAAATGACAAGGTAGAGTTACTTACAACTCTATCTTCCCATTTTTTTAAATCTACATTCCTATCTTTCCTTTTTTTTGTAAATCTACAATCCTATCTTCCCGTTTTTTAAAGTCTTTGATAAATCTTCCTGATCACCCTTTTACCGGAGGATGTACAGGAAGATTTACACGACGAAATGAAAGAAGAGCTTACAGAAGAGGAAGAGATTTGTGAAAGAAGAAAGAAGAGTTTCAAGCGGAGAAGGTTTGAAGATGAGAAGAATGGGTTTTAAGAGGAAAAGGATGGGATTTAAGATGAGAAGGAAGAGTTTTAAAACCAGGAGGAAATTTTGAAGCGGGCGAAAATAAATGTTAAGATGAAGTAAAAGAGTTTTAAATGGAGAAGGATGAGTTATAAAGAGAGAAGGAAGAGTTTTTAGAAGAGGAGGATTTTTTGATTAAACAAAGAATTTTAAGGAGAATAGGATGAGTTCTTAAAAGAGAAGGAAGAATTTTAAGAAGAGGAGAATTTTTGGCGAAACAGAAAGAGTTTTAAGAAGAGGAGAAAGAGTTTTAAGAGGATGAGAAACGGAATGAGGAATTTTTGGAGAGTTTCAAAGTAAAAAAGAATTTTAAACGAGGAAGGAAGGCTTTTAGGAGGAGAAAGTGTAATTTTAGGAGAATGAAGAGTTTTAGGAGGAGAAGGTAGAATTTTAGGAGAATAAAGGGTTTTAGGAGGAGAAGGAAGAGTTTTAAGATGAGAAGAAAGGGATTTAAGAGAGAAAGGAAGAGTTTTAAGGAAAGAATGAGTTCTAAGGAAAGAACGAAGAATTTTAAGTAGAGGAGGAAGAGTTTTAAGTGGAGCAGGAAGTCCTAAAAGAAGAAAAAGTTTTAGAAGGGTTCTACGAGAAAGAAGGGTTCAAAAGAAGGAGAAAGATCTTTACAATTAAGAGGAAAAGATTTAAGAAAACAGGAAGGATTTTAAGGGATGTAAAAGTTTTAAAAAAAGAAGAGCTTTTGTTTTAAATGAAAAAGGAAAAAATTTAAGAGGAAAATTAAGAATTTAAAGGGAAGAAAGAAGAGTTTTAAGTGAAGCAAAAAGAAGAGTTTTAAGTAAAGGAGAGTTTTAACACAAGAAGGAAGAGTTTTAAAAAGAATGAACAAAGACCTTTTAGTGAAGGATGGTTTTAAGAGGAGAAGAAAGCATTTTAAGAAAAAAAGGAAGAATTTTAACAGAAGGAGGAAGAGTTTTAATAGAAGACGAATTTTAACAGAAGACGGAAGAGTTTTAAGAGAAGAAGAAAGTTTTAACAGAAGAAGGAAGAGTTTTAAAGGGGTGGAGGAAGGGTTTTAAGTGGAGGATGGTTTTAAGAGGAGAAGGAAGCGTTTTTAAAAAAAAGGAAGAGTTTTAACAGAAGGAGGAAGAGTTTTAATAGAAGACGAATTTTAACAGAAGAAGGAAGAGTTTTAAAAGAAAAAGAAAGTTTTAACAGAAGAAGGACGAGTTTTTTTAAGGGATGGAGAAAGAGCTTTAAGTGGAGGATGGTTTTACGAGGAGAAGGAAGGTTTAAAGAAGAAAAGAAAGAGTTTTAACAGAAAGAGGAAGAGTTTTATTAGAAAACGTGTTTTAACAGAAGAAGGAAAAGCTTTAAAAAAAGAAGAAAGAGTTTTAACAGACGAACGAGAATTTTAAAGGGATGGAGAAAGAGCTTTAAGTGGAGGATGGTTTTAAGAGGAGAAGGAAGCGTTTTAAGTAGAAAAGGAAGAGTTTTAACAGAAGGGGAGAGAGTTTTAATAGAAGACGAGTTTTAACAGAAGAAAGAAGAGTTTTAAAAGAACAAGGAAGAGTTTTAAAAGAAGAAGAAAGTTTTAACAGAAGAAGGAAGAGTTTTAAAGGGATGGAGGAAGAGCTTTAAGTAGAGAATGGTTTTAAGAGGAGAAGGAAGCGTTTAAAGAAGAAAGGGAAGATTTTAACAGAAGGAGGAAGAATTTTAAGCGAAGGAGGAAGTTTTAAGCGAAGGAGGAAGTTTTAAACGAAGCAGGAAATTTTAATCGCAAAGTAGGAAGTTATAAGTTTAGAAGGAATTTTTCAAGAAGAGGAAGATTTTTACGAGAAGAGGAACAAGGAAATAACAAATGACAGGAATGAGTGGATATCCAGCGAACTGAATAGATCTTACCTGGTGTTCTCCTGAAGAAGCAAATGGGGAGGTACCCAGAATTTAACCCTAAGCTGCAATCTGATGGGTGTGGTGTGACCATGGCAGGCTACCTGTCTATCGATGGGATTCCTTAGATTGAGCCAAAGCTCCTCTCCTTTGTTATTCTCGTATTTCAAACCGAAATAGTCCGATTCATACGGAATACCCAAATATTCACAAGCCTGCAACAAAAAAAAAAGTTTGTTAAGTACAGCATAAGAAACAAAAAATCTGCATTTGCGAGAGAATTGCTTTTTTAGTAAATCTAGAAACAAAGAAAGTGGAGGAAGAAGAAGATGAAGGAGAAGAGGAAAAAGGAGAGGAAGAGGAGGAGGAAGAAGAAGAGGAGGAAGGAGAAGAAGAAGAAGAGGAGCAGAAAGGAGAAGAAGATGAAGGAGAAGAGAAGGAAGAATAAGAGGAAAAAGAGGAAGAAAAAGAAAGAGAGGAGGAAGAAAAAAGAAGAGGAAGAAGAGGAGGAAAAAAAGGAAGGAGACGAAGAAGAGCAGAAAGAGAAGAAGAGGAAGGAGAAGAACAGACGGAAGAAGAAGAGAAAAAGAAGAGGAAGACGAACAGGAAGGAGATGAAGAAGAAGAGGAAAAAGAGGAGGAAGAAGATGAGGAAAAATAGAAAGAGGAAGAAGAGGAGGTAGAAAAAGAAGAAGGAAAGGAGGAAGAAAAAAGAAGAGGTAGAAGAAATGGAAACGGAAGAAGAGGAGAAAGAAGAAAAGGAAGAAATGGAAGAAGAGGAAGGAGAGGAAGGAGAGGAAGAAAAAGAGGAAGAAGAGAAGGAAAAAGAAGAGAAAGAAGAGGAAGAAGAGGAAAAAAAGGAAAAGGAAGAAGAGGAGGAAGAAGAGGAGGAAGAAGTGGAGGAAGAAGAGAAATGAGAGGAAGAAGAAAAGGAAAGAGAGGAAGAGGAACAAGAGGAGGAAGAAGAGGAAGGAGAGGAGGAAGAAGAAAAGGAAGAATAAGAAGAAGGATAGAAAGAAGAGGAGGAAGAAGAGGAGGAAGAAGAAGAATAAGAGGAAAGAGAGGTAGAGGAAAAAACGGAAGAAGAGGAAGGTGAGATAGAGGAAGAAGAGGAAGGAGAGGAAGAGGAAGAAGAAGAGGATGAAAAAGAGTAAAAATAGGAGAAGGAAGAAGGAGAGAAAAAAAGAGGGAGAAGAAGAAGAGGAAGAAGAGGAAGAAGAGGAAGAAGAGGAAGAAGAAGAGGGAGAAGATGAGGAAGAAGGGGAGGGAGATGAGGAGGAGGGAGATGAAGAGGAGGAAGAAGGAAAGAAAGGAGAGGAGGAAAAAGAAAAGGAAGGAGCAGAAGACGAGGAAGAAGAAAGAAGAAGTAGAGGAAGAAGAGAAGGAAGAAGAGGAGGAAGAAGAAGAGGAAGGAGCAGAAGACGAGGAAGAAGAAAGAAGAAGAAGTAGAGGAAGAAGAGAAGGAAGAAGAGGAGGAAGAAGAAGAGGAGGAAATAGAGGAAGAAGAGGAGGAAGAAGAGGAGAAAGAAGAAGAGGAGGAAAAAGAGGAGGACGAAAAGGAGGAAGAAGAGAAGGAGCAAGAAGAAGAAGAGGAAAAAGAGAAAGGAGAGGAAGAAGGAGAGAAAGAGGAGGAAGAAGAAGAGGAAGGAGAAGAAGATGAAGAAGAAGAGGAAGGAGAGAAGGAAGAAGGTGGAGAAGGTGAGGAAGAAGAGGAGGAAGAAGAGGAGGAAGGAGAGGAGGAAGAAGAGGAGGAAGGAGAGAAAGAAGAAGAGGAGGAAGAAGAAGAGGAAGAAGATGAAGAAAAAAGAAGAAGAGGAAGTAGAGAAAAAAATAGGAAGAGGAGGAAAAAGAGGAGGAAGAAGAGGGGGAAGAAGAAGAGGAAGAAGAAGAAGAAGAAGAGGAAGAAGAGAAGGGAGAAGAAGAGGAGGAAGAAGAGGAAGAAGAGGAAGAAGAAGAAGAGGAAGAAGAGAAGGGAGAAGAAGAGGAGGAAGAAGAGGAGGGGAAAGAAAGTGGAGGAGGAAGAAGAAAAGGAGGCAAAAGAAGAAGAGGAAGAAGAAAAGGAAGAAGAGGAAGAAGAAGAGGAAGAAGAAGAGGAAGAAGAAGAAGAAGAAGAAGAAAGAGGAAGAAGAAGATGAAGAGGAGGGGAAAGAAGTGGAGGAGGAAGAAGAAAAGGAGGCAAAAGAAGAAGAGGAAGAAGAAAAGGAAGAAGAGGAAGAAGAAAGGAAGAAGAGGAAGAAAAGGAAGAAGAAGAAAAGGAAGAAGAAGAAGAAGAAGAGGAAGAAGAAGAGGAAGAAGAAGAAGAGGAAGAAGAAGAGGAAGAGGAAGAAGAAGAGGAAGAGGAAGAAGAAGAGGAAGAAGAAGAGGAAGTAAAGGCAGAAGAAGAAGAGGAAGAAGAAAAGGAAGAAGAGGAAGAAGAAAAGGAAGAAGAGGAAGAAAAGGAAGAAGAAGAAGAAAAGGAAGAAGAAGAAGAAGAAGAGGAAGAAGAAGAGGAAGAAGAGGAAGAAGAGGAAGAAGAGGAAGAAGAAGAGGAAGTAAAGGAAGAAGAAGAAGAGGAAGAAGAAGAAAAAAAGAAAGCAGAGGAAAACGAAAAAATAGGAAAAAGAGAAAGAAGAGGAAAAAGCGGACGACGAAAAAGAGGCAGAAGAAAAAGTCAATCGAAAATGAATGAAATCTGTAAAATGTAGCATTTTTGCCATCAAGACACTTCTATCGCAGTAAATTTATTTTAAAACGAAGCCAGATAAAAATTGAACCCCAGCGGCCTCCACCTTTTACTCGAAATTAGCGTCGATGGCCGTTTCGATCCATTGACACGGTTTATTTATATGCGATTTTATCAAGAAAAAACAATTCCATAAAAACGATTTTTACGAGCAATTTACATTTAAACTGGTACCAAAGTCCACGCCGGCGGTAAACAGGAGAACAATGATATTTACAACTTCATCTATATTTCCAAAGCGTGAGTAACTTTTAGTGGTCGCGATAAAAATGTTTACAATTAGCAAAAATGATCCTCCCAAGCTAAATAAAGTGCGCATTTTTTTTTTGTGTGTGGGATATAACACAAACCGCATTTTATTCAGTATTGTAATTCGCAGTCGGCTCGTTTAAATTAATTTGTATGCGAAACGAGTTGATTGCCATTTAAAATATGTTGATGTTCCAGGGTTATTGTTTTCGGTATAAGCGCAACATTCGACGACGAAAAATAAAAACCTCCAATAAACGAAATAGTTCGGTTTAACTGGCGCCGCCAACCGTAAAAATCGCTTTTACACCAAAAGGCTTATAAAAGTTCGAGCCAGTTTCTAATTAAAACAGATAAATGGTTTATTGCGCCAATTTTATTCCCAAAACTTTATTCCGAATTTGTTTCCACCAATTCTAACCACAGAATAACTCGATGCATAACACGGTTACCCTTTAAAATCCGTCTATGTCTACACCTTTAAAATTTGTCTATGTCTACACCACATATTAATATTAGATATATGGTCTACACGAGTGACACTAGTAAAGAAATTGCCCCGATCAAATTATCGACCTTCCGCAAGAACTACTGAAAGTTTCGCCTACTGTGATTTCGTATGTCCGAATTGACATTCAGGAATTCGCTTCCAATTAATTCGTATCTGGTTAAAAGGTAAACGAATAAGATTACATATTCGATGGATTAAAAACCTAATTGGGTCAGATACCGCACCGCCGAAACATGTACTCTGTCACGTTTTCAGCTGCCCGTGGTCAAATATTGGAACGCGACCTTCTCTTGCATTGATAAAACTACTTAATGTGGATATTTACAAGCGCTCATTAGTACCCTCCATTTAAAATCGAATTGACCGTGAAGTTAGTGTTCGTTTAATTTGCATTTTTTAAATAACAGATTGGCTGTCGAATTCCTAGTTTGTTAAACAGTTTTTTTGCTTTTCGTAAACATGTAGAGGACGATAGAAAACAGTTCACTATTAGAGGAATAAAAACACTTCAAAAACAGGATCCGATTTTTTGCTTTCGACGAAAACATTTCAGCTATCAATCACAATCCTAGGAAATTGTTGTACCGATGGCTAATTTAATAATGTAATGGCACACTAATAATGATTATTAAATTATTACATGTTTGGAGTAAAAGGTAATTACATTATAATAACAAGTTTGTGAACTTTAATACGTAAATTACATGTTGCGTATTTAAATGAGCTGCATTAACGTGTTTAGTGCAATTTTAATTAATCGCCAATTATTTTTTTTTAATTTTACGACGATTTTTCACGCAGAAATCATTGCGAAAACCCACCTGCGTGTGGAAACGATTGTTTTTTTTGACTTTACGAATTCTCTGTTACACAGAACATATCACTGTTATCCATAGAGAAACTAAGTCTCTGCTGTTACCGACTGGGATAAATCTGACGCCTTAAAAACCCTAACCTTAAAAAACGTCTTCGTAGAGAAATCATACGAATGTTAAGATTTTGTCTAGTTATGATCTTCTCTAGTTGTGTTCTCTAGTTGTGATCTTTAGTTGTAATCTCCAGTTGTGATCTCCAGTTGTGACTTCCAGTTGTGATTCCCAGTTGTCATCCCCAGTTGTGATCTCCAGTTGTGATCTCCAGTTGTGATCTCCAGCTGTGATCTCCAGCTGTGATCTCCAGGTGTAATCTCTTAGTTGTAATCCCCAGTTGTGATCTCCAGTTGTGATCTCCAGTTGCGACCTCGAATTGTGATCTCCAGTTATGACCTCTAGTTGTGATCTCCAAGTGTGATATCTAGTTACGATCTTGTCTAAATACGATCTTTAGTTACGATCATGTTAGTCTCTGGATCATGTCATGTGGCTTTCGGCACCGTTCGGCGTCTCTAAAGTAACGCCATTTTGTAGCGGCGTATTTTATCTACGGAAGTTTGCGCCTACGGTGGTACTTTTTCACCGTCCATAGAAGTCGTGTCTTGGTTTTTATCGAGGCGCTTTTGCTGATGAGGTAACTGTGTTATCGTGATTGAGGTGAACCCGCGCCGTTTTGATATTTCCAAGCGTGTCCCATAGTTTCATAAACATTTCGCGCAGAGAACATTATCGTAAATTTCTATGACAATTCAAGGCTTATGCGTAGATATTTTAGCATTTCTATTATTTTTTTCCAACGACATTTTATGCTTAGATTATGCTCGTGTGTGTTTACTAGTTTATATCCAGTAAGATTATGCAATATTTAATAAATTTATCGTTCGAAAACAAGCTGTCTGTCATGAATTTACATTTATTATCTTTTATTTGGTTAGGAATCTTTTCGAGTTGTTTATTTTGTGTTTGTTAGCCCTGAAGATAACATTCCTTTTTTATGAGAATGTTTAAAAGTTCGTTTTATATATAAATTGACCTTATGCCCTTCTGCAATTTAAGTTCATTTGTTCATTAAAAACAAAACGAATTCTCGACTATTTGAAATTTCGAATTTTTTCTCCAAAACCGCGACCGTTTTTGCAAAATTTCGATTTTGCTATAAAAACGTTTTTCTCGATCGGCTTCTCCCAAAAATCGAATTTTTTCCCAAAACTTCGACCATTTCTTTGAAATTTCGAATTTTTTCTCAAACATTTCGAATATTTTTTCTCAAAACATTCGAATTTTTTCTTAAAACATTCGATTTTTTTTCGCAAAATTTCGATTTCGTCATAAAAACGTTTTTCTCGATCAAAGTCTCTCAAAAACGAATTTTTTTAGCAAAATTTCGATTATTCCTTCGAAATTTCGAATTTCTGTTTTTCGCAAAATTTCGATTTTGCAATTTTTTAATTAAAAATCTTTTCAAATACCCACTTCTTTCGCAAAATTTCAATTTTTCTGCAAAACAGTTTTTTTTTCCAGAAATTTCGATTTTTGGGGGAGGGGGGGGGGGGTGACAAAACCCAAAAATTTTAATTTTTCTTCGCAAAATTTCGATTTCTCCATAAAAACGTTTTTCTCGACAAGCTTTCCTCAAAAATCGACTTTTTTGAAAATTGCAACTATTTCCTGAAATTTCAGAGTTTTTTCGAAAAATTTTCGATTTGTCTATAAAAACGTTTTTCTCCATTAGCTTTTCTCAAAAAATGACATTTTTGCAAAATAGCTACCATTTTCCTGAATTTTTTTTCGAAAAATTTAAAAACGATTTTAATTTTCCTTCGCAAATTTTCGATTTCTCCATAAAAACATTTTTCTGCGACTATTTTCCTGAAATTTCAAATTTTTTTTGAAAAATTTCAATTTCTCTATTAGCTTTTCCCAAAAATTGATATTTTTGCAAAATTGCGAGTATTTTCCTGAAATTTCAAAATTTTTTCGAAAAATTTCCATTTTTCTGTAAAAACGTTTTTCTCGAGCTAGTTTTGTCGAAAATCGACATTTTACCCAAAACTTCAACCATTTTTCTGAAATTTCACTGTTTTCCCCAAAAATTCAATTATTTCCCAAAAAATTCAATTTTTTTTCCAAAAATTTCAGATTTTTTCCCAAAAATTCAAATTTTTTCGATAAATTTCCATTTTTCTGTAAAAACGTTTTTCTCGAGCTACTTTTCTCGAAAATCGACTTTTTATCCACAATTTCGACCATTTTTCTAAAATTCCAAATTTTTTCCCAAAAATTCAATTTTTTCCCAAAAATTCAATTTTTTCCCAAAAATTCAATTTTTTTTCCAAAAATTTTAAATTTTTTCAAAAAATTCAAACTTTTATGAAAAATTTCGATTTTTCTGTAAAAACGTTTTTATCGAGCTACTTTTCTCAAAAATCGACCTTTTACCCAAAATTTCGACCATTTTTCCAAAATTTCAATTTTTTTACCAAAATTTCAATTTTTTTTAACCAAAAATTCAATTTTTTTTTCCAAAAATTTCAGATTTTTTCCCAAAAATTCAAATTTTTTCGAAAAGTTTCCATTTTTCTGTAAAAACGTTTTTCTCGAGCTAGTTTTTTGGAAAATCGACATTTTACCCAAAATTTCAACCATTTTTCTGAAATTTAAATTTTTTTCCCAAAAATTTCAGATTCTTTCCCAAAAATTCAAATTTTTTCGAAAAATTACCATTTTTCTGTTAAAACGTTTTTCTCGAGCAACTTTTCTCGAAAATCAACATTTTACCCAAAATTTCGACCATTTTTCTAAAATTTCAATTTTTTTCCGAAAAATTCAATTTTTTTTCCAAAAATTTCAGATTTTTTCCCAAAATATCAAATTTTTTCGAAAAATTTCCATTTTTCTGTAAAAACGTTTTTCTCGAGCTAGCTTTCGACATTTTACCCAAAAATCCAACCATTTTTCTAAAATTTCAATTTTTTTTCCCAAAAATTCAATTTTTTTCCCCAAAAATTCAAATTTTTTTGAAAATTTTCGATTTTTCTGTAAAAACGTTTTTATCGAGCTTCTTTTCTCAAAAAATCGACTTTTTACCCAAAATTTTGACCATTTTTCCAAAATTTCAATTTTTTTACAAAGATTCAATTTTTTTTCCAAAAATTTCATATTTTTTTCCAAAAATTCAATTTTTTTCCAAATATTTCAGATTTTTCCTAAAAATTCAAATTTTTTCGAAAAATTTCCCTTTTTCCGAAAAAACGTTTTTCTCGAGCTACTTTTCTCGAAAATAGACCTTTTACCCAAACTGTTGACAATTTTTCAAAAATTCCAAATTTTCCCCAAAAATTCAATTTTCGGATTTTTTCCGAAAAATTCAAAAATTTCGGATTTTTTCCCAAAAATTCAAAAATTTCGGATTTTTTCCCAAAAATTCAAATTTTTTGTAAAATTTCGATTTTTTTCTGTAAAAACGTTTTACTCGAGCTACTTTTCTCGAAAATCGACATTTTACCCAAAATTTCCACCATTTTTCTAAAATTTCAATTTTTTCCCCAAAAATTCAATTTTTTCCCAAAAATTTCAGATTTTTTCCCAAAAATTCAAATTTTTTTTGCAAAATTTCGATTATTCTGTAAAAACGTTTTTATCGATCGATCTTTTTCAAAAATACACTTTATTCGCAAAATTTCCTAATTTTTTCCAAGTTTCGTTTTTTTGAAAGGGGGTGGGGGTGATTTTTTGACAAAGACTAAATTTCTTGAAATCAAAATTCGATATTTCGAAAAAAGTTGAAATTTTGAGAAACAATCGAAATTTCGGAGAAAAAAACCAAAATTTCCAAAGGAAGGTTGAATTTTGCAAATAAGTTTAAATTTGGGGCTAACAGTCGAAATTCCAAAAAAAAAGACAAAATTTCTGTAAACAAAATTGAACTGAGACTATTCTAGATAAACATAGCGGAAAACACAAATTTTTTTCGAAGAATATTGGCGAGAAATCGAAATTTGGCAAAATAGTCGAAGTCCCAATATCCCCTAAAAAAAAAATCGAAATTTGTCAAAATCTAATATTTATTGATAATGAAATACACTTTGATATGTAATGTTAACAAAAGAGTATATTAGGGCGTGTTGGTAACGCGTGATGGTGACGCGTAATGATCACGCGAAACCACAAATTGACCCCCAATCCAAAAATCGCTGAACGCGCCCAAGGAACTTTTCACAGCGAACATTTTTTTTGCCAAAAA
The DNA here is from genome assembly GCA_028583605.1 of Dastarcus helophoroides. Classification (NCBI taxonomy): domain Eukaryota; kingdom Metazoa; phylum Arthropoda; class Insecta; order Coleoptera; family Bothrideridae; genus Dastarcus; species Dastarcus helophoroides. Next base: position 15,318,518 of record CM053337.1, on the reverse strand, counting down.
TCGATACAGTCGATATCTCAAGAAAAGTCAAAATTTCGAGAAGAAAAAGTCGAAATTTCGAGAGAGAGAATCGAAATTTCGAGAGAAAAACTCGAAATGTCGAGAAAAAGTCGAAATGTTGAAAAGTCGAAATGTCTAGAAAAAGTCGAATTGTCGAGATGTCGTGAAAAAGTCGAAATATCGAGAAAAAGTCGAAATGTCGAGAAAAAGTCGAAATGTCGAGAAATCGAAATGTCTAGAAAAAGTCGAACTGTTTTGATGTCGAGTAAAAGTCGAAATGTCCAGAAAACGTCGAAATGTCGGGAAAAAGTCGAAATGTCGAGAGAAAAACTCGAAATATCGAGAAAAAGTCGAACTGTCGAGAAGTCGAAATGTCTAGAAAAAGTCGAACGGTCGAGATGTCGAGAAAAAGTCGAAATGTCGAGAAAACGTCGAAATGTCGGGAAAAAGTCGAAATATCGAGAAAAAGTCGAAATGTCGAGATATCGTGAAAAAGTCGAACTGTCGAGAAAACGTCGAAATGTCTAGAAAAAGTCGAACTATCGAGATGTCGAGATAAAGTCGAAATTTTCGTCGGAATCGGTTCAGCGCTACAGCCGTGAAAGTCGACGAACAGACAGACAGATACATTTTCGCATTTATGTAAAGCATTAGATGGACGCATAGTTAAAAATTGTAATAATACGAGTTTGTAAAACAATCAATTTTATTGATGTGTATATGTATACACTGTTTTAATATGTTTCATACGCGATACATAGTATGTAACAATATAGTAGTGCATTCCTCTTTGATTAACTTGGGGGAATTCTTGCACCTGTTGCACTTTGCACCATGAGATCATTATTTAATTATTCAGCCGCAAATGTTTAAACAAAGTTTCGATTTCTACTATCTACAAGTACGGGAGTGTTGCAACAAAAAAAAAACGTGGTTGTAGAGAGTTAATTGGCTATATTGTATGTGTATATAAATATATTACTTTCGAGGTAAGCGGTCCAAAGTTCAATCGAACTTCCTGCCAGCGGCTCCCAACATGTTCTCTCATATTCACTTCAATATACACTCGAACGTAAATGGGTATTAACAAGTTCGAATCAAGTTAATTTGCTTCCAAAATCGTGCAACACTGGATGCTAAGGGTGGGTACCCACTGAGGGCTTTGGTTTCTAATGTAACAATTCGAATACGAGCATTGTATCAATCAAAGTGGATATTTCGAAAAAAATTACTGTTCTGTAGAGCATGCCCGAAAATGAATGAGAATTTTTACGGTTGCAGGGGTACATTGGGCGCGCCCACTCTGGAATTCTGATGATCTGAATAAGAATTATCGAAAAAAAAAATATTTTTCTATATTTTTTTCAGCCTTAAAGGACGAACTGGCTCATATATACGTAACAGCAGTACAATGTAATGGCATTATTTGCCCAATGCATAGTTTGTTTGTTTAATAACTCGAATTACGTGAGAAATATTTGTTTTATCTTAAGCTAGATAAATTAAAATAAATCTGATTAATAAAAGTGCGCTCAAATGTAAATATTTTCAACTATAACTCTAGTTTGGATATATTTATGCTAATCTCTCATTATCTACATTGTCCTTGCATGGATATTTTTGTTTATTTAGAAAGGAAAACATACAAAAAAATAAGCAATTTACCGTTAAGTACATGGACTAGGTAATTTTTTGTGTGGAAAATGTTTTGTTGGGTTTATTGGATTGTTTTGTATTTATTGGAAGTATTTTGTATTTACTTGACTTTCAAACTTATTGTTTTGATTTAAATCTGTGGTTAACTAAGAAAATTAAGTTAATTATTCCTGTCACACTGATCTAATTACTCTGGATACGTTCTTCGAGTACCAAGTACCATACCAAAAATGAACAAAGCCCACGAAATCAGTACTCATGTACCCTTTATTGACGTTGATGAAGAGAGCTTTGCCTTCGAAATAAGTACTGACGATGGGGAAGGTAGTTTAGCCCTCGAAATAAATACTCGAAGGAAACAAATTCATCTAAATGATTATTTGGATTTACTAGTGCGGCTAGTGCGGCGCACTAGTCAACCATCTGCACTCCAGATTCCAGAGTATTTTTTTATTTACTAAATCCAGAATACAATGTTTCGATTTTTGCGGGAAACGTCCCCGATTTGAATCTCTCTGGCCAACGGTGGTCTACGTGCCTTGGCAACAGTTTGTTGTTTGCTGGCACACCTTTGGAAATATCGCGGGTACAAAGTCCGATTCACGGCCTACCTCGTAATCGCGGCATGCCCAATGATTAAGTTCAATCGTATACACGTTCGGCCACGCTTCTATCTGTTTGTTATTGGACTTTGAACGTTCTCGCTTCCTAGGATTCTGTTCTCCCCAGCCAACTATGACTAAAGTCACGTTTTTTTTTTCTCTCTCGATCGACACCATTCGAGCAATTAGGTGTCCACGTGATCACGCTGTGGAACTAAATGGTATTATGATGCACCTACTAATCGCTTACGAACGTCATTCGTGTTTAATCGATGGCTCAATTCCGGGCCATTTAATATCTTAATGGTGTGAAGTAATTTAGAGAGTATTTAAGAAAACCTCGAATTCTTTACGATACGATTACATCTCCGGATTCGTTGCTCGTCAAATCTCCGGATTCGTTGCTCGTCAAATCTCCGGATTCGTTGCTCGTGAAATCTCCGGATTCGTTGCTCGTCAAATCTCCGGATTCGTTGCTTGTGTCAAAACCGTCGTAGCGAGACTAGAGTTTCTTCAAGCGTCGTAATAAGATTATTTCACAGAATATTTAAATTCTATGATCAGTTTAGAATTGGAAGCGTCCTTATTTTGCATATCACGGGATAATACCATTCAAGCGAAATACCTACAAACCGCGATAAACTAACAACCAACGCGTTCTTCGGAAATCTTTGTCATTTTAACTCTGTTACTTCGAGTCACTTATAAAAACAATTCTATTTGAATTTTATGAATAAGTAACATGTATGTTGGCTTGTCTCAGAAGCAATTTGCTTTCGTATGCATCATATACACTTCCAACTTCCATGAATACCGTAATGCTACCGGATCCGGAAGCACTAAAACAATATTTATCGTCGTCTAGGAATTACATCTCCTGAAATCGCCGGTTTTAATGGAAGAGGAAGACAGAAGCAATAACAACACAAAAGCAATAACAACGATGGCATCTTATTACTCCTTATTTTACACACGTAATATTGCAACGTTGCATTTAAGACTAATAAACAACATTCCTCTCCTTTTGTGTCTTTTTCTATTTTTTTTAATTGTAATTGTGAAGAAAAAAAGGTAATAAATCTGTTACCAACTGTTTAGCACATAGCGGAAGTCATTTCGATTCGAAAATTTGAATTTGTTTCACTCAATTTCGATCTTTTTCTCGATATTTCGATCTTTTTCTCGACATTTCGACTTTATCTCGGCATTCGACTCTTTATCGACATTTCGACGTTTTCTCGACATTTCGACAGTTCGACTTTTTCTAAACATTTCGACGTTTTCTCGACATTTCGACTTTTTCTCGACAGTTCGACTTCTTCTAAACATTTCGACTTCTCGACATTTCGACTTTTTCTCGACATTTTGAATTTTTCTCGACATTTCGACTTTTTCTCGACATTTCGACTTTTTTCCCGACATTTCGACGTTTTCTCGACATTTCGACTTTTTCTCGACATCTCGACAGTTCGACTTTTTCTAGACATTTCGACTTCTCGACATTTCGACTTTTTCTAGACATTTCGACGTTTTCTCGACATTTTGACTTTTTCTCGACATCTCGACAGTTCGACTTTTTCTCGACATTTCGAGTTTTTCTCGACATTTCGACTTTTTCTCGACATTTCAACGTTTTCTCGACATTTCGACTTTTTTCTCGACATTTCGACGTTTTCTCGACATTTCGACTTTTTCTCGACAGTTCGACTTTTTCTAGACATTTCGACTTCTCGACATTTCGACTTTTTCTCGAAATTTCGACTTTTTCTAGACATTTCTACGTTTTCTCGACATTTTGACTTTTTCTCGACACTTCGACAGTTCGACTTTTTCTCGACATTTCAACTTTTTCCCGACATTTCGACGTTTTCTCGACATTTCGACTTTTTCTAGATTTTCGACTTTTTCACAACATCTCGACAGTTCGACTTCTCAACATTTCGACTTTTTCTCGACATTTCGAGTTTTTCTCTCGAAATTTCGATTCTCTCTCTCGAAATTTCGACTTTTCTTGAGATATTGACTGTATCGATTTTTGGCAAAAAAAATGTGTTGTCTTTTTTTTTGGAATTTCGACTTTTAACCCCAAATTTAAACTTATTTGCAAAATTCAACCTTCCTTTGGAAATTTTGGTTTTTTTCTCCGAAATTTCGATTGTTTCTCAAAATTTCAACTTTTTTCGAAATATCGAATTTTAATAAAATTTTGATTTCAAGAAATTTAGTCCTTGTCAAAAAATCACCCCCCCCCCCTCCCAAAAAAACGAAACTTGGAAAAAATTTTAAGATAATTTTGCGAATAAAGTGTATTTTTGAAAAAGATCGATCGATAAAAACGTTTTTACAAAAAAATCGTAATTTTTTTGCAAAATTTCGATTTTCCGAAAAATTTCGTTTTTTTTTCTAAAAATTTCAACTTTTTTTTTGAAAAAAATCGATCTTTTCGAAAAATTTCGATTTTTATTGAATTTTTCGAAAAATTTCGATTTTTATTGAATTTTTCGAAAAATTTCGATATTTTTCAATTTTTTCGATTTTTCCGAAAAATTTCGATTCATATTGAATTATTGGAGAAATTTTGAATTTTTTGAATTTTTCGAAAAATTTCGATATTTTTCGGTTTGTTCGAATTTTCCGAAAAACTTTGATTTTTTCCAAACATTGCAACATTTTCGAAAAATTTTCACTTTTCGAAAAATTTCGATTTTATTTTCCGATTTTTCGAAAAATTTTGATATTTTTTGTTTTTTCGAATTTTCCGAAAAATTTCGATTTTTTTTCTAAAAATTGCAACATTTTCGAAAAAATTTCACTTTTTCAAAAAAAATTGGATTTTTTCGAAATTTTCGAAAAATTTCGATATTTTTCGATTTTTTCGAATTTTCCGAAATATTTCCATTTTAATTGAATTATTCGAAAAATTTAGAATTTTTTGAATTTTTCGGAAAATTTCGATCTTTTTTCGATTTTTTCGAATTTTCCGAAAAATTTCCATTTTCATTGAATTATTCGAAAAATTTTAAATTTTAGAATTTTTCTAAAAATTTCGATCTTTTTTCGAATTTTCTGAAAAATTCAATTTTTTTAAATTTTCCGAAAAATTTTGAATTTTTCGAAAATTTTCCTTTTTTTTGAATTTATCGAAAAATTTCGATTTATTAGAATTTTCCGAAAAATTTCGATTTTTTCGAATTTTCCGAAAAATTTCGATTTTTTCAAATTTTCCGAAAAATTTCGATTTTTTCGAATTTTCCGAAAAATTTCGATTTTTTTCTAAAAATTGCAACATTTTCAAAAAATGTTCACTTTTTCGAAAAATGTCGATGTTTTCGAAGAATTTCGATATTTTAAAAAAATTTCGATTGGGTATTAGATTTTAAACTTAAAATTAGCATACGGCAAAAATGTTTCTCGCTAAGATGCAGTCGAAAGTCAGTTACAAGTCACTCACTGGGATTTTGATCTCTTGAGCACTTACGCGACTAACAACTATAAAATGGTTCAATTAGGTTAGGGAGGCAAAAATCGTTCTATGGTTGTCGATTGTAAATATTTTCAACTGTAGCCCGCTCGACTGCTTTAGTACAGGACGTTTAATCGATACTAAATGTAATTATACGCCCAACTTCGCTAAGATAGTTCGCCAATAGAACATACAACCAGAAATGGAATAGAAAACAAAAATGAGACATAACTGTCAAAATTCAATTTTTGTCAAAAGTCTGTTACAAGTTCTCAGTGGGATTTAGATCTCTTGAGCACTATAAGATGGTTAGGTTAAGATGAAGGTTAAGGAAAGCCAAAATCGCTCTATGGCTGTCGATTGTAAATATTTTCAACTGTAGCTAGCTCGACTGTTTCATTACAGAACATTTAATCGTTACTAAAAGTAATGATTCGCCCAAGTTCGCGGACGTGGTTCGCCAATAGAACATACAACCAGAAATGGAACGGAAGACAAATATGAGACATAATAAAAATGTGTCAAAAATCAATTCTGGTCGAAAGTCAGTTACAAGTCACTCAGTGAGTTTTAGATCTCTCGAGCACTTCCTAATTTGGTTAGGTTAAGTTGAAGGTCAAGGAAAGCCGAAATCGCTCTATGGCTGTCGATTGTAAATATTTTCAACTGTAGCCAACTCGACTGTTTCTTACAGAACATTTAATCGTTACTAAAAGTAATGATTCGCTCAACTTCGCGAACGTGGTTCGCCAATGGAACATATAACCAGAAATGGAACGGAAAACAAATATGAGACATAATAAAAATGGGTCAAAAATCAATTCTGGTCGAAAGTCAAGTTACAAATCACTCAATGGGATTTAGATCTCTCGAGCACTTCCTAATTTGGTTAGGTTAAATTGGAGGTCAAGGAAAGCCGAAATCGCTCTATGGTTGTCAATTGTAAATATTTTCAACTGTAGCCAACTCGACTGTTTTATTACAGAACATTTAATCGTTACTGAAAGTAATGATTCGCTCAACTTCGCGAACGTGGTTCGCCAATAGATCATACAACCAGAAATGGACCGGAAAACAAATATGAACAACCGGAAATGGAACGAAAAACAAATATGATAGATAATAAAAATGTATCAAAAATCAATTCTGGTCAAAAGTCAGTTAGAAGTCACTCAGTGGGATTTAGATCTCTTGAGCACTTATGCGACCACTAACTATAAGTTGGTTAGGTTAGAGGCCAAAGAAGATCGAAATCGCTTTGTAAATATTTTCAACTGTAGCCCGCTGGACTGTTTCGTTGCAGAATATTTAATTCGTACTAAAAGTAATTAGCCCGCTCGATTGTTTCATTGAGAACATTTAATCGATACTCGCCCAACTTCGCAGACGCAGGTCGCCACTAGAATATAAAACCAGAAATTGAATAGAAAATAAAAATGAGACTAATCCGCCACGTACGGGGGCGCAATTCAATTTCCAAAAGCAAATTCAGAAATCAACATAATCGAACTACAAACAACGTAAAATCTGGCTCATTCATTTTTTAGTTAAGATCCCATTGGGTGTGGATTTTTCCGTCAGATTTCCCATTAAAAAAATTCGTTATATTTAGACATTCGTCACATTGTCGTGGCGTCGTTTACGAGACGCATTGAGGCGTCGTCGGAGGTGAAAACGCCGACCGATTGTTGTTTATTTGCGACAAAACGGAAAAAATGCCAAAGTTACAACATGAGCAAGCAGCGGAATATAAAGTAGACAAACTGGTCGGGTAAACCGGCAACCAGCCTTGTTGATAGTTGGACTTTGGACCCCGCGTTCCCAGCGATTCCAACATTAGAATCGCCTCGGCCTTGCAACACGCCGATCTAGTCACTTTTTCAAACGCAAATCCAAAACAATCGATAGAAGCGCCAGAATTTCCAAATCTAGAAATTCGGATTTTTTCCACGAAGTTGTGACCTAACCAACGGTTTTTTTTTCGAATTTCGGGTTAAAATTCGAAACGTACTTCATTTCAAGTTATTAAAGTTGGAATTTTGAGAAAAAAGTCTTTATAGAAAACATTTTTCGAATTTGCCAGTTGTTTGAACATTTGAAGTCAAAATTCAGATGTTTGCGAAAAAAAAAAACTTCCAAGACAAAGTTCGAAATCTTATTGGAACGAAAATTTCGGAACAAATAGGTTACTATTCCTAAAAAAAAGTGTTCAATTTCAGGTTTAAACTGACTTGTGACAAAATTTATAGAAAACGTGGAAATTTTGAAATTTGTTTTATACCGGCAACGTTGCAGTTTTGCTTGGGGTAATTCTACTGTTATAGTGAATAACGTTTAGTAGTCTAGGCTTCCAAAAGTCATCCAAATAGTGGACGTTGCGAAATTTCTACTGTTTCTATCAAAGTACAGATCCATCTGGGGGATTTACTGGGAGGCCCAAAGTCGATGGCGCAGCATCGCACGAGTGCACTTTTATTCCAAATTACAATTCAGGGTCAAAACGCATATGCATGCATATTAAATACTTCGACATTTATGGTATACATAATACATGACCAACCGCGTGTTAATGTATTAAAAAAAATTAACTGCATCGCCTTGTTTACTTCAGAGTGCTATTTTCGGACCGATGCGGATTATTATGCGGCATTTTTTATGGCTTTCTAACACGCATCGGTGCATAATTATGAAAATTAAAAAAGTCTGCATGTGGCGTATATTACGTGACAGTTTTTGTGAAAAATCAAACAAAATCACGTTGTTGGACACGAGCTGGTGGGTGATGATCATCTCCGAGAGCCCAAGTTGCCAAGACGCCAAGCATGAGGCTACTCCGTGATGGGAAGTTTCATTTTACGAGTTAAATTTAGATGGTTAATGAAAATGCTTTCGTCAGAGGTTAGGCTGCATTGGAAACTCGGAAGATTTCTACTAGAGCTGGAAACGTCCGAGAAATATTCAACTTTGTCTTCGTTAACAACGATGAACTGAAAGTTCATGTATTTATGGTTCATGGGTTGCGATTGTTTTTTTCAAAGCCACATTGATAGCAAGAGGATGTTACAAGGGCGAATTTTGTCATTGGTAACCTTGTCTTGCTATCAAAATGTCTTCGTAACATGTTTTTTCATGTTGATGGGAAGTTTGTAATTAAAGTGTATTCCAAAGTGCAACAAAATAATACCATTAAGTGCCATGCAGATAAGGAAACTTGGTTTCATTGTTTACAAAGATTATTACTTTGCTATGTTAATTTTACACCGGCTAGCACGATATGAAAAACTAAATAGTGTTTATTTTCGTTTCGTTAGCGGTTTTACTTGCATGTGGATATAACATGTCTTGGCAAATGCACCTGCAATAAATTACAAGCTTGTTGTTTCGGTACCATCTCTATTTATTTCTATCATGCACTTGTCTAGTGATTAAATTCCATCTAGAGAGCCACGACTATATTATTAATAAACGAACCTAAAATAAATATCGTAAGAAATACCTGAATTCTAGTTCTTGTAAGAGAAAATAAACATTCTCTTTTAATTTTGGTCACAGCCAAGACTGATGAAATATGAAATAATATTGCTCGAGTAGAGCAGCAGCTTTGCCATTTAACTAATAGGTGGCCCTGCTATCAAAACGTACTCGTGCTGCAGCTACGAACTAAGCTGAAAAATTTTGCTGCTTTCTAATTTCGTTTTTTTTGAAAATTTTGCTTTCGAAAAGTCTTGAAAAGATCGCAATTTAAACAAAATAAAATCGAAAAATCTTCAAACCTTCGAAAATTTCAAAATTTTTAAAAAATTATCGAAATTTTTCAAAAAAATGTAAAAAATTTTTTGAAAAAATTGAAGATTTTTGAAAATATCGAAATTTTTCCAGTTTCAAGATTTTTCAAAAAAAATCAAAATTTTTCGAAAAAATGAAAAATCTACGAAAAAATAATCGAAATTTTTCGAAAAAATGAAAAATCTTCGAAAAAATAATCGAAATTTTTCAAAAAAAAAGAAATATTTTTTTTAAAAAATTGAAAATTTTAAAAATATTGAAATTTTTCCAAAATTTCAAAATTTTTCAAAAAATAATCGAAATTTTTCCAAAATTTCAAAATTTTTCCAAAATTTCAAAATTTTTCAAAAAACAATCGAAATTTTTCCAAAATTTCAAAATTTTTCAAAAAAAATCGAAATTTTACGAAAAAATGAAAAAGTTGCGAAAAAACTGAAATTTTTTGAAAATATCGTAATTTTTCGAAAATTTCAGACATTTTTCAAAAACAATCGAAATTTTAAAAAAAATGAAAATTTTCAAAAGCAGTCGACATTTTGGAAAAACCAGTCAAGTTCGAAAAGTCGAAATTATAACGAAATATTTTTGTTATGGAAATCAGAATTTAGGAAAAAACTGCGAATTTTTGATCAAAAATAGCAATTTTGAGAAGAAAAATAAGGGAACAATTTTATTGTAGAAATTTGCAAAAAAGTCGAAATTTAAAAAGAACCAAATTTTTCGAAAATATCGCAAAGATCGAAATTTTTGGAAGAAAATCCAATTTTTTCGCAGAAAAAAACGAAATTTTTCTAAAAGATTAAGATTTGTTCGAAAATATCAACACTTTTCAAAAGAAATTGAAATTTTAAGAAAAAAATTGAAACTTTTCGAAAACTTGGAAATTTTACGAAAACATGAAAAATTTATAAAAAAACTGAGTTTTTTTGAAAATATCGTAATTTTTCGAATACTTCAAAATTTTTCAAGAAAAAACCAAATATTTTTCGAATTTTCCAAAAAAAATTTCGATTTTTTTTTCTAAAAATTTCAACATTATCTAACAATTTCCACTTTTTTCGAAAAAGTTCGATATTTTTGAAAATTTTCGATTTTCTTTTGAATTCTTTGAAAAATTTTTTGTCGAATTTTTCTAAAAATTTCGATTTTTTTTCGAATTATCCGAAAAATTTCGATTTTTTCGAATTTTCCAAAAAATTTCGATTTGATTCTAAGTTTCAACATTTTCGAAAAAAAATTTTTGCAGAATTTTTTGAAAAATTTCGATATTTTTGAAAAATTTAGATTTTTTTTTATTCTTCGAAAAATTTCGATTTTTTCGAATTTTCCGAAAAATTCCGATTTTTTTCTAAAAATTTCAACATTTTCGAAAAATGTTCATTTTTTTCTAGAAAGAATTCTTTTCGAATTTTTCGGAAAATTTTGATTTTTTTTTAATTCTTCGAAAAATTCCGATTTTTTCGAATTTTCCGAAAATTTTCGATATTTTTCTAATTTCAACATTTTCGAAAAATTTCCACTTTTTTCTAACAAGAATTTTTTTCGAATTTTTCGAAAAATTTTGATATTTTTTTAATTCTTGGAAAAATTTCAATTTTTTCGAATTTTCCGAAAAATTTCGATTTTTTTCGAATTTTCCTAAAAATTTCGATTTTTTTTCAAAAATTTCATCATTATCCAATTTCCACTCTTCTCGAAAAATTTCGATATTTTTGAAAAATTTCGATGCTTTTTTGAATTCTTCGAAAAATTTTAAGTTTGAATTTTTCTAAAAATTTCGATGTTTTTTGAATTATCCGAAAAATTTTGATTTTTTCGAATTTTCCGAAAAATTTCGATTTTTTTCTAAAAATTTCAACGTTATCTAACAATTTCCACTTTTTTTGAAAAATTTCGATTCTTTTTTGAATTCTTCGAAAAATTTCGATTTTGTTCAAATTTTGTGAAATATTTTAATTTTTTCGAATTTTCCGAAAAATTTCGATTTTTTTCGAATTTTCCGAAGTTTCGATTTTTTTTATAAAAATTTCAACATTTTCGAAAAATATCCACTTTTTACCAAAAATTTCGATTTTTCGAAAAATTTCGATTTTTTTAAAATATTTCAACATTTTCGAAAAATTTCCACTTTTTTCCAAAAATTTCGATTTTTTTCAATTGTTCGAAATTGTGAAACTTTTCTAAAAATTTCAATTTTTTTCGAAAAATTTCAATCTTTTCGAAAAAAATCGATATTTTCCTAAAATTTCGTTTTCTTTTCAAAAATTTCGTTGTTTTCGAAGAATTTCGATGTTTTTTGAAAAATTTCGATGTTCTATTAAATTTCGCCGTTTTTTGGAAATTGCGATTGTTCCAAAAAGTTTTGGATCTGTTTGATTTTCGACTGTTTTTAAAAATTTCATTTTTTTCTCAAAATTGGCACTTTTGGTCAAAATTTCAACTTCCAGTGAAAAAGTCCTTTTTGAAAACTTCGACAATTTTTAAAGAAGTCGACCCGTGAAAATTTCGATTTTTACAAAAAAATTCGATTTTAAAAAAAAAATCGATTTTTACATAAAATTTCGATTTTTGTTGTTGAAAATTTGAACTCTCAATCCCACAAATTGGGACCTTTTTTCACGAAATTATAGTATTTTCACTCAAAATGATTGGAAATACTGGCTTTTTTTAACGAAGTCAATCAGAGGGAAGTTTACAATTTGGAAAAATGGAAATTTCGAGAGAACAGTCGAAATTTCAAGAAAAAAGTGACATTTCTAAAAAACCGAATATTTTTTTTAATCGATGTCGTCAAACTTTCGACGGCAACATCAAGGGCGTACCGATGCGGGGGTGTTGGGGGTGTGACGCCCCCCTAAACTTTCGTGCCGAGTCGGCATTTTCGTCTGAGTCGGATTTTTTTACCAAAGTCGGCATATTTCAGAAATTCTTCTGTAAAGTCGACTGGTCGGCAAAAAACTGACTGACCCCCCCCCCTCCCCCTCAAAAGCATCAGGCTCGGTCCCTGGGCAAGATGAATGAAAAAATATTGATTTGAAGATCTTTTTTAGTCGTCAAAGTTTTCAACAAAAAGATCAGTGGAAAAAATACAGAGTTGAGGAAATCAAAAATTTTCAGACGTACCCATTACGATAACGATCACGACAAATTTAGTAGACTTCATTAAAATTTGTGCCATTTTAGTAGAACTTACCACAATCATTTGGTAGAAAAGCTCTCAGGGCATCTGGCAACACTGCGTCAACCATAAAACATAAATCTATGCTATAAATAAACATCGATGTTCCCAAATCATCGATACTGGAACAGCCACTCTAGGGAGTAGTCATAGAACATCACCAAAATATAGTGACAGCTCTCGTCTTTGATTGCAGGCGACATTCGACAACTTCTTTTTGTTAATCTCCATTAAGGTTGGAATTTTAATCCCTTTGTTGAGTGTTTTACAAATGATTGGATATATTCGCAGCTTTTTTCCACACATTACAAGGTACCTGCTATTTGCTTACTTCGCTTAACTCGTTCGACTTTTTACCTATTGACATTACGTCAAACCTTGGAACTTCTGCATTTTACAAACAATTTTTTTTAAATTGTGGCTGCCCGCCTCATTTAAATTAAAATGTAAATAAAACCAAGCCATTTTAGCAAAAACCTCAGTTATTTTCTATTATTTTTGTTAAAATTTCTAGATAATGCGGTGGATCTGTTTGACATTTGTCATTGTCAAGTAATTTGTCCCCATTCAAGTAATATGTACTTGTTGCAACTGATCTGTGCACGATTATCTGGAGTCTAACTACTTCTGTACTCATTGAAAGCATCCCTAATCAATATCCGGTACATTAGATAGAATCAGTGACACATTTTCAATTATTCGAACTTCGACCGATACAATTTTATCCTTTTTGAGCAATTTTTACGTCGATAATTTTACGAAACAAGCGAGCGCGATAAAATCAATTGTTTATGCTGATATCACTACGATTGAACGTTGGACTTTGAGCCGAGCACCTGGAACTGGACTTTGCACTTAGAAAACGTGAATCAAGTATGGTAGAACCCGCTAAAATGCCGGTTCTCTCGTCGAGAAAACCGGTCAGCTTTGTTCGATATTGCGAATAAATTGCCGAATGAAAAATAACCAGAGACGGATTTTTGCCGATTTTTAGCGCCGCCCAGCCAAATACCGGAGCAAACCGGAAGAAAACTAAAATCTGGCAGCAGGTTTTAATCGCCCAACTTTTACTAACAATAAGAAAGTCAGTCGATTTTTTTTTTGTAAAATTGCATCTTTAGGGTTAAAATTGGATTTCTGAGTGATATTTCGGCGCCCGGCAGACGCCCCAACGTTAGGGACAGTTTAAAAGCCCTATGGGGCCGATAATAACCTCTAAAAGGTAATTGCGGGCGACGTGATATTTTTAAGTGCTAAACGCTGAAGCCATTAACTTTATCTTCACGAGACCAGGCAACCGGTTTACGTTAAAATGTATTAAGACGTCTTTCGTCCAGACAAAGTTGTTTCCTAACTTCGAGCACGTTATAACTTTATTATTAGAAAATTGAACGAGAAGGCATCATCTTCCCAACTGGGGGAGCTTCGTTGGCGAGCATTCCGCTAACGAATGATGATCGAGGGTAGATAGAAGAGTGTTGTAAACGCACCCCAACAAATTCTAATCCATTTATTAAAAGTGTTCCTTCTTAAAAAAAAATCACAAATATCCACTGAAAAAGGTCCCAAACTCCACTGAAAAAAAGCCCCAAACGTCCACGGAAAAAAGTCCCAAACGTGCACTGAAAAAGTTCCAAACGTATTTCCCCCCTAAATTTAGAGTCAAAACCCCTAAACTGGCAACGCCGCAGGGAGTTTGAATACGTCTTTCCTCTGGAATTTTTTTACTTTTACATCTGGTTGCAACTTCATTTCCCAACTTGTCACTTTAGAACTAGAAAATGTTGAGACCAAAGTATTACTTGTTTATTTAAATTCGAACTTTGATAATTCGTAGCGAGTGACATGCAACTTTAATGCAGTTTTGTTGCGTGATCAAAAGCGTGTTTTAAAAAAATGCAAATCTCAAAGTTCGTTTTTAATTTTTACGATTTTATTTTATAGAATCGCCTTGAAGTTGATTCGATAATTACAATGCAAATTCGTCATTTCACCTCCTTGAAATTTGACGAGACAATTGGATTCGAAGATTATTAATAACAACCACATCCGCGTATTTAACAGATTCCCCATACGGTCGACGTTTGAGCAACCGGAAGCCGCTTTTTATCGAAATGATACATTAAAAAACATTCACCAGCATCTCTATTTTGAGGAAAAATACTACAATTTCTAGAAAAAAAAGGGGCGAAATTTGTGGGATTAAAACTTGAAATTTGTGGGATTAAAACTTGAAATTTGTGGGATTAAAACTTGAAATATGTGGGATTAAAACTGCTGAGCAACTGTTGTTGTATTTTATAATCTTTCTTGGTTTCAGAGAACCGGATTTGTGCATCAATTTTAGAAGATAGCCAAGGACCAGTTTATTTCACCAAAAAAAAGCGATTAATACTTGAAATTTGTGGGATTAAAAGTTGAAATTTTGAGATTAAGCGTAATTCGAAACTGCGATCTTCCTTTCGATATAGTCCAAAGTTTGACTTAGTTGAAAACAGTCAATACTGCCATTTATTTTAAAGGAAACAATATCGCGAAATTTGTGGGATTACAATTTGAAATCTCAGCACTTAATTCGAAAATTTCTTTTGATCGACTTATTTTAAAAAGCCATCATTTTTATCATTTTTAAAGAGAAAATAGCACAGTTTAAAGAACAAAAGTCGCAATTTGTGGGATTCAAAGTTGAAACTTTCGGATTCGAAACTACTTTTTGGATTAAGAATAATTCGAATCTCGACTCTCTATTTAACGAAGAGTCGAAGTTTGACTTATTTAAAAACAATTAAAATTTCTGTTTATTTTGAACGAAACAATATTGTGGAAAATGTCAAAATTGTGGGATTACAATTTGAAATCTTGAAACTAAATTCGAAACTTACTTGGTATCGACTTATTTTAAAAAAGCCAACATTTCTACTCATCTGGTGCGAGAGAATACTACAATTTTAAGAAAATAAGTCACAATTTGTGGGATTTGAAGTTGAAATATTCGGACTAAGTATAATTCGAAACTCCGACTTTCTAATCATCGAACAGTCGAAAGTTTAACTTATTTAATAATAATCAAAATTTCTAGTAATTTTGGAGGAAACAATGCGGCGAAAAATGCCGAAATTGGGGGATCATAATTTGAAATTTTAGTACTAAATTCGAAACATCCCCCCGATGACCTTTTTCCAAAAAAAACAATATTTTTATCCATTTTAAGAGACAAATTTCAAGAAAAAAAGTCGTAATTTGTGGGATTCAAAGTTGAAATTTTTGGAATTAAGCATAATTCAAAACTCCGACCTTCCTTTCATTATTAGAGTTAAAGCTTTAGTTTATTAAGAACAGCCAATACTTGGCCATTGATTTCGAAGGATATTACATCGCGAAAAGCGTCAAAAAGTGGGATCTCAATTTGAAATTTTAAATTCTAAACTTCCCCTTGATCGATTTATTAAAAAAAAACATTTCTATACGTTTTAAGGGTAAAATATTACAATTGAAAAAAAGTCGCAATTTATGGGATTCAACGTTGAAATTTTGGGATTAAGCATAATTCGAAACTACGACGTTTTCAGCGAAGAGTAGAAAGTTGATCTTACTTAAAAGCCAACATTTCTGGTTATTCCGAAGGACATAATATCGCGAAGGCGGTCGAAATTGTGGGATATCAATTTGAAATTTTAGTACTGAATTCCAAACTTCAGCCCGATGGCCTATTTAAAAAAACCTAACATTTTGATTGATTTTAAGATGAAAATTTCGAGAAAAAACAAGTCATAATTTGTGGGATTCAAAGTTGAAATTTTTGAAATTAAGCATAATTCGAAAATCCGACCTTTCTTTCATTAAAGTTGAAGGTTTAGTTTATTAAGAACAGCCAATATTTGGCCATTTATTTCGAAGGATACTACATCGCGAAAAGTGTCAAAAAGTGGGATCACAATTTGAAATTTTAGTTTTAAATTCTAAACTTCCCCTTCATCGATTTATTAAAAAAAAAACATTTCCATTCGTTTTAAGGGTAAAATATTGCAATTGAAAAAAAGTCACAATTTATGGGATTCAAAGTTGAAATTGTTGGATTAAGCATAATTCGAAACTACGACGTTTTTCAGCGAAGAGTAGAAAGTTGGTCTTACTTAAAAGCCAACATTTCTGGTTATTTTGAAGAAAATAATATCGCGAAAACGGTCGAAATTGTGGGATTTCAATTTGAAATTTTAGTACCAAATTCCAAACTTCAGCCCGATGGCCTATTTAAAAAAACCTAACATTTTGATTAATTTTAAGATGAAAATTTCGAGAAAAAACAAGTCATAATTTGTGGGATTCAAAGTTGAAATTTTTGGAATTAAGCATAATTCGAAACTCCGACCTTTCTTTCATTAGAGTTGAAGGTTTAGTTTATTAAGAACAGCCAATACTTGGCCATTTATTTCGAACTAAACAACATCGCGAAGTATTAAAAATGTGGGATCACAATTTGAAATTTTAGTTATAAATTGTAAACTTTCCTCTGATCGACTTAAACAAAAAAAAGACAATATTTCTGCTCATTTTGAAGAAAAAAACTATCATTTCGAGAAAAAATTGGCAATTTGTGGGATTCCTAGTTGAACATTTGAGACCAAGCAAAATTCGAAACTCCTGGTTTTTGGGCGAAGAGTCGAAAGTTTGACTTATTTAAAAACAGCCAACATTTGTTTATTGTAGAGGAAACAATATCGCGAAAAATGTCCAAATTGTGGGATTACAATTTGAAATTTTAGTACTTAATTCTAAACTCCAATTCCACCAATGACCTATTTAAAAAAACCATTATTCATTTTAAGACGAAATTTTCGAGAATAAAAGTCGTAATTTGTGGGATTCAAATTTAAAATTTTTGAAATTAAGCATAATTCGAAACTCCGACCTTCCTTTCATTGGAGTTTAAAAAATCCAACATTGTTCTTCATTTTAAGAGGACACGTTCGAGAAAAAAAGTCGTAATTTGTGGGATTCAAATTTGAAACTTTTAGGATTAAGGATCATTCGAAACTCCGACCTTCCTTTTCATTGGAGTTTAAAAAATCCAACATTGTTCTTCATTTTAAGAGGACACTTTCGAGAAAAAAAGTCGTAATTTGTGGGATTCAAATTTTAAACTTTTGGGATTAAGGATCATTCGAAACTCCGACCTTCCTTTCATCAGAGTCGAAAATTAATTTATTTAAGACCAGGCATTATTTCGAAGGAAAGAATATTGTGAAAAATGTGGGATCACAATTTGAAATTTTAATTGTAGACTTCCTTCTGGTCGACTTATATAAAAAAAGAGATTTCTGCTCATTTTGAGGGGAAATTTCGAGAACAAAAGTCGCCATTTGTGGGATTCAGAGTTGAAATTTTGGGATTAAGCATAATTCGAAACTCGCAACTTTTTTCAGCGAAGAGTCGAAAGTTTGACCTATTTAAAAAAAGTCAACATTTCTGCTTATTTTGGAGGAAACAATATCGCGAAAAATATCGAAATTGTGGGATTGCAATTTGAAATTTTAGTACTAAATTCCAAACTTCCCCCTGACCAATTTATTTTAAAAAAGTCAACGTTTTTATTCATTTTGAGACAAAAATTTCGAGAAAATAGGGTCGTAATTTGTGGGATTCTAAGTTAAAATTTCGGGATTAAGGATAATTTCCGACCTTTTTTCGTCAAAGAGTCGAAAGTTTGGCTTATTTAAAAACAGTTAACATTTCCATTTACTTTAAAGGTAACGATATCTCCAAATTTGTGGGATTACAATTTGAAACCTCAGCACTAATTTCGAAACTTCTCTTCGATCGACTTATTTTTAAAAAGGTATTATTTCTACTTATTTTTAAGGGAAAAGACTACAATTTCGAGAAAAAAAGCTGCAATTTGTGGGATTCACAGTTGAAATTTTGGAATTTCGTATAATTGGAGAAACTTCGACTTATAATCCCAGAGTCCAAAATTTAACTAAAACAGCTAAACATTTCTATTTGTTTTATAGGAAGCAATATCACGAAAAACATTTGTGGGATTAGAATTTGAAATTTGAGCATTATATTACAAAAGTTGCTTTGATCGACCCATTAAAAAAAGAACATTTTCTTTTTATTTTGAAGGCAAAATTTCAAGCAAAAAAAACTTAAAATTTGTGGGATCATAAGTTGAAATTTTGGATTTAAGTGAATTTAGAAGTCCCGACTTTCTTTTCATCGCAGTTGAATCTCTGATTTTAAAACAGTCAACATTTTCAGTTATTTTGAAGGAAACAGTATCATGAAAAAGGTTAAAATTTGTGGGATTACAATTTGAAATTGTGGTTCTAAATTCCTGTACGACCAATTTATTTTAAAAAATCCCATATTTCTACTTATTTTGAAGGGAAAACACAACAATTTTCAGAAAAAAGTCGAAGTTTGTGGGATTAAAACTTGAAAAGTCGGAACTAAGAGTTGAAATGTTGGCATTATGATTCGAAACTCCAACCTCCCTTTTTAGCCCGAAAGCTAAAATTAAAATGTATTGGAAAAAACCCAGAAATTCCATTTATTTTGAAATTCCGCAAGAAACGGAAATATGTGGGATTAGAAGTTGAAACATTGACATTAAACTCGAAACTTCATGATCTTTTAAAATTTAAGATTCCGACTTATTTAAAAAGAGCAAACATTTCTGTTTATTTTGAGGGGAAAAATTTATGGGAGTCGAAATTTATGGGATTAGGAGTCGAAATTTGTGGGATTAGCAGTTGAAATTTGATAATTCAAAACTTTAACGTTGTTAATTTGCCCGAAAGTCAAATTTATTAGAAACCAAAAATTCCATTTATTTTGAATTTCCCACGTAAACAGGAATGTGTGGGATTAGAAGTTGAAATATTCACATTAAACTCGAAACCTATGATCTTCTTTTAAAAAAAGTGAGATTCCGACTTATTAAAAAAGAGCAAACATTTCCGTTTATTTTTAGGAAAAAAACTTCACGAAAAAATCGAAATTTGTGGGATTAAGAGTTGAAATTTGTAATTCAAAACTTCAAATATTCTTTTTTTGTCCCAAAGTCAAATTTATTGGAAAAAAAAGCCAAACATTTTATTTATTTTTGAATTTCACAAACGGACACGTGTGGGATTAGAAGTTGAAATTTTGATATTAAACTTGAAATCCCACTATCGTCATTTAGAAAATTTTAAATTCCCACTTATTTAAAAAGAGCAAACATTTCTGTTTATTTCGAGGGAAAAAACTTCACGAAAAAATCGAAATTTGTGGGATTAAGAGTTGAAATGTTGACGCTATAATTGGAAACTACGACGTCCTTTTTTAGTCCCGAAAGTTCAAACACGAACTCATTGAAAAAAGCTATAAAACCCATTTATTTTCAATTTAGCCAAAACTAGAAACCTGTGGGATTAAAAGTTGAAATTTTGACATTCAACTTGAAATCCCCACCATCATCCTTTTAGAAAATTTAAAATTCCCATTTATTTAAAAAGAGCAAACACTTCTACTTATTTCGAGGGAAAAATCTTTCATGAAAAAGTCGATATTTGTGGGATTAACAGTTGAAATGTTGGCGCTTACAATTCGAAATTCCAACTTCCTCTCGGAAAGTGAGAATACAAATAAAAATTTCAAACTTCGACCGTCGAAATCGTAATAATAATCCTGGAAGTAACACAACGTAGTAAACGTGTTATAAACAAAAGAATCTCGTAGTTGTTTGCCAGCTTTTTAACCAAATCCGTTTAAACAACGATAATCGAGTTTACGATTTAAAATCACGCACCTTGCGAGTGAACAGTGTAGGAGGTCGAATCTCTTTGAATTTTAAACACTTGAAAAGATGATTCGTACAGATAACGCGACAC
Organism: Dastarcus helophoroides; assembly: GCA_028583605.1. Taxonomy (NCBI): domain Eukaryota; kingdom Metazoa; phylum Arthropoda; class Insecta; order Coleoptera; family Bothrideridae; genus Dastarcus; species Dastarcus helophoroides. The sequence goes on along the minus strand of CM053337.1, from coordinate 15,297,956 downwards.
AATTAGATACAGGATGTTAATTGCGATAGTTATTTTAATAAGCAGCTCGAAAAAATTATCAACTACGTAATTTCGAACAAAGATGGGAATTCGCCACCTTGAGAGTTTCATATAAACATTTTGAGTCGCCTAAGGAGTAAAACGAATTAGACCAGAACGAAAAAACGTTAATTCTCTCGTCAATCTCGAAAAGCGTATTCCTTTACAGTTCACCTGATTAAAAAGAAATGATGAAGAGGGGAATAATTGGGGGATCTAGGTTTGACAGCTTTCGATAGTTTACAAATTGGGTAATCTGACGCAAGCAATTCAAGTTGAACAGACTCAACAAACAAATTGAAATTGTAACAGTACGACCTTTAAAAGGTTATCCAATTTTCGCTTTGCAATCGGAAAAGCATATTTGCAATTTTTTTATAATGCGGATGATGCGATAACAAATTTATAACAAAACTGCTAAATAATCAACTTTTATTAATAGGATTTTGACCTCGAAACTTGACCACTTTCGAAAAAACAAACCGCTTTTATCTATCAATTTGTTTTTCGATCAAAACTCGATCGAAACGATAAAATTTCAACTTCTAATCCCACAAATTCCCACATTTTCGCAAAGTTGGGTTTTTTTCATTAAAATACAAAGAAATGTTGTCCCATTTTAAACAAGTTAAAGGATCGATTTTTAGGACTAAAGAATTTGAAAATTAGTTTCAAAATTTCAACTTCTAATCCCACAAATTTCGACTTATTTGTGAAATCGCAGATTTTCCTTCAAAATGAATAGAAATCTTTGCTTTTATCAATAAGTTAGTGTTTCGGTTCTTCAAGAAGAAAGCAAGTGTGGGTTTTGAATTTTAATGTTAAAATTTCAACTTCTAATCCCACAAATTCCAACAGTTGTCTCTTTCCATTGAAATGCATAAAAATATTGTCTTATTTTAAACAAGTTAAAGGGTCGACTTTTTGGGTTCAAGAACTTTGAAATTAGTTTCAAAATTTCAACTTCTAATCCCACAAATTTCGACTTTTTCTTGAAATTTTTTCCCTAAAAATAAATGGAAAAGTTTGCTTTTTTTAATAAGTCGGAATCTCATTTTTTTTGAAAGAAGATTATAGGTTACGAGTTTAATGTCAAAATTTCAACTTCTAATCCCACACATTTCCGTTTCTTGGGAAATTGAAAATGAATGGAATTTTTGGTTTTTTTCCAATAAATTCGACTTTCGGGCAAAAAAGAACGTTAAAGTTTTGAATTATCAAATTTCAACTCCTAATCCCACACATTTCGACCCCTAATCCTACAAAGTTTTTTCCCTCAAAATAAACAGAAATGTTTGCTCTTTTTAAATAAGTCAGAATTTTAAATTTTTAAAAAGATCATAAGGTTTCGAGTTTAATGTCAAAATTTCAACTTCTAATCCTACATATTTTCGTTTCTTGCGGAATTCAAAATGGAATTTCTGGGGTTTTTTTTTCAATAAATTTGAATTTTAGCTTTTGGGCTAAAAAGGACGTTGGAGTTTCGAATCATAATGCCAACATTTCAACTGTTAATTCCGACATTTCAAGTTTTAATCCCACAAATTTCGATTTTTTTTTGGAAATTGTTGTTTTTTTCCTTCAAAATACATAGAAATATGGGATTTTTAAAAATAAATTGGTCAACAGGAATTTAGTACCGCAATTTCAAATTGTAATCCCACAAATTTCAGCCTTTTTCTATTACACTGTTTCCTTCAAAATAACTGACAATGTTGACTGTTTTAAAATCAGAGATTTAACTACGATGAAAGTCGGAACTTTCAAATTCACTTAAATCCAAAATTTCAACTTTTGATCCCACAAATTTCGATTTTTTTTGCTTGAAGTTTTCCCTTCAAAATAAAAAGTAAAATGTACTTTTTTTTAATGGGTCGATCAAAGCAATTTTTGTAATATAATGCTCAAATTTCAAATTTTAATCCCACAGGTGTTTCTCGTGATATTGCTTCCTATTGAAGAAATAGAAATGTTTAGCTGTTTTAGTTCAAATTTTCGACTCTGGGATTATAAATCGAAGTTTCCAATTACTACGAAATCCCAAAATTTCAACTGTGAATCCCACAAATTGCGGCTCTTTTTTTTCGAAATTTTAGTCTTTTCCCTTAAAAGTAAATAGAAATAATAGCTTTTTAAAAATAAGTCGGTCCAAGAGAAGTTTCGAAATTAGTGCTGAGATTTCAAATTGTAATCCCACAAATTTGGAGATATCTTTACCTTTAAAGTAAATGGAAATGATTAACTGTTTTAAAGTAAGCCAAACTATCGACTATTTGACGAAAAAAGGTCGGAATTATCCTTAATTCCGAAATTTCAACTTTGAATCCCACAAATTACGACCCTATTTTATGGAAATTTTCGCCTCAAAACGAATAAAAACGTTGACTTTCAAATAAGTTCGTCAGAGGGAAGTTTGGAATTTAGTACTAAAATTTCAAATTGTAATCCCACAATTTCGATATTTTTCGCGATATTGTTTCCTTCAAAATAAACAAAAATGTTGGCTGTTTTTAAATAGCCGACTCTTCGCTGAAAAAAGTTGGAGTTTCGAATTATGCTTAATCTCAAAATTTCAACTATGAATCCCACAAATGACACAAATGGCACAAATGAATAGAAATCTTCACTTTTTTCAATAAGTTAGTATTTCGACTCTTCAAGAAGAAAGCAAGTGTGGGTTTCTAATTTTAATGTTAAAATTTCAACTTTTAATCCCACAAATTCCCACATTTTCGAAAAGTTGTCTCTTTCCATTAAAATGCATAAAAATGTTGTCTCATTTCAAACAAGTTAAAGAGTCTACTTTTTGGATTAAGGAGCTTTGAAATTAGTTCAAAATTTCAACTTGTAATCCCACAAATTTCGATTTATTTGTGAAATCGCGGTTTTCCTTCAAAATGAATAGAAATCTTTGCTTTTTTCGATAAGTTAGTATTTCGACTCTTGAAGCAGAAAGCAAGTGCGAGTTTCGAATGTTAACATTTCAACTTCTAATCCCACAAATTCCCAGTTGTCTCTTTCCATTGAAATGCATAAAAATGTTGTCTTATTTTAAACAAGTTAAAGGGTCGACTTTTTGGGTTCAAGAACTTTGAAACTAGTTTCAAAATTTCAACTTCTAATCCCACAAATTTCGACTTTTTCGTGGAATTGCAATTTCTCCTTTAAAATAAATGGAAATCTTCGTTTTTTTCAATAAGTTACTAATTCGATTCATCAGACAAGAAGAAAGTGCGAGTTTCGAATTTTAATCTTAGAATTTCAACTTTTAATCCCACAAATTCCCACATTTTTGCAAAATTGTGTTTTTTCTTTCTTAAAATACACAAAAATGTTGTCCCATTTTAAACAAGTTAAAGGATCGACCTTTTGGACTAAAGAATTTGAGAATTAGTTTCAAAATTTCAACTTCTAATCCCACAAAACTTTGACTTATTTGTGAAATCGCAGATTTTCCTTCAAAATGAACAGAAATCTTCGCTTTTCTCGATAAGCTAGTATTTCGATTCTTCAGGCAAAAAGCAAGTTTGGGTTTTGAATTTAAATGTTAAAATTTCAACTTCTAATCCCACAAATTCCCACATTTTCGAAAAGTTGTCTCTTTCCATTGAAATGCATAAAAATGTTGTGTCATTTTAAACAAGTTAAAGGGTCGACTTTCTGGATTCAAGAACTTTAAAACTAGTTTCAAAATTTCAACTTCTAATCCCACAAATTTCGACTTTTTCGTGAAATCGTCGCTTTTCTTTTAAAATAAATAAAAATCTTCGATTCTTTCAATAAATCAGTATTTCGACTCTTCAGGCAAAAAGAACGGTTGATTTTCCAATTTTAATGAAAATTTCAACTTTAAATCCCACAAATTTCGACATAATTTGTTTAGAAAAAAATCGAAATTGCTGAAAAAAAGAGCCGAAATTTTTAAACGAAAAAAGTCGAAATTTTAGGAATTGACTCTAAATTTTACGAATTAAATCGAAATTTGACAAATGAAGTCGAAATTTGACGAAATAAGTCAAAATTTGTCGAAATTTGACGAAATAAGTCGAAATTTGACGAAATAAGTCGAAATTTGACGAAATAAGTCGAAATTTGACGAAATAAGTCGAAATTTGACGAAATAAGTCAAAATTTATGAATTAAGTCGAAATGTTACCAGTTAAGTCCAAATTTGGGAAAGGTTCTGAAATGTTGCTTTTAAAGTCGTCATTTTAGGAAAAAGTTGCGGCTTTATAGATTAGGCACAGTGCCACTGCAAAATTATTGTTAAATTGTAACTTTTCGCCTCGGTATTTAAGCAGACATTAAATAGTAAATGAAAACTTCTCAACGCGGCCCCGTAACATCGTAATTGCTTTTCTATGAAGTTTGAAATTCTATGAAACGTCAAAATTAAAAATCAGTGATAAATTTTGACTGTCTAAAATTTCATAATCTGTGACCTATCGAAGTAATTTTTTAAACTGAATTTATCCGAAGTAATTTTGTAAACTGAATTTATCCAAGTTGATTTTAGAAGCGCAAAATTATTACAATTAAACCACAAACTTACTTGCTGATTGCGCCTTTGTGTTAATTCTTAGGTTTTACAATATAACTTTGCAGTGTTGCTTAGTGTGGACATAATGGGTACAATGCCATAAAGTAACTGTACAATGAACTTTTGTTATTTATTACCCATCATTTTTATACGTATACAGGTCTAGTAAAATGTCTTTGTTCTTCTAAGATGTCCCATAGTTCGTTTGATGCAACCATTTCGAGACAAAGCAACAGATACAATGCATAACTTAATTGTCACTTTCTACAACTGAACAACTTTTTCCAATTTCAATTCATAGAAATTATCTTCTTCTTACCTGATACTACACAATACAAATCTAAATTTAGGTTTTGACCATCGTTCTTTGTTCGCTTGAATGTTGATGAATTAGGTCAAATGCGTAATTTTCTCTACTTAATATTAAAGAAAAACTCACCTTTTCGAGGCACTCCTGTCCGATGGCCTTAGGATCCACGCGAACTTCGAAAACAACGGAATTCGGCTGGCTGATAAGACACCACATTTTTCTCGATTTTTTGACGTTTAAATATCAAGATGTAAGATAGTCGCGGCTAGCCGTATCGCTAGCAAAATTCGTTGATCATTTGATGAAATCGCAATGTTTTATTATGTTCACCGCACGTTCTGTTTTCAACAAGCTCTGTGCACATTTTACAACTACGTCCATACTATTCAACAATCTGGACCCGATTGAATCGAACTCGGTTGTTTGACAATATTTAGATGTGCGCGCGCGAAGTTAGGTTAGACTTACGTCGCGACCGGGAAATGCGCGAGTGAACGAAATAGGATAAACGCGGGCGGAGTGTAAACGCGATTGCACGCCACGGCAATCCCGAACAGCTGTAGAGGTTACAAAGTGTTTAGAATCGAAGCGTTTACAGGAAATCGTACGAAATTCTCTGTATTAATGGTTGTCTGATTCGCTCGCACAATTTGTGAACAATCGAGTCATAGATTTGATATCTGTGACTGGATAGACTTGATATCTATGACTGAATATATTGTGGAATTGTTATGTCTCTTGTATTTATCGTTAATAAAGTTTATTAGTTACTAAATATTCTGACAAATTAAGTTGGGACTTGTGACCATTGTGACCTTACGGAATCGCCGGAATAACCCAAAATGAAAAAGTGTTACTAACTTCCGTATTTATAGTCGTTCCTTCATAGGGCAGGGGGTCGAGATTTATTGTCAAGTTTTATCTAAATTGGTCGATAAAAATTTGGTATGTAATTTCGTTGATGGATGTTAATTGATATTTAATTTTCAAGTTCATCTGCCCAATAAATTTATAAATCGTAAACATTTAGTGGAAAGTTGTAAAAAAATGGTCACAGACTGTCATTGACTGTCACATTCTCATTTTTTCTTTGACTTTGCAAGTTCATTCCCTTTTTTTAGAATTCGATTATAAACTGCGCAATTAAAAAAATCGAATTGGTATAATGGTAATACATAATTTAACACTTTAACTACACGTGTTATGAAAAATTTACGGATAATTAATGATACCTACATGTGTTAAAACAATTATGACCATAAAAGTTATTAAACGGTCAGAAAACCAATAGTAAAAAAAATTCGTGATCGTTTTATTGATTTAGATACTGCAAATATTTGAATTGTTTAATTAATTCAGGGAGTTACTGTTTAACTTCTCACGAAACACCTGATACTAAATTAATAATTTTTATTTGCTAAGCAGCCGATTAGCTTAATGTTGCTTTATACTAAGTTTTAATGACAGGTGACCAAATAGATGAAAAATAAATGTTAAGTATTTGCTTACACATCAATAATATAATCAGGAAGATTATCAGATTTAAAAAAAAAATAAATATTCACTATTCCAATTCCAAGAAAAAAATAAATTAAAAAAAATACGTAATTTCTGAAAAACCACTTGGCAACATTGCATTTAAAATATCAAGTGCACAAGCAAGTTTTCTAATCTAGTGTGCTGCTGCCATTTTTTGACATTTTTACGTATGTTCCTTACCTGATTCCGTACTCATCAAATTGACATTTAATTTTGACATAAAAATTCCGCATTACTATCAGGAATAGAAGAGATCCAATCAGGAGTGCTTTTCTTGGGTTTTTCGAAAGTAGAATTCAACAATACAATATTTTTTTTCACTGTAACATTAACAATAAAATATTTTTTAAGGTTATGTTTGTTCACTCGTCTGTCGATCAAGTAAGGAATTCACGTTAACGTGACAAAAAATGACAGCAGCACACTAAATTAGAAAACTTTTTGTACACAAGATGGTAATTTTGTCACACGACGACGAATGCAAAGTCAAATTACGTCGCCCGCGGTTGTTTTTCGAATTAATGCGTCTCTAACGTCAATCGAACCCAGTTATTGTGTATTTTAGCAAAGTGTAAATTAGAGTAGGAACTGAATTCGAATTTTGATGTGGCAACAACAAAAATTGGTAATATTTATGCATAGTCATGTGGCAACACTGTGACATTTCGTAATGATGTTCTATTGAAGATATTCTGTGGTTCCGTGCTCTTAAAGTTCTAACCTAAATATCGTTAAATATTTTGATTTGTTGTCGGCTGTTGATGCGCGGACCCTTTTTTCCTAAATCACCGATCCAATAAGCGAAAAGGATGTTGTACGATAATGCACGATAATTTTTTATACCCAAAACGATAATTTGTTTAACTTGGCAACATTGATTGAAGGACTCTGTGGTTCTGTGTCCTTAAAGTTCTAACCTAAATATCGTTATTTTGATTTGTTGTCGGTTGTTGATGCGCGGACCCTTTTTTTTTTCGTAAATCACCGAACCAATGAGCGAAAAGGATGTTGTACGATAATGCACGATAATTTTATATACTCAAAATCATAATTTTTTTATTTGCATTTGGCAATATTGATTGAAGGACTCTGTGGTTCTGTGTTCTTCAAATTCTAACCTAAGTTTCGTTAAATATTTTGATTTGTTGTCGGTTGTTGTTTTAAGAGTGATTCTTTTAAATTTTGGGTCTATTTCTGCCGAAAATTAATAATGTTAATAAAAATACTACGGAAAATATTTATTTCAATTATTTCTTACACAACTCCTGAAATATAAGCATTAATCAACAAAATGTGTAGTCTTGAAGCGAGCTTTAGTTCTGGTGATTTTGTGTAGTGTATTATCTAAAGCTTGATTTAAAAATTGGTCAAGGTACGGTTTCGGATCTTCTGGATTTCCCGACTTTTCTTGTTACAATTACTTTCCTTACGAAAGCGAAATTTTACCTAATAATTTAATACTTCCGCTAATTGAATTGAATTCAACGACACTTCTTAACTCACTCAGAGGCAAATTACAAATGGATTAACTACACTGACACAAAATACCTCCAAATATACAATCTAGCAAACGACTTATTCGAGGTCGAATTTTGAAAAATCGAATGCGCATATATTCGGCCGTTTCACTCAACAAAAATGGAACTCGGGTTAGAAGACCGGTTAATCCGGAGGCTGCCGTTTGAGTTCAACGTCGTCGAGTATTTTCTTCAAAGATAGTTTCTTGATTCTTCGACGTGTCCTACTAGCTTGCATTCAAAGTTAGTTCCGGATTTTTTGACGTGACCCACTAGCTTGCATTTTATTGGAAATTAACACACAAACACGAAATAACTTTGACGTTACAAGATTATTCTTCATGGTGAACTCTTATTGACCGGAAATATGTTTATTAATTGTATTTAACATTTCTTCTTATTTTGTCAACTGTCATGAGGTGACGTTTTAAATTAATTTAAATATCACGTAGTCATATTTCAAAAACTGTTTAGAATATTGTCAACAACAATAAAAATTTAAATATTTCCAAACTGGGCCGAGAAATGTTAAGTAAAATTAATAAACGTTACAAGATTAATTTGCTCTCTGTTTGTCTATGACATAAATTATATTGAATATATGATCTATGACCTGCGTTTTTAAGGGTGCGTTTACACTAGAAACTTCATTTCTCTCTGAGACAAGTGTCAACCTTAGATAATATAGTCGAAGGTATCAACTATGCTGAGAGAAATATTCGAGACTTATTTGGCACAATTGAGTCTCGGAGAGCTTCTCTCAGAATAGTTCACACTTAATATATTTTACGTAAGTCACAGAGAAATGTATACGGAATAAAGTATCTAGTGTAAACGTAACATAAGGCTCCCACAACTTTCAATTTAATTCTTTCTATTCTTCATGGTAACCCTTATTAATACTCTCTATCTCAATTTTAGAAGCTTTATAAAATTTGCTACATTTTGAATAAATCTGTATGAAGATCTCACCCTTTATAGTAAATCTATTATATTTATTAAAGATGATTAGTGAAAACAGAATCTATGGATGTAAAACGTTTTAATCGCTTGGCGACACTGCTCATTTAAGGGGATAAAACATTCGTGAAGTTATACATTCTTTGATTCCACAATTTCTTCTGTGTTAAATGGTGACAGATATTTTAATAACAAGTACTGCGTTCACTTAAAAAAAACCATAACCCCTCGCTTGCCAATTTCAAATAAAAAGCGCTCCAAGCAAATTGAAAAACAGCTTCAACATCCAATTTTGAATGTGGCGTATGTGGGAGCTTAAACGGGGTAGGTCGTAGCGAACGTAACACCAAGAGTTCACAACAACCTTTATTGACCGAATATGATTACATTGTATTTACATTCTTCTAATTTTGTCAATGCTGGGTACGTTTAATAATTTAAATACAGTAGTCTATTCAAAAACTGTAATTGCACACAAAAAATTCTCATTTCCAACTGGGTCAAAACTTTAAGTAAGAAAATTAATAAACGTTACAAGATTATTTGCTCTTGTTTGTCTATGACATAAATTTATCTGAATAATGTCTATGACAACACTGCGATCAGATCTTTAAGGGTACTTCTTTACACTAGAAACTTCTTTCTTTTAGACATGTGACAACCTTAGATAACATATCGTAGTTATCAACACGTCTGCTGGAAATTTCAGACTTATAATGCATCAACTGAGTTCGGAGAGCTTTTCAAATAGTTACCTAATATGTATTTTTAGAAGTACATGGATGACGAAAATAAGTGAGTCTAGTTCGTGACTAGTGCCCAACTAAAACTTTCAACCATTTAATTTTTTTGGAAATTGTATGCTCTATTTTTTAGAACATTTATAAAATTTAGTACGTTTTAAGTAAATTTGCATAAAGACTTCAACCGTCCCTAGTAAATGCAGCTTATTTATTAAAGATGATTATAGATTATATATGCGTGGAATTGGTGGTCTTGTAAAATGTTTTAATCGCTTGGCAACACTGCCCAGATCACAGATAAAACATTCGTGATGCTGTACATTCTTTGATTCCATAATTTCTTCTGTGTTAAATTGTGACATATTTTAATAACAGTTACGGCGTTTATTTAAAAAAAACCATAGCCCCTCGCTTGCGAATTTCAATTAATAAGCGCTTCAAACTAATTTAAAAACAGCTGCTAAACCCAGTTTCCAATATGCTATGTATTTTTGAAGAGCTGCGACGAACGAAACATAAATGAGGTTAGTTCTGATCGTGTGTCAACTAAAAGTTTCAAATTTATTTTCTTGAAAAGTGTTGTCCCATTTTTAGAAGCTTTATAAAATTTAGCACATTTTAAGTAAATCTGCATAGAGACTTCAACCCTCCTTAGTAAATTAAGCATATTTGTTAAAGATGATTCACGGATTATAGATTTTATAATCTGTAAGTATTTAGGAATGCAACGATATCTCGGTTGACCGATATTAGCAATAATATCGAAGCAAAAATATCGATATTATAACATCGTTGACATGATATCATCGATATTGTCCGATAGCCGATATCAATTGTCCAATCGTCGCCAATGATGGACAAAAATATGGAGATCGAGGACTTTTTTTTTAGGTCACAAAAAATAATATGCCTGAAATACGTAGAAATTTCTAAGAGTGGAGACCGTTTACAAATTTTTTTGTTAATTTCCAACATATCGACTATCGATAAAAAAATGTTCGATATTATCGATTATTTGTCTGCTATCAACATTTATATCGATATTAAAATTATCTTGCCTCCCTACGTAAGATGATTGGTGTAAATCGGTTTAATGGCTTGGCATAGGGATGCAAGGATATATCGGGCGACCGATGTTATCGATAATATCAAATCAAAAATATCGATAAGATCATATCGACGACGATGTTATAATATCGATTATAACATCGTCGTCGATATGATCTTATCCATATGGGCCGATGGCCGATATTAGTCGTCACCAATGATGGGGATCGTCATTATATAAATATGGAGATCGAGGACTTTTTTTTTTGGTCGCCAAAAGTAACATACCCGAAGTGGAAATTTCTAAATGGAGCCCGTTTACAAATTTTTTTGTTCATTTCCAAAATATCGATTATCGATAATAAAAAAATGTTCGAAGTTATCGATATACTATATTATTTATGAGTTATATTATCTACTAAAGTAGGTATTTTGTGTAATTTTTACAACACAAACAGATCTATGGTCCATTTTATCTACGTCAAATTAGACACTTAAGCTTTAATTTTACAGTGGCAACATTGGATAATATAAATAAATTAAAAAAATAAAATAAATATATGTATATTTTTTTTGTTTTTTTCAATTTATTTAACATTTTTTGAAAAAAACATAATATTTCCGGTCAATAAGGGTCTACCATGAAGAAGAAATATATGTATAGTCAAAGGTGGCAACTGTATTTAATCTATGGTGGCAACTAGTAATATTTAGATATAGTCGTGTGGCAGCGCTGACATTTCTAAAGTTTTCTATGTTTTTAGAATCCTAAACCAAACGTCATTAAATATTTTAATTTGTTGTCTGTTGTTTTAAGAGTAATTCTTTGATATTTTGTGACAATTTATGCTGAAAATTATTTAAATTGTTAATTATGGTAAAGAAAATAATACGGAAAACATTTAGTCCGGCTAGTTTTGTTAAACAGCCCCTGAAATATAGGCAACATACTAATCTTCAAAATGTTTACGCGTGAACTTACCTTTAGTTCTGATGATATGCAACACAACAGATTTATAGTCCATTTCAAATAAATCTACGTCAGATTAAATACTGAAGCCAAACAGCCAAAAATTAAAAAAAGAACTTAAAAAATTGAACAAAAATCGAAATTTTTAGAAGGGCGAGTTTTTAAAAAAGGAGATATAGTTAGAATATTGGAAATATTTTAAAATAAATTCTGTCGAACTGACCTAGTTACTTATATTTGTGGTTTAGATGCTTGTATTGTGTGGAAACGAAACTAATATTTATTGATAAGTCATTTAATTTACTTATTGAATAATTTTATTATTATTGATAATGAAATACACTTTGATAGGCTCTAATATTTACATTAGAATATATTAGGGCATGTTGGTAAAGCGTGATGGTAACGTGAGTGATTATCACACGAAACCACACAAAATCGTTCGAGGCGCCCAAAGAAGTATTCACTTTAAAAATCAACACTTTCAAAAGTTGGGGGCTAGTTGTACACCGCATTAGCTTTATTTTTCAATAATAAATAATAAAGAGAAAAATAACTTATACAATTTTCACATCTTAATCATTTTTCTTAACAATTATGTTAAATTTAAATTATATTTGAAAATCTTATTGCTGAAGAATTACGCAGTGTAATTACGCAACGTAATTCTCGAATTTATTCGCCTCTGAACGGAGCGTGGCTTGTTGGCACAATCAGGCAACGTCTGTTGCAGCAAGAGCGCGGGGATTCACCATATTGCAACTGTGCGTGTATTGATGTCATATGACACTGACATTCGAACGTCGTTTAACAATGACACTCGATTTATTTAGTTATTTATCGGCGGTCGAAGTGTTGAGATGATCGCGATCGAGATGGGTCTGAGTGCGGTCGACTTTCTTCCTCATTAGTTAATGTGCCAGGTACCGCACATACCGGTGCCAGGTATGCGCGGGAGAGTACAACTCTTGGTGCCCCTAATCCGTGCTCAACAAAGCATGTCGACACCTTTAAGGAGTATGTATATACAACGTTTTCTTTTGTGGAAGTTTGTTGCCTGATGGCTATAAAAGAACTGCCTTCCTCGTCTCTTGCTATCATTCCTTCACTTATCGATTGTCGATCCGCGCGCGTAAACAGTGATCGTGGTGCCATGAAGATGTATTCGGTAAGTTTTCTATTTGTCTATTTGCTTGCTTTATTTTTAGTTTTATTTCTTTTAAGTTCAATCCATTCGTAAGGGGCAACTCCATTACGCCCCCAGGGTAACCGTGAGTAGTATGTGGAAACGAGCATTATTTAACACTAAATTTTAATTCGTAGTTTTCTTTTTTTAAAGTTAAATCCACTAACAAAGGGCAACGGCATTATGACTTCGAGTACCATAAGATGTGGAAACAAGTATTATTTAACACTAAATTTTAATTCGCAGGTATTATTGTCTTATAATTATGCATGCAGCCGTTTTAAATTTGTCTTTGTTTGCAGATCGTCACAGGTAGGGAATAATTTTTATATTTTGTATTTATGTTTCTTTACATTGACGTTTTCCTGTGTATTTTCGAATATTTCTAATTTTTATTGTTAGTTTGTACATTGAATTTGTTATTTATTTATTTCAGCTTTCTAATCAAGTTCTTTTTTCATTAGGTTATATTAAACATTGTTTTGCAATCGTCAACTGGATTTTTTTTAATTTCATTTTGTCATTTATTTTCAGCTGGTATATTCTATCAATAGTTTATTGTCTTTGTATATTGATTGTTTAATTTCAAACGTATGATATTTACGTTTTATTTTTGTTGTTATTTTTAATTTAATTAAATGTTCTGTTACCTTGTCCATCTGTATGTATATTTTATAGTTTCAATGTTGACTTGTTTAATGTTTGTTGTTATTTAATTGCACTATTGTACAGAATACGAAATCGATTTTTTATTCTTTTGTGTCTAATGTATTTTATATTTTTATTTTAACAATTCAGTACATTGTCCCTCATCTTTGTTAAAGACTGTGGCCACTTTCTTAAAAAAAGGTTTTGTTATTTATGTAATTAGTATAATTAAATGTTATTTGCTGTTACCAATGTGTCTTATTCCATTTACAGCTAACCAGTGATACGACCGAGCCTATTACTTGGTACATTTGTATCTAGGATAGGTGAATGTTTCTCAACATTTTGTTGTAGAAGTGAATCTTGGAAATTCGGTATCACCTCTCGGGATTCCATGAGTGATACCACCGAGCCTAATACTTGGTACATTTGTATCTAGGATAGGTGAATGTTTCTCAACGTTTTGTTGTAGAAGTGAGTCCTGAAAAGTCCGTATCACCTCCTGGAATTCCGGGAGCCAAGAAAATACAACCAGAAGCCAAACTATTGCATCGAAGAAGCAACAAAGAGACGAGTCTGGAAAATTCGATTTGTAAATCAAAAAAATATAAATGTTTCTCAACTTTTTGTTGTAGAAGTTAGTCTTGGAAATTCCATATTATCTCCTGGAATTCCGGGGGCCAAGAACATAAAACCAGAAGCCAAACTACTGCATCGAACAATCAACAGAGGGGTGAGTCTGAAAAAATTCGATTCATAAATCAAAAATATAAATAACAATGCTTTAAATATTTAATTAGCGTAATTAAATGTTATTTGCTGTTACCAATTTGTCTTATTCTGTTTAAGAGCTAGCAAAGACCAGTGATACCATTGAGCCTAATACATTTGTATCTAGGATAGGTAAATATTTCTCAACTTTATGTTGTAGAAGTGAGTCTTGGAAATTCGGTATCACCCCTCGGGATTCCGGTGATACCACCGAGCCTAAAACTTGGTACATTTGTACCTAGGATAGGTGAATGTTTCTCAACATTTTGTTGTAGAAGTGAGTCTTAAAAAGTCGGTATCATCTCCCGGAATTCCGGGGGCCAAGAAAGCCAGAAGCCAAACTGCTGCGTTTTAGAATCGAGAAAAGGTGAGTCTATCTTGTCATTTGCTTCAAAACTAAATTCATTTTCTATACTTTCGACAGATACTTATTTAACTAATGAGGGTTGCATTTCTTTTAGGACAAGATGTATAATTGTTCCATATAATTATTTCAATTTGGTTATATTTTATTAACTGAAATGGCAAATTTTGTTATTTGAAATTTGTTTCCTATTTCTTCGATAATCTTTATTAATTATTACTATATTATTATATTAAATTGTTTTATTCTGTTCAAATTTTAGTTAACATTTTGTTGAAGAAGTGTCTTGGAAATCCAGTATCACTGCCCGGCATTCCCGGAGCCAAGAAAATAAATCAGAAGTCAAACTATTGCATCGAAGAATCAACAAAAAGGTGGGTCTGGGAAAAATCGATGTTTAAACCAAAAATGTAAATAACACCATTTTAGATAAAACTAACGATTTATAAAATGAAAAATGGAATTTTGCAGTGTTATATTCACATACCATGGTCTGTTATGTTGTCTTATACATGTAAATTTTTCTTTGTTTGCAGAACGTAATTATCATTCCCATTTGTATTCATGCTTCTTCATATTAATGTATTTTTAAATGTTTCTAATTTTTAACTGTTGATTTATACATTACTACTTAATGGCATGTCACATGCAAGAAAAATTAAAAGAATTTGGGTGCAAAACTCACTGTCAACAATGCAATTTTTTAATTCTATTACACGTCTTGTAGCTACATAGTTCTGTTAACATTAGAGCATATTGGTAACGCAAATTAGCGAAAAACGACACGTTTCCCCCTACATAAAATCGTTCAACGCTCCTAAAGAAGTTTCCACTTATTTAGAAGCGTTGAAGTAGAAGTTTTCGCTTCAAAAATACAAACCTCGCAACAAGTTTTGTTCCTTCTACACTTTTGGTTTCCAGCCAGCGACCACCATTTCTGGATTATTCAAATTTTCTAAATGCAGTCGAATAGCCGAATCAAAATCTTTCCCATTATAGTAAACCTAAGTTTCTTCATATTTTCCTCCCTTTTCTTTAACTTTGGCATACTCCAAATGTATTTTACTGGTAAAGTAAAATTTCGCCAACTTTGGCCCAATTTTTCAGTTTAATGTACTTCATTGGTGCCCTTTCGTATACTTGACATTGACAAAATAACGCGGCCTCCGCCAGCTGCTTTGTCTTTTCAATTTTTGCGCATTCCCGTTGAAGTTTCTTGTTAACCAATTCAATCGTCATATTGTTAACCAATTCAATTGCCACACTCGTTCAATGTCGAATATTATTACAATATATGGGGGTTTTAGAAATGCCTGCCTTACAGATAAAATGATCGTCCAGATTTTCTTGAAGACCTTTTTCGTAGTAAACATGTCTGCAGCTGTAAATTAATAATAATGAGATTATTATATGACAGTTAAAGATTTTCTTACGTAAACTCCAGTTGCTGTGCATATTCTCATGAAATTATCTATTCTGGTGCCATCTTTTTCGCTAATTGTAATGCTTGATCCAGCTGAAGAAGATCTCTTCTCATTTCTGAAGCAGATTTCGTTTTATTTGAAGCCAAAAACTACTTCTGGGCTGCATCGAAATCCTTCAAATACATGCAAATGTAACCACATGTTGTTTTCGATGTCGAGCATTGTTACTAGTGACCAAATCATGCAGACTTCTTCCAATTTTCTATAGACTTGAAGCGCTTAAAATTGAAATGTATTAATATGGTTGACGAAAGATTAAACGGGGCGTTCATCTTATTATTAGTATTAACTAAGTATTTGCAATTAAAATTAAGTTTTTTTTTTCAATTTAGAAATTTTCATTTTTCTTTCTACAGTCATAAAACTTATTATAAAATTATGGTTAGTTTGCAAGACATAACAACTAATAATATATTTTTTTAATGTAATTTTTGAAAAGTATATTTAAATCTAATAAAAGTTTTTAAATTACATGGATATTATTTAAATTAACTAAAATATTTTTGTATAATATCCGTGTTGTGGCAAAATACTCGTAATTGCATGTATTAATAGTTTATACTTTTAACAGTTTCCTCATTTCAAATTTCTGAAATTAACTTTGGAATAAACATAACATGTCTAAATTAAATCAGAAATTCCAAGTTTCTAAATGTAATTCAAGATGATTACTTTAAGTTTAAAATACTGAAAGAAATATGGATCTTTCGAGTATGAATTTCTAAGAAGATTGTGCTGTTCTTAAATTTAGTTCTTTTGCAAAATTACAACTTTAATATGGAAATTTCGACTCTTCTTTTTTGGTTAAGTTTTACAAAAAAAAAGTAAAAGTTTCCAGTTTAAACCGAAAATTTCGTGAAAACACTCAAAACTGTGTAGCGTACCTTCTAGGAATAATGTACGGGCATAAACAGTATTATCATTATGTCCTAATGACCTTATTGAAATCGTCATTGGGATTTTTCGATCTTCCTTGATAAGTGTAAATACGTACAAATATCATTAGAGTTTTCAGAATAGTATTTTCTCTGAAAGCCATTAACATTATTTCTAAAAGACGAAAGAACCCCCACTTGTAGGTAAAGTGGAGAAGAAAAAATTTAAAGAGAATCAGTTCTGTTCGGGTCTTAAATATAGTTAGTCCTTCTGTTCACTGTTATTCCTAGTTTAATATGTTTAAATTGATGTGGTTTTTATGTTCTAATCGAAACAACATCACCACAACTGCTAAAAATTTTAGCTTTATTTTTGAAATTTTGAGTACAAAGTCAAAATGTTGTGATTAAAGTCGTTATTTCGCAATTTGAGGAAAATATGCCTGATTCGTTACCTTATCAGGAGTGTAGGTAAACAGACTGACTTCGGTTAAGCTGGATAAAATATGTGGTTCACAAACTGCAGTCAATTGAGGCATGTGAGACACATACACATTTAGAGAGCCTCCGTTAGTACAAACTGCCGGTAACTGACCATCGACGCTCCACCAGATATGTTCCAAGCCAACTTCTTGTGGTAATGTTAAAACTGAAGATGTTTCGTGTAAATTTGAAAGATCGTGAATCTTGATGCTGCAAAATGTTGCTTGAAAAATGAAAGTCTTATTTTTTGTGCATCATTACATATTATCTCCATAGGACGCTTTTATTGATGTGAGACAGATGTTAATATCTGCTAACTTGATTTTTACTTGGAACATTTCCTGACCTACTTCTTTCTTGTGTAGACTGCAATAAAGTAACCAGAACTAAACTCAATCAAAATATATCCATCTGCAAACCACTTATATGTCTAAATTGAACCATAAAGCTGTTGAAATGGTAATGCAACGGGATTTTCAGGATGCAGCAAGTTGTATAAATACAGAGTCTTTCACCAGTTCCAGGAGGCTGCTCTAGTCGAAAAAGTAACTACAAATGTAAACAACATTATTTGTTTATATACCTGCTGCCAATATTTATATCGATATTAAAATTATCTTGTATCCCCAGCTTGGCAACACTGCTCAGATCACAGACAAAACATTCGTAACGCTATACATTCTTTGATTCCACAATTTCTTCTATGTTTAATGGTGACAGATGTCACATTTTAATAACAAATACTGCGTTTATATAAAAAAAAAGATAGCCTCTCGCTTGCGAATTTTAAATAATAAAGAGTTCAAGAAAATTTAAAAACGGCTGCCAAATTTAATTTCCGTTATGGTATGTATTATTTAAAAACTTGTGTAGAACGATATCTAAGTGAGGTTAGTTCTGGTCGTGTGTCAACTAAAACAGTGAAAAAAACAAAACTAGAAGACTCAAGAGGGAATTTCGATCATTGTTAGCTTTTGTTTTTATTGTAATTGTATGGTTATTATTGTAATACTTCGTTGCGCCCAATACATTATCAATAAACTGACAACTAATGAGGTTATGTTTGTAGCCACCAAAATCTAAAAAATTCATCGACAAAAAGAAGTCGGTGACGTTTCAACTTGTGCATAGAAGTCAGCAAGATCCCCTCATAGCCGACGAGGATGCCCCCCAGCGCGTACTCCTCCCTGTGGTGGATAAAGAGCTTGAGAAAGAGAAACGATTGGAGGAGCAGCACAAATATGGAATCTACTATAACGATGATTCCAATTACTTGGAGTATCTTAAGGACCCTTCGGAAAATCAGATGGAATGGCCTGAACAAGCCGAGGATGCGCTTAAGCAGCGACAGGAGCGGATAAAGCTCGAGTTACCCTCGACGGTGTTCGCTTCGGAAGTCGAAGAGGAAGTTGGCATGTTAAACAAGGCTATGCCCGTCTCGGGTAAGTGACTAGAAAGAAGAATGAGTAACGGTGGGTTTAGACTAGACACTTTATTCAGTACATTTGTCTGTGGGATGAAATATATTAATTTTCATTTGTGCCTCGTGTCCTTGGTTATATGGTTATATGGTTCAAAAGTTGAAATACAGTATGTCTCTGAAGATGATAGCTTGGCTATCGAAACGCATTAGAGCAACCTTTGTTATTTTTTTTTAATCTTTCTTGGTTTCAGGGGACCAAAATTGTATTTTAATTTTTCATTTGGACGAGAATTTGAATTAGACGGAATATTCGTAGGAGTTAGTGATCCATGGAGCTTGTTAGCATAACAACGGCTAAACAAATTGCTGGTATGACCACCGATGATGCAATAATGCGAAACCTGGTCCGGTGTCAGCAAATATTTATCGAAAACCTTGTGGAATTTTTAAATTTTGTTGCGTTTTTATCGTTAATAGTTATAAATATTAAAGAATTCCATGAAGTAAGGGTTAGAAATGTCGATTAATTCATTTGGGTTTTATTGTGTTTTTCTTTGTTCTTGGCATTGATTTTTTCTTCGCCCTCGCTATTGGCTTTTTTTCGTTCTTCCATAATTCTAGATTTTCATTAACCTTCTGTTAAAGATTGGCAATCTTTTATAGATTGCCCCAATTACGTTGTATCTTTGTCAGTTGCTCGACTCGACTCTGAAAAACACTCAAAATTAAGATTTAAATGATGTAAAACTACATAAAGTTTTAACGTTTCAAGCAGTGTTATCCTCCGCCCGTTGTCAAATTACTTTTCTTTGACCTTTTTCGTGTATCCTAGTGTCGACTATCCCAAGAGAAGCTATCCGAGACTAACAGCTTTGTAATTAGGTCTTTGATAGCCTCTCTCGTGATAATTGACACGTAATATATTTTATCTCGGAGAGAAATTACGGAATAAGGTGTCTAGCGTAAACGTACCATTAGATTTGATTTTGGGAATCGTGAGATTCCTGGAATTCGACCTGGGATCTTCTGGGATTCGATCCTGGGATCTTCTGGGGTTCGATCCTGGGATCTTCTTGGATTCGATCCTGGCATCTTCTGGGATTCGATCCTGGGGTCTTCTAGGATTCGATCGTGGGAAAATTGTTGTTAACCCATCGCTGCTTGTTGCAGGGCCACAGTTACACTTGGATCCCGAGTTGGTGGCCGCCATGGATGAGGATTTCGACTACGACGATCCGGATAATCAGCTTGAGGATAATTTTATTGAATTGGCCGATGGGGTCGCCTCCGATGGGGAATTTAATGAGGAAGACGAAGATATAGATTCGGATTTCAGCGGTGAAGAACGTGACGAAGTTGGTTCGTTACCAGATTCGCAGTTTTCGTTTGAACGGGAAGAAACTAAATCGAGATTTACGAGTTATTCGATGACCAGTTCTGTAATTAGGAGAAACGAGCAGCTGACTCTACTCGATGACAGATTTGAAAAGGTGCTTTTTTACATTTAGGTGTTTTGGATTCGTATTGAGTCGAATGTTTAGAAAATTAGATTCATTTTAGCATTGTCAAGTCCGATTTTTCCTAATCGAGCTCGATTTTACCTAATCGGGCTCGATTTTTCCTAATCAGACTCGATTTTTCCTAATCGCGCTCCATTTTTCCTAATTGGGATTAATTTTCCTGATCGGGTTCGATTTTTCTTAATCAGACTTGACAATGCTAGAATGACACATCACCACCACACTCAATTTGTTGTTTTTTCTTGCAAGCCAACGTGTTGCTAGAGCATATTAAAAATAGTATTTTATAAGATGACTCCTAATTATATCAGTGGCGTGCACTAAGTACAATGTTATCTCGTACATCTCGTGACATTAAAAAGTGTTAAATTAGTTTAAATAAATGCAACGAAATTTTGAAATGTTGTGCTTACGATTGACATATTTTAGATGTACTGCAGATTACGACGAAAACGAAATAGGTGCCCTCGATTGTGAAGAAATCGAGGGTCATGTACCAGAATCTTCGGATGTTTTGCTTCAGTATGCAGACGAGTTTGAGAAGTCGCAAAAACGGGAACAATTGGACAATGATGCTGTAAAAACAAAGGTAAAAGAACAATTAGAACAACGTGGGGATGAATCTGACGAAGAATTAGTTAAAATGGAGGTTCCCGAGAAAGAACGTTGGGATTGTGAAACGATCCTCAGCACGTATTCGAATTTGTACAACCATCCTAAATTAATTCAAGAACCTGTAAGTTTACTGTTTGAATTTATCATTGTGTTGACCCTTGTGTTGTAGAGATCCAAGATACAGATTAATTCTAGAACGGGAGTCCCAGTGAACGTTTTAGGAGCGAACAAGTTGACAGCGAAAGCTCTCGATCGATTAAATGAGGAAAATAACGGGTTTAGTAGTACCGGGACTAAATCTATGGGAGGCCAATCGGTCATTTCGCAATTATCTGTTTTATCAATTAGACCTAAAGGCGAATTACCAGAAGAACGGAAGGACCGAAAGAAAGCTCTAAAGGAATATCGCAAAGAGAGGCGAAATGAAAAGAAAGCAAACTCGTTAGCTTTCAAAGAGGAAGCCAAACGACAGATCAAGATCACAATAAATAATAGAAACAATATACAAGGGAATAAAATCTTATAATGATTAAGCTACTGAAATATTGTTAATTAGACACTTAGGTTAATAATTTTATTTTTTGTTATATACATTACAAGCGAAGTTTTACTCTGGCAGTTTTTCTTGAGAACTTTTATTGTTGATTATTAAAATGATAATAAATAAGCACTTGGTTTCATCACAGGGCAAGTACTCGATTGTATTTTTATTACTTTCCGTTATTTAAATGTCGTTTCCTAACGGATTCATGATTTTTATAAAAATGTTGCTCTCGAAGCATTCAATGATTCAGGACAACTTGTGGTCTTTCTAACAAACCGGGGAGACAATTTAAGAATATGTTACTGTCAGTTCCTTCTCCAAATTTCGGGCTTTTTCTGAAATATAATCAATTTAAATTCGAAAATTATCTTTTTTGGTGGAACGGACTGGTCCTGGGTTATCTTCAAAAATTGAAATACAGAACTTGTCCCCTGACATCCAGAAAAATTAAAAAACCAACAAAGGTTACTCTAACGCATTTTGACAGCCAAGCTGTCGCCTTCGGAGAGATGACAGAGAAATTGTCAATTTAAATTCCAAAATCATCAGTTTAAAATTATCATTCTATAAAATAATAAACTGTAAAATCGATACAAATATCAGTTTCTGCTCCAAATTTCGGTTCTTGTCTAAAAGTTTTCAGTTTAAATTCGAATGTTATTCTCAGTCGAATAGTCAACTTGAAAATCGATATTTTACGTTAAATCTCAAATCTGTTGTACATTTCGCTCCATTCGCAAATTTCGGATTTTTTGTTGAAATAATTCCAAGTTTACGCATAAAATTTGGAGAAGCAACTGCAGCAGAAAGATGACTATTGTTAGAAATAACCTTGATAAGGAGATATTTTTATTTTTAGGCTTCCGATACAAATTCTATGTAATTTTATCAATAGAATACAAATCAAAAATTACTCGTTTAACAATTTTACAAATCTGGCTAATAAAACAATATATAACAATTAACTTACACTAAGTGATTATTTTTTAGGGGCTAATAAATAATAATATAAAAGCATATCCGATTAGCATTTAGGAAGAATTTTTACTGCTGCGATTCGACAATTTCATTCGTATTCGCATCACCAGGATCCTGCTTTTTATCCAAATGCTTGGGTTCATAAGCCGGGGGTGGGACGATAGGTATGGCCGCTTTGGGGCGTTTGGTCGGTACTGATCGCTGCGGAATCTGCTGGTCGGCTGAATAGTAAGTTATCCCGCCCTGAGGCTGGTAGAGCTCCGCCGGCTGGGTCTGCAACAGAAACATCAATAATCGTAACAAATTAAAGAAGCTTGAAAAAGATGTGACTTAAGTAATCAAAACTAGAGACTGATCAAAGCTTCTATTTTCGAACAGGTAACAGATTCTTTTTCGAAAATTAGGATTTCTATTTTTTCGAAATTTCCAATTCGAACTGAAATTGATTGAAACAAGTTTAAATTTCTATTTCGAAATTCCAAATTAGAACTGAAATTTATCGAAAAACAAGTAAAGTTCTGGAATAACCTGAAGGTTCTAAATGGATTTTTTTCCCAAAATTCGAATTTCTGTTTTTCTCGACATTTCGAATTCGAACTAAAATTGATTGGAATAAATCTGAATTTCTATTTTATTCAAAATTTCCATTTTATTCAAAATTTCTATTTCATTCGAAATTTCTATTTTACTCGAAATTTCTAGTTTAAACTGAAATTTCCAGTTCAAACTAAAATTTATCGTAAAATAAGTCAACTTGAAACTTCTAAACAGAGAATAACACGAAACTTTTAAACGGATTTTTCCCAAAACTTAAATTTCTATTTTCCTCGAAATTTCCAGTGCAAACTGAAATTGGTTGAAAAAACCTGAATACTTATTTTACTCGAAATTTCTAGTTTAAACTGAAATTTCCAGTTCAAACTAAAATTTATCGCAAAATAAGTAAACTCGAAACTTCTAAACGGAGAATAACACGAAACTTGTAAACGGATTTTTCCCAAAACTTAAATTTCTATTTTTCTCGAAATTTTCAGTTCAAGCTGAAAATGATTGAAAAAAACCTGAATTTCTATTTTACTCAAAGTTTCCAGTTCAAACTGAAATTTCTAATTCAAACGGAAATGTATTCCAAAATAAACTAAACTCGAAACTTCTAAATTGAGAATAACACTGAAACTTCTAAACGGATTTTTTCCCAAAACTTGAATTTCTGTTTCTTCGCAAATTTCCAATTCAAAGTGAAATTGATTGAAAAAACCTGAATACTTATTTTACTCAAAATTTCTAGTTCAAACTGAATTTCCAGTTCAAACTAAAATTTATCGCAAAATGAGTAAACTCGAAACTTCTAAACGGATTTTTTCCCAAAACTTGAATTTCTGTTTCCTCGAAATTTCCAATTCAAAGTGAAATTGATTGAAAAAACCTGAATACTTATTTTACTCGAAATTTCTAGTTCAAACTGAAATTTCTAATTCAAACTGAAATTTCTAATTCAAACTGAAATTTCCAGTTCAAACTGAAATTTCCAGTTCAAACTGAAATTTCCAGTTCAAACTAAAATTTATCGCAAAATGAGTAAACTCGAAACTTCTAAACGGAGAATAACACGAAACAGAATTTTTCCCAAAACTTGATTTCTGTTTTCCTCGAAATTTCCAATTCAAACTGAAATGTATTGCAAAATAAACTAAACTCGAAACTTCTAAACGGAGAATAACATGAAAAGTTAAGCTATAACTTATTTTATTAAAAATATCATTAAATCGTTCCATTCAACTATAATATTAAAAATGAATTTCTATTTACTCGAAATTTCTAGCTTCAATGTTTCCAGTTGAAACTGAATTTCCATCAAACAAATGATATAACAACTAAATTTCTCTCATCTCGAATGCACGACTTCAAATATGCAAATTATGAAAAAAACAGAATATGTCTCTGAATGTGTACTACAATAAAACAGGAATCTCACAAATGACAAAATCTCAAAGAGCCACCATGTAAGCTTCATATTAACAGTGCTACCATTCGGACGTAATGGAATGCTGCATCATCGGAGGGTTGGAGGTCTCCGGCAGGGATCGCTGCTACGACGTAGCGATCGTACCATTTCTGCCGACTGCAGCTAGGGGCATACTCCCTGCTTTGATTAGATTCTGGCCGCCTTATAAACCCATCGTGAATAACTTGTCAAATTTATCTCGACCCTGTGAACAGCTTCGAGTAAATCTATTCGTAAATTC
Organism: Dastarcus helophoroides; assembly: GCA_028583605.1. NCBI lineage: Eukaryota > Metazoa > Arthropoda > Insecta > Coleoptera > Bothrideridae > Dastarcus > Dastarcus helophoroides. The sequence continues at coordinate 15,273,154 of CM053337.1, read as the reverse complement.
GACTTTGAAAAATCGTATCTGTGCGAAGGGTCTCCCGTGGGTATCCTCTCTCGACGTCACGGTGAGGATCTTGGTCGTGAACCTCATAGTCTTAATTTCTTTTTTCGGCTTAATAACGCGCCCCGAACCGACGCGCTGCGTTTTCGAATCATTGGAAGGTTGCTTGGTCTCGTTGCTTGGTATCGAATTGGATGTTTTCTCGTCCAACGGTATTTGATTGTTTCTGAAACGTTAATAATCAATTAGATCAAAAATTAAGTTGGTCGAAGCGAAGAATAACCAAACGAAATTAAATATATATGAAACCGAGAGTACAATCCTCGCTTATCGAAGATAATGTGAGCTCGAGATACCTCAAACAAGCGAAAACCTAGTAAAAGAAATAAAAAATTGGAAGATTTTATGCTAATGTAACCGATATGATGGATTTTGTGTGGGTCGAACGTGTTGGGACGAAACCGATATGATAAAATCAAATCATAAAAGTATCTAAGACTGAAAATCTAACAAATGTATCGAAAACTGAAAATCTAACAAATGTAGATTGAGAGGTACAAGGCGCTGTTAATGCAGTTTTATTCGAGACACAAGTGTTTGGATAAATCTACCTCGGATAATGCGAAGATTCGCAGAAGGCAAGGATAAACGAGACTTTACTGTAATTTTGTAAATCCACAGATTTGTGTTAAAATTTCTGTGGAGTGAACAAAATAGCTTGATTCAATTTGAATTCTTTTGTAAAAATCTAGTTTAAAACTAAATTAACCAAAATTTTGGTCAGTCACTGGTTTTTACATTATATTTAACATCGTTTCCTGTCGTTATCAATTTAGACGTTTTGCTTTCCTTACTTATTTAAAAACTACTAAACCTAAACCTAAAACCTACTAAACCTGATGGTCAATTTATGCTCGTACCTATCTAATGGTGGTTGGCTTTCCTCGCTTTGTCGAGAACTTTCCGCTTTCTCGCTTACGACAGAAATATCCCCCGTCCCTTCGTCATTACCAGGTAACGGTGGAAATTCCTCCTGATTAGACCTAGCTGCCCTAGTTTTCTTAGTTTTCACGGGCACAGGTTTCCCATAAGCATTCTCATCCTCCCAATTCCTGGTATACTTATTCGGACCGCGCCTAAAACGTCAAATTAAACCATCACCCTCCAAACGGTATCCAATGACTCACCCGTATCGTCTACGTCTTCTCGCTCGTGGAGGACCGTCCTCATTCCTGATATCGTATCCGTAAATCTGAACGAGTTCCGTCTTGGATTTGGGCGCCTGTTCCACGTCGTTGAACCTATCGTGTGACCACCGTTCCTTTTTATCCTGCCATATCTTCTTTTTGGCATCTTTGTCGGTTTTTTCCGCTTCTTCCGGATCAGCGTTTTCTCTAATTCAATAACAGTTTATTACATAACAGATAAACGATTTAAATCAATGATTCCCAAACTATGAACCACGATACCCCACAAAATATTTCAATATCAGCAACCTTCTGCAACGAGCAAGGATAAACATAAATCTACTGACATAATCGATCAAGTTTGGGAACCTTCGACTTAAATGAAATCTCAAAGCATAAGAGACAGTTTCATTTTAAGTAGGGAATTGATTGAACCGATTCCTTGCTAACGAGAAATATTCGGTCTAACAAATACTCTACTCGGTCTACCAATATCTCTACTCTGTCTATCAATAACTCTACTCGGTCTACTCATAACTACTTGGTCTACCAATAACTCTACTCGGTCTAACAAATACTCTACTTGGTCTAACAAATACTCTACTCTGTCTAACAAATACTCTACTCGTTCCACCAAATGCTCTATTCGAAAATTGATACATAAATCTTGTCCTCTGAAACCAAAGAGGATTAAACAACGCAACAACAGTTGCCCTAACGCATTTCGATAGCCAAACTATCATCCTCAGAGAACGATTCGGTCTACCAAATACTCGATTCTCTCTACCAAAATGTTCCACTCTCTCAAGCAAATACTCTACTTGCTTCACAAAATACTCGACTCGCTCTACCAAATACTCTACTCGGTCCACCAAATACTCGCCTCGCTCTACCAAATACTCTACTCGGTCCACTAAATACTCGACTCGCTTTTACCAAATACTCTACTCGCTTTTACCAAATACTCGACTCGCTCTACCAAATACTCTACTCGGTCCACTAAATACTCGACTCGCTTCTACCAAATACTCGACCCGCTCTACCAAATACTCGACCCGCTCTACCAAATACTCGACTCGCTTCTACCAAATACTCGACTCGCTCTACCAAATACTTGACTCCTTCTACCAAATACCCTACTCCGTCCATCCAATACTTGACTCGCTTCTACCAAAGATTCCACTCGCTCCACCAAATACTCCACTCGCTTCACCAAATACTCCACTCGCTTCACCAAATACTCTACTGAAGCGACCCCTTAAAAGCGATCCAGTTAAAGATTCGAATAATTGGCTATTTTGGGCCCGTTAACCAGTACTCACACGTCGTCAGCAGTTCGGTCATCATGCTCGTAAAAGGTCCCCCGCTTGGGTATATACTGCGGATTCTTCTTATCCTCATCATCGTCGACCTTCCTCTGGGGCGCGCTCTCCTGCCCGTCTCCTTCCTCCCTTTCTAAGATAATACTCCCCTCGGACTCCGACCCGGGGTCCGTTTCTCTTGACCTAACTTTATCATCATCGCTATAGCTGCCAGCGCTATCGTATTCCGATTCGTTCGGCGATACGTTACCCTGTTCCGTTTTAGAAGGCACCTCGACCTGCAAAATCATATTCGCGATATTATAACGAATGTATTATAACGTGTATGTTATACGTATAACAGATATGTTATAACGTATATGTTATATGTATAACGTGGAACTGGTCGACGCATTCTAATGTGATCTAGTTTAAAAGAACTGGTGACCTGGTTTAGAAGGAATTCGAGAGTTTACCAGATAAAAATAGGTTATTTCAAATCATGTAAACACTATTTACTTACGTTTGGTAGGGAATTGGTTGTCGAGTTTATGATCTCGTGCGATGGATCTTCCATTTTTTAATAAAAAAAAACTATTCGGCTCGGCTGGATGGCAAGAATTTTATTATTTTTAAAAGTATATTTTACCTACCAATGTATTAAAAAGGGAAAGATTGTTATGCGCTTCAGGTGGATAAATAAAGATAGCGACTGATCTTATATCACTGATGTGACAGCTATAGGTTATGTATCACTTGTCAACTTCTTCTTCTTCGTCAAAGTATACTCTTCTTACATATCTGTGGCAATTTGTAATAAAGGTGCGTTTACACCAGATACTTTATTCCGTCTATTTCTCTCTGATTGTGAAATGTGTCAACTATCCTAAGAGAAGCTACCCACGGCATTTACACCGCTGAGAGTCTCGAATAACTTCTTGCAGGATAGTTGACGCTTACTAGATTCATTCCAGAGAGAAATAATAAAGCGTGTCTAGTGTGAACGCATCGTTAACCATAGAGTCAGTCACTGGCCCTGGCCATAGATATCCAGTGTTGCCAGTAGTTTAATGCCAAATGTCGCTATCGGATCTCTAAAATTCCGCCACCGGTCCCTGACCCAATACAAAAAGGGTAAACAATTCTACACAAAAAACGTGATAAATACATTTTTTTAACCGTAGGAGGGTAATTAAGGCCAAAGATATAAAAAACCTTTCGTTTACCTTTAAAATAAAGATTGCTAACTAAGATTAAAAAAGAATTATGTATCACCCCAGCTGAGAGCTACTTTAAACGGCTTCAAAATCATTAAGTAACATAGTATCTTCGGGGAAATACATATTTTTCCATAAGAAAAATAAAAATTAAATTTTCTAATGTAGGCAATTTCCAACAATTTTAAATTTAGCGCCAGCGCGGGAGAGTCCACTCTCTGGTAGAGGTATGTAAGAATGTTTGTGACAGAAAGGAAGAAATAAACCGTGAACTTTTTATTCGATTATTAGCGGTAGGGATGATCGATATTAGAAAAACATCGATATTGACATCAATATTAACGTCGGTTCAAAAGTATCGATGTACGATGAATATCGAAAGAAAAATATCGATGTCCGAAAACATCGATATTTTAGGTAAAAAAAAACAATCCATTTTATTATAAGGCATACACATAGTAAGCGACGTAAGCAAATTTTCATGGTAGATTGTTGGGTTACATTACTGCAAAAGTTTGAGTTTACTGGACAGACATAGAGTACAATATAGAGTAGATTTACTATACCTATTATTTCGTTTTCAAAGTTTCATTACTAAAAAAAATTAAGTTCTACCAACACTCGCTCCCACTTTATTTTCAGATAAGAAAAAAAGTTGACCATGGCTTTAAATTGACAGTTTTTTATTTTGTTGGTTTAAATTTGGTTACATCGATTAGCGACATCTAGTGTAAATTGGGTGAAGATGAAATAAGACTAATAGCAACATTAATCAGCAACATTTGTTACACCTAATCACGCTAGATGGCCTAGCCCTAGACTTAGAGTGTATCGACACAGTATAGATATTAGCTTACGCATACAGTAGCGACAAATTGCTAAAATTTTGTCACGAATTTTGTTTGCTCATGCGTCAATTTGCACAATCCCGAACATGGCGTCGCAGTGTTCTATGATATCCAGAAATAAGATCTATGATTGTTGGGTAACTAAATGTCAGTTGAGAGTTGCCAAGTGTTCGGGAAAATCAGCACTTGAGCGAATATGATTTTTTATTTTACGTTCATATGTTATTCATTCATCGTAAAAATGTAAGACAATTTATCTACATTTATGGATGTTCCAGAAACTTGATACGGTCAGGGATTTTCATCCGAATTGTGGGATTTTTAAGAAGATTGTTCACGAATAATGTTTAGGTCATCTGGCAACACTGGATCAGTTTTATTTAAATGTCAGACTTGTTATAATTCATCGCGCTAATAAGATAAAACCAAATAAAAGAGAAAAGAGGAGAATTTACACGTTCTATTTATAAATGTAACTCTTAACAGCAATAATAATTTGATAAAATCACTTCTTTTTAATTTCCAAAAGACGGCAAACGGTAATATTTGGGTACACCCACTTTGTTTTATTAAAAAACACTGTTTTATTATACTCGCATTTGCCAATTTTATACAAAAAAATAAATAAATTGTTTCCTGTAGAAATTATTTTGCCGTCAGTCACAATCTGTGTTTAGTTTTTCTTTGTGTATTCTTTATACATATCAGGTTATCAGTAATTACAAAATACACATTATTTAAAGAATACACGAGAACTAGTATTTTTGGACTATTTGTAAAGTAGTAAATTAGAATTTAAACGCGAAAAACTATTGAAATTAATAAACTTGATGGTTTTGTTTAATAAATAAATTAAATTTTCGCGGGCGTGCACAATCCACAACATGGCTGATTCCATTGAAAGTCAACGATTTTAGCTACTTGAAGATCAAAGGTACCGACACTTGTCACTACTGTATGCGTAAGCTAATATCTATACTGTGGTATCGATATCGTTATTCTCATAACATCGATGTGTCAATATTATCGAAAACTTAACATCGATGTTTTTCCACTAAACATTAATGTTCATTCACCATCGATGAATATCGATCACCCCTAATTAGCGGGCCCTCGTACACTAAAGATTTCTGCAATGATTGTGATTGACATTCTAAACGTAAAAATTGTTAACTGCTCTCTGTCAAATGGCTCATTGAATAAACCGTTATGTACGTTTCTCAACAACTACTTTATGCCTAACTCGGTTTTTAAACATAAAATGTAAAAATTTGGGCTCCCTCAACATTCCGCTACCTTATCGTCGCCGCCGCTAAGCCAAAAGCTTCAAAAGTCTCTACCAATAGCGGAATTCCGCTACCACTAACAACACTGTATATCTTCGCCAATTAAAGCGTATTCAATCAACGATTTGTGGGAGCTTGAACGGGGTGGGTCGTAGTGAACGTAACACAAAGGTTTTACAACAACTTTATTACTTTTAGCGCACAAAATAACAGAACGGGGGACTGGCGACTGACTTCAAGCAACCCGAACTACACAGAACAAAAGACAAGACAGAACAGCCATATATGTAATACTTCTATATGGCCAGTTCCTCGTTTCTTATGGGAAAGACTTCTCTTTCTCGCTGACCTTCACACGAATTAATGAGTCGCAATGCGCAGGTGCTACAAATCATCTGTGCACGGCCAAACATAAACACCCGTTTAACCCGCGCGTAGCGATTGGTTCATTTTGTTCAATTCATGCGCAATACTCGCCATTTATTCATGTTCCATCTTTATCGAATTTGGTAGGAACAAACTCATGAAGAGAATAGGGAGCTGGCCATATAGAAGTATTACATATATGAGAACAGCTATCTCCTTACTAAAGCACTGAACTAAACACTGTGGCTTGTGATTAAGTCCAAAGAAGGTTTCACCCCTTTACCACATCGGCGATACATATTTTGCCAGCAGAACTGGCATTTTATACGTATCGCGTAATTATTTATTTAATTGCCGATGAAAGGGGTGAAACCTCTTTAGCTATCTCGTTAGTGATCTCTGAATCCGCCAGGGCGCGGTCGAGCCATAGATACTTCACGTCACCCGAATTGACATTGACATTGTACTACCAACTTCAAATAATGAACAATTGACGTGCTATTCAAAATTTAAACCTACAGATGAAAGGATTTAAAAAATACAAGAAAACGTCAAAATTCGTCCCTTGAGTGACACTTGGAATTGTGCAGATTAGAATTAGCTGATTATTTAAGATAATCATGCAACTAATAATGTAAAATTGGACTTATTTCTGTTATAACTTGTAAAATTCTATGAAATTTATTAGCATCATAGAACTTTTCTAAACATTAAAGTCGCACAATACAAGGGAAACTCGATAAGTTTCTAGGCATTGTGACGTCACGACGCCATTTTATATTGAAAAGTCGGCGGTATTGCATTCAAAAGGTGTGTTTACGCGTTTTTGCTAATTGTAAACGGTAAATAGCGATTTTCTTTAAGCATTTAAGTGATAATTCGTTATGGTGGACTCTTATTCAACATTTAAATGATAGTAGATGTAAAATTAAACCAAAGGGCGGGTGAAATTAACATTTTTTAGATATTTGTAGATATACCTTGAATATTATTAGTCTCATGAACAACGTCTAGTTGTATTATGACCTCAATTTAATAATTTATATTTATCTTGGTTATTTTCTGTATGTTCTTTGCAAATTAATATTGTTTTTATTCATGTTTTAGTGGCTTTTTTCGCCGCTTTATCTTCATACATTGTTAAACTCGCTTTATCTTCATGAGTTATGTGCAATGTTGTCTACTTGTGTGCTTGTATGCAAAATATTCATAAAGTATTTTATTGAAACAAACTAAAAATAGAACAAACTGGTTTTTTCGTCCTCATCATCTAACAGAATCGCTTCCTTTTGTATTTGCGTAATTTACACTCTGTCAACAAAGTGAAACGAACTTTATTGACGAAGAATATTGAAAAAATCCTCAAAGTAAGGGTTGGAAATGTCAATTAAAGTACAACGAAATTTTAAAACGTCAATTTTTCGACACTTATGCATCATTTCATAATTGAATGTTTGTCAGAAGCGTCCATTTGTTATTAATAATATAATTGCTAGCGAATATTTGACTGAGACAAAATGGTGCATTGAAATCACAAGAAAAATGCTTCGAAATTAATAACGTAGTTTTCTAGGGTATTGAAGAGATTCCTCCGTTTCGTTGTGCTCTCTTGTTGGCCTTGTTCGTCGCGACTCCTTTCCTGATTGGTTTGGCGATCATATTTGGTTATTATTCGAGCAACAGGACGGAAATTTGCAAGGATTACTGCTTAAATACAGGTGAAAGCTTTCAACGTTTATCTACACTGTAGTAAGCTGCAGATTATACAGCTTACTATACTGCGCGATGGACACGAACCAATCGAGTCATTCTTCAGTTTTTTTTTGGTGGAATGGACTGGTCCTTGGTTATCTTCAAAAATTAAAATACAAATCTTGCCCCTGAAACATCTTCAGAGAGACGGTGGGTCTCCTTGAAGATGATAGTTTGGTGGTCGAAACGCATTAGAGCAACCTTTGTTGTGTTTTTTAATCTTTCTTGGTTTCAAGGGACAAGATTTGTATTTTATTCTTCAGTTGACGAAGGGTTTTGCCCCCGAAAGAATTCCTTGAAGCAAACTACTCACTCACTTTTCAGACAGGAAAACTAAGCTAACGTTATTCTGTCGAAGGAGAAAAATACCGATTTGTCTTCGAAGTCGCAATTTCGAAGTTGGAGTCGAAACGTCGAGAAAAAAAAGTCAAAATTCTAAGTTGTTGGTCGAAATTTTGAAAAAAAATTGTTTTGTCATGTTAATCGAATTTAGAAGCTGACAAAATGGGTCATTTTTTTTGAAATCTTCATGTGATTTGCCAGGAGAATAATCAGTTAAGCATTTTGTTTCAGATTTCTCACAAATAGAAACTGATTTCTGAATCGTCAAGTAAAATTGCTTCAAGACCAGACATTTTGAAGACTTTTGATGACAGAAGTATCAAGATAAGTTTAATGACATATTTATAATGAAACTGGGACGTTCTCTTGTACGGGGTATATATTTTGAATTAAATTTAGTCAAGATTAACATTTGTAACGTCTTATCAAATAGATTTTAAATTTCAGTCTATTATTTTTGAACAATATTAATATTAATTAAAGATCTCTATTAATTAAATTGAAGCGTCTAAGTGTCTGTGTGTCTGTCCGCTTGTCCGCCTATCTGTACGCTTGTCCACTTATCTGTCCGCTTGTCCGCGCCTGTGTGTCGACAGATCTGTTGTCCGGGCTAATCTCAGAATCCGCTAAATCGATTTCAATTTAGCTTTTACCAGAATGTGGAGCATTTTAAGGGGTACCTTTTAGGCTAATTTTATTTCAGAGGGAAGCCTCGAAGCTTGAAATAAGTCATAAGCTTTGGTCGCTTTAAGCGCGGAATTGCTACGTTGAAAACGATCGATTGTCTGGTCGTCAACGTCTCAATACAAACACTGGCGATGGGCGATGGGTCTATTTCAAAAGCTCGCCTTGTTTTTGGGCGTACGCAAAAAAGAAGTCAACGTTTTGGTGGTGGGCCTCAACAACAGCGGTAAATCGACGGTGGTAAATCACTTCAAAAATGACGAGGAAAAGGCCTCGGATATCGTGCCCACCGTGGGATTCAGCGTCGAAAGATTCCAAAGTAAGTCGCCACTCTCATGGCTAGGGCCGTTTTGTGTGTTGTTTGCATTGAGTGTTGTTTGACAAAATAAACGAAATAAGAGGTGGTTTAACTCGATCTAGTTGTCCAGCATAAAGGCGGAAAAAAAATCACCTTTTGGTTATGTTTGCAGATCAAAACTTGGCGTTTACTGCGTTCGATATGTCAGGCCATGGTAGATATCGCGACTTATGGGAACACTACTACAAGGATTGTCAAGGAATAATATTCGTGATCGACAGCAGCGATAGGTTACGTTTGGTGGTCGTCAAAGAAGAGCTGGAGTTACTCCTGCAACATCCCGATATCTGCGGCAGGAAGATTCCCATTTTGTTTTACGCGAACAAAATGGACTGCAAGGACGCTTTAAGTAGCGTGAAAATAGCCACCGGTTTGGGACTGGATAAGATTATGGATAAACCATGGCATATATCGGCTAGTAACGCTTTAACAGGCGAAGGTCTTCAGGAGGGGGTCGAATGGCTCACGCAACAAATCAGAGAATTCGTTTTGCGTAAACATTAATATAAGCTTAGTACGTAATAATTTGTATACAACGAATTTGATTAAAAGTTTAAATATTGTCGCTTTTCTCCTAATTGGTTGGCCTCAAACAAAGCGTTTAGGAATGTTTTGTAATGAACCAGTCGAACGTGCTACAGTTGTAAATTTTTACAGCCAACAGCCATAGATCGGTAAAAAGACGCTTAATGTTGCTATGCAACCCTTAATACAAGGCAGTTGCCTCCATGCGAGTGACTTCTGTCTTTAATTACATCGTATTTTGCTTCATTTTTTAGATTCATGTTGCAATCATTCAAATTAAAAAATAAAAAGTTATGAGACTTAAAATTTAAAATTGTCAATTGTGAATTCTCGTGTGCTAGATCCCAGGTGCCATCACGCATTTTCAACCATATTATAATGTGTTATAGAATTAAATGCGTCATTTTATCAATAGTTAACATTATTAACATCAATACTGTTAACATTAAAGCATGTTGGTAACGCGACATTAGCGTAATGATCACACGAAACCTTAACATCATTAAAAATCACACAACGCGCCTAAAGAACTTTTTTCTTCCAAAAAATCAACAGCGATACTACGATACGCGTCGATTTTTTTTACTTGTCATTAACGTTCGTGTGATCTGAAACAAGACAGGATGGATTCCTATTTTTGTTATGTTATCTTCTAAAGAGTTTTACTCGAGTTTGCGGAGCCATCGATCGAAGCTTTGTAATTATTCCGCAGTAATGTGTTTTTAATATATTTTGTGTGCGGATTGGTGTGCCAGATGGCGCGGCGGCAGCTGTGGTACACATGCCGCCGACGCGCGGAGTTCTAGCCCTGAGCTTTCCGCACAAAAAGAAAACTCGCCGGGAATAATTCATAAAATTATATTTCTGTTGGTATATTTTTACCGATATTAAAGCGGAATTTATGCTAAGAGAATCGAGCATGTAATTAACAGAATAATAAAAAGTTAGCAGCTTGAAAGGAGCGTTTAAAATGAATTTTTACGTCGCGCTGTGTGCACGGCGAGGCGTTCGTTTGGTTTATAAGTACATTTTCGCTTCTTTTTCTTTGATGTGAACAATTTCGTTAGATAGAATCCTAAAAATACAAACTGCCTCAAATTTACGCACTTTAAATATACAGGATAGAAATTCGATGCAACTGGGAAAATGCCAGCAATAGAAAATATTTTAAAAATTTGTTTTTTTTTTGTCATCCTATTAGTTCGAATTTACGGGCCAGGACCAGGGTTTGAACTAAAAATGTGTGTCTGGAATTTACTTTTTCGTTTTATTTTAATTCAATTCCAATTCTAAGTCAAGGTTTCACTTTTTTGTTGACGCTCCTTTTTTTCTCGATATATTAAATTCAAAAAAAATCGAATTTAAACTGCAGTTTTTAGAAAAGAATATTATAAAAAAAATCAGTTTTAGAAAAAACTTTATATTTCGTTATCTACATAATAAAACTCTAAATACTAAATGGCAGACAACGGTGGGTCTAGAAGTTTAAACATTTACACAGAAGTTCCCCATATAACGTAGGTGAGCACTAAGAAAGAAAATTTTTCCCAAAATTTCGAATTTTTTCAAAATTTCGAATTTTTTCAAAATTTCAAATTTCTTACAAAATTTCAAATTTCTTACAAAATTTTAAATATTTTTTTCCCTAATAACATAATAATAATAATAAAAATTAACTCCCAAATTTCAAATTTTTCCCAAAAGTTCGAATTCTTCCCAAAATTTCGAATTTTTCTCAAAATTTCAATTTCATTACAGAATTGTCAATTTTTTCCAATATTTCAAATTTTTCCCATAATTTCAAATTTTTCCCAAAAGTTCGAATTTTTCCCAAAATTTCGAATTGTTCTCAAAATTTCGATTTTATTACAGAATTGTCAATTTTTTCCAATATTTCGAATTTTTCCCATAATTTTAAATTTTTCCCAACAGTTCGAATTGTTCCCAAAATTTCGAATTTTTCTGAAAATTTCAATTTCATTACAGAATTGTCAATTTTTTCCAATGTTTCGAATTTTTCCCATAATTTCAAATTTTTCCCAAAAGTTCGAATTCTTTCCAAAATTTCGAATTTTTCTCAAAATTTCAATTTCATTACAGAATTGTCAATTTTTTCCAATATTTCGAATTTTTCCCATAATTTCAAATTTTTCCCAAAAGTTCGAATTTTTCCCATAATTTCGAATTTTTCTCAAAATTTCAATTTTATTACAGAATTGTCAATTTTTTCCAATATTTCGAATTTTTCCCATAATTTCAAATTTTTCCCAAAAGTTCGAATTTTTCCCAAAATTTCGAATTTTTCTCAAAATTTCAATTTCATTACAGAATTGTCAATTTTTTCCAATATTTCGAATTTTTCCCATAATTTCAAATTTTTCCCAAAAGTTCGAATTTTTCCCAAAATTTCGAATTTTTCTTAAAATTTCAGTTTCATTACAGAATTGTCAATTTTTTCCAATATTTCGAATTTTTCTCATAATTTCAAATTTTTCCCAAAAGTTCGAATTTTTCCCAAAATTTCGAATTTTTCTGAAAATTTCAGTTTCATTACAGAATTGTCAATTTTTTCCAATATTTCGAATTTTTCCCATAGTTTCAAATTTTTCCCAAAAGTTCGAATTTTTCCCAAAATTTCGAATTTTTCTCAAAATTTCAATTTCATTACAGAATTGTCAATTTTTTCCAATATTTCGAATTTTTCCGATAATTTCAAATTTTTCCCAAAATTTCGAATTTTTTCCAAAATTTGGAACTTTTCCCAAAAATTCGAATTTTTCCCAATACTTCGATTTCTTTATAAAATTTTAATTTTTTTCCCCCAAATTTCAAATTTTTCCCAAAAGTTCGAATTTTTCCCAAAAGTTCGAATTTTTCCCAAAAATTCGATTTTTTCTCAAAATTTCAATCTCATTACGAATTTTCAATTTTTTCCAATATTTCGAATTTTTCCCATAATTTCAAATTTTTCCCAAAATTTCAATATTTTTCCAAAATTTAGAACTTTTTCCAAAGTTTCGAATTGTTCCCAATACTTCGAATTTTTTACAAAATTTCGATTTTTTTCCCCCAAATTTCGAAATATTCCCAAAATTTCGAAATTTCCCAATAATTCGAATATTTCCCAATAGTTCGAATTTTTCCCAAAATTTCGAACTTTCCTCAAAATTTCAAATTTTTGCCCACATTTCAAATTTCCTACAAATTTTTAAGTTTTTTCCAAAATTTCAAATTTTTTTCAAAATTTCAAATTTCTTACAAAATTTTAAATATTTTTTCCCCAATTTCGAATTATCTCCAATATTTCAAATTTTATTCCAAAATTTCGAATTTTTCCCAAAATTTCAAATTTCAAATTTTCTCAAAAATTGTTTTATAAAATTTTTCCCTACAATTTCGATTTGAGCTCGGGGGAATGTGAGCTGAAGGTCATGTGAGCTTAATGTCATTTGTGGACAAGGTCACGTGGTTCAAGGTTACTCGGACTCAAAGTCATACGAGGTCAAGGTCTTATAAGCTCAAGGTCACACAATGTAAAGGTCGAATGAAGTGTCAAGATCGCATGAAGTGTCAAGGTCACGAGAATTCAAGGCCATATGAGCTCAAGGTCACGTAAGTCCAAAATTTTTAAATTTTCCAAACATTTCGACTTTTTCTTACATTTTAAATTTCTCCCAAAGTTTGAGTTTTGTACAAAATTTCGATTTTTTAAATAAATTTTACGATTCTTATTAAAATTTTGAATTCTTGTAAAAATTTTAAATAATTCCCAATATTTCGGATTCACTCTACAATTTTATTTTTCCTAGAATTCAGATTTTATCGAAATATTTGGTTTTATCGAAATTCCGAATTTTTTGGAAAATAAATGTTTGTCTTAGAAAAATTCGAATTTTTTCCAAAATTTCGAATTTTTCTCAATTTTCGAATTTTTCGCAATTTTCGAATTTTTCCCAAAATTTTAAATTTCTCATAGAATTTGAAATGTTTTCCGATATCTCGAATTTTTCACAAAGTTTGCAATTTTTGCAAAATTTCAAATTTTAACCAAAACTTTAAGAAAACTTAACTTAATAAAGTAGGACATTTCCTACAGTTAAATTTCAAGAAATAATGTTAATTTTTCAAAATGAAATGAAACTTAAAAAAAAATAATAAATTTCTACAAATTGACAAATACGAGGAAACCTAAAAAAATCCCATTAAAAAAGTCGATGTTTTGAAAAGTTCGAAATTTCCCAGAAAAAGTAACATTTTTTAACCTAGAATGTCGAGAATAAATTCAAATTTAGAGAATAAATTAAATTCAAATAACACATTTGAAAAAGATCGAATTTCGAAAAAATAAAACACTATACGGGCGGATTAAACAAAAGTAAAAAAAAATTAACAGAAATAAAAAAACCTAAACTAAATGAAATCTATTAAGAAGATTAATTCATCAGAATAAAATAAAACTTAAAAAAGATCTTGACAAACACGTCAAAATTTTGGGAAATAAGAAAATATGAAAAATTTGTAAAGAATCGAACTTTGGGAAAAAAAATCGAAATTTGGAGAGAAAATTAGCGAACTTCCTTTCCTATTTTAAATTAAAAAAATCAATTCATGAAAATAAATTGGACGAGAACAAAACGAATATAAAAAAAGTAACATTTTCGATAAAAGTCCATTTTGAGGAAAATTATACAACTTCGGATTTTGAAAATGAACTCGAAATTATGAGAAAATTGTCGAACTTTAAGGAAGTCAAAATTTCGCAGAGGGCAAATTTTAAGTAAAAAAATAAATTTTGAAAATAGTCAGACTTAAAAAAAAAGGATTTATAGGAAAAATATCATTCGAATTTACATGACCTTGAGCACACGTAATCCCAAGGTGTGACCTTCAATTTACTTGATTTTAAACCGACGTAACTTACATCACGAGGCCTTGAGCTAACGTACCATCTTGAAGTCGTGTGATCCTGATTTAATGTGACCTAGAGAGCACGTGACCTTGAGTTAACGTGACCTTGAGCTAACATGACCTTGAGCTAACATGACCTTGAGCTAACGTGACCTTGAGCTAACGTGACCATGATAGCACACGACCTTGTGCTCACGCCACCTCGAGATCTGTGACCTTAACCCCATACGATTTTGACCTTATGTGATCTTGACCCGATGCGATCTTAAGCTTACCTTACCGTGACCTTAACCTAGTGTGACTTTGCCCCCGCCACGCAATATTGGCGGTATGTGACCTTGACCCCATACGACCTTGACCTTATGCGACATTGACCTTACATGACCTTGATCTAATGCGATTTAAAATTACGTGACCTTGAGCTCACGCGACTTTGATCCCACGCGACCTAGACGGTTTGTGACCTTAACCCCATACGAGTTTGACCTTAAGTGACCCTGACCCCACATGTCCTTGACCCGATGCAGCCTTAAGCTTACTTGACCTTGACCCAGTGTGACCCTGCCCCCCCACGCAACCTTGGCGGTATGTGACCTTGACCCATACGACCTTGATCATATGTGACATTGACCTTACATAACCTTGACCTAACGCGATTTTTAATTTACGTGACCTTGAGCTCACACGACCTTGACCCCACGCGACTTTGACGGACTGTGACCTTAACCTTATACGACCTTGACCTTATTTGACTTTGATTTCATATGTCTTTGACCCGATGCGACCTCAAGCTTACGTGACCTTGACCCAGTGTGACCTTGCCCTCTCACGCAACCTTGACGGTATGTGACCTTGACCCCATACGACCATGACCTTATGTGACAATGACCTTACATGACCTTAACCTAAGGCGATTTTAAATTTACGTGACCTTGAGCTCACGCGACTTTGATCCCACGCGATCTTGACGGTCTGTGACCGTAACCCATACAGCTTGACTTTATGTGACCTTGACCCCACATGTCCTTGACCCGATGCGGCCTTAAGTTTACGTGACCTTGACCTTGCCTCCCCCCCACGCAACCTTAGCGGTATGTGACCTTGACCGCATACGATCTTGACCTTATGTGACATTGACCTTGCATGACCTTGCCCTAATGCGATTTAAAATTTACGTGACCTTGAGCTCACACGACCTTGACTCCACGCGACCTTGACGGTCTGTAACCTTAACCTTATACGACCTTGACCTAATTTGACCTTGACACCCACATGTGGTTGACCCGATGCGGCCTTAAGCTTACGTGACGTTGACCCAGTGTGACCTTGCCCCCCCCACGCAATTTCGGCGGTATGTGACCTTGACTCCATACAACATTTACCTTATGTGACATTGACCTTACATAACCTTGACCCAATGCGATTTAAAATTTACGTAACCTTGAGCTCACTCGACCTTGACCTCACGCAACCTTGACGGTCTGTGACCTTAACTCCAAACGACCTTGATCTTAGGTGACCTTGACCAGACATGACCTTGACCCGATGCGGTCTTAAGCTTACGTGACCTTGATCCAGTGTGACCTTGCCCTCTCAAGCAAACTTGGCGGTATGTGAGCTTGATCCCATACAACCTTGACCTTATGTGACATGGACCTTACATTACCTTGACCTTACATGACCTTGACCTAATGCGATTTTAAATTTACATGACCTTAACCCCATGTAACTTTGATATTATATGAACTTGACCTTATGTAACCTTGACCCCACATGACCTTGACCTCGATGTGACTTTGACCCCGTATGACTTTATCCCACTCGATCTTGAATGCAAGTGACCTTGACCCCACGTGACATTATACTTACGCGACATTGAGCTCACGTGACCTTCAGCTCACATTACCTTGGGCTCAAGTGATCTTCTATTTACAGGATCTTGATTTCACATAACCTTAAAAACAAGTGACGTTACACTCGCGTGTCCTTGACCTAGCATGAGCTTGAACTCGAATAACCTTGAGTTTAAGCGACCTTGAACTCTAGTGACCTTGAGGTAATGTTACCTTGAACACAAGCAATGCTAACGTATTCTGAAACTCAGGTTACCTAGAGCTCACGTGGCGCTGACCTCATGCAATCTAGACGGCGTGTGACATTGAACTTACGTGATCCTCAGCTTAGGCAACCTTGAACATACATGACCTCGAACTTACGTGATCTCGAACCCACGTGACATTAAACCTAAGAGACCTTTAATCCACTCAGTTTTCAGATCAAATGGCCTTGAAGCTACCTGGCCTTGAACTCACGTGATATTAGACTCGTGTAATGATTGACTCACGTGACTTCAACTTCGTGTGATCTTGAATTGAAGCGAATTTGTGACTTTGCCCAAAAGCGACCTTGATCCTTGTCCTCACGTGACCTTGAACGTAATATGTGACCTTTTTTTGAAAAGTTTTCAAAGCTATTTTCTTATTTTTATTATTTGAAAAATGTGAAGTTTTGGGTTATGAAATTGTATTGGAAAGCAGAATCCAGCGAGTTTGAATAAAAATAATGACAACTGTTTCTAAAATCAAGTGACATCAACATAATTTCTTTTGTCGACAAACCAAGACTATAATGTAGACATTTTGGAAACAATTACTTAGCTAAAAGGTGTAATTTACGAAAAAAAATCAAACATATTTAGAACTGAACAGTCAAGCAGTAATTTTTCTAAAAGTAGATAACAAATAATTGAAGTTCTAGTGACATTTAGCTCGCTTAAAGGAATAAGTTTTCCCAATCTCTAGATGCAAAATGAGAAGTAAAACGGGAAAATTTAATAACCCAAAAGGAGCGGGAGCTTATTACAGCGTTTTCAATACGCCTAACCGCGCGAAACGTACCAAATTACATGCGAGACTTTCAGAAAACAAATTGAATGAATTTGAAATGTTTTAAATTTCCAATCCGGAGAGTAATCCGGGAACAGTTGTTTTTCTACGGGGCTGGCGTGTGCACGGAACAAACGGAGCTCGAACTTGTTGAAGTTGTCAGAGGCAGAGACGCTTTGTGAGGTCGCTCTTTGAGACATCTAGCGGCTGTCAGAGGCAGGGCGTGCAATTTGTTTTCAAATATGGCGACTCTACACCCTTCAAACGCACGCCACGCTTTCTGCCTTAACGCGCTCCCTCCGCTCTGCCGCTTTACCGCACTTTACCCCACATACTTTTAATCTCAATTGACCTGATTTTTCGAGAATGTGAATAATAAGCTTACGCGCCGCCGATTTACAACAAAAAACACATTTATTATTAAATAGAATTTCTTTAATAACTGTTATAAGTATTTTTTTTTTACTTTGATATTTGCATCTAAATGAAATTTCATTTACTTACTTAGTTTGTTATTGATAGCTTGATGAAGATTTTTAAATAGACAAATGGGAGAAAAATACGAGCATAATTAATAATAAAGACAACAAAATATTTTGCAACACAACTTCTATGCTATAGACAAATTTAATACAATCATTTGTTTTATTTGTTGAAAATGACACACTCCATCATCATTTGATACCCAATTTTCACTCCTTTAGAGGCTGCATTCCTTTCTTATAGTGCTCTCAACATTTTTAACAAACAGTCGACTTTTTACCCAAAGCTGTTGTATGCTGCGAGATGCTGGAATTTTGTTCAATTAGCACCTCGACGTTTCCTTATCCGTGGACGTATTTTGCTCTTAAAAATAGCAACCAATTCGTTCTTAAAAATAACAAGCAAGGCTTCAATTAATCTAAGGCGAACGTTTTTGAAATTTGCATGCGTTAGCTCGGAAGAAAAGGCTTGGAGTTCTCGGGGGGGCGAGCAAAGTGAGAGAATGCGGATATAGGACGTCGGCCGCACGTGGTGGTGAAGAGGTGATT
This sequence comes from Dastarcus helophoroides, assembly GCA_028583605.1. NCBI lineage: Eukaryota > Metazoa > Arthropoda > Insecta > Coleoptera > Bothrideridae > Dastarcus > Dastarcus helophoroides. The sequence continues at coordinate 15,254,467 of CM053337.1, read as the reverse complement.
TTTCACCTGTCAGCCGCAGCCGCAACGCCACCTCTTCAGCACATCTCCCAAGGATGCTGAAATTTCTATCAGCAAAAACCATTACACACACACAATGCCGAGGCGGCGGCCACTCTTTAGCTCGCCTGCCGCTGATGCTTTCATCATATTCATTAGATCAGATTTTATCCAGAACGATAGAGATACCAGGAGAGATAACTAACTGTAAAAGAGAAGACGATTTCTTACAGTATAAGAAGTATTTAAACAAGGTTACGAAATATTCGGAAAAATTCGATCTTTTGGAAAATATTCGAACTTCTGAGAAAAATTTGGAATTTTGGAAGTAATTCTAAATTTTATTTTATAAAATGTTCAAAATTTTGAGAAAAATTCGAACTTTTGGGAAAAATTCGAACTTTTGGGAAAAACTCGAAATTTTGAAAGAAATTTTTAACTTTATTTTGTAAAAAATTTAAAGTTTTGGGAATATACGAAATGTTAAGAAAAATTCGAACTTTTGGGAAAAATTCGAAATTTTGAAAGAAATTCTTAACTTTATTTTGTAAAAAATTTAAAATTTTGGGAATATTCGAAATTTAAAGAAAAATTCGAACTTTTGGGAAAAATTCGAACTTTTGGAAAAAATTCGAACTTTTGGAAAAAATTCGATATTTTTGGAAAAAATCGAAATTTTTAAGAAATTTGAAATTTTGGGAAAAATTCGAAATTTTGAGAAAAATTCGACATTATGGGAAAAATTCGACATTTTGGGAAAAATTCAAAATTTTGGGAAAAATTCAAAATTTTGGGAAACCTTCGAAATTTTGAAAGAAATTCTTAACTTTATTTTGTAAAATATTTAAAATTTTGGGAATATACGAAATTTGAAGAAAAATTCGAACTTTTGGGAAAAATTCGAACTTTTGGGAAACATTCGAACTTTTGGGAAAAATTCGAACTTTTGGAAAAAATTCGATATTTTTGAAGAAAATTCGATATTTTTGGAAAAAATCGAAATTTTTTAAGAAATTCGAAATTTTGGAAAAAATTCGAAATTTTGGGAAAAATTCGAAATTTTGGGAAAAATTCGACATTTTGGGAAAAATTCAAAATTTTGGGAAAAATTCAAAATTTTGGGAAAAATTCGAAATTTTGCAAAAAAATTCGAAATTTTGGGAAAACTCGAAATTTTATGGAAAAACCGACATTTTAAACATTTTGGGAAAAATTCGGAGTAATAGGAAAAATGTTGGGAATAATTCGAAATTTTCAAAAAAACTTAAAAGTTTGTAAGATATTTGAAATGTTGGCGAAGTTTTGTAAAAAATTTGAAGTGCTGGGAAAATTTTAAAATTTTGGGAATTTTTCGAAATTTGGGAGGAATAATCGAAATTTTGAAAAAATTAGAAGCAACGCGAAAAATATTTTGGAAATAATTCAAAACTTTGAGAAAAACTTAAAATTTTGTACAAAATTTGAAATGTTCGCGAAATTTTATAAAAAAATTCGAACTATTGGGAAAAATTCGAAAAAAAAATCGAAATTTTATATAAAATTTTGAAATTTTGGGGAAAAATTCGCGGTTTTGGAAAAAATTCGAAGTAATGGGAAAAATGTGAAATTTTGGGAATAATTTGAAATTTTGGAAAAACTAAAATTTTGTACGAAATTTGAAGGGTTGGCGAAATTTTGTAAAAAATTCGAAGTTTTATGAAAAATTCGTAATTTTGGGAAAAATTCGAAATTTTGGAAAAATTCAATGTATTGGAAAAATCTGAAATTTTAAGAATTCGCAATTTGGGGGTAAAAAATGGAAATTTTGTAAAAAATTCGAAGTATTGAGAAAAATTCAAACTTTTGGGAATAGTTCGGAATTTTGGAAGAAATTCTAAATTTTATTCTGAAAAAAATTCAAAATTTTAAAAAAAATTCGAACTTTTGGGAAAAATTCGATATTGTGGAAGAAATTCTAAATTTTAATTTGTAAAAAAATTAAAGTTTCGGGAAAATTCAAAATTTAAGGAAAAATTTCAACTTTTGGGAAAAATTTGAACTGTTGGGAAAAATTCGAACTTTTGGGAAAAATTCGAACTTTTGGGAAAAATTCGAACTGTTGGGAAAAATTCGAACTTTTGGGAAAAATTCGACCTTTTGGGAAAAATTTGAACTGTTGGGAAAAATTTGAACTGTTGGAAACAATTCTTTATTTTGTGAAACATCAAATTTTTCGAACTTTTGGGAAAAATTCGAACTTTTGGGAAAGTTCAAATTTGGAAAAAATTCGAAATTTTGGAAAAAATTCTTTATTTTAGGAAAGGATCGAAATTTTGTAAGAAATTCGAAATTTTGGGAAACATTTGAAACTTCGAGAAAAATTCGAGATTTTGAGAAAAATTCGAAATTTTAAGAAAAAAATCCAAATTTTGGAAGAAATTTTAAATTTTAATTTGTAAAAATTCAAAATTTTGGAAAAATTTCAAATTTAAGGAAAAATTCGAACTTTTGGGAAAAATTCGAACTTTTGAAAAAAATTCGAAATTTTGGAAAAGAATCGAAATTTCGGGAAAAAATCGAATTTTGCAAAAAATTTAAAAATTTGGAAAAAATTCAAAATATTGGGAAAGATTTAAAATTTTATGGAAAAATTAACATTTTATGCAAAATTTAAAATTTTATAAAAAATTCGAATTATTGGGAAAAATTTAAACTTTTGGGAATAGTTCGGAATTTTGGAAGAAATTCTAAATTTTATTCTGTAAAAAATTCAAAATTTAAAGAAAAATTTGAACTTTTGGGAAAAATTCTAACTGTTGGGAACAATTCGAACTTTTGGGAAAAATTCGAACTTTTGGGAAAAATTCGAACTTTTGGGAAAAATTCGAAATTTTGGAAACAATTCTTTATTTCGGGAAAACATCAAAATTTTCAAACTTTTGGGAAAAATTCGAAATTTTGGAAAAAATTCTTTAATTTGGGAAAGGATCGAAATTTTGTAAGAAATTCAAAATTTTGGGAAAAATTCGAAATTTTGAGAAAAATTCGAAATTTAATGAAAAATTCGAACTTTTGGAAAAATTCGAACTTTTAAAAAAAATTCGAAATTGTGGAAAAGAATCGAAATTTCGGGAAAAATTCGAAATTCTGCAAAAAATTTAAAAATTTGGAAAAAAATTCAAAATATTGGGAAAGATTTGAAATTTTGGAAAAAATTCGAAATTCTGGAAAACCCGGAATTTTATGGAGAATCCGACATTTTGTACAAAATTCGAAGTTTTGAAAAAAATTCTTTATTTTGGAAAAGAATCGAAATTTTCGTACTTTTGGGAAAAATTCGAAATTTTGGAAAACATTCTTTGTGGATAAGAATTGAAATTTTGTAAGAAATTCGAAATTTTGGGAAAAATTCGAAATTTTAGGAAAAAATCGAAATTTTGCGAAAAATTTAAAAATTTGGAAAAAATTCGAAATTTTGGGAAAGACTCGAGATTTTATGAAAAACCGACATTTTGTATTTGAAATTTTGGGAAAAACTCGGAGCAATGGGAAAAATGTTTTGCGAATAATTCGAAATTTTGAAAAAACTTGAAAATTTTGTAAGAAATTTAGTGTTGGCGAAATTTCGTAAAAAATTCGAAGTTTTATGAAAAATTCGAAATTTTGGGAAAAATTCGAAATTTTGGGATAAATTCGAAATTTTGGGATAAATTCGAAATTTTGGGAAAAATTCAAAATATTGAAAAAAAATTCGAAATAATTGAAAAAATTCAAAATTTGGGAAAAATTCGAACCTTTGGGAAAAATTCGAACTTTTGGGAAAAAATCGAAATTTTAAGAAAAATTCGATCTATTGGGGAAAATTCGAACAATTGGGAAAATTTTGAAATTTTGGGAATATGAAATTTGGGGGAAAAAATCGAAATTTTGTAAAAAATTCGAAGTGTTGGGAAAAATTCGAACTTTTGGGAAATATTTGAAACATTATGAAAAATTCGCAAATTTGGGATAAATACGAAATATTGGAAGAAATTCAAACTTTTGAGAAACTTTTGGGAAAAATTCGAACTTTTGGGAAAAATTCCGATCTATTGGAAAAAATTCGAATTGGAAAAATTTTGAAATTTTGGAAATAATTTAAAATTTAGGAGAAAGAAAACGAGATTTTGTAAAAAAATTCGAAGCATTGGGAAAAATTCGAAACTGGGAAAAATTCTAAATTTTGGAAAAAATTCCAAATTTGGCGAAAAAAATTGAAATTTTGTAAAAAATTCGAAATTTTGGGAAATTTCGAAGTAGTGCGAAAAATTTGAAATTGTGGGCAAAATTCGAAATTTTGCAAAAAATTCGAAATAATTGGAAAAATTCAAAATTTTAGGAAAAATTCGAACCTTTGAGAAAAATTCAAACATTTGGCAAAAATTCGAACATTTGGGAAAATTCGAAATTTTGGGAAAAATTCGATCTATTGGGAAAAATTCGAACAATTGGGAAAATTTTGAAATTTTGGGAATAATTTGAAATTTTGGAAATTGAAATACAGAACTTGTCCTCCGAAATTTGAAATTTGGGGAAAAAGAAACGAAATTTTGTAAAAAATTCGAAGTATTGGAAAAAATTAGAAACATTGGGAAAAATTCTAAATTTGCAAAAAAAATCGAAATTTGGCAAAAAAAATTGAAATTTTTTAAAAAATTCGAAATTTCGGGAAATTTCGAAGTAGTGGGAAAAATTTAAAATTGGGGGCAAAATTCGAAATTTTGCAAATAATTCGAAATAATTGGAAAAATTCAAAATTTTGGAAAAAATTCGAACCTTTGGGAAAAATTCGAACTTCTGGGAAAAAAATCGAAATTTTAAGATTTTCGATCTATTGGGGAAAATTTGAACAATTGGGAAAATTTTGAAATTTTGGCAATATGAAATTTGGGGGAAAAAAAATCGAAATTTTGTAAAAAATTCGTAGTGTTGGGAAAAATTCTAAATTTTGGAAAATTCCAAATTTGGCGGGAAAAATTTAAATTTTGTAAAAAGTAGTGGAAAAAATTTGAAATTGTGGGCAAAATTCGAAATTTTGCAAACAATTCGAAATAATTGGAAAAATTAAATTTAATTTGTAAAAGAATTAAAATTTTGGGAAAATTCAAAATTTAAAGAAAAATTTGAACTTTTGGGAAAAATTTGAACGGTTGAGAAAAATTCGAACTTTTAGAAAAAATTCGAACTTTTGGGAAAATTCGAACCTATGGGAAAAATTCGAACCTATGGGAAAAATTCGAACCTATGGAGAAAAAATCGAACCAATGGGAAAAATTCGAACCTATGGGAAAAATTCGAGCCTATGGGAAAAATTCGAACCTATGGGAAAAAAATTGAACCTATGGGAAAAATTCGAACCTTTGGAAAAAATTCGAACTTTTAGAAAAAATTCGAATTTTTGGGAAAATTCGAACCTATGGGAAAAATTCGATCCTATGGGAAACATTCGAACCTATGGGAAAATTGTTAATTATTGGGAAAATTCCAAATAACGGGTAAAAGTCCAAATATTGGGGCAAAATTCGAAATTTTCCAAAAAATCTCTTGATTTATTGAGGATTTTTCTACTGACATAGTTGATGCATGACGGAGTTGATGGATTTGATGCATGACGGAGTTGATGGATCAACTTTTTGTTACCGAGTTCTTGCGCACGTGTTTTCCGCGCTGGCGTTTGAAGTTTTTCCGCGGAGCGCCGCGCCGGGGTCATAACGCGGATTTCCACCCAGCGATTCGGCCGGTCGGTGGCAGTCTGCTGAAAACGGCGTCGAAGTGTGGACGCGCGTCGAGACGATTTTACGCTCGGTGTCAACACGTTCTGACTGTCAACACTGATTGATGAATTGAACCTTCTTCCAAATATTTCTCGTCTGGATTAGCCTAATCGCCGTGTTTGATTTACAACTTTTTTTTACGTTGAATACTTTTTTGTAACCACCAATTATTTTTTATTTTGAAGATTTATTTTTTTTAGAAGTTTTTGTTGATTATTTTTTGTTTTGCAGCTTGGCACATCAATCAATCGTTATGCACTCTTAATTTTCTTTGTTAATTTTATTGCCAATGACTCTTTAACTTCGAATCGAATTTTTTAAAAGAAGAACAAATGAGGAAGGTGAGTTAATTGTTGTCTACTTAGTTACGAAGTTTCTTGCAACATATAACATTTTTTCATTGTCTTATTCCATATCCAATCATTACTATTTGTTACGTAAAATAAATTTCAATTTCTGTTTTGTGTCCATTTTCCATCTATCACTGAAAGTGCTCTTTTATTTTTATAAAACTAATTAATTAAAATTTTCATTTTAAGCTTCGACTGTAAGATGCTTCGATTTGGTTGGATTTTTTTCTCAAAGTATCGAAGCTATAAAACTGAAATTTTAACTTAAATAGCGACATTCCAACTCCAAACTTAAATTATTTTGGAAAATTTTCAAAATTTCGATGAGAATTACCGTGACGGTGACGCCAATTAGCGTGATGGTGACGCGAAATCATCAGTTTTCTCTAAAACGTTGAGGAACCTTTTGAGATATTTTGAAGTTTACTTTCGAAATCTCGATATCATTTTCAAATTTTGCCTTTGAATTCAAAATTTCGAGTAAACATTTTTTAAATTAAAATCAAAATGTTATTTGTGGTATTTTTTTCAAAATCTCTGTTTAGATTCAAAACTCGACAATTTTTCGAAATGTTGACTTCTTTTCAGTTTAAATTTGAAAATACTCCTAAAAGAGAGGAAGGAGATTGCATCCTACGACTTGGAAGTTTCCTTTTGTTTCAAATTTCTCGTCGAGGAGTAACGTTACCAGATTTGTTCGACTCGTTTTTTTAAAATTTCTGTTTGGATTTTAAACTCGAAAATTTTTCGAAATTTTGACTTCTTTTCAGTTTAAATTTGAAAATACTCCTAAAAGAGAGGGAAGAGATCGCATCCTACGACTTGGAAGTTTCCTTTTGTTTCAAATTTCTCGTCGAGGAGTGACGTTACCAGATTTGTTCGACTCGTTTTTTTAAAATTTCTGTTTGGATTTTAAACTCGAAAATTTTTCGAAATTTAGGCTTCTTTTCAGTTAAAATTTGAAAATACTCCTAACAGAGAGGGAAGAGATCGCATCCTACGACTTGAAGTTTCCTTTTGTTTTCAAATTTCTCGTCGAGTGACGTTACCAGATTTGTTCGTAGAATTTATCCGTCTCGCAAGTGGACAAACAATGCGGGACGTGGGGCATTCGCAGCATAAATCCCGGCAATCTGTCGCCCTCTTTCGCACAAATGGGAAAATTGGCGAAATTAAACATCTGTTACAAAGAGCCGGAGATGGCGGATGAATAGGTGGGAGTCCGTTTCAATCTACGTCTGTGTGATCCATCAAAAAAAAGAATGACGTAGGTGAGGCGTATAGGGCCGCGGTTACAGGTGTTGCGGCGGCCCGAAGGGAGGCATTCGCCCTGAGTAATAACACCTGACGCCGCACACCTGCGACGCCCGCCGTACGTATCACGCACCCCACTACCCAAAGAGACCGTTTCTGCTTGAATGGTTCTAGGAATGATGATCGTTTCCTTAGGGCAGTGTTTCCCAAACTTTTGAAATCTGTGTACTCTTTCCATAATTTTGACTATCCCCCTCGTTAAAAAATCGTATCTTAACTAATTATACATTTATAATTAGTTAAGATACGATACGAGGAAGTTTGTCTGTCTGTTGTCTGCATGGACGAATTTGAACAAATCATCATCCTGCAATCGACACGAACTCTTTAAAGATGTGCAATCTGCGTATTTTTGTTACTTTTATCCAACACAATTTTAATTTTTGAGTCATTTTAGACAGTTCGGTGTAGCGCCTCAACAAACTCTCCCCGTGTCTGGGGATAAGCGTACCACACGCGTTACTTCAAAAATTTCGAAAATTCGAAACTTTTTTGTTGTAACAAGTTCTCAAAATTGCGGTTTTTATTAAAAAATCTGACTTTAAAAGTTAAAATTATTGTTAGCTTTAGCAATAAAGTAGTCTAAATGTATGCTCGCCTGTTCATCTATCTGTCTGTCTGTCTGTCGACTGATTTTTTGTCCGGGATAATCTCGAAAACTACTTAACCAATTTTAATGAAAGTGTTACTAAAATGAAGAGTATTTTCAGGGCTACCTTTTAGGCTATTTTTATTCCAGTAAACTCAACTGTTCACTTCTAAAATCTCAATTAATTTATTTGAGGTTATAACACAAAGTATATAAAAGAGGAACAAATCCGTAATACTTATGATTAATATATTATTGTGCTGGAAATTTTGAATTGAAATTTATACTTTTTAGTCGAAAATTCGATCCCAAAATAGGTCAAAAGGGCAAATTTTCGGAGATAACTCCTTTTAAATATAAATAACAACGTTTTTTTTTTCAATCCGATGACAAGCAGAAATCGAACCTCCGAAGGCGTTAAAAAATAGTAGCCAACATACGACGACAGACAGCAACTTGTAGCAGATGTTCCTTCTCAATCTGCATGGCATTTGTATCCATATTGTTCACTCGGCGCGCTGGTTCAAACAGTTGGGACGCCAGAGCCCCGGAACTTCTTTCTGTTGTAACTTCGCAACATGCTGCCGTCACGATCTAACCCACGCTCGTGCCACTAATTCAGTCCCAATATGAATTTCAACTCGACTTTTTTCGGTGTTGACACTTTTGAGTCTGAGGCGCGAGATCGCTCTAACAACAAAAGCGAAGTTTGCCCAATTAAAATCAACTTTGTAATCAGTAAGTTAATTTGATGATAAATTTTTTTTACCGAATTGTTAAACCTTTAAAGTTACAAGCTTGAGTTTAAATTCGAAATTATGAATTTCGACTAAATTGAGAAACGCCTCTAAAAGGGTTAAAAATACCAATAAAAAATAAGTTAATTTAATATGAAATGCTTTTACAGATTTGTTAAACTTTTAAAGTTGCTAGCTTGAGTTTAAAGTCAAAATTACGAATTCGAATCAAATTGAGAAAAGCCTCTAAAAGGGTTAAAAATGCCAATAAAGAGTAGGTTAATTTTATGGGGACCTTTTTACGAAATTGTTCAACGTCTAAGTCTTAAGTTGCAATATTGAGTCTAAAGTCAAAGTTACGAATTTCGAGTCGAATTAAAAAGTGTCTCTAAGAGGGTTAAAAGTACCATTAAAAAGTAGGTTCATTTAATGTTTGGGAATGTTAACCCAATTGACGAAATAACTATCGCCCGATGTGGTAAAGGGCGTCCATTACGTTTGGTAATCCTATAAAAAGCTGCAGTTGTGCAATAAAATGCCCCACGGCAGTAGGAAAAATGTTGACACGTCTTACTTTTAGGGGATACATTTGGTGTATATCATTCTGGCCGGGGCACCTGCAACATGTCCGAAGTATTACTTGTAATCGTTCAACGCACATTATATGTTTGTTATGTTGCGAGAACCATTTCTAATCCATGTATTTATCTTTAGCGCCATGTGGTTTATAACGTTAAAACTTCTAACAATGAAACTTTAATAGCCCGTCTATTTTCGCACGGATACCTCGAGAATTTCCGATAGAAACAATAGGGAAGTAAGGGAGGAAGTAAACAGCTCAATAACGACTCGATATTGAGTCGAAACAACCTTAGATGTCCAAAAAATTTCAACTTATTTGTCATTATCTATCGATCTATTTATTATTATCTATCGATCTACTTATCATTATCTATCGAGTGATATTGGCGATCGTTTTACGTTAAGTGTTTCCTTTCGACTTTTTTGAGGGAAATGTGTGCAGTGTTTTCATTATGAAATAAGCGCACTGTACTGAACTTACAATAAGACTCATATGCAAGAAGAATGCAACCTAGACTACACGTTTAAGCTCGTATTTTGGAATTTACATCAACTTTTTCATTTAAAATGGAAAACTTGAGAGAAGAGGTGAAAATTTTTGAAAAAAAACCTCTAATATGATTTCCAAATTTCAAGTAAATGGTCCAAACTCGATATCTAGGTTTAAAAATATGCAAGAAGAATGCAACCTAGACTACAAATTCATGCAGCCCTCCAGGCGTGTATAGTGAATCATAGGTAGCTGAACTACCAACAGTTGAAACACTGCCACCTAGCGAAGCGGTTGCTCTCTAGGAGAGTTCCCAGAAGACAAAGATTCAAACCTATTGGTCTGTGCATTATAGAATAAGACTCATCACGAGACGATTCTTAGTTCACTCTTTAAATAGTCTTGTGCTTACAGACCACATGGATTGTGCAGACCACAAAGTCGGTGCTTGTGCTTCAATAGGATTTTGGACACTACTGCAAAGTACGAATGTTGTCATGCGGGAGACCCGGCATTGATCCCCTATCTAGCAGGATTTTTTGTATCATTCGCTATTTTAATTATTGCCAGCGCTATTACTTTACGTAACTACAAAACGTTTCAAATGCTAAAAAAATCCAATAATTTTTCAATCAATATCAACCAAATTCAAAATCTAGGCAGCGGTCGGAGTTCGCGTCAGTTTAGGAATAAAATCGACCTTTTAAAAACATGTGTTAAAGTCCTGATGAATAATAGAGCAGATAATAGCAAAAAATTGGTGTAATTGTATATTTACTATGCATTGCCCTTTTAAAACAAATGCCCGTTCCCACAATTTTCGCTTGAATAAAATACGTAGTCAATGTGATTAATTTCGAAAAAATTCTAGAGTATTCAATTATGCAGCGAATACGAACGTAAACCATTAAATTCTTTGAGTTAAATCAGATATGACTAAATGACGACAGAGTACATATTTCATTAGTCATGTTGCATCGCGTGACAATTCATTTTGGTCTACCATCAAAGATGTAAATTGCATCAAGTTTTGTAGGATGACGAGCCGATGCAAAAAGTCAAAATAAGAAAAATAAAATCCAGAAATTGAAGAAACGGTTACTGGAGACTGTTTCTGAATCAAACATTTTTCTGAGTTCAATCAATGTTAATGGTAGTAATGAACCTCTCGTCTCGTTCGTCGCCTCTTGGTCATTCGTATTGTATTTCGTCTTTCGTCTACTGTTTATCGTTTCTTGTTACTTTTCCCTCGTCTCTATTCTTACGCCACTAGCCTCAGCTTCTGTATTTCATCTCTCGGCTCTTGTCCGTCTTCTCTTTTATCTTTCATTTTTCATCCTTGATCATTCCCTTCATCTTTTAGGTTTTATCTTTCATTCTTTATCTTTTATATTCCATGAATCACGTTTTCAACTTTCATGCTTCATTTTTAAACTTTCATCCTTCATCCTTTATCTTTCATTCTTCTTCCTTCTTCCTTCTTCCTTCTTCCTTCTTCCTTCTTCCTTCTCCTTCTTCCTTCTTCCTTCTTCCTTCTTCCTTATTCCTTACTTCCTTCTTCCTTCTTCCTTCTTCTTCTTCCTTCGTTCCTTCTTACCTTCTTCCTTCTTCCTTCTTCCTTCTTCCTTTCTTCCTTCTTCCTTCTTCCTTCTTCCTTCTTCCTTCTTCTTCTTCCTTCTTCCTTCTATTCTTCCTTCTTCCTTCTTCCTTCCTTCCTTCTTCCTTCTTCCTTCTTCTTCTTCCTTCTTACCTTCTTCCTTCTTCTTTCCTTCTTCCTTCTTCCTTCTTCCTTCTTCCTGTCTTCCTTCCTTCCTCTTCCTTCTTCCTCGTCCTCCTTCCTTTATCCTTCTTCCTTCTTTCCTCCTTTTCCTTCTCCTTCTTCCTTCTTCCTTCTTCTCCTCTCCTCCTTCTTTTCTTCTCTTCTCTTCATCCTTAATTCCTTCTTCCTTCTTCCTTCTTCCTTCTCCTTCTTCCTTCTTCCTTCTTTCCTTCTTCTTCTTCCTTCTTTCCTATACTTCCTTCTTCCTTCTTCCTTCTTCTCTTCTTCCTTCTTCCTTCTTCCTTCTTCCTTCTTCCTTCTTCCTTTTCCTTCTTCTTCTTCTTCCTTTTCTTTTCCTTCTTCCTTCTTTCTTCTTTCTTCTTCTTCTCCTGTTTTCCTTCTTCTTCTTCTTCCTTTTTTCTTCTTTCTTCTTCCTTATTCCTTCTTCCTTCTTCCTCCTTCCTTCTTGCTTCTTCCTTCTTCCTTTTCTTTCTTCCTTCTTCCTTCTTCTTTTTTCCTTCTTCCTTCTTCCTTCTTCCTTCTCCTTCTTCCTTCTTCCTTCTTCCTTCTTCCTTCTTCCTTCTTCCTTCCTTCCTTCTTTCCTTCTTCCTTCTTCCTTCTTCCTTCTTCCTTCTTCCTTCTTCTTCTTCCTTCTTCCTTCTTCCTTTCCTTCTTCCTTCTTCCTTCTTCCGTTTTCCTTCTTCCTTCTTCCTTTTTCCTTCTTTCTTCTTCGTTTTTCCTTCTTCTCTTCTTTTCCCTTCTTCTTCTTCCTTCTTCCTTCTTCCTTTTCCTTCTTTCCTTCTTCCTTTTTCCTTTATTTCTTCTTCGTTTTTCCTTCTTCCTTCTTCCTTCCTCCTTCTACCTTCTTCCTTCTTCCTTCTTCCTTCTTCCTTCTTCCTTCTTACCTTCTTCCTTCTTCCTTCTACCTTCTACCTTCTTCCTTCTTTTCTCTTTATCCTTCCTTCTTTCCTCGTCCTCCTTCCTTTATCCTTCTCCTTCTTCCTTCTTCCTTCCTCTCTTTTTCTTCATCTGTCATCCTTAATCATTTATATTCCTTCCTCCTTCTTCCTTCTTCCTTTTTCCTTCTTCATTCTTCCTTCCTCCTTCCTTCTTCCTTCGTCCTTCTTCCCTCTTCCTTCTCCCTTCCTCCTTTTTTCTTCCTTCTTCCTTCTTTCTTCTTCCTTCTTTCTTCTTCCTTCTTTCTTCTTCTTCTCTCTTCTTCCCTCCTTATTTCTTGTCCCTTCATCCTCCATCTTTCATCCTTTATCTATCATCTTTTATCCTTCATCATTTATCTTCCTTCTTCCTTTTTTCTTCTTTCTTCTTGTTTCCTCCTCCTTCTTCTTTCTTCCTTCTTTTTCCTTCCGTCTTCTTTCTTCTTCTTTTATCTTTCATTCTTCTTCTTCAGCCTTTATTCTTTGACCTTAATCCTTCATCCTTCATCCTTCGTTCTTCATCTTTCATCTTTTATCTTTTAACCTTCAGCCTTCACCTTTCACCCTTTATTCTCCATATATCATATTCAAGTCCAAATATAAAGAAAAAGGCGAATATTGGAAAAAGAACAAAATATTTGGTAAAAGTCGCATTTCGTAAAAACGTAATTTCGAAAAAAAAATTTAAAAAGTGAATTGAAATTTCCAGAAAAAACGAATTTTGGGAAAAAGTTGAAATTCTATGAAACGAAGAAAAAAAAATCGAGAAAATAACGAATTTTCTGTATTCGAAATTTTGAAATTTAGTATAATTTTGTTAATAAAAAAAACATTTCGATGTGCGTGAGTTTTGGGAGAAAAATCGAAATTTCGAAGAAACAAGTTTTGGGAAACAGTTTTGAGAAATAGGAGAATTTTGAGAAAAAAGTCGAAATTACACAAAAATAACAAAATTTTTGGATTTGAAATTTTGAAATCTTGTAGAATTTTGTTAATAAAACAGTTTGATGTGAACGAGTTTTGGGAAAAAAAATCAAAATTTCGAAGAATCAAATTTTGAAAAAAAAAATCGAAATTTCACGCGAATAACGAATGTATTGGATTCGAAATTTTGAAATTTCTTCCTTCTTCCTTCTTCCTTCTTCCTTCTTCCTTCTTCCTTCTTCCTTTTCCTTTTTCCTTTTTCCTTTTTCCTTTTTCCTTTTTCCTTTTTCCTTTTTCTCTCTTCCTTCTTCCTTCTTCCTTTTGCCTCATTCCTTAGTCCTTCTTTCTTCTTCCTTCTTCCAACTTCCTTCTTCCTTCTTCCTTCTTCCTTCTTCCTTCTTCCTTCTTCCTTCTTCCTTCTTCCTTCTTCCTTCTTCCTTCTTCCTTCTTCCTTCTTCCTTCTTTCTTCTTCCTTCTTCCTTATTCCTTCTTCCTTATTCCTTCTTCCAAGTTCCTTCTTCCTTCATCCTTCATCTTTCATCTTTTATCCTTCATCATTTATCTTCTTTCTTCCTCCTTCCTTCTTCATTCTTCCTTCTTCATTCTTCCTTCTTACTTCCTTCTTCCTCTTTCCTCCTTCTCCTTTCTACCTTCTTCTTCCTTCCTTCTTCTTCCTCCTTCATCGTTTATCCTTCATTTTTTATCTTTCATCCTTCAATCTTCATCCTGCACCCTTCAACCTTCATCTTTCATCCTTCATCCTTCATATTTTATCTTTTATCCTTTATCTTTCGTCCTTCATCTTTTATCCTTTATTTTTTTCTTCCTTCTTTCTTCAACCTTCATCCTCCATCCTTCATCTTCATCCTTCAATCTTCACTGTTCACTGGTCGTCCTTTATTCTGCATCTTTTATTCTGGATCCTTAAACCTCCATCCATCATCCTTCATCTTTCATGTTCCCTCGATTCTCTATTTTCCATTCTCTCTTTTTATTCTTCCTTAACTCCGTAAATTTCTTTTCTAATTTAGTAGTCTGTCTTCTCGAATTTCTGGTGGAAAAACCGCCAGATCGTACGAGGTGCGACGATATCGGCGAAGGGCCAATTCCGATAATTACGTTTTAAGGGGCGGCACGGGCGCATATCGTCGGCATGCCGGGCACGATGACGTCATAAAGCAAAAATCGCGTCTCTCTCTCTTTCGATATAACTAGAAAAACGTGACGCACATTCCTAATTGGCTATTATAATATTGCCGGGCTACGGGATGCGGCAATATGTGGCGCGTCTGCTTTCGAAAATTACCCCGTTTTTTGCCGCCGCAAACGGCCGTCAGCGTATGCTCTCATAACAATTGTTACAATTCAATTACTATCCGCGATGGGATGATGGCCCGACTACGAATGACTCCGGTCGGAATATCTGAAAATCGAAGCCGAATTCTGGACTGATTGCTAGGGAAATGGGAGATGAGATGGAATAAAGACGTATTATCGTTCACCTAGTAGCAAGGAATTGCAAAAAAATACAAGAGAAATGGTCTAAAATCAATTCATGCTTTGGTCGTTTTTCTTAAGTCGAATTTTCTTCTTATTTTTCATCTAAAATCATCTGATTATTTCATTACGTCATTGTTTGTGACTTATGACGACCCAATCGTGTATCTACTAAAATACTGATTCATGTCTTTTCAGGGAATGGAACCTAAAGTTATTAAGGAAGAGAACAACGAAAAAGAAATTGTTGGATATGTTGATACGCCCCGAAGTAGATCTGCTAAAGGTAGGGGTTTCTCAACAGATATAGTTACCCAAAGTGTAATTAGATTTGTAGTGTAATCTTCGAATTTTTCAATATAACAGTTTTTGGGTTCACTGGAGACCCATTTTTTTAGACGATTTCGTGAAGTTTCTAGTTAACTTCAAACGATGTTTAAAGTTGTTTTTAATTTGAGTTAAAAACCAGTGACTCTTATGAAATGTGCATTACGTGATTACACGTTAATTAAATGAAAAAAATCAGGGTTTTACAAAGCAAGAGTAATAAAGCAGCAGCGAGTTAAACGCGTTGATATATTGGCGTGCAGGGTTGGATCAGGTGTGCTGGCTCCCAATTAACAGTCTTACGGCCGCCATTGCTCTAATATCTATAAATTCTGGGATAATCCTTAACATAAACAGGCCGTTAAAATGATCTATGATAGGGCACATCCATTCGTATTTATAAAATATCTTATTCATTATGGCCGCACCTGATAAACTTTTTATTGTAACGTTACAAGCTGTAAATGATTTCCCAACAACATTACGAAATCAGGGGAACTGGAGGTCTACATTAGTAATACGAACACAAGCAATGCACTGAATTGTAAGGAAGAAACCAAATCAGGAAACAGGAGAAGCATATTATACCTTTAGGATGCGATAACGCTGTAAAGAATTAATTGAATCAAAAATATTTGAGGTTATTTTAAATGGAAGTTCGAGTTGTTATTGGCAGCCATTATAAATGTCTGGAAAGAAAAAGCAATCGACGTTTTAGCGGTAATATTTGTTAATTTTGCAAGCATAAAAAAAGAAGATAAAGAGATAATAATTTCACGATTTTGCAAGCTTAATAACATCACTCAAGGAGCAGAACCGTTATAGATTATCTAATGTTTTTTAACGAAATGTTTCTAGGAATTTAACGTCTATTATAAAAATTCAAGCGTTGTACGACTGTAGGACTGTAGACTGTAAACTATCAACGCTTGTAGTTCTATAATACAAGTTGAAGCTGTAGACAGCACGCCAAACTTTGTTCAAAACAGTAGATAAACCGAAGGGGTTCTCCAACTAAAGTGTTGTTACTAAGGTTATAAGACATGACATCGTTATTTTATATATTCTTGTCTAAAAGTAAGAATACCTATTTAGACTTTGATCAATGTTACAATAAATTAATTCATCTTTCAATACACTGACGGCACGAACACTTCAAATCTCCCCAATTCGAAAGTTCAAATGGAGCAGTTCATTCAGATTCTGATTAAATAATAAATGAGATCTCAAGGAAAATTGGAAAAGAAAGGGTGGAAAAGTGGGCGTGATAGAAATCAAAACCGGGTGACGCTAATAAATTTACCTTTCACGCTCAACGAAAAACAATCAAAACTATGCACAATACGAACAAAGCGATCTATCACAAAAAACAATCGCAGCCGGCCTTCTCTGGCGCGCACGCCATCTGTTGACAACTTTTGTTTTAATTACGAAGAACAAAAGCCCCGGAATTCACCTCGAGCTTTTCTTGTTAACAAACCTCGTACAATTAACGCTCGCTTACATAGGAGTCCTCCGTGGATCCTTCTAAGCTAACAGCTAGACGACTACATACTATATACTACATATTACAGACTACGCACTACAGACTACACACTATACTAGGTGCGATTTTCGCAGTTTATATCCTTGCGAATCGTGTGGGGAAATACGAGGGCCGCGATGAGTATGTCAGTGGTAGAAAGGGCGCCCGTTCTGAAACGAGGCGTCGCGCCGGCCTACGTGCGATAGTCATATCAGCTCGACGCAGTGTGGACCTTGTCTGGGAGCTGTCACTTTTAGGTTATGTCATTACATTCGCCGTATCCGCTCTCGCCAGACACACGGGTCCTGCTTTTAAATTCCTACAAATTACCGAGCTTAGCGATAACGCCTCGACTAAAGCTTAACCAGAACGACGCTCCTGTCAGTTCTGTTTACTGCCACTCATCCGCCCTCCCCTTTATGTGTTTGTTTTGGCGAAAATGAAAAATAATGAGAGGCGCGCATATTGGATAGATAACTTGGTCGATTCGACATTTTTGCTTCGATTATGATGGTTGGGGCGATAAACATTTTCTCTGGAATAGTTAAGATGAAAATTCATTGATTTTTTCGGGACAGTTATCTCATAAATCGACTAATTTCGTCGACATCTTTCTACCTTTACTATTTTGCGTAACTGGTTTGATGTCAATACGATCTGAATTTTAAATCTTTTTATTTGACATCTGAAACTTATTCGTTTGATATCGAATTTATGACTCACTTGGAGGAGACTCCTTTCTATTTAAAAATGAACAAGTTCGAGTATATTCGACTTCGTTTGTGTATATTCGATTGCGTTCGAGTATATTCGACTTCTAGAGAGATCTGAAACGCATACCTGCGCGAGAGTCATGTCATTTCATCGCTGGGTGACCCTCCTCAATATTCTCTGGTAAATCTAGAGATTACATCACTTAAAGCAGTCCATACACGTTACATAATAATAAATGTGACACAATATTGAAGGACGTTTTTATGTAACAATAATGTCATTATTTATACTCTGTGACGTTTTTTGACTCTCTATGACATTTTTATACATGCGTACTTCAAATTAATTTGGGTTCTGTGTCGTGACCGCACGAATTTAAAGTTTGTACGCACAAATTTTAAACGTAAAAGAAATTTCGAAAAAAAAGACAAATTTAAAGAGAAGTCGAAATATCAAGAAAAAGGCTAACATTGGTAAAAGAACAAATATTTTAGAAAAACTCAGATTTCGGGAACAATCACAATTTTTAAACGAAATGGCACGAAATTTCGAATAAAAGACAAATTTAAAGAAAAGTCAAAATATCTCTAATTGTAAGTTATTTTCTCGAATTTTTTTTGAAAGTTGTTTTTCTGAATTTGTCTTTTTCTCAAAAATTTTCCCCATGTTCTTCGAAATGTCGATATTTTTTCAAAAATTCATTTTATTCGAAATAAGCTTTGTTTGATTTATTTCCAACATTCAACTCTATTTCAAAATTTCTATTCGATTTTCTGCTCTAAAATTAGAACTTTCGGTTTTTTGTAAATTCGGGTTTTTTTCTCATTTTTTGTTTTTCATCCTTTATCTTTAATCGTTCTTCTTTCTTCTTCCTTCTTCTTTGTTACTTCATCCTCCATCTTTTATCCTTCATCTTTCTTTCTTTACCCTTCATATTTAATCCTTTTCATTTTTGATCTTTCATCTTTCATCCTTCACCTTTCATCCTCTATCTTTTGTTTCATTCTTCTTTCTTTTTCCTTCTTCTTCTTTCTTCTTCCTTCTACTTTCTTCATTTCCCTTATTTCTTCTGCCTTCTTCGTCCCCACTTCTTCCTTCTTTCTTCTTCCGTCTTATTTTTCTCTCTTCTTCCTTCTGCCTCCTTCTTTCCTCTTTTTTTCTCTCCTCCTTCTAACTTTTCCTACTTCTTTCTTCCTTCTTCCGTCTTCCTTCTTCTTTCTTCCTTATTTCTTCTTTATCCTTCTTCTTTCTCCCTTCTTCCTTTTTCCTTATTTCTTCTTTTTCCTTCTTCCTTCTCCCTTCTCTCTTCTTCCGTTTTCCTTCTTTCTTTATCATTCAGCCTTCATCTATCATTATATATCTTTCTTCTTCCTTCTTCCTTCTTCCTTCTTCCTTCTTCCTTCTTCCTTCTTCCTTCTTCCTTCTTCCTTCTTCCTTCTTCCTTCTTCCTTCTTCCTTCTTTTTTCTTCCTTCTTCCTTCTTCCTTCTTCCTTCTTCCTCCTTCCTTCTTCCTTCTTCTTTCTTCTTTCTTCCTTCTTCCTCCTTCCTTCTTCCTTCTTCCTTCTTCCTTTTTCCTTCTTTCTTCATTTTTCAGCCTTCATCTATCATTATATATCTTCCTTCTTCTTTCTTCCTTCTTCCTTCTTCCTTCTTTCTTCTTCCTTCTCCCTTTTCTCTTCTTCCTTTTCTTTTTCTTTTCTTTTTCCTTCTTTCTTCATCTTTCATCCTTCATCTTCTTCTTCTTCCTTCTTCTTCCTTCTCTCTTCTCTTTTCCTTCTTTCTTCTCCTTCTTCCTTCTTCTTCTTCTTCTTCCTTCTTCTTCTTCCTTCTTCCTTCTTCCTTCTCTCCTTCTTCCGTTCTTCCTTCTTCCTTCTTCTTCTTCCTTCTTCCTTCTTCTCTTCTTCTTTCTTCTTCCTTCTTCCTTCTTCTCTTCTTCCTTCTTCCTTCTTCCTTCTTCTTCTTCTTCTTCCTTCTTTCTTCTTCCTTCTTCCTCTTCCTTCTTCCTTCTTCTTCTTCTTCTTCTTCCTTCTTCTCCATTATTTCTTCCTTCTTCCTTCTTCCTTCTTCTTCTTCTTCTCTTCTTCCTTCTTCCTTTCTTCTTCCTTCTTCCTTCTTCTTCCTTCTTCCTTCTCTTCCTTCTTCCTTCTTCCTTCTTCCTTCTTCTTCTTCCTTCTTCCTTCTCTTCTTCTTTTCCTTCTTTCCTTCTTCCTTCTTCTCTTCCTTCTTCTTCTTCCTTTTTTCCTTCTTCTTTCTTCCTTCTTTTCTTCCTTTTCCTTCTTTCCTTTTCTTTTTTCTTATTCTTCCTTCTTCCTTCTTCCTTTTCCTTCTTCCTTTTCCTTCTTCCTTCTTACCTTCTTCCTTCTTCCTTCTTCCTTTTTCCTTCTTTCTTCTTCCTTCTTCTCTTCTCTTCTTTCTTCCTTCTTCCTTCTTCCTTCTTCCTTCTTCCTTCTTCCTCTTCTTTTCCTTCTTTCCTCTTCCTTCTTCCTTCTTCCTTCTTCCTCTTCCTTCTTCCTCTTCCTTCTTCTTCTTCTCTTCCTTCTTCCTTTTCTTCTTCTCTTCTACTTTCTTCATCTTCCTCCTTCTCTTTCCTTCTTCTCTTCCTTCTTCCTTCTCCTTTTTCTTCTTCTTCTTTCCTTCTTTTCCTTATTCTTCTTTTCCTTCTTCCTTCTCCTTCTTCCCTTTCTTCCTTTTCTTCTTCCTTCTTCCTTCTTCCTTCTCCTTTTCCTTCTTCCTCTTTTCTTTCTTCTTCCTTCTTCCTCTCTTCTCCTTCTTCTCTTCCTTCTTTCTCCTTCTCTCTTTTCTCTTCTTCTTCCTTCCTTCTTTCTTCTTCCTTCTTCCTTCTCCTTCTTCCTTCTTCCTTTCTTCCTTCTTCCTTCTTCCTTCTTCCCTTTTTCCTTCTTCCTTCTTTCTTCTTCCTTCTCCTTCTTCCTTCTTCCTTCTTCCTTTCTTTCTTCCTTCCTTCTTCCTTCTTCCTTCTTCCTTCTTCTTTCTTCCTTCTTCCTTCTCCTTCTTCCTTATTCCTTATTCCTTCTTCCTTCTTCCTTCTTCCTTTTCCTTCTTTCTTCTCTTTCCGCCTTTTCTATTATTATATATCTTCCTTCTTTCTTCTTCCTTTTTCCTTCTTCCTTCTTATTTCTTCCTTTTTCCTTCTCCTTATTTCTTCTTCCTTCTTCCTTCTTCCTTCTTCCTTCTTCCTTCTTCCTTCTTCCTTCTTCCTTCTTCCTTCTTCCTTCTTCCTTCTTCCTTCTTCCTTCTTCCTTCTTTCTTCTTCCTTCTTCCTTCTTCTTTCCTCCTTCCTCCTTCTTCCTTCCTCCTTTTTCCTTCTTCTTTCTTCCTTCTTCCTTCTTCCTTCCTCCTTCTTCCTTTTTCTTCCTTCTTCTTTCTTCTTTATTCCTTGTCCCTTTTTCCTTTATCTTTCATCCTTCATCTATCATCTTTTATCCTTCATCATTTGTCTTCCTTCTTTTTTTCTTTTTTCTTCTTTCTTCCTCCTTCTTCTTCTTTCTTCGTTCTTCTTCCTTCCGTCTTCTTTCTTATTCCTTTTTCCTTTATCTTTCATCCTTCTCCTTCAACCTTTATTCTTTGTCCTTTATCCTTTATCGTTCATCTTTTATTTTTCATCCTTCACCCTTCACCTGTCATCCTTCATCCTTCATCTTTCATCCTTCAGCCTCCACCTTTTATGTTTTATTCTCCATATATCATATTTTTTCTTCCTTCCTCATTCATCCAATATGTAAAGAAAAGTCAAAATATAAAGAAAAATGCAAATATTGGAAACAGAACAAAATATTTGGTAAAAGTCGCTTTTCGTAAAAACGTAATTTCGAAAAAAATTTTTAAAAAGTGAATCGAAATTTCTAGAAAAAACGAATTTTGAGAAAAAGTCGATATTCTAAAAAACGAAGAAAAATAATTTCGAGAAAATAACGAATTTTGAGAGAAATCGAGTTTTCAGAATCAGAATTTCTAGACAGACGAATTTCTGACAAAAAGGCGAAATTTTGAACGACGAATTTTAGCATTTCTAGAAAGACGAATTGCTAAAAAGGCAATATTTCGACAAACTTGGCAAAAGTTAAATTAAAAAATAATACACTTTTGAAAAACAATTTAAGGAAATGGGGAATTCTAAGGAAATTTTGGTAAAAAATTGGAATTTCAAAGAAACGGGAAAACATGTGGAGAAATAGAAGAATTTTGAGGAACAAATCGAAATTTGAAGAAAATAACGAGTTTTTGATGTGGAAATTTTGAAATGTAGCAGAATTTTGATAGCAAAACATTTTGAGTTAGGAAAAGATTTGGAAAAACAAATTTTAGGAAAAAATTTCAAGAAATAGAAGAATATGAAGAAAAAAATTAAAATTTCTAGAAAACGTTGAAGTTTTTGAACTGGAAATTTTAAAATGTAGTAGAATTATTATGGTAAACGAGTTTTGGGATAAAAGTGAAATTTCGAAGAAAAAGATTTTGAGAAAAAATGTTCAAAAATGGAAGAATTTTAAGAAAAAAACTCAAAATTTCTAGATAATGACGAAATTTTTGGATTTGCAATTTCGAAATCGTGTAGAATTTTGGCAATAAATCAGTTCGATGTGAACGAGTTTTGAGAAAAAAAATCGACATTTCGAAGAAACAGATTTTGGGAAACAATTTTGAGAAATGGAAGAATTTTGAGGAAAAAATTCGAAATTTCAAGAAAATAACGAATTTTTTGGATTCGAAATTTTAAAATTTAGTAGAATTTTGTTAATAAAACATTTCGATGTGAATGAGTTTTGGGGGAGAAATCGAAATTTTGAAGAAACAAATTTTGGAAAAATTCTTTGAGAAATAGACGAATTTTAAGAAAAAAATCGAAATTCTACAAAAATAACGACTTTTTTGGATTCGAAATTTTGAAATTTAGTAGAATTTTGTTAATAAAATATTTCGATGTGAATGAATTTTGGGGGGAAAATCAAGATTTCGAAGAAACAAATTTTGGGAAACAATTTTGCGAAATGGGAGAATTTTGAGAAAAAAAATCGAAATTTCACAAAAATAACGAATGTATGGGATTCGAAATTTTGAAATTTAGTAAAATTTTATTAATAAAACCGTTCGATGTTAATGAGTTTTTGGGGGAAAAATCGAAATTTCGAAGAAACAAGTTTTGGGAAACAATTTTAAGAAATGGGAGAATTTTGAGGAAAAAAATCAAAATTTCACGAAAATAACGAATTTTTTGGATTCGAAATTTGGAAATTTAGTAGAATTTTGTTAATAAAACAGTTCGATGTGAACGAGTTTTGGAAAAAAAAATCGGAATTTTGAGAAAACAAATTTTGAAAAAATTTTTTGAGAAGTCAACGAATTTTAAGAAAAAAATCGAAATTTCAGAAAAATAACAAATTTTTGGATTCGAAATTTTGAAATTTAGTAGAATTTTGTTAATAAAACATTTCGATGTGAATGAGTTTTGGGGG
The DNA here is from genome assembly GCA_028583605.1 of Dastarcus helophoroides. Lineage (NCBI taxonomy): Eukaryota > Metazoa > Arthropoda > Insecta > Coleoptera > Bothrideridae > Dastarcus > Dastarcus helophoroides. Next base: position 15,231,464 of record CM053337.1, on the reverse strand, counting down.
GAAAATCAACATTTCGAAGAAACAAATTTTGGGAAACAATTTTGAGAAATGGGGGAATTTTGAGAAAAAAAATCGAAATTTCACAAAAATAACGAATGTATGGGATTCAAAATTTTGAAATTTAGTAGAATTTTGTTAATAAAACCGTTCAATGTTAATGAGTTTTGGGGGGGAAAAATCGAAATTTCGAAGAAGCAAGTTTTGGGAAACAATTTTGAGAAATGGAAGAATTTCGAGGAAAAAATCGAAATTCCACAAAAATAACGAATTTTTTGGATTCGAAATTTTGAAATTTAGTAGAATTTTGTTAATAAAGCAGTTCGATGTGAACAAGTTTTGGGAAAAAGATCGAAATTTCGAAAAAACAATTTTTGGGAACAATTTTTGAGAAACAGAAGATTTAAAAGAAATCCAAATTTCCAAAAAAATAACGAATATTTTAGAGTGAAAATTTGTTACGTAGTAAAATTTTGGAAATAAAACATTCCGCGATAAACGAATTTTGCAAAAAAATCTCGAAGTTTGGAAGAAACAAATGTTGGGAAAAAATTTTAAGAAATGGAAAAATTTTGAGGAAAAATCGAAATTTCAAGAAAGTTAGAAATTTCCTGAATTGGAAATTTTGAAATTTAGTGACAATTTGGTAACAAAACATTTTGCGATAAACGAACTTTGGGGAAAGAAGTCGAGATGTCGAAAAATACAAATTTTGGGAAAAGATTTGAGAAAAAGAAGATTTTTTAGAAACAATCGTAATTTTACGAAAATACTCAATTTTTTGAGTGGAAATTTCGAAATATAATCGAATTTTGGAAATTAAATTATTGGAAAACGAGCGAGTTTAGAAAAAAAATCGAAACTTCGAAGAAACAAATTTTTGGGAAAAAATTTTGAGAAAAGGAAGATTTTTTTAGAAAAAATTGAAATTTTACGAGCAATTTTTTGAGTGGAAATCTCGAAATGTAGTAGAATTTTGGAGATAAAACATTTGGAGACAAGCGGTTTTAGAAAAAAAAAGTCAGGTTTCAGGGAAGCTCTGTACCAATTTTCATCGAAATCAGTTCAGTGAGTGAGTCATGAAAAGCCAACAAACAGACGGACAGACAGACACTTTTTCGCATTTATGTTTACTTGAGGTTAGGATCTACATTATGTGGTGAGAACCCAAGCGAATTTGATCAAATTTAAGACATACTTTCGTACGTTTTGGTACTAAAATGCCCAAAAGGTTTTGTCAAACTTTGACGTCAACGTCAACGTCAACGTCAACTGAAATATGTCAACCGTGTAATATGTAGACGAATTAAGCGCGGCAGTATTAAAACTAGATTGGGTCGATTCATTTTAATGCACTACAACTAAATGTCGATTGTTGTCAATTGTTTGCATTTGACAATTTAAATTAGGTTTTAATCCCGATCGCAATTGATAGCGATATAAATTCCCCATCGATCCTTTTCACGTCGCGGTAAATAGTGAACTCGGACGGGACAGTTTTTGGTATATTTCATGGTAAAATTGCATGTTTTGCTGTTGGCATCGGTGCCAAACATACACCACAATATTTTACGAGTGCCGCATGCACGCAGCCATCTGCGTAGGCCATGTGTGGTCGTTCCCGTTTAATAGCTTCCATATCCATCTAGATTTACACAAAATGGAAAAGCGCTAAGCAGTAGAAAACCTATCGGTCGCTTGTTTGACCGATATATGTTAACTCTTAGCTATTTCGTAAACAACCTCAACATTACACAATAAACTACCTTCTTGTTTCCTTTTGAGGCTCAAATTTGGATAAAAAAAAGGGATTAATTCGCTGAAAAAAAAAAATTGAAATGTTACGAAACGCTGGCCTTAGGGGAATAAAAAAAATTGTCCAATCTTGAGGACTGTCAATAGAAACAAGAACGTAAAACGGGGAACGGTGTCTATGTAGTTCGAACCCTTACTCTCACTCTAATGTTAACAGTAGAGCATGTCGGTAACGCGTGATGGTAACGCGATGGTAGCGCTGTCCAAAATCGTGCACCGCGTCTAAAGAAGTATTCATTTCAACTGTCTGATTTCAACAACCTCTGATTTCAACGATCTGTTAGTGAAACGTTTCGCTAATTTACTCGGTTACATCAAAAATAATTTTGACGTAAAGTGAAACGTTCGTGCATTAAAATAATTACCGGATTACACAAGAGAATCTCTGCGTGAGCTCTAGTGGTTTGGATAAAAAATATTCCGATATACACACACGTACACCGGCGATTGTTCGTGGCATTGTGATGTTTGTTTCATATGCTGCTGCGATTTTCATATTATGATGTTCTTGTGCGTGATTTTGACAGATTAATTATTACATTTTTGTTTTGAAAATTGAATTAACTCTCCAGAGAGCTTGCCGCGTATAAATTGCGAGCTCTATATGTTCACCACTACAACATATCTTCTCTTTTCAGCTTTGCATTTATTAATTATTCATGGCAGGGGCCATCAAATAACCTCGAATTCGTCGACTGTTCCCCTACGAAGTGTTAAAGCAACTTTTATAAATAGTTAGGTTAAAGATTAGGCAACGAAAAACTAGAATTTTTTCCAAAATTTTCGACATTTTACTTCTTTTGTTTAATTTGTTACCAACATTTCGATTTTCTTTCCAAAATAAGTGTCTTCGTATTTTTTCTCAAAATTCGACTTTTTCCAAAAATTTTGTGCTTTGTCCAAAATTCGACTTTTTCCAAAATTCAACTTTTTCTCCAAATTCCACTTTCAGATTCCAATTATTTCTCTAAATTTGTCTTCTCGATTTTTTCCTAAATTTCATTTCTTCGAAATATCGATTTTTTCCAAAATTTTCGAAATTTTACTTGTTTTGTTTGATTTGTTACCAAAATTTCGATTTTGTTTTCAAAATAGGTGTTTTTTTTAAGTTCGTATTTTTTTCTCGAAATTCGACTTTGTCCAAAAATGTTGTGCTTTTTCCAAAATTCGACTTTTTCTCCAAATTCCACTTTAAGATTCCAATTCTTTCTCTAAATTTGTCTTCTTGATTTTTTCCCAAATTTTGTTTCTTCGAAATATCAATTTTTTTTCAAAATTTTCGAAATTTTACTTGATTTATTTGGTTTGTTACCAAAATTTCCTTTTATTTCAAAAAGTTTACTTTTTCACCAAAATTTGACCGAATTTCGAGTTTTTTCCAAAAACTTAACTAATTTGAAATTCCAGTCAATATTTCATATTTTTCTCAAAATGTGTTCCAAAATTGAATAACAATCCCAAAATTTTCTTTGGAATTTCCATTCTTTTTACCCAAAATATTCGTCTCTCTAGAAATTCTGACTCTGAAAACTCGATTTTTCTCCAAATTCTCGAATTTTTTTTCTTCTCTTCTTAAAATTTCTATTTTTTTCCGAAATTCGTTTTTATGGAAACTTCGATTCACTTTTTAAACATTTTTGTGGAAATTGCGTTTTTTCCCGAAATGCGATTTTTACCAAAAATATTGTTCTTTTTCCAATAATTGCCTTTTTTTATATTTTGACTTTTCCTTAAATATAGGATGAAGGAAGAAGGAAGAAAAAAATGATATATGGAGAATAAAGGATGAAAGGTGAAGGCTGAAGGATGAAAGATGAAGGATGACGGATGACAGATGAAAGGTGGAAGATGAAAGATAAAAGATGAAGGATAAAGGATGAAGAATACAGGTTGAAGGAGAAGGATGAAACATGAAGGAAGAAGAAGGAAGGAAGAAGGAAGAAAGAAGAAGGGGAGGAAGAAAGAGGGAAGAAAGAAGAGCGAAGAAGGAAGAAGAAAGAAGGAAGAAGAAAGAAGGAAGAAGGAAGAAGGAGGAATGAAGAAAAATGATGAAGTATAAAAGACGAAGGATGAAGGAGTAGGAAGGAGGAAGAAGGGAGTAGAAAGAAGAAAGAAGAAGAAAGAAAAATGATAAAGTATAAAAGATAAAGGGCGAAAGAGAAAGAAAGAAGGAAGGAGAAAGAAAGAAGAAGAAATAAAGAAGAAGGAAAAAGAAAGAAGGAAGAAGGAAGATAAATGATGGAGGAAAAAGTTGAAGAAAAAAGGAGGATAAATGATGAAGACTAAAAGATGAAGGAAAAAGGAGCATAAATGATAAATGATAAAAGATGAAAGAAGGACAAAGCAAAAAGAAGGGAGAGGAGAGGAGAAAAAGGAAGAAGGAAGAAGGAAAAAAGAAGACAGAATAAGGAAGAAAAAAGAAGGAAGAAGGAAGATAAATGATGAAGTATAAAAGATGAAGGACGAAGGAAGAGAGATAAAGGAAAAAGGAAAAAGAAAGAAGGAAGAAGAAAAAAGGAAGAAGGAAGAAAAATAATAAAGGATAAAAGATGAAGGATGAAGGAAGAAGAAAGAAGGAAGAAGGGACAAGGAAGATAAATGATGAAGGATAAAAGTTGAAGAAAGAAGAAGAAAGGAAGATGGAAGAAGGAAAATGAAAGAAAGAAGAAAGAATAAAGAAGAAAGAAGGTAGAAGGAAGAAGAAATGAAGAAGAAAGAAAAAGAAGGAAGAAGAAAGAAGGGAGAAGGAAGAACGAAGAAGGAAGAGGGAAGAAAGAAGAAGGAAGAAGGCGAAAGAAAGAAGGAAGAAGGAAGAAGGAGAAAGGAAGAAGGAAAAAAAGAAGGAAGAAGGAAGAGGGAAGAAAGAAGAAGGAAGAAGGCAAAAGAAAGAAGGAAGAAGGAAGAAGGAAGAAGGAAGAAAGGAAGAAGGAAGAAGAAGAAGGAAGGGAGAAGGAAAGAAAGGAAGAAGGAAGAGGAAGAAGAAAGAAGAAAGAAGAAAGAAGGAAAAAGAAAAAAGGAAGAGGAGAGGAAGAAGGAAGAAAGGAAAGAAGGAAAAGGAAAAAGGAAAAAGGAAGAAGGAAAGAAGGAAGAAGGAAGAAGGAGAAAGGAAGAAGGAAGAAGGAAGAAGGAAGAAGGAAGAAGGAAGAAGGAAGAAGGAAGAAGGAAGAAGGAAGAAGGAAGAAGGGAAGAAGGGAAGGAAGGAAGAAGGAAGAAGGAAGAAGGAAGAAGGAAGAAGAAAGAAGGAAGAAGGAAGAAGGAAGAAGAGAAGAAAGAAGGATAAAGGAAGAAGAAGAAGAAGAAGGAGAAGGAGAAGAAAGAAGGAAAGAAGAAGAAGGAAGAAGGAAGAAGGAAGAAGGAAGAAGGAAGAAGGAAGAAGGAGAGAAGAGAAGAAAGAAGAAGAGAAGAAAGAAGAAGAAGGAAGAAAAATAAATAGGAAGAAAGAGAAGAAAGGAAGAAAGAAGGAAGAAAAGGAATGAAGAAAGAAGACAAGAAGAAAGGAAGAAAGAAAAAATGATGAGATGAAAGATAAGAAGAAAGAAGAAAGAAGGAAAGAAGGAAGAAGAAAAGAGAAGAGAAAGAAGAAAAGAAAGAAAGAAAGAAGAAGAAAGAAAGAGAAAGAAGAAGAAGAAGGAAGAAAAAAGAAGAAAGGAAGAAAGAGAAATGATAGATAAGAAAGATGAAGAAGAAAAATAAAGAAAGAAAGGAAGAAAGAAAAAGGAAAGACAAAAGGAAGAAGAAAGAAGAAAGAGAAGGAAAGGAAGAAGAAGAAGAAAGAGAGGAAAGAAGAAGGAAGAAGAAAAAAGTAAGAAGAAAGATAATGATGTAGGAAAAAGATGATAAATGAACGATGAGAATGAGGAGCAGGAAAGAAGAAGAGAAGAGAAAAGGAAAAAGGAAGAAGGAAGAGGAAGACAAAAGAAAAGAGGGAAGAAAAAAAGAAATAAGGATGAAGGAAGAAGGAGGAAGAAAGAGAAATGATGGAGGATGAAAGATAAAGGAAAAAAGAATTAGGAAAAAGGAAGAAGGCAGAGGAAGACGAAAGAAGGAAGAAGAAGAAAGAAGGAAGAAGAAAAAAGGAAGAAGGAAAGAAGAAGAAAGAAAGAAGGAAGAATCAAGAAGGAAGAAGGAAGAAGGAAGAAGGAAGAGGGAAGATAAACGATGAAGGATAAAAGATGATAGATGAAGGATAAAAGATGAAGGCAGAGGGAAGAAGTAATAAGAAAAAAGGAAGAGGGAAGAAGAAAGAATGATATATAAAAGCGAAAATGTATCTGTCCGTCTGTTTGTCGGCTTTTTATGGCTCGATTACTGAACCGATTTCGATGAAAGTTGGTACAGAGCTTCCCTGAAACCAGAGGTAAAACATATGCACCTCTTTATCACGAAAAACTGTTTGGGATTACACACACCTAATGTTATATTTGGAAAGCTGATATTTTCTTGGATTTTCTGAATGTTTACCTAGATGGCGTAAATCCTAGTTCCAACTAAATATAAATGCAAAAATGTATTTGTTTGTCCGTCTGTTTGTTGCCTTTTCACGGCTTAATAACTAAAACGATTTCGATGAAAATTGGTATGGGGCTTCCTTGAAACCCGATGCAAAACATAGGCTTACTTTTATCACGCAAAACTGTCAGATAAATCCAAACTAATATCTGGAAAACTGACATTTTCTTAGAATTCTTATAAAGGGTTTGTATTACATTTTAGAATTGAAGAGTTTATTACATTCAATCAGTTTTAAATAACCCGCCGTCCGACGCTTCATTTGCAAACCTTCGGGACGTCGAATCAACATCGTGGAAGGGTTTAATGCGCGGAAAAAAAATACTTTGCCCCCATGTCAAATCTGATTCTGATTTGGCCGGCGAACTTTATTAAAATCGAGCGATACATTTTCATAAAGCTTTGAAATTGTTATTTTGTTTGGAAATTGTAATTAGTGCTGTCAAAAGCAAAAGCGAAACCCGCTTTAAACATCAAAACTATATTTTCGCATTCATAATTCGAATTGGCTTTTCTATTTTAATATTTTCCCATTGGATACGTGAATACGAACACGGATACGTAAGCGGAACAGCTTCTTCAAAACTTACGCCACTGGCAGATTTCTCTTGTGTTTAATTTTAATTTTTTTTTTGGCCGCAAGGTAAATAGGTAATTACAAGCGTACCCGTTTTTCCATATAAAAAGAAATTAATGAAGAATCAACCTTAGTCGTAATGTCACCAATTTTTGAGAGAATATAAAGAAAAATGAATATGATTCGAAAACGTGATTCAGATACAGTTATGCTGGAAATTCTTAATCTTACTTTTTCGGAGCAAAAATGAGCTGATTGTTCGAGCAATGAACATTGTGGCTGTGTCGTTATTTAGACCGAAAATGTAAAACCGATGCAATTATTTTCATATTAGTTTCAAGAGCGTGGCAAAATTGAGTTGTGGATTCACTCTTGATTTCTCCCGTCTGTCATTTCATCTGCACATGGCGAGTGTATATGTTACTAACGCGATAACGTTGACCTATGAAGTTGTATTTAGTTAATTAAGAGAATTGGTTACGAACCAGGAGCGCCCTGTTAAGAGGAGTTATGTTTTGCCTCTTTTTTTTTCGATTTTATAGTTTACTAAGCCTTTTGAATAGTTCATTACAATCAATGATATAATGACTGAAATACCTTCTATACGATAATGTGTTTCATTGGAGAAACCTCTTCCTTTCCTCGTTTCAACTCTTACGTTCGTTCGCCTTAATTTCTGATTATACAACGAACGCATATCGATTTGGCTGCAAATGTGGGGGCTTAATTTAAAAGTTGATATTCTCATTCGGGGAGCAGGTGACGGTTGGTTTGGTATCAAAGACCACACTGTTTGATTATTGTCACGTGAGGGCGCCCGCCCGTCGCGATATGGCGGCGCCCGCTTGTTCTTTCAACAAAAGCACTGTCCGCACCAATATAAAACCCTCATGTCTTCAGCGAATCCCAGATTTGAAGCGCTCATTTATAAAAAAAAAAAACGACAACGTGATTATCTCTCGGAGATTTTACGTGCATTTGAACTTCTGTTGAAATAAATTTATAAATCATAAAATACTATGAATAATAACCACCCTTTTTGTTACAATTTCTGTAATGTTCTTATTAATTTATTAATTATTGGGCTCATTTAAATCAGTATTTTCCAAAGTTTCGACATCCGTATACCCTTCCTAATCTAATATTAAATGATGGAACTTACTCTGACTGTTGTCAGGCTGAACGTATCAACGAATTTGAACAAAACACCATTCTGCAATCTGCACGAACTCTTTAAAGCTCTGCCAGCTGATTAAGTTAGTATTTGTTACGTTTATCCAAACAAATAATTTTTAATTTTTGGGCCATTTGAAGCCGTCCAATGAATCATAGCGCAATGATGCATACGTTGTGCGTTTCAGACTTCTCTGTAAGTCTAATATTCTGGAGCATGCAACCAACATAAGAGGCGTATCACCCCTAAGTTGGTTATTTAGATAATTTGACGATATACGGTTCCCATCATTAAAAAATGTCTACCAGCTTTGATTATTGAACCGATAAGACGTAAATATTTATTAAACAAGATTAACGAGGGGGCTAATTAAAATATCTAGTATCATATTTATTATACAAATACGAGTGAAAGTAATTAAAATAGAATCCAAATATTTGCAAATGAAATAGTGGAATTTCTTCTAAATTCGGTCTAGTTGAGAATGAGACGTCGCCTGCGTAGTCCTGCCGAAGGATTAACGGACTAATAGGAATACGTGCCAGAGTGGATATCCAAGGGTTCTATACACTCTCACGCTCTCGTAGGTTGTAGCAACAACTGTGGCGGTTCCCAGTGCACCCCAAGCCTATCAAAAAGATACTTGTTTACACACGTTGCCTCCAGATAAAACCGTATTCCTATTGAAGGCACACGCCAATACTAAAAGCGACATATTTTTTTTTGAATTCGTGCTTCAGTGATAGTGCACGTGGTGTAAAAATTATAATAAGAAACAATTTCGTTCTGTAGCACCAAAATAAAAAATGTCAACATCTTCGTCAAGCTTTCACAAGACATTCTAGCGCATAGACAAGTAGGTTTGAAGTTGGAACATTTACCAGATTCAGACCGGTTTCGATCTTATTAGATTTCACTAGTTTGGTATATCCAATCCAAATGCTTCGGCAAGTTGTATAAAATTAATGGACGGCGTTTGTGTGACTCCTACGTACCGCCACCTATTGGCTTATAGAGAAATTGTGGACAACTCCAACTAGTGTCGTATAACGTATGCAACTCCAACTAGTGTAGTATGACGTATGCAGCAGAGACTAGCGTAGTCTCTGATATGCAAATAGAATGCAACACACACTGTAGTACGCAGGTATGCAACCTTCTAAGCATCTATAGTTCGCGAACATAGTTCGGCTACCTATGATCCACTATACACGTCTAGGGGGTTGCATAGCGCAGTCTCATAACATCTCATAGTTCGCTGTCATAGTTCGTCTACTTATAATTCAAATTTTGAAATAAATTTCAATGAAAATCGAACAACGAAATTTGGAAAAAGAATCGAAAAAAGAAATTTCTAAAAACAACGAACAAACGAAATTTCGGGAATAAATCGAAAACCCAAATTTCGAAAAAAAATCTTTAACCGAAATTTCGAAAACAAATCGAAAAATGAAATTTCTAAAAAAAATTGAATAACGAAATTTCTAAAAAAAAATCGAATAACGAAATTTCGAAAAAAGTAATCGAAATTTTGTATTTTCTCTGTGTATGACTCGAAATTTTTACCTTTTATTGCACCATTTGGACATTTAACTAGAAATTTCGAGGAAAATATTTTATAGATTAGAAAATTCGAGATTTTTGCGAAATTTTGATTTTGCTTCGAAATCCTTTTCAAAAATTTTGTGGCTTTCTAATCGAAATTTTGACTTTACAACCTACGCTTCTAACATTTTAAAATTTCGACTTTATAGTAAAGTATTATGCCTTTTGTTATTTTTTTTTTAAATATTTTAATCTTAATGTTCAAGTTTCTACAAAAATGGAAATTGCAAGTTTAATCTCGATTTTGTTGATACGATTTTCTTTCAAATACTGATTTTTAGTTTATGGATTCAGGGTAAGTTGCTTAAAATTAAGCCACCTTTTTTGGTGCCCTGGATTCTTTCATCATATGATGGTTTACACCATAGACTAGTTTACACTCAAAATTTTTATTTTTAATTCCAAAAATGTTGGCTCTAAATTCGAAACTTTTTCATTTCAACTGACGAAATTACTTCCTTCTTTTTTATTTTTTTCTCCACCGCTTTTTTCATAGAATTTTCAGGTTCAGTTCATTTCTTTCCAAAATTTTAATTCGAAAAACTTAAAATTTACAAAAAAATGTCGAAATTGCAAATTAAAAAAATTTATTTATATTTCTTAATCTCAGCTTTAATGAGGTTTAGAATATTGTCAACAAACAATAAAGATTTAAATATTTCCAAACTGGGCTAAATGGGGGTTAGGTTTGGGGGTTAAATAAAATTAAAAAACACAAAAAATTTAATAAGGTAATTAGGAATGTTATTGATTTCGAAATTTCGATGCTACTTTCAAAATTTTGGTGATGATTTACTTTTAAAGTTGCAAATTCAAGAGAAAATTCGAGAACATGGAAATTTGAAGTTTTATCTCATTATTTTAAGTTTCAATTTGAAATATATCGTACATCAAATCGAATCGAGTGGAATGGAGTGAAATACATTCGAATCAAATCAAAATTGAATCAAAAAATAAATAAAAAATGAATCAAACTCAAATCAAACTTGAATCAAACTCTAATCAAACTTGAATCAAACTCGAATCAAACTTGAATCAAACTCGAATTAAAATCAAACTAAGCTTGAATCAAAATCAAATCAAATTCGAATCAAACTCGAATCAAAATAAAACTAAATTCGAATCAAAATCAAATCACATTCGAATCAAACTCGAATCACATTCGAATCAAACTCGAATCAAACTTGAATCAAACTCGAATCAAAATCAAACTAAGCTTGAATCAAAATCAAATCAAACTCGAATCACAATCAAACTAAGTTCGAATCAAAATCGAATCAAATTCGAATCAAACTTGAATGAAAATCGAATCGAATCCAAATGGAATCGATTTCGAATTGAATCCTAATCTAATTCGAATCGAATCGGAAATTTCATTTTAAAATCCAATTTTTAAAACCAAAATTCTAATTACAAATTTTCGAAAATAAAATAATAAAATTAATTAAAAAATAAGGCAATAATTCTTAAGACAATTTTTTTTTTATCTTGAAATTTTGAAGTAGACATTTTAAAGTTTTCCTTAAAATTTTGATTATTTTGAAAATTGTGATTTAAATTTGCAGAATAGGTTTAGCTTAATTCGTAATTTCGAAGATATTTGGACTCGACTATCGACTTGATTTCGATTTTAATTCGATTTTTTTTTGCTTCAGAATCAGAAAATTCGAAGAATTTTTTTTTTATTTAAAATTTTTGTCCACTTAACCTCCACATTTCAACTGTAAACTAGAACCTTTAGGCAAAATATGTTCGCGACTAATTTCTCGAAATTGCCATTTTGCGAAATTTTGACGTTAAATGCGAAATGTCGTTAAACGCGAAATTTCGATTGTTAACTTAGAATTTCGACCTGTTAATTCAGAATTTCGACTTGAAATTTCATAAATTTTGAACTAAGTCCTGATATTTTTTTTTCATTTTTGAATCGTCGGTCTCATTTTGAATTTTTGAAACAAACTATTCCTAAAATGTTTTTTTTTTTTGTAAAAATGTTCGAAATTTTTCTTAAAGTCTGTATTCGATGTTAAACGCGTAGTTGTGAGAAAAAAAAACAGATTTATAAAATCACTTACAAAATTTAAATTTCCAAAGCTCGAATCAAATTCAAAATCGGAATCGAATCCGAATGGAATCCGAACCGAATCTGAATCGAATTGAAACTCAATCGAATCGAAATTGTCGAATCGAAAGCGAATCGAAATCAAATCGAACTTGAATCGAATCGAATAGAATCGATTCGAATAGAATCGAATCGAAAAAAATCGAATCGAACTCGAATAGGAATCGAATCAAAGTAGAATTGCAATTGAATCGTAATGAAATCCAAAATCGAATCTAAATTGAATAGGGATCGGACAAATCGGCATAGGAACAGAATCGATTCTAAATTGGATCCAAATTGAATAGAAATCGAATCGAAATTAAATCGAATCGAAATCACATCGAAATTGAATCGAACTAAAATTAAATCAAAATTTAATCGAAAATTGAAATGAAATTGAATAGAAATCGAATCGAAATCGAGTCGAAATCGAATCGAAATTGAATCGAATCTGAATCGAAATAGATTGGAATCAAAATCGAATAGGAATCGAATCAAAATCGAATCGAATCGAAATTGAATCGAAATATAATCGAAAATTGAATTTAAAATCGAATCGCACTCGAATGAGAATCGAGTCAAAATCGAATCGAAATTGAATCGAAATTGAATAGGGATTGGACGAATTGGAATAGAAACAAAATGGATTCTAAATTGAATCTAAATCCAATAGAAATCGAATCGAAATTAAATCGAACCGAAATCACATCGAAATTGAATAGGGATCGAACGAATCGGAATAGAAACTAGAATCGATTCTAAATTGAATAGAAATCGAATCGAAATTAAATCAAATGGAAATCACATCGAAATTGAATCGAACTAAAATTAAATCAAAATCTAATAGAAAATTGAATTGAAATTCAATAGGAATCGAATCGAAATCGAGTCGAAATCGAATCAAAATTGAATCGAATCTAAATCGAAATAGATTCGAATCAAAATCGAATGGAAATCGAATCAAAATCGAATCGTAATATAATCGAAAATCGAATCTAAAATCGAATCGAACTCGAATAGGAATCGAATCAAAATCAAATCGATATTGAATCTTAATGAAATCCAAAATCGAATCGAAATTGAAACGGAATAGAAACAAAATCGATTCTAAATTGGATCTAAATTGAATAGAAATCGAATCGAAATTAAATCGAATCGAAATCTAATCGAAAACTGAATTAGAAATTGAATAGGAATCGAATCGAAATCGAGTCGAAATCGAATCGAAATTAAATCGTATCTGAATCGAAATAGATTCGAATCAAAATCGAAGAGGAATCGAATCAAGATCGAATCGAAATTGAATAGAATCTAAATTGAATTGAAATATAATCGAAAATAGAATCTAAAATCGAATCGAACTCGAATAGGAAGTCGAATCAAAATCGAATCGAAATTGAATCTTAATGAAGTCCAAAATCGAATCGAAATTAAATAGGGATCGGACGAATCGGAATAGAAACAGAATCGATTCTAAATTGAAGCTAAATTGAATAGAAATCGAATCGAAATCACATCGAAATTGAATCGAATTAAAATTAAATCGAAATCGAATCGAATCGAAATCGAATCGAAATCGAAACGAAATTGAATCGAAATCGAATCGAAATCGAATCGAGATCGAATCGAAATCGAATCGAAATCGAATCGAAATCGAATCGAGATCGAATCGAAATCGAATCGAAATCGAATCGAAATCGAATCGAAATCGAATCGAAATCGAATCGAAATCGAATCGAAATCGAATCGAAATCGAATCGAAATCGAATCGAAATCGAATCGAAATCGAATCGAAATCGAATCGAAATCGAATCGAAATCGAATCGAAATCGAATCGAAATCGAATCGAAATCGAATCGAAATCGAATCGAAATCGAATCGAAATCGAATCGAAATCGAATCGAAATCGAATCGAAATCAAATCGAAATCGAATCGAAATCGAATCGTAATTGAATGGAATCTTATTCGAAATCGATTCGAATCAACATCGAATGGGAATCGAATCAAAATCGAATCGAAATTGAATCAAAATGGAACCGAAATCGAATTCGAATCGAAATGGCATCCGAATCGAATCAGATTCAAATCGGAATTGAATTGAAATCGAATCGAAATTTAATCGAATCAAAATTGTATCAAAATCGAATCGAAAATCGAATCGAAATTAAATAGGAATCGAATTCGAATTGAAATAGAATCATAATCGAAGCGGAATCGAATCCAATTCGAATCATAATCGAATCCGCATTGAATCCGAATGGAAGTTGAATCGAAATCGAATAGGAATCGATTCGGAATCGCATAGGAATTGAATCCGAGGCGAAATCGAATCGGAATCGAATCAGAATCTGAATCGAATAAGAATCTGAATCGAATCAGAATCTGAATCGAATCAGAATCTGAATCGAATTAGATTTTTTTTTGTAAATTTTCACTTTTTTGAAAAAGTGATTTTTTCGAAATAGCGTCTTTTGAAATTTTTTAGGATTTTTACCTTTGAACCATATCATCAAAATTCGATTTATTTTTGAAATATGACTAAAATTTCTGCATTTTCAAAATTTCGAATTTTCTTGTGAAAGCTCTGACATTTTTTTAAAATTGTTATGAACGTGTTGATCTTTTTCTCCAAACTTTCGAATTCTTGTAACTTCGATCGTTTGAAAAATTTGCCAGTTTCCGGAAAATTTTAGATTTTTTTTCGAGAATCCAACTTTCTAAATTGCGAATTTTTATGATTTTAAACGAATTTTATAAAACGAATTCGAAACTTAAATGAATTTCCATTTTAGAACTGGCCTTTTAAAAAAGGGGTATTTTTCAAATTTAAACCAAAACATTTTTAAAAATCAAAACTTAAAAGAAATTTCGAATTTAAAATCGAAGAATTTTGAAAAAAAGAGCGGAAATTAAAATTTTGGCGTTCAATTCAAAAAAATTTATTCACACGAAAGTGTTTCCCGAAATTTGGAGTTCAAAGACAAAATTTGAAAATGATGAGATTTCGGGAAGAAACTTCAAAATTTCTAAAGTAAATATTCCTCAACATAACAATATAAACTTCTACACATTTAAGTTTTAAACTCGAAATTTCGGCTTTAATTTGGCACTTCCGATGTTTCTCGATTTAAACATTTAAGTTTTAATCTCGAAATTTCGGCTTTAATTTGGCACTTCCGATTTTTTTAATTCAAAAAACACCGGAAGTGCCAAATTAAAGCCGAAATTTCGAGTTTAAAACTTAAATGTTTAAATCGATAAACATCGGAAGTATCAAATTAAAGCCGAAATTTCGAGATTAAAACTTAAATGTTTAGAAGTTTATATTAAAAAAAAAACTCGTGAAAAGACTTGCAAAAAATTTGGACAAATTCGTTTGCAGACACATTCATCAACGACGTCAGCTTTCAATGCGTATAGGCAACTTTAAATACCATCGCGTGTATTATTCATTGCATACATTTTAAGTGATTTTTGGGGTCCATTTTTACCACCTTAGAGACTGACTTTTAAAAAATCCTCCCTTTAGTGCTCACCTTCCGTATTAAAGGGAACATTTTCGTGAACTTTCATGCTTCTAGATTCACCAGATTAGACTATGCGTTGTCTGTCAAGTTAGTGTTTACAGATTTATTGAGTAGATTTCGATGTTTTTGTAGAAGATTTCCAGTTAAACGTTATGATGAAAGTCAAAATTTTGAGAAAAGCTTGAATGAGTATATGACAAAAATATGCTTTGACAGTACTGAATTTACATATAAACTATACAATATACAAGCTATAGTTTAGGGCTCCACAATCTTTCCCCAAAGGCGAAAGTACTATTACTTCAAGAAGTTTCCCCAACGGGCGTAATGAAGCATCGAGATAGAGATTGCGGTTGCGCAAAAACGGCATCGCTAGGAATCCTCATATTTTACTATTTTATTTACAATATTATCCTGCATAACGCATTACCTTTTTATTGAAATCTGTAGGAAGGTTTGGCCACAATAAATTAAAATCTTTTCGAAAACATTCTTTGGCTATAATTTATGTGTTAAAAATCTTAAGTTTGACTCAACTTTGGCATCAGCACGGGTATTTGGATTTTGCAAGCGTGTAGGTAACAGTGTTGGTAACATCTGACAGAAATTTAAAGAAAATTTATAAAGTAATTGACTGGTGAAGAACTTTAAAAACTAGAGAAACAAAATTAGTATCCAATAAAGGCACGTGTGAAATTTCTCACAATATTCGATAAGTAATGCCCAGTCGACAAAATAAAAATAATCGGAGGCGATCGAAAAATCCCACACAACTTATTTATCAGAATGCATTCGTTTTGAATACATCAATAGAGGAAGTAAACAGTGAATTATTCCGCAACACACAAACTCATAATACCGCAAACGTCCGCTTCAGCACGGGATTTAGGGCCGTAAATTGCTCGAATATAAGGGGGAAATCGGCTGGGGCCGGTGTCCTGTGCCAGGACATGTATAAAGGAGCAGATGCAAGCATTCCGATAGGAAAATATCGACTAACACAAGTTGCTTCTCCAGCAAACCGTGTTCAGCGAATTATTGAGCAATATTCCCCAAGGAATAACGTAATTGCTGGATTTTTCACGAGCTGGGGGCGCGAATTTGTTAACTCGGGCTAACGCTGGGCGGAATTAAAATTGTGACCTGGCGCATCCACCAAATGCGCTTTACTGGAATTTCAGTTTGCGATTTTTTGCTCGATGTTAGTTATTGTCTATTAACGTGTGGACGTTTCTCGATTTAATCGTTTTAAATTGCTCTGACGTTGCTCCTTACACTTTATGCTTTGATTCTAATTAATTAAGTGGAGAATTTAGCTGAAAGGGCATTTCACGTGGACGTAGATAGCCGCCAGAGATTCATTTTGTTGGCAAAAGCGTAGGTTACAGTAACGGACGGTTACATCAAGAGATGATATTATACTTCAAAGGTGGTCAGCCAACTTTGTGAAAATTAATGATAATGAAAGTGGCACAATATGTACGTGTTATAATTCTCAGTTTGTTATTTTATTATTCCTTCATTAAATATTTTATTTATTTGTTTCAGTACAAGTGCGACTTTTTCGTTGTTTCGAGTTCAGGAATTTCTCAAAAAATCGAATCAAAATAAATTTTAAACCACCTGAAGTTGAAAAGTCGAAGAAATATGACATTAAATTTGAAATTTCTATTTTTACATCGAAATTTCTATACTGAAATCGAGTTTTTCTATTTTAGGGTTAAAACTTATATAAAGTCTAATTTTCTTTAGGTTTCGCGTCACCGTCACGCCAAATTGCGTTACCGACATGTTATAATGTTAACACTGTGGTAATATCAGTAAAACGTATAATAGAATTAAAAAATGTGTGATCGGCACTGGGGTTTGAACCCGCGACCTGAGTTTTGCTCGTTTAAACATTGTCCTCAAAATTACGTATTTCATCTGAAAAATGTACCTAAATCTAAAGCTTGTTTCAGAACCTTTCCAGATACAATTTATAAAGTAGACCAAAAATTTAAATATCTCGTTTCAAATGTGACCAAAATTATTTGCACCAAAACGCTTCTAAGCACACATCCAACTTGACTTAGGGCAAACAAAACCCACCTGAGGTTATAATTTAGGACAATCACCGAATTAGTATTTGCCAATGACATGTCTAACTGCACTTGACTCGATAATTCAGGATGCACAATGAGAAGGCACAACTGAGTCGGTCAAACAATCGCCTTTTGCCACCTACGATGGCCCCCCAGTCAGAAACAGCGCGGTCCTGCCCGTGACAGCCCATAACACCTACAATGAAACACAGTTTAACTCATTTCGAACGCGCCGTAGTTGTCACTTTCAAACTGACCCAGTCAGCAGTAAAAGATCCGCACAATCAATCCGTTCAGTTTCAGGTGCATTAATTAATTCGCTCTGCGGGGCTACCACCTAGAGAAACTGGATTTTCGCAACCTACGCGCTTCGGGAGCGACAGTTAATTCGCGCTCCCGAACAAGAAACTGATCACAAATTGATTAGATACACTACGGGGATTCTAGACCGCGAGTCGTTTTCGGATGACGTGTCATCGAAGTGTTAACTTGAGAATCACTTACGAAAAATATCGAAATTTCCGGATTAAAGTAAAAAAATGTCACACTTTCTAACAATATTATTCTGAGAACTTGTTATATTTTGACATAACCTTCAAATTTTGACAAAGCAGGTGTATTTACACCTTTTCTTGAAATTTGGTAAAAATATTTTTGTCAAAATTTTTACTTTTTTATTAAAACTTCGCTTTAATTAAAAAACATTATCGGATTTTTAGAAAGCTGAAATTTCCAACAGAAACCACTTTCGAGGCAAAAGTTGAAGACAAAAAAGAAAATGAACAAAAGGAAGGAAAGAGTTCGAAAGAAGGGGAAGAAAGAAATAAAGGAAAATGAAGAAAGAAAAAGAAAGAGAAAGAAAGGAAGAGGATAGAGGAAGGGCAAGGAAAGAAGAGTAAAAGAAAGGGTTAGAAGAGGACGTAAGGAAAATGAAGAAAGAGGTAGGAAAAAGGAAGAGGAAAGACGAGAAAAGAATAATAATAAATGTAGTTCATCAATGCTACATGGGAAATCAAAAAACAAAGAAATAAAAATGAAGAAGGAGGCACAAAGGAAAGAAGGAAGGAACAAAAAGGATGAAAAGAAGAAACGCAGAGAAAAAAAGAAAACGCAAAAACAAACAACATGAATAAAGAGAAAGGAAGAGGGAGGAAAGGCAGAAAAAGGAAAATGAAAGCCAAAATAAGGAAGAAGAAAGAAAAACGAGGAAGAAAAAAAGAAGAAGAAAGAAGAGAAAGGAAGAGAAAGACAGTGAAGGAAAAGTAAAAAAGACAAAGAGGAAGGAAAGAAAGAGGAAGAAAATAAAGCAAAAAGGAACAAACAGGAAACGCAGGAACGAAGAAGAAGAAAGAAAAAGAAAACAAGAGTAAACAACAGGAAGAAAGAAGACTAAGCAAAGGTAAAGAAGATGAAGGATGAAGAGAAAGGAAGAAAGAGGAAAAAAAGAGGAAGAAAGGAAAAGAAGGGAAAAAGGTAGAAAGAAGGAAGAGGAAAAAATTGTGAAAGAAAAATGAAGGGAAAGGAATAAGAAGAAAATGAAGAATAAAGGAGACAAGAGAAAGAAAAAGGGAAAGGAAGAAGAAAGAAGTGGAAGAAAGAAAAAGTAACGAAATAAAAGAACGACGAAGGAAGTGGAAGGAAGCAAAGACAAAGAACAGGAAGAAAAAAGAGAGAACAGGGAAGAGGGGGAATGAAAACGAAGGAAGAAGAAAAAAGCAAAATAAGAAAAGAGAGAGGAAGACGAAAAAAAAAGAAGGAAGACCAAGATAGAAAAAAAAAGATAAAAACAAGGTTGAGAAGGAGAGAAGGAAGAGGAAGAAAGGAGAAGAAAATAAAGGGAAAGGAATAATAAGAAAATGAAGGAAAAAGAAGGAAAGAGAAAGAAAGATAGAGAAAAAAGGGAAAGGAAGAAAAAGGAAGTGGAAAAAAGAAAAAGGCACGAAATAAAAGAACGACGAAGAAAGCGGAAGGAAGCAAAGACAAAGAACAGGAAGAAAAGGGAGAATAGGGAAGAGGGGGAATAAAAACGAAAGAAGAAGAAAAAAGCAAAATAAAAAAAAGAGAGAGGAAGAGGAAAGGACAAGGAAGAAAAAGCAAGGTAGAAAAAATAGAAAGAAAGAAAAAAGAAGGTTGAGAAGAAGAGAAGGAAGAGGAAGAAAGGAGAAAAAAAAAGAAGAACGAAGAAGGAATGCAAAACCAGAAAGGAAGAGGACTGGGGAAGATTAGGACAGAAAAATGAAGGGGGAGGTAGGCAAAAATAAGGAAGAAAAAAAGAAAGGAGGAAAAAAGAAGAAGAAAATAAAGGAGGAAGCCAAAAATAAAGGAAGAGAAGAAAGGATAAGAAGGAAAAGAAATAAATAAAAATGAGGGAGAGAGGAGGAAGAATGAAAAAGGGAGGATAAGGAAGAAAAAATGAACAAAAGAGAAGAAAACGAAAGCAGAACGAAAGAAAGAAAAGGGAAAAAGAAAGAAGAAAAAAGAAAGAGGAAGAAAGAAAACTAAACGAATAGAAGAAAAGAAAAGATAATGAAGAAGGAAGAGGAAAAGGTTAAGAAAGGAAAATGAAGGAAAAAAAGAGAAAGAAAGTGAAGGAACAGGAAAGAAGAAGAAAAGGAACGAAAATGAAGAACTAAAAAAAAAGAAGAGAAGGAAAAAAGAAAACTAAAATAAAGCCAAAGAGAGAAAGAAGATGAAAAGATCAAGAAAGGAAAATGAAAAAGAGGAAGGCAAAATTAAGGAGAAAGAAGAAAGAGAAACGAGGAAGAAAGAAGAAAGAAGAAGGAAGAAGAAAGAGAAATGAAGAGAAAGGAAAGTGAAGGAAGAAGAAATAAAGAGGGAAAAAGAGAAAGATGGATAAAAGGAAGAAGAAAATAAAGCAGGAAGGAAGGAAAATGAAGGAACAGGAAGGAAGGATAAGAAAGAAAAATGAGGGAGAGAGGAGGAAGAATGAAGAAGGAAGGTAAAGAAAGAAAAAGAATAAAAAGAAAACAGAGAAAGGAAGAAAAAATAAAGAAAAGGGAAGCAAAAGTAAAGAAGAAGAAAGAGAAAGAAATATAAAGGAGGGGAAGAAGGAAAAGGAAGAATAGAAAATAAAGGAAGAGGAAAGAAGCAAGATAAAAAAAAAATGAGACAAGAGGAACAACAATGAAGAAACAAGGAACAGGAAGGGAGAAAGAGAGGAGGAAGAATGATGAAAGAAAAGAAGGAAGAAAAAAGAGTAAAAAGAAAACAGAGAAAGGAAAAAATGAAGAAAGAGGAAGCAAAAATAAGCAAAGAAGAAAGAGGAAGAAATGTAAAGGAGGGGGAAGAAGGAAGAGGAAAGAAGCAAGAGAAAGAAAGAAAAATGAAACAAGAGGAACAACAATGAAGAAGCAAGGAACAGGAAGAAAGAAAGAGAGGAGGAAGAATGAAGAAAGAAAGGTAAGGAAGAAAAAAGAATAAAAAGAAAACAGAGAAAGGAAGAAAAAATGAAGACAGAAGCAAACAAAAATAAGGAAGAAGAAAGAGGAAGAAATATAAAGGAGGGGGAAGAAGGAAGATGAAGAATGGAAAATGAAGGAAAGGGAAAGAAGCAAGAGAAAGAAAGAAAAATGAGACAAGAGGAAAAACAATAAAGAAGCAATGAACAGGAAGGGAGAAAAAAAAAACTAATGAAAAGTAAAACAGAGAAAGGAAGAACAAAAAATGATGGAAAGGAAGGAGAAATAGGAAGACAGAGAAAGGAAAAGGAAAGCGGCGGAGGGAAGAGAAATGAAAAAAAGGGAGAAAGAAAGAAGAAAGACGAAAAACGAAAGGAAGAAATGGAATGAAAATGGAAGGAGGGAAAACG
Source organism: Dastarcus helophoroides (assembly GCA_028583605.1). NCBI lineage: Eukaryota > Metazoa > Arthropoda > Insecta > Coleoptera > Bothrideridae > Dastarcus > Dastarcus helophoroides. Next base: position 15,210,242 of record CM053337.1, on the reverse strand, counting down.
AAAGGAAGTAAAGAAAAGAAGAAAGGAAGATAACATTTCACAATTAAACTTTCCAAAATCCCGGAATTAGAGTCAAAATTTCGTCAAAACGTCAAAATTTCAAGCCAACTCCAAACTTTTCTATTTCTAGGAGAAGAAAAGAAATAAAAAAAAGAATGTTAAGAAGAAAATTTATTTAAAAAAACCTGAGTTAAAAAAATGAGTCGAAATCACTGAAAAGTCAAATTCAGAAAAGACGAACTTATTAAAAAAAGACGAATATTAAGAAAAATTCCAAAATTTTGTAAAAAAGAAACGCTTTTTTAAAGAAAAGTTCCAAATTTTGAAAATGAAACCGAAATTCCAAAAAAGAATTGCTCAAAATACTCTTTTTCTTAAAATGCGAATTTTGAGCAAAATACTAATTTCAAGAAAAAATAACAAAATTTCTAGAAATAGATGAAGTTCGGGGAAAAATTCGAATTTCGAGGAAAAAATCGAAGTTCTAGGAAAAAGTCAAAATTTGCAGAATCACTTAAAATCGAAAAATCAAAATTTTGGTGCAACGGACTGGTCCTTGGTTATCTCAAAAATTGAAATACCAATCTTGTCCCCTCAAACCAAGAAAGATTGGAAACGCAACAAAGGTTGCTAATCTTTTTTGGTTGCAAGGGACAAGATTTGTATTTCAATTTTTAAAAATCAAAATGTCGAAAAAAATATGAACTTTTAATAAATCAGTCGAAATAATCAATTCTAAAAAAATTGGAATTACCAGAAAAAGTCCATGTTAAGAAAAAGTATAAAATTTTGAAAAAAAGGCGAAGTTTTGAAAAAGACTAATTTCTCAAAATCTGCCTTTTTCTTAAAATGGCGAATGTTTGCATAGTAAGTAATTTTTTTTGAGAAAATAATCAAAATTTGAGAAGAAAATTGCAATTTTGGTATTTTTAAGAAAAATTCAAAAAATAGTAATTCTGAAAACGTTCATTAATTCTCTTCAAATTTTGACTTTTTACCAAGAGATCGACTGAATCTTAAGAAAAATTTTAACAAGAAAGACATATAAAAAAGTGGAATTTTTTTAGAAAAACCTGAATTAGGACAAATGATGAAATTTTCCAAATAATAGTCTGACAAGTTTTGGAATAAAAATTCATAATTTTGAGAAAATCAGATATTAAGCAAAAACGTTGATGTTTAAGAATAAATTCAAAATTTAAAATAATACAAAGTCTTTACGACAAAAAGACGAAGTTTTTAGAAAAAAGTAGACATTTTTGAAAACTACGTTCCAAAATTTCTGGAAGCACGTCCAAAATTTCTGTAAACTACGTCCAAAATTTTTAAAAAATCCCGAACTGTCTAAAAAATCCGACGAATTTGGAGTTATTTTACGACAAAAAGACGATTTTTTTTAAAGAAAAAGTTCAACTTTCAGGAAATATGTTGACAATTTTCAAAAAATCCTTACTGTTTCTCGAAAATGAAACCAAAGAATTTTGAGTTAAAAATTCAAAATTTTGGAAAAATTAGATTTTGTGCAAATGGAGTATTGCGGAAAACTGCATCTTTAAAATAGTGATCCCCTATTTATTTGGTGGTTTCTTTCAGGGCCCAACAAAGATCGCTGTAGGACGCCGGATTCCCCGGAAGGTGCTAGACAGGCTGCGGCCCCGCTATCACCGACACAGTCCTCGCCACCGAGACATCCCTTGAATGGTGCGGCTTCACCCATCAACGGGGGATCCACCGACAGCCTCACGCCCCCATTACCAGCATCGACGGCTTTGTCCATAAATCTGGATAATGCGCAAGCGCAGCATTTGGGCCAAACCGGTCATACTTATCCAATGACTAGACCACTGGTCAAAGTCAAGAGATTTCTCAGCACCCTTGTGCAATTCGGCAACGATATCGGGGCCGACGTGGGGGAACGCGTTAGGACTTTGGTGCTAAATTTGGTTGTGAGTATTTTTGAGGTTTTTGAAAAAGTGTGTAAAGCATTTTGTAATTGCTGGCACGTTTTTGGGCACCGTGAGAAAGCGACTATTAACAGAAATAATTGATGATTTTATTTCCATTTATCCGACACCTGCTCGGGAAGTTTCCATCTCGGGGAATTCTCTAATATGTTCTAGACGCCTAGACACCTGCACACGAGTCAAAGAATGAATCATTTATAAAATTAATCGATTAATTTAAAATTTTGATATTATTTTATTTTTGAATTAATTAATTTTTAAAGTAAATGTCACATTATCACGAAAGGACAAGAGACAGCAATTTAAGGAAATATATTTCCTTTGCAATTTCAAATTTTTCCTCAAATGTTAACTTTCGTCGAAATTTCGTCTTCAACTCATCTTTAAAGTCATTACAAATTTGATTTTTTTTTCAAAATTTAATTCGCATTACTTATTGGCTTTAAAGTTAAACTGTCACAATAAAAATTAGAATTATTCATTTCAAATGTCATCCTTAAATTTGGAATTGAAAAGTCTGATTAGGAAATTTTCGATCAAAACTCTAAATTCGAACTTTTTCTTAAAGTGCCAATTTTAGTCGCAGAATTTCGATTTCAAATTGAAAATTTCGGCTGTAAAACCAAAATGGTAAAGAAGACGAATTCCAGAATTCTGAAGAATCTTCTTTTTCTGAAAAATTTAATAATTTAGAAATGTCGACCCATTTTTTTGAATCATAATTTTAAAAAATGGGAAAATAAAAATTGACAAATTTTAGGTTTCAATTTATTGCCCTTTTTTCAATATTTCGATTTCTTGGGCACTAAATTATCTTCCTTTAACCAAATTTCCATCTAGTAAAGGAGTGAATTGACGCGGTAAAAGGGTGAATTGATATGGCAAAAGGGTAAATTGATATGGTAAAGGGGTGAATTGATGTGGTAAAGTATAACATTGAGGTGGTAAAGGGGTGAATTAATATTTCGATTTCTTGGGCACAACATTTTTTTATTTAACCACATTTCAAACTAGTAAAAGGGTGAATTGATGTGGTGAAGGGGTGAATTGATATGGTAAAGGGTTACATTGATGTGGTAAAGTATTAAATTGATGTGGTAAAGGGTTGAACTGATATGGTAAAAGGCGAATTAATGTGGTAAAGGGGTGAATTGATGCGGTAAAAGGGTGAATTGATGTCGTAAAGTAGGTAAATTTAATAATTTAGAAATTCTAAACTATTTTTTTAAATCTTGATTTTTAAAATTGGAAAAGAAAAACTGACAAATGTTGGGTTTCAATTTATTGCACTTTTTTTCAATATTTCGATTTCTTGGGCACAAAATTTTCTTTCTTTAACCACATTTACAACTAGTAAAGGGGTGAATTGATGTGTTAAAGGGATGAATTGATATGGTAAAGGGTTGAATTGTTGTGGTAAAGTAGTAAATGCATGTGGTAAAGGGGTGAACTGATATGGTAAAAGAGCGAATTAATGTGGTAAGGGGGTGAATTGATGTGGTAAAGGGGTGAATTGATGTGGTAAAGTAAGTAAATTTACTAATCTAGACATTTTAACCTATTATTTTGAATTTTGATTTTTAAAATTGGAAAAGAAAAACTGATAAATTTTGGGTTTCAATTAATTGCACTTTTTTTCAATATTTTGATTTCTAGACACTAAATTTTTTTCCTTTAAACACATTTCCAACTAGTAAAGGGGTGAATTGACGTGGTAAAGGGGTGAATTGACGTGGTAAAGGGGTGAATTGACGTGGTAAAGGGGTGAATTAATGTATTAAAGGGGTGAATTGATGTGGTAAAGTAGTTAATTGATGTGGTAAAGGGGTGAACTGATATGGTAAAGGGGTAAATTGATGCCGTAAAGGAGTAAATTGATCTGGTAAAGTAAGTAAATTTAATAATATAAAAATTCCAACCTATTTTTTTAAATCTTAATTTTTAAAATTTGAAAAAAAACTGACAAATTTTGGGTTTCAATTTATTGCACTTTTTTTAATATTTCGATTTCTTGGACATTAAATTTTTGTAGTTTAAGTACATTTCCAACTAGTAAAGGGGTGAATGGACCTGGTAAAGAGGTGAATTGATGTGGTAATGGGGTAAATGGATGTGGTAAAGGAGTGCATTCATGTGGTAAAGTATTAAATTGATGTGGTAAAGGGGTTAATTGATGCGATAAAGGGGTGAATTGATATGGTAAAAAAGTAAATTTAATAATCTAGAAATGTCGACCTGTTTTTTTGAATTTTGATTTTTTAAATTGGAAAAGAAAAATAGACAAATTTTGGGTTTCAATTTATGGTACTCTTCTTGGGCACTGAATGTTCTCCCTTTTATAACATTTCCAACTAATAAGAATTATCTATGCGGCAAAGGGGCGAATGGATGCGGTAAACGGGTCCATTGTTATAAAAGTGTGAATTAATTTGGTAAAGGGGTAAATCTATGGGGTAAATTGATGTGATAAAGAGAAAGAGGTGAATTGATGTGGTAAAAAGGTGAATTGATGCGGCAAAAGGGTGAATTGATGTTGTAAAGTAAGTAAATCTAATAATCTAGAAATTCCAACCTATTTTTTTGAATCTTAATTTTTAAAATTGGAAAAGAAAAACTGACAAATTTTAGATTTCAATTTGTTGCACTTTTTTTCATTAGTTCAATTTCTTGGGCACTGAATTTTTCCCCTTTTATCACATTTCCAACTAATAAGTATTATAGTGGCGGCAAAGGGGTGAATTGATGTCGTTAAGAGATGCATTGTTGGGGTAAAGAGGTGAAATAATTTGGTAAAGGGGTGAGTTGATGTGGTAAAGAGTTGAATTAGTATGGTAAAAGGGCAAATTGAAGTGGTAAAGGAATGAATTTATGGAGTAAAGAGGTGAATTGATGGAGTAAAGGGGTGAATTGATATGGTAAAGTAAGTAAATTTAATAATCTGAAAATTCCAACCTAGTTTTTTAAATCTTGATTTTTAAAATTGGAATAGAAAAATTGACAAATTTTGGGTTTCAATTTATTGCACTTTGTTCAATATTTCAATTTCTTGGGCACTGAATTTTTCCCCTTTTACCACATTTCTAACAAATAAGAATTATTGATGCGGTAAAGGGGTGAATTGACGTAGTAAAGGGGTGAATTGATGTGGTAAAAAGGCAAATTAACATCGTAAAGGGATAAATTGATATGGTAAAGGGGTGAATCGATGTAGTAAAGGGACAAATCGAGGCGGTAAAGGCAAATTGACGTAGTAAAGGGGTGAATTGATGTGGTAAAGGGGTGAATTGATATGGTAAGTAAGTAATTAAATCTGCTGTAAAAATTCGAATCGATGTGTTAAATGGGTAAAATTGATGGAAAAAGACAAAAGATTAGAATTGATGAGGTAAAGGGGTGATTGAGGTAATAAAGGGGTGAATTGATGTGGTAAAAAGACAAATTAACATCTCAAAGGGGTAAATTGATGTGGTAAAGGGCTGAATCGATGTAGTAAAGGGACAAATCGATGCGGTAAAGAAAAATTGACGTAGTAAAGGGCTGAGTTGATGTAATAAAGGGGTGAATTGATGTGGTAAAGGGGTGAATCGATGTAGTAAAGGGGCGAATCGATGTGGGAAAGGGGTAAATTGATGTGGTAAAAAGGCAAATTAACATCGTAAAGAAGTAAATTGATGCAGTAAAGGGGTAAATCGATGTAGTTAAGGGGTAAATCGATGTGGTAAGGGGTAAATTTATGTGTTAAAGGGACAAATCGATGTGGTAAAGTCAAATTGACGTGGTAAAGGGGTGAATTAATGTAAAAAAGGGGTGAATCGATGTAGTAAAGGGGCGAATCGATGTGGTAAAGGGGTGAATCGATGTAGTAAAAGGGTGAATCGATGTAGTAAAGGGGCGAATTGATGTGGTAAAGGGATGAATTGATGTAGTAAAAAGGCAAATTAACATCGTAAAGGGGTGAATTGATGTGGTAAAGAGGTAAATTGATGTTTTAAATGGGTAAATCGATGTAGTAAAGGGGCGGATCGATGCGGTAAAGGCAAATTGACGTAGTTAAGGGGTGAATTGATGTGATAAAGGGGTGAATTAATGTAAAAAGGAATGAATTGATGTGGTAAAAGGGCGAATCGATGTGGTAAAGGGATGAATCGATGTAGTAAAGGGGTGAATCGACGTAGCAGAGGCGCGAATTGATGTGGTAAAGGGGTGAATCGATGTAGTAAAGGGGTGAATCGATGTAGTAAAGGGGCGAATTGATGTGGTACAGGGGTGAATTGATGTAGTAAAAAGGCAAATTAACATCGTAAAGGGGTAAATTGATGTGGTAAAGGGGTGAATCGATGCAGAAAAGGAACAAATCAATGCGGTAAAGGCAAATTGACGTTGTGAAGGGGTGAATTGATGTGGTAAAGGGGTAAATTGATGTGGTAAAGGGGTGAATCGATGTAGTAAAGGGGTGAATGATGCTAGTAAAGGGCAAATCGATTATCGATGTGGAAGAGGTGAATTGATTTAGTAAAGCAAATTATGTAAAGGGGTAATTATGTAAAGGGTGAAATGTAAGGGGTGAATTGATGTGGTAAAGGGCGAAATCGATGGGTAAGGCGAATTGACGTATAAAGGGTGCTTGATGTAGTAAAGGGTGAATTATTAGAAAAGGGGAATCGTTGGTAAAGGGGGAATCGATGTAGTAAAGGGTGAATTGATGTGGTAAAGGGGTGATGATTGGAAGGTGAATATGTAGTAAACAGGCAAATTAACATCTTAAAGGGGTAAATTGATGTGGTAAAGGGTAAATCGATGTAGTAAAGGGCCTAATAGATGTGGTAAAGGGGTAAATTGATGTGGTAAAGGGATAAATCGATGCGGTAAAGGCAAATTGACTTAGTAAAGGGGTGAATTGATGTAGTATAGGGGTGAATAATATAGAAAAGGGGTGAATCGATGTAGTAAAGGGGTGAATCGGTGTAGTAAAGGGGTTAAACGATGTAGTAAAGGGGCAAATTGATGTGGTAAAGGGGTGAATTGATTTAGTAAAAAGGCAAATTAACATCGTAAAGGGGTAAATTGATGTGGTAAAGGGGTGAATCGATGTAGTAAAGGGGTGAATCGATGTGGTAAAGGGACGAATCGATGCGCTTAGGCAAATTGACGTAATAAAGGGGTGAATTGATGTAGTAAAGGGGAAAATCAATGTAATAAAGGGGCGAATCGATGTAGTAAAGGAGCGAATTTATGTAGTAAAGTAGTAAATTGATGTGGTAAAGGGGTGTATTGATATGGTAAAAGGGTGAATTCAGGTAAATTTAATCTTGCAGAGTTCGAATTTGAGCACCGAAGAATTCCACCACTCTCTTCAAGAGGTGACCAATTTTCCATTAAGGCCGTTCGTCCTGCCGTTTCTGAGGGCGCATCTGCCCTTACTTCAGAGGGAAATCCACGCGTTGGCCAGAGCGAACAAACAGGTGAGTTGCCTCTATTGCTTCTGTAGCTTTTATGAGCCTTAAGGCGCGCCCGGCGACTTTAATTTTCTAGAAGTAATTTACGAAGTTAACGGAAATTACGACTTGCAAATTGCTCGCCGAAACAAATAAATCGTAAACTTAATAAAAATTCGACACCTTCGGGAATAAATCAAATAATAATTGTGAAAGTTTTTACGGCACCTTCGCATTCGATTTGGATTTTTAGCTTGGAGGTGGAGAGTTGCACGTTTAATCGAATTTCATTCGTCTGTAGTTAATCAGTTTTCGTTTGCGATCGACAGATTTTAGGGAAGATCTACACTATATGATGCAGACATAGGCTACAATTTTTTTATGTAAAAGCTACTTTCGCGTCACTATCACTCTAATTCCCCATCACTCTAATAATAACAGATTATATAGTATGAGTAAGGTACTTAATAGAATTAAAAAACGCGTAATCGGCAGTGGGGTTTGAACTCGCTACTTACCCACGCAAGAACCAATTGCTTTACCCATTGCGCTATACCCTCTTGTTGGATTAAACGCTTAATTCGCTTGATAACTTATCCTTACGCCTACAGTATACGTTAAAAGCTGACTATATCAGAGAAGAAAAAACGCTGGAAATTTTCACTTCTGTTGGCAGGTCCCCCCAAGTTTTTATTTGACTTTCTCATTATTCGATGGATGCGTGCATAATTTAAATAAAATTAACTTTTATTTTTCAGTCACCATTTCAGTACGTAAGGAACCACGAACATGTGATTCTGGATCCTGCTCATTCACCAACTGAGATTTCAGAAATCTTTTTATCGACTGAAAGTAGTCCAGCCAGTGGACTAAAGCGAAAGATTGAAAGGTAAGTTATGCTTTGTTATTAACTTTGAATGTCCAAAAAAAAATGAAATTTAAATCCAAAATATCTATTTAATAAAACGCTGAAGTGACAGACATGACACAGCGTAAACTGATGAGTCAAAAATCACGAAATTTTGCACACGAGAGCGTTATATACCATATGTGAGTTTTAAGAAAGGTTTTTTGAAAATTCTTCCCCCAAGGGTGTTAAATAAGGGATGAAAATTTGAACATTGTCATGATCTTTACTTTTGCAAGTAAACTAAATTGGTGTTTAGATTTCAATTTATAAATAAGCCTGTTGTATCAGAATTTTTGACAAATCGTTCCCTTAGGGGAATTCGTATTTAAAAGTACAAAATTATGTGAAAATACCAACTAATGCTCTATTAAAAAAAAGGTGGAAAACAGACTCCGAAGAAGAAGAAACGATTCATGTAATTCCTGCGAAGATTTCAGACGAAGGTTCTTTGGTTTTGGGTTAATGTTGCTGCTTGCTCAAAACTGTTAAGTTCGTGTTTCATTTCGTCAGTAACTACCCCCGGGGCCCCCCATATCTTACGTATAACTGCCGCTGTCGTTGGCCATCGGGCGAAAATAAACGCAAACAGTGCGAAATTTCCACCCCACGTGTTGCAATCGAATGGATAAAAATCGCAGAGCTTTGCACATATCGGTAACGGCCCCCGGAATTAGAGCACTAGCTGGCCGGTTATATCCAATAGTCTGCATACCGACATTTTATTAAAATGAGTAATGGTTTCTTTCAGAAGGTGCACGTTGCGCCGGCGGTGCCATCTGGCTCTAACAGGAGCTTTTTACCTACCCCCTCGACTTGCGTCAGTTGCACGCTTCTCCTGCCTTTTAATTACTTCACTGACGTGAACTTTTGAAATTTTAGGACAAAAACCTTAATTTCTGCTTGTTTGTGTCATGTTAATCAATCGCCTGGCAAACATTTTCAAACCGGCGCACCTCTGCAACTAGGAAAGAATTCTTGTACGCGCCCTAATTAGTTCTATTCATTGAAACCCTTAAAATATTTATGTTTTAGTACTTTTAGTAGAATGTTTCGTACTTGAGCGATCGAATTTCGCTCAACCTTTTCTCTTATTAAATTTAAACATCTTTTTGGTTTTGCAATTTTTGTGTTTAAATCTCGATTTTTCGCGTTAATTTTAAGCTTTTTTGTTTTCTAGCACTATCACGTAGAGAATAGTATGCTAATATTGAGTAGCAACAATGCAAGTACCTTATAGATTAATGAGAAGGCGCTATAGAAAATGAAATGAAATTTTTTTGTGCGAAATCGAATTTTTTCAGGAAAAGCACCCATACAGATATATTTATAAGAGAAAATCTAACCTAAATACAAAATTTTATTCAAATCGTTAGAGCCGTTTTCGAGATACACAAAACATATTTATATATAAAAATTGCTAACATTTCAAAAAAAGAATTATAATTTCACAATTTTAAAAGAAAATTTGTTCAATCTAGTGTTTTTTCTTGAAATATCATAATTTGGTATCTCAGAATTAAAAAAAAAGAAATTCAAAGTTAGGGCATTTTCTCGAATTTTTTCAGGAAAAACACCTATACAGATTTATTTATTATACAAAACTCTACCTAAATACAAAATTTGGTTCAAATCGTTAGAGCCGTTTTCGAGATACACAAAACATATTTATATACAAAATTCGCAAAAATTTCAAAAAAAAATTATAATTTCACCATTTTACAAGAAAATTTGTCCAATTTAGTGTTTTTTCTCGAAGTGTCATCATTTGGTACCTCGGAATGAAAAAAAAGAGAATTAAAAATTAGAGCATTTCCTCGCATTTTTTCAGAAAAAACGCCTACACAGATATATTTATAACGCAAAACCCTACCTAAATACAAAATTTTATTCAAATCGTTAGAGCCGTTTTCGAGATACATAAAACATATTTATATAAAAAAATTGGTAAAATTTCAAAATAAAATTATAATTTCACATTTTTAGAAGAAAAGTTGTTCAATTTAGTGTTTTTTCTTGAAATGTCATCATTTGGTATCCCGGAATTAAAAAAAAAGAAATTCAGAGTTAGCGCATTTTCTCGAATTTTTTCAGGAAAAACTTCTATACAGATTTATTTATTATGCAAAACTCTACCTAAATACAAAATTTGGTTCAAATCGTTAGAGCCGTTTTCGAGATACACAAAACATATTTATATACAAAATTCGCAAAAATTTCAAAAAAAAATTATAATTTCACCATTTTACAAGAAAATTTCTCCAATTTAGTGTTTTTTCTCGAAGTGTCATCATTTGGTACCTCGGAATGAAAAAAAAAGAATTGAAAATTAGAGCATTTTCTCGCATTTTTTCAGGAAAAACGTCTACACAGATATATGTATAACGCAAAACCCTATCTAAATACAAAATTTGATTCAAATCGTTAGAGCCGTTTTCGAGATACATAAAACATATTTATATAAAAAAATTGCTAAAATTTCAAAAAAAAAATTATAATTTCACAATATAAAAGAAAATTTGTCCAATTTAGTGCTTTTTCTTGAAATGTCATCATTTGGTATCCCGGAATTAAAAAAAAAGAAATTCAAAGTTAGCGCATTTTCTCGAATTTTTTCAGGAAAAACACCTATACAGATTTATTTATTATACAAAACTCTACCTAAATACAAACTTTGGTTCAAATCGTTAGAGCCGTTTTCGAGATACACGAAACATATTTATATAAAAAATTCGCAAAAATTTCAAAAAAAATTATAATTTCACCATTTTACAAGAAAATTTGTCCAATTTAGTGTTTTTTCTCGAAGTGTCATCATTTGGTATCCCGGAATTAAAAAAAAAGAAATTCAAAGTTAGGGCATTTTCTCGAATTTTTTCAGGAAAAACTTCTATACAGATTTATTTATTATGCAAAACTCTACCTAAATACAAAATTTGGTTCAAATCGTTAGAGCCGTTTTCGAGATACACGAAACATATTTATATACAAAATTCGCAAAAATTTCAAAAAAAATTATAATTTCACCATTTTACAAGAAAATTTGCCCAATTTGGTGTTTTTTCTCGAAGTATCATCATTTGGTACCTCGGAATGGAAAAAAAAGAAATTGGAAATTAGAGCATTTCCTCGCATTTTTTCAGGAAAAACGCCTACACAGATACATTTATAATGCAAAACCCTACCTAAATACAAAATTTGATTCAAATCGTTAGAGCCGTTTTCGAGATACATAAAACATATTTATATAAAAAAATTGGTAAAATTTCAAAATAAAATTATAATTTCACCATTTTACAAGAAAATTTGTCCAATTTAGTGTTTTTTCTTGAATGTATCATCATTTGGTATCCTCGGAATTAAAAAAAAAGAAATTGCAAAGTTAGAGCATTTTCTCGAATTTTTTCAGGAAAAACGCCTATACAGATTATATGTATAACGCAAAACTCTACCTAAATACAAAATTTGATTCAAATCGTTAGAGCCGTTTTCGAGATACACGAAAACATATTTATATAAAAAAATTCGCTAAAAATTTCAAAAAAAATTATAATTTCACCATTTTACAAGAAAATTTGTCCAATTTAGTGTTTTTTCTTGAAATGTCATCATTTGGTATCCCGGAATTTAAAAAAAAGAAATTTAAAGTTAGGGCATTTTCTCGAATTTTTTCAGGAAAAACTTCTATACAGATTTATTTATTATGCAAAACTCTACCTAAATACAAAATTTGGTTCAAATCGTTAGAGCCGTTTTCGAGATACACGAAACATATTTATATACAAAATTCGCAAAAATTTCAAAAAAAATTATAATTTCACCATTTTACAAGAAAATTTGTCCAATTTAGTGTTTTTTCTCGAAAGTGTCATCATTTGGTATCCTCGGAATTAAAAAAAAGAAATTCAAAGTTAGGGCATTTCTCGAATTTTTTCAGGAAAAACTTCTATACAGATTATATTTATTATGCAAAACTCCTACCTAAATACAAAATTTGGTTCAAATCGTTAGAGCCGTTTTCGAGATACACGAAACATATTTATATAAAAAATTCGCAAAAATTTCAAAAAATATTATAATTTCACCATTTTACAAGAAAATTTGTCCAATTTAGTGTTTTTTCTCGAAGTGTCATCATTTGGTACTCCCGGAATGTAAAAAAAGAAATTGGAAAGTTAGGGCATTTTCTCGAATTTTTTTCAGGAAAAACTTCTATACAGATTTATTTATTAATGCAAACTCTACCTAAATACAAAATTTGGTTCAAATCGTTAGAGCCGTTTTCGAGATACACGAAACATATTTATATACAAAATTCGCAAAAATTTCAAAAAAAAGTATAATTTCACCATTTTACAAGAAAATTTGTCCAATTTAGTGTTTTTTCTCGAAGTGTCATCCATTTGGTACCTCGGAATGGAAAAAAAGAAATGGAAATTAGAGCATTTCCTCGCATTTTTTCAGGAAAAACGCCTACACAGATATATTTATAATGCAAAACCCTACCTAAATACAAAATTTGATTCAAATCGTTAGAGCCGTTTTCGAGATACATAAAACATATTTATATAAAAAAATTGGTAAAATTTCAAAATAAAATTATAATTTCACATTTTTAGAAGAAAAGTTGTTCAATTTAGTGTTTTTTCTTGAAATGTCATCATTTGGTATCCCGGAATTAAAAAAAAAGAAATTCAAAGTTAGGGCATTTTCTCGAATTTTTTCAGGAAAAACTTCTATACAGATTTATTTATTATGCAAAACTCTACCTAAATACAAAATTTGGTTCAAATCGTTAGAGCCGTTTTCGAGATACACGAAACATATTTATATAAAAAATTCGCAAAAATTTCAAAAAAAATTATAATTTCACCATTTTACAAGAAAATTTATCCAATTTAGTGTTTTTTCTCGAAGTGTCATCATTTGGTATCCCGGAATTAAAAAAAAAGAAATTCAAAGTTAGGGCATTTTCTCGAATTTTTTCAGGAAAAACTTCTATACAGATTTATTTATTATGCAAAACTCTACCTAAATACAAAATTTGGTTCAAATCGTTAGAGCCGTTTTCGAGATACACGAAACATATTTACTATAAAAAGTCGCAAAAATTTCAAAAAAATTATAATTTCACCATTTTACAAGAAAATTTATCCAATTTAGTGTTTTTTCTCGAAGTGTCATCATTTGGTACATCGGAATGGAAAAAAAAGAAATTGGAAATTAGGGCATTTTCTCGCATTTTTTCAGGAAAAACTTCTATACAGATTTATTTATTATGCAAAATTCTACCTAAATTCAAAATTTGGTTCAAATTGTTAGAGCCGTTTTCGAGATACACAAAACATATTTATATACAAAATTTGCAAAAATTTCAAAAAAAATTATAATTTCACCATTTTACAAAAAAAATGTGTCCAATTTAGTGTTTTTTCTTGAAATGTCATCATTTGGTATCTCGGAAATAAAAAAAAAGAAATTCAAGGTTAGGGCATTTTCTCGAATTTTTTCAGGAAAAACGCTTACACAGATATATTTATAACGCAAAACCCTACCTAAATACAAAATTTGATTCAAATCGTTAGAGCCGTTTTCGAGATACACAAAACATATTTATATAAAAAATTCGCAAAAATTTCAAAAAAAATTATGATTTCACAGTTTTAAAAGAAAATTTGTTCAATTTAATGTTTTTTAGTCATAGCGCAATATGGTGTTCAGATTCGTGTTCTACGCCCAGAAAACATGCATGAAACATCCATGAAAATGCTATAAACTCAATTTCGAAAAATAGAAAATTTTTCAAGTTATGTATCAAGGGGAATTTTTTCGAAACTTTTAACTCCCATATCTTCCAAACCAAAAGTCGTAGCTCAATTTGGTTTTCGATTTCGGAATCTACGGATCCAAATCTCTATAATAGGATACTTTTAAATCCTAAGTAATGACTTTTGAATTTTGACCTTAGGAAATTTGATAAAAATTTGAAAATTTCGAAACTTTGGAGGCTTGTATCTCGTAAACGGTTAGTTATAGCGCAATTTGGTTTTGAGATTCCTATTTAATGCCCCGAAAACTCTAAGAAAATGCTATAAACTAATTTTTAAAAAATTGAAAATTTTGCACGTTTTTGAAGAAGGGTTCCCCCTTTGAACTTTTTTCGTAACTTTGAACTGCCATATCTTCCAAACCACAAGTCGTAGCTCAATTTGGTTTTCAGTTTCGTAATCTACGGATCAAAATCTTTATGATATGGTACTTTTAAATCCTAAATAATGATTTTTGTGTTTTGATCTTAGGAAATTTGATAAAAATTTAAAAATTTCGAAACTTTGGAGACTTGTATCTCGTAAACGGTTAGTCATAGCGCAATTTGGTTTTGAGATTCCTATTCTACGCCCCGAAAACTCTAAGAAAATGCTATAAACAAATTTTCAAAAATTGAAAATTTTGCATGTTTTTGAGGAAGGGTTCCCCCTTTGAACTTTTTTCGTAACTTTGAACTGTCATATCTTCCAAACCACAAGTCGTAGCTTAATTTGGTTTTCAGTTTCGTAATCTACGGATCAAAATCTTTATGATATGGTACTTTTAAATCCTAAATAATGATTTTTGTGTTTTGATCTTAGGAAATTTGATAAAAATTTGAAAATTTCGAAACTTTGGGAGCCTCAAAATGTCATCATTTGGAAAATCCCTTTAAATTTTAACTTTTTGTTTAATCAGATTCGAAACTTTTGGGAATTGTCGAATTTTTCAAAAAGTCGATTTTCGAAAAATTTGATGTTTCGCGTAAGTCAAAATTTTGAAAAAAGCTCAAAAAATACTGAAAAATGCCAAAACTTTGACAAAAAGTCAATATTTTATCATTAAACTATCGACTTAAAGAAAAAGTCAAAATCTTCAAAAATGAGCATCAAATTTGACAAGATTCTCTTCAACAAAATCGAAATTTTCAAAAAACAAATCGTATTTATGAACTGAAAGTCTTGACTTTTTTTGAAGTTTTCCTACTTTGAAAAATTTATATTTTCAAATTTGTACATTCCCAAAAATGTGGACACTTCTTTTTTTTTGAAAATTTCGACTAAATTTCAAAATTTCTCCATTTAGACGCAATGATGTAAATGAAAAATTTTTAGCTTGTATGAAAATGGAATGAATGGCCACCACTTCGACCTGCAGGACTTCTCCTCTGCCAGAAAAGTCTTCACTAATCAAAACCCGTTTGTGTTCCCCCATCAAGGAATTTTCCTCCCCACCATGCCGACCACCCTACCATCCACCCATTTCCTCGACTACGCTCAACACCAGCAACGTCCAGAGGACCCCTCCACTAACAGAGTCGACGAAGAATGGAAGAACATCCACGTCATGCTCAACTGTATCCTCTCCATGGTCGAAAAAACGAAAAGAGCCCTCACGATACTCCAACAGAGGAACAACCAAGACCTCACCAACGAATGGCTAAGGAAACAAGACGTGAGCGTCGACTTGAAGAAAGCGGCCAACGAAATCATGGTGCAAGCCGTCAAACAAACAGAAGAGCGAGTGGCCGAAGTGAAAAGGAGGGCGGAAGAGGCCGTCAACGACGTCAAGAGGCAAGCTGTGATAGAACTGCAGAAAGCGGTGGCGGCTGCCGAGACCAAAGCCAACGAGCTGGTCGCGGCGGAAAAGGCCAAAATGGAGAAGCTCCTGAGCGGTGAGTTGCCCCCTCTCTTAATATAAATTAGTCTCTTTAAAGCTTGAAGATTTATCGGATTCGGAGTTTGGGAACCAAATACGATTTGACGATTTATCAGATTCGGTTGGTTCCAAAACTCTGGATCTGATAAATCTTCAGTCTTTCAAATCTTCTAGATTTATAAGATCAAGAGTTTGGGAACCAAACGCCAAAGTTTTTGATTTTATTTATCAGATCCAATGTTTGGTTCTCTAACTCTGGATCTGATAAATCTTCAATCTTTCAAATCTTCTAAATATACTAGATCGAGAGTTTGGGAACCAAACACCAAAGTTTTTGATTTTATTTATCAGATCCAATGTTTGGTTCTCTAACTCTGGATCTGATAAGTCTTCAATCTTTCAAATCTTCTAAATTTACTAGATCCAGAGTTTGGGAACCAAACACCAAAGTTTTTGATTTTATTTATCAGAGCCAATGTTTGGTTCTCTAACTCTGGATCTGATAAGTCTTCAATCTTTCAAATCTTCTAAATTTACTAGATCCAGAGTTTGGGAACCAAACACCAAAGTTTTTGATTTTATTTATTAGATCCAATGTTTGGTTCTCTAACTCTGGATCTGATAAGTCTTCAATCTTTCAAATCTTCTAAATTTACTAAATCCAGAGTTTGGGAACCAAACACCAAAGTTTTTGATTTAATTTATCAGATCCAATGTTTGGTTCCTAAACTTTGGTTCTGATAAATCTTCAAACTTTGTTGTTTGGTGCCCAAACTCTGGATCTGATAAATCTTCTTTGGTGTTTGGTTCCCAAACCTCGATCTTGTTAAATCTCGTTAGACTAGGAATGAGAGTAACACTCTGGACTTTGCCAGAGAGTCACTTCTGCTAAACGTCGGTGGGTTCACTGTTGGTAGTTTGGCTACCTATGATTACTGAGTAATTTTAAACAAATACAAGAAATTTTCAAAAAAAGACGACATTTTCCAAAAGTCTAGGTTTTGAAAAAAATCAAAATACTGTCAAAAACATTTTCAAATAAAATCGAAATATTAAAAAGTCAAACTTTAAAAAAAAGCGACAAAAATTTTTTAAAAAAACTCGACTGTAAAAATTTTGGCTTTTTTACAAACATCTTCACCTTTCTTTGAAAAATTGGTTTTTTCCAAAACTGCGACATTTTAAAATTGCTGATTTTTTTCAGAATTTTCACCTTTTATTGTTGAACATTTTGACCTTTTATCACCAATATGTCGTCTTTTTTTCGGAGTTATAACTTTTTTTAGAACGAATTTAATTTTTTTTAATTTCTACGTTTTTTTTAAATTTCGTCTTTTTGTAAAAAAATTGACACAAAGCTATTTTCTGAAAATTTTGATTTTTTCAACATTTTGGTTTTTTTAATTAAATATGGTTTTTTAAAATGTTGTTTTCTGGAAAACCTCTACCACTTTTCCAAATATTTATTTTTTTTGACAATTTCGACAATTTTTGTTCAAACTTTTTGTTGCAATTTTGAAAAAAAATCAATTTTTCAAAAAAGTTACAATTTTTGGAAGAGCCGAATTTTTCAAAAAAAAACCTAATTTATTTCTTAAAAGTAGACAATTCAAAAAAAATATATGAAAAAAATGTCGAAATTTTCAAAATATTCAATTTTCTGAAAATTTCGACTTTTTTTTCAAACATTTTCTTTTTCTCAAATTTTAGACTTTTATGAAATAATTTAGGCTTTTATTTGAAAAATTCGACTCTTCCAAAAATTTTTACTTTTTTTTGAAAAATCGATTTTTTTTCAAAATTGCGAATTTTTGAAATTCTCGAATTTTTTTCAAAATTTCGACATTTTTTCGGAAATTTTGTCTCTTTCCCACAGTTTTGATTTTTGTGAAGTAAATTGGGCGTTTGTTTAAAAAATTCCACTCTTTTTCAAAAATATTCACTTTTTGTTTGAATAATAGATTTTTTTTCAAAATTGCGACTTTTTAAAATTTCCGAATTTTTTCAGAATTTCTGATTTTTTTTGAAAATGTCAACGTTTTATCATTAAGGTTTCGACTTTTTCTCGAAGGTATAATTTTTTTACAATTGGATTCTTTTTGAAAATATCTCCCCTTTTTAAAATTTTCACTTTTTATAAAAATTTTCAAAAATATTTATATTTTTACATATTTTTCCAGAAAATAAAAATTTTAGAGGAAAATTGAAATTTAAAAAAAATCGCAAAAATGTTGAAAAAGTCAAAATTTTCAAAAAAAAACATTGTAATTTTAAACAAATACAAAGAAATTTTCAAATAAAAACGAAATTCTCCAAAAGTCTAGGTTTTGAAAAAAATCAAAATATTGTCAAAGGAATTTTCAAATAAAATCGAAATATTAAGAAGTCAAAATTTTGACCAAAAAAACATTTTGAAAAGATGTCAAAAATTAGAAAGAAAATCTAAATTTAAGCGACAATTTGAAAGAAAAATTAAAAAATTTTTAAAAATTGACATTTTTGAAAAATACGAAATTTTCAAAAATATCGATATTTTTATATAAATTTCCAAAGACTAACATTTTTAGAAAAATATTAGGATTTAAAAATATTCGTAAACATTTTGAAAATGTCGAAAAAAACATGTCTGACTTTCAAAAAACGTATCTGGATTTCAAAAAACGTGTCTGAATTTCGAAAAAGACGAATACACTTACGAAAAAATCGATTAATTTCGATCAAAAATCGGAAGTTGTCAAAAAAAAAGTTAGACATTTTCCAAATAACGTTGGAAATTTTCAAAAAAAACTTGGGAAATTCCAAAAAAAGTTGGGAACTTTCATGAATTGAGAAAAACATGTCTGACTTTCAAAAAACGTGTCTGGATTTTAAGAAACGTGCCTGACTTTCAAAAAACGTGTCTGACTTCCAAAAAAACGTGTCTGACTTTCAAAAAACGTGTCTGAATTTCGAAAAAGACGAAGACACTGACGAAAAAATCGATCAATTTCGATCAAAAATCCTAAGATGTCAAAAAAATTGGGAATTTTCAAAATAACGTTGGAAATTTTCCAAAGAAACTTGGGAATTTCCAAAAAAGTTGGGAACTTTCAAAAATATGTTTGAATTGAGAAAAACATGTCCAACTTTCAAAAAACGTATTTGGATTTCAAAAAACGTGTCTGACTTTCAAAAAACGCGTCTGAATTTCAAAAAAGACGAATACACTGACGAACAAATCGATCAATTTCGATCAGTAATTGGAAGTTGTCAAAAAAAAAGTTAAAAATTTATAAAATAACGTTGGAAATTTACAAAAAATCTTGGGAATTTCCAAAAAAGTTAGGAACCTTCAATAATGTGTCTGAATTAAGAAAAACATGTCTGACTTTCAAAAAACGTATCTGGATTTCAAAAAACGTACCTGGATTTCAAAAAACGTGTCTGACTTTCAAAAAACGTATCTGGATTTCAAAAAACGTGTCTGAATTTCAAAAAACGTATCTGGATTTCAAAAAAACGTGTCTGGATTTTAAAAAACGTATCTGACTTTCAAAAAACGTGTCTGACTTTCAAAAAACGTGTCTGAATTTCAAAAAAGACGAATACACTGACGAACAAATCGATCAATTTCGATCAATAATTGGAAGTTGTCAAAAATAAAGTTGGGAATTTTTAAAATAACGTTGGAAATGTACAAAAGAAACTTGAGAATTTCTAAAAAAGTTAGGAAGCTTCAAAAATGTGTCTGAATTAAGAAAAACATGTCTGACTTTCAAAAAACGTATCTGGATTTCAAAAAACGTATCTGGATTTCAAAAAACGTGTCTGACTTTTAAAAAAAGTATCTGGATTTCAAAAAACGTTTCTGGATTTTAAAAAACGTGTCTGACTTTCAAAAAACGTGTCTGACTTTCAAAAAACGTGTCTGAATTTCAAAAAAGACGAATACACTGACGAACAAATTGATCAATTTCGATCAATAATTGGAAGTTGTCAAAAAAAAAGTTTGGAATTTTTAAAATAATGTTGGAAATGTACAAAAGAAACTTGGGAATTTCCAAAAAAGTTAGGAACCTTCAAAAATGTGTCTGAATTAAGAAAAACATGTCTGACTTTCAAAAAACGTATCTGGATTTCAAAAAACGTATCTGGATTTCAAAAAACGTGTCTGAATTTTAAAAAACGTGTCTGACTTTCAAAAACCGTGTCTGACTTTCAAAAAACGCGTCTGAATTTCAAAAAAGACGAATACACTGACGAACAAATCGATCAATTTCGATCAATAATTGGAAGTTGTCAAAAAAAAAAGTTGGGAATTTTTAAAATAACGTTGGAAATTTACAAAAGAAACTTGGCAATTTCCAAAAAAAGTTGGCAACTTTCAAAAATGTATCTGAATTGAGAAAAACATGTCTGACTTTCAAAAAACGTATCTGGATTTCAAAAAACGTATCTGGATTTCAAAAAACGTGTCTGAATTTTAAAAAACCTATCTGGATTTCAAAAAACGTGTCTGAATTTTAGAAAACGTGTCTGACTTTCAAAAAACGTGTCTGAATTTTAAAAACGACGAATACACTGACGAACAAATCGATCAATTTCGATCAATAATTGGAAGTTGTCAAAAATAAAGTTGGGAATTTTTAAAATACGTTGGACTTTCAAAAAACGTATCTGGATTTCAAAAAACGTATCTGAATTTCAAAAAACGTGTCTGACTTTCAAAAAACGTATCTGGATTTCAAAAAACGTATCTGGATTTCAAAAAACGTATCTGGATTTCAAAAAACGTGTCTGAATTTCGAAAAAGACGAATACACTGACGAACAAATCGATCAATTTCGATCAATAATTGGAAGTTGTCAAAAAAAAAGTTTGAAATTTTTAAAATAACGTTGGAAATGTACAAAAGAAACTTGGGAATTTCCAAAAAAGTTAGGAACCTTCAAAAATGTGTCTGAATTAAGAAAAACATGTCTGACTTTCAAACAACGTATCTGGATTTCAAAAAATGTATCTGGATTTCAAAAAACGTGTCTGAATTTTAAAAAGCGTGTCTGACTTTCAAAAAACGTGTCTGACTTTCAAAAAACGCGTCTGAATTTCAAAAAACGCGTCTGAATTTCAAAAAAGACGAATACACTGACGAACATATCGATCAATTTCGATCAATAATTGGAAGTTGTCAAAAAGTTTGGAATTTTTAAAATAACGTTGGAAATGTACAAAAGAAACTTGGGAATTTCCAAAAAAGTTAGGAACCTTCAAAAATGTGTCTGAATTAAGAAAAACATGTCTGACTTTCAAAAAACGTATCTGGATTTCAAAAAACGTATCTGGATTTCAAAAAACGTGTCTGAATTTCAAAAAACGTATCTGGATTTCAAACAACGTATCTGGATTTCAAAAAACGTGTCTGAATTTTAAAAAACGTATCTGGATTTCAAAAAACGTGTCTGGATTTTAAAAAACGTGTCTGACTTTCAAAAAACGTGTCTGACTTTCAAAAAACGTGTCTGAATTTTAAAAACGACGAATACACTGACGAACAAATCGATCAATTTCGATCAATAATTGGAAGTTGTCAAAAAAAAAGTGGGAATTTTTAAAATAACGTTGGACTTTCAAAAAACGTATCTGGATTTCAAAAAACGTATCTGAATTTCAAAAAACGTGTCTGACTTTCAAAAAACGTATCTGGATTTCAAAAAACGTATCTGGATTTCAAAGAACGTATCTGCATTTCAAAAAACGTGTCTGACTTTCAAAAAACTTATCTGCATTTCAAAAAACGTGTCTGACTTTCAAAAAACGTGTCCGAACTTCGAAAAAGACGAATACACTGACGAACAAATCGGTCAATTACGCTCAAAAATCGGAAGTTATAAAAAAAAATTTGGGAAATTTCAAAATAACGTTGGAAATATTTAAAAGGAACTTGGGAATTTCTAAAAAAAAGTTGGGCACTTTAAAAAATGTGTTTGAATTGAGAAAAACACGTCTCACTTTCAGAAAACGTATCTAGATTTCAAAAAACGTGTCTGAATTTCAAAATGCGTGTCTGAATTTCAAAAAACGTGTTTGACTTATAAAAAAACGTCATTTTCATTTTATTTCGACATTTTCAAAAAAAAAACCTGCAATTTTGAAAAGTACAGAGAAATTTTCAAAAAAAGTATACCAAAAAAGTTTGATTTTTGAAAAAAAAATCAAAATGTTATCAAGACACTTTTCAAATATAATCGAAATATAAAGAAATCAAAATGCTGTTCCTGAAAATTCTTAATATTTTTGAAGGATCTAACTCTTTAAAAAATTATGAATTTTTAAATTTTGTACGAATTCCACAAAACTAATTCGAAGAAGTTTAGCGGGCTGCAGTCTCTTTGCATCGTAATTTTAAGCTCGGTTTTGTTTCTTTTATGCACTCACTGAAAGTGGAAGATGCACTTTACGTGGACAGTTATTTTTTTTAAATTTCTAATTAAGTAAAATGAATTTTCCGATTTGTAAAGTTGGATCCACATGAATAAAAATTTGTGTTGTGCGCTTCGTATTTATTACAAAAAGTTAGGTTAAATTTACGATTTTTGCATCGTATTTGAAGAATTTAGAACGCA
The DNA here is from genome assembly GCA_028583605.1 of Dastarcus helophoroides. Classification (NCBI taxonomy): domain Eukaryota; kingdom Metazoa; phylum Arthropoda; class Insecta; order Coleoptera; family Bothrideridae; genus Dastarcus; species Dastarcus helophoroides. The sequence continues at coordinate 15,187,648 of CM053337.1, read as the reverse complement.
CTCGAGCGCATTCGGTGGTACAACGCACAACATAATTATTTGTGCCACAAAATAGTTGTCCTTGCGCGAAAAACATGATTTATAAGTTTCAAAATACAACGCACAAGACAAATTTTTATTAATGTGGTGCAGCTTAAGATTGAGTTTGTTGGATTCGTAAAGCGATAGGAAAAGTCTTCTCATACGTCACTAATTGCGTAACGAACCAATTAACATTCAAAATGTTTTTAGAAGCGCGGAAATCAACCGAGGAAAATTCAACGAATCATGCGGAAAGCGGGGAGAACAGCGTATCGCCCCCGGTTCTTACACAGCCGGCACCTTCTCAGCAAAACGTAAGTAAATGTATAACTGAATTGTTAAATTGATGGTGATTATTTAAGTTAGTTGTTTTTTATATTTTCCAATTTCCTTGTAAAACCACATTTATACGAAGAATAACAATAAGAAATGTATTTAATTAAACTCTGAGCACTGACTGACAGACAACCCACAGCCTAAACAGACCAGGAACATGAAATTTCGCGTAGATGTTCCCCGTAATACGTAGGTGAGCATTAAGGGATTTTTCAATATTCAGCCTCTAAGGTGGTAAAAATAGCCATTAAATACAATTAAAATGTATGCAACGCACACGCGGTTGTATTTGAAGTTGCCTATACGCGTTGGGAGCTGATATCGTTGGTCAATGTGTCTATATACATTAATCCAAATTTTTTCAGGTGATCAGTACGCCTTTTGGCTTTTTATGAATTATTTTTTTAATTTAAGGTTGAAATTTCATATCTAAAGTTACAATTTCATATCTAAAGTTAAAATTTCATGGTTAAAGTTAAAATTTCTACACTAAAGTCGTAATGGAGTGATTGAGGCCAAAAAAGGTTCAGAATTTCTTCAAAACTGTTTTTCGAAATTTTAATTCAAAGGCAAAATTTGGAAACGAAGCCGACAGATCGTAATTTGTAAATTGAAGCCAAAATTTCGACTTTTGTTAAGTCTCAGTTTAATCTCGAAAAATGCTTCTTTTTAAAATGTCAGCTTAAAGTCGAAAATCTCGAATTCGTTTTATGGAATTTGTACAAAATTTGAAAATTCATAGTTTTTGAAGAGTAAGATTCTTCAAAAATATTAAAAACTTTCAGGAACAGGCGAATTTTTCAAGAAGTCAGAATTACATTGAAGTTTCCAGAAAACATTTAAAAATTAAAAAAAAACTTTGAAAACGTGTCGATATTTTCAAAAAAGTTTGAACTTTTAAAAAGAGTAATTTCGAAAACAAGTTCGCAATTTGGAAACTTAGATTCTTCAAAAAAACAAAAAACTTAAGAATAGGCAAACTTTTGAAAAAGTCAAAGATGCAAAAATTCGAATTTTCGAAAAAACGGTCAATACTTTCCAAAACAATTTTTAAAAAAATGTCGAAGTTTTTACAAGTTTTGAAAAAAGATAGAAACTTCGAAATATGTTTGGGAAAGAGTCGAATTTTTCAAATAAAAGCTCAATTTACTTCACAAAGATCGAAACTTTGAGAAACAATAATATTTCTGAAAAAAAAAAAAACCGAAATTTTCAAAAAAAAAGTCAAAACTTCGAAAAATAAAACGTTTGAACAAAAATGGAATTTTTTTAAAAAAGCGAAAATCAAATCAAAATTTTGACCAAAAATCGAAAGTTTAAAAAAACTAAAATTCTTCAAAAAAGTGAAAACCAAACCAAAAAAAAGTCGAAATTAAAAAAAAAGAAGAAATTTTCAAATGAAAACAAATTTAAAAAAAAGTTATAACTTTCCAAAAAAGTCGAAATTTTGATGATAAAAGGTCGAAATTTGAAATAAAAAATTCTGGAAATAGTTCGAAAATGTTGAAAATCTTGAGAGAAAAATTCAATTTTACAAAAATCAAATTTCTCAAATAAAAGTTCAATTTACAGTGGAAGCACAACTTAATTTGTTATTACTAGTTTGAACTAATGCCAGTTTCTTGCAGGCCTGCTGGAACTGCGGCAGGAAGGCCCACGAGACGTGCTCGGGTTGCGGGGTGGCGCGCTATTGCGGTCCCTTTTGCCAACACAAAGACTGGGAGAACCACCACCAGGTGTGCTCCAAAGAGAAAGCTGCTCGACCTTTGAGAACGAGCACACCTGGTATATCGACGACGGCGGTGCCATCTACAGATCTGGCGGCCAAATGCAAAAAGTGACAAGCGAGGAAAATTAGAAAAAAATAAAAAATTCTGACTTTTGATGTGAATGTTGTTAAGTTTTTACATAAGGCACGTGTTTTTTTTTTGTGTTATATTTAGGGCACTCTTTGGGATAATGTCGTTGAAAATTTTTGCATGCTACTGGGGAATTTGATGTATAGTTTGACAGAAATTGTTAATACTTATACAATTCCTTGCATTGATCGTTATACGGATAAAGTTTTTTACTTCTAAGATCAGTTATCAGTCTTATCAATCTTAGGGTAGATACCTCTTTCAAATTTCTCAGTTTTTCTCGAAATTTCAACCTTCTGTGGTTTAACCTTGACGTTATTTTCTTCGCAGAACTTAAACTTGATTGACTTTCTTGAACGACAAATTAAATGTTCTGTAATTAAACAGTTGAACGCGCCAAAGTTGATAATATTTACAACAAATGCGACGCTGGAGATTGTTGTTGTGCGACAACCCTTAATACCACTGGTGATCATTGTAACATTGGTTACATCCTACATCGTAGTTGTTTCATTGAAATCCAATTCAAAAAAGATCGTTAATTTAATTCGGCCTTAACCATTGTCAATATTTTGAATTTAATGGAAAAATTTCGATTTTTTGTCAGTGTATTCATCTTTTTCGAAATTCAGTCATGTTTTTTGAAAGTCAGACACGTTTTTCGAAATTCAGACACGTTTTTTGAAATGCAGACACGTTTTTTGAAATTCGGACACGTTTTTTGAAATCCAGATAAGTTTTTTGAAAGTCTCAATTCAGACACACTTTTGAAAGTTTCCAACTTTTTTTGGAAATTCTCAAGATTCTTTTGAAAATTTCCAACGTTCCTTTGAAAATTCCCAACTTTTTTTTGACAACTTCCAATTTTTGAGCGAAATTGATCGATTTGTTCGTCAGTGTATTCGTTTTTTTCGAAATTCAGACACGTTTTTTGTAATGCAGACACGTTTTTTGAAATTCAGACACGTTTTTTGAAATCCAGATACGTTTTTTGAAAGTCAGACATGTTTTTCAAATCAACGTTTAAATCAGATACGTTTTTCAATTCAGAACATTTTGAATTCCCTTTTTTTGAAAATTTCCAACTTTTATATGAAAATTTTCAACTTTTTTTGACAACTTCCGATTTTTGATCGAAATTAATCGATTTTTTGTCGTTTATTTGTCCGATTCGAAATTCAGACGCGTTTTTTAAAAGTTAGACAAAGTTTTTTGAAATGCAGACACGTTTTCTGAAAGTCAGACACGTTTTTTGAAAACCAGACACGTTTTTTGAAAACCAGATACGTTTTTTGAAATCAATTCACTTTTTTTGGAATTCAAGTTTTTTGAAAATTTCAACGTTTTTCCAAATTCAGACACTTTTTTAAGAAAAGTTCCCAACTTTTTTTGGAAATTCTCAAGTTTCTTTAGAAAATTTTCAACGTTATTCTGAAAATTTCCAACTTTTTTTTGACAACTTTCGATTTTTGATCGAAATTGATCGATTTTTTCATCAGTGTATTCGTCTTTTTCGAAATTTAGACACGTCTTTTGAAATTCACACACGTTTTTTAAATGTCAGACACGTTTTTTGAAATCCAGACACGTTTTTTAAAAGTCGGACACGTTTTTTGAAATCCAGATACGTTTTTTCTAATTCATGACGTTTTATTAAAGTCAACTTTTTCGAAATTCAAGTTTTTTGAAAATTCCAGTTTTATGTACAAGATTTTTGTTGAAATTTATCATTTTTGTCAGTTATCGTCTTTTCGAAATCAGACACGTTTTTGAAAACAGACACGTTTTTTGAAATCCAGACACGTTTTTGAAATTCAGTACTTTTTTTGAAAGTCCGAAGTTTTTTTGAAATTCAACAGTTATTTTGAAATTCCCAACTTTTTTTGAAACTTCCATTTTTGATCAATTGGTCATCGTTTTTGAAATTCGAACGTTTTTTGAAATTCAGCGTTTTTTAAAATTCAGACAGGTTTTTTGAAAGTCAGACACGTTTTTTGAAATGCAGATACGTTTTTTGAAAGTCAGACACGTTTTTTCAATTCAGACACATTTTTGAAAGTTCCCAACTTTTTTTGGAAATTTCCAAGTTTCTTTTGAAAATTTCCAACGTTATTTTGAAAATTTCCAACTTTTTTTTGACATTTTCCAATTTTTGATCGAAATTCATCGATTTGTTCGTCAGTGTATTAGTCTTTTTCGAAATCCAGACACGTTTTTTAACATTCAGACACGTTTTTTAAAATCAGATACGTGTTTTGAAAGTCAGACACATTTTTTGAAATTCAGACACGTTTTTTGAAATCCAGACACATTTTTGAAAGTCAGACATGTTTTTCTCAATTCAGACACATTTTTGAAAGTTCCCAACTTTTTTTGGAAATTCCCAAGTTTCTTTTGAAAATTTCCAACGTTATTTTGAAAATTCCCAACTTTTTTTGACAACTTGCAATATTTGATCGAAGTTGATCGATTTTTTCGTCAGTGTATTCGTCTTTTTCGAAATTCAGACACGTTTTTTGAAAGTCAGACACGTTTTTTAATATGTAGACACGGTTTGAAAGTCAGACACGTTTTGGAAATTCAGACACGTTTTTTGAAAGTCAGGACACGTTTTGAAATCAGATACGTTTTTTGAAATTCCAGACATGTTTTTCTCCAATTCAGGACAACATTTTGAAAGTTCCCAAACTTTTTTTTGGGAAATTTCCAAGTTTCTTCGAAAATTTCCAACGTGATTGAAAATTACCAACTTTCTTTTGATAACTTCCGATTTTTGATCGAAATGATCGATTTTCGTCAGTGTATTCGTCTTTTTCGAAATTCAGACGCGTTTTTTAAATTCAGACCCACCCACAAACCCCCCCGTTTTTGAAATTCTAGCACGTTTTTCTGAAATTCAGATACGTTTTTTGAATTCAGACCCGCTTTTTCTCAATTCCAGATACATTTTTGAAAGTTCCCAACTTTTTTTGGAAATTCCCAAGTTTCTTTTAAAAATGTCCAACGTTACTTTGAAAATTCCCAACTTTTTTTTGACAACTTCCGATTTTTGATCAAAATTTTGGACTTTTCCTCCAAACTTTGAAGAAGTTCTTTTTTTTATAACTTTTTTCGATATCGATTTTACAGTCATGTTTCCAAATTATTCTTCTAAGTTACAGCGTTTTCTTAAAAAATACGACTTGACGAGCTTATTTGAATTTTTCTTCATCACTGTACCTTGGAACAAAAAAATTTAGAAGGAAAGTTGAAATTTCGAAAAGTTATTGTAAACCTCGATGTTTTATTTTTACCTTAAGAGTTATTGTGATAATAATTTAGTCATTATAATAATTTTTGTAAGAATGTTGTTTAATTTTTTGTTGATTTGAATGAAATTTTTATTAAAGAATCTTAAAAGAATTCTAAATAAAGACTAGATGATAAACCTTGTTTTATTTGAAAACTAGCTGCTGTCCTCGCCTTCATCTGCGTGAAACAAGAGACAGGATTCTTGGGCCACTTTTTTTGAAAATTTCGACTTTTTTGAAGATTCGTTTTTTATTGAAAACTTCGAATTATTTTGAAAATTTTCACATTTTAAAATATTCGAGAAAACGAAAATATATGAAAAAAAATGTCGACATTTTCAGAAAATTGAATATTTTGAAATTTTCAATTTTTTTCCAAATTACGATTTTTTTTAAATTTCGATTTCATTTTATAAATCTGCTTATGTTGAAATATTGTTTTTCTTAAACCTGTACCTTTTTAAAAATATCCACATTGAAATACAAATCTTTTGAACATAACCAAGGACCAGACCGTTCCACCAAAAAAATCTCCAATTTTTTTTGGAAAATTTCGACCTTTGTTCAAACTTTTGACTTTTTCTCGAAATTTCAACTTTTATTAAAAATTCCGACTTTCTTTTCAAAAATGTCGACATTTTCTCGAAGTTTCCACTTCTATGTAGTAGATTAGATTTTAATTAAAAATCGAAAAATTCGATTTTTTTGAAGCTATTCATTTTGGATTTCTTAGTGGATTTTTTTAATACTGGATTTTTTAAAATTTCGATTTTTTTAAAATTTTTATCTCCAAATTTTGAATATTTTCACTACTTGTTCAAAATTTAGATTTTTTGCAAAATTTTGACTTTTTGGGAAGATTTTTTTTCAAATGTCTTTGGAGATGTTGATCTTTTTCTTGAAACTTCGAATTCGAAAAGGTTCATGCATAGAGTGTATCGGTTCCTAGATTTGCCATTGTAAATGTGGCGTCCATATTGTCATAACTTTCTGATAAATTAAGAAGTAATGAAAATTCATGACGAAACATATTACTGTATTAATAATTATTTCTAAATGACAACTAGATTTATCAAAGTTTCCTTTAATCCTTATCGCAGGAATCAAAAAGTCCTTTCTTCCTCATTATTTCGAACTCCTTATCGATGTCGTAGTTCCTGGAAAAAAAAATAAACAAAATTAGATTTATTTTTGTTAACGATTTTTCACAAATGACCAATTAAATGTTCTGTAATTAAATAGTTAAACGTGCTTAAAATTGAAAATATGTACAACCGCAACCATAGACTAGTTTCGGCCTTCCTTGGCCTCGTCAGCATGGTACGGTGGTTGTATACACTTCCAATTTAAAGCCGTTAGTCAGTCGTATAAGTATCCAAGAGAGCAAACCTCCATTGGGTGACTTGTAACTGACTTTTAACTGTTTATTACACAAACATTTTCGCCACATGCTAATTGAAGCATTACTCTCTCTCGAGGACGTTTGTATCTATGGATGTTGCGATGCAACCCGTGATACAAGCTTTGCCTCATCTACGTGAACTTTGCAATTGCAGTCTCATTTTCATTAGATTCTAATGAAATTAGATTTCAATTGCATCGTAATAAACTTGTATATATTCGTATATACAAGGCTTATTATCTAAACGATTTTTCAGTTCAAATGCACTTTTTTTTAATAAATGGTGCATTTATTTTCTTTGACGTTTTTGTCATCGCCAAAATTTAAACTCTTTTTGCCAAGGAGCAGCAGTACGTCACGACAAATTTTGGCTGGTTATTCCTCTCACCTTTTTTTGATTATTATTAGTCTTCTTTTTTAATATCTATTTTGTTTGTAGGTCACTTGTTTAATGAGTAATCATTTTCTGAGTGTCTATCCATTCAAGCTTTTTAGAGGAATTTAAAAAGCCGCATGCGGCTCGCGAGCCGCGATTTCCTGACCTCTGACCTAGGCAAATGCGCCCACAATTGTCATTTTTAAAAATTAACAAAAACAAGCATTTTCTCAAGTTAAAACTTTACTGGAAGTTTTAGATATTTAAAGCTTTTTTTATAACGAAGCTAATCATAAGAATTTATTTTAATGGTCGTTCTTTTATGTTGCGTTTAGGCAGGCGAAGTCCTTGTAAAAAATATTTAAAATCGAGTTCATATTTAGACACTCAACTAAGATAAAAAGTTGAAAGCTGTGAACCTAAATTAACATTGTCATTTCTAAACGTAGGAGAGTTCTCTTTGTGAATCAACTTTGAAAGAACTTGTTGAAATTTCTATCCTTTGATGTTTAAAAGTATTTATTTGATAATGTGCCAAATTCATGTAATTTTTCGATATAACCGGTATATACAGAACCGTGAAAAAAACGAGATATTTCTTGATTAAACCCAAAAATTTGAGAACATACTTTTATTGTTAATTTCTAGTTTTTTTAAATTACGACTTTTTGATGAAACTTCTTAGTTTGAACTTGAAAGTTATTTTTTTTATAAAAGTTCAACTTAAAAACAGAATCTCGAACTCGTTTTATAAATGACAAGTTTTTTTTCTGAAAATGTTAGGTCTTCTTAAAAGTTCGAATTTAAACTTAAAATTTGAAGTTTTAACTGAGCAGAAATCGAACTGAGGCCGAAACTGGCCGAAACAGAAACCGAAATTTGGAACAATTCGACAATTTTGTCTTAATTTAACCAACCAATCAAAAAAAAAGTTAACTTTTTTAAAATTCTCTAGTTAAAATTGTTTTCGCAAAACTTGTTCCTAAAATACGAAAAATTTTACTGAAGTTCGCGTTTGAAAGCTACAGAAGAAGGGTGAAAATAAAAAGCTCTTTTGGAATGTTCTACTTAAATTTCGCCACTAGAACACGATAGATGTCGTATGAGATCAGAGAAAAAACTACAGAAGAGCAACAGATCCTTGGAAATAAAAAAAAAATCGTCACTAAAGTACTCACTTGTAGAATTCGGCGTACTTCGCCTTATTCCCATCCCCATAGATGAACTTCATGTAGAAAGCAGCGGCGGTACAACTGCAGAAGGCGAGGATTAAATTCCGTTTTATTTGGCTACGCATAAAGCCTCTCATTTGGGCCGGTCTCGGAATTTTGGAAACACTCTCGCTCATTTCGAATATGATCGTAGCTCGGGCGGAAGGTAATTGGAACTTACGTAATTGTCGCAAGTCGATTTTGATGTATTTCGCCGATTAGTTATTTGCAACGAGATAAGTGCAACGGAGTTTGTATATCTACGGCTGCGCGTTTGCAAATAAACCGCGAATCTGGAATATCCTTCGGATTACGTGACCAAAGCTAGGTGGAATAGGGAAAATATTGACACCTATTTTTAACGGTGAACAATTATTTGTGCGTAAGCTGTATGACTAAATAGCGCGAGTGCTGTCCGCGCTGGTATCGATTTTAAATGAAATTTTTATTGTTTTCTTTATTAGTTTTAGCGTAGACGCCAATAAACTCCTAGACAATAACCCCGAGTGAGTAATGAGACATGTAATATACGAGGATGAATTGCTAATGGGGGTTTGCTACACAAAATTATTTTTGACATTATGAGGGTAGCTATCATGGGGTAGGGGAAACTTTGTTTCAGAAAGTCGAGTTCAGCCAGGATGACTTTTTTGTAAAACTTTCGACATCCATTTGAAAATTCAGATTTTTCTCGATTATTCTTTGATTTGACTTTTCTCAAAATACGACTTTTTTTTATTTCGTTGTTCAATTTTTTGCTCACTGATTGATCATCATCCTCCTACTGTAGCGCTTCAAAAGTGATTGTACTTAAAAAACTACCTATTTTGGGTTTTGTCCAAATTCCAATTTGACGACACAGCTCAAAAGACCGACCAAACTTCACCAAAATTTCAGTCTGGAAAAACTCACCTATAAAGCTAAGGATCGCTGGGAGGAACACTAGACCGTGTAGGGCGCCAATGATGACCATACCAAGGTACATTCTAAAATAAAACACTTTAAATATTTGAGATTTGGCAAAAGCCAGGACCACAATCCCACAGAATTTCGTCAAAGTTATCCCAGAAAATACCTAGAAAGGAAAATGTTAGAACAAAACATCGCTACGGTTAGTCAAATCTTACAGAGCTTCCGATATTCACCAAAGAATCTCTGGATTTCTCCAAAGACGAGTCTTGATCCGAATACATAAAATAATGGACGATGTGGCCGCAAAATTCCACAGATATCCCCGCACTCTGGAACAGTTAGAACAACTCTATCTTCTTGGGGGAACTGTTCTGGTACTAGATTATTTTGTATGGAGCAGTTAGGGGCTTTTTGTGCCTTCAATTTAAATTTTGAAACTAGTTTTGGATAGATCGTTGCTAACGGAAGAAGCAGATACAAGGGTCTTGCTGTTTCACATCAAATAGTCAAGTTACAGAACAACTACCTTAACTGTTCCATATCAAACAGTCAAATTACAGAACAGCTACCTTAACTGTTCCATATCAAACAGTCGAGTTACAGAGCAGTTATCTTAAAGCAATGGAGTAAACACTGGATCATGATTAAGTTTAGGAAGATTCATCCCTTCATCATATCGATGTGGAATGTGTGTCCTTCCCTTTAAATCTTGGAACTAGTTTTGGATCAATAGTTGTTCAAGCAAGAAGCAGACATGAATCCTACTAAATGTTCGATATCAAATAATTAAGTTACAGAACAGTCATCTTAAAAACACTGGATCATGATTAAGTTTAAGAAGGTTCATCCCTTTATCACATCGACGTGGGATTTGTGTCCTTCCCTTTAAATTATGGAACTAATTTTGAATCTATCGTACTGCAAACAAGAAGCAAACATGGATCCTACTCACTGTTCCATATCAAATAGTTAAGTTACAGAACAGTCATCTTAAAAGAACTGGAGTAAACACTGGATCATGATTAAGTTTAAGAAGATTCATCCCTTTATCATATCGATGTGGGATTTGTGTCCTTCCCTTTAAATTATGGAACTAGTTTTGGATCGATAGTTGTTCAAGCAAGAAGCAGAAATCGTTCCTACTAACTATTCCACATGAAATAGTCAAGTTACAGAATAGTAAAGCACTAGAGAAAAACACTGGATCATGATTAAGTTTAAGAAGGTTCATCCCTTTATCATATCGATGTGGGATTTGTATCCTTCCCTTTAAATTATGGAACTAGTTTTGAATCGATCGTAGTTCAAGCAAGAAGCAGACATCGTTCCTACTAACTGTTCCATATGAAATAATCAAGTTACAGAATAGCAAAGCACTGGAGAAAAACACTGGATCATAATTGAGTTTAAGAAGGTTCATCCCTTTATCATATCGATGTGGGATTTGTGTTCTTCCCTTGAAATTTTGAAACTAGTTTTGGATCGATGGTTGTTCAAGCAAGAAGCAGACATCGTTCCTATTAACTGTTCCATATGAAATAGTCAAGTTACAGAACAGTTATCTTAAAGCACTGGAGTAAACACTGGATCATGACTAAGTTTAAGAAGGTTCATCCCTTTATCATATCGATGTGAGATTTGTGTCCTTCCCTTTAAATCTTAGAACTAGTTTTGGATCGATAGTTGTTCAAGCAAGAAGCAGACAAGAATCCTACTAAATGTTCGATATCAAATAGTTAAATTACAGAACAGTCATCTTAAAAGCACTGGAGGAAACACTGGATCATGATTAAGTTTAAGAAGGTTCATCCCTTTATCATATCAATATGGTATTTGTGTTCTTCCCATTAAATTTTGGAACTAGTTTTGGATTGATCGTTGTTCAAGAAAGAAGCAGACATGGATCCTACTAACTCTTCCATATCAAATAGTGAAGTTACAGAACAATTACTGCACTGAAGTAAACACTAGCTTATGATTAAGTTTAAGAAGGTTAACTTTTTATCACATCGATGTTGCATTTTGTATCCTTTCACTTAAATTTTGAAACTAGTTTTAGTTAGATCGTTATCAAAGGAAAAAACAAACACAAGGATCTTTCTAAATGTTCCACACAAAATAATCCAGTTACAGAACAGTTGCCTTCAAGCACTAGCTTATGATTAAGTTTAGGAAAGTGTACCCTTTGATCCCATCAATATGGTAAAGGAGTTAATCTTCTTCGAACTCATTTCCTTTCTTGATCATGCTTCTTGCAGAATTGATTTCTGGTAATTGGATCCTACTAACTGTTCCATACCAAATAAATCAGTTACAAAATAGTTGCCTTAAACGACAGGATACTTGCCTTAAGGTTTATGAGTAAGTGTAATAGATTTAAGAAGTCATATTTGCAAGTGACGTGAGCAAGAAACAAACTCCACGCAACGTCCAAGCTTTACCCCTTTATCATGTCGATGTGGTAAAAGGGTAAACCTTCTTTTGACTTCGTTCCTTGCTTGCTTGTGCCACTAACAGAGATGATTTCTAGGAACTGGATTTTAGTAACTGTTCCATACCAAATAAACTAGTTGCAAAACAATTGTCTTAAAGAACTGACTTATGATTAAGTTTAAGGTTTACTCCTTTATCACATCGATGTGAATCAGTGGTAAACCTTGAAGTTAGTTTCTTCCTCGTCCATACTTCTTGCAGAACTGATTTCTGGTAATTGGATCCTCCTAACTGTTCCGTACCAAATAATCCAATTACAGAACAGTTGGCTTCAAGCACTAGCTTATGATTAAGTTTAAGGAAGTTTACCCTTTGATCACATCAATGTGGTAAAGGGGTAAATCTTCTTCGAACTTAGTTCTTTCCTTGCTCATGCTTCTTGCAGAATTGATTTCTGGTAATTGGATCCTACTAATTGTTCCATACCAAATAAATCAGTTACAAAATAGTTGCCTTAAACGACAGGATACTTGCCTTAAGGTTTATGAGTAAATGAAATAGATTTAAGAAGTCATCTTTGCAAGTGACATGAGCAAGAAACAAACTCCACGCAACGTCCAAGCTTTACCCCTTTATCATGTCGATGTGGTAAAAGGGTAAACCTTCTTTCGACTTCGTTCCTTCCTTGCTCGTGCCACTTGCAGAGATGATTTTAAGGAACTGGCTTTTAGTAACTGTTTCATACTAAATAAACTAGTTGCAAAACAGTTGTCTTAAAGCACCGACTTATGATTAAGTTTAAGAAGGTTTACTCCTTTCTCACATCGATGTGGTCCAGTTGTAAACCTTGGAGTTAGTTTCTTCCTCGTCCATACTTCTTGCAGAACTGATTTCTGGTTATTGAATCCTCCTAACTGTTCCGTACCAAATAATCCAATAACAGAACAGTTGGCTTCAAGCACTAGCTTATGATTAAGTTTAAGAAAGTTTACCCTTTGATCACATCAATGCGGTAATGGGGTAAATCTTCTTCAAACTTAGTTCCTTCCTTGCTCATGCTTCTTGCAGAATTGATTTCTGGTAATTGGATCCTACTAACTGTTCCATACCAAATAAACCAGTTACAAACTAGTTGCCTTAAAGGACAGGATAGTTGCCTTAAGGTTTATGATCAAGTGTAATAGATTTAAGAAATCATTTTTGCAAATGACATGAGCAAGAAAGAAACTCCAAGCAACGTCCAAGCTTTACCCCTTTATCATGTCGATGTGGTAAAAGGTAAATCTTCTTTCGGCTTTGTTCCTTCCTTGCTCGTGCCACTTGCAGAGATGATTTCAAGGAACTGGATTTTAGTAACTGTTCCATACCAAATAAACTAGTTTCAAAACAGTTGTCTTAAAGCACTGACTTATGATTAAGTTTAAGAAGGTTTACTCCTTTCTCACATCGATGTGGTCCAGTTGTAAACCTTGGAGTTAGTTTCTTCCTTGCCCATGCTTCTTGCAGAACTGATTTCTGGTAATTGGATCCTCCTAACTGTTCCATACCAAATAATCCACTTACAAAACAGTTGGCTTCAAGCACTAGCTTATGTTTAAGTTTAAGGAAGTTTACCCTTTGATCACATCAATGTGGTAAAGGGGTAAATCTTCTTCGAACTTAGTTCTTTCCTTGCTCATGCTTCTTGCAGAATTGATTTCTGGTAATTGGATCCTACTAACTGTTCCATACCAAATAAATCAGTTACAAAATAGTTGCCTTAAACGACAGGATACTTGCCTTAAGGTTTATGAGTAAGTGTAATAGATTTAAGAAGTCATCTTTGCAAGTGACACGAGCAAGAAACAAACTCCAAGCAACGTCCAAGCTTTACCCCTTTATCATGTCGATGTGGTAAAAGGGTAAACCTTCTTTCGACTTCGTTCCTTCCTTGCTCGTGCCACTTGCAGAGATGATTTCTAGGAACTGGATTTTAGTAACTGTTCCATACCAAATAAACTAGTTGCAAAACAGTTGTCTTAAAGCACTGACTTATGATTAAGTTTAAGAAGGTTTACTCCTTTATCACATTCGATGTGATCCAGTGGTAAACCTTGAAGTTAGTTTCTTCCTCGTCCCATACTTCTTGCAGAACTGATTTCTGGTAATTGGATCCTCCTAACTGTTCCGTACCAAATAATCCAATTACAGAACAGTTGGCTTCAAGCACTAGCTTATGATTAAGTTTAAGGAAGTTTACCCTTTGATCACATCAATGTGGTAAAGGGGTAAATCTTCTTCGACCTTAGTTCCTTCCTTGCTCATGCTTCTTGCAGAATTGATTTCTGGTAATTGGATCCTATTAATTGTTCCATACCAAATAAATCAGTTACAAAATAGTTGCCTTAAACGACAGGATACTTGCCTTAAGGTTTATGAGTAAGTGTAATAGATTTAAGAAGTCATATTTGCAAGTGACGTGGGCAAGAAACAAACTCCACGCAACTTCCAAGCTTTACCCCTTTATCATGTCGATGTGGTAAAAGGGTAAACCTTCTTTCGACTTCGTTCCTTGCTTGCTTGTGCCACTAACAGAGATGATTTCTAGGAACTGGATTTTAGTAACTGTTCCATACCAAATAAGCTAGTTGCAAAACAATTGTCTTAAAGAACTGACTTATGATTAAGTTTAAGAAGATTTACTACTTTATCACATCGATGTGTTCCAGTGGTAAACCTTGGAGTTAGTTTCTTCGTTGCCTTGCTTCTTGCAGAACTGATTTCTGGTAATTGGATCCTACTGTTCCATACCAAATAAATCAGTAACAAAATAGTTGCTTTAAAGAACAGGATAGTTGCCTTAAGGTTTATAACTAAGTGTAATAGACTTAAGAAGTCATCTTAGCAAGTGACATGAGCAAGAAAGAAACTGCAAACAACGTTCAAGCTTTAAAGGAAGGAACGAAGTCCAAAGGTTTACCCCTTTACCACATGGACGTGATAAAGGGGTAAACCTTCTTTGGACTTCGTTCCTTCCTTTCTCGTGCCACTTGCAGAGATGATTCCTAGGAACTGGATCCTAGTAACTGTTCCATACCAAATAAGCTAGTTGCAAAACAGTTGTCTTAACACCCTGGCTTAAGATTACGTTTACGAAATCATAATTCCAAGTGACATGTGCAAGGAAGAAACTAAGTCGAAGATTCACCCACATCGATGTGATAAAATAGACCTTGGATTTAGTTCCTTCCTTGCTCGTGACACTTGCAGAGATGATTCCTAGGAACTGGATCCTAGTAACTGTTCCATACCAAATAAGCTAGTTGCAAAACAGTTGTCTTAAAGCACTGGCTTAAGATTAAGTTTACGAAATCATATTTCAAAGTGACATGTGCAAGGAAGAAACTAAGTCGAAGTTTCACCCACATCGATAGTGATAAAATAGACCTTGTATTTAGTCCCTTCCTTGCTCGTGCCACTTGCAAAGATGATTTCTGGTGTCTACTGCTAGCCCAATACTCACCATTACTAGGTTTACCAAAGAGATTGCGTTCAAGGGTATGTTCCATAGGTACATCAGCGCCATCATATGCAACGTGGTCATGCTCACCACTACTAGTATGATTGTGGATGCCATCACGTTAAAACCAATCACAACGAAGGACGTAAGGAATATCAGAAGTAGCGATAATCCTAAGGATAGTGAAGCGTCGTTCCAAATCGTCAAGTATTGTTCGAAGTACACATAAAAGACACTACAAAGTAATAGAATATTTGCAAACTTGGAGTATATGTCCCACTGTCCCAGTATCAGTCATATGTTACCTATAGGGGAAGATTTCCACCTCAGGGACATTCAAGTAATTTGTTAGGTTATCAGCGATGTGTCGAGCGTATTTCAACGCGTTTATGTAATCAGTGGAAGATTTTAAAATAGTGTGATACGCTGATATGTAAGAGGAGCGCACTTTAGTATCACCATTTTCATCCACAACGTAATCCATGCCCTGCAATGGAATTAACTATCAATTCCCCAAGAATTAACTATCAATTCCCCAAGTTTCTAAACAAATAATAATTCATCTCTATCTTTGAGGTTTGAATGTATTTATTAATTTGATTACTTTTTGCCGCAGATTTGGTACTACCTAACCAAATTGAATGAATTTTGATGGAACGGACTGTTATCTTCAAAAATTGAAATACAGAACTTGTCCCCTGAAACCAAGAAACTTTAAAAAACACAACAAAGGTTGCTCTAACGCGTTTCGACAGCCAAGCTGTCATCTTCAGAGAGAAACTGCTTCTCTCTGAAGATGACAGCTTGGCTATCGAAACGCGTTAGCCAGTAACCTTTGTTGTGTTTTTAATCTTTCTTGGTTTCAGGGGACAAGTTCTGTATTTCAAATTGAATGAAGACTTTTTTTTAAGACAGAGGCCTCAAAACTGTTCGAAAGCGTTTGCAACAGGTCGTAACAAGTTCAAATTATTAGTATTAATCTATAACTATCACATCTGTTGCTTCTGATTTGAATGTGCTCTTTAAATCTCGTTTTCATTGATCTTTTCGTTTGCCACATATAAGTTAAATCTGATGGTTGCCGATTTAATAAATTTTTCCAAATGTTTACGACTGTCTAATCTATATTTAGTATTAACTACTTTACTAATTATTAGATCACTGCGTTGACAGTTCAGAATTAAACATAAGACATCAACGTTCTAAAATAGAGATACAAATCTTCTCCTCTGAAACCAAGAAAGATTAAAAACACGCTCTGAAGGTGATAGCTTGGTTATCGAAACGCGTTAGAGCGACCTCTGTTGCGTTGTGAGATAGTATCTCTCTGAAGATGATAGCTTGACTATCGAAACGCATTAGAGCAACCTCTGTTATGTTGTGAGATGGTATCTCTCTGAAGATGATAGCTTGACTATCGAAACGCAATTAGAGCAACCTCTGTTATGTTGTGAGATAGTATCTCTCTGAAGATGATAGCTTGGCTATCGAAACGCGTTAGAGCAACCTCTGTTGTGTTTTTTTAATCTTTTTTGGTTTCAGAGGACAAGATTTGTATTTCAATTTTTGAATATAACAAAGGACCAGTCCGTTCCACCAAAATCAACGAGAGCACGTAGTAACAAAATAATTTGTGAAAAAATTGACTCACTGTGGAATATGAAGGGTGGCCGCCTTTTCCACAATTGGCGGTCGGGTTGTCGCTCAGGAAAAACGAAAAGTACTTTCTAAAATAGTCTGCCTCTGATATCGTCGCGTTGCCTGGATCAAACTCGCATGACGTACAATCTGGATTCGTATTTGGACAAAAGCTGTCATTTCGGGGGAAGTACTTGCAGCAATCTGCGGAGGATTTCCAGTCGTTGAAATCGTCCACCCAATTCGTGGACTGAGTGGCAATGTAAGTGCTAAAATCGGATCATTGATTTGATTAAACGAGGAATAAAAATGGGTAAGCTGGCGGTTTGTATGTTTTTTTATGTTACGTGGATGTATAGTCAACTTCGGATGTAACGATCCACCAAGGGGATCTTTAAATAGTTCGTTGTAACCGATTTTTCGTTATAAACGAACACGAAATACATACTTTCTTATGGAATTTTGGACCATAACTTTGTTCGTTATAAGCGGCCGTTCGTTATATGCTGAGTTCGTTATATGCGGAATTCGTTATATGCGGAGTTCGTTATAAGCGCAGTTCGTTATATGCGGAGTTCGTTATATGCGAAATTCGTTATAAGCGGAATTCGTTATAAGCGCAGTTCGTTATATGCGGAGTTCGTTATATGCGGAGTCCGTTATAAGCGCAGTTCGTTACATGCGGAGTTCGTTATATGCGGAGTTCGTGATATGCGGAATTCGTTATGTGCAAAGTTTTTTATTAGCAGAATTCGTTATAAGCGCAGTTCGTTATATGCGGAGTTCGTTATATGCAAAGTTTTTTATAACAGAATTCGTTATAAGCACAGTTTGTTATATGCGGAGTTTGTTATATGCGAACTTCGTTATAAGCACAGTTTGTTATATGCAGAGTTCGTTATATGCGAAGTTCGTTATAACCGGAATTCGTTATAAGCTCAGTTCGTTATATGCGGAGTTCGTTATATGCGGAGTCCGTTATATGCGGAGTTCGTTATATGCGAAGTTCGTTATAAGCGGAGTTCATTATAAGCGTGGTTCGTTTTATGGGGAGTTCGTTACATGCAAAGATTTTTATAAGCAGAATTCGTTATAAGCGCAGTTCGTTATAAGCGGAGTTCGTTATATGCGAAGTTCGTTATAAGCGTAGTTCATTATATGCTCGTTAAAAGCGGAATTCGTTATAAGCTCAGTTCGTTATATGCGGAGTTCGTTATATGCGAAGCTCGTTATAAACGGAGTTCATTATAAGCGTGGTTCGTTTTATGCGGAGTTCGTTACATGCAAAAAGCGCAGTTCGTTATAAGCGGAGTTCGTTATATGCGAAGTTCCTTATAAGCGCAGTTCGTTATGTGCTCGTCAAAAGCGGAATTCGTTATAAGCTCAGATCGTTATATGTGGAGTTCGTTATATGCGAAGTTCGTTATAAGCGGAATTTGTTATAAGCGCAGTTTGTTATAAACGGAATTCGTTCTAAGTGCAGTTCGTTATATACGGAGTTCGTTATATGCGAAGTTCGTTATATGCGAAGTTCGTTATATGCGAAGTTCGTTATAAGCGCAGTTCGTTATATGCGAAGTTCGTTATAAGCGCAATTCGTTATAAGCGCAGTTCGTTATATGCGGAGTTCGTTATATGCGAAGTTCGTTATAAGCGGAGTTCGTTATATCCGACGTTGACTGCATAAGAACTAAGTAATTAAAATACGAATTAGATAAAATCAATAAGGCTGAGGCAATGTAAATATTGACAGGTAATCAGGACCAGATTTAAACTTGATGAGACCCTAAGCTGGTTGAGATATGGGGTCAGTGTTGCGAGCATGAAAAAAGGTTCATACTAACAATTTTATCGACTAAAAAAGGCCTTTAACCCTATTTGGGGTCCCCCAAGATGGTAGGGGCCCTAAGCTATAGCTTGTATGACTTATACGTAAATCCAGCACTGCCGGTAATACAAATAATGTCAGGGCAAGATAATAATATCCGGACAATATGAATAATATCCTGTTCAATATGAATAATGACAACAGAAACGACAGAAGTTTCAACTACAGTGGAAACCGGATATAACGACATTGAAGGGACCATAAACTATAGGACGCTGTAGTTGTTATAAGCAATATAACTGTCAGTACAGTTAGTTTTTAAAATAATCTGCCGGGACATTGCCATGTTAGTCGTAATAATCGATGCGTCGCTGTAAACGATGTCGTTATATCCGATTTTGACTATACTTACACATTGGACACCTTTGATGCTAAAAATAGTTGTGAAGCGATGCTATCTTCCGGACAATCAGCAGTAGCCGCAAAATTTTTGTTGAAAACTTTTATTCGAGTAATCCACGTTGCCCTTGGTGACCCAATATATTGGAGGACCGATCCCCATGAGATCATCCATGAACTGTAATCACAAATGGCAGCTGTTACCGCATCTGACATGGTACCGCACCAGATCTGTTGCGGTACTACTCCATGTCACAGCAGATCTGGTAAAGCATTACCCCACATCTGATGTATTCGGGTACCCCACATTTGATGTATTAGGTACCCCACATCTGATGTATTAGGAACCCCACATTTGATGTGGTACTATTCCACATCTGATGTGGTACTATTCCACATCTGATGTGGTACTATCTCACATCTGAGGGGTGGTATCATCATGAGTACTACACATGAAATATTGAGTAGTATATCAGATGTGGGGTATAGTCGACTCTCGCTAAAGTTGGGCCTGTTAATGTTGTCCGCTCGTTAAAAATATCAGGATACGATCGTTGAAGTTGTATAGATATGCCCCCAATTTAGTTTTCAAACAACGAATTGTACTTCCGAGTTTTAGCGCCACTTTTGAATAAGCCACTTAACTGCGCAAGGAGCAATAAAACGTATATATTTTTCGACAATGGTGGGGATGACGGGGAGTAGCAACTTTAACGGTCGATCCAGTACGGTGAGCGCAACTTTAGCGGGAGTCTACTGTAGTACCACATCAGATGTGGGATTTTATCGCATCAGATGTGGGATAGTACCACATACGATGTAGAATAGTCCACACCTGATGGGTAGTGTCATCATGAGTACCACCTGAGATGTGGGGTAGTACCACATCAGATGTGGGATAGTACCACATTAGATGTGGGATAGTACTACATCAGATGTGGAGTAATACATCAGAGTAAAGGATATTACTTCACCAAATCTGCTGTGATATGAAGTAATACCCAAGCATTGCCCCACATCTGATGTATTAGGTACCCCACATCTGATGTGGTACTGTCCCATATATGATGTAGTATTACCTCACATCTGATGGGTGGTATCATCATAAGTACCACATGAGATGTGAGGTAGTACATGTAGATGTAAGAGTGTCACATCGCATGTGGAATAGTACCACATCAGATGTAGGATAGCACCATCAAGTGTAAGAGAGTACCACATTAGATGTGGGATAGTACAACATCAGAAGTGGAGTAACACAGAGTAGGATAGCACTTCACCAAATCTACTGTGATATGAAGTAGTACCGCAGCATTGTCCCACATCTGATTTATTAGGTACCCCAGATCTGATGTGGACTGTCCCACATCTGATGTAGTACTACCTCATACCTGATACGTGGTATCATCATACGTACCATATGAGATATGGGGTAGTACCACATCAGATTTAGGATAGTCCACATCTGATGGGTAGTATCATTATGAGTACCACTTAGGATGTGGGGTAGTACAACATCATATGTGTGATAGTATCACATCAGAGGTGGGATAGTACCACATCAGATGTAGGGTAGTCCACATTTGATGGGTAGTATCATTATGAATATCACATAGGACGTGGAGTAGTACCACATCAGATATGGGACAGTACTACATCGGATGTGGGATAGTACCACATTAGATGTGGGATAGTACCACATTAGATGTGGGATAGTACCACATCAAATGTGAGATAATACCACATCAGATGTAACATATCACCACATCTGGTGTGGGATGGTACCATATCAGTTGTGGGATACTATAACATCAGATGTGGGATAGTACCACATCAGATGTGGGATAGTACCACATCAAATATGAGATAGTACCACATCAAATGTGGGATAGTACCACATCAAATGTGGGATAGTACATCAGAATGGGATAGTACTTCACCAAATCTGCTGTTATATGAAGTAGTACTACAGCATTGCATTACATCTAATATTTTAGGTACCCCACATTTGATGTGGTATTGTCAAACATCTGATGTAGTACTACCTCACATCTAATGGGTGGTATCATCATAAGTACTACATGAGATGTGGGGTAGCATATCAGATGTGGGTTAGTACCACATCAGATACTACCACATCAGATGAAGGATTGTCCACATTTTATTGGTAGTATCATCATGAGTATCACATAGGACGTAAGGTAGTACCACATCAGATGTAGGATAGTCCTACATTTGATAAGTAGTAGCTCATGAGTATCACATAGGACGTGGGGTAATACCACATCAGATGTAAGATAGTACCAGATCAGATATGGGAAAGTACCACATCACATGTAGGATATCACCACATCTGGTGTGGGATAGTACCATACCAGTATGGGATTGTACCAAATCAGATGTGGGATAGTACCACATCAGATATGGGATAGTACCACATCGGATGTGGGAATAGTACCACATCAGATATGGGATAGGTACCACATCAGATGTGGAGTAATACATCAGAGTGGAGTAGTACTTCACCAAATCTGCTGTGATATGAAGTAGTACCGCAGCAGATGATGGGTAGTGCCATCATGAGTACCAGATTAGATGTGAGATAATAATACAACATCAGATGTCAGGTAGTACAGTATTAGATGTGGGGTAGTTCGACATCAGATATGGGGTAGTACGACATCAGATGTGGGATAGTACCCCACCATATCAGGTGGGTAGGAAAGAAATTAAGAGTAGTATTGTTACTTACGTTAAAATATTTTAAAACATGACTATCCTCCGGCATGGATAGCTGCTGCTCTAAACCGATTTCGACCGAAGCGCACAGAATTAAACTTATTGAAGTTGTCAAGAGGAATATTAGCATGATAGCTATTCGACACCAGTATCTGAAGAAAGAACTTTGTTAATTGCATCTACAATTACTTTTTTTTAAGTCACAGGGGAATTACATCCAAAAATTAATACACAAAATGCGAGTTACTGAAAACACGTATTTTAAGAGCTTAGCATCATGTTCGTTGGTTAATTTAGAGCTCTCTTAATCATAAGAATATTGTTGAAAGAAACAGTAATAACAGTATTCATATTTACACAATAATGCAATACCTTAAAATGAATGGGGCATAAAAGTTCTTAAAATAGGTGTAAATTATCCCAGGGGACGGTGGAGCGTTCTCTTCGCTTTTCTTGGCTTTCAAACAACATAGAACGTCCAGACGCCTTTGCTGAAAGAAATCACTTAAACTTTCCCCTCATACACGCGAACACAAAAAATAAGTCACTCACTTGATGACGTTGCTCGTCTAAAGTGAAAAGTGCAACGAAAGCCGTCAACTGAAAAACTAAATCGAATGTCACCGCCACTGTGGCGTATATGGCGAACGTGTTAACCGCCGGCATGGTTGATAACCCACCTGAAGGATTAAAAAAAAATGATCAGCAACTCTTTTATGATAAGTTAGAAAAAAAAGTGTCTACTTGAGTTACCCAACTTGATTTTCGTGTCTTTGATTCTCTCCTTCTCTCAAGACGTCAAAATATCGAATTTGGTCAAAATTTTGAGAAACAGAACTCTAACTTTGACTTTTAAAAGTTGAAATTTCGATAATTATTTAAGAAAACTTGACTCCACATGTTAAAATTGTTCTCAAAATTTTGAAAAACGTAGTCGAAATTCCGAGAATAAGACGTATTTCGTGGAGAGCGACTAATTTAAAAAATGGAATTTTTACATAGAAAGTCGAATTTTCAAAAATAAGTCAAGTTTGAGGATAATTGATTATAACAAAGACAAATTTTGAACAAAAAATCGAAATTTCAATAACAATGTCGAATTTCCAGAAAATCCCAATTACGAAAAAAGACGAATTTCGACTAAAATGTCGAAATTTCTAAAAAAAAACGAAGTTCGAAGAAAAATTGGCTCGTCTCTTTTAGCAATCTCTCCCTTTTTCTTACACCTTACGTTAACGTGACAGATACCAGATACCGCTTTTATGTGGGAGAGTACAGCCCTTGGTGTCAGATAAATCAATTTCGACTTTTATTATAAAACAAATTAAAATTTCGTAAACGGGCCAACATTTCTAGAATACCTTACTTATTTTCAAACGTAGAGGTAAAGAGTTAGAATTACAATCCAATTTTTAAAACCGAAAATTTGAAGTTTCTCAAAACAGGCCCATAATATTAAAATTCTGAACCTAAGAGTTTACAAGAGCAATTAAAAAATAAAAATTTAAACAGTAGACCGAGAATTTGTGTAAGAATTCCAAATTTAAACTCGAAACGTAGTCGAAATTCCGAGAAAAATACGAATTTTGTAGAAAACGACTGATTTAAAAAATGAAATTTTTACATTGAAAGTCGAATTTTCAAAAAAAAGTCAAGTTTGAGAAAAGTTGATTACGAGAAAGACGAATTTTGAACAAAAAATCAAAATTTTAAGAAAGAGTCGAATTTTCAAAAAATCCCAATTTCGAAAAAGAGATGAATTTCGACTAAAATGTCGAAATTTCTAGAAAACAACAAAGTTCGAAGAAAAATTGGGTTGTCTATTTTAGCAATCTCTCCCTCTTTCTTCCTCATTACGGTAACGTGACAGGTACCAGATACCGCTTTTATGTGGGAGAGTACAGCCCTTGGTGTCAGATAAATCAATTTCGACTTTTTATTATAAAACAAATTAAAATTTCGTAAACGGGCCAACATTTCTAGAATACTTACTTTATTTTCAAACATATAGGAAAAGAGTTAGAATTACAATCCAATTTTTAAAACCGAAAATTTGAAGTTTCTCAAAACAGGCCCATAATATTGAAATTCTGAACCTAAGAGTGTACAAAAGCAATTAAAAAATAAAAATTTAAACAGTAGACCGAGAATTTGTGTAAGAATTCCAAATTTAAACTCGAAACGCTAGTCGAAATTCCGAGAAAAATACGAATTTTGTAGAAAACGACTAATTTAAAAAATGGAATTTTTACATAGAAAATCGAATTTTCAAAAAAAAGTCAAGTTTGAGAATAGTTGATTACGAGAAAGACGAATTTTGAACAAAAAATCAAAATTTTAAGAAAGAGTCGAATTTTCAAAAAATCCCAATTTCGAAAAAGGACGAATTTCGACTAAAATGTCGAAATTTCTAAAAAAAAACGAAGTTCGAAGAAAAATTGGCTCGTCTCTCTTAGCAATCTCTCCCTCTTTCTTACTCATTACGTTAACGTGACAGGTACCAGATACCGCTTTTATGTGGGAGAGTACAGCCCTTGGTGTCAGATAATTCAATTTCGACTTTTATTATAAAACAAATTGAAATTTCGTAAACGGGCCAACATTTCTAGAATACTTGCTTCATTTTCAAACATAGAGGTAAAGAGTTAGAATTGAAATCTAATTTTTAAAAACGAAATTTTGAAGTTTCTCAAAACGGCCCATAATATTAAAATTCTGAACCTAGGAGTTTACAACAGTAATTAAAAAATAAAAAATTAAACCGTAGACCGAGAATTTGTGTAAGAATTCCAAATTTAAACTCGAAACGTAGTCGAAATTTCGAGAAAAATACGAATTTTGTAGAAAGCGACTAATTTAAAAAATGGAATTTTTACATAGAAAATCGAATTTTCAAAAAAAAGTCAAGTTTGAGAATAGTTGATTATGAGAAAGACGAATTTTGAAAAAAAAAATTTAAAGAAAAAGTCGAATTTCCAGAAAATCGCAATTTCGAAAAAAGACGAATTTCGACAAAAATGTCCAAATTTCTAAAAAAAAACGAAGTTCGAAGAAAAATTAGCTCGTCTCTTTTAGCAAACTCTCCCTCTTTCTTACTCATTACGTTAACGTGACAGGTACCAGATACCGCTTTTATGCGGGAGAGTACAGCCCTTGGTGTCGGATAAACCAATTTCGACTTTTATTATAGGACAAACTAAAATTTCGTAAATGGACCAACATTTCTAGAATATTGACTTCATTTTCAAACATTTAAAAAGAAAGTCGGAATTGATATCCAATTTTTAAAACCGAAAATATGAAGTTTCTCAAAACAGGCCCATAATATTAAAATTCTGAACCTGAGAGTTTACAATAGTAATTAAAAAATAAAAATTTAAACAGTAGACTAAGAATTTGTGTAAAAATTCTCCAAATTTAAACTCGAAATCTCAAGAAAGAAATGTTTGGAGTTAAAATTCAAAATAAAGTGACAATCCCTAAAGCTTTAATTTCCAGTTTAATTGCGTACTTTTGTGAAAAAAATAAAAGATTGTGATAAATTTTGAGATAAAAGCAGTTGCGAAAAGAATATCATTAAACATTTTCTAGAAACGTTTAAATTTTCTAAAAATGTCTCTTTTAGTATCCCTCTTTTTTCCCCAATTTCATCTTTGCTTCGCTTCTTGGCTCTCTTAGTTGGAAGAGCAATAAAAAGTTGAAACCAAAGTTTTACTCACCGATTGCAAAACAGAAGATTTCCGTGGTACTTGTCAGTAGTAGACTAGGGCCAATATTCGCCATGACTTCAGCGACGTTGTCTTCAACATTTTCTGAAATTCTGAGCGAGCTGAGGTTAACACAATCGCGCTATGATACGTACGGATCACGTGCCTTGGTTGTCTGTCGTAAGTTTGAACTATGATGAATATGTTGTCAACGCCGACCGCCAAAACGAGGAATGGGATAACTTCAATGGTCAGAAGAGATGTGGCGATCCCCACGTAGCCGCATATACCAATGGAACACAGAACGGAGGCGAGAACCACCAGAACTCCCCCGAGACCGAGCAGCAATTTGGTCTCAGACTGAAAGGTTGCATAGATTGGTGGAATCAATAACGATCGTGGCACCGATCTTTATTGATCACCTGGCTGCTTGTTGGTATCAATATAACGATCGTGACACCGATCGTTATTGATTCCACGAATCAAATTTTTTTGCCTTTAAAAACAGGAAGTGTTTGTGTTAGTCAATTCAATATTTTGTAATAAAAAGAGTCGTATGATCAATAACGATCGTGGCACCGATCGTTACTGATCCAGCCAACCAGAATTTTTCTACTTTTAGAAAGAGGAAGTTCTGTTAGTGAATTAAATAGTTTGTACTGAAACAGTCGAACGTGCTACAGTTAAACATTTTTGCAACCAACAACCCGAGAGGAGTTTCGACATTCCTTGACCTCATCAGTATAGAATAATATCAACTTAGCGGACCTAATGGACAAGTACCAGATACCGCTTTTATGCGGGAGAGTACAACCCTTGGTGTCGGTAATACCAATTTCGACTTTTTAAATAAAATAAATCAAAATTTCGTAAATGAACCAAAATTTCTAGAATACTGACTTAACTATCGAACATTTAGGAAAAAAAGTAAAAATTAAAATCCAATTCTTGAGAACAAAAATTGAAGTTTCTCAAAAAAGCCCATAGTATTAAAATTCTGAACTTTAGAGCTAACAATACAAATCAAAAAATAAACAAAACAGTAGACTGGGAATTTCTATAAGAAGGAAAAACAAGTAAGAAGTGAAATACAATTTTAGCGTGCGAAAAAGTGAGTAGAAAACTACTTACCAGGTAAGAAAATTTGCCCAGAGACACCGAAATGTATATAAACATGACCAGATAGCTGATGACGACAGTCAAAATTTCCGATTGAGATTCTCTCGCTATTTCATCTTGAATTGATCTCTCAGAGGAAAATGCCACATCCAATATTCGTTCATTTTCATCTTCCAGAGAAGCGCTCCAATTTTTCATAAAATCGATAAAACTGAAACGAAATTACATTATCGAGATTTCATTTGGTCGCCAATTTCGAAACTTAATGCTGAAACTTCAAGTTGTTTCCCAAAATTTCGATATCAAAATTTCGATCTCAAAATTTCAATCTCGAAATTTCGATTTCAAAATTTCAATCTCGAAATTTCAATCTCAAAATTTCAATCCCAAAATTTCGAACTCAAAATTTCAATCTCAATCTCAAAATTTTGATCACAAAATTGAGATTTATCTAGAAACAACTTTATTTTATTGGGAAATTGGGTTTTAAATCAAAAATCCTAAATATAGACGCTATACGCTACAAAAAATCGAAATTTAAACATTTATGTCAAGATTTTAACTTTTTATACACTGAATTCAAAATTTAAAAAAAAGGCGACATTGTTTCACAAAAAATCAACTTCTAAATTAGAAATAGGAAGTTTGGGAAAAAGTTCAATTAATTTAATTAAATTAGAAGTTGCTAAGTCAAATTGTAGAGAAAGTGATCGAGTTTAAATTTAAAGTGTCAATTTTGTGAGAAGGAATCCAATTTTTGAATTGATCGCCTTCGGGGATGTAAGATGGAAAAACTGAGTCAAACTCTTGCGCTGGAGCAGCTTACCACAATCAGCCTCAGCTGAGAGGTTAGTACTGAAAATTCAGAATTAAATTCAATTTCGTATAAATTAAATAGTAATCTCTTTGAAGATGATAGCTTGGCTATCGAAAAGCGTTAGGGCATCTGTTGTGTTTTTTAATTTTTCTTGATTTCAGGGGACACGATTTGTGTATCAATTTTTGAAGATAACCAAGGATCAGTCCGTTCTACAAAAAAAAATTGATATCGTTTATCACATATCAATCATATTTACTTCGTTTAGTCGTTCATACTGAGTGTTTGGATGATAACGATTATAATGGGAGAAGAATGTGTTTATATTTTGGGTAACCAGTCAACTTTCTTTCTCATAACGTTAACGTGGCAGGTATCAGATACCGCTTTTATGTGAGAGAGTACAGCCCTTGATGTCGGATATTCTAATTTTGACTTGTTTTATAAAACAAATTAAAATTTCGTAAATAAGGCAAAATTTCCTAGAATATTGACTTTATTTTTAGACATTTAGCTTGGCTATCGAAACGCGTTAAAGCAGCTGTTGTATTTTTTATTCTTTCTTGATTTCAGGGGACAAGATTTGTGTATCATTTTTGAAGATAACAAAAGACTAGTCCGTTCTACCAATAAAAAATTGATGTCGCTTATCACATATAAATCATATTTAATTCGTTCAGTTGTTCATATTGGGCCTTCGGATGATAGCGATTATGGTGGAAGACGAATTTTTTTATAATTTGGGTGAACGTTCGAGTTTCTTTCCCATTGCGTTAGGGTGGCAGGTACCAGATACCATTTTTATGCAGGAGAGTACAGCCCTTGGTGTCAGATATACCAATTTGGACTTTTTTTATAAAACAAATTAAAATTTCGTAAATAAGGCAAAATTTCCTGAACATTAACTTAAATTTTGAACATTTAGGAAAAAATAGAATATTGACTTCATTTTCAAACATTTAGCTTGGCTATCGAAACGCGCTCGAGCAACTATTATAATTTTTATTCTTTCTTGATTTCAGGGGACAAGATTCTTGTATCATTTTTTAAGATAACCAAAAACCAGTCCGTTCTACCAAAAAAAATTGATGTCGTTTATCACATATTAATCATATTTAATTCGTTCAGTCGTTCATAGTGGGTGTTTGGATGATAACGATTATGATGGGAGACGAATTTGTTTTTAATTTGCGTCAACAGTCAACTTTTTTTCTCATTACGTTAACGTGACAGGTACCAGATACCGCTTTTATGTAGGAGAGTACAACCCTTGATGTCGGATACTCCAATTTCGACTTGTTTTATAAAACAAATTAAAATTTCGTAAATAAGGCAAAATTTCCTAGAATATTGACTTTATTTTTAGACATTTAGCTTGGCTATCGAAACGCGTTAAAGCAAGCTGTTGTGTTTTTTATTCTTTCTTGATTTCAGGGGACAAGATTTGTGTATCATTTTTGAAGATAACAAAAGACTAGTCCGTTCTACCAATAAAAAATTGATGTCGCTTATCACATATAAATCATATTTAATTCGTTCAGTTGTTCATACTGGGCCTTCGGATGATAGCGATTATGGTGGGAGACGAATTTTTTTATAATTTGGGTGAACTGTTCGAGTTTCTTTCTCATTGCGTTAGGGTGGCAGGTACCAGATATCACTTTTATGCAGGAGAGTACAGCCCTTGGTGTCAGATATACCAATTTGGACTTTTTTTATAAAACAAATTAAAATTTCGTAAATGAGGCAAAATTTCCTGAACATTAACTTAAATTTCGAACATTTAGGAAAAAATAGAATATTGACTTCATTTTCAAACATTTAGCTTGGCTATCGAAACGCGCTCGAGCAACTGTTATAATTTTTATTCTTTCTTGATTTCAGGGGACAAGATTCTTGTATCATTTTTTAAGATAACCAAAAACCAGTCCAGTTCTACCAAAAAAAATTTGATGTCGTTTATCACATATTAATCATATTTAATTCGTTCAGTCGTTCATAGTGGGTGTTTGGATGATAACGATTATGATGGGAGACGAATTTGTTTATAATTTGCGTCAACAGTCAACTTTTTTTCTCATTACGTTAACGTGACAGGTACCAGATACCGCTTTTATGTGGGAGAGTACAACCCTTGATGTCGGATATTCCAATTTCGACTTGTTTTATAAAACAAATTAAAATTTCGTAAATAAGGCAAAATTTCCTAGAATATTGACTTTACTTTCAGACATTTAGCTTAGCTATCGAAACGCGTTAGGTTTTTTATTCTTTCTTGATTTCAGGGGACAAGATTTGTGTATCATTTTTGAAGATAACCAAAGACCAGTCCGTTCTACCAAAAAAAATTGATGTCGTTTATATCATATAAATCATATTTAATTCGCTCAGTCGTTAATACCGGGTTTTTAGATGATAATGATTATAATAAGGGACGATTTTTTAATAATTTGGGTAAATAGTTAACTTTCTTTCTCACTATGTTAACGTGACAGGTATTAGATACCGCTTTTATGCGGGAGAGTACAGCCCTTGGTGTCGGATGTAACAATTTAGATTTGTTTTTATAAAACAAATTAAAATTTCGTAAATAGGCGAAAATTTCTAGAATATTAACTTCATTTTCAAACATTTAGCTTAGGTATCGAAACGCGTTAGAGCAACTGTTGTGTTTTTTATTCTTTCTTCATTTCGGCGGACAAGATTTGTGTATCATTTTTAAAGATAACCAAACACTAGTCCGTTCTACCAAAAAAAAATTGATGTCGCTTATCACATAAATCATATTTAATTCGCTCAGTCGTTCATACCCGGTGTTTGGATGATAACGATTATGATAGGAGACGAATTTGTTTATAATTTGCGTCAACAGTCAACTTTTTTTTCTCATTACGTTAACGTGACCGGTACCAGATACCGCTTTTATGTGGGAGAGTACAACCCTTGATGTCGGATATTCCAATTTAGACTTGTTTTATAAAACAAATTAAAATTTCGTAAATAAGGCAAAATTTCCTAGAATATTGACTTTATTTTTAGACATTTAGCTTGGCTATCGAAACGCGTTAAAGCAGCTGTTGTGTTTTTTATTCTTTCTTGATTTCAGGGGACAAGATTTGTGTATCATTTTTGAAGATAACCAAAGACTAGTCCGTTCTAACAATAAAAAATTGATGTCGCTTATCACATATCAATCATACTTACTTCGTTTAGTCGTTCATACCGGGCGTTTGGATGATAACGATTATGATAGGAGACGAATTTGTTTATAATTTGCGTCAACAGTCAACTTTTTTTCTCATTACGTTAACGTGACAGGTACCAGATACCGCTTTTATGTGGGAGAGTACAACCCTTGATGTCGGATATTCCAATTTTGACTTGTTTTATAAAACAAATTAAAATTTCGTATATGAGGCAAAATTTCCTAGAATACTGACTTCAATTTTAAACATTTAGCTTGGCTATCGGAACGTGTTAGAGCAACTGTTGTGTTTTTTATTCTTTTTTGATTTCAGGGGACAAGATTTGTGTATCATTTTTGAAGATAACCAAAGACTAGTCCGTTCTAACAATAAAAAATTGATGTCGCTTATCACATATCAATCATACTTACTTCGTTTAGT
Organism: Dastarcus helophoroides; assembly: GCA_028583605.1. Lineage (NCBI taxonomy): Eukaryota > Metazoa > Arthropoda > Insecta > Coleoptera > Bothrideridae > Dastarcus > Dastarcus helophoroides. The sequence goes on along the minus strand of CM053337.1, from coordinate 15,156,436 downwards.
CGTTCATACCGAGCGTTTGAATGATAACGATTATGATGGGAGAAGAATTTGTTTATAATTTGGGTAACCAGTCAACTTTCTTTCTCATTACGTTAACGTGGCAGGTACCAGATACCGCTTTTATGCGGGAGAGTACGACCCTTGGTGTCGGATATAACAATTTTGACTTTTTTTATAAAACAAATTAAAATTTCGTAAATAAGCCAACATTTCTAAAATATTGGCTTCATTTTCAAACATTTAGCTTGGCTATCGAAACGCGTTAGAGCAACTGTTGTGTTCTTTATTCTTTCTTGATTTCAGGGGACAAGATTCGTGTATCATTTTTGAAGAATAACCAAAGACTAGTCCGTTCTACCAAAAAAATTGATGTCGTTTATCACATATAAATCATATTTAATTCGTTCAGTCGTTCATACCGAGTATTTGGATGATAATGATTGTAATGGGAGACGAGTTTGTTTATAATTTGCGTCAACAGTCAACTTTTTTCTCATTACGTTAACGTGGCAGGTACCAGATACCGCTTTTATGCGGGAGAGTACGGCCCTTGGTGTCGGATATAACAATTTCGACTTTTTTTATAAAACAAATTAAAATTTCGTAAATAAGCCAACATTTCTCAAATATTGGCTTCATTTTCAAACATTTAGCTTGGCTATCGAAACGCGTTAGAGCAACTGTTGTGTTCTTTATTCTTTCTTCATTTCAGGGGACAAGATTTGTGTATCATTTTTGAAGATAACCAAAGACTAGCCCGTTCTACCAAAAAATGATGTCGTTTATCACATATAAATCATATTTAATTCGCTCAGTCGTTCATACCGAGTGTTTGGATGATAACGATTATGATGGGAGACGAATGTGTTTATAATTTGGGTCAACAGAATTTGTCTATAATTTGGGTAACCAGTCAACTTTCTTTCTCATTACGTTAACGTGACAGGTACCAGATACAGCTTTTATGCGGGAGAGTACATCCCTTGGTGTCAGAATATCCTAATTTCGACTTTTTTTATAAAACAAATAAAAATTTCGTGAATGGGGCAAAATTTCCAGAACATTAACTTAAATTTCTAACATTTAGGAAAAACGTTCAGAATTGAAATCCAATTTTTAAAAACAAAAATTGAAGTTACTCAAAAAAAGCCCACAATATTAACCTTCTAAACTTTAGAGTTTACAATGAAATCAAAAAAATAAAAATTTAAACAGTAAACCGAGAATTTGTGTAAGAATTCCAAATTTAAACTCGAAATCTCAAGAAAAAAATTTTCGAAATTAAAATTCAAAATAAAATTACAATCCCTAAAGCGGCAATTTCCAGTTTAATTGCGTAATTTTGCGAAAAAAAATGGAAGATTGTAAAAAATTTTGAGATGAAAGAAATGCGAAAAGAATATTATTAAACATTTTCTAGAAACGTTCAAATAAACATTTTCTAAAAATGTTCAAAAAGTCCAAGATTCAAAACTAATTTCAAAGAAAATGATAATTGATAATGATAATTGATAAATGATAAACAAATTGAAATTTGTATAAAACTAAAATTTAAGGAAAAGTAAAAATTTTTGGAAAAAACGAATTTTGAGAAATGATGAAATTTGGAAAAAACGATGAATTTTCCGATAAAAATGCGAGATTTTGAGCAAGACAGATTCAGAGAAGTCCAATTTTAAGAATAAAGAAATTTCAAAGAAAAAGGACAAATTTTGTGAAAAAAGCCGAATTTTGAGAAATAATTCTTCGAGAAATTTTCGATATCTCAAGGACGAATTTTGAAGAAATAAATTTATTTTTAGTTAAAGTATTCTCAGATTCAGAGAAGTCCAATTCTAAGAATAAAGAAATTTCAAAGGAAAAGGACAAATTTTGTGTAAAAAAGCCGAATTTTGAAAAATAATTCGTTGAGAAATTTTCGATATCTCAAGGAAAGGACGAATTTTGAAAAAAATGGAATTTTTTTTAGAAAAAGCATTCTCAGTTGAATATAAATTTTTGTTTAGCTGCAAGCGGCGTATCCTGCCCTATTCTACCTACGCCTATGAATCAAACTACTGCGTTGAAGCAGCTTATCGCGATCCATCGAGAGGTGAGTCACAAAATAAGAAACAACCAAAAGATTAACTCTTGCTTCATCTCTTTGTGGTCGATGACGATAACCTGTAACCTTGAAATGTTATATAGGCGTACCGCATCTTATTTAAATTATTGTGTTTTGATAATCTTTCAATAATTTTATGAATTTTTTTCAAGAATTAAATCCTACACTAACATTGGTAGAACGAAATATGATACTTCAATTCTAAAGAAAAGGATCCAAGAGTTGGATATATAAGCAGATTCGATTCCTTTAAAATCTCGGACCTTGCCATCTCTACTGCACTGGCGCTTTCAACATAGGCGGGCTTGAAGGTCACGGGACTCAAACGTGATGAGAGTTAGCCTTCTGGTTGTTATTTATTTTGTGTTAGCGCGATCAGTCGAGATGTGGATGTTGAAAATTCAGTATTAAATATTGATGTCGTTTATCAACGTTTATCAAAATATAAATTATATCTAATTCGTTCAATTGTCTACCGAATGTCAAGGTGTTCGGATGAAAGCGATTGAGATGGAAGACAAATTTTTTTAAATTTGGTTGGACGGTTGTCTTACTTTATCATTACGTTAACGTGACAAGGTACAAGGGACCACTTTCATGCGAGAGAGTATAGCCCTTGGTGTCGGTAATACCAGTTTCGATGTTTTCTACAAAACAAATTGAAATTTCGTACATTAGCCAACATTTCTAGAATATTGACTTAACTTTTGAACATTTAGGAAAAAAAGTAAGAATTAAAATTCAATTTTTAAGAACGAAAATTGGAGTTTCTCAAAACAGGCCCAGAATATGAAATTTCTGAACTCAAGAGTTTACAACAGAAATCAAAAAATAAAAATTTAAACAGTCGACGTGTTGACCACCCCTGCTCTATGGTATTGATGCATGTGACAGCTGTCATATTTTAGATTATTTTCATTGAAAGATTTTTTAAAGCAAATGGCAGACGAAACTTTTAAGGCGCCATCGCCACCGCAAGTCAACAAAAAATCCAAACTCGGTCGACAGACAAACGCTATAAGCACCATAACACGTTTACCGTCATCAACTGACCTCAAAAAACCACCAAAAGCGAAATATAAGAGTATCCTATCGGGACTCATCGCCGATACAACTCTCAACGAAGGCCCCAAGCAAGAGTATGGAACCGTGGAGCAAGTGGCGAGAAAATTCGTCGAAAAACCACCAAAAGCTAAATATAAGAGTATCCTATCTGGACTCGTTGCCGATACAACCCTCAACGAAGGCCCCAAACAAGAGTATGGAACCGTGGAGCAAGTGGCGAGAAAATTCGTCAAAGAACCACCAAAAGCGAAATATAAGAATATCCTATCGGGACTCATCGCCAATATAACTCCCAATGAAGGCCCCAAACAAGAGTATGGAACCGTGGAGCAAGTGGCGAGAAAATTTGTCGATAGCATAGTTGGAATTTCGGAGGAAGTGTGCACTAAGATTTTAGATGTAGAAGCGCAAGGTGGGGACATTTCGGAGGAAGAAATACCTGAGATTAACCCGGAAAAAAAATCGGTTTACGATCTCAAAGGAACGAGGCATTTCGCCTGTAGTGGCGCAGTCGGTAGGATAAATTTTTCTAACAGGGGGATATCTGACCCACTAAAGAAGTAACTGCTATAAAAACAATGATTATTTTATATTCATTTGTGAGAATTTCTTCCATTTTTATGCATATATATTTTAAATGATTCATTATTGTGCTAGTTTACTGCGATAAAGTTTTATCCTTAGTGCTTGTTTTTGAATTATTTTCAAAAAGACAGCAGAAGGTAAAGTAACTCTTGTTTTTTGGTGGTAATTTTCGTTTGGACGCTTTTCTTATATTTTTCATAGACAACGAGGGCTGACTATTCTGCTAAACTAACCTAACCTAAGCTATCTATCCTGACCTAAGCTATCTCAAGGGTAGTACACACTCGTAGACAAAATCGCGCGACTGTCGTTAGACCAATTGACAATTTTGTCTCTAGACAGTCCTGGACAAAGTCCCTGGATCATTTTAAGATTTGTTCGGGAACTAGACCATTTTGAGATTTGTTCGGGAACTAGACCATTTTGAAATTTGTTCGGGAACTAGACCATTTTGAAATTTGTTTGGGAACTAGACCATTTGTTTCTAGTTATTCTCTAAATACAAACTTACAATAGCACTAAATCGTGACAGTTTGGGGGTTAAATTGTTGTATAACTCCCATGTTAGATCGTCGTTAGACTACACCATAGGGCGAGGGTGGCCAACACATCGACTGTTCAAATTTTTATTTTTTGATTTCTGTTGTAAACTCAAGTTCAGAATTTTAATATTTTTTGAGAAACTTCAATTTTCGTTTTTAAAACTTGAATTTTAAGTGTTACTTTTTTCCTAAGTGTTCAAAAACTAAGTAAATAGTCTAGAAATTTTGGCTCATTTACGAGATTTCAATTTGTTTTGTAGAAAAAATCGAAACTGATATTACCGACACCAAGGGCTGTACTCTCTCGCATGAAAACGGTTCCTGGTACCTGTCCCGTTGGGATAGGGGGCTTCTAATTATTCTCCAAATGATTCTATTTATTCTCCAAATGCTTCTATTTATTCTCCAAATGCTTCTATTTATTCTCCAAATGCAAACTTACAATAGCACTAAATCGTGACAGTTTGGGGGTTGAATTGTTGTATAACTCCCATGTTAGATCGTCGTTAGACCACACCATAGAGCGAGGGTGGCCAACACATCAACTGTTCAAATTTTTATTTTTTGATTTCTGCTGTAAACTTAAGTTCAGAATTTTAATATTTTTTGAGAAACTTCAATTTTCATTTTTAAAACTTGAATTTTAAGTCTTACTTTTTTCCTAAGTGTTCAAAAACTAAGTAAATAGTCTAGAAATTTTGGCTCATTTACGAGATTTCAATTTGTTTTGTAGAAAAAATTAAAACTGGTATTACCGACACCAAGGGCTGTACTCTCTCGCATGAAAACGGTTCCTGGTACCTGTCCCGTTGGGATAGGGGGCTTCTAATTATTCTCCAAATGATTCTATTTATTCTCCAAATGCTTCTATTTATTCTCCAAATGCTTCTATTTATTCTCCAAATGCTTCTATTTATTCTCCAAATGCAAACTTACAATAGCACTAAATCGTGAGAGTTTGGAGGTTGAATTGTTGTATAACTCCCATGTTAGATCGTCGTTAGACCACACCATAGAGCGAGGGAGGCCAACACATCGACTGCTTAAATTTTTATTTTTTGATTTCTGTTGTAAACTCAAGTTCAGAATTTAAATATTTTTTGAGAAACTTCAATTTTCGTTTTTAAAACTTGAATTTTAAGTCTTACTTTTTTCCTAAGTGTTCAAAAACTGAGTGAATAGCCTAGAAATGTTGGCTCATTTACGAGATTTCAATTTGTTTTGTAGAAAAAATCAAAACTGGTATTACCGACACCAAGGGCTGTACTCTCTCGTATGAAAGCGGCATTGTTCGGGAACAAATCTCAAAATGGTCTAGGGACTTTGTCAGTTATCCACAATTGCGCAATTCCGCTAAACTAGGATCCAAAACATCATGACAAGTGAGGCAGCGACCTGTGGAATTACTGCTTGTTCACGGGGGGTTGGAGAACAAACGATTTTTTCCCATTTGTCTATAGACAATCATAGAACTTTGTCGCAGACACGAGTTCGGCGATTTTATTGCCAGACTGTACTAGACTGGGCATTTGCTTTCGTGCACGCTGTCGCTGGTTCGTACCCTACTAAAATTGCGTTGGGATTTGTACCACTTGCAATTCTTCCAAAATTTGGCCACACAAAAGTCGACGCTAGTTTCCTAGGGTAGGACACTTACGTTTTTTCCCATTCCAGGGCAGGCTTAAGTTCGTTGTCGTCTAATTTGTTGTTTACTATGAACGTTATCGCCAAGCCTGAAGCGTCAGTGTAATTGTCGAACGTATAATTACCCAGAGCCAAACCTGGAAGGATCGGTCCACCGTAAGAGGCCAAACATTCAATTCTGTAAGGGCTTCTGCAACAGTTTGAAAATTGATCATTAGAATGCGTAATGTAATCATTGAAAAATTTAATTAATGAGCTGGAAACAGATACTTACTCGAAACATTCCACAAATTTTTCATACATGCCATACAAGTTGCTATCAATCCAGCTAATATTGTTGTTTATCAAACCAAATATGGACTGAATTGTGCATTCGGAAGTATCCCCAATATTAGAAAATGCTGTCACTGTTGGTGTATAACATATGTCCCTAAGGCCTATCCCAGATTCGGTTTTCAGCTAAAAGAAATCGACCTATGGGAGTTATCCAACAATAGAACCCCCAAACTGTCACGATTTGGTACTATTGTAAGTTTGCATTTGGAGAATAAATAAAAGCATTTGGAGAATAAATTGGAGCATTTGGAGAACAAATAGAAGCATTTGGAGAACAAATAGAAGCATTTGGAGAATAATTAGAAGCCCCCTATCCCAACGTGACAGGAACCAGGTACCGCTTTCATACGAGAGAGTACAGCCCTTGGTGTCATTAATACCAGTTTCGATTTTTTCTACAAAACAAACTGAAATCTCGTAAATGAGCCAAAATTTCTAGACTATTCACTTAGTTTTTGAACACTTAGGAAACCAATAAGACTTAAAATTCAATTTTTAAAAACGAAAATTGAAGTTTCTCAAAAATATTTAAAATTCCGAACTTGAGTTTACAACGGGAATCAAAAAATAAAAATTTGGACAGTCGATGTGTTGGCCACCTTCGCTCTATGATGTGGTCTAACGACTATCTAACGTGGGAGTTATACAACAATTTAACCCCCAAACTGTCACGATTTAATGCTATTGTAAGATTGCATTTGGAGACTAAATAGAAGCGTTTGGAGAATAAATAGAAGCATTTGGAGAATAAATAAAATCATTTGGAGAATAATTAGAAGCCCCCTATCTCAACGTGACGGGTACCAGGTATCGCTTTCATGCGAGAGAATACAGCCCTTGGTGTCGGTAATACCAGTTTCGAGTTTTTCTACAAAACAAATTGAAATCTCGTAAATGAGCCAACATTTCTAGACTATTCATTTAGTTTTTGAACACTTAGGAAAAAAATAAGACTTGAAATTCAATTTTTTAAAACGAAAATTGAAGTTTCTCGAAAAATATTAAAATTCTGAACTTGAGTTTACAACGGAAATCAAAAAATAAAAATTTGAATAGTCGATGTGTTGGCCACCCTCGCTCTATGGTGTGGTCTAACGACGATCTAACATGGGAGTTATACAACAATTCAACCCCCAAACTGTCACGATTTAGTACTATTGTAAGTTTGCACTTGGAGAATAAATAGAAGCATTTGGAGAATAAATAGAAGCATTTGGAGAATAAATAGAATCATTTGGAGAATAATTAGAAGCCCCCTATCTCAACGTGACAGGTAACAGGTACCGCTTTCATGCGAGAGAATACAGCCCTTGGTGTCGGTAATACCATTTTCGAGTTTTTCTACAAAACAAATTGAAATCTCGTAAATGAGCCAAAATTTCGAGACTATTCACTTAGTTTTTGAACACTTAGAAAATAAGTAAGACTTGAAATTCAATTTTTAAAAACGAAAATTGAAGTTTCTCAAAAAATTTTAAAATTCCGAACTTGAGTTTACAACGGAAATCAAAAAATAAAAATTTAAACAGTCGATGTGTTGGCCACCTTCGCTCTATGGTGTGGTCTAACGACGATCTAACATGGGAGTTATACAACAATTCAACTCCCAAACTGTCACGATTTAGTGCTAATGTAAGTTTGCATTTGGAGAATAAATAGAAGCATTTGGAGAATAATTGAATCATTTGGAACATAATTAGAAGCCCCCTATCTCAACGTGACAGGTACCAAATACCGCTTTCATGCGAGAGAATACAGCCCTTGGTGTCGGTAATATCAGTTTCGATTTTTTCTACAAACAAATTAAAATCTCGTAAATAAGCCAAAATTTCCAGACTATTCACTTAGTTTTTGAACACTTAGGAAAAAAGTAAGACCTAAAATTCAAGTTTTAAAAACGAAAATTGAAGTTTCTCAAAAAATATTAAAATTCCGAACTTGATTTACAACGGAAATCAAAAAATAAAAATTTGAACAGTCGATGTGTTGGCCACCCTCGCTCTATGGTGTGGTCTAAGGACGATCTAACATGGGAGTTATACAACAATTCAACCCCCAAACTGTCACGATTTAGTGCTATTGTAAGTTTGCATTTGGAGAATAAATAGAAGCATTTGGAGAATAAATAGAAGCATTTGGAGAATAAATAGAATCATTTGGAGAATAATTAGAAGCCCCCTATCTCAACGTGACAGGTAACAGGTACCGTTTTCATGCGAGAGAATACAGCCCTTGGTGTCGGTAATACCATTTTCGAGTTTTTCTACAAAACAAATTGAAATCTCGTAAATGAGCCAACATTTCTAGACCATTCACTTAGTTTTTGAACACTTAGGAAAAAAGTAAGACTTGAAATTCAAGTTTGTAAAACAAACATTGAAGTTTCTCAAAAAATATTAAAATTCTGAACTTGAGTTTACAACGGAAATCAAAAAATAAAAATTTGAACAGTCGATGTGTTGGCCACCCTCGCTCTATGGTGTGGTCTAAGGACGATCTAACATGGGAATTATACAACAATTCAACCCCCAAACTGTCACGATTTAGTGCTATTGTAAGTTTGCATTTGGAGAATAAATAGAAGCATTTGGAGAATAAATAGAAGCATTTGGAGAATGAATAGAATCATTTGGAGAATAATTAGAAGTCCCCTATCTCAACGCAACAGGTACCACTTTCATGCGAGAGAATACAGCCCTTGGTGTCGGTAATACCAGTTTCGATTTTTTCTACAAAACAAATTGAAATCTCGTAAATGAGCCAAAATTTTTATAATATTCACTTAGTTTTTGAACACTTAGGAAAAAATAAGACTTAAAATTCAATTTTTAAAAACGAAAATTGAAGTTTCTCAAAAAATATTAAAATTCTGAACTTGAGTTTACAACAGAAATCAAAAAATAAATGTGTTGGCCACCCCCGCTCTATGGTGTGGTGTATGTGACAGCAACACAATTTTTGAAGTTATGGCACCCCCAAATATGAAGCTTATGACCAAGGTGTCCATTGCAGTTCAAAAGTAGATTAAGAGGTAATATGACAACTTACGCTTTCTAGCTCTAGTTGAAGCTCAAATATCTTCTTTAGGAACGTCTCATTGAAGGCCGGACCTAAATATAAATCCTCTTTGTCGTCCTCATTCGAGGATATTGTAAACTGAAAAATAAGTTACTCATGTAATGACTTAAGAATAGTGTCCAACGTAATAATGAATGAATGGTAGTCCAAGGGAAGTATTTAGACCAGATCAAACCAGAATACCAGTTTGCTTTGCCCCAACTCAACTGTTACCACTTACTGGGGATAGGCCAATGCTTTTGAAGAAAATTTGTTCGGTTCTGTAAAAAGGTTCGAAATGAGAATCAAAAAAGTCCTTTTCCTTGCGACTTCGACTGTCTGGGGCTGCCCAAATTTCCACTGGATCGGTTGTTACCGCCAAATACGCAACGCCGGCGCCCAAACCGATTGATAGAACTATTGAGATGCACAATACTGTTATCTTCCAATTGGCGACCCCTAGAATTAAATGTGAGTGTTCACACTGTGCGGTTGACGCTATTCAACTTCTATATCTATCATTTCACCTCGTAACCATATCCAGTATCTCGTAGCTAATTTTCCTTGAGTAAATTTTAATATATTCTAAAAATTCAGATTTTTTTCTCAAAATTTTGATTTAATATGAAATTTTTGGTTTGATGCGAAATTTTGACTTTTTTTCCTTTAAAATTTGACTTAAATTATTTTTTTGAGTTTTATTTGTTCCCTTTGAAAACTCTAATAGATTTTATTCTTATCTTTCGGGGTTCTACGGAATTCCTCAAATGTTTGGATCCCGTGGGACTAAGCAATTTCAATTCTGCAAATTCCAGGATTGAAATTTTGTTACGGCATTGCATCGCCTACTCAGAATCCTAAGAAGAAAGTCGACATTTCTAAAAATAGTGATAACTTCTAGAAAAATATCGATTTACCCCTAAAGTTTCCCTAAACTCAAAATTATCAGTTTCTGAAAATTTAAAAATATTGAAAATGTAAACTTGAATTTTTTGAGAAAAAATTCCAATTTTTCGAACTGAAAATTCGACCTGAATCCAAAATTTTAAAGTCAAAGTTTTGAGTTTCGAGTCAAAAATGTAGAAATAAGAAAATGCAGAACAACTTGAAATTTTGAGAATTTCTAATTTTTGATTTTATGACATTTCGAGTAGAAGTGAAGTCAAGGTTTTTTATGCCCAAATTTTCGAAAAATAAGTAGTAACTGGGCGAAATTTTCGAAATCCTCGTAAACACGAGAATTTCTACTTACCTTTTCCAAGATATCGAAAACCGCTTTGGATTTTTCCGTGTATTTTCTGGTTGCTGATGCATAGAAAATTGAATGAAACAATTCCTGCAAAACAACATAATCACTCAATCGGATTGAATTTACTTTGCAGGCTCACTTTTTTTTCTTCTCTTTATTAACATCAGTATTAAAATTGATATAAGGCCAATGGAGATCAAACACATTCCGATAATGAACGTCCATAGATTTATATCCAGAAATATGGTTGTAGCTCGTGGTAGTTCAGAGTAACGATTTTCTGAACAGCTGGCTGAACAATCGACGCAACTACAGGCTTTGAAATTTGGCTAAAATTAAACAATTTGGGTCCAAATTACATCTCACTAACGAGTGTGCTATTTTTTATTTATGTCTACGAAGTACGTTGTAAAGGTAACGAATGTGACAACCAAAGACTAATGACAACATTACAAGTGAAAGCTAAAGGAGTCTTCCTAGTAATTCATATTATCTTTGCTTACATATGCTTGGTTGCATTCGAGCGTTTTGCTATTCATAGCTTTTGGATCGTCTACAAAATCGAAATACAAATCGTAGGCCGACAAGGTATTCCCGTGGCCTACGTAGTCAAAAAACCTAAAATAAAATAATATTAAAAACTACACACAAATGCACATCATTTTTTGATAAAGGACAAATTAGCAAAACGTTTGGGACAAATTTTTAGAGCAACATTCCTAAAAAATGACAAATTTTGAGAAACAAACTGAAAATTTAAGAAAAAGCTTGGACTATCAAAAAAAATTGATGTCGTTTATAACATATAAATCATATTTAATTCGTTCAGTCGTTCATACCGAGTGTTCGGATGATAGCGATTATGATGGGACACAATTTTTTTCTTAATTTGGGTGAATAGTCGACTTTCTTTCTCATTACGTTAACATGACAGGTACCAGATACCGCTTTTATGCGGGAGAGTACAGCCCTTGGTGCCGATAATACCAATTTCGACTTTTTTTTAATATCACAAATCAAAATTTCGTAACATTTCTAGAATATTGACTTAGTTTTCGAACATTTATGAAACAAAGTAAGAATCGAAGTGATGAAGTCGAGTTTTTTATGCCCAAATATTTGTAAAAACTAAACGAAATCGTTTACAAACTTGAACTTGACTTGAACTCGAAAAATTGTTGAAGGAATCGGTACCAGATACCGCTTTTATGCGGGAGAGTACAGCCCTTGGTGTCGATAATACCAATTTCGACTTATTTTTAATAAAACAAATTAAAATTTCGTATATGCGCCAACATTTCTAGAATAACGACTTTGTTTTCGATCATTTAGGAAAAAAGTAGGAATCGAAGTGAAGAATTCGAGTTTTTTTTATGCCCCAATTTTTGTAAAAGCTGAACTAAATCGTTTACAAACTTGAACTTGACTCGAATTAAAACTCGAAAAATTGTTGAAGGAATCGGTACCAGATACCGCTTTTATGCGGGAGAGTACAGCCCTTGGTGTCGATAATACCAATTTCGACTTATTTTTAATAAAACAAATCAATATTTTGTATATGCGCCAACATTTCTAGAATATCGACTTAGTTTTCGATCATTTAGGAAAAAAGTAAGAATCGAAGTGAAAAAGTCGAGTTTTTTTATGTCCAAATTTTTGTAAAAACTAAACGAAATCGTTTACAAACTTGAACTTGACTCGAGTTAAAACTCGAAAAATTGTTGACGGAATCGGTACCAGATACCGCTTTTGTGCGGGAGAGTACAGCCCTTGGTGTCGATAATACCAATTTCGACTTTTTTTTATAAAACAAATCAAAATTTCGTAAATGGGCCAACATTTCTAGAATATTGACTTAGTTTTCGAACATTTAGGAAAAAAGTAAGAATCGAAGTGAAGAAGTCGAGTTTTTTTATGGCCAAATTTTTGTAAGAGCTGAACGAAATTGTTTACAAACTTGAACTTGACTCGAGTTAAAACTCGAAAAATTGTTGAAGGAATCGGTACCAGATACCGCTTTTATGCGGGAGAGTACAGCCCTTGGTGCCGATAATACCAATTTCGACTTTTTTAATAAAATAAATCAAAATTTCCTAAATGGGCCAACATTTCTAGAATATCGACTTAGTTGTCCAACATTTGGGGAAAAAAGTAAGAATAGAAGTGAAGAAGTCGAGTTTTTTTAGGCTAAAATTTTTGTAAAAACTGAACGAAATCGTTTACAAACTTGAACTTAACTCGAATTAAAACTCGAAAAATTGTTGAAGGAATCGGTACCAGATACCGCTTTTATGCGGGAGAGTACAGCTCTTGGTGTCGATAATACCAATTTCGACTTATTTTTAATAACACAAATCAAAATTTCGTAAATGGGCCAACATTTCTAGAATATTCGACTTAGTTGTCAACATTTAGGAAAAAAGTAAGAATCGAAGTGAAGAAGTCGAGTTTTTTTATGCCCAAATTTTTGTAAAAACCTGAACGAAATCGTTTACAAACTTGAACTTGACTAGAATTAAAACTCGAAAAATTGCTTGAAGGAATCGGTACCAGATACCGCTTTTATGCGGGAGAGTACAGCTCTTGGTGTCGATAATACCAATTTCGACTTATTTTTAATAACACAAATCAAAATTTCGTAAATGGGCCAACATTTCTAGAATATTGACTTAGTTTTCGAACATTTAGGAAACAAAGTAAGAATCGAAGTGAAGAAGTCGAGTTTTTTATGCCCAAATTTTTGTAAAAACCAAACGAAATCGTTTACAAACTTGAACTTGACTATAGTTAAAACTCGAAAAATTGCTGAAGAAATCGGTACCAGATACCGCTTTTATGCAGGAGAGTACAGCCCTTGGTGTCGATAATACCAATTTCGACTTATTTTTAATAAAACAAATTAAAATTTCGTATATACGCCAACATTTCTAGAATATCGACGTAGTTTTCAATCATTTAGGAAAAAAGTAGGAATCGAAGTGAAGAATTCGAGTTTTTTTATGCCCTATTTTTTGTAAAAGCTGAACGAAATCGTTTACAAACTTGAACTTGACTTGAACTCGAAAAATTGTTGAAGGAATCGGTACCAGATACCGCTTTTATGCGGGAGAGTACAGCCTTTGGTGCCGATAATACCAATTTTGACTTTTTTAATAAAACAAATCAAAATTTCGTAAATAAGCCAACATTTCTAGAATATCGACTTAGTTTTCGATCATTTAGGAAACAAAGTAAGAATTGAAGTGAAGAAGTCGAGTTTTTTTATGCCCAAATTTTTGTAAAAACTAAACGAAATCGTTTACAAACTTGAACTTGACTCAAGTTAAAACTCGAAAAATTGTTGAAGGAATCGGTACCAGATACCGCTTTTATGCGGCAGAGTACAGCCCTTGGTGTCGATAATACCAATTTCGACTTATTTTTAATAAAACAAATCAAAATTTTGCATATGCGCCAACATTTCTAGAATATCGACTTAGTTTTCAATCATTTAGGAAAAAAGTAAGAATCGAAGTGAAGAATTCGAGTTTTTTATGCCCTAATTTTTATAAAAGCTGAACGAAATCGTTTACAAACTTGAATTTAACTCGAGTTAAAACTCGAAAAATTGTTGAAGAAATCGGTACCAGATACCGCTTTTATGCGGGAGAGTACGGACCTTGGTGTCGACAATACCAATTTCGACTTTTTTTATAAAACAAATCAAAATTTCGCATACGCTCCAACATTTCTAGAATATCGACTTAAGTGTTTGATCATGTAGGAAAAAAAGTAAGAATCGAAGTAAAGAAGTCGAGTTTTTTTATGCCCAAATTTTTCTAAAAACCGAACGAAATCGTTTTCAAATTTGAACTTAAGTCGAGTTAAAACTCGAAAAATTGTTAAAGGAATCGGTACCAGATATCGCTTTTATGCGGGAGAGTACAGCCCTTGGTGCCGATAATACCAAATTCGACTTTTTTAATAAAACAAATTAAAATTTCCTAAATGGGCCAACATTTCTAGAATATCGACTTAGTTTTCGATCATTTAGGAAACAAAGTAAGAATCGAAGTGAAGAAGTCGAGTTTTTTTATGCCCAAATTTTTGTAGAAACTAAACGAAATCGTTTACAAACTTGAACTTGACTCGAGTTAAGACTCGAAAAATTGTTGAAGGAATCGGTACCAGATATCGCTTTTATGCGGGAGAGTACAGCCCTTGGTGTCGATAATACAAATTTCGTCTTTTTTTTAAAGGAAAACAATCAAAATTTCGTAAATGGGCCAACATTTCTAGAATATTGACCTAGTTTCCGAACATTTAAGAAAAAAAGTAAGAATCTAAGTAAAGAAATCGTTTACAAACTTGAACTTGACTCGAGTTAAAACTCAAACATTTTTTGGAGGAGTCGAGTTGTCGGAAAAAGTCGTAATTTCGAAAAAAAGTCGAAGTCGTTCGTTTAACAATTTTGAGTGAATGTCGATATTTTGAAAGAAGCTTTTCTGTTATTATTGTTAATTCATGATACCTTTGGGGATTGCAATGAGCTTCACCATACTTGCCGCACATGGTATCTATTATTGTCGTGCCAGAGCTTGGTAGTGAAACTTCTTCACATGATTCATAAACGGAGTCTAGATAATGTTGACTCGAATTGAAATGAGCCGCAGACACATAGAGACGTTTGTCAGCTGAAAAGCAATCAGATTGGATAAACATGTTCTTTGAATAATAACAACGTTTTAAAAACAAATTGAATTATAATAAATTTTCTTTTTACAAGTACGTAATCAAGTGTTGAGCTTTCTCAGTGGAGACTCCCCCGATACCTCTTAGATTTATATGGGTTCCTGATAAAACGTATTTTGTATATACTAACATCCTTTCCGGGATAACGAGATCAGAAAACAGTCTTCTAGGGAAATATGTGCTTAGCTCAATAGGATTCAACATTCCTATTCAGCTAAACACAAATTTCTCTAGTCAAAGTATTTATTTATCATTATCATTATTTATCATTCATCGTTTATCATCAAAACAATCTTCTAGGGAAATCTGAGGAATGATGAATCCTATTCAGCTAAGCACAGATTTCTCTAGAAGACTGTTATCAAAGTATTCATTTATCATCATCATTCATCGTTTATCATCAAAACAGTCTTCTAGGGAAATCTGAGGAATGATGAATCATACTCAGCTAAGCACAGATTTCTCTAGAAGACTGTTTTGATGATAAACGATGAATGATGATGATAAACGAATACTTTGATAACTATCTCTCAATAGAGAACGGAGTAAAGGGCGTATTTAGTTATTCTTCTGGGGGGATACCAAGGAAAATCTCTGCTGAGCTATTACCACTTGGTTAGATCAATAATATTGTTGTTCCTATTGTTATTACGTTTAGCACACACTCGCACAAAATTGTAGAACTTCTATCTATAGACAAAGTTCTGTCAATGTCTGTAAATGGGAAACAACTTGCTTGTTCTACAACTCCCCCTGATCAAGCAGCAATTCCACATGTTGCTGTCTCATTTGTCATTGTGTCTTTCTAGTTTAACTAAACTGCGCAAGTGTGGACGCTTGACAAAGTCCCATAACCAATTTGGGACTTGTTCGGAACTATCTAGACTTCAGACTCTACACTCTAGAGCTTGGAAGCTGGAGTCTAGATAGTTTCGAACAAGTCTCCAAATGGTTTAGCTAAACTGCGCAAGTGTGGACGCTTGACAAAGTTCCTTAACCATTTTGAGACTTGTTCGGAACTATCTAGACTTCAGACTCCAGACTCAACACTCTAGAGCTTGGAATCTGGAGTCTAGATAGTTCCGAACAAGTCTCCAAATGATTTAGCTAAACGGCGCAAGTGTGAACGCTTGACAAAGTCCCTTAATCATTTTGAGACTTGTTCGGAACTATCTACAGTTCAGACTCTACACTCTAGAGCTTGGAATCTGGAGTCTAGATGGTTCCGAACAGGTCTTCAAATGGTTTAGCTAAACTGCGCAAGTGTGGATAGTTGCGAATAAGTCTCAAAATGGTTAAGGGACTTTGTCAAGCGTCCACACTTGCGCAGTTAACTAAACCATTTGGCGACTTGTTCGGAACTATCTAGACTCCAGAATCTAACTCTATAGTCTGGAGTCTGCAATCTAGATAGTTCCGAACAAGTCTCAAAATTGTTTAGGGCTTTTGTCAAGAGTTCAAACTCCTCGATTTGTCTGTAGACAGTCGCGTGATTTAGTCTACGAATGTGTCCTAGTCTTTACATCAGTCGCAACTACCTAGAAAGCCCATCGAACATTAGTAGAAGTTCTTGCCTGAGAGTTTTATCGTGGGACTGTGGAAAAAATTCATTTGTTCTGGCGAACATGTGAACTGGCAAAACACAGAAATCAAATTGTAGTAGCACGTTGGACATCGTTGCACGACGACCAGTTGCTCAATTCCATTTAAGAGGTCGACGCCTTGGTTCACATCGCAACAAAGATGGGGATCGTCTAAAACAATGAAAACATTACTATCTTAGAACAAGACGTTAGGGCAGCTGGATCTATGGAGTACAAGAAGTTATGCCTAGTACACACTCGCAACAACATTCTTCTTCTGTCTATATACAAAGTTCTGCTATTGTTTATAAACAAATGGGAAACAAATCACTTGTTCCACAACTCCCTATGGACAAGCAGTCTCTGTCTCGCTCGTTTTGTTATCTCGAAAACTAGCACAGGCGTGGACGCCTGACAAAGTCTTTGAACCATTTTGAGATTTGTTCGAGACTGTCTCTAGACAAAATCCTCGATTTGTCTACACAAAATCGATTTGTCTAGAGACAGTGGTGCGATTATGTCTACGAGTGTGTACTAGCCTTTACAATTAATAAAATTTACTTAGTTTAGAGTTAGTTGCTTTAAACAATGTTTGAACAAAAACTAAGCAAATGAAATCCAACAAAGTGCAGCCTTCTATAAGCCAAGAACGAGTAATAACACGGCATGTTGCACCAGAAAAGTTACACAAAGCGGCAACAACACAAACACCTCTGGTTTTGCAAAAAGGCAAGACTGCGCGCGTCAGTAAAAGAAGAAGGTTGGTTGACATGGAAATGATAATGTTGTTTAATATTTTTATTTATATTGTGCAGTCATACAATAAACCTTAATTTTTTAAGTTTTAACTAACGTTTTAGTCTTTTATAACAATTCTCTACAAGTAGATCTGTGGATAGTTCAACAAGCAACAGATGATTTTGTTGCGCTTGGGGATAGAACTGTCACTGACAAAGCTCGGAGCACTTGTGGCATTTATTACATAAGCTGGGAAGCAGATATCGGTTTAGATTTCATTAGTTTTCGTCAGCCCCAACTCAAATCTGATAAATGCCCTACCACCACCAAATGCAAGTTACTTGAAGTTTACTTCGTACAAGTACTTAACTAATACAAACGTTTCATTAGTGTAGGAGAGTACCACATCAGAAGGGGATAGTACTTCACCAAATCTGCTGTTATATGAAGGTAGTACCACAGCATTGTCCCACATCTGATGTATTAGGTACCTAACATTTAGTACCACAGCATTGCCCCACATCTGATGTGGTACTGTCCCACATCTGATGTGGTATTGTCCCACATCTGATGTAGTGCTACCTCACATCTGATGAATGGTATCGTCATAAGTACCACATATAATATCGGGTAGTACATCAGATGTGGGGTGGTACATCAGATGTGGGATAGTACCACATCAGATGTATGATAGCACCACATCAAGTATGGGGAAGTACCCCATCAGAGGAGGATAGTACTTCACCAAATATGCTGTTATATGAAGTAGTACCATAGCATTGCCCCACATCTGATGTATTAGGTACCTAACATCTGATGCGGTACTGTCCCACATCTGATGAGTGGTATCATCATAAGTACCACATGAGATGTGGAGTAGTACATTAGATGTAGGACAATACCACATCAGATGTAGGATAATCCACATCTGATGGGTAGTATCATCATGAGTACCACATAGGATATGGGGTAGTACCACATAGTATGTGGGGCAGTACCACATGAAATGTAGGATAATATCACATCAGATGTGGGATAGTACCACATCAGATTTGGGATAGTATCACATCAGATGTAGGATAGTCCGCATTTGATGGGTAGTATCATCATGAGTATCACATAGGACATGGGGTAGTACCACATCAGATGTGGGATAGTATCATATCAGATGCGGAATAGTACCACATCAGATGTGTAATAGTACCACATCTAGTGTAGGATAGTACCATATCAGATGTGGATAGTACCACAGCAGATGTAGGATAGTCCGCATTTGATGGGTAGTATCATCATGAGTATCACATAGGACATGGGGTAGTACCACATCATATGTGGGATAGTACCACATCTAGTGTAGGATAGTACCATATCAGTTGTGGGATACTACCACATCAGATGTGGGATAGTACCACATCCGATGTGGGATAGTACCACATCAGATGTAGGATAGTTCGCATTTGATGGGTAGTATCATCATGAGTATCACATTGGGCATGGGGTAGTGCCACATCAGATGTGGGATAGTATCATATCAGATGTGGAATAGTACCACATCTGGTGTATTATAGTACCATATCAGTTGTGGGATACTACCACATCAGATGTGGGATAGTACCACATCAGATGTGGGGTAATACATCAAAATGGGATAGTACTTCACCAAATCTGCTGTTATTGAAGTAGTACCACAGCATTACATTACATCTGATGTTTTAGGTTCATTAGACTCAGAGTATTAAAAATCATTCAACAAATTTCTTAACTGGAATTTTCATTCGAAGGAACTCGTTTTAAAACCAGAAGTACGATGCAACTCTAAATGGTTACAAAGATCAATGTGTGAGGTAACTTTAGGTACGCTCGCACTATTTCATTACAAAACTTTTAATAGAAATTGTTTCAATGAAAGTGCAAAAAAACAAACATTCTAACACCAGCACCTGAGATATTTCCTCAACAGGAAGATTCAAAAAATAGTGGGGGCTGATAGTACTTCATGGATCGTTATCATATCTTTACCATTATTCGGTTCGGATTCATCTTCAAATAAAAATCCACAATACTTCTTTAATCCTTCGTACACGTACGTGTAATTTTCATGTTTATGGTCCAGTTGTTTGGGTGGTATCGTGTCGTTATAATAACAAAGCTTGTTATGAGTGCCATCGCTGTAGCAAACCCCATAAGCGTAACATCCTTTTTGAGTTGCACCAATTTGTAGCTTAGAATAAAATATCAATCCTACAATTATAACTGGAGCATCTGGAACAAGGTAAGAGAAGAGATGTTATGTTTTCTCAATTTCTATCGACGTAGCTGTCAACTCTCTGCGCAATTAGATGTTGCAATATCTAACGAGTCCTTACATCAGATGCTAAATAATTTGGCAGCATACAATTTGATCATGAACAGCACTTAAATGGGATCAATGAATAAAGAACGTTTTAAAGAAAATTAAACAAATCGTTTACAACAGTGAATATTCTGGGAACATCACAGTGTAACGAATTGATAATGTTAAATTCAGAAATTCCTATTTTTATTTTAGCAAAGTCACTCAAATTCAAGGTCATGCTAGCTCAAGGTTATACATTCGACTCCCGCTAAAGTTGCGCCCGTTAAAGTTGACAAGATACGATCGCTAAAGTTGCACAGATATTCCCCCTCACTATTTTCGAAGGACGAATTAGACTCCCCAGTTTTAGCGCCACTTGAATAACCAACTCAACCGCACAAGGAGCAATGTAACATATACATTTTTCGACAATGGTAGGGATGGTAGGGGAGTAGCAACTTTAACGGTCGATCCAGTCCAGTGAGCGCAACTTTAGCGGGAGTCTACTCTATGAGTTTAACATCATGTGATCTCAAGGACTTGTGAGCTCAAGGTCAATTGAGTTCAAGGTCACACATAATCGATTATATTTTCAGAAATGAAAGAGAACGTAATAGTTTCTTCTTAATAGAATTAGACTAGACATCTACCTGGGTTACCTTATGGATCTTGGACAAGGAAAGTCTGGTTTAAGTCATGGATAATCCGCCAGTGTGAGCTTTGGGTTATCGAAATTTTGGCCATCAAGGGTTTAAAAATGAACTAAATATGCAAATAACGCTCTTTTGTGTAAAATGAAGTTTTTGAACTTAAGAGTCGCTAGCATATCCAATCAATATAGTATAATTTGGAAACTTCCACCTTATACAGTTTATAGTAGACTAAGAAAATATTATCGATAACTTTAGCTTATTAACAAAATGTTGACCACCAATCTATGTTGTAACTGAAGACACAAAATAATGTTCTAATTCAAACGGAGGTTCGTTCCTCTGGCATATCCAGGCGATGACGTACAACTTAGAAAATTGTGTATACTATGAAGATAAAATCATAAGGGGAGCAGATGTTACTGATGAAATATCGATTTTCATTGAAACTGTGATCACCAAATGATTATTACGATGAAGCGAATTTACCTGAATCAATATTCAGAAAGTAATGCGCTCTTTAGTTTCAGATGAAACTTCTGATTAGTTCCTAGGGTCTCTAACAAAACCAATTGATAGGGTACACTTAGAAAAATGTACCACATGAAGACAGAATTATAGCGGAAACAGTTAATATTACTGATGAACTTTCATTTTCCATTGAAACTTTGACCACCAAATAATTATTAAGATAGATCCATAAGGTACAGCTTGGGAAAATATACCACATGAAGACAAAATGGTGATGGAAAAAGGAAATATTACTGATGAACTTTCGTTTTTCGTCAAAAATTTTACCACCAAAGGATTATTGCAATAGATTTGAAGTCAATTTTTGGATCTATAAGACACAGCATAGTAAAATGTACCACATGAAGGCAAAATTGTGGTGGAAAAGGGAAATTTTACTGATGAACTGTCGTTTTTCATTGAAATTTTGACCACCAAAGAATTATTACAATGGATCTATAAGTTAATTTTTGGACCTGTAAAGTACAGCTTGGAAAAAGGTATCACATGAAGACAAAATTGTGATGAAAAAAGAAAATATTGCTGATGAACTATCGTGTTGCATTGAAATTTCGATCACCAAATGATTATTAAGATAGATCCATAAGGTACAGCTTGGGAAAATGTACCACATGAAGACAAAATTGTGATGGAAAACGAAAATATTACTGACGAACTTTCGTTTTTCGCCAAAATTTTTACCACCAAAGGATTATTACAATAGATCTGAAGTCAATTTTTGGATCTATAAGATACAGCTTAGTAAAATGTTCCACATGAAGACAAAATTGTGATGAAAATAGAAAATATTGCTGATGAACTATGGTGTTGCATTGAAATTTCGATCACCAAATGATTATTAAGATAGATCCATAAGGTACAGCTTGGGAAAATGTACCACATGAAGACAAAATTGTGGTGGAAAACGAAAATATTACTGACGAACTTTCGTTTTTCGTCAAAATTTTTACCACCAAAGGATTATTACAATAGATCTGAAGTCAATTTTTGGATCTATAAGATACAGCTTAGTAAAATGTACCACATGAAGACAAAATTGTGATGGAAAAAGAAAATATTACTGATGAACTTTCGTTTTTCGTCAACATTTTTACCACTAAAGGATTATTACAACAGATCTGAAGTCAATTTTTGGATTTATAAGATACAGCTTAGTAAAATATACCACATGAAGACAAAATTGTGATGGAAAAAGAAAATATTACTGATGAACATCCGTTTTTCATTGGAATTTTGACCACCAAAGGATTATTACAATGGATCTATAAGTTAATTTTTGGACCTAGAAGGTACAGTTTGGAAAAAGATACCACATGAAGACAAAATTGTGGTGGAAAAAGAAAATATTACTGATAAACTTTCGTGTTTCATTGGAATTTTGACCACCAAATGATTATTAAAATGGATCCATAAGGTACAGCTTGGAAAAATGTACCACATGAAGATAAACTTGTGGTGGAAAAAGAAAATATGACTGATGAACTTTCGTTTTCCATTAAACTTTTGACCACCAAAAGATTATTACAATGGATTTATGTTTATTTTTGGATCTATAAGATACGGCTTAGAAAAATGTTCCACTTGAAGACGAAATTGTGGTGAAAAAAGAAAATATTACTGATGAACTTTCGTTTTTCATTGAAATGTTGACCACCAAACGATTAAAATGGATCGTTTGTGTCCAAATCCATAAGATTATGATGGCGACTATACAAAATGTAGAAGTAACCTTTCCATAGTTAACAATAACAATGTTATCACAACAACAAAGATAAACATCTACTTACATCTCATGTTTTAATGTAGTATAAAATTAGGTGATTTTCCTCGGAGTAAAATGAGAGTAAAAGTGGAGATTTCGGGTGATACCTAATGCACAAAACCTAATGATTAAAAATAATCGCAGGTGTACGTATTCCTTACATCTTATCTATAATTCGTTATTGCAGGTGTTAAAAGATAAACAAATTTTTCAATGAATCCAAATTCTAAATTTCGATCGATTTAAATCGAGTCAAGATAAAACATTATCCTATCAGTTGTTACGATGCATTTCGAGGAATATTTACATTCTAAATAAAAATCCTCTCGCGTTCGGGAGCTAGTCACTGCCGCAGCTAGCTTTAAAGGGCCCTGTGCAATCGAGTCCTAAAAATTAACGAGAAACAAAATATTTTTTAATGGCTAAAAAAAAGATGTCATTTAAAAAATCACACACAGAAAAAGTGGTTTGAAACAATTTTTTTGTGTATTTCTAATTAAAAAAAGAACAAACTACTCCAAGATATTGTAACGAAATGTAAATTATAGAGCTTAGTACGTAAGAAAATTTTCTAGAAAGATCTGATAAGGCGAAAGCGGCCGCGATAACGAAGCAAACGGCAGATACGCGTTTCAAAAATTTCGGCAAACGATAAACCTTATCTGCGGTATTTTTTTAGAACCTGGGAGCCAATACTATATAAGGCGGTCGCCTTTCCCTCGAGTCAGTTAGAGTTAGTGTAGTTAATTAGTGAATTAGTAGTTAGAAGTAAATAAGTGAGTTTATTATTTAGTTGTAGTGTTCCGAGTTTAGTTTGGTAAATGGAAATGTCAATTGTAGAATTTAGTACGTAAGAAAAGTTTCTAGAAGGATCTGTTAAGGAGAAAGCGGCCGCGATAACAAAGCAAACAGTAGATAACCGTTCCAAAAACTTCGGCAAACGATAAACCTTAACTGCGGGATTTTTCTAGAACCTTGGAGCCAAAACTATATAAGGCGGTCGCCTTTGCCTCGAGTCAGTGTAGTTAATTAGTGAATTAGTAGTTAGAAATTATTCATTATTCAGTTGTAGTGTTCCGAGTTTAGTTTGGTAAATGGAAATGTCAATTGTAGGATTTAGTACGTAAGAAAAGTTTCTAGAAGGATCTGTTAAGGAGAAAGCGGCCGCGATAACAAAGCAAACAGTAGATAACCGTTCCAGAAACTTCGGCAAACGATAAGCCTTATCTGCGAATTTTTCTAAAACCTTGAAACCAAAACTATATAAGGCGGTCGCCTTTCCCTCGAGTCAGTTAGAGTTAGTGTAGTTAATTAGTGAATTAGTAATTAGAAGTAAATAAGTAAGTTCATTATTCAGTTGTAGTGATCCGAGTTTAGTTTGGTAAATGGAAATGTCAATTGTAGAATTTAGTACGTAAGAAAAGTTTCTAGAAGGATCTGATAAGGAAAAGCGGCCGCGATAACGAAGCAAACGGCGGATAAGCGTTCCAGAAATTTCGGCAAACGATAAGCCTTAACTGCGGGATTTTTCTAGAACCTCGGAGCCAAAACTATATAAGGCGGTCGCCTTTCCCTCGAGTCAGTTAGAGTTAGTGTAGTTAATTAGTGAATTAGTAGTTAGAAGTAAATAAGTGAGTTCATTATTCAGTTGTAGTGTTCCGAGTTTAGTTTGGTAAATGGAAATGTCAATTGTAGAATTTAGTACGTAAGAAAAGTTTCTAGAAGGATCTGATAAGGAAAAGCGGCGGATAAGCGTTCCAGAAACTTCGGCAAACGGCAATCTGCGGGATTTTTCTAGAACCTCGGAGCCAAAACTATATAAGGCGGTCGCCTTTCCCTCGAGTGAGTTAGAGTTAGTGTAGTAAATTAGTGAATTAGTAGTTAGAAGTAAATCAGTGAGTTCATTATTCAGTTGTAGTGTTCCTAGTTTAGTTTGGTAAATGGAAATGTCAATTGTAGAATTTAGTACGTAAGAAAAGTTTCTAGAAGGATCTGATAAGGGAAAGCGGCCGCGATAATGAAGCAAACGGCGGATAAGCGTTCCATAAATTTCGGTCAACGATAAGCCTTATCTGCCCAACCCTTCTAGAACCCGGAAGCGAAAACTATATAAGGTGGACGCCTTTCCCTCCAGTTAGTTAAGAGTTAGTCAGTGTAATTAGTGAGCTAGTAGTTAGAACTAAATAAGTGAGTTCATTAATCAGTTGTAGTGTTCCTAGTTTAGTTTTTAAAGTGGGTATTATTCAATTCACGTGTTAATAATCAATTCGAACCGATAAGCCCGCAACAATAGTAATTTTAAATATTTTTAAATCTGTCAGGTCGTCAAAGATACAACAACACAACAACTGTTTACGAATGATCTATTTTTGTGTAATTAAGTGTGGGTTAATGTGAAATTAATGACGGAATGAATTTCGTTTTACCCTAATTAGAAAGCTTTCCCTTCTTTTTCCAAAATATGGACACTCACAAACGAATTTCAAAGTTGGGAAATAATGTGGCACAAGTTGCTTGGCTCCGTTGAATATTTTGGCGGGCTAATTCGTATAAATAACAACTGTAGATTGCGCACCATATTTTTCATCATCTTGCGTTTGGCAGCACTTTTTTCTCTGTTGGTGTTCCTGTTTACGTGGTATTTTTACCATCAATGTTTAGTGAAATTAATCAGACATGGGAAGTACGCCGTAGTATTGTACGGGAATGTTTTAACATCTGCGCTTTCAATGATTTATTCTTTG
This sequence comes from Dastarcus helophoroides, assembly GCA_028583605.1. NCBI lineage: Eukaryota > Metazoa > Arthropoda > Insecta > Coleoptera > Bothrideridae > Dastarcus > Dastarcus helophoroides. The sequence goes on along the minus strand of CM053337.1, from coordinate 15,130,780 downwards.
CTCACTCACGCTTGGTACTTTTTCAAATCAGGCGAAATCAGTAGCGTATTTACGCAAATCAAGAAAATTTCCCTCACAATTCGAGTATCAGGTGGAAATAGCATTATCCACTTCTGGGATCTTGGCTTCTTTTTGCTTTGCGCTATAAGTGTAGAGTTCTATCGCAAAATCACAGTGTTTAAAAACAACGAGTCCTTACTTTCCTACGAGATCATTCTGATCTCGATTAAAATGCTTGAATCTGTCATGATAAAATTCGTTTTGGCTGATTTGAGGCGCTGCTTCGCAAGAGTCAACGTTTTACTGAAACGAAAACTAGCGATGGATAGATATTGCAAATCGTCGCTCATTAACCTCTCGAATGAGGTTACGAAGAATTTACTCCTCGATATTGACTATTTATCCGAGATACATTACAATCTCGTCAGGTTGGCAAAAAGCGCTGAAAAGTTCGTATCATTCACCTCATTAACGGCCTTATTGCTGGATTTGGCGAATATAATAGTTGCCATTAACTTCATGGGGGGCGTTTTCCAAGAACAAACGTGGAGAGCTGTACATTTGGTTATATTCAGTTATTTGGGCTTATCCAGCTTTACGATACCTTGGAGAGTTGGATGCTTTTGGTTTACTGCTGTCGAGGTAGGGACACCTCTTTTTAGATATAATTTACTCCCAAAAGGTAACTGAAGTGCTGAGAGTGTCTGGTAGAAATGAAGAACTTTGGCACCGTTTCAAACGAGTATAAGCTGACATCAAAGAGCTTCAAGAACGGTATTAGTGGATAAACTAAGTGGATTCTAGGCCATAAGTGGAAAGTAGTTAATAGCATGGCCTAGAATAGGCCCAGTTTATCTACTATGGTGTTAGTTGATAAACTAAGCGGATTCTAGTCCATAAGTGGAGTAGTCGGCAGCATGGTCCAGAATCGGCATCATTTTAGATTCTTCTGACGTTAATTCGATGTTGTTTTTTTATCTATCCCTCCAAATTTTTCGTTGCTTCGGGTTTGAACTCAAAATTTCGAAGCGCAACATTTTTAGAAAATCGATATTTCGAAATTAAAATCAAAAATTCATAAAACACAACATGTCGACGTTAGGCGTTCGAGAATCATTTTTTTTAAATTGAGCTTTTCGCAACTTCAATTATTTTTACTTTAACCGACTTTTATCTAGTCTAAAACATAGAGCTGGTCCATGGTTAATCTCACTGTTCAGCATCAAGTGGGTGAATAAACAATTTTTATATTGAAAATAGTGTAACGAAATGTCAATTGTAGGATTTAGTATGTAAGAAAAGTTTCTAGAAGGATCTGATAAGGGAAAGCGGCCGCGATAATGAAGCAAACGGCAAATAAGCGTTCCAGAAATTTCGGCAAACGATAAACCTTAACTGCGGGATTTTTCTAGAACCTTGGAGCCAAAACTATATAAGGCGGTCGCCTTTCCCTCGAGTGAGTTAGAGTTAGTGTAGTAAATTAGTGAATTAGTAGTTAGAAGTAAATCAGTGAGTTCATTATTCAGTTGTAGTGTTCCTAGTTTAGTTTGGTAAATGGAAATGTCAATTGTAGAATTTAGTACGTAAGAAAAGTTTCTAGAAGGATCTGATAAGGGAAAGCGGCCGCGATAATGAAGCAAACGGCGGATAAGCGTTCCATAAATTTCGGTCAACGATAAGCTTTATCTGCCCAAAACTTCTAGAACCCGGAAGCGAAAACTATATAAGGCGGACGTCTTTCCCTCGAGTTAGTTAAGCAGTCCAGTCAGTGTAGTTAGTGAGCTAGTAGTTAGAAGTAAATAAGTGAGTTCATGATTCAGTTGCAGTGTTCCGAGTTTATTTTGGTAATAAAGTGGGTATTATTCAATTGTTAGTAATCAATTCGAACCGATAAGCCCGCAACAATAGTAATTTTAAATATTTTTGAATCTGTCAGGTCGTCAAAGATACAACAACACAACAACTATTTACGAATGTTTTATTTTGGTGTAATTAAGTGTGGGTTAATGTGAAATTAATGACGGAATGAATTTCGTTTTACCCTAATTAGAAAGCTTTCCCTTCTTTTTCCAGAATATGGACACTCACAAACGAATTTCAAAGTTGGGAAATAATGTGGCACAAGTTGCTTGGTTCCGTTGAATATTTTGGCGGGCTAATTCGAATAAATAACAACTGTAGATTGCGCACCATATTTTTCATCATCTTGCGTTTGGCAGCACTTTTTTCTCTGTTGGTGTTCCTGTTTACGTGGTATTTTTACCATCAATGTTTAGTGAAATCAATCAGACATGGGAAGTACGCCGTAGTATTTTACGGGAATGTTTTAACATCTGCGCTTTCAATGATTTATTCTTTGCTCACTCACGCTTGGTACTTTTTCAAATCAGGCGAAATCAGTAGCGTATTTATGCAAATCAAGAAAATTTCCCTCACAATTCGAGTATCAGGTGGAAATAGCATTATCCACTTCTGGGATCTTGGCTTCTTTTTGCTTTGCGCTATAAGTGTAGAGTTCTATCGCAAAATCGCAGTGTTTAAAAACAACGAGTCCTTACTTTCCTACGACATCATTCTGATCTCGATTAGAATGCTTGAATCTGTCATGATAAAATTCGTTTTGGCTGATTTGAGGCGCTGCTTCGCAAGAGTCAACGTTTTACTGAAACGAAAACTAGCGATGGATAGATATTGCAAATCGTCGCTCATTAACCTCTCGAATGAGGTTACGAAGAATTTACTCCTCGATATTGACTATTTATCCGAGATACATTACAATCTCGTCAGATTGGCAAAAAGCGCGGAAAAGTTCGTATCATTCACCTCATTAACCGTCTTATTGCTGGATTTGGCGAATATAATAGTTGCCATTAACTTCATGGGGGGCGTTTTCCAAGAACAAACGTGGAGAGCTGTACATTTGGTTATATTCAGTTATTTGGGCTTATCCAGCTTTACGATACCTTGGAGAGTTGGATGCTTTTGGTTTACTGCTGTCGAGGTAGGGACACCTCTTTTTAGGTATAATTTACTCCCAAAAGGTAACTGAAGTGCTGAGAGTGTCTGGTAGAAATGAAGAACTTTGGCACCGTTTCAAACGAGTATAAGCTGACATCAAAGAGCTTCAAGAACGGTATTAGTGGATAAACTAAGTGGATTCTAGGCCATAAGTGGAAAGTAGTTAATAGCATGGCCTAGAATCGGCCTAGTTTATCTACTATGGTGTTAGTTGATAAACTAAGCGGATTCTAGTCCATAAGTGGAGTAGTCGGCAGCATGGTCCAGAATCGGCATCATTTTAGATTCTTCTGACGTTAATTCGATGTTGTTTTTTTATCTATCCCTCCAAATTTTTCGTTGCTTCGGGTTTGAACTCAAAATTTCGAAGCGCAACATTTTTAGAAAATCGATATTTCGAAATTAAAATCAAAAATTCATAAAACACAACATGTCGACGTTAGGCGTTCGAGAATCATTTTTTTTAAATTGAGCTTTTCGCAACTTCAATTTTTTTACTTTAACCGACTTTTATCTAGTCTAAAACATAGAGCTGGTCCATGGTTAATCTCACTGTTCAGCATCAAGTGGGTGAATAAACAATTTTTATATTGAAAATAGTGTAACGAAATGTCAATTGTAGGATTTAGTATGTAAGAAAAGTTTCTAGAAGGATCTGATAAGGGAAAGCGGCCGCGATAATGAAGCAAACGGCAAATAAGCGTTCCAGAAATTTCGGCAAACGATAAACCTTAACTGCGGGATTTTTCTAGAACCTTGGAGCCAAAACTATATAAGGCGGTCGCCTTTCCCTCGAGTGAGTTAGAGTTAGTGTAGTAAATTAGTGAATTAGTAGTTAGAAGTAAATCAGTGAGTTCATTATTCAGTTGTAGTGTTCCTAGTTTAGTTTGGTAAATGGAAATGTCAATTGTAGAATTTAGTACGTAAGAAAAGTTTCTAGAAGGATCTGATAAGGGAAAGCGGCCGCGATAATGAAGCAAACGGCGGATAAGCGTTCCATAAATTTCGGTCAACGATAAGCTTTATCTGCCCAAAACTTCTAGAACCCGGAAGCGAAAACTATATAAGGCGGACGTCTTTCCCTCGAGTTAGTTAAGCAGCCAGTCAGTGTAGTTAGTGAGCTAGTAGTTAGAAGTAAATAAGTGAGTTCATGATTCAGTTGCAGTGTTCCGAGTTTATTTTGGTAATAAAGTGGGTATTATTCAATTGTTAGTAATCAATTCGAACCGATAAGCCCCCAACAATAGTAATTTTAAATATTTTTGAATCTGTCAGGTCGTCAAAGATACAACAACACAACAACTATTTACGAATGTTCTATTTTTGTGTAATTAAGTGTGGGTTAATGTGAAATTAATGACGGAATGAATTTCGTTTTACCCTAATTAGAAAGCTTTCCCTTCTTTTTCCAGAATATGAACACTCACAAACGAATTTCAAAGTTGGGAAATAATGTGGCACAAGTTGCTTGGCTCCCTTGAATATTTTGGCGGGCTAATTCGAATAAATAACAACTGTAGATTGCGCACCATATTTTTCATCATCTTATTGCGTTTGGTAGCACTTTTTTCTCTGTTGGTGTTCCTGTTTACGTGGTATTTTTACCATCAATGTTTAGTGAAATTAATCAGACATGGGAAGTACGCCGTAGTATTGTACGGGAATGTTTTAACATCTGCGCTTTCAATGATTTATTCTTTGCTCACTCACGCTTGGTACTTTTTCAAATCAGGCGAAATCAGTAGCGTATTTACGCAAATCAAGAAAATTTCCCTCACAATTCGAGTATCAGGTGGAAATAGCATTATCCACTTCTGGGATCTTGGCTTCTTTTTGCTTTGCGCTATAAGTGTAGGGTTCTATCGCAAAATCACAGTGTTTAAAAACAACGAGTCCTTACTTTCCTACGACATCATTCTGATCTCGATTAGAATGCTTGAATCTGTCATGATAAAATTCGTTTTGGCTGATTTGAGGCGCTGCTTCGCAAGAGTCAACGTTTTACTGAAACGAAAACTAGCGATGGATAGATATTGCAAATCGTCGCTCATTAACCTCTCGAATGAGGTTACGAAGAATTTACTCCTCGATATTGACTATTTATCCGAGATACATTACAATCTCGTCAGGTTGGCAAAAAGCGCTGAAAAGTTCGTATCATTCACCTCATTAACGGCCTTATTGCTGGATTTGGCGAATATAATAGTTGCCATTAACTTCATGGGGGGCGTTTTCCAAGAACAAACGTGGAGAGCTGTACATTTGGTTATATTCAGTTATTTGGGCTTATCCAGCTTTACGATACCTTGGAGAGTTGGATGCTTTTGGTTTACTGCTGTCGAGGTAGGGACACCTCTTTTTAGGTATAATTTACTCCCAAAAGGTAACTGAACTGCTGAGAGTGTCTGGTAGAAATGAAGAACTTTGGCACCGTTTCAAACGAGTATAAGCTGACATCAAAGAGCTTCAAGAACGGTATTAGTGGATAAACTAGGTGGATTCTAGGCCATAAGTGGAAAGTAGTTAATAGCATGACCTAGAATCGACCTAGTTTATCTACTATGGTGTTAGTTGATAAACTAAGCGGATTCTAGACCATAAGTGTAGTCGGCAGCATTGTCCAGAATCGGCATCATTTTAGATTCTTCTGACGTTAATTCGATGTTGTTTTTTTATCTATCCCTCCAAATTTTTCGTTGCTTCGGGTTTGAACTCAAAATTTCGAAGCGTACCATAAGGGAAAGCGTCCGCGATAATGTTGCAAACGGCGGATAAACGTTCCAAAAATTTCGGCAAACGATAAGCCTTATCTGCGGGACTTTTCTAGAACCTCGGAGCCAAAACTATATAGGGCGGTCGCCTTTCCCTCGAGTCAGTTAAAGTCAGTGTAGTTAATTAGTGAATTAATAGTTAGAAGTAAATAAGTGAGTTCATTATTCAGTTGTAGTTTCCGAGTTTAGTTTGGTAAATGGAAATGTCAATTGTAGAATTTAGTACGTAAGAAAAGTTTCTAGAAGGATCTAATAAGGGAAAGCGGCCGCAATAACGAAGCAAACGGCGGACAAGCATTCCAGAAATTTCGGCAAACGATAAACCTTATCTGCGGGATTTTTCTAGAACCTAGGAGCCAATACTATATAAGGCGGTCGCCTTTCCCTCGAGTAACTTAGAGGCAGTCTAGTTAATTAGTGAATTAGTAGTTAGAAGTAAATAAGCGGGTTCATTATTCAGTTTGTAGTGTTCCGAGTTTAGTTTGGTAAATGGAAATGTCACTTGTAGAATTTAGTACGTAAGAAAAGTTTCTAGAAGGATCTGATAAGGGAAAACGGCCGCGATAATGACGCAAACGGCGGATAAGCGTTCCAGAAATTTCGGCCAACGATAAGCCTTATCTGCCCAAAAATTCAAGAACCCGGAAGCGAACACTATATAAGGCGGACGCTTTTCATTCGAGTTAGTTAAGAGTCGGTGTAATTAGTGAGCTAGTAGTTAGAATAAGTGAGTTCATTATTCAGTTGTAGTGTTCCTAGTTTAGTTTTTAAAGAGGGTATTATTCAACTCACGTGTTAATAATCAATTCGAACCGATAAGCCCGCAACAATAGTAATTTTAAATATTTTTGAATCTGCCAGATCGTCAAAGATACAACAACACAACAGCTATTAACAACTGTTCTATTTTTGTGTAATTGAGTGTGAGTTAATGTGAAATTAATGACGGAATGAATTTCGTTTTATCCTAATTAGAAAGCTGTCCCTTCTTTTTCCAGAATATGACAGTCACAAAGCTGGAAAATGTGGCGCAAGTTGCTTGGCTCCGTTGAATATTTTGGCGCGCTAATTCGAATAAATAACATCCGTAGATTGTGCAAGTTATTTTTAATCATCTTATTGCGTTTGGTAGCGCTTTTTTCCCTTTGGGAGTTCCTATTTACGTGGTATTTTTACCATCAATATTTAGTAAAATCAATCAGACGTGGAAAGTACGCCGTAGTATTTTACGGGAATGTTTTAACATCTGCGCTAATAATGATTTATTCTTTGTTCACTCACGCTTGGTACTTTTTCAAATCTGGCGAAATCTGTCGCGTATTTAAACAAATCAAGAAAATTGCCCTCAGAATTCGAGCTTCTGGTGGAAATGGCGTTATCCATTACTTCGATTGTGGTTTCTTCTTGCTTTGTGCTGTATCTGTAGAGATTTCTCGCAAAATCACAATATTTAAAAAAAATTGGGCCTTATTTCCCTGCGAAATCATTCTAGTATCGATCAAAATGCTTGAATCTGTTATGATAAAGTTCGTTTTGGCAGATTTGAGACGCTGCTTTGCAAGAGTCAACGTTTTATTGAAGCGAAAACTAACGATGGTTAGATATTACAAATTGTCGCTTATTAACCTCACGGATGAAGAAGTTATGAAGAATTTATTGCTCGATATTGACCATTTTTCCAAAGTACATTACAATCTTGTCGGATTGGCAAAAACTGTGGAAAAGTTCGTATCATTCTCCTCATTAATCGTCCTGCTGATGGATCTGACAAATATAATAGTCGTCATTACCTTGTTACGAGATTATTTCCAGGAACAAAAGTGGAAAACTATTCATTTCATTCTATTTAATTATATGGGCTTATTCGCCTTTACGATACCTTGGAGAGTTGGATGCTTTTGGTTTACGGCTGTCGAGGTAGGGACACCTTTTTTTAGGTATAATTCACTCCCAAAAGGTAACCCTATTATCTGGAGCGCTGCCAGTATCGGGTAAAAATGAACTTTGGTTTTAAACGACAAGCTGACACCAAACAGCCTCAAGTGTTAGCAGATACACTGAGTGAATTCTAGCCATAAGTGGAAAGTAGCTGATAGCATGATCTAGAATCGGCTTAGTTTATCCACTACGGTGTTAGTAGACTAAGCGGATTCTAGACCATAAGTGGAGTAGTCGGCAGCATGGTCCAGAATCGGAACATCATTTTAGATTCTCCTACCGTTAATTCAATGTTGTTTTTTATGTACCCTTCGAAATTTCTATTTCAAAGCATATTATCGCCAAAAATCTATTTCAATTTCTTCATGCTAATAGTTTATTCAAGTTTCTGCTTCAGTCTGATCGTATTTCCCCTGGTTGTTGAAACACACGTTAACCCAATTTAAAATATTAGTACTGCCACATAGTCACACTGCCACATAGCCACACTGCCATATAGCCACACTGCCATGTAGCCACACTGCCATGTAGCCACACTGCCACATAGCCACACAGCCACACTGCCACATAGCCACACTACCACAAGCCACCTGCCACATACTAACCACTCGTACTCAAGTTGAAGTATGTAAATGTAATGAATGCGCGTCATGATCGACTATTTCGAGTCAACAGTACGAGGAATGATTTTAAAATTGAAATAAAGTGACCACCGGAATTAATGCTATTTTAGGCAAACAAAGCAGCAACATACGTACACGACATATGGAACAAATACAGCGCTGTTGCAAATAGAAACTCCCACATTCAACATTTGCAGTTAATATCGTTGAGATTGTTGAATACAAAATTGGCATTTACAGCTAGAGGTTATTTCCCATTAGACTGGACCCTAATCAATACGGTAATTGTATTATTTTTACTGTAAGAGTAAATTCTTAATTTCGTACATTTGGACAAGTGGTTTTATTTGATAAACAAAAATAATTTATTCTACTTAAGTCTAATAAATAAATGTAAAAAAATATAAAAAGGTTTATTAACAAAACATTTAACATTTACTTAATTAAATTATAAATTAAGTTTAATCTATTTGTATAATCAAAATTCGATCAATTAAGATGTAGGTTAAGGGTTCACACAATTAAACATTGGATCGCTAACGATTTTATTTAACAAAACTGAACAACTTGTTGCACAACCGCATAATTTTCATTTGACCAACTTAAGGTGAAATTACTAGTTTATATTAATATTCCGCGCATACTAGAATATTCGATATCGGAAGTCTCGAACGCATAATTACTTATCTCCTCAATAACCCTAATTACAACAGGATATACTTCTTCCGGGATTGGAACTACTAAAAGTGTTCGACGTTTCGCCCACCATCATAGGGTGCTTCTTCAGGAACAAAGAATAGAAAAATTACACAATTACTATAATAGGAAGATACGCGAGGCCATTGAAATCCAAAAATTCCCCAAAAACAACAGAGACGACGGTTACACGCTTTCCTCCATCTGGAAACCAACCATCGGAAATCTTCGGAAGTGATCGCGCAGACGAATGGTATATAAAGTTTCCCTTTCCCTCTTTCCTGTCAGAAGAGTTTCGCCTCTGGTATGGTGGACATACTGAGTTACCGTGCTCTTCTGTCTAAACTTTCTTATCCTTTGTACCAATTTTCAATTAGTGATGTGCCGGTTAAAAATGTATATCCGCAGATACGGATATTTGGTCTCAAGATCTGCGGATTTGGATACGGATCTTCTCTTTCCAAAGATCGATGTGCAATATTTACCGCCGCGTACCAGAGACTAACCGTAACAGGATAAGCAGTGAAGGTAGTTGAAAGCCTGGCGAAAGCCTCGCAACGCCCTCTTATTACTTCACAGACATTTGCAAAGATACCATCCGGTTTTTTTTTTAGAAAATAAACTGTAAATATGGGGAAATGCATTGTGGAACATTGTCGAAACCGCAGTGAACACATTAGTGAAGGAAAATCAAGAATTTCATTCTTTGGGTAGGTAAAAATAAAATATATAAATATTCAATTAACGGCGTGCCTGCGTCATCGTTTCACTGCAATTATCACGTGTTTACAGCACCGACTTAACAATATGGTACACAGGCGTCGGTTTTCATCTAAATCGTTAGAACCGTTACGCGGCAAGTTTCGTATTTATAAATTTTACTTAATCCGGCCATGTCAAAGAGTAGTGGGATGCAGCGCCCCACTTCCGCGGATTTTACATTCAGCGGTTCACATGTTACGAGATTGAAGCGCTCAGTCTATTTAGCCTCTGCCGCGTACTGTACACTGTCTGTGCGCGATACCTTGAAAAGGTAGTTGACGCCACTTGACACTATGCGTGACAGGCAGGACATGTTTCGATTTGCATTGCGCGGATCTTTCTTTTGTTTTGTTTATAGTTTAGTGTGACACTGATAGATAACGTTTGAGTTTGGTTTATAGTACATGAGTTAAAAAAAAATGTTTACAAAGAAGTTTAATAGTGTAATTAAAATTAAAAAATAATCTGAATGGAATTTAACAATTTTTTGTAGTTACCTAATCACCTATATATAAAATTTCATCTATGAATGAAAAATTAATGAGGTAAAAGATCCGCCTAAAAACTAACGGATACCGATCTTTCTTCTCCCTCGGATATCCTCAGATACGGATACGGATATCCGGCACATCACTATTTTCAATTCAGAAGAGTTTCGGCTCTGGTATGGTGGACATACTGAGCTCTGATGTTTTGAAATTGGCCTTTTCATTCTTTTATTCTTGCTTATTCCTTTTCATTTAATTTTTCTTTTCTTCGTTTCTGAAGAAGCCCCCTACGATGGTGGGCGAAACGTCGAACACTTTTAGTAGTTCTTTGACACGGTCCAATCCCGGAAGAAGTGTATCCTGTACAGACTCTGTACAGGATACAGAGTTGATAACGAAGGCTTGGAAGCCTTCGTTATCAACTCTAATTACTTCTAAACGTTCGACAGATATCTGCTTTTACTACTGTGCTCAACATGCTACATTTTTTAGAAATGTCATTTTATAACTGTAAATTTTGGTAATTCGTTGATGAAAATAATTATTTTACAACGACTTTAGTGTTAATGTAAATTATTTTTTGTTTCAGTTGGTAGCTACTGTGGTGACTTACGTTATTATCCTTTCACAGTTAAGATTGTAAACTTGGACGACATCAGTACGTTAGAATAATATTATGTTGAACTGTAATAATCAACAAATAAAGTCATATTTTATTTATATTTATCTAGAGTATAAGTTTGTGTATAACTAGAAATTATATTTCAGATTATTTTTAATTTTATAATGTATACTTACCATAGAAGCATGTCAGGTTCGAGTATATGAGAAACTGACAAGATATAACAAGGTAGAAACCGGTCTTTGGTTTCCCAAACTATGAAAGCTGATAAATAGTCCAAACTTACTAGTCTGTAAATCAGTCAAGTCTTCGGGATTTTCCCCCCACTGCGGGACCACTAAAGTTTAGCAGAACCGGTCACTTCCGTTTCTGCTAAATGTAAGCGAGTCAATTGTACCTACCTACTACGGTAGACTCCCGCTAAAGTTGCGCTCACCGTACTGGATCGATCGTTAAAGTTGCTACTCCCCGTAATCCCTACCATTGTCGAAAAATATATGTTTTATTGCTCCTTGCGCGGTTGTGTGGGTTATGCAAAAGTGGCGCTAAAACTCGAAAATCCAATTCGTTGCTTAGAAAGTTAGAGTGCAACTTTAACGATCGTATCGTGACAACTTTAACGAGCGTGCAACTCTAACGGGCGCAACTTTAGCGGAAGTCAACTGTATCATGTTTTATGCATGATTGCAGTCTAGCTCGTATTCTACCTGCAGAACCATTTCTTAACTACATAGCTTTCGTTTAGCAGGCAAGTGTCACATTTGAAATATAAAGCATAAAATAAAATTATTTATGATAAGTAAAAAAATAGTGAGCAAATATGTACAATTTAAAACTGCTTATAATATCAAACTTTACAATAGGATCTGTTTGTGTTGATTCTACGAGATCTTGAACTGAAGTAGAATAATCAAATAGGTAGCTCCACCAGCGATGACCTAAAATATAAATGCAATTAATTTAATAACTTTCAAACTTACTGCTTAACGAATTATTTTAATCATACATTAGAAAGAATTAAAAACAAATAACTTACTGTATACACAAAAGTCCAATTCAAGGGAACGAACCCCCTCACTGTAAACTCTAACTTTGTGTTGAGGAATCTCATCGAAATTAGTTGCAAATGGTGCAACCTTAGATCCACATTACCGAACTCACCCCATTGATTCCAAGCATCATGGACACATTTAACCATTTTGTTCGCCTGTAAAATCTGATATGTAGTACTGTTTATACAGCACAAGTAACTTTGTTTGCGGAATTACATCTTAAGAAAAAAACTATCCAAAATTAGTTTTTAAATTGACGGATCAATTTGTTTCGTTTTTAGTTTTAATTAAGAACAGTAGATTGCTGTAAGTAGCAAAAGTAACCAAAAAAATATATCTGTGGACTTCTTAGAGTAACCAAAGAAAAAACTGACCATAAGTTTAGCTACTTACACTTTTAGAAGTTGAGCTGAAACAATAAATTTTATACATTAGTCGCACAGCACAAGATAATATCCAAAGTGAATGACGTAATAACGTAAAATTGAAACTTCCATCTTTTAACAATGCAAAAATATAATCGAACGTATTCATAGCGTCAGTTATATCAGACACCGTCATCAGTATCGAACATGGGCTGAATATGTCCACAGCTTCTTTGGCGTATATCCTCAAGTTGTAATGTAAATGAGACACTTTCTGAATGAAGTTTACGTAATCCTTAACTAAGAAATCAGTAATCTTCGCTCCCACTTCAACATTAGTTGATTTTAAATTCTGCCTCATGAGGTTATTTCTCATATGAAACTCGTGAGTAATGCCATCGAAAAAACTCCTTGTAATCGTAAGAGGATATGGCGAATTGCTGAATGAACCACGATGTCGTACGTTACCGGAATAGTGTAACAAATGCACAGTTTTAACACAAAAATTGCATCCTCCCCGACGCAATAAAATACAGAAGGCTATCACCAGCACCACAAAGAGGATTTCGGAATCGTACTGGGTTTTTCGCCCCAATTTCAGACCTAACTCCATGGATCTTCGCTGGTGTAGCGACGTTGAATAAGAATTTGATGCGCTCGCGATGTTTATAGTTCATATAATAACCCAGAATGAGGGAGAGAAACTTGCACGATATCGATATGAAATAGCCGGAATTCGCCACGATGTTGTGCTTACCATAAGCGAACATCGTCGAAAAACAATATCCCATGGTAGAAATGATAATAACCAAGAATGGTAGTGATGGTGCTGCGTCAAATTTGGACGAGTTACCGTATTGAATTATCCCAACTAGTCTGTACAAAACTAGGAGGAAGCTGCACGCTTTGGTCATTTTTACAAGGCGCATATATGTTATCGTGATTATCGTGAGCCCGTTGCTAGTAATTGTGGCAGACGTTATTAATTTAATTTAAAAATTTGTTTATTTATTGACGTGAAAGTCGACAAAAGCGAAGTTTTCCTGATGACGTGACAAACGTTTTAAGGCGATGAATTTTCAACATAATGAGATTGCATATTGATTGATTTAGTCAGTTTTCTTTTCGTTTATTTAAGTTGGACTTGCCACCAAAATTCTTGGTTCTATGATTTGTGTAGACATAAGTGACTTTAATAATACAACTCGCTTGCTGTTTGTCTATTTATTTACAATCCACTCGCTCTGGCGTAGGGGCCAGTGCGAATAGAAGGCTGATTTCGATGGATAGTTCTAATTTTCTGGGAATATTCTGCTCAGGAACGAATTCCAGAGTTGAGAAGTTTCACAGAAAAAAGAATTTCCATGACTGCGTCAAGCTGGACTGCACGGGAATTTGCCACCTCCGACTATCTTGTATAACTTGAGAATGTTGTACTTCGATAAAATCAAAGCTATCGATTCTGGTTGTTCCATAAAAGTACCTGCGGAAAAGAAAGTCAAATTTAATATACGAAAAACTCGACTGTGGCGCTGACAGATGAATATGAGGCAAACACGTACGTCTACCTTCGATAGTGTGCGGCTCAATTGGTTGTGGGACCACCTTCTAATACTAAACGTGTAACTCAAATCGTTGTAACTTTGTTTTTAAGTATTGTTCAGCCCAAAATACATGACTTTGATATGACTCGATGAACATCGTAGTTCTTCCCTAAATATCCCTAACCATGTGCCTCAAGCAGTTATATTTGTTTTGATCATTGTTAGTATTAAAATACATAATTTTGATATGACTTAATCAACATAGTAGCATCTTTACGTTGCGAAATTTCAATAATGAGCGTTGCAAAAAGGGCACATTTTATAAACCAGGAATCTATTACTTTCTGCTAACAATTCAAAACCTAATAGAGATAAACGCATCTTAACTCGATGCTCCATTTGCTATAATCAATTAGATTACAGTCGACTCCCGCTAAAGTTGCGCCCGTTAAAGTTGTCCGCTTGTTAAAGTTGACAAGATACGATCGCTAAAGTTGCGCGGATATTCCCCCTCTCTATTTTAGAACGACGGATTAGACTTTCGAGTTTTAGCGCCACTTTTGAATAACCCACTCAACCGCACAAGGAGCAATACAACATACTACCTTGATCAAAAAGTTCCCGGAATAACCACCGTGTAGCGCTCCCATCGTTTCGATTTGAGTTTTTGTTGTTGTTAAGTTGGTACATCTGTTGTTGATATTCCCTCAAAATCTTAGCGACATTTGCAAAAGTTACGTAGCCAAGAGTGCATCTATCTCTGTGTGTGTTGGCGATTTTTTACAATTTTAGAAATGGATTCAAATTTCCAACAACGAACTTGTATTAAATTTTGCGCAAAAAACGGATTTAATGGCGCTCGAACGTTAAAAATGTTATAAAAATGTTTCCGCAACGATTCTCTGAAGAAAACGGTTGTTTACCAGTGGCACGAGCGGTTCAAAAGTGGTCGTGAGTCAATCGAAGATGATGAACGCAGTGGCAGACCATCGACATCGAAAACCGATGAAAACATTGATAAAATAAAAGAAATGTTTGTCAATAACCGCAAATTAACCATCAGAGAGATAGCGGAGGACTTTGCCTATGGATCTGTCCAAGAAATTTTGGTTAATGATTAGAGTTTCCGTCGTGTAGCAGCAAAGTTGGTGCCAAAAGACCTCAATTTCATGCAAAAAAGAGACCGTGTTGACATCCCAAAAGACATGATTTGTGAGACTGAATCCGATCCCACATTCATCAAAAGGATTATTACTGGAGACGAAACGTGGGTTTATGAGTACGACACGCAATCCAGACATCAGGCAAGTGAATGGCGTTCACCAAATGAGCTGAGACCAAAAAAACCACGTTGTTTTCAGTCAAAAAAGAAGGCAATGCTCAGGTTTTCATGGATTACAACGGTGCAGTGCATCATGAATTTTTGCCAAAAGGCCAGACAGTAAACAAAGAGTATTATTTGGGCGTTATGAGACGTTTGCGTGAAGCAATTCGCCGAAAGAGACCAGAATTGTGGGCAGAAAACTCATGGATTTTGCACCATGATAATGCAGCGTCACACGACGCCATCACTATGCATAATTTTTTGACGAAAAATGCAACAAATACCATCCAACAGCCACTGAATTCACCTGATTTGGCTCCCTGTGACTTCTTTCTGTTCAATCGAATTAAAAAACCATTACGGGGAACGCGTTTCAGTAGCCGAGAGGAAGTAATGGAAAAATCGCAGGAATCACTGATGGGCATACCGAAAACCGAATATAAAAAATGTTTCGAGGATTGGATCAAGCGCTGGCATAAGTGTGTTGCAGTCGATGGGGACTACTTTGAAGGGGACAATATAGATTTAGATGAATAAACTTGTATTTTTAATTTTCTGAATAAATTCCGGGAACTTTTTGATCAAGGTAGTATACATTTTTCGACAATGGTAGGGATAGTAGGGGAGTAACAACTTTAACGGTCGATCCAGTCCGGTGAGCGCAACTTTAGCGGGAGTCTGCTGTAGTGCTATTAAAAATGTCAGCTTTTCTAGAGAAATACGTATCCCCTAATTATCACTAATTTCCAATATAGTGAAGCATGAACTTTATCAATCTTAAAGCGTTTATTGCTTTAATAATAATGTGAAACACTAGAAACAAAGACAGTAACGTTAGCGGTCCATAAGGAGACCTGTGAAACGATTGGAAGTTTAATCTTGAAAGAATTCAAAAAACAGCCCAAGCTTCATCCTTATCGATCGCACATCGAGGGCAAATTAAACGCATACAATTCCAACTAAAAAATCTAATATATTTAATGGCTTTTGCTCATTAATATTGCACGACGTTTTTTACCCCTTGATGTAAACCAGCTTATTACGTTGTCATCAATATCGCTTCAGATATCTTAGATCGTACAAACTCACAAAAAGTTGACGCCATGATCCCCAAATGGATACACTTCCTAGGAATAGTGACCAATATGTTATCAGTTAAGGGTTTCAGAGCGACATTTCTAAGATTAACGTTGAATGCGAGCGTTATGGTTTTTTACATCGTCAGTTCCGTGTATGGAAGTTTGGCTTTCGCCAACGTTCAAGACGAGAACGTATTCGATGCTCCAAAGAAGATATACATGATAACCACAGCGATTAGAGCCGTGTGCATCATCTTTAGGTTATACTGGTACCGAATCAAAAACAGAAACATAAACGCAGTCTTCAGCGATATCTATTCGTTCAAACGACAGAAGATGGAAGTTTTCGAGTATATTTCCCGTTACGTGCCTGTTTATCTTCTTCTCATGTCGCTTTTGGCTTCCGTTCTGTTGAAGTTTTACGTTTTCAGACATTTCTCTTGCATTGGGTGCATCATTTTCGAGTACCTGATTCCTGTGGCGTACGATCTAATGGAATTTTTAATACTGATTGACGTTAAATATCACTTCATGGATTGTCACCGATGTATCAACGAGCAGCTCTTTGGTATCCTAAAAGGGATGAGTTCGAGGAACGCGGTGTTTCCCATTGAGGTGGTGGGGGTGGGGAAGGATAAAATCATGATTATGAAATACGTTGAGGAGTTGACGTACAGGCATTACGAGTTGTTTTTGATTTCGCATAGGGCGAATTACATTTTTGCTGCATCTCTCATGTTTATTTTTCTCACGGATTTCCAGGACATGACCGGCACTATTTATTATGTTATTTTGTTGCTGAAAAAAGAGAATATGGACCATTTATTCGTACTAAACTACATAATATGGATCGGTTTTGTGATAATGCGAATGTTTTTTTATATAAAAATTCATTCAGTAGCAACGGAGCAGGTGGGTATATAACTAAAAAATGCGAATTTTTTATTTCAAAGTTGGAATATAGCAAAAAAAAATATATTTAAAGTTGGGAATTTTCTTGTAAATTTATGGAATTATTGCAAATTTATGGAATTATTGCAAATTTATGAAATTATTGCAAATTTATGGAATTATTGCAAGCCACAGTTAACATTATGATTAATTATGTGGGCCCTCCCTATGTAATTAGATTATCGATGGGAAAAATAGCTGCTCAAAATAAGCCATCCGCTGATGTGCACTCAGCAAAGAGCCATCATTACACAAGAGACTAGGGCGAAGCCAGATGAGAGCTACCGGTTAAGAACGAATCTATTCGAATTATCAAAATTGTTACAGCGGTTTGGTTTGTGCTTAGAACATAGACAAACTAAATAATACTGATAAGATATGTGTGTTAGCGGAAAATTTAAACAGATTAAAATAATTAGTTAAATAGAATGAAGTTATATATTTCCAAAAAAAATATTCGAACGAAATCAAAATATTTCAATCTGAAAGTCAAAAACTCCCGAATAGTCGAAATTTTTACTGTCAATTCAAAAATTTAAAAAAAAAACCGTCAATTTTAAGCGAAATCAGAGACAGTGAAAATGGAAAATTTCTTTACTTTTTCGAATTTTGTTTGAATTTTTATTTAGTTTTGACTTCTTTTCGGTTTTGAAATTTCAAGTTTATTCCGAACAATTTGGAATTAAAAATTATGGCTTTATTATGAAAAGTTCGAGTTTAATTTAAAAATTTCGACTTCGATGATTTGCATCGCGCCAATGTGAACAAAAATTCGAATTATCGGCCGCTAAAACTGTTTTCCTCGACTAAAAAGAAACGTGTTTAGTTTCGTATTTTCGAATTAACTCACTAGCTCCCACTGCTCTTGCCCTACTCTTGGAATTATTAAGCATCGGCCAGAAACTTAGCGACTGGCTCCTATACCTACAGGTCAATTACATTATTTGAGTTTAATGACGAATCCAACTAAAAAGAAACATGTTTACTTTCGTATTTTCGAATGAACTTACTAGCTCCCACTGCTCTGGCCCTAGCGTATTACGCATCGGCCAGAAACTTAGCGACTGGCCCCTTTACGTACAGGTCGATTACATTATTTGAGTTTAATGACTAATCCAACTAAAAAGAAACATGTTTAGTTTCGTATTTTCGAATGAACTCACTAGCTCCCACTGCTCTCGCCCTACCCTATTACGCATCGGCCAGAAACTTAGCAACTGGCCCCTATACGTACAAGTCAATTACATTATTTGAGTTTAGCGAGGAATCGAACTAAATTTACCACGAAAATGATGAATGCAATCGCGTTAATGTATAAAGCGGCAACATTTAACAAATTACTACTTACAACAGCAACAACCAAATCCTATCTTATTTCCAGTTTCCAGGCGGTCGAATGTTCTTAGTTCCAAAGTACATGTTTCACAATTAAACCGGGTGACTGCCTGAACTAACACGTCACGATACTTTTTGGTAAACTCTCTCACTACTAGACACTTATTTCCCAGTGGATTACGCGTTAAAAACTGAAATAATTTCCAAATTAACACGGGAATTCGAACTTTTGACGCCATTTAGTTGCTCAGGGCGTCCGTAGAAGAAACAGGAAGCGCAGGCGCGGCCATCTTATGTTGTAAAGTGCAGAATACGTCAAATACGCAACAATTTCACTAGTTGCTGCTTATTTGTTGGGATATTCGGGGCTAAAACACAAAATATATGTGCAAAGAGTCCCAAAGAGGGCAAGCTTTTGTGTATTAGGATGGATATTCCTGGTTGTATTTTGCGCTTATTGACTACCACTACAGAGTACATCCCACAGAACACCACTAAAAAGTACACTGAACTGTCAACGTCGACTTTGTTTAATCTGTGCTGCCGACCACAGAGGCCATAGAACATCAACAGTGTTGCCAGATTCCAAGAAATATTGGAAACTCCCAATTTCAATGAAAATACAGAACTGTAGAGTACAAATCTCAAATTTAACTGTGATTACCGCAGTTAATATCAGAATAAATACTAAGCCAATAGATAAACATTTAAATTGATTTGTCTGCAAACGTAGTTTTTGTTAATTGTAACAAGTGTACAATAAGTTTACCCATCTAGTGTCTAGTGTGTTCATATCATTTTTTGTCATGTTCACGTATGTTCCTTACTTCATTAAAACTTGCCTTAACCTTGACCAAAGATTCTGAATACTTTGTCGAAATAGGATTTATTTAAAAAAAACTTTCCAATGAAAAATTTCAAGATGAAAAATTACTAATTTAAATAATAATTCTGTTTTGATTTCTGATTGTAATTGTAGGCCAATAAAACAGTTAATTATGTACACGACATATGGAACACTATCTCTTACAATGGCTCAGCTGACAGCAATATACACCACCTACAACTGGTATCGACAAGACTTCTTAATACAAAACTTAGCTTTACAGCCATGGGATTCGTTCCCATAGATTGGACGTTATTGCACACGGTAAGTATCATTTTAAATAATACTTGACGTAACATCTATTTTTCTTTCCTTTGTTCCTTGCTTGTTTCTTGTTTGTGGCCGTTTTTTTTTCTTTTCGTATTTTTTCTTTCTTCTTCTCTCTGTCTCTCTCTATCTCTCTCTCTTCTTTCTTATCGTTTCTTCCCTTTCCTTACCTTTCTTTCTTTTATCTTTCCTTCTCTTGTCCTCTCTTCTCTTCCCTTCACTGCGCTTCTCTCTTGTTCTCTTCTTTTCTCTTCTCTTCTCTTTTCTTCTCTTCTCTTCTCTCCTCTTCTCTTCTCTTTTCTTTCTTTTTTTCTTCTCCTCTCTTCTCTTCTCTTGTCTTCTGTTTCTTGTCTTCTCTTCTCTTCTCTTCTCTTCTCTTCTCTTCTCTTCTCTTCTCTTCTCTTCTCTTCTCTTCTCTTCTCTTCTCTTCTCTTCTCTTCTCTTCTCTTCTCTTCTCTTCTCTTCTCTTCTCTTCTCTTCTCTTCTCTTCTCTTCTCTTCTCTTCTCTTCTCTTCTCTTCTCTTCTCTTCTCTTCTCTTCTCTTCTCTTCTCTTCTCTTCTCTTCTCTTCTCTTCTCTTCTCTTCTCTTCTCTTCTCTTCTCTTCTCTTCTCTTCTCTTCTCTTCTCTTCTCTTCTCTTCTCTTCTCTTCTCTTCTCTTCTCTTCTCTTCTCTTCTCTTCTCTTCTCTTCTCTTCTCTTCTCTTCTCTTCTCTTCTCTTCTCTTCTCTTCTCTTCTCTCTCTTCTCTTCTCTTCTCTTCTCTTCTCTTCTCTTCTCTTCTCTTCTCTTCTCTTCTCTTCTCTTCTCTTCTCTTCTCTTCTCTTCTCTTCTCTTCTCTTCTCTTCTCTTCTCTTCTCTTCTCTTCTCTTCTCTTCTCTTTCTTCTCTTCTCTTCTCTTCTCTTCTCTTCTCTCTTCTCTTCTTTCTCTCTTTCTCTTCTCTTCTCTTCTCTTCTCTTCTCTTCTCTTCTCTTCTCTTCTCTTCTCTTCTCTTCTCTTCTCTCCTCTTCTCTCCTCTTCTCTCCTCTTCTCTCCCTTCTCTCCTCTTCTCTCCTCTTCTCTCCCCTTCTCTCCCCTTCTCTCCCTTCTCTCCTCTTCTCTCCTCTTCTCTCCTCTTCTTCCTCTTCTCTCCTCTTCTCTCCTCTTCTCTCTCTTTCTCTTCTCTCCTCTTCTCTCCTCTTCTCTCCTCTTCTCTCCTCTTCTCTCCTCTTCTCTCCTCTTCTCTCCTCTTCTCTCCTCTTCTCTCCTCTTCTCTCCTCTTCTCTCCTCTTCTCTCCTCTTCTCTCCTCTTCTCTCCTCTTCTCTCTCTTCTCTCCTCTCTCTCCTCTCCTCTCTCTCTCCTCTCCTCTCCTCTCCTCTCCTCTCCTCTCCTCTCCTCTCCTCTTCCTCTCCTCTCCTCTCCTCTCCTCTCCTCTCCTCTCCTCTCCTCTCCTCTCCTCTCCTCTCCTCTCCTCTCCTCTCCTCTCCTCTCCTCTCCTCTCCTCTCCTCTCCTCTCCTCTCCTCTCCTCTCCTCTCCTCTCCTCTCCTCTCCTCTCCTCTCCTCTCCTCTCCTCTCCTCTCCTCTCCTCTCCTCTCCTCTCCTCTCCTCTCCTCTCCTCTCCTCTCCTCTCCTCTCCTCTCCTCTCCTCTCCTCTCCTCTCCTCTCCTCTCCTCTCCTCTCCTCTCCTCTCCTCTCCTCTCCTCTCCTCTCCTCTCCTCTCCTCTCCTCTCCTCTCCTCTCCTCTTCTCTTCTCTTCTCTTCTCTTCTCTTCTCTTTTCTCTTCTCTTCTCTTCTCTTCTCTTCTTTTCTCTTCTAACATCGCATTTTCAGGAGTAAATTTAACTTTGAAATTTATCAAATCTCGACTTTAATATCGAAATATGCATTACGTTTTTTGGTAATCTGTCTGTTATAATTTTTTGCTGAAAGTGACTAAATTCGATTTTTGGTCAAAACCGCAATTGAAACTTGTTAAAATTTACCTTATATCTAATGCTATTCGCACAAATTAAAATGTGAAAGAAAAAATGACTCCTTATCTGCATTTCCATGAAATTTATAGACAGTTACATTGAAAAAAAGCAATTTAAAGATTTGGAGAATATCTCCAGTATTATCTCGAAGTTTAATTTTTCTCCAAATTTCGTTTTTAAGTTTTACAAATTTTTCAGATTAAACTTTAAATTTCGGGAGAAGAACAGAGGAATTTTAGGAATGGAAGTATATTACTTTTAGAAAATTAGTACCACTTTTTAAAAGTCAAAAAAAAAAATCAAAGTCTTGAAAAAGTATTTAAATTATTGAAAAAAATATTCCCAAAATTTTTACTTTTTTTAGAAATTGTAAGATTTTAAACAAAAAATAGAAAATTTTAGTTTAAATAAATCCATTGTTTACTGCTCAATGGGACTTTTGGAGATTTTTATTTTACATAATTCTCTCTTCTCCGCTCCTCTCCTCTCCTCTTCTCTTTTCTTCTTTTCCCTTCTTTTTTTTTCTCTTCTCTTTTCTTCTCTTTCCTTCTCTTTCCTTACCTTTCCTTCTTTTCTCTTCCCTTCTCTTCTCCTTTTTTCTCTACTCTTTTTTTCTCTTCTCTTCTTTTCCCCTCTCTTTGCTTCCCTTTCCTTTCTTCCTTTTCCTCTTCTTCTTCCTCTTCCTCTTCCTTTTCCTCTTCCTCTTCCTCTTCCTTTTCCTCTTTCTCTTTCTCTTCCTCTTCCTTTTCCTCTTTCTCTTTCTCTTTCTTTTCCTCTTCGCCTTCGTCTTCATCTTCGCCTTCTTCTTCCTCTTCTTCTTCTTCTTCCTCTTTTTCTTTCTCTTTCTCTTTCTATTTCTCTTCCTCTTCCTCTTCCTCTTCCTCTTCCTCTTCCTCTTCCTCTTCCTCTTCCTCTTCCTCTTCCTCTTCCTCTTCCTCTTCCTCTTCCTCTTCCTCTTCCTCTTCCTCTTCCTCTTCCTCTACCTCTTCCTCTTCCTCTTCTCTTCCCTTCCTCTTCCCTTCATCCTTCTCCTTCCCATTTTCCTTCCTCTTCCTCTTCACCTTTCAATTCCTCTTTCTCTTCTCTTATCTTCCCTTCTTTTCCCTTCTCTTTCCTTCTCTTTCCTTCCCTTCTCTTCTCTTCCCTTTTTCTTCTTCTTCCTCTTATCTTCTCTTCCTATCTCATCACATATCAATCCGTCTCTTATTTTCTCTTCCCTCTGCCTCCCTGACCTCCCCCCCCCCCCCTCTCTCTCTCTCTCTCTCTCTCTCCCTCTCTCTCCTCTCTCTCTCTCTCTCTCTCTCTCTCTCTCTCTCTCTCTCCTCTCTCTCTCTCTCTCTCTCTCTCTCTCTCTCTCTCTCTCTCTCTCTCTCCCCCTCTCTTTCATTTCTTTCATCTCTCTCGTCGTTTTCCTTAGGAATTCCTACTGTCTTGTAACTTCCGATTGAAAAAAAATCTAAAATGTTGCTCCTATGCTGTTTGTTTCAGGTAGTATCAGCTGTTACAACTTATGTTATAATACTGGTGCAATTTAATTTTCAATGAGGAAAAAAAATATGTTTAATACTTTATAAATAGAATGGTTTCGTTACTAGAATTTTATTTTTCCTTCGAGTTGTATTTAGCTGATGTTCTTGAGTCTTTTCGTCTCAGTCACCGCAGTAGTTGCATAGTAAAACTTGAACTTAAATTAGGTGAAATATGCTCGACTATCGTCACCGTGGGTGCCTATTGAGGGTAAATTTTTAAATATCTTATTATGCTTCCACACCATTTCCAATGACTGAATTTTACGAGGTAACCACTGATCATGTGTTGGCACATCATCGAGGAGACTTCTTCTAATTAAAACACAAAAAATCGCGACAAAAGCACTCCAACTCAACTATATCACCCGGCAAAATTCTAAATTCCCAAACTATTGACTTACGAAGCGAATCAATAATTTCTTAATTAGTTCAAAATGTTGTTTTGACGCCTGAGCGGAATTAATTTTCTTAGCATCAATTTATAATAAACATTCCCTAAATTCGTTAACTTATCAATAAAAGTAGCTTGCGTTAAACCAAAAGGACGAAATAACGTGTCAGTATGAGAAAAGAACCACCACAAGGAATATGGCCAATTCCTCGCTATTTGGTAACGATTTATAGACTTACTGGCATCATTCAGTTTAACGACGAAGGGCGAAGCTGCTTTCGCAGTCATATGGTAGGCATGCCCTTTATAATTGGTTTTTTCGTAATCGTATCGGATGCCTTCAAAGAGACTTATTTCGTCTACAAATTGCAAGACCACAACGTGGCGAAACATTGGGGGTACATCCTAGCGACCTGGGGCAAACTCACCTCCTTCGTATTTAGCTGCTACATCCACTATAGATACTCGGATCGTATCAAAACAGTGTTGATTGGCGCAAAGCTGGATAATGTACCACTGGGGAAACCTACCAAAAATTTCGATTGTGAGGTGATGGTTGTTTCAGTCGTGTTGGTCAGTCGCGGCGTATCTAGGTGAAAACGATCCCTAAGAGGATGATCAGGTTGTATTTCTGCTACCTTTTACCTTCGCTCTATGACATTTTAGTTCACTCGTTTGTGGTTTTGATTCTCTATCGGTACAAGAGGAAATTCGAATTGATTAGTGCCAGGATTAAGGCCGAGAATGACGCTTTGGTAGCACTTCTTCAAAATGGTGATTTAATAAGGACGGATTAAACGTGATGACTATGGGGATTATGTCAGGGGGAACGTGGTGAAGTTGCACGTTGCTTTCATCGACGAGTTGTCCCACGATCACTACAAATTGCAGCTTTTAGCTACTGAGACTGTTTACTTGTTTACGCCAGCTTCTTTCTTGATGACCATATCTGATATTGTTGATACCACAAATACGTTCGACGTCCTCATTAAATTGTGGCTGAAAGGACAATTCGATTACAGTTTTTTATATCTGAATTATGTGGATCACTGTTGGTTTTTTATGCTTTATGCTGAAAATAAAATGTTTTAGTTCAACGGACAAAAGCGTAAGTAATTATCGAAGTAATTCAATTTTTTTATTAAATTTATTATCGGAGAATGCCACCACAATAATCATTCATAACTATTAAACTTTATTGACGATTAAAACAACAACAAAGTTTAATAGTTATGAATATTGATGAATTCCGCATAGTAAGGGTTAGAAATGTTAACAATAATCATTTTCTAAATTTTTCTTCCACATCTTCCATCCATGAAAGCATCCATTCAACTTTAAACTAGCTTTAACTAACACCATCGCAGAAAAATATTTAATTGGAGAAAATGGACAAAGTAAAATAAAAGAATGACTTCAACATTTCGCTGTTATTGTGTAGGTGATTTAAAAATACTGATGACGATGAAGCATCTGTTGATTTAAAAATACTGATGACGATGAAGCATCTGTTTGCTACTAATTGTTGATGATATCAAACTATGAACTTATTCGCACCAATTTCAATTCTTTCTCCAGGTGAATGCATCTCATCAAGTTTAAATTCTTCTAACTGCTTAATTCAGAAGTGGTGCATCTAAAAATGGTGTTACTTCATCATATTGAATTGTTTGCTATTTTAGGCCAAAAATATGATCGTTCACGTGCATGATGCTTGGAACCACTTTCTAAGCTTTGGTTACATAAACGATGTGGTTTTGCATCTTCAACTAGTATCAACGAGATTATTGGCTACAAAGACTCAATTTACTTTAAGAGGATATTTACCTTTGAATTGGACACTTGCACACATGGTACAGTACAACTTTAAATACGTTTAATCCTTCTAATATTTAAAAAATGTTGAAGAGCTTCTAATTCTAGTTGTACTGTACTTATTCTAACTTACGGTACTTTGTTTTTCAGGCTGTTGCATCTGTGGCTACTTACGTTGTGATTCTGATACAATTCAGATCAACTGACTGAATAAATGACTCATGAAACCCCAGTTTTGGAAATGGAAATGATTATTTTCTTCTCATTTCGCTCGTCAAGTTTTAAAGTATATAACAATTTCGAAAACAACCAAAACATTTACTGGTACAATACACCGACGATGCTGTGGCATTAGGAAGCTACAACTACAATTATTGGTTGTTTCTGTGGTTTTATTAATACACGAGGTGTGCAGCGGCGCGATATTTCCATCCATTCGCGAACAAATTTTATATTTCTGCAGCACAATTCTCTAAAATTCTACCTTTTACGTCAATATAAGTTGGAATAAAATAAAACATCACATAAAAATAAAGCAAATTTTATTTAAAACATACAAATTAATTCAATAACCGTTATAGGGATGTACTGTAACATAAGTACCCACTATTAACTATCACAGTGGTGTTTTAAAAGTTGTATCAAATTGAGCGTAGCCAAGTGGCTCTAACGAAATTAATGCCAAATGCGATTATGTATCACGTTATTTTATTAGATAACAACCATGGAAATTGGCAATATTCCCCCCATTTAACCTAAACTCCATCAAAGCATTGAGCAAGAATCCAGTACTTTCACAAAGGACATAATCCCTAAAAATTCGTTGCTACATCACTAAGAGCGAATCTTGCCAAATACCAACGTATTAAACATAATTTTCTACAACTAATAAACGATCGGCGCCTTGTCATGATTGTTACGCGGAAAATCTTGCAGTGTAATGGCCGCCAACAGGGCCGATGGGTCACTATCGGGTTTCCCCAACTCGACGTACCCCTTGAGCGTATAATTGAACAGTTCGAAGTCGTACCTGGAAGCAGACATTTCAAAATTATATTTCCACATTATCTTTATCTTCTTCTTTGTGGGAGAATTAAAAATGGTTTGGCGCGATCGGGGGTTGGGACGAATGCTCTACCAACTAAACTATCCCGTACAAGAAGAATGCAACCTAGACTACAAATTCATGCAGCCCTCCAGGCGGCGTGTATAGTGGCGAATCATAGGTAGCTGAACTACCAACAGTTGAAACACTGCCACCTAGCGAAGCGGTTGCTCTCTAGGAGAGTTCCCAGAAGACAAGGATTCTATAATGCACAGACCAATAGGTTTGAACATTTATTAGATTCGAAGTTTGGAAACCAAATACCGGTTTCAATCTTGTTAGATCTCAGTTTGGTAGCATTCGAGTTGGATATATCAAACTGACGAGATCTAACAAGATCGAAACCGGTATTTGGTTTCCAAACTTCGAATCTAATAAATGTTCAAACCTATTGGTCTGTGCATTATAGTATCCCGTACACTTGAAAAATCAAGTAATCCAGTTACAATGTTCAAATTTTTCTTACCTATACACGTGATACAGCTTGAGAATTTGGGATCTCGTCAATTCGGAGTAATATTTCGGGATTTGCTTGGATGTGTCCCCGTGTCCGGCGTTTTTCCACTCCGGCTGTATGACGTCCTTCAATTTGGCGATCTCTATCAAATATTGTTGATCCTCTTGCAAGGTTTCGGTGTGTGCGATCATCGTGAAATCGAATAAGCAAGGTGTACAAAATTCCGTCATCGGCGTCCAATGCATGTCCAAAGGCTGCCCCTTTTTCACGCAATCCAACAAATATTCGACGAATTCGGAGAAACTGGGCCATTTTGTATTGGAAGACTTTTTGGTTGCGCCCTAAATGGCCGACATAAGTTTTATGGTGAGCACTCATCGAGAGCATTCGCGTGTAATGTATCAATTGATTGCGAAGATTAACTTATGTGTATTATGTTACATATGACCATGTTACACTGTGTATTAGTATTACATGGTTACAAGTTACGTTCAGTGCAACAAAGTGTTGCGCGGTATAACATGGTGTTACACGGTGTAACATTATGTTGCATGGTGTAACACAATATTACACTGTGTAACATTACGTTACACCACTATGTCACACCCTGTAACACTATGTTACACCGTGTAACACTATGTTACACCGTGTAACACTATGTTACACCTTGTAACATGGTATTACACCGTGTAACATGGTGTTACACCGTGTAACATGGTGTTACACCGTGTAACATGGTATTACACCGTGTAACATGGTGTTACTTGGTATAGCATTATGTTGCATAGTGTAATACAATGTTACACTGCGTAACATTACGTTACATCCACTATGTTACACCCTGAAGCACTATGTTACATCGTGTAACACAATCTAAGTGGTACACGGTGTAACATGGTGTTACGCGGTATAACATTATGTTGCATGGTGTAACACAATATTAAATTGTGTAACATTACATTACATCACTATTTCACACCCTGTAACGCTATGTTACACCGTGTAACACTGTGTAACACAATCTAACTGTTACACGGTGTAACATGGTGCTTACATGACATAACATTAGGTTTCATGGTATAACACAATGTTACACTGTGTAACATTACGTTACACCACTATGTCACACCCTGTAACACTATGTTATACCGTGTAACATGGTGTTACACGGTAAATAGCATTCTGTTGCATAGTGTAATACAATGTTACACTGTGTAACATTACGTTACACCACTATGTCACACCCTGTAACACTATGTTACATCGTGTAATACAATCTGAGTGGTAAACAGTGTAACATGGTGTTACACGGTACAAGATTATGTTGCATGATGTAACACAGTATGAAATTGTGTAACATTATGTTACACCACTCTTTCACACCCTGCAACACTATATTACACCGTAACACTGTGTAACACAATCTGAGTGTTACATGGGTTTACATGGTATAACATTATGTTGCATGGTGTAAGACGATGTTACGTTGTGTAACATTACGTTACACAACTATGTCACACCCTGTAACACTATGTTACACCGTATAGCACCATGTAACACCGTGTAACACAATCTGACACCATGTTACACTGTGTAGCACCGTGTAACACAATCTGACACCATGTTACACTGTGTAACACTATGTAACACTATGTAACACTATGTAACACTATATTACACCTTGTAACACTAGGTTACACCTTGTAACACTATGTTACACCTTGTAACACTATGTTACACCTTGTAACACTATATTACATTGAATAAAACCATATCAACAAAGGGTTAGAAGGTATTACATGATATTACACGGTATAACATTATGTTGCATGGTGTAAGACGATGTTACGTTGTGTAACATTACGTTACACCACTATGTCACACCCTGTAACACTATATTACACCGTATAGCACCATGTAACACAATCTGACGCCATGTTACACTGTGTAACACTATGTAACACTGTGTAACACTATGTAACACTGTGTAACACTATGTTACACTGTGTAACACTATGTTACACCTTGTAAAACTATGTTACATCGAATAAAACCATATCAACAAAGTGTTACAAGGTACAACATGGTGTTACACGGTATAACATTATGTTGCATGATGTAAGACGATGTTACGTTGTGCAACATTAGGGTACACCACTATGTCACATCCTGTTACACTATTTTACACCGTATAGCACCATGTAACACCGTGTAACACAATCTGACACCATGTTACACTGTGTCTCACTATGTAACACCGTGTAACACAATCTGACACCATGTTACATGTGTAACACTATGTAACACTGTGTAACATTATGTTACACCTTATAACACTTTGTTACATCGAATGAAACCATATCAACAAAGTGTTACAAGGTATAACGTGGTGTTACACGGTATAACATTATGTTGTATGGTGTAAGACGATGTTACGTTGTGCAACATTAGGTTACACCACTATGTCACATTCTGTTACACTATTTTACACCGTATAGCACCATTTAACACCGTGTAACACAATCTGACACCATGTTACACTGTGTAACACTATGTAACACCGTGTAACACAATCTGACACCATGTTACACTGTGTAACACTATATAACACTGTGTAACACCATGTCACACCCTGTAACACTATGTTACACCGAATAGCACCATGTAACACCGTGTAACACAATCTGACACCATGTTACACTGTGTAACACTATGTAACACCATGTAACACAATCTGACACCATGTTACACTGTGTAACACTATATAACACTGTGTAACACTATGTCACACCCTGCAACACTATGTTATACCGAATAGCACCATGTAACACCCTGTAACACAATCTGACACCATGTTACACTGTGTAACACTATGTAACACAATCTGACACCATGTTACACTGTGTAACATTATGTAACAGTGTGTAACACTATGTTACACCTTGTAACACTATGTTACATCGAATACAACTATATCAACAAAGTGTTACAAGGTATAACATTATGTTTCATGGTATAACACAATGTTACATTGTGTAACATTACGTTTCATCACTATGTCACACCCTGACACACAATCTGACACCATGTTACACTGTGTAACACTATGTAACACCATGTAACACAATCTGACACCATGTTACACCATGTAACACTATGTTATACCTTGTAACACTATGTGACACCGAATAGAACCATATCACATCATCTAACACTGTCACACCGTGTAACATTATGTTACATCGTACAACATTACGTTGCGTACGTTCGTAATCCTGTTCCAAATTGTTACATTACACGTGAGTGTCTCGCATTGCGGAAAATTTACCTGTTTTCGCCTGTACTTCGCCACGATTTCTCTACCTAGTTTATTGTGATGGGTGAAAGGCAAAGCGAATTGTATTTTATCTCGATAAGCGGACAGTAAACGCTCGAGTGGATGTCGCACGATCATAAACGAGGTCGAGTCGTCGAAAGCTTTCTGAAGCGTTTGAAGGGATGGCCTGGGGTACTTTTGGCGCGCTAAATTCATAGGCACTAGCTTAGTCTTCTTTAAAAATTTCGGACTGTAACTGGAACCAAACAATTTCAGCTGAATCAAATTATATAAACAAAATTGATGTAGAGTTACATTTTGTAGCGTTTTTTATCGTTAATAAAGTTTAATGGTTATGAGTAGAGTTACCACCTTAGATTTATGGAATATTTACAGAATAATTTTATTGGGGGGAGTTTTATTGAAAAGAATAAATGATGAAATATGGGGCTCAAGAAAAATTAATGATAAATCGCTTCAGCTTCAAATTAGGATATAATCTGATTGGTGATTAAAATTCAGTTTCCTCTCTTACAGTTTTCTTTGCAATTATATGCAGGAAACAGCATTTTTCTCAGCGAAATACAAGGGAACTTAGTTCCCGAAGATATGGCAACCCTAGATTGATGTGCCACTTCCATAATTTTTTTTTAAGTTTAATCCACTCGCAAAGGGTAACCCCAGGTAACCCCATTAAGCTTTCAAAGCACTGCGGGTAGGATGCGGAAACAAGGATAGATGACGCCAGTGAACTCTATAAGTTCTATAGAGTTCACTGTGAACCGGCTTCTTAAACAAGGATAGGTTGTAATTTTTGGGGAAAATTCCTTTCGGTAACAAGTTCCATAACTTGGAAGTTCTATAGAAAAAATAGTATCCGCAGACAGAAGTCCTCACTGTGTCAAGCTGGACCGCACAGGAATTTACTGCTGCCTTCGACTGTCTAGTACGCCTTAAGAATCTTGCCCTTGGGGGATCAATTGTATTAGTTCCTGCGAGCATCTTCCATGATAGTACTTGTAGAAAAGAGACAAGTCACCAACCATACGCCTGTGTTCTAGTGTTTCGAGAGAATCGGTTAGACTCTCGTCATCAATTAGGCGTATCGCTCTTTGAATTGAATCCAAGAGAGCTAAAGTGTGCTTTGGGGCTGAACATGGCCAAACATGAGAACAGTATCCTAATGTTGCCCTAATTTGAGCTTTGTATAGTGTTAATAGCTGATGAGATGTGAAGTACTTTTTAGCTCTAAAAAGAAAGCCTAGCTTCTGAGAGGCGGATTTGGTAATGACGCGCACATGATCGTCCCAAGAGAAGTTAGTGCTCGCATTCACTCCTAGGATAGATAAATTAGATCCCATCGGAAGGAGTTTAGCGTCCAATTAAGGTGTCCAATTAAGACACGTTCCCAATTTTTTTTATAAAACCTTAATACGGAATGGAAAAATCTCTGGATGTAGTACCTACCCTGCTAAAACGTTAAAATTATACATCCAAGAAGTGCTGGCGGCTTTGAACACGTTACACCACACCAGATGGTGCTTTTCGTTTATTAGAAACTCCCACGGATTCGGTTTATGTAAAGAGTCGTTGCCGAGGACGTCGAGGCCCAAACTTTTGCACGTCTTTTGAAGGTGATTCCGTCGCTTCTCCATTCGAGCGGCGATGGCGCTCACATTGTTATTCTTCAAGATAATTGGTCGTTCCTTCAATTGAAACTAAAACGTCAAATTAGTAATTAGTAATGGAATGGTATCGGTAGGAATAGCGAAAGAAACTAAAGGAAGTCGTGGTTTACACAGGATGATGATGATGATGATGATAAATGGAATGAGTATTTACAGCTTCGTACTATTGGGCCTCTTTACTTACAATCTTGGTGTCTTGTCAGGACATGCCAATCGCGCGTTCCAAGTATTACGCAAAGAACGTCGTGTTCCAGAAAGTTGTCACTAGAAATGCAACTTTCCATCCGCGCACGATCTTTTATCTTTAGTGAATCTTACATGATTTAAGGCATTATTTTCCCAAGCAACAATTTCGCATTCAGATTGACATTTTTCCACACACAAATTGAACGACTCGTGCTGAACCAGCAGGAAACAATGTAAGTGTAAAGGCCTCTATTATTCATCAGATATTTAAAGGCGAAAATGCAGGTAAGAAGCGACAACTGAAGAAAATTGCATGAGGAAGGTGTTACACGGTAGAACTAGGTATTACACGGTGTAACGTGGTGTTACATGGTATAACATCATGTTACACAGTGTAACATGGTGTTACATGGTATAACATCATGTTACACAGTGTAACATGGTGTTATATGGTGTTACATGGTGTTATATGGTGTTACACGGTGTAACATGGTGTTACACGGTGTAGCATGGTATTATACGGTGTAACCTAGTGTTACACGGTGTAACATGGTGTTACACGTTGTAACATGGTGTTACACGGTGTAAAATGGTGTTACACGGTGTAACATCGTGTTAAACGGTGTAACATAGTGTTACACGTGTAATATAGTGTGACAGGGAATGACATACTAGGGCAACGTAATGTTTCACAATGTGACATTATATTAGGTAATGTAACATTATGTTACACTGTGTAACGTAATGTTACACTGTGTAATATTACGTTACACGGTGTAACATTACGTTACATGGTGTAACATTACGTTACAGAGTGTAACATAATGTTACATTGTCTATTATAATGTCACATTGTGTAACATTATGTTACACTAGTATGTCATACCCTGACACACTATATTACACGAGTAACACCATGTTACACGTGTAACACTATATTAAAACGTGTAACACCATATTACACCGTATATCACCATGATACACCCTGTAACACCGTGTAACACCATGTTACACCGTGTAACACCATGTTACACCGTGTAACATCATGTTACACCGTGTAACACCATGTTACACCGTGTAACACCATGTTACACCGTGGAACACCATGTTACACCGTGTAACACCATGTTACACCCTGTAACATCATGTTACACCGTGTAACAGCATGTTACACAGTGTAACATCATGTTACACCTGTAACATTATGTTACACCATGTAACACTACGTTACACTGTGTAACGGTTGGAAATCACGTTCAAAACGTGAGAGCAAAAGTCTATCGGTGCTTATTTTAAAGTAAAATATTAGACTCCCTCGAATGCTTTAGGGTTTCTCTGTATCTTTTACGAACTGAAATCTCATACGGGTACTTCAAATTATTTGGAACACGTTTATTATTATTATTAAGTGGATGATTAATTCTAAGAACGCTGGTCAGTTTCTTTTTTGAATATAGGTTTTAAGGGATTAACGTTGACATGTATATTAGCAGCGTATCATGAAATAGACCAGATGTATTTAGAAATATTAGGAAAAGATTCCTTTTCGACTGGACTGTGTAACATGATGTTACACCATGTAACACCATGTTACACCGTGTAACACCATATTACACCTTGTAACATCATGTTACACCATGTAACATTACGTTACCGTGTAACACCATGTTATACCTTGTAACACCATGTTACACCGTGTAACACCATGTTGCACTATGTAACAAGATGTTACATGATGTGTTACACCGTGTAACATCCCGTTACACCATGACACAATATGTTACACTATATAACACCATGTTAAACCGTGTAACATTACGTTACACAGTGTAACATTGTCTAATATAATGTCACATTGTGTAACACCACGTTACACTAGTATGTCATTCCCTGTAACACTATATTACTCGCGTAACACCGTGTAACGCCATGTTACATCGTGTAACACCATGTTACACCGTGTAACACCGTATAACTTCGTGTAACACCATGTTACGCTGTGTAACATGATGTTACACCATGTAACACCATGTTACACCGTGTAACATCATGTTACACCGTGTAACATCATGCTACACCTGTAACATTATGTTACACCATGCAATAATACGTTATAAAGTGTAACATAATGTTACACCATGTAACACTACGTTACACAGTGTAACTGTTGGAAATCACGTTCAAAACGTGAAAGCAAAAATCTATCGGTGCTTATTTTAAAGTAAAATATTAGACACCCTCGTCACATTGTGTAACATTACATTACACTAGTATGTCACACCCTCTAACACTATATTACACGTGTAATACCATCTTACACCGTGTAACACTATACAACACCGCGTAACACCATGTTACATCGTGTAACACCATGTTACACCGTGTAACACCATGTTATACCGTATATCACCATGTCACACCGTGTAACATCATGTTACACCATGTAACACTATGTTACACTGTGTAACACCATGTTATACCATGTTACACCATGTAACACTATGTTACACTGAATAACACCATGTTTTTTGAACTATGTAACATTATGTTACACTGTGTAACACCATGTGATACCGTGCAACACCTTGTTACACCATGCAACACCTTGTTACACCGTGCAACCCCTTGTTAAACCGTGCAACACCTTGTTAAACCGTGCAACACCTTGTTACACAAGAGATGGAACATTCCATCCGCGCACGATCTTTTACCTTCAGTCAACCTTACATGAATTAAACGCATTTTCCCCCTAAGTGACATTTTTGCGTTTACATTGACATTTTTTCGCGCCCCATTTGGACGGCGCTTGCTGAACCAGCAAGACAGTATGTAAGTGCAAAGGCCCCTATTGTTCATCAGATCTTTAACGGCGAGCATTGTGCATCCAGGCGCTCTTACGTTACGTTCTGCTCAAATATGATCGCTACCAGAAACCAAAAAACTGGGTAATGAATCGACTTCGTCAATCACTTCGTCATCAAAAGTCTGTTGAACAATATTGGATATAGATGTGGTTTGTTTTGAATGTACCAAGGAGAATTTTATTAGAAATTTGAATTTTTCTGTTTGATGGAACGGACTGGTCCTTGGTTATCTTCAAAGATTGAAACCTGAGTTTCTCTCTGTCGAAACGCGTTAGAGCAACCTTTGTTGTGTTTTTTAATCTTTCTTGGTTTCAAGGTTTCAAGTTCTGTATTTCAATTTTTAGAAATTTGAATGTACCTGAGATCGTCCAAAAGATTGGGGCATAGGCCGGATGAGATGGTCGGTGGTGACCATTAGAACCAGAATTAGGGGTATAATGCAGATGGTGGTGAAGAACAAGACACATCTCCTTATGGCCTTCCACGTCCCATACTGGGGACGGCGGCGTCTTTTATTTTTCATACGCTTCCTTAGACATATCAACCTATTAGGATGGTTCTTCTCATTTTATTGTCGATGCTTTTATCCCAAAATCCTGAAATTAATCATTAACTTGTAAAAGAAATGACAACAATCTCGTAGTTTTTTTAATAAGTTTTTTAAGTTCAGTTGAATTATCTCATTTCCTTTGATAGTTATAATAACGAAGATGCAGAATGTGGTTTTGTTCGAATTATGAACATTTATTAGATTCGAATCTAATAAATGTTCAAACCTATTGGTCTGTGCATTAGAATCCTTGTCTTCTGGGAACTTTCCTAGAGAGCAACCGCTTCGCTAGGTGGCAGTGTTTCAACTGTTGGTAGTTCAGCTACCTATGATTCACTATACACGCCGCCTGGAGGGCTGCATGAATTTGTAGTCTAGGTTGCATACGAGATTGTTGGCGATGGCCATAGTTTCTCTATGGACCAATAGGTGGTAGTACTAAGAGACACTAGCTTGACGCCTGTGAATGTTTTAGTACTTACTTGTCGAAACATTTGTTAGCATTCGAGTTGGATATACCAAACTGACGAGATCTAACAACATCGAAACCGGTATTTGGTTACCAAACTTCGAATCTAATAAATGTTCAAACCTATTGGTCTGTGCATTAGGACTCTTAAGATTGTTTAAAATCTTACTGGATATAAATTTGGGATAAGAGGTAGCCTATGAACTATTCCGCATCGTAAGGAACATCTGCACCAATTTTCGCCAAAAATCACTTCAGTAATTAAGCCGTGAAAGCGGACAAACAAACAGACAAATGCACTTTTGTATTTACATGTTAATGAGGATAAGGATGATAGTTTTGAGATTAAATAAGTAAAAATATTCGGTTAAAAGTCGAAAAAATTCCAAAAAAAGTCTAACAAAAAGTCGAAACTATATAACCAAATCATGAGTTAGGTTTTATTGACGATTATTAGATTTTCCTTTAAATAAATTGTCTACTCTTTAGAAATGTACTGCATCTAATGAGATTATTGATTATAGATTTAAACTATGATGTGGTAGATATAAATTATTAATAATTTTGTCAAGGGGACATCATATTGATTCGTTCAACTAGGTCATTTTTCTTTCTGGTTAAATTTAATTGATACGACTGTTATCTCGATAGAAGCAGAAACGACTTCTAAATTACTGAAAAAAAATAATGACAAACACCTTTTTAGTATTTTAAACCGTTTAAGTTGATGGTAACTTTCACTGTTAGTTTCCTTGAACAAGTAACCACTCACTGTTATGCACACAATTAATTGATCATGAATAAAGTGTAATAAAACTTTAATCGAACACATCATCTATTTAGGAAGCTCCATTGTAGATGTAAAACTTGTTTAATTGTTTTATTGGTAGCGAGCAGGCACCAAAATGATTGTTTAAACCAAAAATAATCCTTGTGGAACGTAGAGGAGATTTAAGTGAGGCACGCTTCGCTAGATGGCGCTTATAGAAGTTGCTTGTACGAAGTAAAAGACAGCTAACTATTATCTTTGCTGGCAGTGCCGCATTTCTTGAATTTGAGGTGAGTATATCAGCGTTGATGGTTCAATCAACGATATCAGACTGACAAGATCTAATAACATCGAAACTAGGAATGCATAACATTTTTGAAACAGGGATACTGTATTCAATGATATATCGATAAAGATGTATCGATATGTTGTGCGATCAACGGTAAATTTATTCAACATTCGATGCCATTACAGCAGGACTACTCAACCAGCGAAGTGCGCCCCTCATAATTTCGCTCTTTTCAAAATTCCTACTTTTTAAAACAAATGTTAACTTATTTCAAAATATCAATTTTTTTTTTAATTCTGACTTTTTCAAAACTCGACATTTTTGAGTAGAGTCAACATTTAAAAAAAAGTTCCAGTTTACAAACTGAAACTAACTAAAAGTTAAAATTTTGACATTAAAGTCAATCTAAAAAAAAAGTTGATTTTATCTTTGTATTTACTCATCTTTAACGTTTAAGGGTACTCACTTGAGTCATAAATTGGTAGTTTTCCGATTTTATTTCGTGGCGTAATAACCTCAATTCATAACGACGAGAGCACCAAATTATTGCCACAGAAAATTTTATTTACAACGCGATATGCCGCAATTGAGCAATTGTTACATCTTGACATTGAAACCCAACAGAGCGCTTGTTTACGATTCAAGTCGGCCAGCAGTCTGCACCCTGCATCCGAAGGGGTTGTTTTTGGACGCACTGCAGTCGGCACCGGGTCGATGAAAAGCGCTCCGTCTGCGTCGGGAATCTGCGCTTCGTTAGAACAAAAATAACGTCTACAATGAAGAGTAACAATTCAGCTGCAGCGATCAACACGGATTAATTTTACGTCTGATGTTATTTTGACGTATTTTGGTCAGAAAACAAAATTTTAACTTTTAAATACAATCACCTTTTGAGTACGAATTTCCTATAAAATTACGCAAAATAGTGAACTTATACTACGATCTAAGTGTCAAAAATGGTTTGTCGAAGTGAAAACTTCTTTTTTTTTGAGTTATTTTAAATTAGGGGATAAATTTGTAGTTTCGCGTGACCATCACGCGTCACCATCACATGCCCTACTATTAACATTAGAGTATATTATTATTCATTATCAATAAGATTCATTATCAATAGATTCGTTTCCACACACCATCCATCAACCACAAATATAAAAAGTTAGGTCAGTTTGACAGAATTTATTTTCAAATAGTTCCAATATTGACTGACTTGTTTACTAGCGTGGGTTCCAACTGTAACACTACATATTTCCTAGTTTTAAGTTTTCACTTCTGTCGGCAGTTCCCCAAGTTTGGAATAAAATCAGAAAAATTACCTCTACTTCTGGTCAGCACACTTTCTAAAAAGACTTTCTTTAAACACAACGAAACTCGTAACAAAAGCGATTACTGTGCTCATTAACGTTTGGTATTATTTAGTTAGTAGAGGTCGTATATCGTTACTAATTTTGATTAAATTATTTGCCTCGTTAAATAAAATTGCTGACAAAATTAATGATGTAATTATCGTGTGATAGTCGTCGACTTGCAAGTTTTTATTCACATAAATTTGATATCTAGAAGGCAATTTGTTGAACAAATACAACTATCATAGCGTAATCTTAAACTATTACATAATACTAAATGATTCCTAAAATGATAGCATTCGTTACAAATTCGTATTTCATAAATAGAGCAAAAAAAAATGTTTACTAATTTACTCGCAATCTAGTCGATTCGTTTTATCAAACTAGCTTCTTACATCATAAGTTTGGTATTTACTAGTGACATGTGGCAAACTAGGCGCGCCTAGGAACCTAGGGGCGCCCCCGAGATTCCTTTACCATTTTTTTGAGTCATCAAAAATTTTTCACCATTTTTTCTAGTCGTCATAATACATTGTGAGAATTATCAAAATATTGACCTTAGAGACGATATTTCGCCTTAAAATTCGATTTATTTATAAATTGTGAATGTTTCTTATAAAACCACTTCTTTGCAATCTTCATATTCAAAAGATAAAACGAACTTTTAACTTTGAGTGTGAAAGCTACGAGATAAGAATCATTTTTGGTAAGGTAGGCAACCCGTTTGACGTGTACGTGCTTGAAAGGTTGCTCGCGCTGTATATGTTATTGCATATATAACTTACGCAAATCAAAGTCTAGGAGTCTTCCGCCGGATTTCAGCTATTTGTTGGCGCAACCTAGGGACCTAGGGGCGCCCCCGAGATTTCTTTACCATTTTTTTGTGTCATCAAAAATTTGTCACCGTTTTTTCCAGTCGTCATAGTACATTGTGAGAATTATCAAAATATTGACCTTAGAGACGATATTTCGCCTTCAAATTTGCTTCATTTATAAATTGTGAGTGTTTCTTATAAAACCACCTCTTTGCAATCTTCATATTCAAAAGATAAAACGAGCTTTCAACTTTTAAGTGTGAAAGTTACGAGATAAAAATCATTTTTGGTTAGGCAACCCGTTTCGACGCGTGCGTGCTTGAAAGGTTGCCTGCGCTGTATATGTTATTGCATATATAACTTACGCAAATCAAAGTCTAGGAATCTTCCGCCAAATTTCAGCTATTTGATGGCGCAACCTAGGGACCTAGGAACCTAGGGGCGCCCCCGAGATTTCTTTACCATTTTTTTGTGTCATCAAAAATTTGTCACCGTTTTTTCCAGTCGTCATAGTACATTGTGAGAATTATCAAAATATTGACCTTAGAGACGATATTTCGCCTTAAAATTCGATTTATTTATAAATTGTGAATGTTTCTTATAAAACCACTTCTTAGCAATCTTCATATTCAAAAGATAAAACGAGCTTTTAACTTTGAGTGTGAAAGCTACGAGATAAGAATCATTTTTGGTAAGGTAGGCAACCCGTTTGACGTGTACGTGCTTGAAAGGTTGCTCGCGCTGTATATGTTATTGCATATATAACTTACGCAAATCAAAGTCTAGGAATCTTCCGCCAGATTTCAGCTATTTGATGGCGCAACCTAGGGACCTAGGAACCTAGGGGCGCCCCCGAGATTTCTTTACCATTTTTTTGTGTCATCAAAAATTTGTCACCGTTTTTTCCAGTCGTCATAGTACATTGTGAGAATTATCGAAATATTGACCTTAGAGACGATATTTCGCCTTCAAATTTGCTTCATTTATAAATTGTGAGTGTTTCTTATAAAACCACCTCTTTGCAATCTTCATATTCAAAAGATAAAACGAGCTTTCAACTTTTAAGTGTGAAAGTTACGATGATAAAAATCATTTTTGGTTAGGCAACCCGTTTCGACGCGTAGCGTGCTTGAAAGGTTGCCTGCGCTATATATGTTATTGCATATATAAACTTACGCAAATCAAAGTCTAGGAATCTTCCGCCAGATTTCAGCTATTTGATGGCGCAACCAGTCAGTTTTGATATTTTTAGCTGCTTGTTTATGTTGATGTTGCTCATCAAGTACATGTTTCTAACGAGAAATATAAGTGTAAAAGCTAAAAATATCAAAAATGACAGTTTGGAATTTCGCGCCATGAAATAGCAGAAAATGGCCGAAGAATGTCAGTCTATGGCGGAAATATGTAACGGTGCGTTTACACTAGACACCTTATTCCGCACGTTTCGTTCTAAGATAACACATCAACTATTAACTATCGTGAGAGAAGTTACCTGGGACTTATTTACTAAGCTGAGATAAATTACTCGATGCAAAATGTTCTATATATTTTATCTCAGGGGGAAACCTACAGAAAAATATCTAGTGTAAACACACCCTAATACCAAAGCGCATTGATTGAATGCAAGCAACGACGAGCGTAATACTTCTATGAAAAACCTGAGAAACTTCACATTGCAGCTCTTTTCTATGCTCAAATAACCAAAACAAAATCGATCTGTGGCATAACCTTAAATAATTCGCGGTTAGAATTTAAAACTTTTTACCATTGAAGCAAGAAGACTATTACAGTATGTGTCGTGTTTACACTCTTCTTGCACTAAAGCGTTGATTGTTCAATCAACGACTAAAGTCATGTTTTAGTAATTGATACAGTTACGTGATTAGTCATATATTATAAGTTCTAGTGAAGTGTAATTTATGTACAATCAAGGAATTTAACAAAGCGTGCTCCCTTATAATCAGAGACAAAAAGTCTCTGCTTAATGGATCCAATGGAGGTAGATTTATCTTTCGACTCGGATAAAGTGAGGGATTTTCTGTGCACGAAACATAAAAACGTAGAAAAAAGAAACGCCAAACTCAAAGAGGACATTCGCCTTCGAAAGTCAGTGATAGATACCTGCCTACAAGATTTAAATAGTTCGAATATCAACGTCCAAGTCAAGTTGGAGTGGAAAAGAATATACAATGATAAATTTATTGTTGGGTTCAGTTTACGTAATGCGGATACCACGTAAGTTTTTATCTTTTATTATGTTCTTATTCAAATCGGAATATTGAAGGGAAAACCGTTCCCTAACAAAATCTATACTTAGTTTCTCTGTGGTTTTCTAGTTCATTTTACCTACTTTTTTTATCGTGTGTACAAAAAATTTTCCCATCTAGTGTGCCGCTGTCATATTTACGTGCTTCTTAATTAGTATTTTATGGTGCCTATCTACCGCGTTCGCGAATAGCTCGTGTAAGAAGCGTTCTGTGCGCGTAACTTTAATAGCCTGTTCGTGTGGTGTTCGCCCAAATTCCCTCTCGCTGTCCATAACATCAAAAGATATGTACAGAATTAACAGTTCGCGCAGTGTTATGGTGCGTGTCGACCGGAGTTCGCTAACAGCTCGTGTAATATTAGTAGTGTTGACCTTGTTCGCGTGGTGTTCGCCAAAATTCCCGTTAGCTGTCGGTAACATCAAAAGATATGTACAGTACAGAATTAACAGTTCCGGCAGTGTTATGGTGCGTATCGACCGGAGTTCGCGAACAGCTCGTGTATTATTAGTAGCGTTGACCTGCTCACATGGTGTTCGCCAAAATTCCCGTTAACTGTCGGTAACATCAAAAGATATGTACAGTACAGAATTAACAGTTCGCGCAGTGTTATGGTGCGTATCGACCGGAGTTCGCGAACAGCTCGTGTAATATTAGTAGCGTTGACCTGCTCGCATGGTGTTCGCCAAAATTTCCGTTAGCTTATCGGTAACATCGAAAGATATGTACCGAATACAGTTCGCGAACATTTTGGGAACAAATATTGGATGTTCGCGAACGTCGGTGGAGACGCACCATTAGCGAACATTTTGGAACCAACTATTGGATGTTCGCGAGCTGTTCGCGAACGCCGGTGGATGCGCACCGTCACATTGGCAAGTAAACAAACATAACCTTAACAAAATTTCTTCGTTGATTTGATTTTACAATGAAAGAAAAACCTTTTATTGTTGAATCCTGTGCTTAAATCTTACTTTAGAAACGCCTAAAACAACAATGGCGAATGGACCTCTTCCATTTCTGATTCTACCGCAAAATTATTACGTCAGAGTTAAGTGTCAATTTGACTTGGCGTTTACAGCTCAGTTTTGTCTTTGCAGATCAGTATGGATCAAGTAAGAAACAAACGTAAACATGTCAAAAAAATGACAGGAACGCATTAGATACGACAGCTTTTTGTACATTTGATGCTTAGTTTCTCTATGGTTCCCTAGTTCTTTTTACCTACTTTATTTATTTAAAAGCTAGAAAACTCTGTACTTGTTAAGTTCATTAATGACACATCGCGTGAAGTTCGAATTCATTTTGCGATCAATTTTTTTTATATTTTTACCTGATTATATTCCGCAAAGGCGTAGAAAGAACATCAATTAAAAAACATTGTTTTGTAGAAATTTTGCCTTTTTTAACGTAATACTGTCAAAGCACATCAAAAGTATACATGTGACTTCCTAATAGAAATTTTGACTTCCTAATAGAAATTTTGACTTCTTTATAGAAATTTTGACTTTAAAATCGAAATAAATTCAAAGTTTTATCTCAAAATTGGTCGGAATT
This sequence comes from Dastarcus helophoroides, assembly GCA_028583605.1. Taxonomy (NCBI): domain Eukaryota; kingdom Metazoa; phylum Arthropoda; class Insecta; order Coleoptera; family Bothrideridae; genus Dastarcus; species Dastarcus helophoroides. The sequence continues at coordinate 15,087,701 of CM053337.1, read as the reverse complement.
GGGTTTCACCTCAAAATTTTTTGAATATCTTTTTTCGAATTTCGACTTTTGTCGAAACATTGATTTTGAAAAAATCAAAATTTACAAAAAAAAATTCCAAAAAGTTTCTTTTAAGGCGAAATTATGACATGAAGCTGCACAGTGTAACAAAGTTACATGGTATAACATGGCGTAACGTGGTGTTACACGGTGTAACATAGTGGTGCAACGTAATGTTACACCATGTAACACTATGTTACACCGTGTAACACCTTATTACGCTATGTAATGTTACACTATGTAACACCTTATTACACTATGTAACATCTTGTTACACCATGTAACATGGTGTAACATAGCGTTGCAGGGTGTGATATAGTGGTGTAACGTAGTATTACACCATGCAACACCATGTTACTTCGTGTAACACTGTGTAACACCTTGTTACACTTTGTAACACCTTATTACACTATGTAACACCTTGTTACACCATGTAACATAGCGTTACAGGGTGTGACATAGTGGTGTAACATAATGTTACGCAATGTAACATTATGTTACACCGTGTAACGTAATATAAACCTCTCTTATGCAATAAATTCAAACTTTTATGTCAAAATTGGTCGAAATGGGGTTTCACCTCAAAATTTTTTAAATAGCTTTTTTTGGAATTTCGACTTATGTCGGAACATTCATACTTTATCCTCGATATTTCGTTTTTAAAGTCGAAATTAAAGAGAAATTAAGATTTTTGATTTAAATTTGAGTTTTAAAAAGCATGAAGATTTCCAAATTTTGGAAAAAATCAAAATTTACAAAAAAAATTGCAAAAAGTTTTTTTAAGGCTAAATTATGACATGAAGCTGCACAGTGTAACAAAGTTACATGCCGTAACATGGTGTAACATAGGGTTACACGGTGTAACACAGTGTTACAGGGTGTAACATAGTGTTTCAGGGTGTAACATAGTGTTACAAAGTGTAACATAGCGTTACAAGGTGTAACATAGTGGTGCAACGTAATGTTACACCATGTAACACTATGGTACACCGTGTAACACTATGTAACACCTTATTACGCTATGTAATGTTACACCATGTAACACTATGTTACACCGTGTAACACTATGGGACACCTTATTACACTATGTAACATCTTGTTATACCATGTAACATGGTAACATAGCGTTACAGGGTGTGATGTAAGGATGTAACGTAGTGTTATATCATGCAATACCATGTTACTTCGTGTAACACTATGTAACACCTTATTATACTATGTAACACCTTGTTACACCATGTAACATGGTGTAACATAGCGTTACAGGGTGTGACAGTGGTGTAATGTAATGTTACGCAATGTAACATTATGTTACACGATGTAACATAATGTTATAAGGTGTAACGTAATGTTAGAAGGTGTAACGTAATGTTACAAGGTGTAACGTATTGTTACAAGGTGTAACATAATCCTCTCTTATAAAATTTTCTTCAGTTGTCGTTTCTTATCGGGGTGTTTTCTTATTTCTTTAAGGTTTTGCCAACATCTGTCTTAACAAAAATTTTTTATTAGCAATTTTAGGATTTTGACTTCCTTGTAGAAATGTTGACTTTAAAATCAAAATAAGTTCAAAGTTTTATCTCGAAAATTGGTCGGAATTGGGTTTCACCTCAAAATTTTTTGAATATCTTTTTTGGAATTTCGATTTTTGTCGGAACATTCCGACTTTATCCTCGATATTTCGTTTTTAAAGTCGAAATTAAAGAGAAATTAAGATTTTTTATTAAAATTTGAGTTTAAATAAATTCAAAGATTTCCAAAATTTTTAAAAATCAAAATTGACAAAAAAAAATTCCAAAAAGTTTTTTTAAGGTTAAATTATGACATGGAGCTGCATAGTGTGACGAAGTTATGCGGTATAACATGGTGTAACGTGGTGTAACATGTTTTTACATGGTGTAACATAGTGTTACAGGGTGTAACATAGTGGTGCAACGTAATACTGCACCATGTAACATTATGTTACATCGTGTAACACCTTATTACGCTATGTAATGTTACACCATGTAACACTATATTACACCCTGTAACACTATGTAACACCTTATTATACTATGTAACATCTTGTTATACCATGTAACATGGTGTAACATAGCGTTACAGGATGTGATATAGTAGTGTAACATAGTATTACACCATGCAACACCATGTTACTTCGTGTAACAGTATGTAACATCCTGCTACACTGTGTAACACCTTATTACACTATGTAACACCTTGTTACACCATGTAACATGGTGTAACATAGCGTTACAGGGTGTGACATAGTGGTGTAACATAATGTTACGCAAAGTAACATTATGTTACACGGTGTAACGTAATATTACAAGGTGTAACGTAATGTTACAAGGTGTAACGTAATGTTACAAAGTGTAACATAAACCTCTCTTATGAAATTTTCATCAGTTGTTTTTTCTTATCTGCGTGTTTTCTTATTTCTTTAAAGTTTTGCCAACATCTGTCTAACGAAAATTTTTTGTTAGCAATTTTAGGATTTTGACTTCCTTATAGAAATTGTTGACTTTAAAATCGAAATAAATTCAAAGTTTTATCTGAAAATTGGTCGGAATTGGGTTTCACCTCAAAATTTTGTGCATATCTTTTTTGGAATTTCGACTTGTCGGAACATTCCGACTTTATCCTCGATATTTCGTTTTTAAAGTCGAAAGAGAAATTAAAATTTTTGATTTAAATTTGGGTGTAAATAAATTCAAAGATTTGCAACATTTTGAAAAATTCAAAATTTACAAACAAAATTCCATAAAGCTTTTTTAAGGCTAAATTATGACATGGAGCAGCATATTGTAACGAAGTTACGCGGTATAACATGATGTAACGTGGTGTTACACGGTGTAACATGGTTTTACACGGTGTTACAGGGTGTAACATAGTGGTGTAACGTAATGTTACACCATGCAACACTATGTTACACCGTGTAACACCATGTAACTCCTTATTACACTATGTAACATCTTGTTACACCATGTCACATAGCGTTACATGGTGTGATATAGTGGTGTAACATTGGGCAACACTATGTTCCCCGTGTAACACTATGTAACATCGTGTAAAACCATGTTACACGGTTTAACATGGTGTAATGTGGTGTTACACGGTGTAACATGGTTTTACACGGTGTAACATAGTGGTGTAACGTAATGTCACACCATGTAACACTATGTTACACAGTGTAACACTATGTAACATCTTGTCACACCATGTAACATGGTGTAACATAGCGTTACAGGGTGTGATATAGTGGTGTAACCTAATGTTACACCATGAAACACTATGTTACCCCGTGTAACGCTTTGTAACACCTTGTAAAACCATGTTACATGGTTTAACATGGTGTAATGTGGTGTTACACGGTGTAACAGTGTTACAGGGTGTAACATAGTGGTGTAACGTAATAGTTACATAGTGTTACATGGCGACCATGTAACACTATGTTACACCGTGTAACACTATGTAACATCTTATTACACTATGTAACATCTTGTTACACCGTGTAACATTATGTTACACCGTGTAACGTAATGTTGCAAGGTGTAACGTAATGCTACAAGGTGTAACGTAGTGTTACAAGGTGTAACGTAATGTTACAAGGTGTAACGTAATGTTACAAGGTGTAACATAAACCTCTCTTATGCAATTTTCTTCAGTTGTCATTTCTTATCTACGTGTTTTCTTATTTCTCTAAAGTTTTGCCAACATCTATTTAACGAAAATTTTAAAAAAAGTTTTATCTCAAAATTTTTATTTCAAGTCGAATCACGAGTTTCAACTCGTAATCTTTTGAATGTGTTTCTTGGAATTTCGATTTTCTTCGGAACATTTCGACTTTATTCTCGATATTTCGTTTTTAAAGTCGAAATTAAAGAGAAATTAAGATTTTTTATTTAAATTTTAGTTTAAATAAATTCAAAGATTTCCAAAATTTCGAAAAAAATCAAAGAAGAAAAATTAAGACTCTTAAATTTGAGTTTAAAAAAATTCGAAAGTTCTGAAAATTTTGAAAACTTAAAATTTTGAAAGAACCAAAATCTACAAAAAAATTCTAAAACAAGGTAAATATTTGAAAAAAAAGGCGAAATTAAAAAGTCAACATTTTTAAAAATAAAGACTAAATTTTAAAATATCGAAATTTGGAAAGATGTTACAATTTTTGAGAAAACGTAATTTACTTAAAAAAACATTTTAAATTTGTCGAAATGTTAAAAAAAAACTAATAATTTTGATAAGAGCCGAAAGTGTTGATAAAAGGCGAAAATGTTGAAATCAAAGTTTTCAAATTAAGTCAAAATTTTGGAAAATGTAATTTTGAAAAATGTAGACATTTTCATGGAAAGGTAAAATTATCCAAAAAAAAAAGGTAAAATTAAAATTTTAGCAAAGAAATGGCACAATTTTGAAGAAATCGATGTTTACGAAATTCGAAAATTCGAAAAAGCGAAATTTTCAAACATATTTGTAATTTCCAAAAATATTTGTAAAATCCAAAAATGTTTTTAATTTGGAGAGTAATCAAAAAATGACAAAAATGGTCAAAATTTCGAGTTCTAAAATGATTGAAAAATATCTATTCGTTCAAATTTCCAAAAAAAACTGATTTTTTCGAAAATAGAAGAAATACCAGAAAGTCGAAATTTCCAAAGTATATCGAAATTTTGCAAAAATTTTGGATGCTTAAAATTTTTAAAAAGCAATTTTTAAAAAGTCGCACAAAAATAAAACTTTAAAAGATTCTCAAAAAGACGAAATTTTGAAAAAAAAAGGTCGACATTTCGATCAATTTCTAAGAATGCCGAAATTTTCAAAAAAATTCGAAGGGTATCTGAAAATTAAAAAAAAAGTCGACATTAACAAATCTCGCAGTTTAAACATTAATCGAAATTTTCAAAAAAGATCCGAATTTTGAAGTCGAATTTTCAAAAAATAAAGAAAATCCAAGTTTGTAAAAAGTCAAAAAAGGTTAAAGTTGAAAAGTTGTAAAATATCAAAAAGTCGAAATTTTAGACCAAATTCAGCCTGACATTTTGAAAAAAAGTAAAAATTCCCAAAGAGCGGAAATTTTTGAAGAAATTACGAAATCTTCGAAAAAGTCAAGATGTTCAATAAGTCCACATTTTCTGAAAAAAAAATTATGTAAACTTTGAAAAGTCAAAATTGTCAATAGGTGGTAGTACTAAGAGTCACACGCTTGACGCTTGTAGTCTAGGTTGCATTCTACTTGCATACGACATTGTTGGCGATGGCCATAGTTTCTCTATGGACCAATAGGTGGTAGTACTAAGAGTCACACGCTTGACGTCCGTGAATTCTTTAGTACTTACTTGTCGGAACATTTGTTAGCATTCGAGTTGGATTTATCAAACTGACGAGATCTAACAAGATCGAAACCGGTCTTTGGTTTCCAAACTTTGAATCTAATAAATGTTCAAACCTATTGGTCTGTGCATTAGAATCCTTGTATTCTGGGAAATTTTTCCTAGAGAGCAACCGCTTCGCTAGGTGGCAGTGTTTCAACTGTTGGTAATTCAGCTACCTATGATTCACTATACATGCCGCCTGGAGGGCCGCATGAATTTGTAGTCTAGGTTGCATTCTACTTGCATGCGACATTGTTGGCGATGGCCATAGTTTCTCTATGGACCAATAGGTGGTAGTACTAAGTCACACGCTTGACGGCCGTGAATTCTTTAGTACTTGTCGGAACATTTGTTAGCATTCGAGTTGGACATACCAAACTGACGAGATCTAACAAGATCGAAACCTGTCTTTGGTTTCCAAACTTCGAATCTAATAAATGTTCAAACCTATTGGTCTGTGTATTAGAATCCTTGTCTTCTGAGCAATTTTTCCTAGAGAGCAACCGATTCGCTAGGGGGCAGTGTTTTAACTGTTGGTAGTTCAGCTACCTATGATTCACTATACACGCCGCCTGGAGGGCTGCATGAATTTGTAGTCTAGGTTGCATTTTGCTTGCAAAAGAAGTAAAAAGGATCGAAGTTTTGAAGCCCAAATTTTCAAAAAAAGAATTGCAAAATCGAAAAGGCAAAATAGGAAAAACGACATTTAAAAAAAAACGGAAATGAGAAAGATAACATTTTTTAGAAAAGTAGCAAATTAATAAAAATTGAAAGAACTCGAAATTCCTAAAAATAAAATTTTAAAGTGATGTCCTTTCTACGCATTCGTGACATTTGATATTTTTTTGTAATGTATTTTTTTTAGTCAATTAGCTCCATTAATTATTTAAATTCAAATATCAAGTAAATAAATAAATTGTTTACTTTTTGAAAAAAATTGACTCGCGATTATGAGACAATTCAAAATTTTTAAAACGTCACCTATAACATCTAACTTAATTTTAACTTTTTCTGAAAATTTCCACCCTTCCTTTACAGAAGTTAAACTTTTTTGATTTCCATTTTTCTTGAAAGTGATTTTTTAAACATTTTTCACTTTCTCAAGTTAGATAGCCATTTTCAAATACCTCTAATTTTCGAGAAAAACAAACCTTTTAAGAGTCAAAAAGTTGAAAAATATAGATTTTCGGGATCGAAATTTTTAAAATAGCACTTTACAAAGTTTTGTCCTTTTATGAATGAATGAACGAATTATTCGGGTACATATTTATGATGCTCAATGCCTGACTCCCGTATCTTTCAAAAAACTAAAATCTCCATACCTTAACGGTTCAATTTTGATATTACAGATCAGCGTGCCTTCAATAATCTGGTTTTGCAATGGAATTCTAACCACCCATTAACGTACCATTACTCATTATGTGACGTTAAGGTGCAAACTGCGATCACTTTTTCGAAATCGGTTGAACCAAAGCAGGAAGCGATACTAATTGTGGTGATTAAATCACTACGGTTTTTGGAACAGTTAACTTACGAAATTAACGGTGAGTTTATATTACCCTCAGAAGTGGGGAAAAAAGCGATCGAGTGTTTTTTAACCCAACAGGTGTCATCTTGTTGAAAATCAAAGAGGTAAAATCATGTATAACGCTCCCTAGCTTCAGTATATCTTGCGGGGACTTACTGGATCATTCTAATGGTGGTTCAACCGTGTAGTATTCTCGAGGGCCTACCATGCGATCTAATTTGCGCTATAGTTGGCAACAAATACGAGGATTTGGTATTATTTGGGGAACAACTCGCTGCCTTGGTGAATATATTGGAGATAGACTGTTGCCTGAGAAAAGTAAAAGTTGAGTGCAAATCTCAATATTTTCTAGCTCATAATCTGTCCCCTCTTATCGATGGTGGATTAGTAGAGTTATGGGAGGAAGTACGTTCCCAATTAGATTTTTGCGAGGATGGCGCTGTCGGTGGCTTCAAGTGTAAAATATACGGAAGGTAGGTTCGGTGGGGTATAAACAAATGTATATCGCGGCGAGTTATTTGTATATTTACGCTGTTTCCCACTTCTGACTTTGCGATCTTTATCGTTAAAAACGTTCAGGTTATTAATTTGTAAAAAAATCGAGTTTTCACACGAACTTTTGAATCAAAGTCGACATTTCGAGCGATTGAAATTTCAAGAGAAAGTCGAAAGTTTACGAGAAAGTCGAAATTGCAAGAGAAAGTCGAAATTGCAAGAGAAACTCGAAAATTCACGAAAAAGTCGAAATTTCATAAAGTCGAAATTGCAAGAAGTCGAAATTTCGATTTTAAAATCGAAATTATAGGACTTGAATGTCAACACACAAGTTTAAGCTGAAAACTTGGTAGTGAATACTTGAAAATAAAACTCGAAATTAGATTTTTTTCCAATTTTTGACCTTAACATTTTTGAACAAAAGCAAAGAAGATAAACCAATCTCGGATATTTTGAAAAAATTGGACTTTCCAGGATTACTCTACTCTTTGTAACAAGAATAAATCTTTGGTTCGTCTGTTTTTCAAAATGTAACATTTCAGCAGTTAGTTAAGACTTACCTTTTCGAAGTAGCGATCAAATGACGCGATTTGTATCAACTAGATACGCAGAATATTTTATAAAATAGAATTTCATTATTAATAGTTTTATCAGGATTTATAATTGGACTTTCCAGGATTACTCTACTCTTTGTAACAAGAATAAATCTTTGGTTCGTCTGTTTTTCAAAATGTAACATTTCAGCAGTTAGTTAAGACTTACCTTTTCGAAGTAGCGATCAAATGACGCGATTTGTAACAACTAGATACGCAGAATATTTTATAAAATAGAATTTTATTATTAATAGTTTTATCAGGATTTATAATTGGACTTTCCAGGATTACTCTACTCTTTGTAACAAGAATAAATCTTTGGTTCGTCTGTTTTTCAAAATGTAACATTTCAGCAGTTAGTTAAGACTTACCTTTTCGAAGTAGCGATCAAATGACGCGATTTGTAACAACTAGATACACAGAATATTTTATAAAATAGAATTTCATTATTAATAGTTTTATCAGGATTTATAATTGGACTTTCCAGGATTACTCTACTCTTTGTAACAAGAATAAATCTTTGGTTCGTCTGTTTATCAAAATGTAACATTTCAGCAGTTAGTTAAGACTTACCTTTTCGAAGTAGCGATCAAATGACGCGATTTGTAACAACTAGGTACACAGAATATTTTATAACATAGCATTTTATTATTAATAGTTTTATCAGGATTTATAATTGGACTTTCCAGGATTACCCTACTCTTTGTAACAAGAATAAATCTTTGGTTCGTCTGTTTTTCAAAATGTAACATTTCAGCAGTTAGTTAAGACTTACCTTTTCAAAGTAGCGATCAAATGACCCGATTTGTAACAACTAGGTACACAGAATATTTTATAAAATAGCATTTCATTATTAATAGTTTTATCAGGATTTATGATAAAAACGTGACAATTTGTTCCTTATCATACTATTTATAGTGTTATCTAACGTATGACATGTTGTTTCTTTTTTTTTAATACGCCCCTCTAAATAGTGCCGTCGTAATTTTCTGCATTAACGTTTTACCTGTTTTAGGAATTCGGACGCAATTCTGGGATTAATACATCACTTATATCGGAATACAAAATCGATCTCTATTCTACCCCTGAAAGACGTCCAGTTTGGGAACTTTCCCAAAAAAGATGACGTCGATCGATTGAAGACAAATTTGAAGAGAGAAGTTGAATTCGTACAACGTTATCAGAATGATGATGCGATAAAACGTAAAGAAGTCGAATTTCTTGAGCTGCAGAAAGCGACTGATAGGGAGTACGTATCTACGATTGGTACAAAGACCAGTTAAAGTCGATTTGTATCTTTTGGTTTTTGAATCCAGAATTATCTTGAAATACATTTTGGAAACCAACTCCTGATTTTGGATTCCGAAATTTGGGGAGTTGCCTAACGTTGGGAAAGCTTGCCTGAAGTTGGATAAATTGCCTGAAGTTGGGCAAATTGCCTGAGATTGGACAAGTACCCTTATCAGCCCTATTTTATCCCTAAATCCTTTTTTGGGGTGTTTTTTTTGTTGTTTTTTTTTCGTTTTTTTTCTTTTTTGGTTTTTTCTTTTTTTTGTTTTTTTATTTTTTTTTTTGTTTTTTTTCTTTTTTTGTTTTTTTTTTTGTTTTTTTTTACGATATGTATATATTCAAAGAAGCCAAAGTGACCTTGTTAGAATTACGGATTTTTTGTTGTTTTTTTTTTCTTATGATATGTATATATTCAAAGAAGCCAAACTGACCTTGTTATTAGAATTACGGATTTTTTTTTGTTTTTTTTTCTTTCGATATGTATATAGTCGAAGAAGCCAAACTGACCTTGTTAGAATTACGGATTTTTTTTTGTTTTTTTTTTCTTACGATATGTATATATTCAAAGACGCCAAACTGACGTTGTTATTGTTAGAATAACCAATATATTATGTTGTGTGTTATCTTCAATAACAAAGCAAAACGCAAGTAAAATGCGACTTAGATGCAACAACACCCTCCCAACGGGTGTATTGCAGTCTAAGAAGGATTCTGTTTGCAAGCGCTTGTTGGAGCTATCTCTCAGATTCTTTCACAGATTGATAAGTGGCGTTATACCAGGGACTCACACGGACGAAGTCCATTTCTAAGTGTATACTGCCGAATACTTGTCAGCGTTCGAGTTGGAGATACCAAACTGTTGATTGAATACAATCAACCAAACAATTTAAAAAAAATTTATTGATCTGTGCTTAGAACAAAAGCAAAATGTTTTCATGTCTTTAACCTAAATGGGAATAATTTTAAGTTAAATCCACACAAGGGCAACCCTATTGTGCCTTAGGAGCACTGCGAGTAGAACGCAGAAACGTGCCACCTTTTTAACTAAGGATGGGTTTTAATTTTCGGGGAAAATTCCGTTCGGTAACGAATTCCATAACTTGGAAGTTCTATAAAAGAGTCTTTGTAGGCAGCAGTCCTCACTGTCTCAAGCCGAACCGCACAGGAATTTGTTGCCCCCGAATGTTTTAAACGCTTTAGAAATCTTGCCTCCGACTCTTAAACGCTTTAAAAATCTTGCCCTGACTGTCTTAAATGCTTTAAAAATCTTGCCCCGACGCCTTAAAAATGTTGCCCTTGCTGAGATCAATCCTATTAGTTGGTGCGAGCATCTCCCGTGATAGTACTTTTAAAAAAGAGACAAGTCGCCAACCATTCGCCTGCACTCCAGTGTTTCGAGAGAATCGGTCCAACTCTCGTCATCAATTAGGCGAATCGCTCTTTGGATTGAATCCAAAAGAGCCAGAATATGCTTTGGGATTGAACTTCAAACACGAGGACAGTATTCTAGTGAGCTTTGTACAGAGTGAGCAGATGATGAGACGTGAAGCACTTTTTAGCTCCAAAAAGAAAGTAACTTTTGAGAGGCGCACTTGGCAATGGAAACGAGGTTAAATGGCGATGAACCGCCTTTTTAACTAAGGATGCGTTGTAATTTTCGGGGAAAATTCCGTTCGGTAACCAATTCCATAACTTGGAACTTCTATAAAAGAGTCTTTGTAGGCAGAAGTCCTTACTGTCTCAAGCCGAACCGCACAGGAATTTGCTGCCCCCGACTGTCTTAAACGCTTTAGAAGTCTTGCCTAAAACTGTCTTGGACGCCTTAAAAATCTTGCCTCCGACTGTCTTAAACGCCTTAAAAATCTTGCCCTTGGAGGGATCAATCCTATTAGTTGCTACGAGCATCTCCCATTAAAGTACTTTTAGAAAAGAGATAAGTCACCAACCATTCGCCTTCGCTCCAGTGTTTCGAGAGAATCGGTCCAACTCTCGTCATCAATTAGGCGAATTGCTCTTTGAATTGAATCCAAAAGAGCCAGAGTATGTTTTGGGATTGAACTCCAAACACGAGGACAGTATTCTAGTGAGCTTTGTACAGAGTGAGCAGCTGATGAGACATGAAGCACTTTTTAGCTCCAAAAAGAAAGTAACTTTTGAAAGGCGCACTTGGTAATGGAAACGAGGATAAATGGCGATGAACTGCCATTCTAACTAAGGATGGGTTGTAATTTTCGGGTAAAATTCCGTTCGGTAACGAATTCCAAAACTTGGAAGTTCTATAAAAGTCTTTGTAGGCAGAAGTCCTCACTGTCTCAAGCCGAACCGCACAGGAATTTGCTGCTCCCGACTGTTTTAAACGCTTTAGAAGTCTTGCCTCCAACTGTCTTGGACGCCTTAAAAATCTTGCCTTCGACTGTCTTAAATGCTTTAAAAATCTTGCCCCGACTGTCTTAAATGCTTTAAAAATCTTGCCCCGACTGTCGTAAACGCCTTAAAAATGTTGCCCTTGGTGAGATCAATCCTATTAGTTGCTGTGAGCATCTCCCGTGACAGTACTTTTAGAAAAGAGACAAGTCACCAACCATTCGCCTGCGCTCCAGTGTTTCGAGAGGATCGGTCAAACTCTCGTCATCAATTAGGCGAATCGCTCTTTGAATTGAATCCAAAAGAGCCAGAGTATGCTTTGGGATTGAACTCCAAACACGAGGACAGTATTCTAGTGAGCTTTGTACAGAATGAGCAGCTGATGAGACGTGAAGCACTTTTTAGCTCTAAAAAGAAAGTAACTATTGAGAGGCACACTTGGCAATGGCCCGCACATGGTCGTCCCAAGTAGAGATGGGCGGATCAGATCTAATTCGTTTCGGTGAGCGGGATCCAGTGATTAAATAGACTGAACGCTGCAGAGTAACCAGTGAAGGCAGTTGGAAGCCTGGCGAAAACCCAGCTCGCAACGCGTTCTTATTCCTTCCAAAAACCTTTGCGAAGACAAAATAGGCTTTTTTTACAAATAGGCATTAAATATGGGAAGATGTATTGTGGAACACTGTCGAAACCATAGAGTAAATATCAACTAGAGACGACAATAAACAAACTTTCGTGTCGTTGTTGTTGCAATGAGAACGAAGATGTTTATCAACATGAATTTTGACAGACAAACAATGATTTTTTTTGCAATTTTGTCGTTAATTGCAGCTTTGATGTGTTTAAATCTAGTGTACATTATGCAGCATAGTGTAGTAGTTCATAGCGTTAATTAGTAATAAAAAGATTTATTTTTAAAATAATTCGTATACTTCAAACAGAAGCGTGTTCAAGATCGTTTATTGGTTAGGATACAGGGTCGTATTCACATCAAATGCTTTCAACAATTAGATGGAGAATTTGATATTTATTGTTGCGCATAATGTGACTTAGGTATGCTGTCTTTTTTTATAGTGGAAGTATAGTAAAAAAGTTCTCGATCTTTATTAAAACGTTTGAGAACGTCTTCGTTTCTTATCTTGGCTGTGCATGGTATCTTGAGTATTCTATGTCCACATTTCGAATGTTTCTAATTTGAAATAAAAAACTTGTCCCCTGACACCAAGAAATATTAAAAAACAACAAATTTTTGAAGATAACCAAGGACCAGTCCGTTCCATTAAAAAAAATGGAACCAAGATTTACTAGAGACAGAATCGGGAATTGAACATTCCATACCAACCAGGATAGTTTCAGTGATGGATTCGGCGACTATAGAAGGGTTGTCCGAGTTAAAGCAGATTTCTTTCCATAGGGGGAAGATGCAAAGATGTCTCTCAATTCTTCAGCTTGCAAAATTAAATTCATAACTATTAAACTTAATTGACGATAAAAACGCTACAAAATTAAAAATTCCATAAGGTTTCCATAAATATTTGCTAACACTGGACCAGGTTTCGCGTTATTGCATCATCGACGGTCATACCAGCGATTGCTGGTATGTGAATATTAAAGAATTCTACGAAGTAACGGTTGGAAATGTCGAAGTTAAAGTACCAAACGAGCTGTGTCAGAAGGAAGGGTATATGAAGTGAACGAAGAGGCCACAGCCTCTTGGAAAGTTCCAATCACATGATTGGAATTTCCAAGCAGAGTGTTACTGTGATTTCATACGAATTTGGAGAATGTGTAAGGAAAAAATCGAGTAGATTAGACGAATGTGTAAGGAAAAAATCGAGTAGATTAGACGAATGTGTAAGGAAAAAATCGAGTAGATTAGACGAATGTGTAAGGAAAAAATCGAGTAGATTAGACGAATGTGTAAGGAAAAAATCGAGTAGATTAGACGAATGTGTAAGGAAAAAATCGAGTAGATTAGACGAATGTGTAAGGAAAAAATCGAGTAGATTAGACGAATGTGTAAGGAAAAAATCGAGTAGATTAGACGAATGTGTAAGGAAAAAATCGAGTAGATAGACGACAGGAATTCTTGTGGGTTCCCCAACCAATTGCAATAGCCCACAATTGATGGCGAAAGCTTCTGCCGCCCTTCCCACGTCGTCAGTTCGGGGAAAAACCTTAACATGGGGATGTGTACCTTGCAGTCACCGAAAAAGACAACCTCGTAAAAGATCAAAAGATTTATTCATTTTTGGACAATACAGTCATGTTGATTATTCTCTTGCATTTATCTCTAAATTCTGTTAACTGTATGATACACTATATTACGTAGCAATGTCCCGTGAGAATTCACTTGAACAGATCTTGATTTGGATTACAGATCAATGATGCTTACTGTCTATTCTAAAATCGAACCAATTTGTCAAATTTTTCAAGCTTTTAAAAAAATACATTCAGTCATCTTATTGAAAATACATAAACTAAAATGTTCGGTGAAACTTATCCTATATGGTACAATCCCTAGGGAATATGAGGAATTATAATTCGTAACGAATTAGTTTGTCATTATTGTAAATAGAACAAAAATGTAAAATAAAGTTATAGAATTATGCAGTCTGCCACCATTTTTTTCCTAACGATAATTACGCACCTTAAAATCAAAATGTGGTCTCCCAACTTCAATCAACTAGTGGGGATAACTAATAATGTAGAAATTGTCAACTGAAAAAAGCGCATAACAGTTTGATAGCTTTATTTCCGGAAATTATTATTTTTTTTTATAATAGATTGATTTGATTTTAAGACACGTAGTAATTGTTAATAAACTTTTACTAAGGAATTGGGGATTAGAATATGCAGGTACTCTGAAGCTTGCACATTGCACTTATATTTCTCCTATGTACACACGAAAATTTTTGAGAAAAATAAGTACATCGCAATATTAACATTAAAAATGTTATGAACTTACAACGGCGGACCCCTCACATTTACGTATATATGGGCAATGATTCAATCCAAAAAGAGTACATTTTAGATAAAAGGTTAACTTTTTGAGAAATAGATTTTTATGATTACAAATTTTGGGAAAGAAGTGGATTTTGACAAATCGAAATTTTGAAAAAAATACATATTAGTAACGCAATGTAAATAGATGGAATAGAATTGTATAATTTAGTAAATAAAGAAGGATCTGAATTAGGGGAAAGCGGCCGCGATAACGAAACAAATGGCAGATAAGCGTTCCAGAAATTTCGGGAACGATAAGCCTTATCTGCCGAAAAGTTCTAGAAGCCGCGGGCCAAAACTATAAAAGGCGGTCAGCTTTCCCTCAAGTCAGTTAGTCAGTGTAATTAGTGAGTTAGTAGAAGTCAATAATAAGTGAGTTAATTGTCCAATTGTGGTGATCCAAGTTTAGTTTAGTAATAAAGTAGGGTATTATTCGATAAGTGTAATCAATTCGAACCGATAAGCCCGTAACAATATTTTTGGAATAAACTAAAATTTCGAGAGACCAGTTTGAAAAATTGTCGAATTTAGAAAAAGATTTCTTAAATTTTTAGTCGCGAGCTTTAAAAAAAGATAAATTTTCTCAGTAAAGTCAAATTTTAAGAACGAAAGTCAAAATATTGTTTAAAAGCGAAACGAGCTTCAAGAAAAAAGTCGAAATTTGTAGGAATACAAAATTTTGAGGAAAAAAGTCGAAAATTTCGGGGATATTTTTTACCTGATTTAATAAAATTGATTCTAATTTCGAAAAGAATTCACTTAGAAATCGAATTTTCGTGAAAAAATTATTTTCATAAATACCATTGAAAAACTAGATATTGTATCGCAATGTAAATAGATGGAATAGAATTTAGTACATAAGAAAAGTTTCTAGAATGATCTGATAAGGGAAAAGCGGCCGCGATAACGAACCAAACGGCAGATAAGCGTCCCCGAAATTTCGGCAAACGATAAGACTTATCTGCCGGATTGTTCTAGAACCTGGAAGCCAAAACTATATAAGGCGGTCAGCTCTCCCTCGAGTTAGAATCAGTGTAATTAGTGAAGTTAGTTAGAGTCGGTGTAGTTAAGTTGAGAGTTAGCAGTTAGAAGTCAATAAGTGAGTTAATTATTCAGTTGTAGTGATCCGAGTTGAGTTCAGTAATAAAGTGGGTATTGTTCAATTCGCGTATTAATCAATTCGAACCGATAAGCCCGTAACAATATTTTTGGAATTATCCTTCCTCCTTATATTCTTTGGGTGAAGAGGGAGGTAAAATACAATTTTTCTGTCATACTACCATTAGGCAGGATGAGGAGAAAAGATGCAGCATGTCAAATCAGGTTGCAAAGGTAAAATTGAATTAGTTATTTTGCTGATTAACTGGAAATTAGTAGATTCCAATAAATTTTAATTCTTACGACTGTTTTCGTAGTACTAACAAAGAATCAAAGTTATGTAGCTTATAATAAAAATATGAAACCAATCTTAACAAACTAAAATATAAATATTGCACATTGTGATATAATAAAAATTATTTACATAACATTTAAACAAATATTGCACTTTTTTATGAAATTGCACTCAATATCACGATTATTATTGGCAAAATTCTAACAATTAAATACTAAACTTTCAAATAAATAATATTTACAGTCTACAAATATAAAAATATTGCACAATACTATTGCACCACTATTGCGTATTTGGCATAATAGCCGTAAATTGACAGAAGTCAAGTCAAACCTTAACTTATAACAGATTGCCAGCTTGCTAAAGCAAACAAGCGTAACATCGAAGGGGAATTCTAGAGCGAAAATGATGTCATTGACGTCACCACGCCAACAAAATACCAGTGTGGCGCCACTTCCGCTCCAGAAGCCTCCTCGCTACTGCACTCGCCGCTTTAACAAAACTCGAGTACAAACTATTGCTTAAAAGCTAAAAAATTGCACATCCGGCCAATGAATGTATCACATGGAAAAAAAATGTTACGTCAGAACGTCGCATTTACAAATTAAACAGCTTTATTCCCGCGCCAACGTTGCTCTAAAGTAAAAATATTGACGATACGTCGATTCCAATCAATTTGTACATTATACTAAAGCTCGTTTTAATTCGCAACTACAGTTGACTCCCGCGCCCGTTAAAGTTGTCCGCTCGTTAAAGTTGACAAGATAACGATCGCTAAAGTTGCGCGGATATTCCCCCTCTCTAATTTTTGGAACGACGAATTAGACTTCCGAGTTTTAGCGCCACTTTTGAATAACCCACTCAACCGCACAAGGAAGCAATACAACATATACATTTTTCGACAATGGTAGGGGAGTAGCAACTCGATCCAGTCCGGTGAGCGCAACTTTAGCGGGAGTCTACTGTACTATAAGCGCGCTCTTAACAAATTCAGTCGCATACTATCATAACCTTACTTATTAGGAATCGTTACGTTGTTGTATAAGGGTATAACCGTGGTGTAACTGTTATTTTCCGAGTCGCTGCTCTGGTGCCCGTCGTCGTTTTGCATCAACTTCCGCTTCTCCTCCCCGCACTTCATGTCGACGCCGCTGTCGGTGGACGCGAAATAGTTCGTTTTTCGAAAACTCCCAAAAAACACCGAATGCGTTTCGACGCTTTCGGCCCCCGACTCGCTGTGCCCGTCGCTCCCGTCCGCCATACTCTCGTCCGAATCGCTCCCCTTGTCATTCGCCTCGTCAACTTCTGGAGCGAATCTCCTCGATTCGCTCGAATCCGTACTCAAATAACCCGAATCTTCAGTCTTTCGAAAATTTTCCCTTTGATGGGTTTTCTTCCCTGGGAATTTCCTAGTATTCATTTCGGTGATTCTGTGCTTTAGCCCGTTGCTGAGCTGCTCGTTTAAGTAAGCGTGAAACGTTCGATTCAATTTTGCAGTTTCTTCCCTCGTATCTAATTTATCCAATTTGGCTTCCTCAGGAATGCCAACTGTGCGCTGATTTTCTTTGTGTGAGTGTTTAGAATTGACATTCCTGTGTTTCCCGTTTTTTGGAGGCAGCGGTGGCTTAATTTTACCATAGTTTTCTGTAAATAAAACAAAATTAGTTCGCTTTTTTATTTAAACAGCGACAAATGTTTACAGAATTCGATTTTTCTACAATTTCGTTCTCGAAATTGAAGTTACACTCGCAAAACAGTAATTTCTTATTTTTAAAACAGCTGCTCATTTGGAAAAGAGTCGAACATTTTAGTAAAAACAGGCGAAATAGCGAAAAAATCTGAATTATAAAAATATCGCAAATTTTGAAAAAATAATTGAAATTTTCAATAAAAGTCCAAATTCGAAAAGAGCTCAAATTACAAAGAAGAAGAGGCACAAAGAATGATAATTTAAGATCAAATAGAAATAAACATCGGAAGGACATTAATTTTTGTCGGAATTTTAGGATAAAACTTGAAATTTAAAAGAAATTTTGTCTTACGTTATTCTTGCTTTTACGCGACCTTGAGTTCACGTGACATCAAGTTTATGTCACCTTGAACTCACGCGACCTCCAGATCACATGTCGTTGAACTCACGTGAGCTTGCACTAGCATGACCTAGAACTTCAGTAACCTTGCGCTAGCCTAACCTTGAACTCGGATGACCTTGAGCTAGCATGACCTTGAACTCGAATGACCTTGAGCTACCGCAGAACTGAACTCGGATGGCCTTGAGCTAGAATGACCTTGAACTTGAGTGACTGAACTAGCGCGGTCTTGAACTTGTGTGACCTTGAACTTGGGTGACCTTGAGCTAACGTGACCTTAAACTTGGGTGACCTTCATTTAGAATGATCTTGAACTCGAGTGACCTTGAGCTAGCGCGGCCTTGAACTCGAATGACCTTGAGCCAACATGATCTTAAACTTGAGTAACCTTGGTCTAACATGACATTGACCTTGTGTGACCTTGATTTAGCGCAGCCTTGAACTCGGGTGACCTTGAGCTAACATGATCTCGAACTTGAATGATCTTGTGCAACCTTGAGCTGGTATGACCTTGAAACAGCACAGCCTTGAATTCAAGTGATCTTGAGCTTGCGTGACCTTGAACTCGAGTTACCTTGAGCTAGCGCGGCCTTGAACTCGAATGACTTTGAGCTACCGCGATCCTGAACTAGGATGACCTTGAGCTAGAATGATCTTGAACTTGAGTGGCTGAACTAGCGCAGTCTTGAACTTGTGTGACCTTGAACTCGAGTGACCTTGAACTTAAGTGGCTGAACTAGCGCAGTCTTGAACTTGTGTGACCTTGAAATCGAGTGACCTTGGGCTAACATGACCTTGAACTTGGATGACCTTCATTTAGCATGACTTTGAACTCGAGTGACCTTGACCTAGCGCGGCCTTGAACTCGAATGACCTTGAGCTAACATGATCTTGAACTTAAGTAACCTTGATCTAACATGACATTGACCTTGTGTCACCTGGATTTAGCGCAGCCTTAAATTCGGGTGACCTTAAGCTAACATGATCTCGAACTTAAATGACCTTGATCCTGTGCAACCTAGAGCTGGTATGACCTTGAAACAGCACAGCCTTGAATTCAAGTGATCTTGAGCTTGCGTGACCTTGAACTCGAATGACTTTGAGCTAGCGCGGCTTTGAACTCGAATGACCTTGAGCTAACATAATCTTGAACTTGAGTAACCTCCATTTAACATGACATTGACCTTGTGTGACCTTGATTTAGCGCAGCCTCGAACTCGGGTGACCTTAAGCTAACATGATCTCGAACTTTAATGACCTTGATCCTGTGCAACCTAGAGCTGGTATGACCTTGAAACAGTACAGCCTTGAATTCAAGTGATCTTAAGCTTGCGTGACCTTGAACTCGAGTGACCTAGAGCTAGCGCGGTTTTGAACTTGAATGACCTTGAACTAACATGATCTTGAACTTGAGTAACCTTGATCTAACATGACATTGACCTTGATTTAGCGCAACCTTGAACTCAGGTGACCTTGAGCTTACATGATCTCGAACTTGAATGACCTTGATCTTGTGCAACCTTGAACTGGTATGACCTTCAAACAGCACAGCCTTGAAGTCAAGTGATCTTGAGCTTGCGTGACCTTGAGCGCACGCGGCTTTGAACACACAAGACTTCCTGAGATAATCCTGAACTCAGGTGAACTTGAGCCAACACGACCTTGACCGCACGTGACCTTGAGCTAATGTAATACTGCACTATGTGACCTTGGCCTTATGTGACCTTGAACTTACGTGACCTCGAGCTCACATGATCTTGAACTCACGTGATTCTGAGATCATTCGCCTTGAGCTCACCTGATCTAAGGCTAATGCGATCTTGAACGCATCTGATCTTGAGCTCAGGTGACCTTAAATTTAATTGAATTTGTGCCATTGACCACACCACTTGCGTCATTTAACGTGACCTTAGACTCACGTAACAGATCCAGGAAGTGAAGAAGTTTCGAAGCAAAGGTCGAAACTCCAAAAAATTGGTTTTTCGAATTTAAAGAGTTGGGTCCGTTCAACGAAAATTATCAACATTTTAAGGAATAGGTTGATATTTTCAGAAAATACTTATTAACCTTGAACCTAAATGACCTTAGTTGCACGAGACCTTGAAATTACGTGAATTTGTGGTTACGTGACTTTGACCACTGGCGACCTTGATCCTTCTCCTCACATGACCTTAAACATATGACTGATCTTAGCTTTGCGTACTTTTAATCTAGAATGATTTGAACTATCCTGCACATTAGGATGACCTTGGTCTAAGGTGATCGCTCCTGTTGGCTTTTGGAACCAAGACAGTAAAGAAAATTCGAAATTTTTGCATAGCAGACTGGAGCTTTCAGCAGCAACTTCGAGGGTCAAATTTTTAAAGAAGAAATTTTGAGAAAAAGTCTTTGAAAACAAAACTTCGAGAAAAATTTGCCGTTTTCAAAAAAGTCGAAATATCGATACTCAAAATTTCAAAAAAAAAAAGATTGAAATTTACAAAAAATTTGGAAATTTTAAAAAGTATCGATGTTTAAAAAACAATTGTTCAGAAAACCGAAAATTTTTGAAACATTTAAAATTTTTAATAAAATTCGATGATGTAATAAGACAAACGATTTTTGTCCAAAACTGGTTTGGTTCAGAATTTTTCAAAAGAAGTTGAAATTCACAAAAAAGTCAAAATTTCAACAACAAAAAAGATGATTTTAAAAATAACGAATTTTCAGCTTAAAATTTTAAAAGATGAAGCGTTCAAAAATAAAAATTTGGGGAAGAATAGTCGAAAAATCGAAAATAAATTCGAATGTTCATAGAAATTCAAAGTTTTGAAAAATTTGTCCAAAATGTCAACATTTTAATGGAAAGTCGATGTTTTGAAAGAGTCGAAATTTTAAAAGAGTAGAAATTTTGAAAAAGATTTAAATTTTAAATAAAAACAAGTTCGAAAATCAAAAGAAAAAAGATGAAATTTTCAGAAATTTAAGAGAACATTTTACCTCACGTTATATAGTGAGTTCATGTGACCTTAAGTTCACGTGATTTCGAGATCCCATGACGTTGAATTTGCGTGACCTTAAGCTAGCAGGACCTTGACTGCGAATGGCCTTGAGTTCAGGGAACTTTGAACTCGCGTGACCTTTAGCTAGCACGACTTTGACTGCGAATGACCTTGAGTTCAGGGAACTTTGAACTCGCGTGATCTTTAGCTAGCACGGCTTTGACCTTGGATGACCTTGAGTTTGGTTACTTTGAACTCGCGTGACCTTAGGTTTCCGCGACCTTAAACTCATGAGACCTCTATCGTAAACCCGAACTCGAGTGACCTTGAACACGCGCGTGACCTTGAGCTAACGCGGCCTTGACCACGCGTGACTTTAACGGAAAATTTGAAAAAGCGATCGAAATTTTCAAAAACTTAAAAATCTGAAAAAAGGTTGATTAAAGAAAAAAATGACATTTAAAAAACAGAATTCCTCAGAAAACCAGAAATTTTCAAAAGAAAGAGGAATAAAAAGAATCGATTTTTTCCAAATCGAAATTTTTCAAAAACTCGAATTTGAAATTTGGATTTTCAAGAATCGATTTTTAAATGATTTTAAAAAATAACGAATTTTCAGCTTAAAGTTTTAAAAGATGAAGCTTTCAACAAAAAATTAAAAATTTGGGGAAAAAAGTCGAAAAATCGAAAATTAAATTCAAAGTTTATATAGTTATATAGTGTTTACATAACTTTGAGTTCACGTGACTTCGAGATCAAATGACGTTGAACTTGCATGACCTTGAGCCAGCACGACCTTGATCCCGAATGACCTTGAATTTGGGCGACTTTGAATTCACGTGACCTTAAGCTAGCACGACCTTGACTGCGAATGGTCTTGAGTTTAGGGAACCTTAAACTCGCGTGACTTTTAGCTAGCACGACTTTGACCTTGGATGACTTTGAGTTTGGTTACTTTCAACTTACATGACTTTGAACTCGCGTGACCTTAGGTTTCCGAGACCTTAAACTCACGTGACCTCTATCGTAAACCCGAACTCGAGTGACCTTGAACACACGCGATTTCTGGTCATGGTAATCCCGAACTGTCGTGACCTGGAGCTAACGCGGCCTTGACCACGCGTGACCTTAAAGGAATATTTGAAACAACGATCGAAATTTTCAAAAACATGGAAATTTGAAAAAATGCTGATTAAAGAAAAAAATGACATTTAAAAACAGAATTCCTCAGGAAACCAAAAATTTTCAAAAGAAAAATCAGAAAAATCGAAAGATGAAATTTTCAGAAATTTAAGAGAACATTTTACCTCACGTTATATAGTGTTTACACAACTTTGAGTTCATGTGACCTTGAGTTCACGTGACTTCGCGATCACATGACGTTGAACTTGCGTGACCTTGAGCCAGCACGACCTTGATCTCGAATGACCTTGAATTTAGACGACTTTGAACTCACGTGACCTTAAGCTAGCAGGACCTTGACTGCGAATGGCCTTGAGGTCAGGGAACTTTGAACTCGCGTGACCTTTAGCTAGCACGACCTTGACTGCGAATGGTCTTGAGTTCAGGGAACTTTGAACTCGCGTGACCTTTAGCTAGCACGACTTTGACCTTGGATGACCTTGAATTTGGTTACTTTCAACTTACGTGACTTTGAACTCGCGTGACCTTAGGTTTTCGCGACCTTAAACTCACGTGACCTCTATCGTAAACCCGAACTTGAGTGACCTTGAACACACGCGATTTCTGGCTATCGTAATCCCGACTGTCGTGACCTTGAGCTAACGCGGCCTTGACCACGCGTGACCTTAAAGGACAATTTGAAAAAACGATCGAAATTTTCAAACCCAGGGGGAAATTTGAGAAAAATTTGATTAAAGAAAAAAATGACATTTTAAAAACAGAATTTCTCAGGAAACCAGAAATTTTCAAAAGAAAGAGGAATTAAAAAAAAACGATTTTTTTCAAATCAAAATTTTTCAAAAACTTGAATTCGAAATGTGGATTTTCAAGAATCGATTTTTTTCAAAATATTGAGAAAAATCAAAGTGTTCCAATGTGGACATTTTGAAAATTCAAAAAAGTCAAATTTCTTTAAAAAGTCTAACAGTTTGAGCTTCGTTATTTTTGGTCAAATGTTGATCACATGCGATAGCAGCATTCCCTTGATACTAATTAATCTCAACTGGGTGGAGGGGCCCCAAATGTTGGGTGTACTCAAATGGTACAGTAGAATCGGTGTAGGAAAAAATCATTTCTGCAAATTTCAACATTTGTTTCGGATTTTTTTGATCCATGAAATCGAAACAAACGAAATTTGCGCAAAACAAAAAATTTTGAATTATACATTATTTTAGATTACCGAGTCCATTGTAAGGCTCGGCAAGTTAAAATAAAAAAATTTTGTGAGTTCAAACCGAGTCAGTAATGATCTCAAAGTGAAGAACAAAAAAATGAGTTTGAGCTGATGCTGCCTAATTAGAATAAGTGCTAAAGTAGTAGAAATTTCACCTGGGTATTGTACTGGCACTGGGGGTTTGGGGTACTCGTAAAGGGGCGAATGGTTGTGGGGCGGCGGCGGAATAACATCGGGCGGTATCCCGGGACTAGTCATCCTCTGGCGCTTGGAATGTCTATCTTCCAAAGAGAGCATCCTCCCTTCCTTCATCTCCAACGCGCTCGGAATGAGAGCCCCATTCACCTTCAGCAAACCTTTGGTTTTGGCTTCGTAAATTTCCCTTAGACTCCCAAAACACTTATGCAAATCCAAGTTATCCGACGCTTCGTTCGTGGTGGTTTCCGTTTTGAAAGTACCCGTTGATTTGAGCAAAATATGGCTGGTTTTCTCTACGACGTCATCTTCTTTGGGTTTCGCAGTCTTACGATCTAGGGTATCTGGTTCGAAATCGTTAGCGTCTTCAACTGGGATGTAATGGTCGGCGCAATCCTCGACTTGGATCAGCAACTTCCCCGGTTCGTTATCCACTGACATTATCTTCAACGATTTGTCCATCGTCGAACTATTCGAATCTGTAGGGGAGGAGGGGGCGCTGCTGTAGTTGTAACCGTTGTTGACATAGACTTCAGTCACTAGGCTGTAACCTTTGTTCTTCTGGAACAATTTCGGTAAATTAAACACGTCATTGTTCTGCAGTAGAATCAATTCGTATTCATCTTCCTGCTTCATCCCGTTAATTTTGGAAATGGTTCTACTGCCTGTCTGCGTGTTGAAAATCGCGTTCCTCATAGTCAGTTCTTCCTCCATTGGTAGAGCAGCGCTCAAACTTGGACTAGGTTGAGACGAAGACACCTCCGCGTATTCACTCGGTTCGTTATTAGTTCGCTCCAAACTGTCGGTGTCGTAATCGCAAAACCTCTTATCCAGATTACTGATGCCTCGTTGGATCGAGAATTCCTCAATTACTGCCTTCATATGCTTCTTGGTCAACGTCGGGATCTTAATCTCTTCTTTATCGGGATCGGGTTCAACGCTTGCGCTTTGTAATTGATTGAGTTGGTCTAACTTATCCGGCTTGGGCGCTTTGGCGCTCGATCTGGGGTTCTTGGGGCTTTTACATGGCGGTTTCGGCGGTGGACGTTTCGGCTTACAGACAGACTTCTTCGGGATCGGGATTTTTTGGATGCGCTTCTCTCGAACGGGACTCGGCGATTCCGCTCTTTCGGACAAAGGTCTGCAACAGATCATAGATACAGTCCATAGTTGGATAAGTCAATTTAATAATAATTTGTAAAGTGAGTAATTATCGAAAAGTAGAGAAACTATCCCTCAAGCATTTGTCAGTAGAAAATTGAAGAAGAATCTGTAAAAAATATATTTCTTCTGAGATTGGCAATCTAATATTTTGTTGTGGAAGTAGTTAGTGATGAGCTTCTATGGACCAGAAATACTTGCTATGACCCAACCGAGTTTCGCTTTGAGCAACGTCGTCATTTTTCTTTAAAATTCGAATTTTTTTGGAAATTTAACAGCTCCATTTTTCGAATTACTCGATACAAGAAAACCAAACAGGTCAAAATTTTGATGAAAATTCGGAAATCTAGAGACTAGACTAGAGTTAATCTAGTCGACAGGTTAGATCAGGCGCTATTACCTGGGTGAGCGCGTCCTCGCAATCGAGTCGCTGTAATTGGGGGGCAGAGACCTAGCTGGCGATCTTGTCCTCCTTTCCCCTACTTCCTTCGCCACATTGGTGTAAATTTGGTCCCGATTCGGCCCCCCGTTTACCTCCTTCGCCACATTGAGGTAGCCACTTGAGCATATTCGAGCGTTTCCTCCCTTCCCCACTCCCTGTGAGGAATCCCTACTAGGCGAACGGATCCGCTTAGGTGGCTTATAATTGTCATCGAACGCATCCACGCTCGGTTTTAAAATCGGAACGTCCTCCAACCACTTTCTGATACTCCTCTGCTTGACGTCGCTACTCAAGGAGCAGTTCCTGCATGCCCCCAAGGATGGTAAATCCGGCAATTTACCGCATAAGTTGTTGATGTCTTGGGGTTCGCAACCCGGACAGCCGGAACAGGTTTTTCTTCGGCTGTTTTCGCGCTTCAAGCTGATTAGACTGGAGCGTCGAGTCACCGACCCTCCGTACAAGGGCGAATCGATTTGGGAATGTTCCTCTTCGGGGATACCGAGCAGGCTGGGGCTGAATTTTTTACATGCCATTTTCTGTTTCGCGATGGTGATGACTTCTCGGATTTTGGTGAGGAATTCGATGGCGGCCGGTGGAGGCGCCTGCAATTTGAAGAATTGTATCGGTTGAGTGATGGGATTGGGGTACAGTGGGGCGAGTGGTTTACCATTAGGAGATGAGGGTCGAAGAAGGCCGGGTTGAAGTAGAGTTTTCTTCTGGCTGTGCTGGCGATGGCTTTGACGCTATCGGGGCGATATTCGCGGTTTTCTAGAGTTTCGACGATGGATACGTTCTCTTCTGGTAGTCTTTCGATGGCTGCGACCTCTTGGGCGGTTAGTTCTGGAAGAGGGGCAGTTTCTCTTACGGTGTGGCTTTTGCATGTGGACCAAAGCTGAAGTTATTTTTTCCTTAAATAGAATAGAGTGCGTGGAGTATTCTTCTTGAAAGGAACTGTCATCGTAATTAGCTACACTTACTTTTTCATCTTTCTGGATCACAGACGTACCATCGGTATCGCTGTTGGTTGTATCGCTCTCTATTTGGTAATGGGATCCCATTGATAAGAGTGGATTGTTTTTAATGAAACCTTCTTCTGCTAAACGAGATTCTTTTTTAATTGTTGGAGTTAACTTATCGGAGGATGATCTATTTCGTTTACGAAGGTGGAGGTACAAGAAAACTGATGCTACGTATATTAAACCGAGTAGGATTGAGCAGATACCAATGGCGACATATTCCGAAAGAGTAAGATGATCCGAATTGTTCGCTGATTGGGCATCAGGGAAAAATGCCACTTCGCTAACATCTAAAAGCATTGGGGTATACTCATGAAATTAAATGAGACTAATGGCTTACTATAAGGGTACGTTATTGGGGATCCAGCCACTCTAAAAGCCACGCAAGGGGACACCAATGATAATTTTGATGAAGGGGTTACATCAGTGTCGGTGACATCCCTACACATGAGGTACACCAGTACCAGTCTTCCGGACATTCTGGTGCGCAATTCTGCTTCCCCAATCCACTGCAACAAGCAAACAGTCTTCAACTTCTTTGAAGCTTCTTTGTCAAAAAAGTATCAAGACGATTAAACAGAATACTTACCTGTAAAAACGTTCGTCCCTCATCGCGAAATAGTCGAAATGGCACGTCAGTATCTATGGGATTCCTTAGCTCTATCCAACCGCCTTCGGTCAAAAATTTTGAGCCGGATACAGCGCAAACCACGGATTCGACACCTGAAAGCAAAACATTGTTACAAGACTTTGACTAACAGCAACTTTTAAGTCTGGTATCCATTTTCCTCAATATCGCATCTTCATGTGATGACTGCTTCTGGTGCATACTGCTGGCACTTGAGCCTTTTGATTTGATTGTTTTTGGTGCCAATACTGCTGGCCTTTGAGCCTTTTGATTGGACCTCTAATTATTGATTATAAATCTGGCGTTTGGAGATTTATTTTGATTACTCACTTCACTCCTGATTTTCAATAATTTGGTTCCCAAAATTTGGGGCCAGTATCAAACAGTGTTCGTTTCTATTTAACATAGTTAACTTAACTATTGATAAAGGAACTGAATTCGTCTTGAGGGCTTAGAACTTTTGGGAGAGAATCTTAGTAAGTCCATCGAAGGTTTATTATAATTGATGATGGATAAAACAATTTTGGTTGAAATTCTTCTTGTAAATTCCTAAGAGGAATAACAAATAAGGAACGAAAATGTGAATAACACGTTTTAAAGTGTTCCAAGTCCTGAGGCACTTAGAACAAACAAAAGACAAGTTCTTTTGTAACCTTCTTACAAGGATTTTAAGAAGTTTTTCAAGTGCTTTGTTCCAAGTCCCGAGGCACTTAGAACAAAGCACTTGGAATACTTCTTAAAATCCTTGTAAGAAGTTTATAAAAGAACTTGTTATACACTTTTATGTTCCAACGCGTTATTTACATTTCCATATACTTTTTATTCCCTGTTTTCTACTCCAGAGGAAAACGACTTAACAATACTGAGAAATTCAAGAAGAGATTCGACTATTTTCTGTTCCAAAGTAAAAATGACTTAACAATTCTGAGGAATTCAAAAAAAAATTCGAGATAAATCTGGTTTTGAAAAACTTGTTACAACTCGAGAACTCGAAATTATAAGAATGTAATAAACCTTTCTGTTTAAAGAGGCTAATGGAATTTGGGAAAGGTGCTTAAAAAAATTAAGCAATTGTATAGCCTCTGGTGCTTAGTATTTGAAACTGCGCATTCAAATGTAGTGTAGTAGAAGTAACTAATTCTATTTTGTAATTAATAAGTATCAAGTCGAACCAGTTTGTGCTCGTCTATGCATATTTAGAAACAACTGTTAAAATTTTACAAGCTGTTGATGTTTCCTTTTGTGTTTTTAACTGGCAGTTACTTTTCAATATTCCGCCTTTTACGCAGGTGTTAAGCACTAAGCGCTCATTTTCACAACTTAAATAGAAAGCAAATATTACCAGAGATCATTTCAAAGGAATCAACCGCTAATCAGAAGTCGTAAAATTATTTATCACCTGAAATGTGTGTTCCTATGTAGAAGCTGCAAAAATTTGCTTTTTCGCGGAATTTGTTAATATTTTCTAGAAATTTTGCAGTTTGAGTTACGACTTCAATTACAACTTAATTATAGAAATAGAACTTTTTCCAGTAACGAGTTTTGAAAGTCTAAATTTGATGATGATTGTTGTTAAGATGGATCCATGAGGTACAGCTTGGAAAAAGGTACCACTTGAAGACAAGCTTGTGATGGAAAAAGAAAGTATTGCTGATGAATTTTCGCTTTTCTTTGAAATTTTTACCACCAAAGGATTATTACAATGAATCTAGAAGTTAATTTTGGACCTATAAGGTACAGCTTGGAAAAATGTACCACATGAAGACAAAATTGTGACGGAAAAAGAAAATAGTACTGATGAACTTTGGTTTTTCATTGCAATTTTGACCACCAAATGATTATTACACTGGATCCATAAGGTACAGTCAGGAAAAAGGTACCACATGAAGACAAACTTGTGGTAAAAAAAGAAAGTATTACTGATGAACTTTCGTTTTCCATTGAAATTTTGACCACCAAAGGATTATTACACTGAATCCATAAGGTACAGCTTGGAAAAAGGTACCACATGAAGACAAACTTGTGGTGGAAAAAGAAAGCATTATTAATAAACTTTTCTTTTTTGTCAAAATTTTTACCACCAAAGGATTATTACAGTGGATCCATAAGATACAGCTTGGAAAAAGGTACCACATGAAGACAAACTTGTGGTGGAAAAAGAAAGTATTACTGATGAACTTTCGTTTTCCATTGAAATTTTGACCACCAAAGGATTATTACGCTGAACCCATAAGGTACAACCTGGAAAAAGGTACCACATGAAGACAAACTTGTGGTGGAAAAAGATAATATTACTGATGAACTTTCGTTTTTCATTGAAATATTGACCACCAAATGATTATTACAATGGATCCATAAGTTACGGCCTGGAAAAAGGTACCACATGAAGACAAACTTGTGGTGGAAAAAGAAAGTATTACTGATGAACTTTCGTTTTTCGTCAAAATGTTTACCACCAAAGGATTATTATAGTGGATCCATGAGTTACAGCCTGGAAAAAGGTACCACATGAAGACAAACTTGTGGTGGAAAAAGAAAGTATTACTGATGAACTTTCGTTTTTCATTGAAATTTTGACCACCAAAGGATTATTACAATGGATCTAGAAGTTACTTTTGGACCTATAAGTTACAGCTTGAAAAAGTGGACCACATGAAGACAAAATTATGATGGAAAAAGAAAATAGTCCTGATGAACTTTGGTTTTTCATTGAAATTTTGACCACCAAAGGATTATTACAATGGATCCATAAGATACAGTCTGGAAAAAGGTACCACATAAAGACAAACTTGTGGTGGAAAAAGAAAGTATTTCTGATGAGCTTTCGTTTTTCATTGAAATTTTGACCACCAAAGGATTATTACACTGAATCCATAAGGTACAGTCAGGAAAAAGGTACCACATGAAGACAAACTTGTGGTGGAAAAAGAAAGTATTAGTGATGAACCTTCGTTTTTCATTGAAATTTTGACCACCAAAGGATGATTACAATGATCTAGAAGTTAATTTTGGACCTATAAAGTACAGTTTAAAAAATGTACCACATGAAGACAAAATTGTGATGGAAAAAGAAAATATTAATGATAAACTTTCGTTTTTCGTCAAAATTTTTACCACCAAAGGATTATTACAGTGGATCCATAAGTTACAGCCTGGAGAAAGGTACCACATGAAGACAAAATTGTGATGGAAAAAGAAAATATTAATGATAAACTTTCATTTTTCGTCAAAATTTTTACCACCAAAGGATTATTACAGTGGATCCATAAGTTACAGCCTGGAGAAAGGTACTACATGAAGACAAACTTGTGGTGGAAAAAGAAAGTATTACTGATGAACTTTCGTTTATCATTGAAATTTTGACCACCAAAGGATTATTACAGTGGATCCATAAGTTGCAACCTGGAAAAAGGTACCACATGAAGACAAACTTGTGGTAAAAAAAGAAAGTATTACTGATGAACTTTCGTTTTCCATTGAAATTTTGACCACCAAAGGATTATTACACTGAATCCATAAGGTACAGCTTGGAAAAAGGTACCACATGAAGACAAACTTTTGGTGGAAAAAGAAAGTATTACTGATGAACTTTGGTTTTTTGTCAACATTTTTACCACCAAAGGATTATTACAGTGGATCCATAAGATACAGCTTGGAAAAAGGTACCACATGAAGACAAACTTGTGGTGGAAAAAGAAAGTATTACTGATGAACTTTCGTTTTTCATTGAAATTTTGACCACCAAAGGATTATTACAGCTGATCCATAAGTTACAGCCTGGAAAAAGGTACCACATGAAGACAAACTTGTGATGGAAAAAGAAAGTATTACTGATGAACTTTCGTTTTTCATTGAAATTTTGACCACCAAAGGATTATTACAGTGGATCCATAAGTTACAGCCTGGAAAAAGGTACCACATGAAGACAAACTTGTGGTGGAAAAAGAAAGTATTACTGATGAACTTTCGTTTTTCGTCAAATTTTTACCACCAAAGGATTATTACAGTGGATCCATAAGTTACAGCCTGGAAAAAGGTACCACATGAAGACAAACTTGTGGTGGAAAAAGAAAGTATTACTGATGAACTTTCGTTTTTCATTGAAATTTTGACCACCAAAAGATTATTACAATGGATCTAGAAGTTAATTTTGGACCTATAAGGTACAGCTTGGAAAAATGCATCACATGAAGACAAAATTGTGATGGAAAAAGAAAATAGTACTGATGAACTTTCATTTTTCATTGAAATTTTGACCACCAAAGGATTATTACACTGAATCCATAAGGTACAGCTTGGAAAAAGGTACCACATGAAGACAAACTTGTGATGGAAAAAGAAAGTATTACTGATGAACTTTCGTTTTTCGTCAAAATTTTTACCACCAAAGGATTATTGCAGTAGATCCATAAGTTACAGCTTGGAAAAAAGGTACCACATGAAGACAAACTCGTGGTGGAAAAAGAAAGTATTACTGATGAACTTTCATTTTTCATTGAAATTTCGACCACCAAAGAATTATTACAATGGATCTATAACTCAGTTTTAGACCTGTAAAGTACAATTTGCAAAAATGTACCACACGAAGACAAAATTGTGGTGGAAAAATAAAGTATTACTGATGAACTTTACGTTTTTGATTAAAATTTTGACCACCAAATGATTTTTTTGATTAAAGACCGCTTAAGTGGTAAATGTAGGTAAAGTGGTAAAATAGGAGTTGGCAACTTCGATTTAAAATAACCTATTTTTTCCAATTAAGATCCTGTTTGCCCAATAGCACTATCCAGAGAAACAGAAACTTCTATTCCAGTGCTTCGTTTTACATTTCCAATGTTGTTAATAGTTTTTATGGAATACCTCCACTGCGTACACAGCCGCGATTAATAGCTTAATAAATTATAAAAAAAATCCGTAATAAAAGTTTCGCTTCGATGCATAACGCCGCAGAAGACAATTACTTTATTAGAAGCGAGCAGCGAATTATCTCGAAGCATCGCACTCACTACTACTACTAATAAGTTCTCATAATAGTCAGGAATAAATTTTACAAATCATAATTTTCACCGACCGTTACTTCCGCCTCATGTCGATATGCATAAATTTTTAAAAGTTAAATCGTAAGCGCTACGCTGCGCCTTCAAAAGTGAAAATTGCCAATAAGCGGATTGCTTTCTCAAGAAAACTATTTGAGCTGGAACGACCCAAACCGTATCATTTTTTGTCTCCTTGGAAAATTTAAATACCCTGGACTCGCGTAACGCCTTGGAAATATTTCAAGTTTTTGTTTCCTTAAAAAAGTAAAAAAAGGATTTTTTTAATGGTCCTCATTGTGTTCAGCATTTCCTGCGACTTGCGAGCATAACTGCGACTAGTACCACACCTTGGTGGGTGCAATTGCATTTTAAATCCGTCCCTGTATCATTTATTAATTTGTTGTCGTGGATGAACCAAACGTAAATACTCTGTTAGTATCTCTATTACTGTAGATACTACTTTTTTATTTGACTTTATTTATGATATTATCGACATATGTCGTCATATTAGTTCAAAGCCATAATAACGACGATTCATTTGTAAGTACCGTAGCGAATAAAGTTGTCGCTTTTACGGAAGCCCGCGGTAATTAATTATTTTCGACGCATTTTGTCGCATAAGTAAGTTAATGGGGCGCATCTGGGGACCAACGTAGCGGCATAAGTCACATCTTTCATCGAACGTGTGATGCAGTTGACGCAGAATACGAAATAGAGCACGGAATACAATTATTATTGCATAATCAAACCGATGTTTTTTAATGCTAACAGTTAGGTTTCTGGTTCGACCTGCTGGCGCTGGATGGACATCAAACCAACTAACGGATATGAGGTTTGTGGTGAGAACTTCGCACCTAGAGTTTTTCTACATGAAGCTTTTAGGCGCTCTTGAAGCGCAAATATAAATCGCCTGATACTGAACGCGGTGACGACGCCCTAGAAGCAAAAGAGTCGAAATTTTGACTTCAATCTCGAAATTTTGAGAAATTGGTGGAAATTTCGAGATTAAACAGGAAATGTCTAAAAAAAATCAAAATTTCGGGAAATAAGTCGAATTTCGAACTTAAAGTTTCGAGAAGAGGTCAACATTTTGAGAAAAAAGTCGTAATTTTGGAAAAAAGTCGAAATTCGAGATAAATTGATGTCCTTACGTCTTCGCGTACATAATTAAGGAAATTCTCAAACAAGAATCTGGCAACACTGGTTTAAAAGCCAAAATTTTCTATTTGACTTTTATTTATTATTCGTACACAAACAGAATATTTCAGAAAAAATTGTTCATTTTTTATGAGACTGTGTTCTACTGAAACTTACCCGAAAACCGAATTTCTTTGCTAGGATGGATAATTTGTCCTTTTAGGGGCAAAAATACGAATGGTATTTGTTGGGATGTTGATCCTCCGACAAAAGGGGCCAAAGCACATTCTGAAATAACCAAATAAACAAATTAGTCTAAGTAATTGGTCGAAACACATAATCTTTGTACAAACACAAGAAAAAAAAGTTTCATCGAGAGTTTTGCTGATTTTACAGCAATTTGTAACACAAATTATTAATAAGTTTAATTTCAAAAAATCAATATAAATATCGGTTGACAAATGGGACAAGATCTGAAACGTCAAAATGTAAATTTTTGTAAAAATGTACTCACGCCATCTGTTGGTGAGTTTCTAATACTAGTTAACTGTAAAATTTAGATATAGATGACTCCGGCTGATTTTTTAATGAGATAGACGTAGAAAGAACATCGTTAAAAAAAGTTTTTTATTAACAATTTTAACCCTTTTCTAAAAATTTTGACTTTAATCCCGAAATTTGACTTTAAACTCGAAATTTCGACTTTAAACTCAAAATTTCGACTTTTTTCTCGAAATTTCGATTTTAATCTTGAATTTCGAAACTCGAAATTTCGACCTTTTTTCGAAATCCCAGGAACTAAGTCGAAATTTCAACTTTAATCTCGAAATTTTGAATTTAAACTCGAATTTCGATTTTCTTAAAATTTCGACTTTTATCTCGAAATATCGAGGAAAAAACTCGAAATTTCAAGTTTAAAGTCGAAATTTCGAAAATAAAGTCGAAATTTCAAGAAAAAAGTCAAAATGTCGAAAAAATGTCCCAATTTGTATATTAAAGTAGAAATTTTGAGTTTAAACTCCAAATATTACTAGTTCTCGTTATTGCTGTTACAAAATTATAAGTTCAGTGCCTACTCTGATGCATTCTGATGCAAAATTATCTGCAATAGACTATAGCATAACGTAGACAGTTGCGAAATTGCGATTTATTTTTCTAACAACAAATTGTCATTTCATTCCTTGTTCTGGTCGAGTTATTTCAAGAAATCGCTTTTATTGGTTTTTTTTTAGCGAAGCGAACAATTCCGGACATTCTTAAATATTGCTAATCCTGAATTATGTGTATCGATAATGAGAAAACCGTGGAATAATTGGGATTTAATTTCCGGAAGTTGAGTTTCTCCAGATACCTATTATTACTTAAAATGGTCATCGATACCTCATCCTGTGCTATTAAATAAATAAGACTGGCCATCGCGAAGGCATTTTATTGGTAACTCGGTTCAACGCCCTCCAATTAAATCATTATTGACTATAGTGGACTGTAGATGTCCATTTTTTTACCAACAAATAAAAATTTATGACTATAATAGAAACTCGACAGTTATATATGACCTGTGATTGCTTTTTTTTACTTAAGTCGTTTTCTGGGCATTGTCTAAGCTAGGAGGGGTAAAGGGGGTGAGTTCCCCCCCTATAAAGATTATTGCCCACCCTATAAAAATCGACATATACATTTTTTATCCATGCAATGCATTAGATGCCCACCTTATAGAGCTCCTTGTCCACCCAAGCGCTCTGATATGCCCCCTCTGGAAAAAATCTTAGTTACGCCCATGTTTCTAGGTTCATCACAACCCTCTAGAAATTCTGTGGTAATCACGCCGTGGTAAAACATATGACATATCCCAAAAAAGCAGTTTTCCCACAATTTTTCCCAAAATTTCGAATTTTACTAAAAAGTTTTATTTTTCCTAAACTCTTATTTTGTAACTTTTCCCACAATGTCCCTAAAAATTTCTGATTTTATTGAAAAGTAATTTTTCCAACAATTTTAAATTTCCCCAAAGTTGTTTTTTTTTGTGAAGAATGTTTTTTTATTCGCTGCATTTCCAATTTGCCACAAAATTTATAACTTTTCCCAAAGGTTATAATTTTTTTAAAAGTCCCAACCAAAGTTGTGCAAATTGGGACCAAATTGGGCAAATCCAAAATTTATAATTTCTCTCCAAAATTTATTTCTTTCCAAAATTTTTCATTTTTTTCAAAATTTTTCATTTTTCGCAGAAATTATAATTTTTCCCAAAAGTTATAATTATTTCCAAAAATTATAAATTTTCCCAAAAGTCATAATTGTTCCTGTCAAATTTTCCCAGGAGCTATCATTTTTCGTAAAAGTAATTTTCCCAAAATATATCACTTTTCCCATAAGTTATCACTTTTCCCATAAGTTATCACTTTTCCCATAAGTTATCACTTTTCCCATAAGTTATAATTTTTCCCAAAAGTTATAATTTTTTCCAAAAGTTATAAATTTTCCCAAAAGTTATAATTGTTCCTGTCAAATTTTCCCAGGAGCTATCATTTTTCGTAAAAATAATAATTTTCCCAAAATTTATCACTTTTCCCATAAGTTATCACTTTTCCCATAAGTTATCACTTTTCCCATAAGTTATCACTTTTCCCATAAGTTATCACTTTTCCCATAAGTTATAATTTTTCCCAAAAGTTATAATTTTTTCCAAAAGTTATAAATTTTCCCAAAAGTTATAATTGTTCCTGTCAACTTTTCCCAGGAGCTATCATTTTTCGTAAAAATAATTTTCCCAAAATTTATCATTTTTCCCATAAGTTATCACTTTTCCCATAAGTTATCACTTTTCCCATAAGGTATCACTTTTCCCATGAGTTATAATTTTTCCCAAAAGTTATAATTTTTCCCAAAAGTTTAAATTTTTCCCAAAAGTTATAATTTCTCTCAAAAGGTATGAATTTTTCCAAAAGTTATAATTTTTCCCAAAAGTTATCACTTTTCCCAAGAATTATAATTTTTTTCAAAAGTTCCCAATTTTTCCAATACTTTTCTCCAAAATTTGGAATTTGTCCCAAAGGTTATAATTTTTTCTAAAAGTTATAATTTTTCCAACAAGTTATCATTTTTCCGAAAGTTTATATGTTTCCCATAGGTTATAATTTTTCCCAAAAGTTCGAATTTTTCCTAAATGTTTTAATTTTTCTTAAAGATTATTATTATACTTGTCAAGAGGTCCTAGTTTTTCCAAATTTTAGATTTTTTTCCAAAATTTGTGATTTTTCCCAAAAATTATAATTTCCCAGAAGTTATAATTTTTCCCACAAGTTATAATTTTTCCCACAAGTTATAATTTTTTCTACAAGTTGTAATTTTTCCCAAAATTTATATTTTTTTTAAAGGTTATAATTTTTTTTAAAGTTTTAATTTTTTTGCAAAATTCATTATTTTTCTCCAAAATTTGAAAATTTTTCCCAAAAGTTATAATTGTTCCTGTCAAATTTTCCCAGGAGATATCATTTTTTCGTAAAAATAATAATTTTCCCAAAATTTATCACTTTTCCCATAAGTTATCACTTTTCCCATAAGTTATAATTTTTCCCAAAAGTTATAATTTCTCTCAAAAGGTATGAATTTTTCCAAAAGTTATAATTTTTCCCAAAAGTTATCACTTTTCCCAAGAATTATAATTTTTTTCAAAAGTTCCCAATTTTTCCAATACTTTTCTCCAAAATTTGGAATTTTTCCCAAAGGTCATAATTTTTCCAACAAGTTATCATTTTTCCGAAAGTTTATATGTTTCTCATAGGTTATAATTTTTCCCAAAAGTTCGAATTTTTCCTAAATGTTTTAATTTTTCTTAAAGATTATTATTATACTTGTCAAGAGGTACTAGTTTTTCCAAATTTTAGAATTTTTTCCAAAATTTGTGATTTTTCCCAAAAATTATAATTTCCCAGAAGTTATAATTTTTCCCACAAGTTATAATTTTTCCCACAAGTTATAATTTTTTCCACAAGTTGTAATTTTTCCCAAAATTTATATTTTTTTTAAAGGTTATAATTTTTTTTAAAGTTCTATTTTTTTGCAAAATTCCTTATTTTTCTCCAAAATTTGAAAATTTTTCCCAAAAGTTATAATCTTTCCCAAAGGTTATTATTATTTTTTTAAATCCCAATTTTTACCACAATTTGTAATTTTTCCCAAAAGTTATAATTTTTTCCAATAGTTATAATTTTTCCCAAAAGTTATAAATACTCCCAAATGTCATAATTTTTTCCAAAAATTATAATTTTTTCCAAAAATTATAATTTTTTTCAAAAGTTATATTTCCCAAAAATTATAATTTTTCCCAAAAGTTATAATTTCTCTCAAAAGTTATAAATTTTTCCTGTCAAATTTTCCCAGGAGCCATAATTGTACGAAAAAGTAATGATTTTTCCAAAAGTTATCACTTTTGTCATAAATTATCACTTTTCCCATACGTTATAATTTTCCCCAAGAGTTATAATTTTTCTCACAAGTTATAATTTTTCCCAAAAGTTATAATTTTTCTCAAATGTTATAAATTTATGCAAAAGTCACAACTTTTCCCAAGTCATAATTTTCCCAAAAAGTTATAATTTTTCGCAAAAGTTATAACTTTTCCCATAACTTAAAATTTTTCCCAAAAGTTATATAATTTTTCCCATAAGTTATAATTTTTCCCATAAGTGATAATTTTTCCCAAAAGTTATAATTTTTCCCAAAAGTTATAATTTTTCCCAAAAGTTATAATTTTTCCCAAAAGTTATATTTTTTCTCAAAAGTTATAAATTTTCCCAAAAGTCATAATTTTTTCTGTCAAATTTTTCCAGGAGTCACAATTTTTCGTAAATGTAATGATTTTTCCAAAAGTTATCACTTTTTCCATAAATTATCACTTTTCCCGTAAGTTATAATTTTTTCCAAAAGTTATAATTTCTCTCAAAAGTTATAAATTTTCCCAAAAGTCAAATTTTCCCAGGAGTCATCATTTTTCGTAAAAATAATAATTTTCTCAAAAGTTATAATTTCTCTCAAAAGTTATAATTTCTCTCAAAAGTTATAAATTTTCCCAAAAGTCAAATTTTCCCAGGAGTCATCATTTTTCGTAAAAATAATAATTTTCTCAAAAGTTATCGCTTTTCCCATAAGTTATCACTTTTCCCATACGTTATCACTTTTCCCATAAGTTATAATTTTTCCCAAAAGTTATAATTTTGCCCAATAATTATAATTTTTCCCAAAAGTTATAATTTTTCCCAAAAGTTTTAATTTCTCTCAAAAGTTATAAATTTTCTCAAATGTCATAACTTTTCCTATGTCAAATTTTCCCAGGAATCATAATTTTTCGTAAAAGTAATAATTTTTCCAAAAGTTATCACTTTTCCCATCAATTATCATTTTTCCCATGAGTTATAATTTTTCGCATAAGTTATCACTTTTCCCATAAGTTATAATTTTTCCAAAAAGTTATAATTTTTCCCAATAGTTATAATTTTCCCCAAAAGTTATAATTTTTCCCAAAAGTTATAATTTCTCTCAAAAGTTATAAATTTTCCCAAAAGTCATAATTTTTCCTTTGTCAAATTTTCCCAGGAGTCATAATTTTTCGTAAAAGTAATAATTTTCCCAAAAGTTATCACTTTCCCATAAATTATCACTTTTCCCATAATTTATAATTTTTCCCAAGAGTTATAATTTTTCCCACTAGTTATAATTTTTCCCATAAGTTATAATTTTTCCCAAAAGTTATATTTTTTTACAAAATTTATCATTTATCGTAAAATTTCTAATTTTTAAAAAACTGTATCTTATAACCTCAAATTTTTATTAATATTTATATTTTTCCAACATTTCGAATGTTTTTTAATACGGCTACTCGAAATGATATTTTTGTCACTTAAGACTTTCTCATTTATTGTTAATGGAACCTAACTTATGTCTCTATTGTTCGGAGCAGTAGGAATAAAGTGTAATATTTTATTGCTTCTTGACCAGCATCATGTAGCAGGAGACAAGAGAACAAAAACTCTAATAATTTTAACGCAATCTTCCTAAGTGACCCTCATTTGAACGAGAAAAACACGTTTGCGTCTCCGTGCGTATTTAACAATTGATACTATCGCAATATATTTGTCCTTATGTCAGTTGCCGGTGTCGTGCAAGTTTTCCGCTAGATGCGAGCTTTATTGTTATATCTTAACAACGCCATATGTTGTCATGAAGTTCTTATCCCGTATCAACTTCTTTCATTCACTCTCTCGGGATTTATTCGTTGGAGATTTTCTATACATACGCCGTAAAAATTCCACCTGAGTTATAGCGGAATCATTTGCCGTGATATAATTGACGTATGAATAATTCATTGTTCGAGATATGAATTATATGAAGTTGGCATTATGGGCATTTATTACGACATAATTACTTTGCGATAAGATGGGAAGATTCTTAAAATCAACCGTTGACCGCCATCGAAATGGTAATTGGGTTGCCAACTGAGTTCATTCGATAAAGGATGGTTTAACTAAGGGCCAGAACTGATAATGGTGACCAACACTGTGATGAGTTTTTTTTTTTTGGTGCAACGGACTGATCCTTGGTTACCTTCAAAAATTGAAATGGAAATCTTGTCCCCTGAAAGCAAGAAAGATTGAAAAATAAAGATCGCGCTCGAATGGAACGTTGCATCCCTAGTGTGACATGGTGTTACAAGGTATAACATAGTGTTGCACGGTGTAACATGGTGTCACATGATGTGACACAGTGCAACATAGTGTTACATGGTTTCAAGTAACATGGTGCTATTCAGTGTAACATAGTGTTACACGGTGTGACATGGTGTAACACGGTGTCACATGATGTTACACAGTGTAACATAGTGTTACATGGTTACAAGCAACGTGGTGCTATTCAGTGTGACATAGTGTTACACAGTGTGACATAATGTTACATAATGTAACATGGTATATGGTGTAATACTGAAATATAAATCTTGTCCCCTGAAACCAAGAAAGATTAAAAAACACAACGAAAGTTGCTCTGGAACGTTGCATCCCTAGTGTGATATGGTGTTATAAGGTTGTGAAAACATTACTGTTGCACGGTGTAACATGGTGTTGCATGATGTAACACGGTGTCATGTTATGTTACGCAGTGTAACATAGTGTTATATAGTTAGAAGCAACGTGGTGCTATTCAATGTAACATAGTGTTACACCGGTAAGACATAATGTCACTTTAATGTAACATGGTATATGGTGTAATACCGAAATACAAATCTTGTCCTTTGAAACCAAGAAAGATTAAAAAACAAAGATCGCGCTCGAATGGAACGTTGCATCCCTAGTGTGATATGGTGTTATAGGGTGTAACATAGTGTTGCACGGTGTAACATGGGTTGCATAGTGTAACACAGTGCCATGTGATGTTACGCAGGTAACATAGTGTTACATGTTACAAGCAACGTGGTGCTATTTTGTGTAACGTAATGTTACATGGTATGACATAATGTTACATAATGTAACATGGTATATGGTGTAATACTGAAATACAAATCTTGTTCTTTGAAACTAAGAAAGATTAAAAAACAAAGATCGCGCTCGAATGGAACGTTGCATCCCTAGTGTGATATGGTGTTATAGGGTGTAACATAGTGTTGCACGGTGTTACACGGTGTAACATGGTAACACGATGTCACATGATGTTACACAGTGCAAACATAGTGTTACATGGTTACAAATAACATGGTGCTATTCAGTGTAACATAGTGTTACACGGTGTGACCTAATGTGTACATAATGTAACATGGTATATGGTGTAATACTGAAATATAAATCTTGTCCCCTGAAACCAAGAAAGATTTTAAAAGAATTTAAATAGTTAACAAAAATTGGGGGAATGCATTTGATTTTCTCGTAAAAATTTCTCACGACGCTACATAACTTTGGATAGTAAAAGTAGTAAAATGTTCACCAATATTTAACTTTCACTGCAACTTATGGGAAATTCGCTTTATTCTTCTTTAATCTTTAAATTAATTAACTGACGTGAAATGCTGTAATACTTCCTCTGCGTTGCTTCATTACCTTACAAAGTGATTTTTCATGAGGTTATGTAGTATTAGCATCGTTAATTGAACTTTCAGACAAGGAACGGTGAACTCCATTTATTACTTTGATTGAACGGACTCTCCTTGGACTGTATCTCTCTGAAGATGATAGCTTGGCGTTCGAGCAACGTTGCTCGATTTTTTCATCTTTCTTGGTTTCAAGGGACAAATTTGTACATCGATCCATTCATTACTACTTTTTATCAGAGGTGTCGCGAAGGGGTGGGCTGGGCTCCTTCCCCTGCACTTGGAAATAGTCTAACTGTTACTATTTCAAGTAAAGACTCTTCATCATCTGATACATAACAGAATTTGGTATTCTGTCTTGCATTGTATACAATTTTGAGCCCTTTATATCTGACGTGTAAACGTCCAATTTCTAACAAAAGTTCGTTACATCTCGCTTAACGTAATCGCTTATTAATGTCAATTTCAACTAAAAAAATTTAATGCATCACGTCTCTATGTAATACATCAAGACTTGAAAGGGTTAATGGCGGTCATCCGATGTAAATTCCATTATAATATCGATGTCAAAGTATAGATTAGTTTGCCGTTTGCAAAATCCGTTTTCTAAACGACCAACCCATGCACAATGAGGAATTGAGCGAAACTGAAAAAAACATGTTTTCAATAAATTAACGAGAGAATGTGTTCGACTAAAAAGCTGCTTCACCGGCCACAGATTTATGTTCATTAGTTTTAATTACCTGTAACTTGACAATTCAACGGTTACTGTTGGTGATTTATTTATTTATTTGAGTGTGAATCTGTAAATTCGTATTTAAAAGTCGTTTAGAAGATAAATATTATCAGGGACCCAAATTAGGTAATTGTATCATGGGCAAACTCAGCGTTCAATTCTAATTCGCTTTAAGGAACACCTAATATAGGGCCCAGAGCTTTGTGCTTGATTTTGGTGATATAATACATATTCCATTGTCACACTGTCTTCCTTTCTGAATCAAAATAACAAAAATGGGAAAAATCTTGTCCCCTGAAACCAACTCCTCTGAAAATGATAGCTTGGCTATCGAAACGCGTTAGAGCAACCTCTGTGGTGTTTTTTAATCTTTCTTGGTTTCAGGGGACAAGATTTGTATTTCAGTATTACACCATATAACATGTTACATTATGTAACATTATGTCACACCGTGTAACACCATGTTACACTGAATAGCACCACGTTGCTTGTAACCATGTAACACTATGTTACACTGCGTAACATCAC
Source organism: Dastarcus helophoroides (assembly GCA_028583605.1). NCBI lineage: Eukaryota > Metazoa > Arthropoda > Insecta > Coleoptera > Bothrideridae > Dastarcus > Dastarcus helophoroides. The sequence goes on along the minus strand of CM053337.1, from coordinate 15,045,244 downwards.
ATGACACCGTGTTACACCATGCAACACCATGTTACACCGTGCAACACTATGTTACACCCTATAACACCATATCACACTAGGGATGCAACGTTCCATCCGAGCGCGATCTTTGTTTTTTAATCTTTCTTGCTTTCAAAGGATAAGATTTGTATTTCGGTATTACACCATATACCATGTTACATGATGTAACATTATGTCATACTGTGTAACACTATGTTACACTGAATAGCACCACGTTGCTTGTAACCATGTAACACTGCGTAACATCGCCTGGCACCGTGTTACACCATGCAACACCAAGTTACACCTTGCAACATTATATTACACTCTAAAACACCATGTCACACTAGGGATGCAACGTTCCATCCGAGCGCGATATTTATTTTTTAATATTTCTTAGTTTTAGGGGACAATTTTTGAAGATAACCAAGGACCAGTCCGTTCCACCAAAAAAAAAGGGGAAAGTGGAAATTAAGTCGAAATTTCGAAAAACAAATCTAAATTTTGAGGTTAAACCCAACATTTTTAGATGAATTATTTTCCCAAATTACGTTTATTCGAAATTTTAACTTTTGTTTCCCCAATTTTCAAATTTAAGCTCGTAATTTATAGAAATGAATTTAGATTTTAACGCGAAATTTCGAGAAAAAATCAAGATTCAAAGTTTTGTTTTCTTTTCGATAAATTACTGTCCGAAATTTTAAGATTCATTTTTCTAAATTCCATTTTTTGAAACATCCACTATTTTATTACTGAAAATATAGGCTGAAATTTATATAAAAAAAATCTATATTTCGATCAACACTTTTCTAGAAATTTCGACTTTAAAACACAAAATGTAGCCCAAAAATTAAACATTTATGGAATAAGTTGTAATTAAGTCCGAATTTTTTTTAAAAATAAAGTCGAAATTTTTAAGCTAAGTCTTAAAATTTTGCGATTTATTTTCTTACATTACATTTTCCAAAATTTCGACTTTTTTCTCGATTTTTCCAATTTCAACTAAGAATTTCCAAGAATGAATTTTGAGAAAACAAAATTTTCAACTTTAACCTCGATATGTCGACTCAATTTATCTCAAAACTGAAAATTTTTGAAAAAGTCGAAATTGAGTCGTTCGAGAAAACAGCCAAAATTTCCAAATTAAGTTTAATTTTGAGCTTTATTTTCTGCATTGTAGTTGTAATTGTTTCAAGTGCGAGGTGTCATTCCAAAGTGAGTTCGTAGACGTAGATTTTTAAATTAAGCAATAATAACAGAATTTATGGTTTTTTATTAGACGAACATTCAAATAACTTATAGAAAGAGAATTAATTGATCATTATAATTTTATGCACACTTTTTCACGCTCCGGCTTCTTTTAGAATAACTGCTTCTGATATTTAGGAGATTGTAAAAATGGAAATTTGCATACATTATTAATTAGGTACGAGCTGCATTTACTTTCATCCAAACGATAAATAAATCACTGTTTTGTGTATAAAAAGCACTCAATTATCGACTAATGCATGCACTGTGAAATGGAAAAAAAATTCATGAATTTTAAACAAACTGGGTATGCATAAATTTGTGGCAGAATTGGCCACGGTCCTAATCTGTGGACAAAAATTACTTCGATAGAAATAGCCACCGGGAACAGGATCATTGCAAATTCCAAAATTTATTGCAACGTTTAGAGAGAAAAGTCTAATTTTAAAAACATTAAAACAATCGATCTCTTCGAAGATTCATTTTTTCCTTCGAATTTCTATAAATTTCACTAAAATCTCAAAATTTAGAAATTTTCGATCGCGTTTCAGATGCACCACCAAATACCCAACATTTTAGTTCAACATTGCTTTGATTAGGATGCTCCATGGAGCATCCTAATCAAATCTCATGAGGACATTTACAATTTTGGAGTTTTCATGATAAAACAATTGACAGATGCACCACCAAATACCCAATTTTTTACCATAACATTTTGCCTATCGTTCTTCAATCACCAAGAAGAAAATATTTCGTGGCAAAACAATTAAAATACTGATGATCTACCAAATGACCAATTAGCTCCAAATTATTTTGGCCAGGATCCACCATGACAACAATTACGAATTTTAGAGAAGATTTCATGGGAAAAAAACTTCAATACTGATGAACCACCAAACACCCAACTTTTTAACACAAAATTATTTTGCTTGGGGACCTCCAAGAGCCCATTTGTGAATTTTAGAGAATTTTTAGTGACCAAATAGTTGAAATACCGATGAACTATTAAATGCACAACAGTTTAGCTCAAAATTGTTTTTGATTAGGATGCTCCATGAGAACATTTGCAATTTTAGAGATTTCATGGAAAACAATTGACAGATGCACCACCAAATACCCAATTTTTTACCATAACATTTTGCCTGTGGTCCTTCAATCACCAAGAAGAAAATATTTCGTGGCAAAACAATTAAAATACTGATGATCTACCAAATGACCAATTAGCTCCAAATTATTTTGGCCAGGATCCACCATGACAACAATTGCGAATTTTAGAGAAGATTTCATGGGAAAAAAACTGCAATACTGATGAACCACCAAACACTCCAACTTTTTAACACAAAATTATTTTGCTTGGGGACCTCCAAGAGCCCATTTGTGAATTTTAGGGAATTTTTCGTGACCAAATAGTTGAAATATCGATGAACTATTAAATGCACAACAGTTTAGCTCAAAATTGTTTTGATTAGGATGCTCCATGAGAACATTTGCAATTTTAGAGATTTCATGGGAAAACAATTGACAGATGCACCACCAAATACCCAACTTTTTAGTATAAGATTTTGTCTGTCGTTCTTCAATCACCAAGAAGAAAATATTTCGTGGTAAAACTATTAAAATACTGATGATCTACCAAATGACCAATTAGCTCCAAAGTATTTTGGTCAGGATCCACCATGACAACAATTGTGAATTTTAGAGAAGATTTAATGGGAAAAAAACTCCAATACTGATGAATGACCAAACACCCTACTTTTTAACACAAAATTATCTTGCTTGTGGACCTCCAAGAGCGCATTTGTGAATTTTAGGGAATTTTTCGTGACCAAATAGTTGAAATATCGATGAACTATTAAATCCACAATATTTGAGCTCAAAATTTTTTAATTAGGATGCTCTATGGGAACATTTGCAATTTTAGAGGTTTCATGGGAACACAATTGATAGATGCACCACCAAATACCCAATTTTTGACCATAACATTTTGCCTGTGGTTCTTCAATCACCAAGAAGAAAATATTTCGTGGCAAAACCATTAAAATACTGACGATCTACCAAATGACCAATTAGCTCCAAATTATTTTGGCCAGGATCCACCATGACAACAATTGCGAATTTTAGAGAAGATTTCATGGGAAAAAGACTGTAATACTGATGAACCACCAAACACCCAACTTTTTAACAAAAAATTATTTTGCTTGGGGGCCTCCAAGAGCCCATTTGTGAATTATAGAGAATTTTCAATGACCAAATAGTTGAAATACCAATGAACTATTAAATCCACAACAGTTTAGCTCAAAATTGTTTTGATTGGGATGCTCCATGAGAACATTTGCAATTTTAGAGATTTCATGGAAAAACAATTGACAGATGCACCACCAAATACTCAATTTTTTACCATAACATTTTGCATGTGGTTCTTCAATCACCAAGAAGAAAATATTTCGTGATAAAACTATTAAAATACTGATGATCTACCAAATGACCAATTAGCTCCAAATTATTTTGGTCAGGATCCACCATGACAACAATTGCGAATTTTAGAGAAGATTTAATGGGAAAAAAACTCCAATACTGATGAATGACCAAACATCCTACTTTTTAACACAAAATTGTTTTGCCTAGGGACCACCAAGAGCCCATTTGTGAATGTTAGGGAATTTTTCGTGATCAAATAGTTAAAATATGGATGAACTATTAAATGGACAACTTTTTAGTTCAGAATTGTATTGATTAGCATGCTCTATGAGAACAATTGCAATTTTAAACATTTCATGGGAAAACAAGTGACAGATGCACCACCAAATACCCAATTTTTTACCATAACATTTTGCCTGTGGTTCTTCAATCACCAAGAAGAAAATATTTCATGGCAAAACAATTAAAATACTGATGATCTACCAAATGACCAATAAGCTCCAAATTATTTTGGTCAGGATCCATCATGACAACAATTGCGAATTTTAGAGAAGATTTTATGGGAAAAAAACTCCAATACTGATGAATCACCAAACACCCAACTTTTTATCACAAAATTGTTTTGCCTAAGGACCACCAAGAGCTCATTTGTGAATTTTAGGGAATTTTTCAAGACCAAATAGTTGAAATACCAATGAAGTATTAAATGCACAACATTTTAGCTCAAAATTGTTTCGATTAGGATGCTCCATGAGGACATTTGCAATTTTAAAAATTTTATGGGAAAACAATTGACAGATCCACCACCTTGCGTCACCATCACGCAATTTGCATCACCATTGGAATGAAGTATACAAACTCGCGCATAATAATTAAAAATTTATGAGATGGGAAGAATCCAAGGTAAGGAACTGTACTCTATGAAATTAGCGAATAACTTTCAATTAAAATGCAGAAAATGCTTCTAAACGGGAAATCGGCATTACATCGTTTAGTTTTTTACAGAATCCTCGGAAATGTGCGAAATTCGCGATTGTATCTACCCAATAATTCTAATGAATGGCATACAGTAAACGTCGCTTTTTTATTTCCTTGATTATGACAAGAGAGCATAACATTACATAATGAGTGGAGTCTGTCGTTACCAATAGACAAGGTTGCATGTTCAAGAACGAGAAGATTAAATCGTGAGAACGCTGACCTACCTTACACGACCTTCGTTATCCGGTGAGTAATTTATTGTGCGACTCTTCGGCTGAAATTACAGTCATTAAACAGATGAGGTACCTGATCAATATTTGTAATATACACGATGGTGCAACCGAATCGAGTTGTCCAGTAATTACTGATGAGTCCCATTATGAACGAAACATCGTTTCATTTCAATTTGTAGCCCACTGAATCGTTTCGTAATTGCCACCAAGAAGGAAACAACCAAGAACGAAACCACCAAGATGAAGCCACCAATAAGGAAACCACCAATAACGAAACCATCAACAACGAAACTCTCGAGTTCGAATATGTTTTTTACTGCAAATTGTAAGAGGTGAACTGTCAACAGTTCTACTTATTTTTGATTTATTTATAAGTCGATAGCTGAAGAGTTATTTTTATTAATTTACCCGATTAAAACATTAAATTTAAACACCGTTACATTCTTTAGAGAGATGATGCATATATTATTGCCTAATTAATAAAAACAATTAGCGAAATATTTCTGACTTGGGAGACTATAATTTATCATGCAGCCTCAGAGTCGAACGATTACCGAAATGAATTTTTTGCACACAATTCGATTCGTCGGCAAATTGCAGGTGAACATCGTCTCGACCACCAAATGTATGATTATTTTATGGTGAATCTCGAATTAAAGGTCGAATAACAGACCATCAAAAGAAATCAGAAAGACAACTTAGTAGTTTAATGGGAGAAAATCAATTTACCATTATCACGACTGGTTTTCAATTCGAATGAAGTATTACAGCGATTGTAAGTGCGATACTTTAAAAAAAAGTATCCACTATGAAGCTCCACTTAAGCTGATTGCAACAGAAAGAAGAAACTTGAAATTACGATATAAAACTAAAATTTAAAAAAAAATCGAAACTAAAATATTGAGTATTTATTAGTTCATCAATGTTTCAATTATTTGATCACGAAAAATCCTCCAACATTCACAAATGTGCTCTTGGAGGTGCCCAGGTAAAATAATATTGTGTTAAAAAGTCAGGTATTTGGTGATTCATCAGTATTGCAATATTTTTCCCTTGAAATCTTCTCTAAAATTTGCAAGTGTTGTATTTGGTGATGCATCTGTCAATTGTTTTCCCATGAAATCTCTAAAATTGCAAATGTTCTCATGGAGCATCCTAATCAAAACAATTTTGAGCTAAAATGTTGTGCATTTAATAGTTCATTGGTATTTCAACTATTTGATCACGAAAAATTCCCTAAAATTCACCAATGAGCTCTTGGTGGTGGTCCGTGGGCAAAACAATTTTGTGTTTAAAAGTTGAGTGTTTAGTGATTCATCAGTATTGAAGTTTTTTTTCCATGAAATCTTCTCTAAAATTCGCAATTGTTGTCATGGTGGATCCTGACCAAAATAAATTGGAGCTAATTGGTCGTTTGATAGTTCATCAGTATTTTAATTGTTTTGCTACGAGATATTTTATTCTTGGTGATTGAAGAACCACAGGCAAAATATTATGGTAAAAAGTTGGGTATTTGGTGGTGCAACTGTCAATTGTTTTCCCATGAAATCTCTAAAATTGCAAATATTCTCATGGAGCATCCTAATCAAAACAATTTTGAGCTAAAATGTTGTGCATTTAATAGTTCATTGGTATTTCAACTATTTGATCAGGAAAAATTCCCTAAAATTCACAAATGAGCTCTTGGTGGTCTCTAGGCAAAACAATTTTGTGTTAAAAAGTTGGGTGTTTGGTGGTTCATCAGTATTACAGTCTTTTTCCCATGAAATCTTCTCTATAATTTGCAATTGTTGTCATGGTGGATCTTGACCAAAATAATTTGGAGCTAATTGGTCATTTGTCAGTTCATCAGTATTTTAATTGTTTTGCCACGAAATATTTTCTTCTTGGTGATTGAAGAACCACAGGCAAAATGTTATGGTAAAAAATTGGGTATTTGGTGGTGCATCTGTCAATTGTTTTCCCATGAAATCTCTAAAATTGCAAATGTTCTCATGGAGCATCCTAATCAAAACAATTTTGAGCTAAAATGTTGTGCATTTAATAGTTCATTGGTATTTCAACTATTTGGTCACGAAAAATTCCCTAAAATTCACAAATGAGCTCTTGGTGGTCCCTAGGCAAAACAATTTTGTGTTAAAAAGTTGGGCGTTTGGTGGTTCATCAGTATTACAGTCTTTTTCCCATGAAATCTTCTCTAAAATTCGCAATTGTTGTCATGGTGGATCCTGACCAAAATAATTTGGAGCTAATTGGTCATTTGGTAGATCATCAGTATTTTAATTGTTTTGCCACGAAATATTTTCTTCTTGGTGATTGAAGAACCACAGGCAAAATGTTATGGTAAAAAATTGGGTATTTGGTGGTGCATCTGTCAATTGTTCTTCTATAAAATCTCTAAAATTGCAAATGTTCTCATGGAGCATCCTAATCAAAACAATTTTGAGCTAAAATGTTGTGCATTTAATAGTTCATTGGTATTTCAACTATTTGGTCACGAAAAATTCCCTAAAATTCACAAATGAGCTCTTGGTGGTCCCTAGGCAAAACAATTTTGTGTTAAAAGGTTGGGCGTTTGGTGGTTCATCAGTATTATAGTCTTTTTCCCATGAAATCTTCTCTAAAATTCGCAATTGTTATCATGGTGGATCCTGACCAAAACACTTTGGAGCAAATTGGTCATTTGGTAGATCATCATTATTTTAATTGTTTTGCCACGAAATATTTTCTTCTTGGTGATTGAAGAACCACAGGCAAAATGTTATGTTAAAAAATTGGGTATTTGGTGGTGCATCTATCAATTGTGTTCCCATGAAACCTCTAAAATTGCAAATGTTCCAATGGAGCATCCTAATCAAAACAATTTTGAGCTAAAATGTTGTGCATTTAATAGTTCATTGGTATTTCAACTATTTGGTCACGAAAAATTCCCTAAAATTCACAAATGAGCTCTTGGTGGTCCCTAGGCAAAACAATTTTGTGTTAAAAAGTTGGACGTTTGGTGGTTCATCAGTATTACAGTCTTTTTCCCATGAAATCTTCTCTAAAATTCGCAATTGTTGTCATGGTGGATCCTGACCAAAATAATTTGGAGCTAATTGGTCATTTGGAAGATCATCAGTATTTTAATTGTTTTGCCACGAAATATTTTCTTTTGGTGATTGAAGAAGCACAGGCAAAATGTTATGGTAAAAAGTTGGGTATTTGGTGGTGCATCTGTCAATTGTTCTTCCATAAAATCTTTAAAATTGCAAATGTTCTCATGGAGCATCCTAATCAAAACAATTTTGAGCTAAAATGTTGTGCATTTAATAATTCATTGGTATTTCTAACTATTTGGCCACGAAAAATTCCCTAAAATACACAAATGAGCTCTTGGTGGTCCCTAGGCAAAATAATTTTGAGTTAAATAGTTGGGCGTTTGGTGGTTCATCAGTATTGCAATTTTTTTCCCATGAAATCTTCTCTAAAATCCGCAAATGTGCTTATAGGGGATCGTGACCAAAGAATTTTGACCAAATTGGTCATTTAGTAGTTCATCAGTATTTTAGTTGTTTTGCCAGGAAACATTCTCTTCTTGAAGATAAAAGAATCATAATGAAATCTTCCCTACGAAGTTATTTAAATTCAAAATTTCAGAAGGAAAGTTAAAATTTCTAGGTCTCAATTCTGAATTGCAAATGTGAAATTACAAACAAGACAAAAAGTAAATATTTAATAAGAAGTTGAAAATTTTGATTTCAAAATAGGAAATGTTGGAAAACAATTGGATAAATGTTTAAAGTCAAGTCGAAAAATTGCAAGATCTTTTTTGACAATTAAAATTGGAACTATAAATTTAAAAATTTGGGTTTCGAACCGAAAATGTTCGAAAAAGAGTAAGAGATTAAGTTGGTGATACTGCAGAGGTGTTAAGAAATCAAACGAACTAATTGAGTAGACTGGAAAACGACTAAAAAAAGTTCCGATTCCATTTTCCTTCTAAGACTTTTGAATTGGTGATACTGCAGAGGTGTCAAGAATTCAAACGTGTTGACTGGAGTTAACTAGTCAAACAGCTCGAAGGCGACAGATGTCATAGAAAAATATTGACGTTAATCGAGCGGTGACAGATGCAGAAGTAAAGGTCGTTTTAGTAATTAAAAACCGCCGCTATATAGAAATAAATTACAATAAAACACCAATTATGCAAAACGTTATAATGTAAAAAGTTCGACGACCGTAATAACGGAGGATAATTTAGAAGTATTTACGTGTCGGTACCCAAAACAAATTTGCCTTAAATTTACTCACCTGGAAGGTGATAAAGCGCCATATGGCATGCGAAACAATTTCGAGATATTCGGCGGTTTCATTGTTTAAACAAATGGAATGTGGTCGAGCTTTATCGACTCGGCTCAATGAACATTTCGATACAATGGAAAAGCAGGAATTTTTAAACCATACTCTCACTTGTTATCGGGAAGTTATCGCATACTTTTGGACGAATTCATCGAAAATGTTGGCAAAATTAAAGTTAATTCGCTCAAAATCGATATTTCTAAAACTTATTTTTTAGAGAAACGTCGATATTTCTGTTGACGTTTCTCTAAAAAGTGAGTTTTAGAAATATGGTCGACATTCCGATTCTCTAAATGTTGGAATTTCCAAAATTGAAATACAAATTTTGTCGCAACAGAACAAAGGTTGCTTGGTTTTAGGGCACAAGATTTGTATTTCGATTTACGAACTTTTTATACAATTTTGTCCCTCAAAGTTTTGATTTTTTCAAAATAGTGATTTTTCTAGAAATTTACTCTTCCTGGCAGGTTTCGATGGGCCACATTGTATAATGTGACTATACAGGGTGGCCCATTATAGTATACGTTTTTTATTGTTATTTTACTTAATTATGCACCCGATTTCCAAAATTAAGTGTCAAAACAAAAAAAGGAAACTGTCCTTACCGTGAATGTCATCGACGCAAATTCTGAAATCTTCTCTGTATGCTGGCAGATGCGAATGGCACTGGCAGTTGCAAGAGGACGAAGTGACCCCTTTCATCAAACTTGCAGTACCGCTGCTCGCCCCCAGGCAAAAATCTTCGTCACATTGTCGCGGGGGGCCAGACACTAAAAGAATATTCAACGTAAATATGGACGAAGTAATAACAAAAAAGTATGTACAGTGTATCCAACGATGGAGTACTGAATTTTTCTGTAAATAAACTAAATTTCCAAATAATTGGACACCCTGTAGTATTTGTTTAAAAAAAATTATGTCATTTCCACTGATTTAAGATCAAATGGAAGTTTTTATAAAGAATGACGTGTAAGTCAACTAATAAAAAAGAAACTTCTCTTCAGTTTTCTATTTTGGGTCATCCTGTATAAGTATTAAATAGAGAAATACAGAAAATACAGAATTACGTAAATACTCTCAACAGTAAATAACAGGCACGTAGCCAGGATTTTCGTTCGGGGGGGGCCAACTTCCCCCCTCACCCACTCTTCAGAAAATATAAGAACGTACATCAATTACTTTTACGTATTCGTTTCTTTTATTTTTGTTAATTAGTAAAAGTGAAGAATAAAATCTAGTGACCTTAACATTATATAAATTTGACAAATAAAAACGTAAAACTTACCAAAGAAAAATTTCCTAATATCTATTTTGAGTTTACGTATTTAACTTATCACCGATCAAAAATCGACTTTTTTTTGAAGTAAAAATTACAAGAGAGTAGAAAGAACATCAATTTGAAAAAAAATTATCACGGAATGTTGACTTTTTCTTCTTTAAATCCCGAGATTAAAGTCAAAATTTCGACTTTAATGTGAAAATTTCGAAAAAAAAACGTCGAAATTTGGTGTTTAAAGTCGAAATTTCTAAAAAAAGTTAAAATTTCAATTTTTAAATCGAAAATCTTACAAAGGCGTAGAAAGGACATCGATTTAAAAAAATGCTATTTTTAGAAATTTCGACTTTTTTAAGCTCGAAATTTTGACTTTTTTCCTGAAATTTCGATTTTTTTCTTAAATTTCAACTTTTCTTCTCAAAACTTCGACTTTTTTCTCGAAATTTTGACTTTTTTTCTCAAATTTCGATTTTTTCTGGAAATTTCAAAATTTTTGTCGAAACTTCGTTTTTGGTTTCTCAAATTTCGACCTTTTTCTCGAAATATTTCTAAATTTCTTCTTTTTTGTCGATATTTCGAAGTTTTTATCAAATTTCGACTTTTTTCTCGAAATGTCGACTTTAAACTCAACATTTCGACTTTTTTTTCTCAAAATTTCGACATTTTTCTTAAATTTCGACCTTTTTCTCAAAATTCGACTTTTTTCTGAAAATTTCAACTTTTTCGAAATGTTACAAAGGCGTAGAAAAGACGTCGATTAAAAAATGTCATTTTAAGAAATTTCAACTTTTTTTTCTCAAATTTCGATTTTAAGCTCGAAATTTCGACTTTTTTCTCGAAATTTAGATTTTTTTCTTAAATTTCGAGTTTATTTTTCAAAATTTCGACTTTCTTCTCCAAATTTTGACTTTTTTCTCAAAATTTGATTTTTTTCTCGAAATTTTGATTTTTTCTCGAAATTTCATTTTTTTTCTCAAATTTCGACTTCTTTCTCGAAATTTTGACCTTAATATCGAAATTTCGACATTTCTCCCAAAATTTCGATTTTATACTCAAAATTTCGACCTTTTTTATCGAAATTTCGACTTTTTTCGCAAATCTCGACTTTTTTTCTCGAAATTTCGTCTTTTTGCTCAAAATATTTCGAAATTTCTACTTTTTCTCGAAATTTCAACGTTCTTCTCAAATTTCGAATTTTTGCTCGAAATATTTCGAAATTTCGATTTTTTGTCGAAATTTCGACGTTATTTTCAAATTTCGACTTTTTCGTCGAAATTTCGGCCTTAATCTGAAAAGTTTTTTCGAAATTTCGTTTTTTTACTGAATTTTAGACTTTTTTCTCAAATATCGCCTTTTTTCTCAAAATTTTAACCTTAATATCGAAATTTCGACATTTTTCTCGAAATTTCGGCTTTAAACTCAAAATGTCTACTATTTTTCTAGAAATTTCGACTTTATTCTCAAATTTCGACTTTTTTCTCGGAACTTCGACTTACGTTTTTCTCAAACTTCGACTTTTTTCTTGAAATTTCTATCTTTTTCTCGAAATTTCGACTTTTTTTTTTCAAATTCCGACTTTTTTTTCGAAATTTTCATCTTAATCACGAAGTTTCGATTTTTTTCTCGAATTTTCAACTTTCATCTCGAAAGTTCTAAAAAAAAAAGATCAACATTTGCTAACTAAAAATAGCAATTATTGAACGCACCCTACTACAAACTGTTAAGATTGTTGGGAAAGAGGAGTGGTGGGACGCAACTGTCATCTGCCTAATTTGATCATAGTGTAGAAATTTTGACTTATTCGAAAAAAATGTCGATATTAAAGTCGAAATTTCGACATTAGTCTCGGAATTTTAAGAAAAAAGTAGAAATGTCAAGAAAAAAGTCGAATTTTTGAAAAAAAAGTAGAAATTTCGATTGTTAAGTCGAAATTTCGAGTTTAAAGCCGAAATTTCGAGAAAAAAATCGAAAACCGAATTTTTGACAAAAAAAGTCGAAATCCCTAAACATTTTTTTTTAATAATCAGTGTCCTTTTTACGCTTTTGTAAAATGTCGAAATTTCTAAATATAATTTTTTTTAATCAATGCCTTCCTATGCTTTTGTATAATGTCGACTTTAAACTCAAAATTTCGACTTTTTTCTCGAAAATTCTACTCCATGCATACATATGTCAAGAATGTCGAAATTTGAGATAATAAAAAATTGAAATTACTGAACGTACCCTACTGCTAAGTGTCAATATTAAATTGTAAAAGGGTTGGTGCATGTATTGGGAAGGCTTGAGCTCATTGCCAATTTTTATTAAAATGTCTACATGGCTATTTTGCTTATCATAAGCTCAATAGTTGGCAATTTCGAAAATTATTTACATGCTTAAATCAATCAGCCGTTTTTCTACTGATATTTCAATTCGTATCATCGTAAATTTTTTGGGGAATATTCATTTCGGGGAGGGTCCGGACCCCTTGGACCCCCCCCTGGCTACGTGCCTGGTAAATAACTATTTGTTACTCTAAGTTACTAAATCAAGGCAGGGAGCAAAACTGACGAATTAGCCGCGTAGAAACCTAAAAAAAAAAGCTTGATCCGTAAGGGAATTGAACACACAACCTTCAAGTTATTCGTACGAGGCACGACGCCTTAACCAACTCAACTGATAAGCCACATTGTATATTTAAAGTTATTTTTCCTCGCTCCATATACTTCGTTTTCGCTTCGGTCGTGTATTTTTATACAATTTTTTGCTTCATGGACTTTCGTTGTTGTGTGTGATTTTTTTTAGTTTATTTTCGAAGTTTATATGAAATTAATTCAAATAATACTTACGTTTAGACGTGAAAAAGTCCCCTTGGCTGTGCCTTGTGATGGATAGAGGAGCTGGTAGCCCTTGAGGAAGAGCGCCTGTAAGTCCCAGCCATAGTACCATTAGCAAAATCCTTATCTGCATTCCTTCTGGTGATGGGGTCTATTAAGACACGACATTTCCTCTACTCTGGAACAATATCACTAATTACTATTTTTGCTACTTTATTACCATACTATTTTGGTAAATACCAATCAATTTGTGAAAAATAAATCGAATTTTCTAAAGACGTAATTGCGATATATTCAGAAAATTGTGCCCACATTTAATTATCTTATAATTTAATCACCTTATAATTAAATGTAATAAATCGTCTCGCGGTAATTTAGTGACGTTATTAGTTGAAAGTTATTTTATGCAACTTTTAAATTTGATATAATTTACTTGATAAATCGTTGCATAAAAGTTCGTTCTTGGAAAAATTGCAATTAAATATAAGTTACGTTCAAATAAAAACCTTCTCTGGAGTGCTTCGAGTTGCTTTTGCTTTCCAGCTTGTATGACAGCACGTAGGACGACATGTAAATGTTGAATTTAAAGAATTCAGAACTTTTTCTTAATTTTTAACAAAAGGGGGCATTTAGGGCATATTAAAAGTGAGCTATCAACCTTACATGTTTAGCTACAAATTTACGGTTTTTAGAACATTAATTTTGTGGATGCGTCATTATTTATTCTTTTGAATTCCTGTTTACCTTTTTGTTAGACCGTCATATCGCTCCAAAACCCAAAAAATAGACGCAATTATATTCATATTAGTTTCAAATGTATGGAATTCATAAGGTGGAATAATTCCTAAAAACTTCTCTCTCGCCATCAATCATTTGCTCATTACAAGGAGATCTGTTGACCTATTAATAAAGACTGTCCGAAGAGAGTTGTTGCGAATCAGGGGCGCCTTGTCAGGGGGAGTTTGTGTGCGTTCTTTAAAACGTAAACACATTATATCCCGCGAGGAATTTCCCGCTTTTGATAACGAAGCAGCGGTGTTGGGCAACCGTCAATTTAACATTTGTCAAAGCAAATTAAAATACTCTCGTATCGTCTTCGATCGATTTGTCGATTTTGTGCAGATACGGACAAATTGGTACGTACGTGACCGATTTCCTTCAGAGAATATCAATATTTTATAATCTGGGTTAACTCTTATTACGGTTATACCATTAAAGATTCTTGAAAATGAAAAGCGCACTCGTATGTTGTTAGACATGGTGTAAAGTAAGAATTTCACTCCAATATGTCTAATTGCTGTATAACATTTAACTCCAATCAGTTAATCGGGTGTCTGCGGTAGATAATTTATATAAATACTCTGTTTTGTAAGATTTCGATTTCGTTTAAAACTAGAGTTTCAGTTTCTAAGGGGCTGCATGAATTTGTAGTCTGGGTTGCATTCTACTTGCATACGACATCGTTGGCGATGGCCATAGCTTCTCTATGGACCAATAGGTGGTAGTACTAAGAGTCACACGCTTGACGTCCGTGAATTCTTTAGTACTTACTTGTCGGAACATTTGTTAGCATTCGAGTTGGATATACCAAACTGACGAGATCTAACAAGATCGAAACCGGTATTTGGTTTCCAAACTTCGAATCTAATAAATTTTCACACCTATAGCTTTGTGCATTAAAATCCTGGATCTATAGATCCAGAATCCTGTAATCTATAGATCCAATTTACGACACTAGTGTCGTGAATTCTTTGAGGTTAATCTGATTTATGATCAAATCTGGCAGCTTAAATGAACCTTAGAATTCTAATTGCACAGACCAATAGGTTTGAACATTTATTAGATTCGAAGTTTGGAAACCGAAAACCGGTTTCGATCTTGTTAGATCTCGCCAGTTTGGTATATCCAACTCGAATGCTAACAAATGTTCCGACAAGTAAGTACTAAAACATTCACAGACGTCAAGCGAGTGACTCTTAGTACTACCACCTATTGGTCCATAGAGAAACTATAGCCATCGCCAACAATGTCGTAGTCAAGTAGAATGCAACCTAGACTACAAATTCATGCAGCCCTATCCAGATTCAGATATTTTTTGAGAATGCTCGTTGCATAACCAGCTTAAACCTGGATTCTCTCTAGCTTAAGCACTTGACCAACCTGATTCTATTTTAGGGTATTTGTTCTGCTATAGATTATTCTGGTTATTCCATGTGACCCCTGATTCCCCGACGTTTGTCAGTTCGTCTTTGGTCTTTCCCTTTTTTCGCTCGTGGCGGGTTTTATTCCTTCCTTTTGCTGATGTCTTGAACGTCTCTACATTGTGTATTCTCCATTACATTATGATTTAAATTGCTGGAAGACCCCCAGATTAGTCCTTATTAAGTACTTTTATAACCTATACCCGATTTGCAAATAAATTAATTGATGAATGATAGACAATTTAATGATTATTCAAAAGAGAGAATGAGCCACTTCTTATCAGAATACCTGAGGGCTACGTCTGCGTTTACATAAATGTTTAGTTAATTTTAAAGCAATGTAATAAATCTTGGAAGAGTAAATCTTGAATTTTACTTTCCACGATGTTATTACAATTTATTATTAATGCTAATAGATAAACTGAAAGTGAAAGAGGATAAACATAAACAAAATTGAAATGTATTTAAATAAGACATCGTCTTTTAAATAATAAAATACTTCAATTGGGAAAATTTCGCTCCCAAAATCGTTATTAGGGGTCAATACAAAAATAAATTATAGTACAACTTTCTTCCATAATATATTAACAACTTTAAGGTTATATATTTATTCGTTTGTGTCAGATATTTCGCACTTTGTAGACATTCAGTCTATTAATATTAATAATGGAAAATAAAAAAAAATAAACGTGCTACTGTGTGCACATTTTTCATAAACAACACGCTAGCTGTCCACAAAAGCGTCGAAAAAACTTTAAAAACAAATTAATTAAACGACTCGGCAGCTTCAGCCTTGAACATGATTTTTCTGGATGCGTCATAATTTATTTTTTCTTGTTTTACATTTTATCAGACCGTCATCTCGTTTTATTAAAAAAAACAAAAACAGACGCAATTATTTTCATATTAGTTTCAACTGTATGGAAGTTATACGACGAAATAATTGTTACAAACTTGTGGCCCCTTAATTACACCATTATACGAAGAAATCATTAACTTGTTGCCCGTTAATTACACCATGGCTCTCGGCAGCTTGCTTTTCTGATCATTATAACGTGATAAATCTGTTGCCCTATGAAGTCGTAACGTCAGAGAATTGTTACGAATCAAGAGCGCCTTGCTAGGGAGAGTTACGTCGCTCATTTACAAAGTAGATTACAGTCGATTGCCCTATGAAGTCGTAAAAACTGTCTATTAAGGGAGTTGTTGCGAATCAGGAGCGCCTTGTCAGGGGGACTTTATGTCCGTCCTTTTAAAAAATTGACAAATTGTATCTACTGGTACTTGTGAGGAATTCCTCTCGTATGTTAATGACCCAGTCAACTGTCAATTTAAAATTTGTCAAATATTAGTTTCAAATGTATGGAAATTACACAGCGACATGATTCCTAACAGCTTGCTGCCCATTAATTGTACTTTATTCTCTCTCGCCAATCTGCTTTATCATCTAATGATTATAAAGTGGTAAAAGAAACTTGTTACGAATCAGGAGCGCCTTGTTAGGGAGAATTTACGTCCCTTCTTTACTAAGTAAACAAAAATTTCAACCTTTTACTCGAAATGGCGACTGTAATCTTGAAATTTCGACTGTAATCTTGAAATTTCCACTGTAATGTTGAAATTTCGACTTCTTTTTGAACTTCCAAGATTAAAATGGAAATTTCGAAGTTTCTTTTCTACTTTATAAGAAGCCGTAGAAAAGATATTAATTTGAAACATGTTTTTTTGGAAAATTGGACTTCATTCTCGAAATTTTGATTTTTTCTTGAAATTTCGACTTAAATCTTGAAAGTAGACGAAGTAGACAAATCATGCGTCCCCACGTTTCTGGTGGATTCCTCGGGTATTGAGTATTGAGCAACCATTAATTCGAAGTGTATAAAAATTGAAATACAAAAGACTTACCTAAAATTCTCTCTTCTCTCTCTCTCTCTCTCTCTCTCTCTCTCTCTCTCTCTCTCTCTCTCTCTCTCTCTCTCTCTCTCTCTCTCTCTCTCTCCCTCTCTCCCTCTCTCTCTCTCTCTCTCCCTCTCCCTCTCCCTCTCCCTCTCCCTCTCCCTCTCCCTCTCCCTGATTAAAACGTGATAACAGTCGGTTGATGTATGAAGTCGTAAAAAGTGTCTATTAAGGGAGTTGTTGCGAATCAGGAGCGCCTTGTCAGGGGGACTTTATGTTCGTCCTTTCTCATTAGTCTGCTTCATCATTTAGTGATTAAAGCGTGATAACAGTCGGTTGATCTATGAAGTCGTAAAAAGTGTCTATTAAGGGAGTTGTTGCGAATCAGGAGCGCCTTGTTAGGGGGACTTTATGTCCGTCGTTTTAAAAAATAAACAAATTGTGTCTCTTGGTACTTGTGAGGAATTCTTCTCCTGTGTTAATGACCCAGTCAACTGTCAATTTGAAATTTGTCAAATCATAGTTTCAAATGTATGGAAATTACACGGCGACATGATTCCTAACAACTTATTGCCCATTAATTGTACTTTATTCTCTTTCGCCAGTCTGCTTTATCATCTAATGATTATAACGTCGTAAAAGAGACTTGTTACGAATCAGGAGCGCCTGGTTAGGGAGAATTTACGTCCCTTCTTTACTAAGTAAACAAAAATTTCAACCTTTTACTCGAAATTGCGACTGTAATCTTGAAATTTCGACTGTAATTTTGAAATTTCGACTTCTTTTTGAACTTCCGAGGTTAAAGTGGAAATTTCGAAGTTTCTTCTCTACTTTGTAAGAAGCCATAGAAAGGATATTAATTTGAAAATTTTTCTTAGAAATTTCGACTTCTTTCTCGAAATTTTGACTTTTTTCTCGAAATTTCGACTTAAATTTTGAAAGTAGACAAAGTAGACAAATTATGCCTTCCGGCGTTTCTGAGGGATTTCTCGAGTCTGCTAATGAAGCAGTATTTCGATTTCCTTTTCGAAAATTCGAGGCAAACACCGAAATCTCGCAAAAAAGCCCAAATCTCGACAAAAAAGCCGAAATCTCGAAAAGTCGAAATTTCAACTTTATTCGCGAAACTTCGAATTTAAACTCGAAAAAAGGTCGGCATTTCGAGTTTGCCCTATGAAGTCGTAATGTAAAAGTGTTACGAATCAGGAGCGCCTTGTTAGGGGGAGTTTATGTCTCTCTTTTAATAGATAGGTTTCGATATTTCGTCTCAATTAAGCGTTCCAATTGCGTGGTTAAAATAAATGACAATATGACCGAGACAGCCTTATAAAGTGATAAATCTGTTGCCCTATGAAGTCGTAATGTAAGAGAGTTGCTACGAATCAGGAACGTCTTGTTAGGAAGAGTTAACGTCTCTCCTTTAAAAAGTAGACAAATTATGCCTCCCAGCGTTTCTAAAGGATTTCTCCGGTCAGATAATGAAGCAGTATTGAGCAACCGTTAATTCAAAATGTCTAAAAATTGAAATACATAACAATTACATAAAATTCACAAAATAAATCATAAAAACTTGCCGCCCATTAATTCCACCATATTCTCTCTCCCGTTAGTCTTTTTTATCTTTATCGGTGATTATAGCGTAATACCTTTGTTGCCCTATGAAGTCGTAACATAAGAGAGTTGTTACGAATCAGGAGCGCCTTGTTAGGGGGAGTTTACGTCTCTCTTTTAAAAGATAGATTTCGATATTTCGTCTTAATTAAGCGTTTCAATTGCGTGGTTAAAATAAATGACTATATGACCGAGACAGCCTTATACCCTGATAAGTCTGTTGCCCTATGAAGTCGTAACGTAAGAGAGTTGTTACGAATCAGGAGCACCTTGTTAGGGAGAGTGTACGTCCCTCCTCTACAAAGTAGACAAATTATGCCTCCCGGCGTTTCTAAGGGATTTCTCGGGTCTGATAATGAAGCAGTATTTCGATTTTCTTCTCGAAAATTCGAGACAAACACCGAAATATTGAAAAAAAAGCCCGAATCTCGACCAAAAAGCTGAAATCTCGAAAAAAAAGTCGAAATTTCAACTCTATTCACGAAACTTTGACTTTAGACTCGAGAAAAAGGTCGGCATTTCGAGTTTAAAATCAAAGTTTCTAGAATCAAGTTGAAATTTCGACTTAATCTCTGTATTTCTAGAAAAAAGTCGAATTTCAATAAAAAGGCGAAATTCGAGTTAAAAGTCGAAATTCCGACATAACAGTCGACACTTCGAGGAAAAAGTGGAAATTTCAAATTTAAGAACGAAATTTTGAGATTAAAGTTGCAATTCCGAGAAAAAAATTCGAAATTTCGAGAAAAAAGTGGAAATTTCAAATTTAAAATCGAAATTTTGAGACTTAAAGTGGAAACATCAAAAAATAAAGTAGAAATTTCGAAATCAAAGGCGAAATTTCGAAGTTAATTCTCTACTTTATACGAAGACGCAGAAAGGACATCAGTTTGGAAAAAACTTTGTAAGAAATTTCGGCTTTTTTCTCGAAATTTTAACCTTTTTTTCCAAATTTCGACTGCAATCTTGAAATTTCGACTTATTTTCTTGAACTTCCGAGGTTAAAGTGGAAATTTCGAAGTTTTTTCGCTACTTTATAAGAAGCCATAGAAATGATATTAATTTGAAAATTTTTTTTTGGAAATTTCCACTTTTTTCTCGAAATTTTCACTTTTTTCTCGAAATTTCGACTTAAATCTTGAAAGTAGACAAAGTATGCCTCCCCACGTTTCTGAGGGATTCCTCGGGTATTGAGTATTGAGCAACCGTTAATTCGAAGTGTATAAAATTGAAACAAATTTCAAAAAACAATTCCTAAAAAAACGTTTCCCATTTTTTCCCAAATTTTAACCTCATCTCCGTTTCGACTGTAATTCTGAAATTTCGATGACATTTGAAATTCGACGTAACTTAAAATTCGAAGTTTTTTCTGAACTTCGAGCGTTAAGTGGAAATTTCGAAGTTTCTTCTCTACTTTGTAAAAGCTGTAGAAAAAAAATTAATTTGAAAATTTTTGTTTGAAAAATTCGACTTCCTTCTCGAAATTATGACTTTTTTCTCGAAATTTCGACTTAAATCTTGAAAGTAGACAAATTATGCCTCCTGGCGTTTCTGAGGGATTTCTCAAGTCTGATAATGAAGCAGTATTGAGCAACCATTAATTCGAAGTGTATTAAAATTGAAAAACATAAAATTCACAAAATAATTCCTAAAAACGTGATGCCCATTAATTTCACCATATTCTCTCTCCCGTCAGTCCGCTTTATCATCTGGTAACGTGATAAGTCTGTTGCCCTATGAAGTCGCAACGTAAGAGAGTTGTTACGAATCAGGAGCGCCTTGTGGGGGGGATTTTATGTCTCTCTTTTAAAAGATAGGTTTCGATATTTCGTCTTAATTAAGCGCTTCGATATTTCTTCTTCATTCAGTGTTCTCTTAAGCGTAAATGACAATATATTCGAGCCAAGTTATATAATCAAATGTAATAAGTGGCTCCTGATGATATTCGAAAAATTATACAGACAGATTGATGCGCATGCCAACGTGTACAATACCGCTTGCAATCCTTTTTCACTTTCTGGTAAAGCCCACGAACAAAAGTGAAAATTCTCGAGATAATTGCGCAACGAAATTATTACGGTAATCGAGGATTGAGCAGAATACATCCTTTGTTGTTGTTGCGAATAAAAACGATTGTTAAGTTAGTAATTTCCAGTAGCATACGAAAGAACGAATGAACCGACGACAGGTGGTTTGTAGCAATCCACCGATAGTGGAGACGTCCTATAACAACGTCAAACAGATGTCCCTTTACCGCTATCTTCAACGTTTCTCTATACCCTGTTCTTCGCGAGATGTTATTGGAGTCGAAGATATAAACAGCTCCGAGGATTCGCGGAAGCCATCGCTTTTTATTAAGTCCGAACATGTGCCGACCAGCTTACGCAAGCTGTATTTAATTTGCGCTTTAAGCAACATTACCATCGGAATGGGATTTTTTAGTACACTTAAGGAAAGTACTTTTTACGTGTTCGCCGCGGTGCTGACTCTGAGGACGTTAAAAAATGTCCTTCCTCTCAATCACGTGAATACTCATCACAATCAAAGACAAAATCCCAATGCTTTGTTATATCTCGATATGCAGGGGCGGATTTAACGGGGTGCAGCATGCTCAACGGGGGCACCCACCACCTAGGGGCCCCCCAGTGGATCGTCTTCTTTTTTTTGGTCGTAAAAAGTTTTGGGAAACCAATTACAGATGTGTCAGAACTTCTAGTTTAAATTCGAAATTTCGACTTCTAAATTTTTATGCTCTATGGTTGAGTTAGACAGATGACATGTACGTTCACCACCTTCCCCAATAATATTGACAGTTGGCACCAGGCTGCGTTCAGCAATTCCTATTTTTAATTACCAAAATTTCCATTTTATTCTCGAAAGTTTGAGATAAACGCCGAAATGTCGAAAAATAGGCCAAATCTCGAAAAAATTGTGGATATTTCAACTTTATTCACGAAACTTTGACTTCAAACTCGAAAAAAAGGTCGACCGTTCGAATTTAAAGTCAAAGTTTCGATAATAAAGTTGAAGTTTCGACCTAATCTCGGAATTTTGAGAAAAAAGTCGAATTTCGAGAAAAAAGTCAAATTTCCAAAAAAATGGAAGAATTTTCGAGAAATTCCGAGATAAAAGTAGACAGTTCGAGAAAAAAGTGAAAATTTCGAATTTGAGATCGAAATTTTGAGATTAAAGGCGCAATTTCGAGAAAAAAATGGAAATTTCGAGAAAAAAGTGGAAATTTCGAATTTAAAATCTAGACTGAGACGAAAGTCGATTTATCGAAAAAAAAAAGTGGAAATTTTGAGATTAAAGGCGAAATT
Organism: Dastarcus helophoroides; assembly: GCA_028583605.1. Classification (NCBI taxonomy): domain Eukaryota; kingdom Metazoa; phylum Arthropoda; class Insecta; order Coleoptera; family Bothrideridae; genus Dastarcus; species Dastarcus helophoroides. Next base: position 15,022,906 of record CM053337.1, on the reverse strand, counting down.
TCGAAGTTGCTTCTCTACTTTATACGAAGGCGTAGAAAGGACATCAATTTGGTAAATTTTTTTTTAGAAATTTCGACTTTTTTTCGAAATTTTAACTTTTTTTCGAAATTTCGAGTTTAATCTTAAAGTATCGACTTTTCCCTTGAAATTTTGGGATTGAAGTGGAACTTTCAAAGTTGCTTCTCTACTTTATACGAAAGCGTAGAATGGACATCAATTTGGTAAAAGGTTTTTTTATAAATGTCGACTTTTTTTTCGAAATTTCAAGCTTTTTTTCGAAATTTTGACTGTAATTTTGAAATTTTGACTTTTTTTCCTGAACTTCCGAGATTAAAGTGGAAATTTTAAGGTTTCTTCTCTACTTTGTAAGGAGCCGTAGAAAAAATATTAATTTGAAAATTTTTTTTTAGAAATTTCGACTTTCCTCTCGAAATTTTGACTTTTTTCTCAAAATTTCGACTTTAATCTTGAAATTTCGAAATGTAAGTGGAAATTTTGAAGTTTCTTCTCTACTTTATACAAAGGCGTCGAAAGAACATGAATTTTCGATAAACATTTTTAGAAATTTCGAGTTTTTTTCGAAATTTCGACTTTTTTCTTGAAAATTTTACTTTTTTCTCGAAATTTCGACTTTAATCTTGAAATTTCGAAATTTAAGGCGAAATTTTGAAGTTTCTTCTCTACTTTATACAGAGGCGTCGAAAGAACATGAATTTTAGATAATCATTTTTAGAGATTTCGAATTTTTTTCGAAATTTCGACTTTTTCCTTGAAAATTTAACTTTTTTCTCGAAATTTCGACTTTAATCTTGAAATGCCGAAATTAAGATCAAAATTTCGAAGTTTCTTCTCTACTCTATACGAAGGCGCAAAAATAACATAAATTTAAAATAAAAATTTGTAGAAATTTCGACTTTTTTCTCGAAGTCTTGACTTTTTTTTCGAAATTTCGACTTTAATCTTGAAATATCGATTTTTCCCTTGAAATTTTGAGATTGAAGTGGAACTTTTGAAGTTGCTTCTCTACTTTATACGAAAGCGTAGAATGGACATCAATGTGGAAAAGATATTTTTAGAAATTTCGACTTTTTTTTGAAATTTCAGTCTTTTTTCGAAATTTCGACTGTAATTTTGAACTTTTGACTTTTTCTTGAACTTCCGAAATTAAAGTGGAAATTTCAAGGTTTTTTCTCTATTTTGTAAGGAGCCGTAGAAAAAATATTAATTTGAAAATTTTTTTTTAGAAATTTCGACTTTCTTCTCGAAATTTTGAGTTTTTTCTCGAAATTTCGACTTTAATCTTGAAATTTCGAAATTTAAGTCGAAATTTTAAAGTTTCTTCTCTACTTTATAAAAGGCGTCGAAAGAACATGAATTTTAGATAAACATTTTTAGAAATTTCGAGTTTTGTTTGAAATTTCGACTTTTTTCTTGAAAATTTAACTTTTTTCTCGAAATGTCGACTTTAATCTTGAAATGCCGAAATTAAAGTCAAAATTTCGAAGTTTCTTCTCTACTCTATACGAAGGCGTAAAAAGAATATGAATTTGAAATAAAAATTTGTAGAAATTTCGACTTTTTTCTCGAAATTTTGGTTTTTTTCTCAAAATTTTTGACTTTAGTCTTAAAGTTTCAAAATTTAAGCTAAAATTTTCGAAGTTTTTTCACTGCTCTATACAGAGGCGTAAAAAGAACACGAATTTGATATAAAAATTTCTAGAAATTTCGCCTTGTTTTCGAAATTTCGACTTTTATCCCGATATTTAGACTTTTTTTTCGAAATTTCAACTTTAATCTTGAAATACCGAAATTAAGGTCAAAATTTCGAAGATTTTTCTTTACTCTATACGAAGGCGCCTAAAGAACATGAATTTGAAATAAAAATTTTTAGAAATTTCGCCTTTTCTTCGAAATTTCGACTTTTTCTTCCAGAAAGTTTGACTCTTTTCTCGAAATTGCGACTTTATTCTTGGAATACCAAAATTAAAGTCAAAATTTCGAAGTTTATTTTCTACTCTATACGATGGCGTAAAAAGAACATGAATTCGAAATAAAAATTTGTAGAAATTTCGACTTTTTTCTCGAAATTTTGACTTTCATCCCGATATTTTGACTTTTTTTTCGAAATTTCAACTTTAATCTTGAAATGCCGAAATTAAGATCAAAATTTCGAAGATTTTTCTTTACTCTATACGAAGGCGCATAAAGAACACGAATTTAAAATAAAAATTTTTAGAAATTTCGCCTTTTTTCTCGAAATTTTGACTTTTTTCTCAAAATTTTCGACTTTAATCTTGACATTTCGAAATTTAAGTTGAAATTTCGAAGATTTTTCTCTGCTCTACACAAAGGCGTAAAAAAACCATGAATTTGAAATGAAAATTTCTAGAAATTTCCCCTCTTCTTCGAAATAGCGACTTTTTTCCCGAAATTTTGACTTTTTTTTCGAAATTTCGACTTTAATCTTGAAATGCCAAATTAAAGTCAAAATTTCGAAGATTCTTCTCTACTCTATACAAAGGCATAAAAAGAACATGAACTTTAAATAAAAATGTTTGGAAATTTCGCCTTTTTTTCGAAATTTCGACATTTTTCTCGAAATTTTCGATTTTAATCTTGAAATTTTGAAATTTAAGTTGAAACTTTGAAGTTTTTTCTCTGCTCTATACAAAGGCGTAAAAAAAACATGAATTTGAAATAAAAATTTGTAGAAATGTCGCCTTGTTTTCGAAATTTCGCCTTTTATTCCGAAATTTTGACTTTTTTTCGAAATTTCGAGTTTTATCTCAAAATGCCGAAATTAAGGTAAAAATTACGAAGATTCACGAAGAACATGAATTTGAAATAAAAATTTTTAGAAATTTCGCCTTTTCTTCGAAGTTTCGACTTTTTTTCCCGAAAGTTTGACTTTTTTCTCTAAATTGTGACTTTAATCTTAAAATTCCGAGATTAAAGTCGAAATTTCGGAGTAACTTTTCTACTTTATACGAAGGCGTAGAAAGATCGTGAAATTGAGAAAAAATTTTTTTTAGAAATTTCGACTTTTTTCTCGTAATTTCGACTTTACTCTTGAAATTTCAACTTTTTACTTGAAATTCCGAAATTGAAGTCGAAATTTCGAAGTTGCTTCTCGACTTTATACGAAGGTGTCGAAAGTATATCGATTAGAAATAGAATTTTTAGAAATTTCGACTTTTTTCTCAAAATCTCAAACTTTTCCTCGAAATTTCGACTGTAATCTTGAAATTTCGACTTTTTTTCTTAAACTTTCAAGGTTAAAGAGGAAATTTCGAAGTTTTTCCTCTACTTTATAAGAAGCCGTAGAAAAGATATTAATTTGATAAATTTTTTTCAGAAATTTCGACTATTTCCTCGAAATTTTGACTTTTTTCTCAAAATTTTCGACTTTAATCTTGAAATTCCGAAATTAAAGCTGCAAGTTCGCAGTTTCTTCTCTACTTCATACAAAGGCGTAGAAGGAACATGAATTTAAAATAAAAATTGTTTGAAATTTCGACTTTTTTTTCGATTTTTCGACTTTTTTCTCGAAATTTTGACTTTAATCATAAAATATTGACTTTTTTTGTTAAAATTCCCAGATTACAGTCAAAGTTTCCAAGTTTCTTCAATTTGGAAAAAATATTTAGAAACATCGACTTTTTTTTCGAAATTTCGACTTTTTTTGAAACCAAAGTCCAAAAATTAGGCTTTTGAAAATAAAATCGTTGAAAAAGACGAGTTTTGAGGAGAAGGCGAATTTTCGAAAAAAGACTATTTTGGAAAAAGTCTATATTTCGAGAAAAAAGAAGAATTTACCAGGGAAACATCTCTCTGAAGATGATAGCTTGGCTATCGAAACGTGTTAGAGCAACTGTTGTTGTATTTTTTCATGAAAAATAGAAACTATGTGGAAATTTCGAAATGAAAGTCGAAATGAAATTCGAAATTGTTTTTGATAAATTAACTTTTTTCAAAATTTTCACTTTGACTTGGAGATTGTGTGAGAAACATTTGGTAAATTTATGAAAATTAGAGTCAAAATTCATGTACAAGCTTACCGCAAAATTTGAATATTTTGCAAATCCTTCGGAGCCTCGAAATCGACACAAAAATTTCACAAAATTGTCCCGCATCAAGCACGTTACCTACGCGAGAATCGAACGTTTAATTGATGACCGACTCGGGGATAGAACTCGGCCGCTTTGAACGACACCCGTGCGTTGAATACCGAAATCAAGAGATGAAAAAGTACCATCGTGGGCCATCCTTCCACAGTATACCCACGGATGGACGTCTTCAGCGCGCGTTCTACTTCCACCTAGTGGAGTTGTCACCTGCAGCGGTGCTGCTACTCTCACTCTGATAGTTTTATTTCAACGTTTTATCACATAAACGTCGACTCGAAAGCATAAAATAGTAAAATTTCTATATCGCTGGAATGTGTGCTAGCAATGTAGATAATACAGAGACAATTATATTAGTCTTAGCGTTAAAAACAACCGGGGCTTCCAAAAATTGCCCCAAATACTCTTCAGATCAATATCAGTCGAATCAAATTGGTTCTGGTGCTGAACAAGTACAAGTATTTAATGTTGAAGTTTCGATTTTAAAGTCAAAACAAATTAGAGTCGCAATGTCAAGCTTTTTTTTGAAATTGTAACTACTTTCAAAGTCCAGGATTTATTTGTTAAATTGGAGTCGAATTTTCGAATCAAAGAAGTTGGAAGTTCAAAAAATATTTTAATTTAAGCCTCAGTGACAACTTCGAAAAAAATTGAATCTATTAGAATTTTCCCAAAGACTGTGCTTTCTTCTCGTAATTTTGACTTTTCCGGAAATTTTGAAAGTTTAAGCAAAATATCTAATGTTTGTTGTTAAAATTGGTGTAAATATTTAAATTTGAAAATTTCAAGTATTTTTTTCGAAATTCTCTTTTCATTTAAAAATTCGTGTTAAAGCTCGAATTTACAGATTTAAAAAGTAACTCGGCCTTGTTAGGTCTATATTACGTACAGTGCAGCTCCCGAGGGCTCCAGAAGTTCAAAAGTTTAAATCTAGAATTTTCTATTTTAAGCCAAAGTGACGACTTCGAAAAAATTGAATCTATTAAAATTTGCTCAAAATCTCGCTTTCTTTTCGTAATTTCGAATTTTTAAGAAATTTTGAAAGCTTAAGTAAAACATCGACTGTTTGAGATGTTATTAAACTGGCTAGAAATCTTTAAACTTGATTTTTGGGGAAAATTTGGAATAATTTTTTCGAAATTCTCTAAATTTTGCCTTTTCACTTAAAATTTCGTGCTAAAGCTGGAATTGCCAATTTTAAAAAGTAGCTTGGCTTTATTCTGTCTATATTACGTACAGTGCAGCCCCCGAGGGCTCCAAAAGTTCATAAATTTTAATCTTGAATTTTCTACTGTAAGCCAAAGTGACGACTTCGAAAAAATTAAATCTATTAAAATTTTCTCAAATTCTCTGCTTTCTTCTCGTAATTTCGACTTTTCAGAAATTTTGAAAATTTAAGAAAAGCATCGAATTTCTAAGATGTTATTAAAATTGGTATAAATATCTAAACTAGAAAATTTGGAGTAATTTTTTCGAAAATCTCAAAATTTCGCCTTTTTGCTTAAAATTTTCTGTTAAGGCTCGAAGTTCCCAATTTAAAAAGTAACTCGGCTTTATTCTGGCTATATTACGTACAGTGCAGCCCCCGAAGGCCCCAAAAGTTCATAAATTTTAATTTTGAATTTTCTATTTTAAGCCAAAGTGACGACTTCGAAAAAATTGAATCTATTAAAATTTTCTCAAAGTCTCTGCTTTCTTCTCGTAATTTCGACTTTTTCAGAAATGTTGGAAGTTTAAGCAAAACATCTAATGTTTGAGATGTTATCAAATTTGCTATAAATCTTTAAACTCGAAAATTTGGGGTATTTTTTTCGAAATTCTCAAATTTCGCCTTTTCACTTAAAATTTCCTGTTAAGGCTCAAATTTTCCAATTTAAAAAGTAACTCGATTTTATTTTGACTATATTACATACAGTGCAGCCCCCGAAGGCCCCAAAAGTTCATAAATTTTAATCTTAAATTTTCTATTTTAAGCCAAAGTGAAGACTTCGAAAAAATTGAATCTATTAAAATTTTCGCAAAATCTGTGCTTTCTTCTCGTAATTTTAACTTTTCCGGAAATTCTAAAAGTTTGAACAAAGCACCAAATGTCTGAGATGTTATTAAATTTGCTATAATTCTTTAAATTCGAAAATTTTGAGTAATTTCTTCGAAATTCTCTAAATTTCGTCCTTTCACTTAAAATTTCCTGTTAAGGCTCGAATTTCCAAATTTAAAAAGTAACTCGGCGTTGTTCTGTCTATATTAGGTACAGTGCAGCCCCCGAGGGCCCCAGAAGTTCATAAATTTTAATCTTTAATTTTCTATTTTAAGCCAAAGTGACGACTTCGAAAAAAAATCGAATCTATTAAAATTTTCTGAAAATCTCTGCTTTCTTCTGGTAATTTCGACTTTTCCAGAAATTTTGGAAGCTTGAGCAAAACATCGACTCTTTGAGATGTTATTTAATTGACTAGAAATCTTTAAGCTTGATTTTTGGGGAAAATTTGCAGTAGTTTTTTGGAAATTCTCTAAATTACCCCTTTTCTCTTAAAATTTCGTGTTAAAGCTGGAATTGCCAAATTTAAAAAGTTACTTGGCTTTATTCTGTTTATATTACGTACAGTGCAGCCCCCGAGGGCCCGAGAAGTTCATAAATGTTAATCTTAAATTTTCTATTTTAAGCCAAAGTGAAGACTTCGAAAAAATTGAATTTTTAAAAGTCTCTGAAAGTTTCTGCTTTCTTCTCGTAATTTCGACTTCTTCAGAAATGTTGAAAGTTTGAGCAAAAGATCGAATGTTTGAGATGTTATTAAAATTACTATAAATCTTTAAACTCGAAAATTTGGAGTAATTTTTTCGAAATTCTCTAAATTTCGTCTTTTCACTTAAAATTTCGCCTTTTTATTTAAAATTTCATGTTAAAGTTCGAATTTCCAAATTTAAAAATTACCTCGGCTTTCTTCTGTCTATATTACGTACAGTGCAGCTCTCGAGGGCCTAAGAAGTTCATAAATGTTAATCTTGAATTTTCTATTTTAACCCAAAGTGAAGACTTCGAAAAAATAGAATTTTTTAAAATTTTTTCAAAGTCTCTGCTTTCTTCTCGTAATTTCGACTTTTTCAGAAATGTTGAAAGTTTGATCAAAAGATCGAATGTTTGAGATGTTATTAAAATTACTATAAATCTTTAAACTCGAAGATTTGGAGTAGTTTTTTCGAAATTCTCTAAATTTCGCCTTTTCATTTAAAATTTCCTGTTAAGGTTCGAATTTCCCAATTTTAAAAGTAACTCGGCTTTATTCTGTCTATATTACGTACAGGGCAGCCCCCGAGGGCCCCAGAAGTTCATAAATTTTAATCTTAAATTTTCTATGTTAAGCCAAAGTGACGACTTCGAAAAAAATTCAAATCTATTAAAATTTTCTGAAAATCTCTGCTTTCTTCTGGTAATTTCGACTTTTCCAGACATTTTGGAAGTTTCAGCAAAATATCGAATGTTTGAGACGTTATTAAAATTGCTATAAATTTTTAAACTCGAAAATTTGGAGTAATTTTTTCGAAATTCTCCAAATTTCGTCTTTTCACTTAAAATTTCGCCTTTTTGCTTAAAATTTCGTGTTAAAGTTCGAATTTCCAAATTTAAAAATTACCTCGGCTTTCTTCTGTCTATATTACGTACAGTGCAGCCCCCGAGGGCCCCAGAAGTTCATAAATGTTATTCTTGAATTTTCTATCTTAAGCCAAAATGAAGACTTCAAAAAAAATCGAATCTATTAAAATTTTCTCAGTGTCTGCTTTCTTCTCCTAATTTCGACTTTTTCAGAAGTTTTGAAAGTTTAAGCAGAACATCGAATGTTTGAGATGTTACTAAAATTGCTATAAATCTTTAAATTCGAAAATTTGGAGTACATTTTTCGAAATTCTCTAAACTTTTGTCTTTTTACTTTAAATTTCGTGTTAAGGCTCGAATTTCCAAATTTAAAAATTACCTCAGCTTTCTTCTGTCTATACTACGTACAGTGCAGCCCCCGAGGCCCCCAAAAGTTCAGAATTTTAATCTGGAATTTTCCATTTTAATGTCAAAGTTTTGATAAAGTCAAAACAAATTGGAGTGAAATGTCCAGTTTTTTTTGAAATTTTAACTGCTTTCCAAGTCCAGGTTTTATTTGTTGAATTGGAGTCGAAAAATTAACTGACTTATCGAGACAAGGAAGTAGGAAGTTTAGAAAATATTTTATTTGAAGCCAAAGTGACGACTTCAAAAAAAAATTAAATATATTAAAATTTCCTCAGTCACTGCTTTCATCTGGAAATTTCGACTGTTGTAGACATTTTGAAGGTTTGGGCAAAACATCAAATGTTTCAAAAGTAATCGAAATTGCTGGAAATCTTAAACTTGAAAATATGGGACAATCTTTTCGAAATTCTCCAAATTTCGGCTTTTCTTTCAAAATTTCGTGTTGAAGCTCGGATTTCGAAATTTGTTTTGTATCTCAAATGTTTTTAACTCGAAGGGTCGAGTTTTTAAACCGAAAGTTCGAGTTTTTTAACTCGAAGGTTCGAGTTTTTTAACTCCAAGGTTCGAGTTTTTTAACTCGACGGTTCGAGTTTTTATAACTCGACGGTTCGAGTTTTTATAACTCGAAGGTTCGAGTTTTTTAACTCGAAGGTTCAAGTTTAAAAAAAATAGCACCAACGTCGACAGAGTAAGATGATTAAAATGTCAAAAAAAACTCCATTCGTTCTCAAAATTTCCAGTTTCATCTCGAAATGTTGGCTCTTTCTCCAATCTTCGACTTCAGTCCGAAAATGCGACTTTTTCTGGAAATTAAAACGGCTTTTCTTAGCAATTTGGCTGCATCCTTAGAAATTTCTACCTTAATTCTAGAAATTTCGAATTAATCCTAGAAATTTCAAACTTTCGATCTTTTTTTATAAATTTTAGCGTTATTTCCCAAAAATTCTGCGTCTAAATGTTGGAAATTTTGAAACGCGGGAAAATATTTATATTATAGAGTAAACAATTATGTTGCACCATCAGAGATTAATTTAGAGGCAACATGTCTGGGAAAAACTAAAAAAAAATATGAAAGCGATTGTAGAATACAAGACGGGCGTCTGTTAACGTTTAATAAATTGTGTATTGCTAGCATAAGCTAAACATTTTGCCTGTGATAGTCAATCGAACTTGCCAGTTTCATGTTAAAACTGATAATAAAATTTTTATGACTTATTATGGCAGCGGGACGGATGAATGAACAAAATATTGTAATGTGGAGCAAAAACGAATTTCACATGATATTACTGGTCACGCTACGCAGTGAAATGAAGTTAATCACTTTTGTTTTATTGCTTACTCTACTTCTTCAGGAATCAACCTTAAAAATGAAACGATATTGGCGTAAGTAAATGCATAATATTTTCATCACATATAAAGGATTCGGTACGTGTTTTGATGTTAAAAATGTCGACAATAGACAGGTTTTACTTGAGTAAACCCATTAAAGTCTCATGACCAAGGTTTATTACGGTACTTAGAGAAATATTGCCTAGAAAACTGACAATAAGGCGTCTAATTAAACTACCAGCGGTTTAACTTAGTTCAGCGACTGATAGAAGGAAATTTCTAACACCTATGCCCCAATTTGAATGAAGAGCAATTTTTTTATCATAACTAACGATCGAAAAAATCCACCAAATAAACGAAAAATGTATCGTGTTGGAAAAAATATGTCTTTAGGAGAAGATGCAACACACATTCAATTTTTGTTATTATATTGAATTGTACAAATAAGTTAGTGCATGGGCCGCTTTAGTAAAGGCTACCAGAAGCTATTAACGGGATACGCAGTCAAAGAAATCACTCGAGTGTAGTTGGAGAGAGGCGTTTAGCCACATACGCAGACCGTGGACTTTTATCCCAAAATGCATTCAGATTTTGGGTAACTTTTCAAATATTCGACTTTATTTTCAAAATTTCGAATTTATTTTCAAAATTTCAACTTTATTTTCAAAATTTCAAGCTTATGGTTTTTATTTTTTTTAACTAGATTTCGATATTAAATCCTAAATGTCAATGTTTTCTAGAAATGTGGACTTGGTTTCCGTTTCAACATCAATTAATTATGAAATTTGGAATTAAACTGGATAATTCGATTTGTCTACTAGTTTTGCTTTTTATTTTAATTTCAATTTTAATGTTAAAACATTAAATGTTTAAGATGTTATTAAATTTGCCATGGTTCTTTAAATTCTAAAATTTAGAGTAAATTTTTCGAAATTCTCTAAAGTTCGTCTTTTCACATAAAATTTCGTATTAAAACTGAAATTTCCAAATTTAAAAATTAACTCAGCTTTATTCGGTTTATATTACGTACAATGCAGCCCCCGAGGGCCCCAGAAGTTCACCAAATTCTAATCTCGAATTTTCTATTTTAAGCCAAAATGAGGACTTCGAAAAAATCGAATCTATTAAAATTTTCTCAAAGTCTCGCTTTCTTCTCGTAATTTCGACTTTTTCAGAAATTTTGAAAGTTAGAGCAAAACATCGAATGTTTGAGATGTTATAAAATTGCTATAAATTTTTGAACTCGAAGATTTGGAGTAGTTTTTTCGAAATTATCTAAATTTCACCTTTTCACTTAAAATTTCCTGTTAAGGTTCGAATTTCCCAATTTAAAAAGTAACTTGGCTTTATTCTGTCTATATTACAGTGCAGCCCCCGAGGGCCCCAGAAGTTCATAAATGTTAATCTTGAATTTTCTATTTTAAACCAAAGTGGCGACTTCGAAAAAATTGAATCTATTAAAATTTTCTCAAAGTCTCTGCTTTCTTCTCGTAATTTTGACTTTTTCGGAAATTTCAAAAGTTTGAGCAAAACATCGAATGTTTAAGATGTTATTAAATTTGCTATAAATCTTTAAACTTGAAAGCTTGGAGTATTTTTTCGAAATATTCCAATTTCGCATTTTCAATTAAAATTTCATGTTAAAGCTGGAATTTTCAAATTTAAAAACTAACTTGGCTTTGTTCTGTCTATATTACGTACAGTGCAGCCCCCGAGGGCTCCAGAAGTTCATAAATTTTAATCTTGAATTTTCTATTTTAAGCCAAAGTGACGACTTCGAAAAAATTGAATCTTAAAGTCTCAAAGTCTGCTTTCTTCTCGTAATTTCGACTTTTTCAGAAATTTTAAAAGTTTGAGCAAAACATCGAATGTTTAAGATGTTATTAAAATTGCTATAAATTTTTAAACTCGAAAATTTGGAGTAATTTTTTCGAAATGTTCCAATTTCGCCTTTTCGCATAAAATTTCGTATTAAAGCTGGAATTTCCAAATTTAAAAATTAACTCGGCTTTATTCTGTCAATATTATGTACAGTGCAGCCCCCGAGGGCTTCAGAAGTTCATAAATTTTAATCTTGAATTTTCTATGTTAAGCCAAAGTGAAGACTTCGAAAAATTTGAGTTTATTAAAATTTTCTCAAAGTTTCTGCTTTATTTTCGTAATTTCAAATTTCTTAGAAATTTTGAAAGTTTAAACAAAACATCGAATGTTTGAGATGTTATCAAATTTGCTATAAATCTTTAAACTCGAAAATTTGGAGTAATTTTTTCGAAATTCTCCAAATTTCGCCTTTTCACTTAAAATTTCCTGTTAAGGTCTAAATTTCGAAATTTAAAAAGTAACTCGGCTTTGTTCCATCTATATTATGTACAGTGCAGCCCCCGAGGGCTCTAGAAGTTCATAAATTTTAATCTTGAACTTTCTATTTTAAGCCAAAGTGACGACTTCGAAAAATAATCGAATCTATTAAAATTTTCTCAAAGTCTCTGCTTTCTTCTCGTAATTTCGACTTTTTCAGAAATTTTGGTAACTTGAGCAAAACATCGAATGTTTAAGATGCATTAAAATTGCTATAAATCTTTAAACTTGAAAATTTGGAGTATTTTTTCGAAATGTTCCAATTTCGCCTTTTCGCTTAAAATTTCCTGTTAAGGCTCGAATTTCCAAATTTAAAAAGTAACTCCGCTTTGTTCTGTCTATATTATGTACAGTGCAGCCCCCGAGGGCTACAGAAGTTCATAAATTTTAATCTTGAATTTTCTATTTTAAGTCAAAGTGACGACTTCGAAAAAATTGAATCTATTAAGATTTTCTCAAAGTCACTGGTTTCTTCTCGTAATTTTGACTTTTTCAGAAATTTTGGAAGCTTGAGCAAAACATCGAATGTTTGAGATATTATTAAAATTGCTATAAATCTTTAAACTCGAAAATGTCGAGTAATTTTTTCCAAATTCTCTAAATTTCGCCTTTTCACTTAAAATTTCCTGTTAAGGCTCGAATTTCCACATTTAAACAGTAACTCATCTTTATCCTGTCTATGTTGCGTACAGTGCAGCCCCCGAGGGCTCCAGAAGTTCATAAATTTTAATCGTGAATTTTTTATTTTAAGCCAAAATGACGACTTCGAAAAAATTGAATCTATTAAAATTTTCTCAAAGGTCTGCTTTCTTCTCGTAATTTCGACTTTTGTAGAAATTTTGAAAGTATGCGCAAAACATCGAATATTTGAGATGTTATTAAAATTGCTATAAATCTTTAAACTTGAAAATTTGGAGTATTTTTTTCGAAATGTTCCAATTTCGCCTTTTCAATTAAAATTTCCTGCTAAGGCTCGAATTTCCAAATTTAAAAAGTAACTCTGGCTTTGTTCTGTCTATATTACGTACAGTGCAGCCCCCGAGGGCTCCAGAAGATTCATAAATTTTAATCTTGAATTTTCTATTTTAAGCCAAAGTGAGCGACTTCGAAAAAATTGAATCTATTAAAATTTTCTCAAAGTATCTGCTTTCTTCTTGTAATTTCGACTTTTTCAGAAATTTTGGAAGTTTAAACAAAACATCGAATGTTTGAGATGTTATCAAATTTGTTATAAATCTTTAAACTCGAAAATTTGAAGTAATTTTTTCGAAATTCTCTAAATTTCGCCTTTTCACTTAAAATATTCGTGTTAAAGCTCGAATTTCCAAATTTAAAAAGTAACTCGGCTTGTTGTCTATATTACGTACAGTGCAGCCCCCGAGGGCTCCAGAAGTTCATAAATTTTAATCTTGAATTTTCTATTTTAAGCCAAAGTGACGACTTCGAAAAAATTGAATCTATTAAAATTTTCTCAAAGTCTCTGCTTTCTTCTCGTAATTTCGACTTTTTCAGAAATTTTGGAAGCTTGAGCAAAACATCGAATGTTTGAGATGTTATTAAAATTGCTATAAATCTTTAAACTTGAAAATTTGGAGTAATTTTTTCGAAATGTTCCAATTTCGCCTTTTCACTTAAAATTTCATGTTAAAGCTCGAATTTCCAAATTTAAAAAGTAACTCCGACTTTGTTCTGTCTATATTACGTACAGTGCAGCCCCCGAGGGCTCCAGAAGTTCATAAATTTTAATCTTGAATTTTCTATTTTAAGCCAAAGTGACGACTTCGAAAAATAATCGAATCTATTAAAATTTTCTCAAAGTCTCTGCTTTCTTCTCGTAATTTCGACTTTTTCAGAAATTTTTGAAGCTTGAGTAAAACATCGAATGTTTAAGATGTTATTAAAATGGCTATACATCTTTAAACTCGAAAATTTGGAGTATTTTTTTCGAAATATTCCAATTTCGCCTTTTCACATAAAATTTCGTGTTAAAGCTCGAATTTCCAAATTTAAAAAGTAACTCGGATTTGTTCTGTCTATATTACGTACAGTGCAGCCCCCGAGGGCTCCAGAAGTTCATAAATTTTAATATTTATTGATTTTAAGTCCAAGTGACCACTTTGAAAAAATTGAATCTATCAAAATTTTCTCAAATCTCTGCTTTCTTCTCGTAATATCGGCTTTTTCAGAAATTTTGGAAGCTTGAGCAAAACATCGAATGTTTGAGATATTATTAAAATTGCTATAAATTTAAACTCGAAAATTTGGAGTAATTTTTTCTAATTTTCAAGCTAAGCTAGCTTGGCTATCGAAACTCGTTGAGGCAACCTTTGTTGTGTTTTTTAATCTTTTTTGGCTTCAGGCGACAAAATTTGTATTTCTATTTTTTATTAATCGAAATTTATTTCAGTTTGTCAAAGACAACAACCGATACCTTGTTGCCTTTGCAAAGATGGTTGGTGGTGGTGCGATAGAGACCAGTGCATTCGTCTGGAGATGCCAATGTATATAGGTTTAGTGCATTAATCTTTCAACTTTTTTATCTAATGCATTACCGATGATCATGTACAAATCTGTTATTTGAAGTAAAAATAAAAAATGACTACTAAAGCACCGATTAATCTGTGGTTCTTGACCCAATAACCAAAGAAATCTTCCCCTGGTCATTAGTTTTAATACGTTTTCCAGGATATAAGGATTTTAAACCTTGTCATGACTTTTTTTTAAATTAAATCTAGAAATGTTGACCAATTTTTTAAAATTGGACTTTTCCAGGTAATTTCAGCTCTTATTAAAAAATTCCCTTTTTTCTTTAAGTGATCTTTGTGAAACTTCTCAACAGTTCAACTTTTTTGTTAAAACTCTGCAACATTTAGATGAATATTTCGATGATAATAATAGACACAAAACATTTTCAAAATCTTTATTTAAACTGAAATAAATACAGAAAAATGAGTGGATACAATTTCAAGCAATTGTTTCTGCGATTAAGGTAACTATAAACAGAAAGAATCTTAATTGCGTTAAAATAAAAATTAAATTATTCGTGTTTTAAAACCTATATCACTGATTTTAAAAACTTAGCAGTCCAAGAAGTTGGCAGCCATTAACAGTTCTAAAGCAATTTCAGGAGCAATTGGAAATTCTGGTATCTCGGTCGAACTGTTGGTATAACGCACTTTGTATGTGAAATACATGCAGACTTTCTGCAAGACGTGGGACCTGCAAATATACGAAATAAGATAAATGCATTAACATTATGAACATTCGGCCTGCTTAGTTAAAATTGTCCTAGTTTAAAGTCAATTGAGTAATTGTTTTCAAATTTGAATAAATTTTACATCTGCAGGGATGTCCTTCTGTAACGAATCTTGAGAGATAGAAGAAATCGGTTCATTATGAGCAAAGCTCGCATTATACGATAAATGCCATGTAGGTAGTACTTTAATCCACATCTTACCAACTGATCGTTGTAAGTAAAAGTTTGTGTTCGTAACTATTAAACTGTATTAACAATAAATACAACAAAAAATATTAAAATTCCACAATATTTCCACAAATATTTGATATGAGCGGACCTGCTTTCGCTTTTCCAGCATCATTGGCGGTTATACCAGTCGTTTGTTAGCCACTGTTATGTTAAAAGTCCTACAATCACGACACGATTACGAGTGTTCTGTCTAATCTGAATTATGATAAACAAGTTCATTATATTTATTAATTTTATTTTATTTCCAAATTTCCATTAATTTCCAAACTGGGCTGAAGAAATGTTAAATAAAATTAATAAACATAATGTTTTCGGTCAATAAGAGTTCACCATGAAGAATAAGTTCATTATAATTGGACATTATTGTATTTAAATAAAATAAGAAGCTCTATTTGCAATTTTAATTTTAGAACAATTGTAGTCTTCTGTTGAATGCCATGTTTATTTTATAAATCAACTATTTTTTATCATAATGCAACTTTTTTATACATTTCGACTAAGCAGGGCAACGTTATTATTGTTAAACAACCACTCGTAATTTATAAAAGTTGCAAAGAAATCTCAATTCAGGCGCAAAATAGTAATAAATTCGCATAACTCACGGAATTTCCCTAAAATTAACTTCATTCGCCTCATTTTCTGCAAACTGTCCAGGTCCGCTAAGCATAGCTTTGATTGTCCCCGAAGTAAGTGCGTGCTCCCGCTTAACAATGAATTCATGACCATCCGATGATATCAGTTTAACGTACATAGCATCCGGACCTTCGCACCCCCCATAAACCCTTTCTGTGCTTTTCTCTTCTCCCATGTCACTCATATCTAAAGCGAAGTAAATAAACAGATAAATCCGTAATAGGGTGGCCTCTGAGGCAATACAAAAAGGAGCAGTTAGGCCAATCTTACCTTTTTAACCGATAAAGTATAAAAACTGGATATTTATTGTAAATTCGGTTTATGGGATGAATTTACAATGTAATGATTGGGGGCAGATAACCTACGCAATCATACCAAAAGAGCTACGCGTTCGTTATCTTTTGTGGCGACTTGTGTTGGTTGCAATGATTTGGTTGTTTCGCTCTGTGCCCCGTTGATCGTAACGCGCTCTGTGCTTTGCCGCTTTCTATGCTTGGAAACAGATAACCTACAATCATTCAAAATCAGCAATCATGCCAAAGGATCTACGCGTTTGTTATTTTTTGGAGTGACTTGTATTTACGGGTATTTAGAAGTTAGGTTGTGTTACGCCGTACTTTGAAAATGGGATTGCGAACCTTCCACTGTTCGCAGCGGTATCTATTACTCCACAAATACATACACCACAGAATTCTATTTTATCGTAGGTCAAACATTGCCAAACGAGTAGTTAAAACGTACACCTAATAGATTGAAGTAGTTTTAACTTGAGCGGTGGACACTCCTTCCTGACTAAAAGATGAATAAAGGATGTTCTAGACACGCTTTCCTAGGAAAAGCCCAAAAAAAGCTTAACACGACAGCGATGTCATATATGCTTTGACTATACATATATATATATTATATTATTATATTATCTAAGGTTGATTGTAACGCGCTCTGTGCTTTGCAGCTCTCTATGCTTGGAGGCAGATAACCTACAATCATCCAAAATCAGCAATCATCCCAAAGGACCTACGCGTTTGTTATTTTTTTGGAGTGACTTGTATTTATGGTTATCTAGAAGTTAGGTTGTGTTACGCCGTACTTTGAAAATGGGATTGCGAACCTTCCACTGTTCGCAGCGGTATCTATTACTCCACAAATACATACACTACAGAATTCTATTTTATCGTAGGTCAAACATTGCCAAACGAGTAGTTAAAACGTACATCTAATAGATTGAAGTAGTTTTAACTTCAGCGGTGAACACTCCTCCCTGACTAAAAGATGAATAAAGGATGTTCTAGACACGCTTTCTTAGGAAAGCTCAAAAAAAAGGTTGACACGACAGCGATGTGATAGATTGGATACATTTTACCTACGACTACCACCATCCATTGATCAGTAGGTTCAATTTAAGCTCTCATTTTACAGTTTTTGCACAATACCTGCTGGTAATACACAACAGAGGCCGCTGATGTCAGTCTATTTAGACTGAACGTAACACGTCAAGCAGTAAAGCCAGCTGATGGCCTGACGAAAGCCTAGCTCCACTTAGCTCGCAACGCCTTCTCATTATTTGACAGTCTTTTGCGAAGATAGTATCGGTTTTTTTTTAGAAAATGAGCTGTAAATATGAGGAAGTGTATTGCGGAACATTGTCGAAACCGCAGTGAACCCATTAGTAAAGGAATATTAAGAGTTTCCTTTTTTGGGGGTAAGTAAAAATAAAATATATCAATATTCAATTATCGGCGTGCGCGCGGCATCGTTTCACTGCTATCTGACAGCAATCATCACGTGTTTACAGTACCGGCTTAGCAATATTGTGCACAGGCGTCGCGTATTTCAAAGTTTCATTTAAATAATTAGAACCGTTACGCGTTAAGTTTCGTGTTTATAAATTTTACTTAATCCGGCCATGTCCAAGAATAGTGCGATGCAGTCCCCCCAGAGTTCCCCACTTCCCCGCGTTTTAAATTCAGCGGTTCACATGTTACGGCATTGAAACGTTCAGTCTATTTAGTCTCTGGTGGTAAGCAACACAGAACATGTAAGCAATCCCATTTTCATTTGACAAATAACGTTACCGATTCATCTCCTTCTTATAGGACTCCCTACTTGTATTGGTTGTCATGAGTTGGTTGCTCGCTCTATGGTCCGTTGATCGTAACGCGCTCTGTGTTCTATCGCTCTCTGTTCCAGTCCTACGCGATTTCTTAATTATTATCTTTGCTTTTAATTGACCGATAATTGCTACAACAAAGGTATTACCAGCTTGCACATAAGCCACATATTACATAAATGGCACGAGTGATCAACAAATCAAGCTTTATTATAACCTGGACATCGATATATGTTCATCAGTTAAAAATCGTTCATGTACGGCTAGCTTTATTCTAGCCTCGCAACGTACCCACATTTGTTTTATGCTACACCGTGTTCTGTGTTCCATTCGTTATTTCGTGTGCTTCTTGAAGCAATAAAATCCAAACAGCTAGAAAAAAGTCTGCCAAACTGTAAATGAAAACGTTCTAACAAAAACATAACTGATTTTATTCGATTTAATTAAAAATACCATTCGCTGGTTATTTAATTGTGCGATAAGGCCGAGGGCGTGTCAAATTAATCTTTGACGTTTCCGGCCTTGCCCTCACTGATAAGAAGAGTTAACCTCATTTAAAAATAAATAATGGAGTATTTTTGTAACTTTTATAAATAAATCAGTAATATCAAACACTAAGAAATAACAACTCAAGCTACTTTCAAACTCTGAGGTTTTAAAATCCCAAATTACCAGTAATTAAGAATTCATCATGGGTTATATAACCAAATCGACGGCAAATACTAAGTGATTTCCAATGGACGAAATATTGTTTAGGAGCTCTCAACGATTTGAGAGGTTTCAGGTAGAATTCAGCTATGAAGCGTACGTGGTAACTACATAGGTTAAATTGTAGGTGCAATTAGGGTTAGCGGCCTCCCAAGGTAAGGACACTTTCCACCAATATTCCGAACATGGGAAGTCTGTAATTTTAAACGCTTGGAACAACTACAAGCCGGTCAGGGTGAGGGACGTTGTTAAAGAATTTTGGATATATTTGGTGCGCGTAGCCAGAGAAATTCGCTACAAAGCTGCACGACATCTGAATCCCCATAAAATATACATTACTTTGATCAAGTTGTTTGGCCGAAAATGTAAGTTGTTGGGAGGCTGCAGTGACCGAGGCGCAATATATTTAGAACAAAGATTGATTCTGTGGAAGCATTTTGTACCCAATTGGAATTAATATAATAAAATTAGAGAAGAGTCAATATTTCAAAGAAAAATTTGTTTCAGAAAGAGCCAAAATTTGTGTAACGTATTTTTTAAAGGAAAATGGGTCTAATTTGGCAAAAAGGAAATTTTGATAAAGCACTCGAGATTGATTTTAAACGTTTTTTAAAAACTTTTTACTCCTTTTCTAGAAACTTCTATAAAAAATTCTGTTAAAAAAAAGCCCAAATTCGCGACCAGAAGATCGGGAGAACAATTTAAAAAACTCAAAATTACAACACTTTTGCTAGTATAAAGTAGGAAAGTTGGGAAAAATTCGAAATTTCCATAAAAAATTTTGGAAAAGGTTCGAAGTCTGCAAAAGCTCAAGATTTGACTCTTTATCTTGAATAAAATAATTCGAGAAAAAGAGCCAAATTCTGGGAAACAATTTAAATTTTATTGAAATATTTTCATAACAGAAATCGAATTTTGGCAACGAAAAAATTAAATTTCGGAGAGAATGAAAATTGCTTTAGAAAGCATTTTTAGAATCGATAAGTCAAGAGAAGTACAGGGCAGTAAGTGGGAGCATAAAAGAAATTTCATGATAAAATCGAAATTTTGGGCGAAATTCAAATCCCTTTGAAACAATAAATAAATAAAAAGAGCCAAATTGGTGATTTCTTATTCTTTCGTTTTATTGATAAAGTGATCAATTTCAGGGACCGTGCGCGATGTCTGCTTTGCATGCGCCGGTTTTATAGTCGGGGGCGCCATAGGTATAGCAATCGGGTTGATAATGCGCAAGAAGCAGCCCATATTTAGATACATGCAAGCCATACAATGCTTAAATTATTTGGGACCAGAGGTACGTATTAGCTCGCTTATATTTGCCCAGAACGGTAAGATTGTGTGTTTCAGTCGGTTGTTGTATCGGAAGACGCCATCGCTCCTTACTACTGCGACGACAACGACGTTTTAATCAACGTTAAAGCCGCTTCCGTTCATGTTATAGATGCAGACATATGCGGCGGTTACGGCCGAACGCTCAGGAGAATTCTTCTTAACTTGTACCAAAGAGGAGTATGTCAAAGTAGATTTAAGCTGATTGATTTAATAGTTTCACTTACGTTGTTATACTTCAGCCTTTCAGATCTGATCTGCCGGTCATTTTGGGAAGGGATTGCACTGGTATCGTGACTGATGTTGGTCGAAAAGTCAAACGACTAGAAGTAGGGGACGAAGTTTGGTTGACCGTACCCTTTTGGGCACACGGGACTTTATGCCAAACCATCCTGGCCCCTGAGTATCGAGTCTCGAGGAAACCCAGAAACGTCGGCTTCGAAGGGGCCTGCAGCATCCCCTATGCGGGCAGCATAGCTTTAAGCACTCTACAAGAAGCCGGGATCACATTCGAAAACGCCCAGGAAAAACGGTACGAACTTGGACGATGTTTGCTCGAAGTAGATGCTCCCTGATTAAATCCCAAATACGAATACATTTTTCAGGGAGGTGCAGGTAAAATCCAACCTTTGCTACTTGTGGAAATATTGATTTTTCCTGGAAATGTGTCTTATTGGAAAAAAAGACTGGAAATTCGTTTTTTTGAAAAAAAAAGACTGGAAATTCGTCTTTTTGAAAAAAAAGACTGGAAATTCGTCTTATTGGATAAAAAGATGAATTTTTCTTTGGTCTTTTTGGAAAAAGGACGAATTTTTCGAAAAAATATGAATTTCCAGAAGTTTTTTCCGAAGGATTTTTGGAAAAAAACGAAATTCTTAAAAGATTGTTTATTTTCTCAAAATGTCGTCGATATCTTAATAAAATAAGGAAAAAATCTTACATTCTACATTACATTGCAACTTTGTACTCTAATCTCGAAATTGCTGGAATAAAATAGAAAAAAAAAAGTGTAATTAACAATTAAACCAGGAAAAATCTGAGTTCAGAAGCAACATTTTCATTTTGCTCTCAATATTTCGAATTTTTTGGCCAAACTAGCTGGCTAAAATTCCCAACTCTGCTCCTTAAATTGAAAGTTTCCGGAATTAGATTGAAAGTTCCGGTTTCAAAACATTTAATCTTTAAAATATCAAGTTTTTTTCGAAATTTTCGCTTCAGCTTCGAAATTTCGGCCATTATCTCAATTTTTATGAAGAAAATTTGAAAGTTTGACTAATCTGCATCTCGATATAGCTTCATTTTCACCTCTTACTCGCAATGCTCCGAGGGCATAAGTGCAAGTAAGTGTATTGTACTTTAAAAAAAAAGGGGAAAAGCCAAATTTATATTTTTTTGATCAAAAATTTGAAAGCGAATGAATAGCGATTTGATTAATAAAAATTATAATTTTAAATAAATTCGCCCTCCAACCAGATTCCTCTCTTCTGAGGGGCTGGCAAGATGTAAATTAAACGAAAAATTTATCCACAAAGCAGAAATTTGTCTACCGAGCAGAAATTTGTCCACAGAGCAGAAAAAACGGAAAAAGTAAATCGATGTTTCCTTTTAGGGTATTCATTCAAGGTGGATGTACGCCAGTAGGGTGCTCCCTGATCCAAATTTTGAAGCACTGGGGCGCCGATGTCACCACAACGTGTTTTTCGCGGGCTATGCCGGTGGCGAAAGCGCTAGGAGCAGACGATATCATCATCATATCCAGTGAGGCTTCCAAAAATCATCGAACTGATATACCATCGGGTGATCAACTTCCAACGCAAGACACACTGCCAAAAGAGCTAGAAATTAGAGATAAATTTGATGTTATTATCAACACGAGGGAGTGCAGCATCTCGTTGAGGGAACTGAGGAAGTTTTGTAAATCCCAACGACATGGGAAAGTTATGTCGACGTTACCACCGAGGTTGCCTTCTGACAATTATGGTGTTTTGAAGAGATTATTGTTTTATGGGCGCGTTCGCTTTTTATTTATAGCAGAGGTGGGTAAGAGGCGCATCAACTAATATCGCAAATAAATCAGCGCTTTAGCCAGAATGTACAACTGAGTTCAGTTTTTTTTTTTTTATAATAACGCTAATTGCAGATCTTGTAAAAGACTAAATCATATTTTAGAAATTTCTGGGTGTTCCCTTCAATGTGTACGAAGAGGCGCATCTCTGTTATAGTCAGTTGGACGAATTAACCCATTTGGTAGAAGATGGACATCTACAAACGGTGGTAGACAAGGTGCTTCAACCCCATGACATAGAAATTGCTCTTGGCCATATCCCTTCCCCAAATTCTATCGGGAGCACTGTAATTACCTTCAGATAGCGTCTATTGGGTGTTGGATTTTTTTACAGCATATTGTTAGTTAATCTATTGATGAGATTTGTTAGGAAAGATGCCAAATAAATATATACACAGTTAAAATGTGTTTTGTGTTGTCCCCAGTTTCAGGTCCATGATTGGACGACTTTGCATTTGGAACCAACCCCAAGAAACAGTTACCGAAAAATCAATAGTTAAAGTTCGACACTAAATTTCTGAAAGAAGTGTCCCTAGTTGAATATAAATTTTTAATTGACTGCTCGAACCAGAACAATTTTTAATACGTAAATGACGAGTTGTTTTTTTCCAAAATGTTAATTTTCTTTGCATTATTCTGAACCTTAAATTTTTAATACTTTGTCCAAAATTTGGACTTAAAACTTGTAATGTGCACTTTTTATAGAAATTTAGAGTCTACTTTTTCTTTAATTATTGTAGTAGGTGACCTTTATTGGAGAAAATTTGCAGAAAGAACTGTGTCAATATTTCAAAAACTTATGTTCAAAAATTGAAATACAAATCTTGTCTCTTGAAACCAAGAAATATTAAAAAACACAACAGAGGTTGCTCTAACGCGTTTTGACAGCCAAGCTATCATTTTCAGAGAGATGTAGTATCTGTTATGTTTTTTTAATCTTTCTTGGTTTCAGGGGACAAGATTTGTATTTCAGTTTTTGAAGATAACCAAGGACCAGTCCGTTCCACCAAAACTTATGTTTGCATTTTTACTCAAAATTTATACTTTTTTTCCAAATCACTGTTACTTAAAACTCGAAAATTCTTCTAAATTTGAACTTCTCAGTTTAAACTTGAAAAATACTGATTTTTAAAATGAAAGATTTAAAATCGAAATTTAATAAAATTTCGAATTCACTTCGTTCAATACTTTAAAAACTCGCTGTTTTGATGGTTAAATTCTTTTAAATAATTGGAAACTTTCAAGAACAGCCACATTTTGAAAAAGGTCCAAGTTACAAAATTTCGAAGTTTTGAAAAAAGTCAAACGTTTAAAAGGTCAGAATTTTTCAAAAAAGTCAATATTTTGGAAAAGTTGAAATTTTAAAGAGTTCAAAATCTGAAAAGTATCAAAACTTCGAAAATGAGTCGAAATATTGATGATAAAAGGTTCAAAAAAGTCAAAATTTTAAAAAAATGCCTTTTAAAAAAAGTGGAAATTTTCCAAAAAGATCGACCTTTTGAAATAAATGTTTAATTGAACTTCAAGGTCTATCAAAATGAATCGAAGTTTTTATGATAAAAGATTCAAATTCTATAAAAGGTTCGAACATTTTTAAAAAAATGAAAATTTTGAAAAAATCAATTTGTTCAAAAAATGGAAATTTTTCAAAAGATCCGAATTTTTCAAATAACTCTCAATTGACTCGAAGGTCGAAGAAAAGAGGTTGACATTTTAATGAAAAAAGGTTCAAATTCTGGAAAAAGCTTTAAAAATTGAAAAAATTCCAACTTTTCAAAAAATCCTGCTTTTCAAAAAGATGGAAATTTTCCAAAATGAACGAATTTTTCAAATAAAAGTCGAAACGGTCGAAGAAAATAAGTCCAAATGTTGATGATAAAAGGTTCAAATTCTGAAAAAAGGTCAAAAATGTCTAAAAAGTTGAAAAATCGAAAAAACTCGTCTTTAAAAAAAATCGAAATTTTCCATGAAAAATAAAAATTTTCAAACAAAAGTCGAAGAGGACAGAGAATATAAGTCGAAATTGTGATGATAAAAGGTTAAAATTCTGAAAAAAGGTGAACATTTTCAAAAAAATCGAAATTTTGATAAAATCGATTTGTCCAAAAAAACGGAAATTTTCCAAAGGGGTCGATTTTTTCAATTAAAAGTCTGATTGATTCGAAGGTCGAAGAAAAGAGGTCGAAATTTTAGTGACAAAAGGTTCAAATTCTGGAAAAATGCTTTAAAAATTGAAAAAATTCGAAATTTTGAAAAATCCTTAATTTCAAAAAAATGGAAATTTCTCAAAAAGGACGAATTTTTCAAATAAAAGTCGAAAAGGTCGAAGAAAATACGTCGAAATGTTGATGATAAAAGGTTCAAATTCTGAAAAAAGGTCAAAAATGTCTAAAAAGTTGAAAAATCGAAAAAACTCATCTTTCGAAAAAATTGGAAATTTTCTATAAAAAATAGAATGTTTCAAATAAAATTTGAAGAGGCCAAAGAATTAGGTCGAAATTTAGGTGAT
The DNA here is from genome assembly GCA_028583605.1 of Dastarcus helophoroides. NCBI lineage: Eukaryota > Metazoa > Arthropoda > Insecta > Coleoptera > Bothrideridae > Dastarcus > Dastarcus helophoroides. Next base: position 14,998,257 of record CM053337.1, on the reverse strand, counting down.
ACAAGGTCCAAATTCTGAAAAAAAGGTGAAAAATTTCAAAAAAATCGAAATTTTGATAAAATCGATTTGTCCAAAAAAACGGAAATTTTCCAAAGGGGTCGATTTTTTCAATTAAAAGTCTGATTGATTCGAAGGTCGAAGAAAAGAGGTCGAAGTTTTAATGACAAAAGGTTCAAATTCTGGAAAAATGCTTTAAAAATTGAAAAAATTCGAAATTTTGAAAAATCCTTAATTTCAAAAAAATGGAAATTTTCTCAAAAAGGACGAATTTTTCAAATAAAAGTCGAAAAGGTCGAAGAAAATACGTCGAAATGTTGATGATAAAAGGTACAAATTCATAAAAAAGGTCAAAAATGTCTAAAAAATCGAAACATTGAAAAAACGCATATTTTCAAAAAATTGTATTTTCCATAAAAAAATGAAACTTTTCAAATAAAAGTCGAAGAGGTCAAAGAATATAAGTCGAAATGTTGATGATAAAAGGTCCAAATTCGGAAAAAAGGTCGAAAATTTCAAATAATTCGAAATTTTCAGAAAATCAATTTGTCTAAAAAAATGGAAATTTTTCAAAAGGGTCGATTTTTTCAAATAAAAGTCTAATTGATTCGAAGGTCGAAGAAAAGAGGTCGAAGTTTTAGTGACAAAATGCTCAAATTCCGGAAAAAGCTTTAAAAATTGAAAAAAATTCGAAATTTTAAAAAATCAATTTGTCCAAAAAAAAGGAAATTTTCCAAAAGGGTCGATTTTTTCAAATAAAAGTCTAATTGATTCGAAGGTCGAAGAAAAGAGGTCGGAATTTTAATGACAAAAGGTTCAAATTCTGGAAAAAGATTTAAAAATTGAAAAAAATCGAAATTTTGAAAAAATCCTCGTTTCCAAAAAATGGAAGTTTTCCAAAAAGGACGAATTTTTCAAATAAAAGTCGAAACGGTCGAAGAAAATAAGTCCAAATTTTGATGATAAAAGGTTCAAATTCTGAAAAAAGGTCAAAAATATCTAAAAAGTCGAAACATTAAGAAAACTCATCTTTTCAAAAAAATAGGAATTTTCCATAAAAAATAAAAATTTTCAAATAAAAGTCGAAGAGGTCAAAGAATTAAGTCGAAATTTTGGTGATTAGAAGTCCAAATTCTGTAAAAAGGTGAAAAATTTCAAGAAATTCGAATTTTGAAAAAATCCACTTATTCAAACAAAAATGGAACTCTTTCAAAAAAGTCGAATTTTTCAAATACAGTCGACCCTCGCTAAAGTTAAAGTGGTCCGCTCGTTAAAGTTGACAAGATACGATCGCTAAAGTTGCGCGGATATTCCCTCTCTCTTCGAACGACGAATTAAACTTGAGAGTTTTAGCGCCACTTTTGAATAACCCATTCAACCGTAGAAGGAGTAATATACATTTTTCGACAATGGTAGGGGATATTCTTCATGGTAGACCCTTATTGACCGGAAATATTATGTTTTTTTCAGTTTGTTAAATAAATTGAAAAAAACAAAAAAAAAATGGTAGGGGAGTAGCAACTTTAGCAGGAGTCCACTGTAAGTCCAATTGACCTAAAAGGTCGAAGCTTCTAAAGTCGAAATTTAAAACAAAAAAAGTCAAAATTTCGAGTAATAATCCAAATTGTGAACAGTGGCCGACAGTGGTCATCTTGAAAAAAGGTGGAATTTTCCTAAAAAATGTTGCCACAATCAAATTTAGAAAAAAAGTCAACATTTCGAAAGAGGTTTTATTTAGCAAGAAAATCACTGGATTGAACGTTAGTGGATATGTACCGTAAAGAATATTGTAACGCAATGTAAATAGATGAAATAGGATTTAGAATAGAATTGTAGAATTTAGTAAATAAAAAAAGTTTCTAGAAGGTTCTGATAAGGGGAAAGCGATAACGAAACAAACGGAGATAAGCGTTCCAGAAATTTCGGCATTCGATAAGCCTTATCTGCCGAAAATTCTGGAAGCCGGGGGCCAAAACTATAAAAAGGCGGTCAGCTTTCCCTCGAGTCAGTCAGTTTGAATCAGTGTAATTATTGAGTTAGTAGAAGTCAATAATAAGTGAGTTAATTGTCAATTGTGCTGATCAAAGTTGAGTTCAGTAATAAAGTGGGAATAATCCATCACGTGTATCAATTCGAACCGATAACGCTCGTAACAATATTTAAAAGGTTGTAAATAAATCTTGCGTTATTTTAACATATTTATTGTTAAATAAAATTCAAACATACGTAGAAACAACTATGTAATAGCTACACCTGTAATACAATTATTAATCAAAGCAAATATTTCATTAATTCTTATTTAAATCAGCAAATATATAAATCGTTAAAGTAAAAATTACTTCTAAACTACCCTCAAATAAAAATAAGAATCCATGAAATGGGGTAAATTACTCATATGTATACATAAAAAATTATAAATACAAATAGCTAAATTCTCGCGAAATGCAAGGTCCGGGTTCCAGTTGAATAGACACTCTTGCATGAAATACAAAACACAAATATGTCATGGATGAAGAGAGTTAGAGGAATTTGTGTGACTTGCATCATTTTATTGTCACCATAGCATCGAGATTAGGGTCTATTATAAGGTAGACAAATACATTTTGTATACCATACAAAAACAACAAATAAAATTTCAAATATACAACAATTATTACGATTTAAACGCGTACTGGAGACTATTTTATTTTAATATACATGTGGAATGTTGATGTTACTTTACACGATATTTGGGTTTGAACACAGAATTTAGCCTTGTTTAGAGTTTTCGACATTCGAGAAAAATTGCAGCGATGGAACAATAAAACATAGTGTTTGACACAACCTAGAGAATCTAGTATATAAAAAGTGACCATACACCAAGCTTATACATACTTTGAGTGACATAAAAAGATAATTGTGACGACTTAACTTAGAACTCTTAAGGTATACATTTACTAACATAATATATATTACATTTATGCTTCTCTTGCAAGAGCTAACTTAAAAAGACAAAGCAAAAGCTGCCAAACGTACTCGATACTGACGGGGGGCCGCTGGCGCCCTCCTGCACCTGCAACAGGGGCAACTTTGTAAACAGGGTACAAGAAACGTATTAACTAACTGTTTAGTTGACAAATTATTACAAAATTCTGAATGCCCATAGACGCTTACTCTCAATTTTTACTGCTGTTGGGACGTCTGCTGTTGAATTTCGATCTTCTCAACAGTCATGTCCGGATTCATGGCCGTGGCTTCTTGAATGGCTTCAGCCAAAGCTCTGTCGTGGTCAATGGGATCGCCATCCGACTGTATGGTGATCTTCTGCTCGACTCGAGTTTCCACCACTCCATCTTTCTCGGTTTTGTACTAGAAAAACGAATAATTTAGGAATTTTGAGTTTTATCAAAAAGCGATAATCGAACCGTGATAGTTTCGACTGTTCGTGTCTTAGAACTAATGGTCTGCGAACTGACGATTTCCCCGGTGGCTTGGTAGTTGCCATCGTCGGAAGTTAGATGCACCTTTCTGGCTTCGGTGGCGACAACTGGCACGTTGGTGGTCGGTGAACGTTGGATGTTGGGGTCGCCGCTGTAGACGACGCTTTCTGTTTGGACGATACCGCCGGGAACATCCTAAAATTAATTGAATCGTAATTACCCTCGACAACTGGGCGGAGGATCTTAAATGTACTAATAACTCGAGCGGAGACTAACTCGAGCGAATACTAACTCGAGCGGAGACTAACTCGAGCGGATACTAACTCGAGCGGAGTTTAACTCGAGCGGAGACTAACTCGAGCGGAGACTAACTCGAGCGGAGACTAACTCGAGCGGAGACTAACTCGAGCGCAGACTAACTCGAGCGGAGGATCTTAAATCTACTTAATACACATGATATGCTGGTGGTAAATCTTCAGATACGATTAGAAAACGAGTCATGCATAACTCAAAAGTGATATGATAACATCGAAAGCCAGATCATGCGTACTTACAAATCGAGTGAATGAGGGAAAGTACATGATTTTGGTGACACCTACCTTATAGAGGGCGCTCTTGTAATATGGATGATTAGGGTCATCCGGTGGATCGATTGGGGTGCCTGAATCACCTGAGCTAGTCGAACTAATGCTGTCTCGTCTGCCCAACTATAAGCCATGCAAGTTATAAAACGTGTAAAACGAGCGAGATATCCATATCTCGTATTTTTGTGTAATGTTGTGAACTTTTTATGAAATATTCGTTTGAAATATGAAAATGTGTACGCTTGTGTTTAAAATCTAGGTGTTTAAAATAGTGTTACAAAGAATTCATGATGTATTTAACGTAGAATTACTGAATAATGATTATTAACTCACTATTGTTTAACAAAAATGCTTCAAGTTAATGAATCAGTTTGATAGGCATATTCCAAATGCAACAAAATGTTATAAAAATCCTGTTTTAGTTTGTTATATGCATGATTTGCATCAACAAATTTCCAATATGCAAAAAAATGTTAACAAATTAAAAATCGGTTAACTAAATAAAAAAAAAAACAAAAATAACCTGATCAGCTCCCACTACCGTACTAGTCGTCTTGACTTCTTGGGTGACAGTACGCTGTTCTTGTCTTGTGGCACTCGAGGTGAGAGAATGAGCTACAGTTTTTTCTTCCATCTGTTGCGTACGGGCGTTCGTACCTAAATCTTCGTGTGTCGTTGCTGTACGTGTGGTAACTGCTCGAGCAGTGATAAAAGGCGATTTACCGTCGTCTGTGGGCACGTCCGCCTTGTATTCCAAAAAAAAAAGGAACAAAAATGAAAACAAAAGGAAAAATAAAAAAAAAAGAACAAAAATGAAAAAAAGCAACAAAAATGAAAAAGAACAAAAATGGAAAAAAGCAACAAAAATGAAAAAGAACAAAAATGGAAAAAAGCAACAAAAATGAAAAAAAAAACGAAAAATGAAAAAAAAAAAAGAACAAAAATGGAAAAAAAGCAACAAAAATAAAAAAATAGTGTACACGTGAAGTAAAAATGAACCAAAACAAAACTTGATCCGTCTGCAACTATTTTGAATGTTTCGTTTTCTAGTGAGTAGATAAGCCATGGGTATTCTGGCGCAAAGAACAATCATATTGCCACGCATGCGCGTACTTTAACACATGAGAGAAGAGTCAATTAAATTGACAATATCTTAAGATCGTGTGCGTGCTAAAGTGTGTTCGTTCTTAATGTGTGCAAGTGTTTCATGATTTATCATAAACCACAAGCGAATAAAAATGTAGCTAACGCCATTTACGTGAAATGAACACTCATGCTCAATGATAAAAATAACTAAAAATGAAATAATGAGATAATTGTCACAGTTGAATTTTGTGCTAATTTCAGAACATCATTTTTTGGTTATTTTGACACAGTGACGTGTCATGACTTTTGAATGGGAAAGATTAATTAAAATTTTGCTTCTAACTTGACTGTGTCAACATTCAAAAAGTAATATTTCTTTTTTCGTGTTTCGATCAATCGAAATATCGATTTAAATTCAAAATTTCAAATCAAAATTCAAATTCGAACATAACGTTCGAAAAAAAATTAAAATTTCAAGTGTATGGTTCTCCAAATTTAATTTAAAGAAATCCAAATTTCAAGTTAAATTTTCAAATTTCAAGTTAAATTTTCAAATTTCAAATTAATCTTTGAATATTATTTTTTGGTTTGGTTTTGGACTATATTTTTTGAAATGTTCTCTTCAAATTTTGATCCTTGCTCAAAATTTCGAATCAAAATTCAAATTTCGAATCAGAATTCAAATTTCGAATAATGTTCGAAAAAAATTTAAAATTTCAAGTATAAATCCAGATGTTTCTCCAAATTTAATTTAAGGAAATCCAAATTTTCAAATTTCAAGTTAAATTTTCGAATTTCAAATTAATCTTTGAGTATTATTTTTTAGTTTGGTTTTGGACTATATTTTTTGAAATGTTCTCTTCAAATTTCGATCCTTGCTCGAAATTTCGAATCAAAATTTAAATTACGAGTAATGTTCGAAAAAAATTTAAAATTTTAAGTATTAATCCAGATGTTTCTCCAAATTTAATTTAAAGAAATCCAAATTTTCAAATTTCAAGTTAATCTTTGAGTATTATTTTTTAGTTTAGTTTTGGACTATATTTTTTGAAATGTTCTCTTTAAATTTCGATCCTTGCTCAAAATTTCGAATCAACATTCAAATTTCGAGTAATATTCGAAAAAAATTTAAAATTTTAAGTATTAATCCAGATGTTTCTCCAAATTTAGTTTAACGAAATCCAAATTTTTCAAATTTCAAGTTAATCTTTGAGTATAATTTTTTAGTTTGGTTTTGGACTAATTTTTTGAAATGTTCTCTTCAAATTTCGACCTTTGTTCAAAATTTCGAATCAAAATTATCAAATTAAAAGAGTACAAAAACTCCAAGATTAAAAATTTATGTAAACAAATTACAAATAAATCACAAAATGGAACTTAACCAAGAATATACTTTTTCCTGAGATTTTCTTTAAAAACTTTAAAAATCTAAATATTAAGAAAATGTAAATTTATTTTTCGAGAAAGACGTAATTTTCCAAAAAGTCCTGATTATCAAAAAGTTGGAATTTCTAAAATAAAAGAGTCAAAATTTCGAAAGAAGTCAAAATTTTCAAAAAAGTACAGATTACAGTTGGAGTTCCTGGAAAAAAATCGAAATTTCCATAAAAATTTTAAATCTCAAAAAAATCGACATTTTTAAAAAATAAAAGTCTAATTGACTTGAAGGTCGAAGAAAAGAGGTCGACATTTTAATGACAAAATGTTCAGATTATCAAAAAGTTGGAATTTCTAAAAAAAAGTCGAAATTGCGAAAGAATTCAAAATTTTCAAAAAAAATCCAGATTATCAAAAAGTTGGAATTTCTAAAAAAGAGTCGAAATTGCGAAAGAATTTAATATTTTCAAAAAAGTCCAGATTATCAAAAAGTTGGAATTTCTAAAAAAAAGTTAAATTTCGAAAGAATCTAATATTTTCAAAATAGTCCAGATTACCAAAAAATTGGAATTTCTAAAAAAAAGTCGAAATTGCGAAAGAATTCAAAATTTTCAAAAAAGTCCAGATTATCAAAAAGTTGGAGTTCCTAAAAAAAATCGAAATTTCCATAAAAATTTTAAATCTCAAAAAAATTGACATTTTTAGAAAATAAAAGTCTAATTGACTTGAAGATCGAAGAAGAGTGGTCGATATTTTAATGACAAAATGTTGAAATTCTGGAAAAACCTTGAAAAAATGAAAAAAAATCGTAATTTTAAAAAAATCAATTTGTTAAAAAAAATGGAAATTTTCCAAAAGGGTCGAAGTTCTCAAATAAAAGTCTAATTGACTCGAAGGTCCAAGAAAAGAGGTCGACATTTTAATGACAAAATGTTCAAATTCTGGTAAAAGCTTTAAAAATTGAAAAATATCGAAATTTTGAAAAATCAATTTCTTTAAAAAATGGAAATTTATCCAAAATATCAAATTTTTCAAATAAAAGTCGAAAAGGTCGAGGAAAATAAGTCGAAATTTTGGTGATAAAAGGTTCAAATTCTAAAAAAAAGGTCGAAAATATCAAAAAGGTCGAAAATATCAAAAACGTCGAAACATTGAAAAATCTCATCTTTTCAAAAAAATGGAAATTTTCTATAAAAAGTAAAATTTTTCAAATAAAAATCAAAGAGGTTCAAAAAATATAATTAGAAATTTTGGTAATAAGAGGTTAACATTTTAAAAAACTCGAAATTTTGAATAAAGTCAATTTGTTTAAAAAAAATGGATATTTTCCAAAAGGATTGAATTTTTCCTATAAAAGTCGAAGAGGTCAAAGAATTAAGTCAAAATGTTGATGATAAAAGGTTAAAATTCTAAAAAAAACGGTGAAAAATATCAAAAAAATTCTAAATTTAATCAAAAATCAATTTGTTCAAAAAATGGATATTTTCCAAAAGGTTCGAATTTTTCCAATAAAAGTCTAATTGACTCGAAGGTCGAAGAAAAGTGGTCGACATTTTAATGGCAAAAGGTTCAAATTCTGGAAAAATGCTTTAAAAATTGAAAAAATTCGAATTTTGAAAAATCTTTATTTTCAAAAAAATAAATTTGTTAAAAAAAATGGAAATTTTCCAAAAATATCCAATTTTTCAAATAAAAGTCGAAAAGGTCGAGGAAAATAAGTCGAAATTTTGATGATAAAAGGTTCAAATTCTGAAAAAAAGGTGAAAAATGTCTTAAAAGTCGAAACATTGAAAAAACGCATATTTTCAAAAAATTGTAATTTTCCGTAAAAAATGAAACTTTTCAAATAAAAGTCGAAGAGGTCAAAAAATATTAGTCGAAATTTTGATGATAAAAGGTTCAAATTCTGAAAAAAGGTGAAAAATTTCAAACAATTCGAAATTTTGAGAAAATCAATTTGTTCAAAAAAATGGAATTTTCCAAAAGGGTCAAAGCTTTTAAATAAAAGTCTAATTGACGCAAAGGTCGAAGAAAGCAGGTCGACATTTTAATAACAAAATGTTCAAATTCTGGAAAAAGCTGTTAAAAATTGACAAAAACAACGAAATTTAGAAAAAATCAATTTGTTCAAAAAAAATGGAAATTTACCAAAAAAAAATCCAATTTTTCAAATGAAACTCGAAAAGGTCGAGAAAAATAACTCGAAATTTTGGTGATAAAAGGTTCAAATTCTGAAAAAAGGATCAAAAATGTCAAAAAAGTCAAAACATTGAAAAAACTCATCTTTTTAAAAAAATGTAAATTTTCTATAAAAAATAAATTTTTTTAAATAAAAGTCAAAGAGGTCAAATAATATAAGTAGAAATTTTGATGATAGGAGGTTACAATTTTAAAAAAGGTGAACAATTTCAAAAAATTCGAAATTTTGAGTAAATCAATTTGTTCAAAAAAATGGAAAATTTCCAAAAGGGTCGAATTTTTCAAATAAAAGTCTAATTGACTCGAAGGTCGAAGAAAAGAGGTCGACATTTTAATGACAAAATGTTCAAATTCTGGAAAAACCTTTAAAAATTGAAAAAAATCGAAATTTTTTGAAAAAATCAATTTGTTCAAGAAAACGGAAATTTTCCAAAAATATCCAATTTTTCAAATAAAAGTCGAAAAGATCGAGAAAATAAGTCGAAATTTTGGTGATAAAAGGTTCAAATTCTGAAAAAAAGGTCGAAAATATCAAAAAAGTCGAAACATTGAAAAATCTCATCTTTTCAAAAAAATGGAAATTTTCTATAAAAAATAAAATTTTTCAAATAAAAGTCAAAGAGGTCAAAAAGTAGAAATTTTGATGATAAGAGGTAAAAATCTTGAAAAAGAGGAAAAATTTAAAAAAATTCGAAATTTTGAATAAATCAATTTGTTCAAAAAAAAAATTGATATTTTCCAAAAGGATCGAAGTTTTCAAATAAAAGTCTAATTGACTCGAAGGTCCAAGAAAAGTGGTCGACATTTTAATGATAAAATGTTCAAATTCTGGAAAAAGCTTTAAAAATTGAAAAAAATCGAAATTTTGAAAAATAGATTACTTTAAAAAATGGAAATTTATGGAAAAATATCCAATTTTTCAAATAAAAGTCGAATAGATCGTGGAAAATAGGTCGTAATTTTGATGATAAAAGCTTTAAATTCTTAAAAAAGGTTAAAAATGTCAAAAAAGTCGAAACATTGAAAAAACTCATCTTTTCAAAAAAATGCAAATTTAAAAAAAAAATGGAAATTTTTAAAAAAAAAATGGAAATTTTTCATAAAAAATAAAAATTTTCACATAAGAGTCGAAGAGATCAAAGAATATAAGTCGAAATTTTGATGATAAAAGGGTCAAATTCTGAAAAAGGTGAAAAATGTCAAAAAAAATCATTATTTCAACTTTTCCTGGGAGTTCTGAACAAGTTGAAATATTGAATTCTTTAAAAAAATTTTAATTGAAAAAACGTCGAAACGTTGCAATTCTGAAAATTCCAATTTTCCAAAAAAGTGCCAATTTTTAAAAAAAAGTAAAAATTTTCAAAAAAAAATGATAAAAGAAGTTTTGAGAAAAAGCTGACATTTGGGAAAAATCAAATTTAAAAAAAAAAGAGTCCAAATTTTCAAATAGATCGAAATTTTTAAGTTTAGTATTTCAAAAAAAGTCGAAATTCCCACGACAAGTTGAAATCCCGAAAAAAATTGACTTTCTTTAAAAAATAAAATTTTGGAAAAAGATCCAAATTGTAGAGAAACCAAATTTGTAAAAAGATCGAAAGTTTTCAAGGTAATATTTTAAAAGAGGTCGAAATTTCCATAAAAATTGTAAACCTCAAAAAAGGTGACTTTTTTAAAAATTAGTCAAAATTTTTGGGAAAAATTCTAAATTGCGGAAAAAACAAATTTTCAAAAAAGCGGAAATGTTCAACATAATTAAAAGAATGAAGAATAATTAAAAAATTCGTAATACACTCAAAATTTTAAAAAGATCAAAATCTTGAAAAAAAAATGGAAATTTCCATAAAAATTTTAAATCTCATAAAAATTGACTTTTTTAAAAAATAGCCAAAATTTTGGGAGAAATTCTAAACTGTAGAAAAAAAAATTTTGAAAAAAGTGGAAATGTTCAACATAATTAAAAGAATGAAGAATAATTTAAAAAAATCGAAAAACACTCAAAATTTTAAAAAGGTCAAAATCTTGAAAAGAAAATGGAAATTTCCATAAAAATTTTAAATCTCATAAAAATTGACTTTTTTAAAAAATAGCCAAAATTTTGGGAGAAATTCTAAATTGTAGAAAAAAAACAAATTTTCAAAAAAGTGGAAATTTTCAAAAGAATGAAGAATAACTAAAATATTCGAAAAACACTCAACATTTTACGAAAGTCAAAATCTTCAAATCAAATTTCCGATCAAAAAAGTCGACATTAAGAGAAAAGGTCAAAATTTTGAAAAACGAAAGCTCTGAAAAGTTAATATGTTGAAATGTCCAAATTACGAAGAAATCAAAATTTCTTGAAAAATTTGAAATTTGAAGAAAAGTTTTGAAAGTTGAAATTTGAAAAAAATCAAATTTTACAACAAAAAAGTCCAAATTTTCAAAAAGATCAGAATTTTTTAAGTTAATAATTCAAACAAGTCGAAATTTCCGCAATAAATTGAAATCTCGAAAAAATTGAGTTTTTTTAAAAAACGATCAAAATTTTAAGAAAAAGACCTAAATTGTAGAAAAAATCAAGTTTTCCAAAAAGTCGAAATTTTCAACTAATTAAAAATTTCGAGAAACGCTTCAAATGTTTAAAAATTCAAATTTTTTAAATTCAAATTTTTAAAACTACAAAATTTCATCTTTTTTTGGAAATTGTAAGTTCTAAAAGTCCTAAAAGAATCCAAAAATAAATTGGAAGCAGCCACATGCCCACAGCTGATCGTCTTAAGAGTTTAATTTAAAAAAAAATCGAATTTAATTTCTATATTTAAAGATAATGTCGAAACTAGTTGAAAATGTCGTGTTGTTGGCTCGAAATTTACTTTAAAAAAATTGAAATTCGAAACTTCGATTTTATTTGTTAAAGATTTTTCCCTTTTTCTATTGAAATTCGAAAAAAAAAGTAAAAATTTCCAACAATTTCGGTAAAAACTTGGGAAACTAAAGCAAAAGTTGCAAAAGTTTGGAAACTTTAAAAATGCCAAAAGGAAAAACTAAAAAATACGGAACTTCGACAGGTTTGGAAACTTTAAAAACAACAATAAACACTGAATGAAATTTGATATTTTAAAAAAATATTCAAATGCCAAAAAATAACAAAATTTTTCAAATTTAAAACCGGAACTTCGACAGGTTTTGGAAATTTTAAAAACAACAATAAACATTGAATGAAACTTGATATTTTGAAAAAATATTCAAATGCCAAAAGATAACGAAATTTTTCGAATTTAAAATCGGAACTTCGACTTGTTTTCGAAAGTTCAAAAATAAAAGTAAAAACTGAACGACATTCAAAATTTTTGAAAAATATTTAAATGTAGAAAAAAACTAAAAATTCTTCAACTTTAATCCAAAGATTTCCTGAAATGTCAACTGTAAATCTAAAAAATTGGAATCCAAACTAGAAATGTAGATTTTTGTTCTAATTTTTCACTTCTTCTGCCGAAATTCGGAACTAATTTTTCACTTCTGCCGAAATTCGGAACCAATTTTTCACTTCTTCCGCCGATATTCGGAAAAAATAACACTTTCGATAGCAAAACAAAAATATTAAAAAACCAAAGTAAAAGTTGTAAACTCAAATGCGACATTTTGGAAAATATCCGAATGACAAAATCTATGTAACTGGGACATATTACGTTTCATATTAATTAATGTACCACCAGACTTTTGGATTAAAAAAAGGACAATGTTATGGATTAATTTAATTGTTCGAAACACGTTGAAACTTGACTTCTGTTTCATACATCGTTTATCTTTCTTATTTTTTAAGTTTCTCGTACCTACCTTGTTAATTTGCGTGGAAAACGTGACTTCCCCAGGTGCGTCCGTCCTCCACCCTCTCCTCGATATTCTGCGTAACTCCGTCCTTGTCTTTCGTCACAATCTGCTTAGTGGTCGTCTTAACAATAACCGGCGTGCTGAGCCCCGCTTCCTTCCTACCGCGCGGTATCTTCAAATCGGCAACCCCCTGCAAACTCTCAACTCCATACTGATTAACGTCATCGTCGCTACTCTCCCCCGAGGAAACGCCCTCCTTATACGTTTTCACCTTCACCTTGAGATCCTTCAAATCTGCGAAGTGCGACGGATCAATTTGGGCATAATTTAAAATCAACTGACCAGTAACGGGGTCCCTTCTCGCAGTTTTTGGATCGATATCGCCGGTTTGGGGGTCGATATGACCCCACTTCGGTGTGGATTTTCCCAGTGATTGGATCAATTTCGCCTGAGAGGGTCAAAACTTGCGTAACTTTGGTATTAGCGCTCTTAACCAGAGGGTCATTCGGATCCACTTGAATGATTTTACCGGTCTTGGGATCCACCATACTATAAATGTACACGGTTTGAGTCGTAACATTCAGTATTTTCCCCGTTTTAGGGTCAAGCTGGCAATTTTTAGGGTCAATCTCTTTCACTTTACCACTCGGGTCCGTTTCCGTTATCAGGTAGATCCTAACGATGACGAGTTTGCCAGTTTTGGGGTCGATTTTCCCGTATTTGGTGTAAATTTGTCCGGTGGACGGGTCGAACTCGGATGTGGAATAAATTGGGGAACCGGTTTCGTCCACTTGTGAGGTTTTTGTGAAAATTTGGTTGGTGTCCGGGTCGACTTTTACGTGATTCGGTTCGACTTTGGTCAACTTGTGGACCGTTCCGGATTTGGGGTCTAGGTAACCGTAAATCGTGATGGTGTAGCCGGTGATCGGGTCAACGTAACCCGAGGTGTAAACGTCTTGTTTTGTGGTCGGGATCGTGGTGGTCGAAGATCCAAATTTGGGCGGATTTCGGGTCGACTTTGACGTTTTTGGGTTCTTGGGGTACGACGCCGCCTTTATCATCGACGTGGGGTTCGCTAACTACGATGTTGAATACCCTACCGTAGTTTGGCTCCGGTTTACCGGTTTTTGGGTTGACGAATCCGCCTTTAATGAGGAGTTGTCCACCTGAGGGATCAAGTACGCCTTGTTTGGTTTCTTTACGACCGGACTTCGGGTCGGTGTAAGTTAAAGTCGCTTTAACAGGATCGATTTGGCCGAATTTGCAATCGATTTTATTAGTTGCCGGGTTGTATATCCCGTAAGTGACTTCAGGGACCGCGCCCTTGCTTTCAATGGTGTTCTTCTTCTGGTCGACTTTCCCCGCGAATGTAACAATTTGGACCTCGGGTTCTACTTCAGAGCCGATCTTAATAACTTGGGCCAAATCCGGGTTTACTGTATCGGTTTTGGGGTCTTTGACTCCGGTCGTCACTATAACGTTACCTTCGGTGTCCACTTGTATAGGTCTCGTTTCAACTTTGCCCGTTTTGGGGTCTTTGTTGACGATTTTGGCTGCCCCCAAATCGATGACCCCGTATTTGGTGGAGATTTGCCCGGTGGCGGAATCCTTCTTCCCCCTGGTATTTTCCATTTGTCCGTTGGCCAAATCGATTGTCCCAGAAGGACCTTTTTTCGCCGTGATGGTGGTTATTTCGTAAATGGGGTCATTTTGGCCCACTATGGTAATAATCTGGCCCAAACCGGCGTCCACTTTGCCGGATTTGGGATCCACAACTTCACCGGTAACGACGATCTGCCCATTAACCTCGTTAACTTTAGCAGGTTTAGCGTTAACTTTACCAGATTTGGGGTCATTAATGATAAGCTTGCCGTTCTTGGGGTCGATTAGGCCGTATTTACTTTCGATTAAACCGGTGTCGGGGTTCAATAGCGCCGTGGAGTGTTCCACTTGGCCTTTTTCCGGGTCGAGTTTGCCGGTTTTCGGATCCAATTTCGTCGTGATCACAGTAATCTTAATTATGCGTTTCTTCGCCAAGGGTTCCACGGAGGGGTCCTGCGCTTGTTTCAACCCGACCACCGTAAACGCTTGACCCAAGGTGGGGTCCAGTTTCCCCGTTTTAGGATCTACAACGCCAGTGACGACAATCTGACCAGTCATCGGATCCACGGAGCCAGTAACTGGTTCCACTTTGCCAGATGAGTCTCTAGTGTGTAACGTACCAGTGGTGGGATCAAGAACGCCGAATTTGGTTTCAATTTTGCCAGTTACAGGATCCTACTACACCCGTTATGTGTTCCACTTGGCCGTTTTGTACGTCCAAATTGTTGGTTTTGGGGTCTTTTTTGGCAGTGATCACCATGATTTTGACGATGCGATGCTTCGGTATCGGCCTCTCGCTTGTCGTAACGACTTGTTTCAGCGGAGTTACCCCGATTAGTTGGGGTTGTTGTTTAGCTGCTTCGGCCGCTATTAAAGCCTCAGAGGGAGATTGACCTGGGGCCGCCTGACCCATTTTAGACTGAACTGGGGTAACCGTTTTCGCTTGAGTAACAGTTTTCGATACTTCAGATTGAGGCGTAGGTAATTTGACGGGCGCCACCGGTATCGGAGCTTTTGGAGCTGGTTTCGCCACAGCTGGCGATTCCGCTTTCTGGCGCTCCTGAATGGAAGGTTGTTGCGAAGCAACAGGGTCGACAACTGGCTCAATAATTTTAACTTCTAACGATCTACCTAGATCTTTCTCATGTTTACCCGTTTTTGGATTGGTAAATCCACCTTTAAACAAAATTTCGCCGCTACTTGGATCCACAACACCATGACGAACATCATTCTTCCCAGATTTCGGATCGATTAAAGTCAGAGTTTCAGCTATTGGATCTAGCGTTCCATACTTTGTATAAATTACGTTCTTATCGGGATCATACAAAGCCGGACTCGTAACAGTAGTTGCGCCCTTGGCATCAACAATATTCTTCTTATTATCGTATTTCCCAACGTAAGAAACGACCTCTAATTCAGGATCAACCTCAGGACCTAGTTGGATCACTTTAACAAGATTAGGATCAACTTTGCCGGTTCTGGGATCCACAATTTGAGAATCAACGACGATATCGTCGCCATCAAGTCGAATGGGACGCTCCAGAATTTGGCCACTCTTCGGGTCTTTGAAAGCGATCCGCATCAACTTCAAATTGATCGTGCCGTCTTTAGTTACGATTTCTCCGGCTTCTGGGTCAATTTTCCCGTTGGTTATTTCCGGTCTGCCGCCGGCTTTATCAATGGTTCCGGTCCTGGGGTCCTTCCTCGCTAAAACAGTGGTTACCACCACAACCGGATGCTTGGGGATCGACGATATTGATCACTTGCGTCAAATTGGGGATCGGGTTTGTTAGTTTTAGGATCGATAACGCCCTCGAGGAAGATTTGTCCGCTGTTTTCGTCGACTTTAACGTCGCTAACGATCGGTTTGCCGGATTTATCCCTCTGGACGATTTTGGCGTTCTTGGGGTCGATCTTCCCGTATTTACAATCGATGATTCCGCTCACGGGGTCGACGGTGGCCGTCAACTTCTCAACTGTACCCTTCTCGGCGTCCGCTTTACCAGTTTTGGGATCTTTGCGGGCTGTAATAACCAGAATCTTTACCACTCTCTTCTTCGGAACCGGGTGTACCGGAAGTAAATACTTCGGCGTTTCGGTTTTTGATTTATCCTCGATGACGGTAATAACTTGACCAAGATTGCTATCTTTCTTGCCGGTTTTAGGGTCGAGAACCGGCCCTAGAATTTGGATTTGGCCGCTGATGGGGTTAATGCTGCCTTTGATGGTTTCTTCCTTGCCGGTCGCGGGATCACTGTAGGTGAGAGTGCCTTTTTTGGGGTCGATTCGGCCAAATTTAGAGTCGATTTCGCCGTTGTCGTGGACTACTCCGACTGATTGATCAACGTGACCGTTTTCTAAATCTAAATGGTGGGTTTTTGGGTCTTTTTTGGCGGTTACAACTAGGATTTTGACTACTTTTTGTTTGTGTGGTGGGGTTGCCGCCGCCGCCGCCGCCGTAACAGATTTGGGGGTTTCTTTCGGGGGTTTGGCGATTGCGGGAATCGAGGTGGGGTTGAATTAGTTCCGCTTTTATGGTGCGGCCGAAGCTGTTGTCGGCTTTCCCGGTTTTTGGGTTAACGAGACCCTTGAAGAGTATTTCGCCGGTGGTTGGGTCCCTTTGGCCGTGTTTTGTTTCGGGTTTTCCGCTCTTGGGATCTATGTAGGTTAACGTTTCATTGATTGGATCAAATACTCCGTACTTGGTGTAAACTTTGTTGTTGTCGGGGTTAAAGAGACCGGTGGATTCCTCGGGGGCGCTAACCCCCTTAGGATCCAAACCTTTTTTATCGAGTTTTCCGCAAATTGATGTTATTTTAATGCCGGGGTTCCTCCTCTACTCCAACTTGGAGGATTTGGCTCAAGTTGTCGTCTTTGACTCCGGTTCTTGGGTCGGTGACGCCGCTTAAAATTATAATGTTATTTTGGGCATCAAATTGGACTGGTCGTTCGTGAATCTGGTTGGTTTTCGGGTCGTAACTGGAAATCTTTTTGTTTTTCACGTCGACGGTGCCGTATTTCGTCACCACTAACCCAGCTTTGGCGTCAATTTTCCCATTGGAGGTTTCCTTGTGCGCTTGGGTGGGGTCCAATTGGCCGGTGCGCGGATCTCTTTTGGCGGTTACCGCGGTGATAGGTACTATACAATCCGGGTCTTCGGATAATTTGACGAGTTGTCCCAAACTCGAATCGACTTTGTAAGATTTTGGATCAATTACGCCATCCTTGATGATTATTTGGTTCAAATTTGAGTCGATTTCGATGGGATGGACGTCAGTTTTACCAGATTTGGGGTCCTTGTGGATAATTTTCTTATTCAAGGTGTCGATGGTGCCGTATTTGGTGTCTAATTGGCCGGAAACCGGATCGAGAACCGCATCAACTTTCTCGGTGGTGCCGCGTTCGGCTTCAATTCGTCCGGATTTGGGGTCTTTCTTGGCTGTGACGACGGTGATTTTAACAATTCGTTTCTTGGGTAGGGCCACCAGTGGATTAACCGGTTCGGTTTGTGGTGCGCCAGCGACATGAAATAATCTGGCCGAGTGTCCCGTCTTTTCTTCCGGTTTTCGGGTCTATTACAGCCCCCGATGTTATAATGATTTGTTTATTTATGGGGTCAATGTGGACCTTGGACAACTTCCTTCTGTCCGTTGCTGGGGTCGGTAACAATGACTGTACCATTGGTGGGGTCGATTAACCCATATTTAGAATCGATTAGTTGGGTTTCGGTGTTTTGTTGAGCTTTGGTGGTATCGACGGTGGCTCCCTCGAGGTCTATTCGGCCGGTTTTCGGGTCTTTCTTCCCGGTTATAACGAAGAGATTGACCGGTCGGACGTTTTTCCAACCGGCGGCAGATGGTACCACTTTCTTCGCCTCGGGTGGAGCGTGATGCAAGTACTGCTCGCCAGCTAAGAACGCAGCCGTGTCATCTTTCTCGTTTTTGAACAACGGCGCCGTTTGAGGTGTCTTTAGTCCTTCTTTCTTGAGTTTATCGGTTTCGCCAGGGGCGTAATTGAAGGCTAAACCTGTGGCTTTTCTCGTGGTTGGGGACTGTTGGGATTCGGGTTCGGACGTCGGGGATTGTTGATTTTCGTAGGAGAATCCTTTCGTGAAGGGTTTTCGAGGGGATTTTTGTTCGTCGGCTGTTTCGTAGTCGTATTCGCGGGTGTAACCCGGTAGTTGGGGGGAGCCCACGGGCGGTCCTCCTTTGTTGGATATCTTTGGGGGATTCTGCGGTTTGAGCGGCGAGTTTTTCCTTTTCTTTCTTTTCCTTGGGGGTCTTTTCTTTCTTAGATCCAAAAAGAAAACCAGGACTCTAATTGGTAAGGCAAGAACATGCAAATTAATACCATGCATATACTTAAAACATACCTATATATAAACTATATATATAATTATTTATAAAGGCAGGCCTACTCAAGATGTATCAGTACTGAGACAGAGTGAAATTAAGGCGTTACTACTATTTTAACCATTTTATTAAATCATCAACTTTTTAAGGCATAGATCGGTAAGTTTAAATATTTAACAGATTTCGAGTTAGGGAACCACAGACCGGTTTCAATTTTATTAAATTTCGTCAATTCTGTAGACTTGAATTTCTAAATTTAAAAATTTGGGGAAGTCAGAATGTCGAATCAAGAGTTGAAATACAGAACTTGTCCCCTGGAACCAAGAAAGATTAAAAAACACAACAAACGTTGCTCTAACGGCAAGATGACAGCCAAGCTGCCATCTTCAGATAGATACCAACGTTTGTTGGGTTTTTTTAGCTTTCTTGGTTTCAAGGGACAAGTTCTGTATTTCAATTTCTGAAGATAACAAAGGGCCAGTTCCGTTCCAGCAAAAAAAAACGCTTATAACTCTTGAACGGCTGAACGGATTTTTATGATTTTTGCTTTGTTTGATTTGTTTCGGCTGCAAACAGCAGAATCAGTTCTAAAATATTGAAAAAATACACAAAAAAACGTTTTATAAGGAATTCGTCTACAGCGCCATCTCTGATTCATAATAGGAACATGACAGAAACGTATTTGCAATATACATCGGTAGATGGCGTTGTGTGTTATGGGCCGTTTTTAGCGGTTTTTCGAGTAGAATTCATTGGGAAACAAGCACAGGGCTTTGTCGCCAAACGATTAAGTGTCCGTTCCACCAAATAAAATAGAATCAAGAGGTTTTTAATGTCCTTCTTTGTTTAATAATTGATTCTATTCATATGTAACGTCAATTCAGATTTCGTTATTTAAGCAGCTTGAGAATTGAACTGAAGGAAAGGTTTTCAAATTTTAGATACAATTTGATTCTAGCACTCGATTGTCAAACGTTGAACTAATTCGTTGGTTGCTCATATGGGATGAATTTAACAAAATTAAAAAAAATTACTGAATTAGATTGTAATTCTGTGATCTCACAATAATATCAAGTTATTTTAGAGCTTGAAGTAATCAATTTAGTTCAACTTAATGAAGTCATGGTTTATAAAACGAATCAACCAGAAGAGGCATATAAACGTTTAGACTGTAGGCCATATTTTAAACAATTATTAACACTTTTCTCTTTAAACAATTCATCATATTGACAAATTTGAAGACTAGTAGTTGCCATTTCACGCCTGTTCATGATCTGTCTGTACATTTTACGCGATATTCAAAGCACAAATATCAAACTACGTCTTTTAAAACGTCTTAAGCAATATTCTACGAGGATCTACATTTAAAAATGATCACAATCCTTAATATATACATATTTTTACATCCTAATTGTAATTCCCTGATAAAATTCGTGTACCTTGGATTTCTTATCCTTGGATTTATCGCTATCGCTGCTAGTATTCAGATCTTCCCTTCCGTTTTGTTCGGGTATGTTATCGTTTCGATTTTCCTTGTCTTTATCCTTGTCGTCTTTCTTTTTATTGAATAAACCACCAGATGGTAAAACTGCGATTCCGCCAACTGGTTTCTAAAAATTAAACGTGCAAATTAAACAGAATCACCTGGGGACATTTTTTCAAGTTCGAACAGATCAGTCTTTGAACCGATCCTGATTTTTTACTGCTTTCGTAGCTTAAGGTAAAATCTACTTAAGCTTTACCAGAAATTCCACATCTTAATCATTACGAATTTTGGAGTTAAATTGTTCCTATTTTCTTTTTTTTTAATTTTACTTCTTTTTTTTTCTAAAATTTACACCCTCTGTAACCAGAAACATCGACTCAGGGGGCGACTACTTTGGAAACTAAATCTCTCATCCCTGAGATGTGGATAAATTTTAAATTTCTACAAATGGATCTAGAAACAGCGTGAAACAGAGCGAAATGCTGTTTGCAATCAAAATTATTTTTAAAAACTACTTTGATAACTAAATATCTCACCCCTGAGATGTGGATACATTTTAAATTTCTACAAATGGATCTAGAAACAGCGTAAAACAGAGCGAAATGCTGTTTGCAATCAAAATTATTTTTAAAAACTACTTTGATAACTAAATATCTCACCCCTGAGATGTGGATACATTTTAAATTTCTACAAATGGATCTAGAAACAGCGTAAAACAGAGCGAAATGCTGTTTGCAATCAAAATTATTTTTAAATTCCGTTGGATCAAACTGCCTGATTTTCCAGGAATTCCTCTGATATGTTCAGGTTTTCAAGATTTTCTTGAAAGCACATGTTATTAACTTTCAGATATTCTCTGTATCTGTTCGTGTGCTCGGTATCTTTCGTTAGAGAACTTCAGTGTTCCCGGAAGAAGTATACCCTGTTCAGTGATCAATCAAGTTTTTATAACTTTGGCCACTCGCGAGAAATTAATTCAATTGGCAGTAAAAAACCGTGAACGGTTCCATCAATTTTCTATAGCGACAAGAAAGCTTTGTTGGCCTACAAGAAGACGAACTAATTGTAATAATTAAAACAAAAAAAATAACGCCATTTACAAAACGATTAGGTTGCTTTATCTCACAAAAGCAAATTGACAATAGACAATAGAAAGATAATCATATAAAGTACAAGCAGATTGGACAAAATCTAAAAGACAATGAGAATAAGCGCATAGCGACTTTCAAAGTGAGATAATCAAAATTAACTGATTACATAAAAACGTCTATGTACAGGACTTATTTACAAAGTATATTTAATAACACATTGACTGCATGATGCAAAAGGCGATTGCAAGCATAGCAATTCATCTTTTTTTTTATAAATTGGCAACCTTCTCAAGTTTCTCGGCTACAAATTCCCCTTCTAAAGAACTCGCCGAGCTGCCAGATTCCCTATTGTCCTTGATAATCCGTGTCAACTAAACGTAAAAACAATATAATTGAATTTGGTCCATCCTGAATCGAGACCAGATTTTAATCCTTTATCACATCAGTAATTGGCAGTAATTAGGTTGTACATTTTGTTTCTTTTAACTCAGATTTAAAACACTTTGAATTTGAACTTTGATTCTAATACGCAGAGGCCAATGGTTTGAACATTTATTAGATTCAGAGTTCGGAAACCAAAGACCTTGATCTTGTTAGTTTGGAATATGGAACCTGAATGCAATGTATATATGTTTAGAGGGTTGCATTAGTGTAGTCTAGCTTGCATTCTACTTGTAATTATCTTTAATAATAAACTAATGATCTAAAATCGGTCCAAATTTTGTTTAACTTGATGAAGTGTGAAACTTTTACATTCTAATTCAGCTGTTAAAATACGTTATCAAGTAATTACTTGTACAAGTAGTTACTTGATAACGTAGGCTAGTTACCGCCAATTTATCAATGTGATAGTGAACAGTGAAGTAAAACCACAAATAAAAGTAATCATTCAACCAACCGTTTGGCTTTGTTCGAATTTACATTCCCAAATTCACAAAGAATATTTGGACATTAGGCAGAAATTTATCTATTTTAGTAAATTGACTGACAACGCAATTTACCCACCTTATCTTTCTCCTTTTTATCTTTTTTATCTTTAGGCGATTTAACTTGGGTCGGACTCGTATCCATATCAGGGATACGTTCAGGGGCATGCGACATGGTATGTCTCTTGTTCGTTTCATTATATTCGTCTTCGGGACGAATCCCGCTAAGAGCTACAATTAAAAACCATGTTTTTGATGTAAAAAAAATTTGGCCTAACTACTTACGATCCATGCTTCTCGAAGTAAGACGTTTACCAGTCAGAGATCTCTCAAACTGGGGCGCTGGTCTATCAATGGGCGTCTTCTTCGTTTCGTAATGCGTGCGCCCGGAATAACGGAATTTGGAACCGAACTTGGGGAACAATGAAGACTTCTGGTTAGTCTCCGGGGACATCAACCTGAAGACAATTACAATTCAACTAATTCAATTTCAATTATGAATTGAAAGCGAAGAAATTAGAACCTTTTAAGAGTGTAATTGGAATGAACGTTTATTCTTCATGAATGAACGGTTTTAGAAATATAAGGTACAGGTGAAGAAGGCGATAAGTCAGTTTTTTCCAAAAATGAGATTTGCAAGTCAAGGGTGCAAAGTTTTATTTGGTTTCGAACCACAATGCCCAATTAGGAATTACAATACATTTTAGTTTTTCTTTAATAAAGAAATGCTAAGAGCTATCTTAAAATCCATTTTTCTCAAGACTACTCGACTTATTAACCTTTGCGCACCCTTCAAATGTTACGATTTTCCTAATTTTCCAACAATAAAACGTCTCTGCTGAAGAAGTAAAAGAAATTGTATCAAATAAAAACCATTTCGTTGAAACGTTCATTATTTAAGTAATTACAAACCTGAAGAACGTATGATGTTCCACGCAGGTTTTCCACAGTTTTTTAGCTGCCCTATGGTTGGCCAATTTGAAGCCGATGGTCGATTCGAACTGTTCGAATTCTCCCGGACGAATTTTGATGTAAAAGTTGTGTCTCTTGTAGCTAATTTTGAGGATTTTCGGCCACGCAAATCTGTTAATTCGTAGGCGGTCTCTGTAGACCAATAAACCTGAAGCGCACACGCCTGCAACGATATCATTCGATGAATCAGTTCGGGGCGATAAGGTGGTTTACTAATTACCTAACATAATGTCTACACCTTCGGAATCTTTGGCTGGATGTAAAGTCCACCCCATACATGGCTAGTTTCTTGGCGTTTTCCAAATAGTGGAGTTCGGCTTCCGCTGGAGTTTGCCCCCTACAAAATTAAATTCATTACATCTTGTGTTCCAATGAACTAGAAATTCTAATTTCCTTAATTTTTAATTCGCAATTGTGACAAAAAATTCTAAAAGAGTGAAGAGTCAGAAGATGACAGCTTGGCTGTCGAAACGCGTTACAACAACCTTTGTTGTGTTTTTTAATCTTTCTTGATTTCAGGGGACAAGATTTGTATTTCAATTTTTGAAGATAACCAAGGACCAGTCCGCTCCACCAAAACTTATGTTTGCATTTTTACTCGAAATTTGTAAAAATCGAACATTCGAGTGCGAATTGCAAGAAAAAAGATTCTAAAAAGTGCGAGTTTAAATCAGGAATTTTGGACGTTAATTTCAAATTTCCAATCTTCTAGAAATTTTAAACTATCTTATAAAAATCGAACATTCGACTTTTAACGTCTGGGATTCTGGATTCGAGGTGAGTTGTCTAGAGTTTACGGCCAGCACTTAGATCACCCCTTCCCATTGTGCTATCCCCGTGACTGAGGTGCCTTTGGTCATTCATTCATCCATCCAACCTTGCTGAGAAACTGGAAACCATCTCTTGGATGCACCTCTCTCAAACTGGCCGCACCCTAGAAGTCCCACAGCGTGAATTCTCCGATTGATGCTAGTACCGGGAGTTTATGATTGATGCTAGTGCCGGACAGTGCCACGTCACGTGCCCGACACTCTCATCTTCTTCAAAACACCCCCTACAACTCGGGTCGTTTATAATTCCCATTCTGTGGAGGTATTCGTTTAATCGACAGTGACCTGTCCAAAGACTTTTAACGTCATAATTACAGAGAAAAAAAACCCCCAAAGGTGCGAGTTTGAATTTTGTAAAAAGTGACACAATTTCGTCAAATCAATTAAAAAATGATCTCAAAATGTTGTCGTCGTTCAGATCGCTTACTTGTGGGTTTTGTGCAGTTCCATCACTTTCTCCTCCAAATCCTTGGTCTGGTTGGGCGCGAATTTGAAATCGTTGAGGTAGTGTCGCCCCATCGTGTCCGGGTCGTAGTCGCCTAGCTCGGACTGGACGAGGTAGGAGCCCAGAAGTGCGTGGGTGACGAACGAACATGGCAATCTGTTGTTCAGTATGTCATTGCGGATTTGAAGACACAAATGGTAGCGGGTTATATCTTCCTGTAGCTGCGCGGGATCGGGTGGGTAGAATTTCACTTCGAAATTGAATCTCCATGGCTCAGCTGAAAACAACGTGTTACAACGTGGGGAGAACTCCGCGAAAAACCTCGATAATTTCGTTAATGTGTCAGTGACGAACAAATTTTTTCTCTACTTTTAGATACGACATTGATTTTACTGGCGAAGAAAAAACCAATAAAACATGATTTTACTCACTTTTTAGAAATTTTCCAATTCTTTTGTCTAGATCCAACCAATTTCTTGGGTCGTGTCGGTCAGCGTAAACGAGACCGAAATAATCCTTCTCGATTAAATTGATCGATTCGCACACACGTTCAAGTAATTCTCTTCCTTTGGCTTTTCTCTATAAATGAAAACAGACAAATGATATTTTCCGAAGGCGAGGATTCAGCAACACCAACCGACGAATTTTTCGTCAACGCTACGTTAATATCAAAGAATCATGATAAACATTCACTGGTTTGTCGTATAAATTCCATGAATTCAGCTTAATTTTTTTGAAAAATTGCCCAGCGAAAAAGGAGAAAGAGCAGAGTCGGAAGACAAGAGAAACAGAAGAGAAGAAAAAAAAAGACATGAGAATCAGGGAAGTGATCAAACCAACACGGAAAGAGAGAAGGTGAGAAGAGAAGAGAGGAGGTAGGATGAGCAGAGAGGTGGCAAGAGAAGCGAGGAGGTAGGAAATGAAGCGAGGAGGTGGGAAATGAAGCGAGGAGGTGGGAAATGAAGCGAGGAAGTGGGAAGTGAAGAGAGAAGGTGGGAAGAGAAACGAGGAAGTGGGAAGAAAAGCTAGAAGATGGGAAATAAAGCGAGAAGGTGGGAAGAGAAGAGAAGAGCAAGAGCACGAGCAAGAGCAAGAGGAAGAGAAAGAGAAAGAGAAAGAGGAAGACAAAGAGGAAGAGAAAGGGGTAGGGGAAGAGGAAGAGGAAGATGAAGATGAAGAGGAAGAGGAAGAGGAAGAGGAAGAGGAAGAGGAAGATGAAGAGGAAGAGGAAGAGGAAGAGAAGAGGAAGAGGAAGAGGAAGATGAAGAGGAAGAGGAAGAGAGGAAGAGAAAATGGAAGAGGAAGAGAAAGTGGAAGAGGAACAGAAAAAGGAAGAGGAAGAGGAACAGAAAGAGGAAGAGGAAAAGAAAGACGAGATAAAAGAATAGAAGGGTACATAAAAGAAAAGAAGGGAAAAGCAGAAAAAAGAAAAGATTTGAAGGGAAGAGAAGATAAGGAGAGAAAAAAAAGAGACGAAAAGAAAAAAGAAAAGAAGAAAAGGAAACGGAAGAGAAGAAAGGGGAAGAGAAGAAAAGGAGTGAGAAAGGAAAAGAAGGGAAGAAAAGGGAAGAGAAGGAAACGGAAGAGAAGGAAACGGAAGAGAAGGAAATAGAAAGAAAGAGAAATCGCAAGAGAAGTCGGAAGAGAAGTCAGAAGAAGAGAAGTCCAAAGAAGAGAAGTCAAAAGAAAAGAAGTCAGAAAAGAATAAAAGAAAAGAGAAGAGAAAGAAGGAAAGAGAAGGAAAGAAAAGCGAAGAGAAGGGAAGAGAAAAGAGAAGAGAAGTCGCAAGAGAAGTCAGAAAAGAAGTCGAAAGAGAAGTCGAAAGAAGAGAAGTCGGAAGAGGAGAAGTGAAAAGAAGAGAAATCGGACAAGAAGACAAGAAAAGAGAAGAGAACGGAGAAAAGAACGGAAGAGAAGAGCAGGGTGCAGAAGAGAAAATAAGGAAAGAGAAGGAAAGGGAAGAAAAGCGAAGAAAAAAGAGAAAAGAAGAGCAGAGAAGTCGCAAGAGAAGTCAGAAGAGAAGTCGGAAGAAGAGAAGTTGGAAGCAGAGAAGTCAAAAGAAGAGAAGTCGGAAGAGAAGTCGCAAAAAAAGTCGGAAGAGAAGTCAGAAAAGAAGTCGGAAGAGAAGTAGCAAAAGAAGAGAAAGGAAAAGTCGAAATAGAAAGAAAAGAGACTGAGAAGAGAAGAAATAGGAAGAGATAAGATGGGAAGAGAAAAGATGGGAAAGGAAGAGATGGGAAGGGAAGAGAAGAAAAAAGAAAAGAAAAAAACAGGAAGAAGAGAGATTGAGAAGAGAGGAAATGGAAAGAAAGGAGATGAGAAGAGAAAAGAAGGGAAGGGAAGAGATGGGAAGAAAAGAGATGGAAAGAGAAGAGATGGGAAGAAAAGAGATGGAAAGAGAAGAAATAAGACGAGAAGAGATGGGAAGAGAAAAGATAAAAAGAGAAAAAATAGGAAAGAAGAGATAGAAAGACAAAAGATAGGAACAAAAGAGATGGGATGAAAATAAATAAGAAGAGAAGAGATTGGAAGAGAATAGATAGGAAGAGAATAGATAGGAAAAGAAGAGAAGAGATGGGAAGAAAAGAGATCGGAAGAGAAATGATGGGAAGAGAAAAAATTGGAAAAAATGAGTTGGCAAAAAAAAAGTTGGGAAGAGAAGGGAAGAGAAGAGAAGAGAAGAGAAGAGATGGGAAGAGATGGGAAGAGATGGGAAGAGATGGGAAGAGATGGGAAGAGATGGGAAGAGATGGGAAGAGATGGGAAGAGATGGGAAGAGATGGGAAGAGATGGGAAGAGATGGGAAGAGATGGGAAGAGATGGGAAGAGAAGGGAAGAGAAGAGAAGAGAAGAGAAGAGAAGAGAAGAGAAGAGAAGAGAAGAGAAGAGAAGAGAAGAGAAGAGAAGAGAAGAGAAGAGAAGAGAAGAGAAGAGAAGAGAAGAGAAGAGAAGAGAAGAGAAGAGAAGAGAAGAGAAGAGAAGAGAAGAGAAGAGAAGAGAAGAGAAGAGAAGAGAAGAGAAGAGAAGAGAAGAGAAGAGAAGAGAAGAGAAGAGAAGAGAAGAGAAGAGAAGAGAAGAGAAGAAAAGAGAAGAGAAGAGAAGAGAAGAGAAGCGAAGAGAAGCGAAGAGAAGAGAAGAGAAGGGATGGAAAGAGAAACGATCGAAATGAGAAGAGGTAGGAAGAAAAATGATGGGAAGAGAAGTGATGGGAAACAAACAAGTGACAGGAAGAAAAGAGAAGAGAAAAGGATAGATGACAAAAGAAGAGATGGGAATGCAAAAGATGGGAAGAGAAGAAATAAGAAGAGAACACAAGGAAAAAAGAGAATCGAAAGGAAGAAATTAAAAACATCATCAATTTGAGCAATTTTTTTTAAACTGGAAGTACCCCAAAGGGGGCACAATAGCGTGGTGGTCTTACCTCAATAGGCACATCCAGAACAGTACCATCTAGCATGGTAACATGAGCGACAGTGGTTCCTCCGCCAGGGGTGGCTGGAGCAGATTTGTTCTTCGTGGGGGAATCGGTGGTTTCTACTGCCATTTTCGTTTCTTCAGGCATCACAGCCTTCTACTCTGAAACATAAAATATATATTTAAATACGGAACAAAAAAAATATTACACAGAATAAAATAGAAATTAATTCATTCAAGAAATACGTTTGCCCATTTTTCGACCCTAACCATTAGAATCTCGTTTATTTGATGAACTACGTTCGCTAAATTAGGACCAAGTGGCGTACTTAAATGAAAAATTAAAAAAATGTTATAAATAGATAATATTTTTCAATAATTCGAAACAACTAAACCAGAGAAGCTTGCAAACGTGAGTTAAATTTACCTAAGAAGCCAACGAAATAAAGATAAAAATTGCAATTATTTGCACTCGCTACTGTCCAGAGGAATTCAACAATGGAACAATGAATGTGTTCACTTTTTATCTTCCAATGCATTGTGGATGAATCACTGGTGATAGACATTCAAAAAGTAAAACCTAAATTCGCTAAATGTCGAGAAATTGTATAAAACCAACGAGACCAGAGGCCCCTAAACCAGCCAATACATATCAGAATAGAACGAAGAAACGAAGATCCCCACAAAGATTACTGCGAGAACCACTAATAATCGCGTAGCAAGCAACGCAGGATTATATTCAATTAAAATCAATTCGAATAACTTACGAATTAATAGAGTCGCAAAATGAGAAAAATCAGTCAGATATTGAACTTTAGAAGAAACGGAACCAAAAGCCAAACAATACAAGCATTTACGTAGAAGTCGACAATCAACCACAAGAATGATGTAAAAAAAACAGCGGAGTACGAGAAAGATCCCACAAATTAAATAAATTAAAATACGAATGCTAGCAATTCATAAATTAATATTCGTCGGTAAATTGATATTCCTCGGTAGAACGCAGATATTCTAACAGGAAAAACTACCAGCCAATAACCAGATGTTGTAAAAGAGGTTGACATGCACGGGAAAAGTCCCATGAATCAAATAAATTACGTTGCAGACGCAACAACAAATTGACAAAACAATCGTTGAAATTTCACATCATGGGACGTTGATCCGTAAGACACGAGTCGATCCTAGTTCATTATGTGACTAACGTGAAATCTGGACATTATTCAGGTACACATGTAAATTAGACACGAAACACGGACGTATTTACTTAAGGGGTCGGTCGAATAACCGGACAAAAGGTAAGTGAATGAATTTTAGAATACGTCCCTGGCAAAATCGTGGATAACTTCTAAGCAGAGGTAGAATATTCTATGATCAAGGTAAGGATAAGCATATATCTATTACATATATGAGGGCAAGAAACGTCTCGACTAAGAGTGCGTTTACACCAGACACTATTCCGTAAATTTCTTTCTGATATAAAATATATCACGAGTCAACTATCCTGAGTGAAGCTATCCGATTCTTAATTGTGTAAATAAGTCTCAGCTTATATTAGAAGAAGTTGACAGTTATTTCAGAAATGTACGAAGTGTTTATTCTTCATATTTCAAAAATTGTTTTAGAATACTGTCAACAAACAATAAAAATTTAAATATTTCCAAACTGGGTCGTAGAAATGTTAAATAAAATTAATAAACATAAAGTGTTTGCTGTAAACGCACCATTAGCATCAAAGTCAACGCCAAAGACAAGATCGTGGACGCTGAAATTAACACGAAAGAACATAGTTTCTAATTATTGGCGGTATCCCCTGAATTCTACAAAATTGGCGAAAGTCGCGTAATTTAAGCGATAGAGTTGCGCGTCTACCAGTTTTAATACTCTATGGTTCACTTTTACAAGTTGGCAGCCTGGAACCGTTAATAATTTCACGCGCCCCCTATACTTCAAATTTAAACAAACTAATCATATGAAACTGACAGTCTTGTCCGAACGCTTCCGTCAGTTTA
The DNA here is from genome assembly GCA_028583605.1 of Dastarcus helophoroides. Taxonomy (NCBI): domain Eukaryota; kingdom Metazoa; phylum Arthropoda; class Insecta; order Coleoptera; family Bothrideridae; genus Dastarcus; species Dastarcus helophoroides. The sequence goes on along the minus strand of CM053337.1, from coordinate 14,968,658 downwards.
TTTCATCTTCTTCCTTCGTGTCGTAATATTTAACAAATCATATTCCTCTCAGAAAGTGAGAATATATACGAGAATTTGCAGACATCGAAAGCAGGAACTTGAAAGCAGCAGAAGCGGGAATTGAGACGGAGAGTTTTGAAGAAATTCGCCCAGACGTCAAAATAAGAAGCTGAAGTTTGCCCGAATGTGAATAACAAATTAACAGTCGTAATGCCCGTTTGTACAACAAATTTGAAAGTATGCAGAAATTGTGAATCGGTAGAAGCCAAATAAAAGCTCCGATCGATAACTAAATTGATAAAAGTTCGAAAAAGCCAATTGTCACATCGCTTACTTTTCTATGATCTGTGTTGAACGAAACTTAAGTTTTTGATAGATACAAGGCGCCAACCATATATGTAATATATGGCGCCAACAGAGCAGTTAGCTGGTAAACTTATTACGAAATTTATTCAAACATTAATAAATTGAATGAATATAAATTCAGTTCGATAATAATTATGACAAGACATAACCAATTTAAGGTCAAATTCTTAAATGCTTACGATAATCGTAGTTCGATCACATTATTATCACTGTAACTTTTACAGTTTATTTCTATTAGATTGTATATTTTGAAAAACAGTTAAATTGTTTAAAGAAATTAAAACACATATTTCTAAAAAATAAATTTAATTCATGACACTATTATAAAACAAATATTCTTCGACTCCGTAAGACATCTGCGAAAGAACTAGGTTACATTTTTGATCAAAAATCAAAATATAGTAGTAAAAAATTAGACAGGTAGGGAATATCCAAGTTAGACACAAAGTTTATTTCAATCGCTCGCGAGTTCACGCTACGGTTGGATACTTTTTTTATGCCGGCTCTTCACTCTCGCCGAACGTTTCGGCTAGACATTTGACAGGACAAATGTAACTGCGAGGGCTATATTTACCCTTTCGCTCGCACTCTTGGTTATGGTGTTCATTTCATTTGACTCGGTCCCAAAAACCGACTCGACACGGAGCACTTCCGAGGCGAACGGAGACAAAGCGAGTCAAAACAGGACGTAGCTTCCACATTTTCGCGGTAGAGTTCCCCCGTATCGTCTCGGCGAGAGTGAAGAGCCGGCATTAAATTCGGCATGTCAACGTTGACCAGCACAGAACACAGAATGTATGTCACGTCACACACTTGCACTATTTTACGTAATAAAGTGTGACTTCTTTCAAAGTTTCTGTTATGCATGGGTTGCATTTAAATGCCGAAATTAGCGATGTTTTTTGGCACCACATTTTATTAGTGTAATAACATATAACCCTGTTGTTATTGCTTAAACAAAACTGAAGGATGCAAAACGAACTACTCGAGCGATCACGAACTATTGCACTACAGCACGGGAACTCTAACAACAAATAAAACGAAATCAGCTATGAATATACTACAATGTAAAATTTTCTTAGTTTATTTTGTTGTATTTGTTGTTAAATATAATTTATGAAGAACGAACTGTTAAAAATATTTATGTACACATATTTATGTATATGTTTTGTGACGTACGCTGACAATTGATATGCAGCCTGCCAACCATAAATAACAAAACATCTACAAAGCGAGAGCACAGAACATCAAAATCGGATGGATATGCATCTTAACGTTAAATTACGTAACTTCGAATGAAACTTGTTTCTAACGCTGCCTTTTTAAATTTCTACACCAAGTCCGCGTTTTGGGGATCTCTGAAATTTAACACGTTTCTGGTTCGGTACAGTAATTATGTGGTTGAATATTAAAACATTTATTTTACGAGTGCGATATTTATAGAAAATTGCATTTTAAGCACGTATAGCGTAATGAAATAATAGCAGCAAGCAATTAAACACATTGAAATTAGTTATATAAATGATGAACATTCTCTTCTGGTGAATCACGAGTTTATCGAAGTTTGGTTTTTCTCCGGCTTTCCTTCGCATTAGCATTCGCTGTTTTTTTCACGAGCAGTTTCAACCAGTGACATCGACGATCGCATGATTCAAGAGTATTATTTAAAAACCACAATTTATAGTCATTTTATTCGTCACACAATTGAATTGTACCTTGCCACAAGCGGTATTAGAATTAGGTTAACAGTACGTAATGTGCTTTATTCGTCGTCTATTTTTACTTCTGACAATTGTGAATAATCATCTACGGGGAGTACTTACACAAAATTAGTTATAATCAGTGTTATCAGATTGTTTGTGTCCAAATAAAAAAGTCAATCAAGTCTGCTGTGATTTTTTTGTTAAAAGAGTACGCGTACTTATCGATATTTTGATAGATCTGTCAGGTGTCACTTTGGCGTCTTATTTACTGAAACACGTTGGAATTTTCTGAAAGAAAGTTATTTTTTTTGACGAAATATGACTTTAGTTAATGAGATATAAACATTCGTAAAATAGCAAGCTTTAAGGCCTTCGAATACGAAGGTGTAGAAGGGACATCAAATAAACTTATTTTTCTTAGAAATCTCGACTTTAAAGTTAAAATTTCCACTTTTTTCTCAAAGTTTCGACTTTTTCCTCGAAATTCCGCAATTAAAATCGAAATTTTTCGGCTTTATCCTCGACATTCCGCAATTAAAATCGAAATTTCTATTTTAAAATCGAATTTGGACTTTAACCTCGAAAATTGCATATTCTATGGTTAGATCAAACAGATGACTTCTTTCCCAACAATATTGACAATTGGTAGTAGGGTACGTTCGGTAATTTTGATTTTTAATTACCAAAATTTTGATATTTTTCTCGCAATTTTGAGATTAGAGTCGAAATTCGAGAAAAAAAAAACGAAATTTCGAGTTTAATGTCGAAATTTCGAGAAAAAAATCGAAATGTCGAGAAAAAAGTCTAAATTTCGTGTTTAAAGTCGGAAGTTCGAGAAAAAGTCGAAATTTCGAGTTTAAAGTCGAAATTTCGAGAAAAAAGTCAAAATTTCGAGAAAAAAGTCTAAATTTCGAGTTTAAAGTCGAAATTTCTAGAAAAAAGTCGAAATTTCGAAAATGGTCGAAATTTCTAGAAAAAAGCCGAAATTTCGAAAATGGTCGAAATTTCGAGAAAAAAAGTAGAAATTTCGAAAAGAAAGTCAAAATTTCGAAAAAAAAATCGAAATTTCAAAAGAAAGGTCGAAATTTCCAGAAAAAGTCGAAATTTCGAAAAAAAGTCGAAATATCTAGAAAGAAGTCGAAATATCGAGAAGTCAAAATTTCCAAAAAAAAAAAGTCGAAATTTCGGAAATAATCGAAATTTCGAGAAAAAAAGTAGAAATTTCGAGAAAAGTCGAAATTTCCAGAAAAAGTCGAAATTTCGAATAAAAAATCGAAATTTCTAGAAAAAAGTCGAAATTTCGAGAAGTCAAAATTTCCAAAAAAAAAGTCGAAATTTCAAAGAAAAATTGAAATTAAAAAAAAAGTCGTAATTTCAAGAATTCAAAATTTCCAAAAATAAGAGTCGAAATTTCAAAAAAAATTGAAATTAAAAAAAAAGTCAAAATTTCGAGAAAAAAAGTAGAATTTCGAGAAAAGTCGAAATTTCGCGGAAAAAAGTCGACATTTGGGGAAAACGTCGAACTTTTGAGAAAAAGGCAAAATTTCCAAAAAAAAGGTCAAAATTTCGAAAAAAAAAAGTCGAAATTTCGAAAAAACAGTCGAAATTTCTAGAAAAAGGTCGAAGTTTCGAATTAGTCAAAATTTCAAAAAAAAAAGTCGAAATTTCAAAGAAAAATTGAAATAAAAAAAAAATCGAAATTTCGAGGTCAAAATTTCCAAAAAAAAAGTCGAAATTTCAAAAAAAAATTGAAAAAAGTCGAAATTTCGGTAATAGTCGAAATTTCGAGAAAAAAAGTAGAAATTTCGAAAAAAGTCGAAATTTCGAGAAAAAAGTCCACATTTTGGGAAAAATTCGACATATGGAGAAAAAGTGAAACTTTTGAGAAAAAGTCAAAATTTCGAAGAAAAAAAAAAGGTCAAAATTTCGAAAAAAAAATCGAAATTTCAAAAGAAAAGGTCAAATTTGGAGAAAAAGTCGAAATATCGAGAAAAAGTCAAAATATCGAAAAAAAAGTCGAAATTTCTAGAAAAAAGTCGAATTTCGAGAAGTCAAAATTACAAAGAAAAATTGAAATTTAAAAAAAAATCGAAATTTCGAGAAGTCAAAATTTCCAAAAAAAGAGTCGAAATTTCAAAAAAAAAAATTGAAATTAAAAAAAGTCGAAATTTCGGATAGTCGAAATTTCTAGAAAAAAAGTCGAAATTTTGAGAAAAGTCACATTTTGGAAAAAAATTCGACATTTGGGGAAAAAGTCGAACTTTTGAGAAAACGTCAAAATTTCGAAAAAAAAAGGTCAAAATTTCGGAAAAAAAGTCGAAATTTCGAGAAAAAAGTTGAATTTTCGAGAAAAAAGTCGAAATTTCGAGTAAAAAGTCGAAATTTCGAGAAAAAAGTCAAAATTTAAAAAAAAAAAGTCGAAATTTCTAGAAAAAAGTCGAATTTCGAGAAGTCAAAATTTCCAAAAAAAAAAGGCGAAATTTCAAAGAAAAATTGTAGATAAAAATAGTCGAAATTTCAAGATAAAGGTCGAAATTTCGAGAAAACGGTCCAAATTTCGAGAAAAGTCGAAATTCAAAAAAAGTCGAAATTTCGAAAAAAAACTCAAAATTATTCGAGAAAAGTCGAAACTTCAAAAAAAAATGTCCCCAATTAATGTCCTTTCTACGCCTTTGAATTCGAATGATTTTATGCACCGATATTTTCCATCCATAGACTTGATGGTAGTAGTTCAAATGCATTAAAACTTTGCAGTTGTCATCACTGATAACCTATTTAAGACATACGTTAAAATAAGAAATTTTCGCAACCAACTTGATGATTTTTTTAACTGAACACTGTCAATATTGTCTACAAAACGAATTCTAGAAAATAATGTTAATAAAGTGGAATCCTCTCTCATTTGAATAAATTAAAGAAGGATAGGGTCGGTGCACGTTGATCGGGTAAAAACAGGTGGTCAAAGTTCTGAAATTCGATGATTACTTATTTTGTGTCGATGGTTTCCAGCATGCGGTAAACCGTGTAGTGCGTGCAGCTCTTTAGCGTTTTTCTGCTCCGTTTAAATCTCGATGCGATTAATCTTCGGTTCAACGTGATCTAGTTTCACGCGACAGATTAATTTTCCATTGTAATTCGAGCTGACAAACTCAAAAATAATCTTAATTGTATCATTACATTCAATAGAAGGAATAATAGTCCATAATGAATGAATTGACCAGCCGTTGTCTTGCGTCATCCTTGAGTGTGACCTTTTCGCGTTAAAAGATTGCGCTTGTAATAGTTATGGCTATAAAAATGTAGTGATGCCATTCATCATAGAAAATTGACGATGACTCCTGTAAATCACGCAATGTGGATTTTTGCTGCAATAGCATCGATTTGGATGTCGACGGGACGATATTAATGTGCACATAAATCTCGTCGTGAAGTCATATTTGCATTTCAGAATGTCGACATTTTTAACATGCGAGGAAATGATTATATCTATGGATTTGTATTCCAATACGAGCTAATACGCGATACAAACTAATACGCGAACATGTTGCCATAACGATAACGGTTTGGATGCGACTAAAATGTCAACCAGTATTCAGCACTAACTAGTAATTGAAAATTAGGCGACTGAGCAACGAAATGAACCCTTTCAAGCGAACTAATCCTTTCGCCACAGAATAATCTTGGACTATTCTATGCTTTCGTTAAGTCGATCAAGGAAGCTTAGACCTGCAAAAGGTAAATAATATTTACAACTCTGCTACAAAATCTCTTTATTTTTTTACTCCTATTTCTCGCGTTGAAATTTAACTACTTTTTCGCATTATCTTTAACAAATGAGGCGACTAAAGCGAATCAATAACCTCCCGACCAATAGAACGTCGCCCTTTCACAAGAAGCGAACTTTTGGCCGTTTACCACAAAAATAAGTTGTATTTACTGTAGGGTGGTTTCTCGGTCAATAACCTCAATGCGGGCCGAGCTACAGGTGTGTTTGTCTCGCACAATGCGGCCGTTTCAGCTGCTTTATTGTGTCGCCGCTTCCCATAACAATGAATTGATAGTCTGAATGACGCCTACGTTGACTTTAATAATAAAAAGTATCGATATCTAGTCATCCAAGGAATAACTGATACCGCAACGAGGTGATAAGAGTGATTAATCGGTTTTCAACCGTCGATCCTTGTGTCAGATTGTCTAAATTGCTTTGTTATCAACTAAAGTGATGCACATATCGGATAACCTCAAAGCCACATTTTTCTTGAAAGATGAATCGTAATGTCGAAAGAAAAATAAAAATTTCGAGATTTCGACTGCAAAGTCGAAAGCATCAATTTAATAACATATTTTTTAGAAAACTGGACTTAAAATCGAAATTTCCACTTTTTTCTTGAAATGTCGACTTTTTTCTTGAAATTTCGACTTTTTTCTCAAAACTGACTTTTTTCTCGACATTTTGACCTTTTTATCGAAATTTCGACCATTTTCTCAATTTTTCGACTAACCTTGAAATTTCGACTTCGATTCCATCATTTAGGCCTTAAACACGAAATTTTGGCTTTTTCATCGAAATTTTGACTTTTTTCTCGAAATTTCGACGCTAATCTCAAAATGTTGACTTAACCTCAAAATTTTGACCTTAATTTCGAAATTTCGACTATTTTCTCGAACTCTCGACTGGAATCTCGTAATTTCGACTTTTCTCTCGAAATTCCGTGATTAAAGTCTAAATTTCGAGTTTCAAGTCGAAATTTTGACCCATCGCCAAATTTCCATACTCTATGGTCGGATTAGACAGATGACAGTTGCGCCCCACCACACCTTTTTCTAAATAATATTGACAGTTGGCCGCCGGGTGCGTTCGGTAATTTCAATTTTTAATTACCAAAATTTCGACTTTTTTCTCGCAATTTCGACTTTAATTTCAAAAAGTCGACTTTAAGCTCCAAAATTTCGACCATTTTTTCGATATTTCGTGATATGTCGAAATTTCGAGTTTCAAGTCGAATGACCCATCTCGATATTTCCATACTCTATGGTTGGCAGATGACAGTTGCGCCCCGCCACATAATATTGACAGTTGGCAGTAGTAAAATTTCGAGATCAAAGTTAAAATCCTTCAAATGAAACACAATTTTACGCCGTTTCGCACTCGAGGCCTTGGATGCAAAAAAAGCGTTCGCCAAGTTTTATTGAGCTGCATTCAGATTGCATTAAATCGTAAGAAATTGCGCAAGGAAATGCTTCGAAATCTAATTTAAAATGGCACCGTAAACCTTCGTTCTTTACAAGAAAATGCGCATAAACCTAGTTTATAAAGGCGGCGTAAACCTCAATGATGCACTGAAAAGAACATTTCTTGAAATCATAAAATTCTAGTGGATCGTTATAACGCGACAAGTTTTATATTTTTAGATATTACACAGTTCGTGATAAACGGCAAAAGGCTGGATTTTATAGAACACGACACGCTTGACGAATAAAATTATAAATATTTCGATTGGGGTCTTCAAGATAAACTAATCAAAGAATTAGAATATAATACCGAACGAGTTCCACTAGTAAATAAGATGATCACGAATCTCGACGTGTTAAAACTGTTTTTAATTTTTGCACACAGTAATAGAGGAAAATTGTGTCGAATATTTACAGTAAACGAGTTATTTTCAGGCATACTTTGGGTCAATAGGATCCATGTTTGTTTTTAGTGCAGATCACGATAAACCGAAAGTGTATCGTGCTGAAGATCACAAATTCGTTCCTTGTTAATTAACCACGCGAAGACACGCGAAAACCGACAGCGACACCCATGAAGCAATAAATGATGTAAAATTTCGATGTATCATTTCACCTCCACCAGACACTAATGTGTAATCCAATTTATTTTAATCATCACTTAAAATTAACGTTTACGTAAGCAGCATCCACAATTTGTGCAGAAAGTTACGACTAAAAGGCCGCAAAACGCAAAACTACAAAACACAGAATCGCGCTGTCATTTTTTACAAATTCTATGTTAAATTGTCAAAGAAAAAAAATATGGAATTAAATCAGCGTTTCTAAAATGGTTGATGGTGACGCGATACCGGATCACGAAAATAAAAACACCGGGTTGCACTCACGATCAGTCACATCCGCCAATAGTAAATATTTAAAATTAAAAGTTCAAAATTATTGGGCCGCAAAGATTTAGCACAAAATAAGGGTGGATGTTGTATAAAAACGTACCAAAGCAACAAGTTTGGCAAACGCTGAACTAGAAGATTAAATTTTAGGTTGGCAACTTTGACAACCACAGAATCGTACAAATGTAAAAGGCACAGAACCACAAAGAACTAAACAGTAAAATCTCAGTTTTCTGTGGTTTTAAGTCCAAAGAAGGTTTCACCCCTTTACCACATCGGCAATTAAATAAATAATTACGCGATACGTATTTCGCCAGCAGAACTGGCATTTTCAAGCGTACTAATCTAAAAAGATTAGCAAAAGATGCATCGACGTCATCTGCATCTGCATTGAGATTCTCAATGAATCTCAATGCAGATGACGTCGATGCATCTTTTGCTAATCTTTTTAGATTAGCACGCTTGAAAATGCCAGTTCTGCTGGCGAAATACGTATCGCGTAATTAACTTAATCACAAGCCACAGTGTTTAGTTCAGTGCTTTAGTTCTGTGGTTTTGTTTTTGTGCACCGTATTTCGTAATTAGTTTTTCGCGGAGACTAGTTTTTCGTAAACACTTTCGAAAAGAACCAAGTAAGTAATTATTATTTCGCGCCAAATAGCCTTAAAAAAAACAAACCGGAGAGAATGATCCGGGAAGGTTTCTTTTAGTTGTTGTGGTTCTTTATAATTGTCAATGTTCTAAGCACCTAACCTATAATTTAATAAATCGCCATAAAGTGTTTTCTACGATTTCATTTCCTTGTCACCGTAGATATTTTTGTAGTTTTTAAAACTATCAATGTTCCTAACCTATAATTGAAACATTTGTCCAATTTAGCAATTATTTAATGAAAAAGGGAAGCGCTCATATATCATTTCCGCTAGCCACAAAATTGTGAACGTTGGGGCACATTCTGAAGTATTCCAGTTCTCAGGTAGGTACAATACGTTCGTCAGTTTTGGTAAACGTAATGACGTCCCTTTGAACGAAATATCAACCTCTTTACCAGAGACTACTCATTAGCGAAGCTTTGCTTATATTTCTAATCAATTCACGTAGAATGTTTCCGCAAAGTAAAATACTTAGCGCCTGGTTACTAAATTCTACAATTTGGAAAATATATTCAGATAAAACACGTCAACGGAAACTATTCAATTAAGACTGGGCGAATTATTTCCCACATTTAGAGCTTAACCTAACTAAATTAAACGTTAAATTTTAATTTGGAAGCGATTTCTCGAAAGAACATTGAGAAATATCATTTATTGAGGTTACTTTTTCGTTTTCCAAAACTCGACATTTTCGATTAGTTATTAAAGGTTAGCGAGCCCCAAACTTCCTGCAATAATCCCTTCTTTATTCAATAAAAATAACTGAAATTTACATAAAAACTTCGGACTGTTAAACAGAATAAATGTACAATTAAATCATGCAAAACACAAAAACGTAAGAACACTAACTTGTCCACAAAAAGACGGTTAAATAGTGCCAATATTACAAAAAGATTAAACAATTGAATATAAGTAGTTACACCTACGCGACAATTTAAATGACCACAAATGAACTATTCAACTGCCCTACAAATTCGTATTTGGGGGTCCGAATCGAATTCCCATCGTATTTAAACCAAATATTATCAATAAAACATCCACATAATTTCCCCCTAAACCATCCAAACTAAAATAGATATTGTTGTTGTACAAAACGGTGATTTTACGCACCTTATTTTGAACGTGTTCGGATTGATTTTAAATTAGGGCACAAGGGTATAATTTGTGGCGCAAATAAATCGTTCATTATAATCTCGAAACTTACCTTATCAGCAGCAAAAGCAATCCATTAATTTATAAAATACGAAAGTTTATGGAAACGGCACACACATACACAGCGAACTGGGATGGGCCACACCATAAACAAATGACAACAAACTGACAACAGCAACGCTGTTTTTAAATCGACTCGCTTCTAACCTAACAAGCGCTTGTCCTAATTAAGCGAAAACTGCGTACAACGGCGGATTTTATCCTTGAAAAGTTCGCCTCGAGGGGGGTATTTATCAAGGGTGGTTTTAAATCGACCTCGGAAAATGCTTTTCGTGGATAAAATTCGATTAAATCCTTTGTAAATATTTTGGTATTTATGTAGGTGGCGCGAGCATCGATGATGGCGTCTGTTGCTCGCGAAGCGATGGTGAAACACGAAAATTTTAAACATTACGTCATATGATAAACATAGGAATGTTGTCACACCCTACAGCAGGAAAGAAAGAAAACAGATGATTGTTTTTTAAGCTGTTATCTATGAAGTTGACCTTTAAATAATAATGTCACAATTGTATCTAATCTCGCCTTTTTTATTGCAATTCTATTTCGTCCGAATGCAGTGTCCTAAATAACGTACCTTGTTAGGTCGATGGAAGTTAATTGGGGTAAATTAAAGTAAAATTTCATAAGCTCTAGTTTTTAACAAGTCGATTTTGACGGGAAAACAATTTAAAACGAACTATTCCTTCCAAAGATATCATTTTTTTGATCCAAGTTATTGTATAACGATCTTTAAAGAATCGTAAATTCTAAGTACGTACAATTTTTTAATTGCATTCACAGCTGAGATTAATAGTCGAAGAGATTAAGAAACTGTGTATATTTGATATATGTTAATTCTATTTTAGACTTGAGGGAACTGAATCGTGTCAAATGTTCACAAAAAGAAGTTTTTAAAGGATGGTACGTGAAAACACAGTTTGAATTTCCCTCCTTCGAAATGGCCAATCGCGCGCATAACGATTTGCATATTCTATGCTTGGCGCGGTTGCCAAAGCTACAAATTTTTTGTGAAAGTTGCGATTTTTTAAATAATTACGTTTCTTTGGTTATTATACGGCTGTAACATATTTAATACAACCGGAATCTAATGGCAACTGTATTTTTTTATCAACAAACAATAAAAATTTAGATATTTCCAAACTGGGCCGAAGAAATGTTAAATAAAATTAAAAAACATAATGTTTCCGGTCAATAAGAGTTCACCATGAAGAATGCAACTGTATTTAACTTTGGTAAATTTTGGGAAATGAAATGAAAAATATAATAAGCTAAGAAATTATTTGGAACTTTTAGATTAAATGCTTCGTAGAGACATAGACCCTAACTGTCTACCATGAATACATAGAGATTCTCGGCCGCCATCTTAGCTCCTATCAGTGTCATCTGTTGTATGTAAACACTGAAAGTGTAAAACCTAGAATCATAGGAAGATAAGTCAGAATTTGACTAAAGTCGACATTTAAAAAAATTGGTAGAAATCTAAAAAATGTGGTAGAAATTAAAAAAAACCGAAATTTCGAGTCCAACATCGAAATTGTGAAGAAAATATGTCAAATCAAATCAAAATCGAAATTTTGAGAAAAAAACTAAAACTTCAACAAGAAATATGGGTTTTAGCAAATATTTTAGTTAAAACTCAACATTTTAGACAAAAAGCAAACTCGCGATAATGATCAAAATATGCTGAAAGTCGAAATTATGGGTCGGGTCAAAATTAAAAAAAAAAAACAATGAAAATTGGAAACAGAAACCTAAAACCGTAAAAAAGAAGGCGACTCTTCGTTATTTTTGAAATAAAAATAGTCTAATCTTCAAGATTAAAGTAAGCATTTTCAAAAATAACTGTTTAAATATTTGTTTAAAAAGTAAAAATTAAAAAAAAAAGTAAGCGTAAAAGCATTGGACGAAATTTTGAAGAAAAAAACCAATTTCCAGATTAAAAGTCGAAATTTTGAGATTAAGAGACGATATTTCGAAAAAGGGGCAAAAATATCATGAAAAGAAGTGAAATTTAAAATCAACATTTTCCGGAAAAAAGTAATATTCAAGTAAAAGAGTAAGATTTCGAAGAGAATAAATTCGCATCTTACAGAAAGTCAAAATTTTGAATCCTAATTCGATAATTTGGAAATAAATAATTAAAAATTGAAAGCGTACAGTCGGAATTTCGAGCAAAAGCAAAGGAAATTTTTTGGTCAAAAAACAAAATTTTTTGCCCTAAAAAGCAAAATTTTTTGCTCTAAAAAGCAAAATTGTTTGCCTCAAAAAGCAAAATTTTTTGCTCAAAAAGTAAAAATTTTTCGTTCAAAAAAGATGAAATTTCGAGATTAAAACACGAAATATTGAGATTAAAACAAGATATTTCGAAAAGGAAGTAAAATCTCTAAGAAAAAGTCAAATTTAAAGTCGCAATTTTCAGGAACAAGTTAATATTGTAAGTTTGTACTTCAAATTTTGAGAAATTAAATCATTTATCAGTTAATTGCCTTGCGTTTATGCAAAAGCCGGTTACTTTGTGCCTTGATTAAATATATTTAGAGCGCAAATATTCACATAAATGGTCAAAAACATTCAATTCAACACGCACGCCTCTGATCAGGAAACAAAATGGCTGGTGCGAATATCTATTAGATAATATGTTAAGGAATCTCATCGTTCCTATTCTATGTTCTTTGTTAGGCAACTTGGCAACGCTGTAAACCTTAAATGTAGAAATGTCACGTTGCGTCCGTTCTCTTTTGACTTAACCTCTTGATCCAGAAAGCATTTCTGGTTCAGCGCTGGTCAATTTCTTGGATAATTGATTATCTCGACCAGAAATATCGAAACATGGTAAGTTATTAAAGCCCGTTAAACTAATTGTAAATAAGCGAAAGCGAATTTTTCACCACAATTACTATGTGTTAAAAGTTAGGTTAGCTTCTGTGGTTTAAACATGTGGAACTTTGCATTTTCCCCATAATCTGCTTTTAATTCGCGAGTGAAATGATTCTAATTCGCGACTGAAGTGATTTTTATTCACGATTGAAGTGATTTTAATTCGCGACTCAAGTGATTTTAATTCGCGACTCAAGTGATTTTAATTCGCGACTGAATTGATTTTAATTCGCGATTAAAGTGATTTTATACTTCATGGTAGACCCTTATTGACCGGAAATATGTTTTTTTGAAAAACACATAATATTGTCAACAAACCATAAAAATTTAAATATTTTCAAACTGGGCCGAAAAAATGTTAAATAAATTGAAAAAAACATAAAGTGATTTTAATTTGCGACTCGACTGATTTTAATTTGCGACTGAAGTGATTTTAATTCGCGACTGAAGTGATTTTAATTCGCGACTGAAATGATTCTAATTTTAGGCATCCCTCAAAGAAACCAATCCTGAAAAACCCGGTCAGGAGACCGCCCAGATTCACCACATCAGAATCACCCTAACATCCCGTAATGTGCGCTCCCTCGAGAAGGTGTGCTCGGATCTTATCGATGCCGCCAAAAAGCAGAAATTGCGTGTTAAGGGTCCAGTACGTATGCCAACTAAAATCTTGAGAATTACAACACGTAAGACTCCCTGTGGTGAGGGTTCCGAAGACTTGGGATAGGTTCCAGATGAGGATCCACAAGAGAGTCATCGATTTGCATTCTCCTTCTGAAATTGTTAAGCAGATCACCTCGATCAATATTGAGCCTGGTGTAGAAGTTGAGGTTACAATTGCCGATAATTAGATTTTAAGTTTTGTATGATGTTGGCAATAAATAATTGTCAGTAAGGTTATTGGTGTATTTTTTTAAAACAGTGAAATTTTTGACCTGTTTATTATCCTGTAGTATTCAGATCTTTCCAAGATTCTTTCTTTAAATGTACAATTTACTATCCCGAAAATTATAAATTTGAGGCATTTTAACCTTTTCTAGATATTTTGGCTTCTTTAACTTGGACTTTCAGAATTTCTCCTCAGAATCCAAGACTTGGTTGGGGAACTTTCCAGTTTTTTTTATAATTTATTGAAAAACCTTTAATGTTACCCTTCGTAAGAAGTTTGTGACTTTCTAAAAGTTAAGAATAATGTTACTTTTTGCTAAAAAGTTTTTTGCACGTTACGCATGTTTCTTTTACAAAATTCCATTTTTGATCTCAAAAGATTTTCGGTTTTCTTTTAAGATTTCAAGCTTCACCGAAGGTTGCACTGAATTGCCACTTTTTTCTAAAATTGGATGTAAAAGCGAATTTTGTTGTAATTTTGCATCTAAAATTTTAATGTATTTAACAAAAATTTTCGAGTCTAGGTGAAGATGAAGTCAGAACCACGCACAGGTAACCTTGTGTACCTCTGTAGACCTAGTATTTACTGGTAAATAATAAATAAAATTTTAAGCTTCGAACTCACTATTTTTTCATAAATTACAATCTCAAGATTTCAATTTTATGCAGATATTTTGTGAACTTCCATTATTCAAAACGCCGGCTTTATTCTCCAATTCCGCAGTTTTCGTAATTTCTCTTTTAATTTCAAAATTTCGTTTTTTTCACAACTTTCGATGGAAGTTTTTTTTAAACTCTCGTGGAATGTTATTAATCCAGAAATTTTGATTATTTGGCAACAAACAATGCACGTTCTATTTTAAGTTGTGTAATGTGAATTATAGGGGAGGGTTTTTTGTGGGTTAAAAGACAGGAAAATTAATAAAAATTGTATTTTGAAAATTAAATACAATTTAGAAATCTATTGTTAAATTGTTCTAGATCCTACCACAAGAGCATGACAATTTCAATGACAAAAAGCTATGTCTGTAAAAAACGATATTCATTTAGCTTCTGCAACATATAAACAAAAAAAAAAACAAAATATAATTAAATATATTCCTATCGATCAATATAGTTAAAATAATTTCTAAAAATAAATACAACTCATTAAATTCCAAACAATATATTTGCCTTTCGAGACTAAATAGTTTCTTAAATTTTACACATGACACAAAGTTGATGAATTTTGAGTGCGTCATTAATTACGGAACAAGGGAGCATTTGATGCTATCGTAAAATAGACACAGGAAATGATTCTAGACGAAAAAATCATTACCATTTGTTCCAAGGTGCTACACTGCGATTGTCTTTTATGTCATTGGATTCTATCATAAAAATTATGGCAGAAATTTAGTTTATTAAGTCTTTCGAAATTGTAAAACTAAACGAGTTTGACTTTTACAATCGAACAAAATGGTAATACGATCGGACAAAATGGTAATACGATCAGACAAAATGGTAATACGATCGAACAAAATGGTAATTTACTAACAAAGAATTCAATCCTTCGTGATTTTTTGTTTTATATGGTTTAAGAATTACTAGGAAATGTTTTCAATAATAAAAAAAAAAAGTACAATTATATTACTTGGAATTAAATGATGCATACTATTAAAAATATTTCGTAAGTACCGCACTATATTGAAATTAATAATCAGCTCCAAACAAGCACTCAGTTCCATGACTTATTTACAAATGGAAATAATTTTTTTATTATTTAAAAATACGGTTGTATTACTATCCATTTAATTACGTTTAATAACTGCTATAAAACAAGAATATTTTGATTACATTTTTACTGTATGTACGACTTATATTAAAGTTTTTATGTATAAAAATAATGTACATGATGTTTGGACAAAATATTGAATTACAACTGAAACCATGAATGAAAACAAAAACGAATAATTAATTTTGTACTCAAACATATATGTACGTAGATTCGACGAGAGTGGACTCTTCACCAATTCAAGCAATTCACGTCGATATAAGCTGGAAAAAAGCAAAACGTTATCACTATTATTTAATAAAATTGCAAGATATACTTCTTCCGGGATTGGACCGTGTCAAAGAACTACTAAAAGTGTTTTAGTAGTTCTTTGCCATGGGCCAATCCCGGAAGAAGTATATCCTGTATTGATTCTTCGAAGCCTTCGTTATCATATTTAATAACATTAATTAAACGAATCTTTAATAGGTCATTTGTCAAACAAAAGTAGCTCATTTTGATTCTCCTCTTGAAAGATAATCAAAAGGATGCAAAAAAAAAATCATACAAATACTCACAGATTTTACAGTTGACTTTATAAACTCTTTTTTGTGGGTGATATCGAAATCTGGATAATGCGAGTAAACTTGCTGGCAGACTGTTTTCATCGTGATTTCTTCCAAATTTGCACCCTCCAGAATTTCCTTTACGTAGGTCTTGATTTCTTCATCCTAAAAATTGTTCTGATTACCATTTTCGTATCATTGCAACGTATAAGCAGACAACTTAGACAATTCTCGAATTATGAGATTAAAACCATAAAGAAATTCTACTTCATTTCAGGACATCAATTTATTTAAATAATTTCCAAAACTGGACTTTTATGCAAAGATAGTTGATTTCAAGAGGAAAGTTAAGATGAAACTGCAATAATAAAAACTTACTTTGGGAAAAAAAAAGAAAATTTTTCGATAGTGAGGGTTCATTAAAATTTTCTTAAAATTGCGATGTCACGATAAGACGAATTACAGGCAGAAAGTAAACATTTTTAGAGCTTTCAGGGGAAAAATATTTTAAGAATTAAAAAAAATTAATATAACGTTAAAAATTAAACAAAACAAAAAACTAATTGGAAAGTTCAACCACCAACGGAACGTGAATACCATGCAGCATACTTCAAGAAATCCAAAGAAACTTTTAATCAGTTTATTACGAATTAGGATAACAAAAGTCTGAACAGTTGCAATCTTGTATGAGAAAATTAATCTACATTTTGTTTAGAAGTTACAAAGAAACTATTATTAGCAAAAGTGGCTTTATGACTTCATTACTGTGGTCTCGACTTGTAGTTACATCTGAAAAAATTGAAACGTTTAAAAAAAAACTAGAAGAAAATTCAATTCGAGTCCAAAAGTCCAATATCGAGCGAATAATAAATATTTCAAGACAGTACTACTGGGAAAATCCAACAAAAGAAAAAGTAAATATTTGGGGAAAAGACATTCAAATTTTAGTAAAGGTTTAAATTTCAAATAGAAAGTTACGTTTCAACAAAAATATTCATTAAAATGCTAAACCACTTCGAAATATTGAGAGAAAACATTTATTCGAAAACCAAATTCAAAATGACTCAAATTAAATTTCCAAGAAGATTAAAACATGAAAAAAGGGTGAAAATTAGGATAAGAAAGAAAAAAACTTCACAATGGCTGAAATTAACAAAAAATTTAAATAATAAAGCACTAAAATTATCAGCAAAATTTAGCAAGAAAGCGAAATTTCTGAAGTAAAACATTTTAAAAAATATTAAACTCTGCAACACATAAAAAAAATAACTTCTTCAAGAAAGCTGTCAAAAACTTCAAGATAGTCTCAATATTAAGATTTTGAGATGAGTAAACTTTAATTTCAAGGAAAACAATGGAAATTACAAAAAAAAGCCACACGTTAGGATAAAAATTCAAATTTAAACATTTTAAAATTCTGGGGCCACAAGAAAAAATCATCTTACTGTCGGTGGCTGCAAATTTTTCGCCTTCTTAGCCAAAGGTTCATCCTCCGAGGACGACGGTAGCTTCCTTATCATTATCATTCTGTTTATCTTCTTTATCATTCTCCTCATCGTCAGAACTCGCCTTTGACTTTCTCTTCCTTCCAGGCGTTTTCTTCCCAGCAGGCTTACGACCCCTCCTTGAGGGCGTTTTTGTTTTCGCCTTGTTATTAGATTTGGTGCCCTTCTTCTTTTTACTTTTAGGCTCCTCCTGAAACTAAAGCAAAAATTAGCTTCGATTTAATAAAAGAATACATTGATTGGGTCACCTAGCTGGAATGGAACAAAAAATAACACTTCGGAAGCTAATGGATAGTAGTCTAGGCAGAAAAAAAGAAGAGCCCAGATGGAAATACGAAGTAACAAAAAATTCAGTAAAAATTGGAGAAGCTCACAATAGAAAATTGCCACAGAAACCATGGACCAAATAGGGCTAGAGAGCAAGTTTAGCTTCCCCTGTGTCACAACTTACATCGCTGTCGTCTGAAGTAGGACTGTCAATATCACTGACGTCATCATCGGATTTCACCTTCTTCTGCGTGGTCCGCCTGCGTCTGTTAGCCCTCGGCTTTTCCTCTTCTTCAGACGGATTAAAATCCTCATCGCTACCGCTGGAACTGTCGTCTTTAAGATTCGCTCTTTGACCTTTATCCCGCCTCGCTCTAGGAGTGTGTCTTTCGTCACTCGAATAGTCATCATGAGGCGAATACCCTACAATAGAAACTTCAAACAACATGGAACCATCGCCACAACTGATAACCTACCTCGATTATTAGCTTTAACAGCAGCTGTGCGTTTCGGTCTACCACCACCCGCCGTCTTCACAGTATCTTTAGGCTCCAGCAAAAAGTCCAATATTTTCGTAACGACAGCATCCTTGTTTCCGGTTTTTTCCAAATCCAACATCTCGCACACGCTCTTCAACTGTTTAACTTCGAATTTTTGCATAAACTCATTCTTTTTCGAATACTCGTCTGAATCTTTTTTAAATTCGAAACCATTAAATTTCCTTATACTCTTCTTGAGCAACGCGGTCTTTCCAGTACTACCGAAGAGAATTTCGTGGAGGATTTTGAGATCATCGTTTTTGAAGCGCGATATCGAGGCGTCCACTTTTGGTATGTCGCCCAAAGCTGTGCCGCTGCCGCTCGGAACATCATGCTTTGGAGACTACAACAAGTGAAACATTAAAGTTTTCAATACAAAAATTAGATTATTCTTCATAGTAGACTCTTATTGGTCGAAAATATTATTAAACTGAGCCACAGAAATGTTAATAAGCATTAAAATTAGATTTTAAATTTGAAATTTCGCCAAAAAAGTCTAGTAATATTGCACTTCGGAAAATCTTATTGTTGTATATCATAGTAAAATGGCCAAAAATAGACATATTTTTACTTACATCTTTTGGAGAACTTTGAACTTCTTCAGAAAATCTCTGAATGTTCTTTCTTTCCCTCTTTCCGGATTGCTCCAACGGTTGGTCCAGTAGAGGTACCCCTTTATCTTTTACGTCATCCTTCTTTTTCGAATCGTCTTCACTAGCTTCGCTCTCGTCTTCATTATCGTCCTTCTCCTCGGCGTCATCCTTATCTTTCTCAACGTCGTTCTCCTCAGCGCTGCTATCTTTAGGCGTCATTAACGCTAGCCTCGCTTTTATCCTCGTCCTTCGTCTTACCGTCCACTTCGGATTTATTCTCGTCTTCGATCTTCTCCACATTATTTACACTTTCCTCCGAGGATTTAGATTTTAAATCTTGCGAATCTTGGGAAGAATCGGCGCTGTCTTCTGACTCGATGGCTTCCTTCGGCTAAAAAAAGGCAACGTTTTAAAAACCACGCAGTGCGGCGGATTAGGCGTATTTGCAGAATATTTCTCGCGATTCTTTTCCCGCTTTTTCAAATATCAACACGACCGCACGCCATATTGAATTTGAATGTCGCAAAACATGATGAAAATGGAGACATTTCGCGTTCGGCGGCGTTCATAACGTATACATGCATATCTTTCCGGCTTAAAAAATTATACTTTGGGCGTGTATTATACATTATTATTGAATGTACTTACCTCAGCCGAGGAATTTTTAGCGCTATCGCCTTCGTCGGACATTTTTAATAATCTGTCAATAACTGTCTCTTTCGATTAGTGGTGGGAGGAAAAACCGCGTCCATAAACAATCATAGAGCGCTTATCTGTCAAAATCAAGGGCAAACTGGTCTGTGTTTGTCATAGAAGTTAGAGTACCAGGGGCACCAATAGACAAGTATCGATTTGAATCTCAATGCAGATGACGTCGTGCATCTTTTGCTAATCTTATTAGATTAGTACGCTTGAAAATGCCAATTCTGCTGGCGAAATACGTATCGCGTAATTATTTATTTAATTGCCGATGTGGTAAAAGGTTCACCCCTTTACCACATCGGCAATTTGGACTTCTTTGGACTTAACAGACAAGATGTCGTTCGCCCTCTGGAAGTTATACGCGAAGCTTTGATACATTCAAAGTTCAGCGCATAGAGATTTAACGTTGAGCAAAATATAATTAGACAAATGAATAAAACTGAACATTATTCTTTGTAAATTCCATGCGCTTAAAATAGTTATTAATTCAGAAGATAAAATTTCTTACAAATTTAAAAATTAGAGTCGAAATTTGATGGAACGGACTCGTCCTTGGTTATCATCAAAAATTGAAACCCCTGAAACCAAGAAAGATTAAAAAACACAACAAAGGTTGCTCTAACGCGTTTCGAGAGCCAAGCTGTCATCTTCAGCGTTTCTCTCGAAACGCAACCTTTGTTGTGGTTCTTATCTTTCTTGGTTTCAAGGGACAAGTTCTGTATTTCAATTTTTATTTAAGTCGAAATTTCAATTGTAATCTAGAAATTTCGACTTTAAATCGAAATTTCGACTTCAAATCGAAATTTCGACTTCAAATCGAAGTTTCGACTTCAAATCGAAATTTCGACTTCAAATCGAAATTGCAAGGCTAAAGTCGACCTCCTACTCGCGATAATCCTACGGTAGACTTATATCGGTATGTTGAGATTTTGACGCAAACTCGTCCCGTGCGCGCTAGGTTGGCGTTACTGCGAAGCAAATATGTGATGCAGAACATTGCAAACATGCTAACATTTTGGCAAATATCTCCGTTATTTATCAACCGATTTTGAAAAAACTTTTTTTTTGTTGCACTCAGCATAAAAAGATCTATTAATCGAGGTATCGCAAGAATTTTTAAAGTCGGCGTTGGTAGCTCTTAGGGGTGTAGGAGTCGGGGGTTGAAAATTATGTTTAAAGTGGCAATTTAGAAATAAAAATCGTCCCTGTCCAAGCATTCTCTTAAAATATTTGTTCGCGGTTTTATAGATTTTATTCGTATTTCGTATTTATTATTACTCGGGAAACACGGTTTAATGTAAAAATATCTGGGCTTTTGCATCGCATACTACGTCACCAGATGCGCGTCGGCATACCGGTATAAGTGTATCGTGGGCGTCTGCAAGTGTAAATCCGGCCCTGGAACCATAGAAGTCATACGAGAAGAAGTTAAATCAACTTTGTTTAATTTTTACGTATATTTGTATTACGATTTTGTCTTTGATTACAATATAGAAGATGCTGTGTTAGTATATTTCATTGTTTCTGAACAATTCTCTTTAAACTTTACCATTTTATTTTATAATTGAATCGCTCAGCCAAAAATAGTTCCAATATTTCTTAGGCATAAAACTCAACTAGTGACATGACTGGTCAAAACTAAAAGTGAGGTTGGGTTTAAAAAAACGATCGAGTCTTGATTTCTTCTATACATTTTGGTCTTGTCTTTGCTATTTTTTTGGGGAAGTTTATAAATTTTGAGCTGAAAATGGCACCTCATTTAAATGAAATAGACTGGATGACCGCCGAACATAGTACAGGGGTAAGTCGACTACTTTCTATAGGATAGTTGCCGAGTAATTTTGGAAGTTGTTTCTATTACATTTCTTCGTAATTAACATAGTCATGGTGATGATTTACACCTTTTTAGTTTGAATATCTGCTTAAAGAAGTAAATACTTCGATCTCTATTTGATTTTTATCTTGTAGACCACAATCATGGCTGCTGAATTCGATGGAGGTGTTATAATTGGTGCAGATTCGAGAAGTACCACCGGGTAAGTCTATGAGTTCTCATGCTCCTTTAGCTGACGGTATAATTGCAGCGCTTACGTTGCAAATCGTGTGGCTGATAAGTTGACCAAAGTTACTGATCGTATCTACTGTTGTCGCTCTGGTTCAGCAGCCGACACTCAAGCTATAGCTGACATCGCTTCTTTTCATCTTAATTTCCATGGGTGAGTTGTTTTTCTATAATAATGATGATACTTAGAGAAGTATCTGTGTGTTTACACTAGACACTTGTATTCGAAAAGGATAAACATCAACTATCCTGAGAGAAGCTATCTGAGACATAGTAACACAGCTGAGAGTCCCAGATAGCTTCTTTCAGGATAGTTGATGGTGCGTTTATACTAGACACTTTATTCCGTACATTTCTCTCTGAAATAAAATATATTTTATCTCTGACTTAAGTTTCAACTAACCTGAGAGAAGCTATCTTCTCTCAGCTGTGTACATAAGTCTTGGATAGCTTCCCTCAGGATAGTTAACACTTATGTCAGAGAGAAATGTTATACGGAATAAAGTATCTAGTGTAAACACACCCATACTTTTCCAAATTATGGTTCCGAGGGACATAATTAATTACTAAAATGGTGTTTGCGTGCTTGATAGAATTTTTCTTTTACATATTCCAGGATGGAATTAGGGGAGGAACCGCTGGTTGAAACGAGCGCCGCCATATTCAGGGAATTATGTTACAATTACCGCGATTCTCTGACAGCAGGTATCCTCGTCGCAGGATGGGATAAACGCAAGGGCGGCCAGATTTACTCCATTCCAATAGGAGGCATGTGCGTTAGACAACCAGTCTCTATTGGAGGCTCCTGGGTCTGGATATATTTACGGTTTCGTTGACGCCAACTACAAACCTGGTATGAGCAAAGACGAATGCATCGAATTTGTAAAGCAAGGCAAGTATTTTTAACGCCAAATTTGGGTGTTTGATAAGCAAAAACTTCTAGAAAAATAGTAACTAAAAATGTTATCTGTTTGTGTCCATTTCAGCTGTTGCTTTGGCCATCAGTCGTGATGGATCATCTGGTGGTGTCGTCAATCTTGGAATCCTCACAGAAGACGGATTCAAACGCGTTTTAGTTAGTGCCGAAAAATTACCCAAATTTTACGGATATTAATCCAATTATTATTAATTTCATTTTTATTATACCTTGTGGAATATAAATTTTACAAAACTGTCCTTTTTTTTTTATTTAAAAGGGAAACGAGTATTCTTATTAATAAATTATGAGGATCTTTGTCTGTAATACTTTATTTCAGATAAATAAATTTTGTTAGCCATTTGGAACAAATAAAAAAATTAATTCAAACGCCACTACTCTGAAGTAGTTGAAAAAGTATAAAAATGTCTATTTAATTTCACTCTACTGCTCCTCGTCACCAGAATCTTTTTCATCGTCCTCTTCCTTTTCACTATAAACTTGTCCTTCATCTTGTTCTTCCTCGTCATCGTCGCCCGCAACTTCCGCATTTTCCATTTCAGCTTTTTCCATCTGTCTAACCAATTCTGCTTCGTCTGTGGCAGTAACAACTTTGGGCTACAAATTAAACAAGTGCATCTGATCAGCACAACACAAACTCTTCTCATAAATGACTTCAGCATTCTAAATTAATTTGAATTTGTTCTGACAGTAAATTATCAATTCTCTGTTAATACTGCTTACTCTCTTATAGTCACTGAAATTCCAACTCCATTAAAATGAAATAAAACTTGAATTGAAGCAAGATTTTACTGTTATTTTAAAATCGAAAGTAGTTATTCTAGATAAATTATAATATATAAGAGCCTTACTGCCATTTGAACATTGAAAACGCCTCCTAATCCCGTAATAGTGCCCTTAATAACTTCAATGGCATCATTGAGTACTTTTAACCCATCTTGCTTTTCCGGTGTCGACGTCGTCATAACTAAAAATAACAACTTCCACAATTATATAATGAATAAAGAATAAATTGTCAGTCAAGTAGATTATCGTTGGCATTAAAATCAACTATTTAATAAACACAAAATCTGTCCATACCGTAAAGAGGAGGTGCAATTAAATTAATTTTAATTGGGAGCTCTTCCGTCGAAAGCGCTAAACCAGACTTAAGAGCCGTCTTGACAGCATCTATTCCCTCATAACCGTAACAAGCGCATTCGATATCGGCCCTAACCTTGACAGCTTGCGATGTCAACTTTCTCTTAATATTACTCAACAAAACCTCCTTCGTTTTCTCATCCAAATCACACTCAGCTAGTATACTAGGATCACTACAAAAGAAACTTAAATTTTATACACCCCAATGGAGAGAGGCGCATCCAAGGGATGTTCTTCAGTTTCTCAACAAGGTTGGGTGGCTGAATGAATTACCAAGGACACCTTAATCACGGGGATAACACAATGGGCCCGGAAAGAGTGGCCAAAGTGCTGGCCTAAACTTTAGGCAACCCACAACGAATCCAGAATCCCACCCCAATGGAAGAAATACTTACACGACGGCTTGTTTGAAAAAATCGTATGCGCTCGCTTTATTCTTTTTGTATTTCTCCTCAAAGTACCAAGCGGTTTTCTGATACAACTCCTCGAGTTGTTCGTCTGATTCATACTTCAGCAGCTCCGCCACATGTCTCAATATCGAGTTGACGGCTTTGGCCTTTGCGAACCGTTCTGTGCATTTTTCAACATCTTCGGCGCTGACCCGCCGTTTCGATAAATCAATGTATCCTTTTTCTTTATCTACTCTGATAACCACAACGGGTTCCGTTTTACCCACCCTAATTAATTTATTAATTGATCGGATACGCCTTCCTTGACAATTCAGAGAGCAGAATCATCCCTTCTATATTGTTATACTCCAGTAAGTGGACGTAGGCGCCCATTTCGGCTATGGCCCGAACGTTGACCATGACGACGTCCTCCACTTCGGGGTATTTTTCTTTATAAAATCGACACGACAGCGGCATTTTGGCTAAAATATGTTTACTGTGTTTGAGGTTAGGGTAATCAACTTGGGAATTAGTCGCAGGATTGGTACATTTTAAACAAAATAAAGAAGCTTGGATATTCACCTTAGGTTTTATGTAAGTATATTTGAATTCACGTAGTAGAAAAAAATGATGAAATAATTTTGAAAGCCACTTTTCACGTGTAATTAAACTGCCGATTTCGACATTTGACAGCGCTGGTGATATATCGTTAACGTCAAAGTGACTTCGCCGGATCACATAGAATTGTACTAATCACAGAATTGTGCCAAATTTGTTCTTA
This sequence comes from Dastarcus helophoroides, assembly GCA_028583605.1. Classification (NCBI taxonomy): domain Eukaryota; kingdom Metazoa; phylum Arthropoda; class Insecta; order Coleoptera; family Bothrideridae; genus Dastarcus; species Dastarcus helophoroides. The sequence goes on along the minus strand of CM053337.1, from coordinate 14,943,603 downwards.
TTTCTGATTATATTATTAATAACTTACGCTGTGTTAACGACATATTCATATATCTATTAATGGTATTAGATATAAAAACAAGAAAAGAATAATTAAGAAAGTTTACTATTTGTCGCTTTCGATCCGTAACCTTCCAGAGTTTGCAATTGGATTCCCTATCTGTGATTTCAAATTCTTTGATTCCACCACAGATTTGACCATAGGGGTGGCCAAACTATTAAACATTACCGTTTTCTATGACCACTTTGACAGACTTTCTCCAGTGGCGTTACACAAAAGAGCAATTTTAATAAATATTTATTTACCATTTTCTTCTACAAACATAAGTGAACGATTTTTGTTTTTTAGGGCTCAGCTAGTTTTTTGCAACATTCCAAAGTGATTTTTAAGCTTGTTCTCAATATTGCCATAGGTTAAATTATATTGCGACTATAATTTGAGTTGAAATAAAAATTTCTACCTTAAAAGATTTACAATTTTCTCATAATGTCGATCTTTAATCACGATATTTCGAACAAAATTGAAGTTTATAAATTGTTTTTTTTTAGATTGGTATTGAATATCTACAAAGACGTGAAAAGAACAATCGATTAAAAAATATTCGTTTTACAAATACGACTATTTTTTCAAAAATTCGAATTTTTTTCTCGAAATTTCAACTTTTTTCTCGAAATTTCGACTCTTCTTTCGAAATTTCGACTTTTCTTTCGAAATTTCGACTTTGACCTCAGAATTTCTACTTTAATCTTAAAACTTCGACTTTTTTTCTTCAAATTTCAACTTTAACTGCGAAATTTCGACTTTTTTTTCGAAATTTCGACTTTCATCTCGGAGTTTCCACTTTAATCTTAAAACTTCAACTTTTTGCTTCAAATTTCAAATGTAACTTCGAAATTTCGACTTTTTTTCGAAATTTTGATTTTTTTTTCTTTCGATATTTCGACTTTGAACTTAGAATTTCTACTTTAATCTTAAAACTTCGACTTTTTACTTCAAATTTCTACTTTAACTTCGAAATTTCGACTTTAATAGCAGAATTTCGACTTCGAACCTTAAAATTTGGAAACTTTTTCTCGAAATCTCGACTTTAATCTCGAAATTTTGACTTTAAACTCGAAATTTCATCTTTAATATCGAAATTTCGAGAAAAGGGTCGAAATTTGGTGATTAAAAATAGAAATTACTGAACGCACCCTATTACCAACTGTCAAAATTGTTAAAGTAAAGGGGGAGCTAGGACGCAGCTGTTATCTGCCTAACTTAACCATAGAATATAAAAATTTCAAGAATAAATGTTGAGATTTCAAGAAAAAAGTCGACATTTCAATATTAAAGTCGAGATTTTAAGAAAAAAAACCGAAATTTCATCTTGAATATTAAAATTTCGACTTGAAACTAGAAATTTCGACTTGAAACTCGAAATTGCGACTTTTTTCTCGAAATTCCGAGGTTAAAGCCGAAATTTCGACTTTTTTCTCGAAATTCCGAGGTTAAAGCCGAAATTTCAACTTAAGTCTCAAAATTTCGACTTTTTTTTCGAAACTTCGATCTTAATCTCAAAATTATGAGAAAAAAATCGAAATTATAGTAATTAATAATAGAAATTACTGAACACACCCTACTGCCAACCGTTAATATTGTTGGGAAAGGGTAGTGGTTGGATGCAACTGTCATTAGCCTAACTTAACCATAGAATATAAAAATTTCGAAATTAAAGTCGAAGGTTTGACCTTAATCTCGAAATTTCGAGTTTAGGGTTAAAATTCTGAGATTGAAGTCGAAATTTCAAGAAAAAAGTGTACAATTCGAGTTTAAAGTCGAAATTTTGAGGTTAAAATGGAAATTTCGAGGTTAAACTTGAAATTTCGATTATAAACTCGAAATTTCTAAATTTTTTGTTAAATGATGTTTATTCCTCATTAAATGATGTTCTTTCGACGCCTTCATAGTTCTACACTTTCGTAGTAAATACAACTGATAGTTTTTATTGAATTAACAAATTATTCGAAAAATATTTTCCTCTGCAAAAGAGTCCGGCTCTGGTATAACGGTCAAAATGCAGTAGTTCTATAGACGACTAATATTAGAACTTCAAACTGTAATAAAAACATCGATGTTTTTATAACATCGACATTCTATGTGCATGCCTCATCAAAGGAGTAATAAATATAAAATTCGTACAAAATAGCGAATAACAAGTTATTTCTATATTTATGATCAAAATATTTTATTGTGCCATTCATTAGGATGCAGGTAAACCAATAATTTGAAAGTATTATTAATTTAAAAAAGTATTTCGTTGAATTCTTGGTAATGGTAACGTTATTCACTATTAGATGGCGCTCAAAAATTAAATCAATTTCGATTAACATAAGTAAATCGATAGTCTCTGTAATTTATTTGCGAAGTATTCATATTTATATGCAGTTTTATTGGCTTTTTTTTGCCAGTCACTCCTCTTAAAATCTGAAATTTAGGATTGTGAAGGGAGTGACTGGCAAAGGAAAAGACAATAAAACTGCATACGTTGATTGAATATATGGATTCAATCAACGGTGCATATAAATAAGTAAATCGATTAGTTCTTAGTTTGCATACAATGTATAAGCAAATGTTCCAAGTAAATTAAAGAAACCATTTTTCTAGTGCAAACAGTCCATTTTCAGAAGATTACTTTAAAAAATAGCAACTACATAAAAAATTGATTGCATCAACATCGATGTCAAGAAAATGTCGATGTCAAAAACATCGATGTTTTTCTATGTAACATCGATATTTTCAAAACATGGACATTCGAACTACTAACCTCAATTTTTAACCTAACTTACGTACGTGAAATGTGAACAGTGTTATTGTAATTTATCATTATCAAATACACTTTGAATCATGGAAGATGCTTCTGGGGCAGGTACCTCCATTAATAAAAAAGGTCACCGCGAACGGCATTCAGGTACGCAAAATCCTCCTCCATTAAAATCAATTATAATTGTTATAAATTTTAGGACGAAAAGCGGAAAAGAAGAAAAGCAAGAAAGATGCGGTCAATCCCGTGGTCGAAGAACTCACCGATAAGCAAAGAAATCCGAAAGCTTTCGCTTTTAATTCGGCCATTAGGGCCGAACGGAAATTCAGAAGAAAACAAGATCTCGACACGAAGAAGCAACACGTACCGTTAGTTGATAGAAGTCCAATTGAACCGCCACCGATTCTGATAGCGGTCGTGGGGCCTCCTAAAGTCGGGAAAACCACTTTGATTAATAATTTAATTAAGTTGTTTACGCGATCGCCGCTGACTGATATAAAAGGTCCCGTGACGATCGTTACAGGGAAAAAAGCGACGAATTACGTTAATCGAGTGCAATAATGATATAAATTCGATGATTGATTTGGCCAAAGTTGCCGACCTAGTACTACTATTGTGCGACGCCAGCTTTGGTTTCGAAATGGAAGTATTCGAATTTCTCAATATTTGTCAAGTGCATGGTATGCCCAGAATAATGGGAATTTTAACCCACTTGGATCTGATTAAAAATAGTAAAACGCTTAAAGAATACTAAGAAGGTGTTGAAGCATAGATTTTGGACGGAAGTATACGCCGGTGCCAAATTGTTTTATTTGTCGGGGATAATCCACGGCGAATATCTTAGGAATGAGATTAAGAATTTGGGTCGATTTATATCTGTTATGAAATTTAGACCTTTGACGTGGAAGTCGAGTCATAGTTATATGTTGGGTGATCGTTACGAAGATTTAACTAATCAGGAGGTCATTAGGAAGAATCCGAAGAGCGACAGGAACATTTCAGTCTATGGTTATATTAGAGGGGTCCCGATCAAGAAAGCGTCATCCGTTCATATTGCAGGTAATATTGACGACTGGGCTGAAATAAAATATTCCAGTAGGGTGTGATAATTCCAGAATTAGACTAGGTTTTAGGGTTGTTCATTTTAAGGTTGTTCGACCATTACTTTGTAAATTAAAATAAAATCTTATTTCTTTTTATTTGAAATAATTTATCATCATTGAACAACCTTAAGGGAATCAAAACTGTATTCTGAAATACAAATCCTTGTCCCCTGAAATCAATAAAGATTAAAAAGCACAACAAAGGTTGCTCTAACGCCAAGCTATTGCTTCAGGTAGATTTGTATTTCAGTTTTTGAAGATAACAAAGTCGGTTCCACTTAAAAAAAGTCGTATATCTTTAAATATGGTATTTATTGTAGGTTTAGGGGATTTAAAAGTGCACGACATAACGTACTTGCCAGATCCATGCCCCCTTCCGGAGCAAATCAAGAAGAGAGCCCTAATCGAGAAGGAGAAGCTAATATACGCCCCGTTTTCGGGCGTAGGGGGGATCGTCTATGATAAAGACGCTGTCTACGTGGATTTGGGTGGTTCACACAGTCACAACAAACGAGACGTGGATGATGAGACTAACAACATAGTTACGAACTTGATTGAAACCAAGGAGACACTAGACGAAAAACTGAAGCATTCCGAGATGCAAATCTTCACAGGTGGACGGAAAATAACCAATACTGATATGGACGATGACGAGGAAGTTCCCAATAGTGCTTCTCTGTATGAAAAACCAGAGGCTAGCGAAGAGGATCAGTTGAGCGCGGAATTGAATGAGCTGCGCACGGTGCAAACAAAACGAGTACAAGGAGGAAAGCGTGGAAGACTCCGGGAGGATTCGCAGGAAAGTAATATTCGAAACGACGGATAATGAATTATCTGACCAAATACTAGAGACGGAGACAGATGAGGACAGCGATGAGGAAGCTTCTGACGAAGATCAGGCGTTCGCATGCAATTAAACAAAACGTTGAAATGGCTAAAGCCGATAAAAGCGCATCTAATTCATAATAAGGTAGCTGAGATTTTAAAACAACTGGATAACTCGTCAAAACCCAAAATAGAGGACTCGACAAAACCCAAAATAGAGGACTCGACAAAACCCAAAATAGGGGACTCGACAAAACCCAAACTAGGGGACTCGTCAAAACCCAAAATAGAGGACTCGACAAAACCCAAAATAGGGGACTCGACAAAACCCAAAATAGGGGACTCGACAAAACCCAAAATAGGGGACTCGACAAAACCCAAAATAGGGGACTCGACAAAACCCAAAATAGGGGACTCGACAAAACCCAAAATAGGGGACTCGACAAAACCCAAAATAGGGGACTCGACAAAACCCAAAATAGGGGACTCGACAAAACCCAAAATAGGGGACTCGACAAAACCCAAAATAGGGGACTCGACAAAACCCAAAATAGGGGACTCGACAAAACCCAAAATAGGGGACTCGACAAAACCCAAAATAGGGGACTCGACAAAACCCAAAATAGGGGACTCGACAAAACCCAAAATAGGGGACTCGACAAAACCCAAAATAGGGGACTCGACAAAACCCAAAATAGGGGACTCGACAAAACCCAAAATAGGGACTCGACAAAACCCAAAATAGGGGACTCGACAAAACCCAAAATAGGGGACTCGACAAAACCCAAAATAGGGGACTCGACAAAACCCAAAATAGGGGACTCGACAAAACCCAAAATAGGGGACTCGACAAAACCCAAAATAGGGGACTCGACAAAACCCAAAATAGGGGACTCGACAAAACCCAAAATAGGGGACTCGACAAAACCCAAAATAGGGGACTCGACAAAACCCAAAATAGGGGACTCGACAAAACCCAAAATAGGGGACTCGACAAAACCCAAAATAGGGACTCGACAAAACCCAAAATAGGGGACTCGACAAAACCCAAAATAGGGGACTCGACAAAACCCAAAATAGGGGACTCGACAAAACCCAAAATAGGGGACTCGACAAAACCCAAAATAGGGGACTCGACAAAACCCAAAATAGGGGACTCGACAAAACCCAAAATAGGGGACTCGACAAAACCCAAAATAGGGGACTCGACAAAACCCAAAATAGGGGACTCGACAAAACCCAAAATAGGGGACTCGACAAAACCCAAAATAGGGGACTCGACAAAACCCAAAATAGGGGACTCGACAAAACCCAAAATAGGGGACTCGACAAAACCCAAAATAGGGGACTCGACAAAACCCAAAATAGGGGACTCGACAAAACCCAAAATAGGGGACTCGACAAAACCCAAAATAGGGGACTCGACAAAACCCAAAATAGGGGACTCGACAAAACCCAAAATAGGGGACTCGACAAAACCCAAAATAGGGGACTCGACAAAACCCAAAATAGGGGACTCGACAAAACCCAAAATAGGGGACTCGACAAAACCCAAAATAGGGGACTCGACAAAACCCAAAATAGGGGACTCGACAAAACCCAAAATAGGGGACTCGACAAAACCCAAAATAGGGGACTCGACAAAACCCAAAATAGGGGACTCGACAAAACCCAAAATAGGGGACTCGACAAAACCCAAAATAGGGGACTCGACAAAACCCAAAATAGGGGACTCGACAAAACCCAAAATAGGGGACTCGACAAAACCCAAAATAGGGGACTCGACAAAACCCAAAATAGGGGACTCGACAAAACCCAAAATAGGGGACTCGACAAAACCCAAAATAGGGGACTCGACAAAACCCAAAATAGGGGACTCGACAAAACCCAAAATAGGGGACTCGACAAAACCCAAAATAGGGGACTCGACAAAACCCAAAATAGGGGACTCGACAAAACCCAAAATAGGGACTCGACAAAACCCAAAATAGGGGACTCGACAAAACCCAAAATAGGGGACTCGACAAAACCCAAAATAGGGGACTCGACAAAACCCAAAATAGGGGACTCGACAAAACCCAAAATAGGGGACTCGACAAAACCCAAAATAGGGGACTCGACAAAACCCAAAATAGGGGACTCGACAAAACCCAAAATAGGGGACTCGACAAAACCCAAAATAGGGGACTCGACAAAACCCAAAATAGGGGACTCGACAAAACCCAAAATAGGGGACTCGACAAAACCCAAAATAGGGGACTCGACAAAACCCAAAATAGGGGACTCGACAAAACCCAAAATAGGGGACTCGACAAAACCCAAAATAGGGGACTCGACAAAACCCAAAATAGGGGACTCGACAAAACCCAAAATAGGGGACTCGACAAAACCCAAAATAGGGGACTCGACAAAACCCAAAATAGGGGACTCGACAAAACCCAAAATAGGGGACTCGACAAAACCCAAAATAGGGGACTCGACAAAACCCAAAATAGGGGACTCGACAAAACCCAAAATAGGGGACTCGACAAAACCCAAAATAGGGGACTCGACAAAACCCAAAATAGGGGACTCGACAAAACCCAAAATAGGGGACTCGACAAAACCCAAAATAGGGGACTCGACAAAACCCAAAATAGGGGACTCGACAAAACCCAAAATAGGGGACTCGACAAAACCCAAAATAGGGGACTCGACAAAACCCAAAATAGGGGACTCGACAAAACCCAAAATAGGGGACTCGACAAAACCCAAAATAGGGGACTCGACAAAACCCAAAATAGGGGACTCGACAAAACCCAAAATAGGGGACTCGACAAAACCCAAAATAGGGGACTCGACAAAACCCAAAATAGGGGACTCGACAAAACCCAAAATAGGGGACTCGACAAAACCCAAAATAGGGGACTCGACAAAACCCAAAATAGGGGACTCGACAAAACCCAAAATAGGGGACTCGACAAAACCCAAAATAGGGGACTCGACAAAACCCAAAATAGGGGACTCGACAAAACCCAAAATAGGGGACTCGACAAAACCCAAAATAGGGGACTCGACAAAACCCAAAATAGGGGACTCGACAAAACCCAAAATAGGGGACTCGACAAAACCCAAAATAGGGGACTCGACAAAACCCAAAATAGGGGACTCGACAAAACCCAAAATAGGGGACTCGACAAAACCCAAAATAGGGGACTCGACAAAACCCAAAATAGGGGACTCGACAAAACCCAAAATAGGGGACTCGACAAAACCCAAAATAGGGGACTCGACAAAACCCAAAATAGGGGACTCGACAAAACCCAAAATAGGGGACTCGACAAAACCCAAAATAGGGGACTCGACAAAACCCAAAATAGGGGACTCGACAAAACCCAAAATAGGGGACTCGACAAAACCCAAAATAGGGGACTCGACAAAACCCAAAATAGGGGACTCGACAAAACCCAAAATAGGGGACTCGACAAAACCCAAAATAGGGGACTCGACAAAACCCAAAATAGGGGACTCGACAAAACCCAAAATAGGGGACTCGACAAAACCCAAAATAGGGGACTCGACAAAACCCAAAATAGGGGACTCGACAAAACCCAAAATAGGGGACTCGACAAAACCCAAAATAGGGGACTCGACAAAACCCAAAATAGGGGACTCGACAAAACCCAAAATAGGGGACTCGACAAAACCCAAAATAGGGGACTCGACAAAACCCAAAATAGGGGACTCGACAAAACCCAAAATAGGGGACTCGACAAAACCCAAAATAGGGGACTCGACAAAACCCAAAATAGGGGACTCGACAAAACCCAAAATAGGGGACTCGACAAAACCCAAAATAGGGGACTCGACAAAACCCAAAATAGGGGACTCGACAAAACCCAAAATAGGGGACTCGACAAAACCCAAAATAGGGGACTCGACAAAACCCAAAATAGGGGACTCGACAAAACCCAAAATAGGGGACTCGACAAAACCCAAAATAGGGGACTCGACAAAACCCAAAATAGGGGACTCGACAAAACCCAAAATAGGGGACTCGACAAAACCCAAAATAGGGGACTCGACAAAACCCAAAATAGGGGACTCGACAAAACCCAAAATAGGGGACTCGACAAAACCCAAAATAGGGGACTCGACAAAACCCAAAATAGGGGACTCGACAAAACCCAAAATAGGGGACTCGACAAAACCCAAAATAGGGGACTCGACAAAACCCAAAATAGGGGACTCGACAAAACCCAAAATAGGGGACTCGACAAAACCCAAAATAGGGGACTCGACAAAACCCAAAATAGGGGACTCGACAAAACCCAAAATAGGGGACTCGACAAAACCCAAAATAGGGGACTCGACAAAACCCAAAATAGGGACTCGACAAAACCCAAAATAGGGGACTCGACAAAACCCAAAATAGGGGACTCGACAAAACCCAAAATAGGGGACTCGACAAAACCCAAAATAGGGGACTCGACAAAACCCATCGTATTTCGACTTTAATCTCAAAATTCCTAGATTTTTTAAACATTTTGACCTTTTTCAAAACTTTCAGTTTAACTTTGAAATGTCGTCATTTCCTCCAGAAATTTCAAGGATATTTTTATGGAAATTTCAAAATTCTCTTGGAAATTTCGTTCTTGAAACATTTTCCTCCAAATTTCCAGTCTAATTTTGAAGCATTTTTCATGAATTAAAAGTTTTTTCTTCGTATTTCGACTTAAATCTCAAAATTTCTAGATTTCTTTAAACATTTTGACCTTTTTCAGAACTTCCAGTTTAATTTTGTAATATTCTCATTTCCCCCACAAACTTCAAGGATATTTTTATGGAAATTTCACAATTCTCTTGGAAATTTCGATCTTGCACATTTTGCCTCGGAAATTTCCAGTTAATCTCTGAAGTATTTTGTCATTGAATAAAAAGTTTAGGTCTTTATATTTCGACTTCAATCTCAAAATTCTAGAATTTTTTAAACATTTTGACCTTTTTCAAAACTTCCAGTTTAACTTTGAAATGTCGTCATTTCCTCCAGAAATTTCAAGGATATTTTTATGGAAATTTCACAATTCTCTTGGAAGTTTGACAATTCTCTTGGAAATTTCGTTCTTGAACGTTTTCCTCCAAATTTTCAATCTATATTTTGACCAGCAATTTTTTTATGACATTGTCGAGTTTTTTTCTTGATATCTCGACTTTAAACTCAAAAGATTTTGATAACTTTTTCTATGAAGTGAGACCTTTGCAAAATATCGACTTTAATTTTGAAATATCATTTCTTCTGGAAATTTGGAAAATTTTGTAAGTAAATTTGAAACTTCTTTTGCGAAATTTTAGTTTAAACATTTTTTGATAGATGGAAGTTTAAACTGGAAATTTTTCCTAAATTTCGAGTTTCCTTAAAGTTTTTTGTTTGTTTTAAGTTAAGTAAGTAAGTAAGTAATACACTTCGCAAAGCCTTCGAAGCACTGGGAGTAGGATACGGAAAAATTTCGACATTTGCTTGAGATGTTGATGATTTTTCTTTTTAACTTGCGAATTTGATCTGAAATATCATTTCTGCCAGAAATCTATAACAATTTTTTTATAAACTTTAAACTTCTTTTGCGACATTTTGATTTTTGAACATTTCCAAAATGTCCAGTTTAAAATTAAAACTGTTTTCATAACTTTTTAGGGTTTTTTTTCTCAAATTCCAGTTTTCTAATACAAAATTTTTACTTTTTTAAAATTTTATGTTGCATTTATTGGAATTTGTCCTGTAAATGGTACAAATTTCCTAGATGGTCAATTAGATTTTATTCTTCTACCAAAATATGGAAAGAAAAAAATATTTGACTCCACTATCCCAAACAAAAGATAATGAGAATGCATTACACGAACCAAGTTCATTTGAAACAGTAAAGGCAATTGCCCCGTTGAAAACTATTATAAATTATGGCACGACAAAAATGGTTGTCCTCAATTACCCCAATATACCACAAAATATTATCATTTCGGTCAGCAATTTCAAGAACTTTTTTTATAAATTTCGATACTTTTTTGTGACATTTCAAACATTTTTGCCAACATTTCAACTTTAATTGGTAATCTTTTTCATGTTTCCAAATTTTTAATCAAACTTTCGACTTTGAAGCTAAACTTTCAGACATTCTGTGAAAATGTTAACGTTTTTAACATGCTGAGAAGTCGTTTCTAACATATTTCGAGATTTTTTAATAAATATTATATTTCTGCTAGCAAATTTCGAGATTTTTTGATAAATATTAAATTTATTGTGACAAATTTATTAAATTTGTTGTGACAAATTTGGTTTTAATAATTGAAATACAAGTTTTGTCCCCCTGAAACCAAGAAAGATTAAAAAACACAACAAAGGTTACTGGCTAACGCGTTTCGATAGCAAAGCTATCATCTTCAGAGAGATACTGGTTTTAATCTCGAAATTTACACACAAATAAATTGTGGAAGTGGCAACTATTCTTTAAAAAATGGCTTTTATAACAAAAAATGGCTTTTATTATACATCGTGTTTTAAAGATGGTTTGAAAACTTATTTGGTTTTTGCAAAGCAATGCACATTGCTTGGTGATGGTTTTTCATGTAGCTTTGAACCAAATTTATTAATTTAAATATAAATCAGATTAAAAATAAGCATTTATTAATATCATGCTTAAAATATCAAGATTATTGAGTACATTATTAGCCAATTAATCATACACTCAATTGCAGGTATATTCGAGAAGAAGCAAACAGACAAACTCCAAGAAAGTACAAACGGAGACGAACCCGAAGAAGAAATCGGTGGTCTATTCAAAAAAGTCTCAGATCAACAAAAGAAAATCCTCCACGACAAAGACAACATGAACGCCTACGAATCGACCCTAATACACCCTTGGAACGACCAAAACAAAAACTGGTTGGACCCCGAAAACAAAACCCTCATTTTAAACTGTTTCGTCACGGGCAAATGGAAGGAATCGGAGGACGCCAGCGAGCTGCTCAAGTTGGACGACGCCGAAGACCTAAGCGACGTAGACTCGGAAATATTCGGTGATTTCGAGGACTTGGAAACTGGGGAGAAACACGTCGCTTCTACGGGAGGACACGTCGCCTCTACGGGAGGACACGCGACCTCTGCAGAAAGACACGTGACCCCTGGGGAGAAGAGGAAACGTCCTGAGAATGAGAAAGACGAAGAGGCGGACAAGGTGGCCCTGGCGGAGAAGAAGCGTAAGTTGAAGGAGAAATTCGACGCGGAATACGATAACACAGAGAAGAGTAGTTACTATGACGATTTGAAGATTACCGCTGAGAAGCAGGCGCAGTTGAATAGGACTGTTTTTGAGAATATGCCGGATGATGTTAGGGTGCAAATAGAGGGGTTCCGGCCGGGGATGTACGTTCGAATGGAGTTTGAGAATGTACCAGCTGAGTTTATTAAGAATTTCGATCCGACGTACCCTTTGGTGGTGGGGGCTTTGAATATGGCGGAGGAAAATATTGGGTACGTTAACGTGAAGATTAAGAAGCATAGATGGTATAGTAAAATATTGAAAACTTGCGATCCATTGATTATATCTCTCGGGTGGAGGAGATTCCAAACTATACCGGTTTACTCGAAATTGGAGGACGATTTGAAATTTCGGTATCTAAAGTATACGCCGGAGCATTTAAGTTGTAATGCTCATTTTTGGGGACCTATAACGCCACAAGCTACCGGTTTTCTGGCATTACAATCCGTCGATTCCAATCCAGAGGTAAGTAGCTTCGAAGCTTCACAGCGTGACGAAGAGTCTTATTTTGAATTATACAACTCTCTATTCCGCACGATGCATGACCAATATATCGAAATTGCAAGTTGAAACTTTGACTATTTCACTTTTTTATTTACCTTCCATTTTAGACCTCAAATTTCAAGAAAAATCAAAATTTAGAAATTGAATATATTTAAACGTCGAGCATTGAATTGAATATTATATTTTAAAGCAGTTGGGGCAATTTAGAGATTAAAGTGTAAATTTTGAGAAAAAATAAGTCGCTATAGCAAGTCACTATATATCAAGAAAAAGGTTCAAGTTCGATTTCGAAGCTTTAATTTTATAATTTGAAATTCCTGCGCTAAAAAAATTTTTTTTTGGGATGCATTACTATCGAATGTTGATTATTAGTTTGAAACTGATTTTATTTGACCAAATTTGCAGTTTCTGCCGATCAATTACCCGATTTATGTCACGATGCATTGGTTTTAGATACTCAAACAACAAGGTTTTCGAATAGCTGCCACTGGTGTCGTTCAAGAATTAGATAAATCGACGCAGATTATGAAAAAATTGAAATTGGTGGGTCACCCGCTGAAAATTTATAAAAAGACAGCTTTTATTAAAGGTAAGTTGCACTTTTATCCTAATAGTTTCCCCTGAAGTCAGCCCAAGTTTCAAAATAAGAGTCAATAGATAAGGTCACTCAGTAATGAAGAATTATGCTTTGAAGACGAAATTCTCAAACATATTCAATCAAATTGGGTGCCAATATCTTCATAATTCTTGATTATAGAGCGATTAATCATCAGAGAATACACTGATTCGTTTAAATTTTTATAAACCAAAGAGACGAATTTAAATTTTTTTACAAATGACTGCACGAGTTAAGCAAATGAGTACGAGTTAAGTAAATGAGTCCACGAGTTAAGCAAATGAGTGCCAAAGTTAAGCAAAGTGAGTGCCAAAGTTAAGCAAATGAGTGCACGAGTTAAGCAAATGAGTGCACGAGTTAAGCAAATGAGTGCACGAGTTAAGCAAATGAGTGCACGAGTTAAGCAAATGAGTGCACGAGTTAAGCAAATGAGTGCACGAGTTAAGCAAATGAGTGCACGAGTTAAGCAAATGAGTGCACGAGTTAAGCAAATGAGTGCACGAGTTAAGCAAATGAGTGCACGAGTTAAGCAAATAGGTTTGCATAAATTAATGTGACAAAAGCTAAGACAATGCACTCAAATTTCAGGAATGTTCAACAGCAGTTTGGAAGTTGCGAGGTTTGAAGGAGCCCGAATAAAAACCGTGTCTGGTATTAGGGGCCAAATTAAAAAAGCAGTCAGTAAACCAGAGGGATTGTTTTAGGGCCACGTTTGAAGACAAAATACAACTAAGTGGTAAGTTATTCAATGACTATTAATACGTAGAACTTCGGCTTTTAAAAATTGAAATACAAATCTTGTCCCCTGAAACCAAGTAAGATTAAAAACGCTCTAACGCGTTTCGATAGCCAAGTTATCATCTTCAGAGATATACCAAAATTCGACTTTTCAGATGTTATATTCACCTTTCTCCTTTTTCAGACATTATATTCACCTTTCTCCTTTTTCAGACATTATATTCTGCCGAACTTGGTACAAAGTCGATATACCCCAATTTTATAATCCAGTGACGACGTTGCTTTTACCCCCTGGGCAAAAGAACTCTTGGCAGGGCGCCCGCACAACCGGAGCTATCAAGAGGGAGAAAAATATCAAAAATTTGGCAAATAAAGATAGTCTATACACGGTATTCTATTTGTCAATAAAGTGGTTTTTGAAATTAATTAAAAATTGAAATTACAGCCAATAGTTCGAGAAGAAAAACCGTTTAAACCTCTGGTAATACCAAGCAAATTACAAAAACAGTTACCATACAGAGATAAACCGAAACACGGCGTCAAAGAATCAGAGAAGAGGAAGACTATGGATAGGGTAGCTGTGATTCGAGAACCACGAGAGCAAAAGGTATATTATCAATTCGCTGCTGCGCGCCTAATAGGAATTAAGTCAAAACTTTCGTGAAAATGTAGTCGTTTTCTTTCATAATTTTGAAGTTACTGTCGTTGTTTGAAGGAAGCTAAGTCATTTGAAGTGTATATAATTGTGCTCGTCGGTTAAGTCAAAAATCTAAGTCTCAGGTTATATGCTATGAGTTGTGTTATTTTCTCAGATTCTCCAACTCCTATTTTTGACTTAACCCCTTTTACTCGCGCAGCAGCGAATTATTAATCAACTTTTTATTTTAACCGTTTTGTTTAAAATTAGATTGCCACCATGATGAAAATGATTAAAACAACATACGCCCACAAGCAAGAAAAAATGAAGGCAGAAACCAAGGCGAGGTTGGAGAAACATAGGCAGGAAGTTGCGGCGCAAGAACAAAATAAATTAAAGAAGCTAAAGCAGCAGAAAAAGGAAGTTTTCAGGAAGAGGAGCAAAGCGCAAGCGAAAACTTCCAATAAATAAACTGTTATTTAATTTTGTTTATTTTATATAAGAAACTATCACAAAGTTGTACTTTTATTTATTATTTTAATTCAAAGAAAGCACTGGAATCTGCTGATCATGATGTGATTTGGCTGAAAATCTGCTCCAAAAAACGAAGTAATATTCATTTGTTCACTTTATCTGTCTCCAAACAATCCCTTATATACAGACAGCTCTTCTCTTATCTCTCCGTAACCTTTGATCACCTACAGACGAATTATCCAAAAGCTGAGGTTGTCTTTCTCGGTGACTTCAATGTACACATCTTCCTGAACTGACAACGTGGGAAGGGTCGCAGAGGCTTTCGCCATCACTTGTGAACTATCGCAATTAGTTGAGGAACCCACAAGAATTCCTGATGTAGATACCCATCAACCTAATCTACTCGACCTTTCCTTACAAATTCACCAAATTCGTATAAAATCACTGCTTGGAAATTCGGATCACAAGCTTGTAGCAGCCTCTCGCCCGCTGCATATAGCACCTCCTTCCCAGAAGCAGTCCCGCAGGTTTGGCACTTTGACTCTGCAAACTGGGAAGAATTAAGAGACTTCTATGCATCTTTCCCGTGGCAGGAAGTCTGCTTTAACTCAAACAACCCTTCCTTAGTTGCCGAATCCATCACGGAAACTATCCTGATTTGTATGGAATGCATAATTTCCCACTCCCAAAAGAATTCTGCCTCCAGTCAATCTTGGTTCAGTAAAAAATGTGCTGGGACTGTCTTCTGCAAAAATCGCGCATGTCGTTGGCGAAATAATCCCTCAGTCGAGACTCTGACCATATTTGTAGATGCACGAAATTCTTGTAAACAGGTTATTGACGAGGCAAAAGGTGATTTCGATCGTAAAATGCGCCAGAGGTTCATCAACTGTCCGAACGGATCCAGGTCCTTTTGGGGATTTGCAAAGTCGATTAGAAAGAATTTTACATCTTCAAATGTTCCACCTTTACTCGATGAAAATAACAATATTGCTACTACCTCTAAGGAAAAGGCTGACATGTTAGCCTTAATGTTTGCTGACAATTCCAATCTTGATTCTCGAAACGCAAAACCTCCTATTATTCCTAAGGTTGGTACTCCGATGCCTGAAGCACAATCAGGAAGATTCTCTTTGAGATGGCGACACCTCGAAAGCTTCTAGCCTTGATGGTATTCCCGCTATTGTTTTTAAGAAGTGCGCCCCAGAGTTGACTCCTGTCCTAAGCAAATTTTTCACACTCTCTTACAACAAAGGTGTATTCCCTAACATCTGGAAATTGCGAGAGTTCAGCCTGTCCCTAAAAAGGGAAAAAGGAATCTGGCTAACAATTTTCGCCCTATATGTTTGTTACTCGTTATATCTAAAGTGATGGAAAAGGTTATCAACATCGAGATTCTCAAATATCTGGAGGAAAATAGAATCATCTCCGACAAACAATACGGTTTTAGACAACAACGTTCCACTGGCGAGCTACTGGCACATGTTACTCATATCTGTAACTCAGCTATGGAAAAACATGGTGAGGCTAGGATTGTGGCATTGGATATCTCAAAGGCTTTCGACAGAGTCTGGCACCGATCTCTTCTCTCCTGGACTCTGTCATTCGAGATCCAATTTTCTCGCTGACAGATCTCGTTGTCGTCGATGGCATCTCATCCGAGACATTTGCGATTAAGGCAGGGGTGCCTCAGGGGTCTGTTCTGTTTCCTACTCTATTTCTGTTACACATAAACGATCTCTAAGCTTCAGCTTACAATCATATTTACAGCTACGCAGATGATAGTAACCTTGTGTCATCTTTTTTCTCCTACAAACCATTATCTATCGCTACTTCAGATCAACTAAGGCAACAGCAAATACAGACGATTAATCGGGATCTGGAGATTATTCTGGAATGGGATAAGAACAATTTGGTCGACTACAACGCTTCAAAAACTCAGGCCGCGGTTTTCTCTAAGAAAACATCAAGGGATAATGCAACAAACATACTAATGGACGGTAAAATCCTTCCGATGGGATCTAATCTATCTATACCAGAATTGAATGCGAGCACTAACTTCTCTGGGGAAGATCATGTGCGCGTCATTGCTAAATCCGATCTCTTCTAGCCAAATTAACATCTTATGGTCTTCCTCCTGGACTCTGTCATTTGACACCCAATTTTCTCGCTGACAGATCTCTTCAGGTCGTCGTCGATGGCATCTCATCCCAGATATTTGCGATTAAGGCAGATGTGCCTCAGGGGTCTGTTCTGTCCCTACTCCATTTCTGTTACACATAAACATCAAGGGATAATGCAATAAACATACTAATGGACGGTAAAATCCTTCCGATGAGATCTAATCTATCTATCCTAGGAGTAAACGCGAGCACTAACTTCTCTTGGGACGATTATGTGCGCGCCATTGCCAAATCCGTCTCTCAGAAGCTAGGCTTTCTTTTTAGAGCTAAAAAGTACTTTACATCTCACCAACTACTCACACTATACAAAACTCAAGTTAGGGCAACATAAGGATACTGTTCTCATGTTTGGCCATGTTCAGCCCTAAAGCACACTTTAGCTCTCTTGGATTCAATTCAAAGAAGAGCGATTCGCCTAATTGATGACGACAGTCTGACCGATTCTCTCGAAACATTAGAGCACAGGCGTATGGTTGGTGACTTGTCTCTTTTCTACAAGTACTATCATGGAAGATGCTCGCAGGAACTAATAGGATTGATGCCCTCAAGGGCAAGATTCTTGAGGCGTACTAGACAGTCGGAGACTCCTGTGCGGTCCAGCTTGACACAGTGAGGACTTCTGCCTACGGAGACTTTTTTCTGTAGAACTTCCAAGTTATGGAACTTGTTATCGAAAGGAATTTTCCCCAAAAATTACAACCTATCCTTGTTTAAGAAGGCGACTCTTTTTTTTTTGGAAACTCGACTATTTTGAAATCTTTTGTTGTAAAAACTTCGACATTTTTGTAACATTTCTGCCTTATTAAAAACTTTTACTTTTGTTCAAAATGTTGACTATTTCTCAGTTTTGTCTTTTTTTTGAATAATTCGAGTATACTTTTTGCGAAAAATTTCAGCATTTTCGAAATCCTGACATGAAAATTTGACTCTTTCTTGATACATTCTCTGTTTTTGAAAAATTCCCTCTTGAGAAGTTGTTTTCCAAATTTTGACTTTATTGACATTTTCGGTATTTTTCTCAGAATTTCCGTTTTCTGAAAATTCCGACTTTTTGTATCAAAATTTCGACTTCTTGTACCAAAATTTCGACTATTTGTATTAAAATTTCAATTTTTCGTATTAAATTTTCTACTTTTCATATCCCAATTTCGACTTCTGTTGGAAATCTCAACCTTCTTTAAGATTTTGTCTTTATTTTCTCGAATCTTCGAATTTCCTTAATTCAACTGTTTGAAAAATTCATCTTCTGAAAGTTTCCAATTTTTTTTGTTTGAAAAATTGGCATTCTAAATTGCGAATTTATAGCTGTCATTGTATAGCGGAATATTTTTTAAATTTTAAGCTGAAAAGTTAACAAAACAGTCGAAATTTAGAATAATTTTCGAATTCAAAATCTAAATATGGAATATTCAGAAAAAAACTTCAAATTTCGATCACAAAAACTGAAAATTACATAAAAAAATTTCATTTTTGACATTTCCTACTTTCTTTTTGAAAAATTCGACTCTTGAAAAGTTGGATTTTTTCCAAATTTTGACTCTTTTTGGAAAATTTCGATATTTTTCTTAGAATTTCCACGTTTTCTGAAAATTTAAACTTTTTGTATCAAAATCTCAATTTTTATATAGCAATTTCGACATCTTTTGAAACTTTCAACCCTCTTTTTTCTAAAGTTTGAGTTTTTCTCCAATCTTCGAATTTCGTAAATTCGACTTTTTAAAAAATTCGCATTCTGCAAATTTGGAATTTTTAAAAAAATGTTACATTTAAAATTGCGAATTTAAAGCTGGCATTTTATTATGGAATGCTTGTCAAATTTAAGCTTAAGGGTTAATAAAAAGAAGTCGAAATTTAGAAAATTTCCTAATTCAAAATCTAAATATGGAATTTTCAGAATAAAATCTCATATTTGGATCAAAACCTGAAAATTACATAAAAAATCCCATTTTAACATTTTCTAATTTCTTTTTAAAAAATTCGACTCTTGAGAAGTTGTACTTTTTCAAAATTTCAACAGATTTTGGAAATTTTCGATATTTTTCTCAGAATTTCACGTTTTCTGAAAATTAGACTTTTTGTATCAAAATCTCAACTTTTTATGTCGGAATTTCGACATCTTTCGAAAATTTAAACATAATTTTTTTAAATTCTGAAAATTTTGAATTTTTTTTGAAAAATCTGACATTTAAAATTGCGAATTTATAGCTGTCGTTTATAGCGAAATATTTGTCAAATTTAAGCTGAAAAGTTAATAAAAAAAGTCGAAATTCAGAATAGCGATCGAATTCAAACTAAACATGGAATTTTCAGAAAAAAGCATAAATTTCGATCATAAACTTAAGTTTACATAAAAAATCCAATTTTTAACATTTAAATAAACTTCTAATCTTCTGCTTTCTTTTTGAAAAATTCGACTTTTTTGAGAAATTGGTTTTTTCCAAATTTCGACTTTTTTTTGAAATTTTCAATATTTTTTACAGAATTTTCACACTTTCTGAAAATTTAGACTTTTTGTATCAAAATCTCAACTTTTTATGTCGCAATTTTGACATCTTTTGAAAATTTCAATCCTCTTCTTTTTTCTAAAGTTTGAGTTTTTCTCGAATATTCGAATTACGTAAATTCGACTTTTTAAGAAATTCGCCTTCTGAAAATTTCGATTTTTTTTTTTAAAATCTAACATTTAAAATTGCGATTCTTTGTCAATTTCAGTAGATTTCTCTCCTCATTTCTGCCCCTTTCTTCTTTCTTTCTCTTTTCTTTATCTTCTGTCTCTCTTCTTTTTCTCTTTTTTTTCTCTCTCTTCCTCTCCTATCCCCTTCGCCCCTCTTTCTCTCTGTCTCTCTCTCTCCCCTCTCTCTGTCTCTCTCCCTCTTTTTCTCTCTCTTTGTTTTTCTTCCTTCGTCCAGGATGGAAAGTAGCCCAACATCTTTGGTCCGATTTAAAGGATTCTTCTTGTCAAAAACGGGCGTCTGTTTGTTGCCTCTTCAGATTTAAACTACTTCACCGATTTCGACGGAAATTGGCGCTCTCTCTCTCTCTCTCTCTCTCGCGACTCCATTTTTTATGGGTCTCGAGTATCTACCTTTTTCTCTCTCATTTTTTGATGTGGAATATTCTTCAAATTTAAGCTGAACATTAAAAAAAAAGTCGAAGTTGGGAATAATTTTCGAATTCAAAATCTGGAATGGAATGGAATTTTCAGCAAAAAAAGCACAAATTTCGATTAAAAACTTGAAGTTGCGTAAAAAAACCAAAGTTTTGACATTTTCTAGTTTCTTTTCCAAAAATTCGACTCTTGAGAAATTGAATTTTCTCCAAATTTCGAATTTTTTTTGAAATTGTCATAATTTTTCCCAGAATTTCGACGTTGTCTGAAAAATGTCGACGTTTTCTGAAAAATTTCGGCTTTTTATTATCAAAATTTCGAACATTCTTAAAAATTTCAACCTTTTTTTTTAAATTTCGACTTTTCCTCATATCTTGGAAATTTTCGCGACTCCATTTGGGGTCGAGACCCATTTTTTATGGGTCTGGAGAATCTCCCTTTTTTCTCTCTCATTTTTTGTAATGAAATATTCTTCAAATTTAAGCTGAGCATTAAAAAAAAAGTCGAGGTTGGGAATAATTTTCGAATTCAAAATCTGGAATGGAATGGAATTTTCAGCAAAAAAAGGCACAAATTTAGATTAAAAACTTAAGTTACGCAAAAAACCCAATTTTTGACATTTTCTAGTTTCTTTTCCAAAAATTCGACTCTTGAGAAGTTGAATTTTTTGGAAATTTCGAATTTTTTTTGAAATTGTCTACATTTTTCCGAGAATTTCGACAGTTGTCTGGAAAATTTCGACGTTCTCTGAAAAATTTTCAGTTTTATTATCAAAATTTCGACTTTTTTATTATTAAAATTTCGAGCATTCTTGAAAATTTCAACCTTTTTTTTAAATTTCGACTTTTCCTCGTATCTTGGAATTTTCGCGACTCCATTTGGGGTCGGGATCCATAAGAAGCTTTGGTATTGACGGTCACGTGATCAAAAAGCGGAGTTTTGGACCCTAATTAGTCAAATGTAGAAAATATACGGGCTGAACACGATTTATCGAATTAAATATAAACTAAAAGATCCTCAGACATACAACAAGAAACGAATAAAGCATTGTAAAATGGATTAAATGTTGTAATTTATTCAGTTTGACAACTATAACCCTGAATTGATCAAACTTCGATAAAAATCGTTTGTTGTAGTTAAAAGGCACCGCTTAAATCGCCTGAAAATGCCAAAAAGATGATTAAAACGACAAAATTTATTTCTGCAAACGGGGATTACTTAATTAAATTAGTCGTCAATCGTTAAAACGCAACGAGTGTTTTCACCTCTATCAAAAAAGCTCATCTTTAAAACAAGAAAATACTGCTAGAGACCAATAGGTTAAAATGGTTAAAAACCAAAGCAAGAGACACCTTTTTGGAACCATCGGCAGTAATAATACAAAACGTTTAATGAATATCGTAATATATTTCAGTCATAACCTCTAAAAACAAATATTTATTTAACAAAATATATTTTGAATAATCTGGCAACTTGATAAATTAATAAATTATTATGTACATGTCAATTTATTGTCCATAATGTACACTAAATATTAACACACTGCTGTCAGAAGGGAAGATACATCATTGGTCCAATGAAACGTAGACTGCTGCTCGACCAAAGCCCAGATGTAGGGCACGAAAAACTCTTCTGGCTGTTCCTCTTCAACATACTTGAATTTTAAATCTGGGAATTTCTGAAATATGAGAAGTTATTAATAAGATAACTGAACGTTTGCAAACCCAAGGGAACTAACTCCCCATTTTCTTGTTATTTAAATTGCAACAACTATTACAAAATTGAATCTGGAATCCAGAAAACTGAATCAAATTCTCGACAATAGATAAAATCATTTAAATGATGTGAAACCTCATATAAAATTCACTAATAAACTTTTCTAGTTAACGTTAACGTGTACAAGTGATTTCGTTTTGAACCATTCAAGGTAAATGATAATTGCTTTATTATTATGATTCAAAAACAGGATGATGAACATCTAAACAAAACAAAGTTTACGAATCAATTACTCGACTCACAGTTAATTTATCCTTTGGCCAATGCTTCCCACCCTGCTGAATAACCTGCAAGACTTGATTGGCATCGACCTCATGCTGCTGCGACTTGTTGCAAAGCAAATCCGAAAAATAATGAATTATGATATCGATGTTATAAATAATATCCTGAAACACCACGTTATTTTTAAACTCTTGAAATATCTGCTTCTTATAAAGTAAGGTGTACACCAAATTCGGGTTATTGGCCAATTGGCTCGAAAGGCAAGAATTCAGTATTTCCAGCACCATTCGCAATACTTCTTCTAAGGCGCCCAAATCTTGCTCCATAACGGCATCGTCGTTTACTTTCACGGCTACGTCTTGGCGCCCTTTTTCGTGTTCTAGGATTTTAACGGCTTTTTGGTATCGTTTGGCTAATGTTTCGAAAAGCGATATCAGTCTTTGGCTAACGTAAGGGTGCAGATCTCGGAATTGCGCGGACATATTCGCCAACGCCGCCAAACAATTCGTATGTAGGTATTTATCTCGCATTTTTAACATGTTATATTGCACGGTTCGTATTACTATTAGGATTAGAAGGCCGCCTAGTGATATCTCCGATAGGTTGCGCTCTGTGTACCAGGCGACATTCTTCAGCTTCTAAAACAAAATAGATAATTTGTGTGTCTAGCTTGGGGGGGATTTGGTACTCACCTGTGTTGTGAATACTTTTATTAAACTCGTCGTCTTCGCTTAAGATCAGTAAAATGATGAGGGACATGTAAATGTGATGGGAATTACTGTTTGGCGCATTATACAGAGTTTTAAGAATTGGGATGACCTACGAATAGCGCAACAGTTTGAGATAAATGACCAAAACAAATCATTCAATTTACATACCAACTGATCGTAGTCGAGCCTAGACAATATATGTTTTTTAAACGCTTGATTTCTGTGGATTAACACATACAATAACAGGGTTGGGGCGTCCCCGGATGCTTTCTTGCATAACGTTTGGTATAGAGCATTGAAATCAATTCTAAATAACGATGTTGTGTTAGTAGGTTGAATCGGTACATTTTCTAAAATAAAAACTTATCATTAAACAAGTTCTATAAATGAACCAATTAAATTATTCACTCACCCCCTGAATTTGTGCAAGATATGAGACAATTTCTGTATGGATTCAGTTGTGTCGTCCAATGATGTGTCAATATTAAAATTAATAATAAACTTTGTAGAGCCAACGGAGCTTCTTGAAAATCATTACATTCGCTAAATTTGGGGTCATCTGTTGACTTTTTATTGAAGGTTAACATTGACCACAACTCAGAGGCCATACCTGTAATAAAAATAAAACATTATATTTTATTCGCTTCCGAATCGAGGGCGTAATACGCACCCAATATAACACTATGCCCCTGATTAAGTCCAAACTCGAGGCAAGCTTTCTCTTGATTGATAAAATTATTAAGCAACGCTTTAATAAGCAAAGGGGCGTGAATGACGTGCTTCCCTTTCATAATAATGCGATAGATTATGCTGTGATCCGCCCGTTTTCCAGAATGAATTGGCACAGACAACAGTATCATTAGCGTGGTGACAGCCTCCAAGTGGACTGCGTAAGTGGCATCTTTAACTGGAATGTCCACCAGTATGCCCACCAGAGCTCCAATTAAAGATTCCAGTCGTGAGGCCCTGGCGTCAAATTCCATGTGAAGAATGAGTTGTTCTTCGGAGAGACATTCAACAAAAAACTTCAAAATGCATCTTATGCTGAATAGGGCGTTATACAGCTGCCAACTGAACAAATTGCTAAAAAGATAACCAGTCAATATTTTTGATGTGTATCTTCTTTGCGAAGTATTGTTATTTTCATTCATTGGCTTCTTCGTCGCCAGTTACTTCTTCCACAGTTTTAGATTTTTAGTAACCTCCCGTTAAAGATTGGCCATTTCTTGTAGATTGCCCCAAGCAGCGATTGAGTTGGATCTTTGTTTGTCAATGCTGTTTGTGACTCGATACTTGATTTAAACGATTCATAACAATTGACACTTTATTGAAACAGAAATTAAAAATTCCATAAGGTTTCGATAAATATTTGCTAACATCAGATCAGGTTTCGCTTTACTGCATTCATCGACTGGTCAAATGTCAATGATTTCAACGATGTAAAACTAAAGATTATTCTAACATTTTAGCAATTCAGGCAGTGTGCCCTCTGACGACAGGCAGAGAATAACACTACCCGAAACACTAAAACTCTAGTGAGAAAGTCAATCCTTAATAGAAGGTTACTGAAAATCTAGAATTGTGGATGGAGTAACTGGTGAAGAAAAAGCCAATGAATGTTAATATTTCTTGAAATTGGCCTTTTCATTCTTTCATTTTTGCATATTCCCTCATATTCCTCTTTTCATTTATTCCTGAAGAAGCCCCCTACGATGGTGTGCGGAACGTCGAACACTTTTAGTAGTTCTTGACACGGTCCAATCCCAGAAGAAGTACTATCCTGTACTGACTCTGGCCGTGGAAGGCCTTCGTTATCACGTTAATATTTCTAATTGGACACTTACGCATCAGAATCGCTCGCTGCTAAAAATTCGGACACCCTAGTCAAAAATATATCAATCAGCGTGGCAAAGTTCCCAGTTTGTTGATTATGTTTTAAAAGCTCTTGACAGCTAGGTTCTATTTTCGTACTCTAAAGCGAGCTGTTCCGCGCTAGAAACGACACAAATTAAAAACCAAAATAGTTGGAGTTCGCCTCAAAAATCAGTTACCTGGTTGTAGGGGTCGTTATGTTAAACGTTAAAAATCTATTCCAAAAAGGGTCGTTGAATGAAATCGTCTCTTCGCCGACGAAAGCGCCGATGTATTCGTTTTTGGTCAGATCGTAATCCTTGCTAACGGCGGCGCCCATGTTTTTAAAATTGTAAACGTTTACGTTGATAGTACAAATTTATTTATAAGAAACATTTTTTGAAAGTAAACCTACATAACCTTACACGTCAGACGTCAAACGTCACCCAATTGGATCTAGAAACCAGCGGGTTTTGACCATAGACATAGGATCACAAAATGGAATTTCACCATAAAATATTTAACGATTGGGTTGTTTATCAGCTTTGGCGATAAATTTTTTATTGTTTTATGTATGTTATCTAATTTTTTTATGTTGTTTACGTCATTTTATCTAATGGGACACAATAAATGTGATTTGAAGTTAGCAGGGTTGCCAACTTATTTGTCACCTAATCATCACAAAACATATATATTAAGAAGGCAGGGTACATAGAATTATACCACAACACGTTGACAGGAACGGGTAGTATGTATATGTATGCACATACGTCAATCTTCTTCTTCCTTTATTTGATGAAGGACTTTCTCAATTTATATTTGCCCAGACATTCACTATTATTAATAGATTGTCGAAAGAAAATTCGATTTCTGAATTATTCATTTATTTTCCAAACCAAGCAATATTACATTTTAAATGATAATATGTGGTTAAACTTTACAATAAATTTACATAATAACAAAATATTTGAAAACAATGTTGTCATAAATAATAAGAAGATAAAATATCATCAAAAGTGTACATTGTTACATAAATTTTTCATTGCAGAAAGATCAGCCCTTGTATTTTTTATTTTAAATCTGTTTTGAAAGTTTAGAAGTAACAGTGCGATGAATTTGGTACATTTTTGATTCTTCTACAGTCAAATTCTGCCTCAGATTTACCAATTTGGTAACAACATTCCTGTTTGACTTTTCGAGAGAAAAGAAAATTGATTAATATGAGACATTTTTGAGCAGTTTGTGCCTTTTTGTAAGTAATTATGATCTAATACTATATTCCTTGCAACGTTGCTTCCATTTAGACTAATAACAGCTTCATTTTAGATAGGTCCAAAACTCGAAGTTGAAAGTACATTTAAGTCATTTTGATTTGCCTGTTTAGGCATACGAGAGGGTTTAAAATTTTCTGACTATTTAAATAATCTGATTCATCAAAATGGTCATCACAGCTACTATAATTTTCACAAGAAAAGTAGGAAAAACCAGAAGACCCGAAACAGTACCTTGACCATGAAAAGTTTTTTTTTTATAATCATCACTAATGATATAAGTATAACATGCATTCTTATAGGAAGGGTATTTGCATGAATAATTTATCTTACCGATAATAGATGAAACTGTTATTAAGTTGAATAAAATTGAAAATAACCAAGTGATCTATAAAATCAGATTTTCAATTGGCAAATGTAAACTTAACGCTATAAGAAAAAGCAATCACCCATCGATGTATGCTACACAAACCTATTGCCACCTAAAACAAAATAAAAAATTGGAGAAGTTGTGATTACGGTAAAGTAAACGTACCTGTAACATATCTTCGTTAGAATCGAACTTCCTACCCATAAAATGGACTCGTTTTAAACATAAAAAACTAATAAGTCTAAAAAATAACATAACCCATCAAAGTATAATAAAGCATAGTTGGTGGCTGCTTTATTAATTCACTATAAAAGTAACAAAAGGTGATATAAATAACCACTTACGACAATATGCAACAGCATAAAACCGCGATAAGTAAATAAAAAATAAAACCGCGTAAACGAAACCCTAAAATAACAGAAATTAACGAAGTTGACATTTTTGACATTATTTGCATTATCATTTGTCACAGACATGCCCATCACTTTGTAATTATCTGCTTCAATAAGCGCATCAAAAATATCTTCTGTCTAACTTGATTATGAATACAAATTGTATAATACTCTTTCTTTTTAATTGCTTTGCAGCGTCACGAACGGGGCGGAGGTGAACTACTAGTTGAAGTTGACGTGTTGCCAAGGTCATGTATTAAATTTCACCCCCATGGTTGCCAACTTATTTGTCACCTAATCATAGAAGCTGTCTAGTAGCCTTCGAAAGAAGTAGATGGCGCTTCAATGGAATATGCCAGCGATTCTCAAAATTTTTTTATTGGCATATCCTTAAAACGTTGATTGAATTACATTTACATACATTTGTTCAATCAACGCTTAAAATATAAAACCTCAGGAATAGCGGTTGCGCTTTGCAAGCGTCAAATGCGACGGATATGGTTATCTAGAAGTAAGGTTGTGTTACGCCCATATATGTAATACTTCTATATGGCGTGTTTTGTACCTTCGATTGCGTTCAAAAGACGCGATGGATATATATGTTTGTCTTTATGGAGGACAGAATTTATTAACCAATCCCGCTTCTCGTCAGTTATCTTTGTTATCATTCATTTATTAGTGTTCCCGCCCATCTTGTCATCTGTTCCTGCTACAATTGAATGAATGCTTGTACTCCAAAGAGTACGACATATACTTTCATCTCACCTTTTTGACAACGCATTTTGTAGTGGCGATTATACACAACACGCCATATAATTACATATATGGTTACGCCGTACTTTGAAAATGGGATTGAAAACCTTCCACTGTTCGCAACGCCATCTCTTAACCCGCAAATACATACACCACAGAATTCTATTTGAAGTAGTTTTAACTTCAGCTCCTCTCTGACTAAAAGATGAATAAAGAGTGTTCTAGACACGCTTTCCTAGGAAAAGCCCAAAAAAAGGTTAACACGACAGTGATGTGATTGTAGGTTCAATTTAAGCCCTCATTTTACAGTTTTCGCACAATATTTGCTTGTAATACACAACAGAGGCCGCTGATGTCAGTGGGTGGAAATCAATTCCATTTTTATTCAACAAATTACGTTACCGATTCATCTCCTTGTGACGGAAGTAGATAATTATGAGTTACACTCGAAAATGTTATACAAATTTGATTTTTCAAATTTCAGTTCTTTTTCGAAATGTTGACTGTAATCCCGAAAGATCGATTTCTTTCTTACATTTTGAAGTTTATACTATTTGTTCTTAAATTTTCTATCTAGACACTCAATTCAAAAAATGGCTTAAAATTTCCACTTTCTCTTTCAAATGAAAACGTCTTTAGAGGTTTTGATTTTTTCGAAACGTGTTATCTTGAAATTTAATTTTCAACTTGAAACTAAAAATTCACTTTTTGACCATGTTTATATTGTTCTCAAAAATGTGAGTGTACACGTTTAATATTTATTTTTCAATTTTCCATCTACACTTAGCATTTTGATTCGCTTTAGAAATATTGAGTTTTACTTCGAGTGTCGAGTGATGTAGCAATCAATGTATGCTAATAGTAATACTAAAATGGCATAATGATGATTAACTTGGGAATAATACAGCTGTCAGTTTTCGAAAGTTTTATTCACATTTTAAATTTATATTAGATTATAATTTTAATTGAGATTGGAAAATTAAAAAAACATTTCATCGCTCTTTTTTACAAGAGAGGTGAATTTTAACATTAAGTTAAACTAAATACTTTCTAATAGATATATTTAAATTATAACAAAATACATAACAAGTAAAAAATATTTATATGTACAGTGACTAATAACTAAATAGATATTCATGTTGGCAGTAATTATATACAAGAACAATAAAGTATACCTGATTGAAATGACCTTACAATATTGAAAAATTGCAATCTTTTAAACAGTTCTCTCGTAAGTAAATTATTAACAGAGCTATAGCAGTTATTACAAAATAAATGTGTTACACTTTCGTATATACAGATTTGCGACAAGAGTAAGTTACGATAAATGGATATATAAAAATATTAACAAAATAAAAATGCACCTAACACACTCATTTTGAATCTAGCTTTATCAATATTCTTTTTTTAAAATATACAAATTTAATACCTAAGCTACCTAACTAAATTTATACGCCTTAATGCCAAATCACAATTATTGTTAATATCTACATATTTGTCAGCGAAAATATGCTTCATTGTTGATAGATTTTTATAAATTCGTTCATTAAGTATAAGTGCTCAATCACACAAATTAAGAATTTAGAAATGTTTCGATCTAGCAGAAAAAGAAACCACAAAAAGGGGTGAATTTGGTTTCCAAACTAGGGGTGGCACTGGCAAAGGCCGTTAGAGCAATTTTGCACACATACAAGTTGACTTAATCTAAATAATCAACTTTAAACAAAATGTTGAGATTTTTCGTCGAGCTTCAAAGGGTTATTGCACTAATTTTGAAACTTGATCAATCTGTGGCATTTGATCAATTTACTGTGTGATAATTCGTAACGAGAACTGCTGATATAAACTCCTAGCTTTGCGAAATATATTATTTCCAAAAAATTGCTAGTCTTCCACATTCACAGGAGCTACTTCACAAAATTATCCATCACAGGTGGAATTTTATGAAGCGCCCCCATTAAATATATTGAATCAAATAGGAAAAATTAAATCAAAATGACCTAATAGAAATTCGAAAATAATATATTTTCTAAATAACAAGGTAACTAAAATAAAGATCTACATGCTGCACAACGTTTAAAGTTCATAAATTTTCGTATAATGTTCATTATCTATTGCGAGACACAGGGTATCCAGAAGTGAACGATGGGTAAACATATGTACCCAGAGAAATAGAATATGTCGAACTAGGAAGACGAAGTCTTGCTGATATACTTAGATTCGGCCAACCTGTTCTGATCGCCATCACCTAGATGCACCTGTAAAGCACCAAACACCTTAAAATTCGACCTTCGCTCAGATATTGGATACAAATCTACGTAATATTTGGGTTATCAAGTTAAATATGCAAAGGCCGAGCAAAGCAAAACTGAATGCGGGCCTTTGATAACCCTCAAAAAAAACCCCAAGCGCGCCCCTGCACTCGCCCCACACCCGTTTCCCGGCGCCCAAGCTTTAGATAAATTGGTCGTCCCTCAGGCTAAATTAAATTCAACTTTTTTAATTAAATTGTCTTATCTTTTTCAAACTCATCTTGAAGTTTGGAACATTTTAATTTTTTGTTATTGATCATTTTTTTGTTTTTTTTTTAAATTAAATTCTATATATTACTTAATTCTTCATGCACGAGGTGGTAAACGTTGCATATATGAATTGTACCACTGCTGGAACCCAATTCTTTTAGCGAGAAATTCAACTGAACTCAAGTTGTTCGAGGTTTAATTTAACAGAAAGAGGAGCATTTTGAAAAAAAAGATTTCCAGTAGCGAAATAATAAATGTTTTAATATCAGTGTTGCGCCCAATTAAGTTTCTTGCAAGTTAGTCTCTGGTTGCAAGTCATTATTACTATTATTACGTCTTTATTCATTTTGTTCGACTATTTCATCGCTAGTTTTCTTAAGAAATTTCTAATTTTTTGTTGCTTTGGGCAATTTTCCATTTAACAATCATATAACAAAAAAGTAACCACAAATTTGTCATTTTGAAAGAAGCCGAACTTTTAGTAAATCCTCGTTACCAGAAGAAAGTGAGCGAGGCAAGAATTTGGAATTTTGGAAAGAAACCACCTATGCGCCTTCCTCCAAAACTCCAATGAGCTATTTCAAGATAATTTGGTTCAGCTTTTATTGAAGATGTCGACTTTTCCCCCATTTGGCGCAAATTTCCCAAAAAAAAGATAACCTGGGGTTTGTAAAGAACCTTCTTAAAAACTTTATGCCGGCTCTTCACTCTCGTCGAGACGATACGAGGAACTCGAGCGCGAGAATGTGGAAGCTACATTCGTTTTGACTCGCTTTGTCTCCGTTCGAGTCGGCTTTTGGGACCGAGTCAAAGGAAACAAGCTCGACGACCGAGTGCGAGCGTGAGGATAGATAAAGCGCTCGAGGTTACATTCGGCCTGTCAAATGTCTCGCCAAAACGTTCGGCGAGGAGCCTCGGAGAGGGCGAGGGCCTCGGCAAGGGCGAGGGGCCTCGGCGAGGACGAGGGGCCTCGGCGAGGGCGAGGGGCCTCGGCGAGGGCGAGGGGCCTCGGCGAGGGCGAGGGGCCTCGGCGAGGACGAGGGGCCTCGGCGAGGACGAGGGGCCTCGGCGAGGACGAGGGGCCTCGGCGAGGACGAGGAACCTCGGAGAGAGTGAAGAGCCGACATTACATTTTGATACCCCTTAATGAAGCAGTCGTTCTGCTTTCAAAACTTTTTTAAACATTTGGGGCAATATCCTGTAACAAAGAAAAACCGGTTTTGCTTCCAACACTTCAGATTATTTTCAGCTGTTTGGGGCAATCCAAGAATCTGAAATTGAGGAAGAATCTGTTTTCAAAATGTTTGATCTTTCGGTATAGAGTTTGCGGGAATCTTATTAACCCCAAAAGGTATCTAAGGGACTAAGAAGTTTTAAAAGAAGCTTCTTCCAAAAAAGATCGTTTTTGGCAGTATTATTTTTTTTAAGTTTAATCCGCTCGCAAAGGGTAACCCCATTATGCTTTCAAAGCGAGTAGGATGCGGAAACAAGGAAAGATGGCGATGAACCGCCTTCTTAAACAGGGATATTAACAAACAAGGTCATCAAAGGCGTGGAATTTTGGAAAAAGTTTTTCCAAATTTTAAGCTACTTGGAGCAATCTCTCTAAACGAAAACAACCAACCAGGCATTTGGTATTTTAAAAGAATCTCCTTCCAAATTTTCAAGTTCTTTATACATTTGAAAGCCAGCTTTCTTAAGAAGCTTCTTCAGCTTCTTCCAAGATTCTGTCTAATTGGTTTATTGACGAACATATCCATCAAATACGTGGAATTTTGGAAGAAGATTTTTTTCAGATTTTTAACTGCTTGGAGCAATCTCTCTAAATGAAAAAAGTCTACTAGGGATCTGTCGTTTTATAAAAACATGCTTTCAAACTTTCACGTTCTTTATTGATGTTTGGGAGCCAGCTTTTTTAACACAGAAAGGTGTTTGAGGAAGGATTTTTGGAAAACCCTTTTTCCGAAATTTTAAAAATTGAAATACAGAACTTGTGCTTTGAAACCAAGAAAGATTAAAAAACGCAACAAACGTTGTTCTTGGGGCAACGTTTGTTGTGTTTTTTAATCTTTGTTGGTTTCAGGGGATAAGTTCTGTATTTCAATTTTTAAAAATAATCAAGGACCAGTCCGTTCCACCGAAATTTTATATATATTTGGTCGTTTGGCGCTATATTCCGTAACGAAGAAGACCATTTAAGACTTCTAGTTTTGGAAAAAGTCACCTGCATCTGCTTCCAAACCTCCACAGATTTTTGTCATCTGTTTGACACAATTTTCTTGAATGAAAAAGGCACCCAAGGATGTGAAGCTTTGGAGGAAGCTCCTTCCGAAATTTCAAATTCTTTTTTTTTAATGTTTGGGAGCAGTAGCCGTTAACGAAAAAAGTTTGTTAGAAGTAGAGAATTTTGGAAGAAGCTTTTACAAAAATATTCCCTCAAGTTCTCAAAAAACTAAAATTTTCTGATAATTTTCAAAAAAAAGTCGAAATTTTCAGTCATACTTCCAAAAGCAAATTAAGACTTTGAGAAAAAAGTCAATATTTTACAAAGAAACATTTTTGAAAAAGTCGACATTCACAATTTCGGGAATTTGAAAAAATATGTCGGACTTTTCAAAAAGGTCAATTATTTGAAAAAGCATAAAGTTTTCGAAAAAGAGTCAACATTTAAAATATATCGACATTTTGAAAAAAAGTCTAAATTTTTGGAAAAATTAGAAATTTTGCAAAATGATTTAAAATTTCACAAAGTTTTAAGAAATGACCCTCTTTAAAAAAAATATAGGCGGTCTTGGAGACTGGCGACAAATTTTAAAAAATCTCGAGAGGTAAAAAAATTGAAATTTTTAACTGATATCAATTTTCAAAAAAATTGAAAATCTGGAAAAATCAAAATTTTCAAAAAGAAGAAATTTTAAAAAATTTCACTCAGTGCATGGGGAAATATTTAAAAAGTCGAAATGAGAAAAGAAGCCAAATTTTCAGATATTTCAACAGATTCGAACGAAATTGCCATCGGATTACCCGGGTGCTTCGGACTACCGAGATTACACCACAATTCTAAAAAATATTGCAATTTTGTTAAAATCCCCTTCCATAGATTCGAATTAGGGTTTAATTTCGGTAATCCGGCACCTCGCTAATCCGAAACGTTCCGCAATCTGCTGCCAATTCCAAAAGATAAAATGTTGAAAAACACGCGAATTCTGAGGAAAAAAAACGATATTCGGATTAACTAAGGGCTGGATTACCGCAAGCGAAAATTTTTAAAAAGTCGAAATAAGAAAGGACAAATTTTCAGATATTTTAACAGATCCGAACCAAATTGACACCGAATTATCGGGCGTTTCGAACTACCGAAGGGGCGGATTACCGAGATTACACCGCAAAAATTGCAATTTCGTTAAAATCCCCTTCCACAGATTCGAATTACGATCTAATTTGGGTAATCCGGCACCTTGCTAATCCGAAACGTTCTGCAAACTGATGCCAATTCCAAAATATAAAATTTTGAAAAGACGCGAATTAAAAAAAAAAAACAACAATATTCGGATTACCGAAGGGCCGAATTACAGAGATGATATTGTAATTCCAAAAATAGCACATTTGTTAAAATCTCCTTCCACAGATTCGAATTACGGTCTAATTTCGGTAATCCGACACCTCGCTAGTCCGAAACGTTCGGTAATCTGGTGCCATAAGTAACAAGAGGAAGACGAAGAGGGGAGAGGAAGAACAAGAAAGGAAGAAGAGAGAAGAGGGAAAACAGGACGAAGAAAAGATAAGGGAGAGAAGAGGGAGAAGAGAAAGAACAAAAGAAGAGGGGAAGAAGGAGAAGAGGAAGAAGAAGAGGAAGAGAAGAAGAAAAAGAAAAAGAAAGGAAGAATAAGAGAAGATACAGATTAAAAGCCGAGGAAGAGAAGAGGAAGGAAATAAGGAGAAGAAAAGAAGGAGAGGAGGAAGGAAAGAAAGGAGAGGAGGAAGCAGAAAAGAAGAGGAAGGAAAGAAGGAAGAATAAAAGAAGAGGAAGAAAAAAGAGAAGACGAAGAAAAGAAGGGGAAGAAAATGAGAAGAGAAAGAAGAAAAAAGAGGGGAGGAACCAGGGAAAGAAGAAAATAAGAGGAAGAGAAGAGGGAAAAGAAGAAAAAGAAAAGAAGAGGAAGAGAAGAGACAGAAGAAAAGACGAGGAAGAGAAGAGAAAGGAAATAAGGAGAAGAAGAAGAGGAAGAAAAGAAGGAAACGAGGAGGAAAAGAAGGAGAGGAGAAAGAAGAAAAGAAGACGGAAGAAGAAGAGAGAAGGAACTAGAAAAAAGAAGAGGAACAAAGGGAAGAAGAAAATAAGAGGAAGAGAAGAGAAAAAAGGAGAAAAAGAAAAGCGACAAGATGAAGAGAAGAGGGAAAGAGGAAGAGATTGACAAGAGGAAGAAGAAAAGAGGAAGAAAAGGGGAACGAGGGGAAGAACAAAAGAAGGGGAAGGTAAGAGGAAAAAGTGACTATATTTAACCGCTTGGGGCAATCTCTCTAAACAAAAAAAGATCTTAGATCGATCTTAGGGGCAATTTTCCCGATGAAAGATAATCAAGAAACAGCAATTTTGGAAGAAACTTTTACATTTTACTCTACTTAGCCGCCTGGAGCAATTTCTCTGAACGAAAAAGGATCTTAGATCTTAGGGGCAATCTTCTTGATGAAAGACGATCAAGAACCAGCAATTTCGGACGAAATTTTCATAAAATTTCAAGACTCTATTTAAAAATTGCTGCTTCTTAAGAAGCAGCAATTTTGAAAGAAACTTTTATAAAACTTTCGACTCTATTTAACCGCCTGGAGCAATCTCTCTGAACGGAAGAGGAAGAGAAAAGACGGAAGAAAAGACGAGGATGAGAAGAGGAAGGAAATAAGGAGAAGAAGAGGAAGAAAAGGAGAGGAGGAAGAAGAAAAGAAGAGGAAACAAAGAGAAGGGGAAGAAAAGGAGAAGATAATAGAGAAGGAGAAGAAAAGGAGAAGAAAAGAAGAAGAAAAAGAGAGGGGGAACTAGAGGAAAAAGAAAATAAGAGGAAGAGAAGAGAAAAAAGGGGAAAACGAAGAGGAAAAGAAGAGGAAGAAGATGAAAATAAGAAGGAAAGAGGAAGAGATTGACAAGAGGAAGAAGAAAAGAGAAAGAGAAGAGGAACAAGAAGATGAAAGAACAAGAGGAAGAGAAGAAGGGGAAGAGAAGAGGAACAAGTGACTCTATTTAACCGCTTGGGACAACCTCTCTAAACGAAAAAAGATCTTAGATCTTAGGGGCAATCTTCCCGATGAAAGATAATCAAGGAACAGCAATTTTGGAAGAAACTTTTACAACATTTTACTCTACTCAGCCGCCTGGAGCAATTTCTTTGAACGAAAAAGGATCTTAGATCTTAGGGGCAATCTTCTTGATGAAAGACGATCAAGAACCAGCAATTTTGGACGAAACTTTCATAAAATTTCAGACTATTTAAAAATTGCTGCTTCTTAAGAGATAAATAACCTCATTTCGTTCCTGACAAAGACACTATTTCAATCTCTATGTATAGTCGAGTCATATATTCGTTTAATTCCATTAGGGCATCAGTCGCTTTACTGCATGACTGAACACCATGCAGAACAGATTAATTAAGAAGAAGAGAAGAGGGACAAGATGAAGAAAAGAGGGATAAGAGGAAGCTATTGACGAGATGAAGAAGAAAAGAAGAGGAAGAGAAGAAAAAGAAAAGAAGAGGAAGAGAAGAAGAAGAAGAGGAAGAGAAGAAAAAGAAAAGAAGAGGAAGAGAAGAAGAAAAGAAGAGGAGCAAGAAAAAGAGGGAAGGAACAAGAAGAAGAGGGGAGGAACAAGAAGAAGAAGAGGGGAGGAATAGGAGGAAGAGAAGAGGAACAAGGGGAAGAAGAAAATAAGAGGAAGAGAAGACACTGTTTCAATCTCTATGTATAGTCGAGTCTAAACATATTCGTTTAATTCCATTGAGGCATCAGTCGCTTTACTGCATGGCCAAACACCGTACAGAACAGATTAAGATGAGGAAGAGAAGAGGAACAAGATGAACAAAAGAGGGATAAGAGGTAGATATTGACAAGAGGAAGAAGAAAAGAAGAGGAAGAGAAGAAGAAAGAAAGAGGAACAAGAAGAAGAGGGGAGGAATAGGAACAAGGGGAAGAAGAAAATAAGAGGAAGAGAAGAGGGACAAGATGGCGAGAAGAGGGATAAGAGGAAAAACAAAAAAAAAAGAGGAAGAACAAAAAAAAAAGAGGAAGAGAAAGACCAAAAGAAGAGAAAAGAAGGAGAAGAGGAAGAAGAAAAGAAGAGGAAGAGAAAAGGAAGAAGAAACGAAGAGGAAAAGAAGAGGAAGAAGAACAGAGAAAAGGGAGAAGAAAAAGAAAGGAAGAGGAAGAGAAGAGTCAGAAGAAAAGACGAGGAAGAGAAGAGAAAGGAAATAAGGAGAAGAAGAGAAAGAAAAGAAGAAGAGGAGGAGGAAAAGAAAGAGAGGAGGAAGAAGAAAAGAAGAGAAAGAAGCAGAGAGAAGAAACTAGAGAAAGAGAAGAGGAACAAGGGGAAGAAGAAAATAAGAGGAAGAGAAGAGATAAAATAAGAGGAAGACGAGAAGCGAGAAGAGAAATAAGAGGAAGAAGCTTTCAAAACTTTAAATATTTTCTATATTTGTTTTGGAATAATCTCGACTAAGAATAAGAGGAGGTCAATGAGGAAGAGAAAATAGAGGAAAAGAAGAAGACGCAGCAAGGAAAGGCAAAACGAGAGAATAAAAGAAGCGGAAAAATGAAAGGAGGAAGGAGCTTCCAAGATTTAATCACTCCTTTTTGGTTTTTGTTTGGAGCAATCTCGACCAAAAAAGAAAGACATTAACCAAGAACCGGCAGTTTTGACGACGCCTTAGTTAAACAAAATGAATGCAGATAACTTTTCTAAAAGACTACCAAATTTTTGAATTATATTTTTTTTCCTATCTCCTCTATCACACCTAAAAGTGAGATACTTTCTCATTCAGTAGGGAAATTTTCCCATTCAATAACGAAACTTTCTCATTCAGCAGGGAACTTCTAATCCACCTATTGGAGAATTCCAATCTCTCTACTGAATAAAAAAAAAATCTACCGTTCACTTCTTCCATTGAGAAACACGCGAGTACGCATCGGGTAGGTGTTTCCTTTGATGACAGTCTTAAGACTCACACTTTTGGCCAATGATTGACCAATGGGCTTCTATGGTCTGAACTCTAAAATACCCAAGATCTTATTGTTAAAGGCAGAATAGTGAACTCGTTTATTACTTTTAAAACATAGTAAATCCAGCTCGGGTTTGCACTCGGGGCATCTTTTTACTGTTTCATTCTGTAGCAAATACGTCTAGACATTAACATCTAGTTTTGGAGCAACTTAATAAAAGTATTAAATGAGCTGATTGACGTAATGAGTGGTTCAGAAGTGGGACAACTCATATAGTTTGCAGATGTATATTTAACTAGTTTAAATTACTTCTCTAAACTCCAATATAGTTAACAAAATTGCTTTAATATATTTATTATTTACCTAATCATCAATAGTTAAATAATAACAAGATTATTATTTAGCCTAATCATCATAATAATAATAACAACAATAATATAATCTGAAAATTATCTTTGCAGATCTAAATCTGATTAATCAAATCTGATATTGCACAAGAAGAAATCAATGTTAATCTATCTTTTTGATAAATTAGAATCGGATCAGGCATTACTCGACACGAATTAAAATTGACTAGGAAAGAAAGTTGCACTTAGTAATAGGTAACTGCAGTGTTTATGTTTCACTAAACATGCAAATAAAGAAAACACATGCAAGTAAAATAAATATTTTACTGTATAAAAAAAATGGTAGCTAACAGAAAATTGAGCAATCAATTAATTTAGCAATTAAAAGAGTGTGTTAGGCAATAAATTTGAGGTGCTTAGACTACGTAAAAAAATATAATCACTCAAAGATTTAACTATGATAAAATCTAGGAAAAAATAGTAACAAAATTATTCTACATTTTTCAAACAATCATTCCGTATTAATACATATAACAGGTACAGATCTGTTCACACTCAATTCTACGTTTTAAAAAAAAACCATTCAAAAATTAAGGGTAATATTCATCACAATAAGATAAAATTAAAATAGGAGGAATACTAGTAGTAGAAATTATACTATAACTGTCAACAATTTTTACGTGTAAGCCGACATATAAATTAAATGCCACATCTATATAAATTGGCCCGTCATTAAGGTCGTTTTGAAGTAAATCAAGGGACTTCGCCATGATTGAAAAAAGTCTGAATAAAACTAAGGCCTAATTTTCCTGCCCTCGGCAATTCGCGTAGAGGGGCAGTGGTCTGGTAAACGACGCTGCAAATTATCCCTCTTAGAACCGACAATACGAAAGTTACGAAGTGAAACTGAAAAAATTAACCTCAACGGAACTCAACCTCAACTGAAGCTTACTTTAACTGAATTTAATGTCAAGCGAATTTAACCTCAACTGAATTTAATCCCAATCGAATTTAACTTCAATTGAATTTAACCTCAACTGAATTTAATCCCAATCGAATTTAACCTCAATTGAATTTAACCTCAACTGAACTTAACCTCAATTGAACGTAACCTCAACTGAATTTAATCTTAACCGAATTTAACCTCAACTGAATTTAATCTTAACTGAATTTAACCTCAACTGAATTTAACCTCAACTGTACTTAACCTCTTTAAACAGAACTTAACCACAACTGAAACAATTAACCTCAACTGAATTTAACCTCAAGCGAGTTTAACCTCAACCGAATTTAACCCCAATCGAACTTAACAATTGAATTTAAACTCAACTGAACTTAACCTCAATTGAACGTAACCTCAACTGAATTTAACCTCAACTGAATTTAATCTTAACTGAATTAAACCTCAACTGAATTTAATCTTAACTGAATTAAACCTCAACTGAATTTAATCTCAACTGAATTTAACCTCAACTGAACTTAACCTCCTCAAACAGAACTTAACCTCAACAAAAACTGAGAAAACGTAACTTCAACAGGAAATCGAAAAAAGTGGCACTTGCTTTTTTTGATACGTCCAGGCAACAGCTTTTTGCAGATTCTTTTGGTTTTGTTTATCATTTATTTGACAGCGGTGGTAATAGCGAAAGAAATTGAAGATTATAAAAAACATAATTTTGCATGGTCTTGATCACCTAATTGAGACTGTTATAGGTCACTTAATTTTTTTTGTAATATTTTTCATCAAATATTTGATGGCGAGCAATGGGTATTCACGTGCACGATTATCACAATTGAAACTAAAAAAAAAAAAAATTACATGCTTAGACACCCCTACTACTTAGCAATTCTACATTTTACATTCATGAAGCAATTAGTTGAAAAAACTATTCATTTTGAAAGTGTTTCATGAAAGTATTTCATCAATAAATTAACCTTCACACTAATAATTTGTGCTTCAATGTAACTGGAACAACAGACGCCTAATCTCAAACTCCTAATTACAAAAAAGAAGAAATATTACTCTAAAATAATTCTTCCCTTATTTACTATTACTTCATGTAAGCAGTAAAAACCAAATCTTGCATAATAAAATAGTTTTTTTCTACAACTGCATAACAATAA
Source organism: Dastarcus helophoroides (assembly GCA_028583605.1). NCBI lineage: Eukaryota > Metazoa > Arthropoda > Insecta > Coleoptera > Bothrideridae > Dastarcus > Dastarcus helophoroides. The sequence continues at coordinate 14,903,781 of CM053337.1, read as the reverse complement.
ATGCAAATTAAAACACTCATACTTCTAATATGTATCTTTATTCAATCATGCTTTTCTACCCTTGATAGTAAAAAAAAATAATTCAATATTTAAATTTAATAATAAAATATATTTCAATATAATTATACTTCAATAGAATTCAAGTCAATATACTTCAAAACAACCACCACCCAATAAGAAATGGCAAAGGGAAAATAAAACTGGAAATTCAGAGGGAGGAGGGAAGGCGCTCAAAATAACGAAATGATGCATTTGGATCAGTTGTGGGTTCAAGCGACAGTTTCTATTGTTTTAATTGGTAACTCAAAACTTCCAAAAGAAAAGATAAGAGATTTTGAAGAGCAAAGTCGAAATTTTGAAAGAAAAGTCGAAATTTTGAGAGAAAAGTCAAGATTTTGAAAGAAAAGTTGAGATTTTGAGAGAAAAGGCGAAATTTTGAGAGAAAAGTCGAGATTTTGAGAGAAAAGTCGAGATTTTGAGAGAAAAGTCGAGATTTTGAGAGAAAAGTCGAGATTTTGAAAGAAAAGTCGAGATTTTGAAAGAAAAGTCGAAATTTTGCGAATAAAAAATCTAAATCGAAATTTGGAGAAAATCCAAACTTTCAAAAAAGCCGTCATAAAAAATTTTGGAAAAATAATTTTGAAAATGTCGAAAATATCAAAAAAGTCGAATAATAGACTTTGAACAGTTAAAATTTTGAAAAATCGACATTTTAGATAAAATTGAAATGTTGATAACATCAAAATTTTCACAGAAATTGAATCATTCAAAGCTCGACATTTTCATCAGTCGAAATTTTGAGAGAAAAGTCGAGATTTTGAGAGAAAAGTCGAGATTTTGAGAGAAAAGTCGAGATTTTGAGAGAAAAGTCGAGATTTTGAGAGAAAAGTCGAAATTTTGAGAAACAAAAAATCTAAATCGAAATTTGGAGAAAATCCAAACTATCAAAAAAGCCGACATAAAAAATGTTCATTGTCAAAGTTGTCAAAGAAATCTTAAATTTTCAAAAAATAATTTTGAAAATGTCGAAAATATCAAAAAAGTCGAAAATTTCAGAAAGACTTTGAGTCCACCATGAATAATAGATTCTGAACAGTTAAAATTTTGAAAAATCGACATTTTAGATAAAGTTGAAATGTTGATAACATCGAAATTTTCACAGAAATTGAACCATTCAAAGCTCGACATTTTCATCGGTCGAAATTTTGAGAGAAAAGTCGAGATTTTGAGAGAAAAGTCGAGATTTTGAGAGAAAAGTCGAAATTTTGAGAAACAAAAAATCTAAATCGAAATTTGGAGAAAATCCAAACTTTCAAAAAAGCCGACATAAAAAATTCTCCTTGTCAAGTTGTCAAAGAAATCTTAAATTTTTGGAAAATAATTTTAAAAATGTCGAAAATATCAAAAAAGTCGAAAATTTCAGAAAAACTTTGAGTCCACCATGAATAATAGACTCCGAACAGTTAAAATTTTGAAAAATCGACATTTTAGATAGTTCAAATGTTGATAACATTGAAATTTTCAGAGAAACTGTACCATTCAAAGCTCGACATTTTCATCGGTCGAAATTTTGAGAGAAAAGTCGAGATTTTGAGAGAAAAGTCGAGATTTTGAGAGAAAAGTCGAAATTTTGAGAAAAAAATCTAAATCGAAATTTGGAGAAAATCCAAACTTTCAAAAAAGCCGACATAAAAAATTTTCATTGTCAAGTTGTCAAAGAAATCTTAAATTTTCGAAAAATAATTTTGAAAATGTCGAAAATATCAAAAAAGTCGAAAATTTCAGAAAGACTTTGAGTCCACCATGAATAATAGACTCTGAACAGTTAAAATTTTGAAAAATCGACATTTTAGATAAAGTTGAAATTTTGATAACATCGAAATTTTCAGAGAAAGTGAACCATTCAAAGCTCGACATTTTCATCAGTCGAAATTTTGAGAGAAAACCCGAGATTTTGAGAGAAAAGTCGAGATTTTAAGAGAAAAGTCGAGATTTTAAGAGAAAAGTCGAAATTTTGAGAAAAAAAATCTAAATCGAAATTTGGAGAAAATCCAAACTTTCAAAAAAGCCGACATAAAAAATGTTCATTGTCAAGTTGTCAAAGAAATCTTAAATTTTGGAAAAATAATTTTGAAAATGTCGAAAATATCAAAAAAGTCGAAAATTTCAGAAAGACTTTGAGTCCACCATGAATAATAGACTCTGAACAGTTAAAATTTTGAAAAATCGACATTTTAGATAAAGTTGAAATGTTGATAACATCGAAATTTTCAGAGAAATTGAACCATTCAAAGCTCGACATTTTCATCGGTCGAAATTTTGAGAGAAAAGTCGAGATTTTGAGAGAAAAGTCGAGATTTTGAGAGAAAAGTCGAGATTTTAAAAGAAAAGTCGAGAATTTTAAGAGAAAAGTCGAAATTTTGAGAAAAAAAATCTAAATCGAAATTTGGAGAAAATCCAAACTTTCAAAAAAGCCCATATACAAAATTTTCATTGTCAAGTTGTTAAAGAAATCTTAAATTTTGGAAAAATAATTTTAGAAAATTTCGGAAATATCAAAAAAGTCGAAAATTTCAGAAAGTACTTCGAGTCCACCATGAATAATAGACTCCGAACAGTTAAAATTTTGAAAAATCGACATTTTAGATAAAGTTGAAATGTTGATAACAACGAAATTTTCAGAGAAATTGAACCAATCAAAAACTCGACATTTTCACCAAAGACAGAATTCTCAAAAATCGGAAATTTCGTAAAGAAACAAATAAAATTGTTAAAAAAAAGGTGAAATTTTTGAAACTTCGAGCTTTTAAATAAAGTTGAAGCGAAATTTAAAAGGGCGAAAATCGAAATTTCGAAAAAAAAAAAGTGTCTAGGTCCCGAATTTTGGCTGAAACGGACCGGTCCTTGGTTATCTTCAAAAATTGAAATACAAATCTTGTCCCCTGAAACCAAGAAAGATTAAAAAACACAACAAAGGTTACTGGCTAACGCGTTTCAATAGCCAAGCTATCTGAAGATGACAGCTTGGCTGTCGCGTTCCGATAGTCGAGCGTTTCGATAGTCAAGCGTTTCGATAGTCAAGCGTTTCGATAGTCAAGCGTTTCGATAGTCGAGCGTTTCGATAGTCGAGCGTTTCGATAGTCAAGCGTTTCGATAGTCAAGCGTTTCGATAGTCAAGCGTTTCGACAGCCAAGCTATCTGAAGATGGTAACTTGACTGTCGAAACGCGTTAGAGCAACCTTTGTTGTGCTTTCTAATCTTTCTTGGTTTCAGGGGACAATCAATTTTTAAAATAGTCTCACTTTTAGAATAACTGAAAATAGGATACTTGGTTTCACGCGAGAAGATTTGTATTTCGATTTTTCTAGGCCCCTAATCTGGGGTGAAAAATGTCCAATCCAAAGCATCAAAACATCAATCGCGCAACAAGTTATAGTAGACAAGTCTACTCGGGTGGAGGTGGCGGTGGGATATCGGGCGGGGCGTCCTAAAGGAAGAGGGGGCAGCTGTGACGCCGGCGTCGCTGACAGCGCCCTCTGGTACATCTCCGGATTATACATATAGTGCGGGTTGAAGTACTGCTGTTGGTACATGTGGGTGCTGTCGTATATGTAATGATTGGGTGGGGGGACGTTTAAATTGGGTGGGGGCATTCCCATATTGGGCGGTGGCATCGGCATGGACGGCGGCGGCGGATAAAAGTACATCTGCGATTGCGGTGGGGGGAATCTGTGGCGAGGCGCCGAAGCGGGCGGATACCTGGGTTGGGGATAGCTGTTTTGGTGGTGGCTTACCTTGTAGGAGTGCCTGCCGTTTTGTTTGCCCTCTTTGTAGGTGGTTTTTGGGGTTTTGGGCGGTGGACCTTCGCTGGAAGTACGTTCTCTTTCGCGCTTCCGACTGGTGGGGTCGGTGTTGCAATTGTTGATTATTTCTTTGGGGATTTTGATCTTTAGACCGCCGACTGGGGGTTGGATGTTGGGTTGAAGGTTGTCGCTTATGCCTTCGGTCTTGATTCTGTCTTTGGGGATTTTGATTTTAAGACCTTGGACAGGACTCTCGATCGGTTGAATTTTATCTTTGTGGATTTTAATTTTTATCGGTTCGGTGATTAGTGGTTCAGTAGGTTCGGCGCTTTTTTCTTTATGTTTATGCTTTTCCCTATCTTTGTCTTTGTGTTTTTTCTTTTTCTCTTTATCGTCCCTATTCTTATCTTTGTGTTTATGTTTCTCTTTATTTTTCTTTTTGCTTTTATGATGATGATGGTGATCGTGTTCTTTGTCTTTAGATTCGACCGGTTGTGGTTCGAATGTTTGGGAAACCGATGGTAAATGTGATGATACCGAGGCGCTTTCCTTCAGAAGATTACTGATCAACGTAGGGTTGGTTTCTATACCGTTCATCAAAGTCGATGAAGTATTAAGTTCTGTCGGAGGTGGTGCCATAACGACTTCCTTTTTAATTTCATCACTAGGTGTCGCTGCTTCGGCAACTCTCGATTTCGGTATATCGATGGTAGTATCGCGCATCAAATTCTCGAATCCTTCGACTTGATCGATCTTTTTCATCACCAAGCGCAGTTCCGGTTCCGAACTAGTGGAACAGTTCCGACTCCTTTTAAATGTGTCTACTGGCGATTCCATCGGTGACAGAACTTTGGGCATTTGGGGTGGTTCTCTCGGGGCCCGAAGTGGCGACAGTTTAATCGGATCGGATGGTGGGGTCTTTTCGGGCGAAAACAGACTGGGTCGCTTTATGGGTATAGGTGGCGCTTCTTCCTGTTTTATTTCGGACGAGCTAAGCAAGCTGCTGCTGCCGTTATGTTGGGGATGTTTGGGTTGTTGCGCTATGGCGTGTTTGGGGACGGCGTCGGGGGTAAAAGGCATTTTAGTCTTTTGTGAGGTAGAAGTATCCATTGTTTTATTAGCGTAAGCACTGCCGCTCGAATGTTTTTTCATATTGTCCATATCAGTCTTAAGGAATGTTTTGGATTCCTCATGTCTTCGCGTCGCGTCGTGCTTAACAGGAACTTTCGTTGGATCTACGGGTCGTGGTCTATTCGGATCTATTCGATGTTTATCCATTGAATAGTTCGAACGGCTATCGGGGTATTTGTTTAAAGTGTTCGTTAAATTCGGATCAGTCGCACTAGTTTTAAGTAAATAATCACGTTTGTCTTTATCACAACGCACTTGGGGGTCTCTGTCTTTCGTGTGAGGCTCCTGTTTGCTCGAGGCGATACCAAATGGGGAATCGCGAACGGCTTCTCTGAGTATATCACGAGGTTCCGCGCGTATAGGAGGCGGGAAACTCGACGACGGATGTGGCGGATGTCGCGAGTGGGATTTCGACTTCGGATCGACCAGCGGTCTATGGTGACCGTGCGACGATGGTACTTTTTGGTTGGACGACGGCACCGGCTTCGAACCGTGCTGATGAGACAACCTCTCTCGCTCCTTCTTCTCCCGGTACTCACGCTCTCGCATTTGCTGGGAGCTAGAACTGCTACCATCGTGGGGCCTCGACGACCTATGCTTATGAGGATCTTCACCTAAACAAATCAACGACATTATTTCTCCACTCGAGTGTTCTTTATCGCTAAATCTAGTATTTTACAAGCAATTTGGCTTGTTGAAGCAATTATGCTTGTTGCAATTATACTCGTTGCAATTATACTCGTTGCAATTATACTTCATGCAATTATACTCGTTGCAATTAAACTCGTTGCAATTATACTCGTTGCAATTATACTTCATGCAATTATACTCGTTGCAATCAGGACCCGTAACCAGGGGGGGGCTAGGGGGCCAGTGTGTGACCTTTTTAAAAACCATTTTCAATGGATCATTTTGTTTTCGTACTGAAATGCAAGGATGTTTTTTTTTTTCAAATTTGGCGCCATTTCTTTTTATTAGACACCGGATTTTAACCACAACAAGCAAGGTAAAAAGGTGAGCAAAATGTTAAATTAAGCAAAAACGCAAAGGCTAAAGAAGGCACCAAAAAGGTAAAATACTCTAAGGCATTAATAGGCCAAAACTTACAATTAACAAAAAAAAACCATTTTAATATCTGTCGAAATTAAAAAAATAATAGATTTTAGGTTATACTTAGGATATTCAGAAGGAGTATAACATTTTCAAATGAAGAAGTTCTTAAAATTTCGAGTTCATTCTCGAACTTTCGCCCTAAATCTTAAAATTTTTTACTTTAAACTCATTCGAATTTTTTCCAAAATTTTGACATTTAAATTTGAGATTTCGTTTCTAGAAAAATTTAAACTTTTCTTGAAATTTATTTTTTTTATTTGAAATTTCAATCTTACGTTTTGAATTTTATTAAAATAATGTTGAATTTGCAAGTTTTTCAAGCCTTTAACTTCCTATTTTGAAAAAAAAATTCAAATTTTGAGAAGAACTGGAAATATATACAAGCGATTTTTCGAAATTTAACACCAAATTTTGAGAAAAACTTGGATTTTGTAATAATAGTTCTACAGTTTCAAATTTTAAATTCGGTTTTTGAATAAAATTTTGAATGTTAGGCCCTTTACTAAAAAATTAAAACCTCTTTAAGCCATTATTTTGAAAAGACATTTTTAAATAAGTTATTTTTATGAATTTGTTCTCTAATTTTTCTAATTTGGCGATTGAATTGTCTAAAATTGAATTGATTGGCGATTGAATTGTCTAAAATGTCGATTCTTTTAAAAATTTCGAGTTTTACACAAGACTTGAGCATTTTTAGGTTGGAAAATTCAGGATTTTTTTATTAACTTTAACCCATCAGCTTAATTCGAAATTTTAAATTTTTTCAAAAAGTTTTAACTTCGAAATTTTTTATTCTTCATGGTAGACGCTTATTGACATAAAATAAACTAACCTCTTAATTTGTAAACTGTCATGAAGTGACTTTTTTAATAAATTTAAATATCACGTAGTCGCATTTTAAAAATTGTTTAGAAAATTGTCAACAAACCACAAAAAAATGTAAATATTTCCAAACTGGGCCGAAGAAATGTTAAATAAATTGAAAAAAAATTCGAAATTTTTTGTTATGAAGTTGATTTGTCGATATTTCGATTACGATTTCGACGCAAATTTGACTTTTTTCTCCAAAATTCGAATTCCAAGTGAAAACTTCCAAAAAAATATTGAAATTTCTATCTGAGTTACTAAATTTCAACTTTAGTTAAGAATTTATTGTACTTTTAATCACGACATTTCAACTTTAAATTCATATTTTTGGAAAAACTTGATTTATAAAACTTTTACAACTTTTTAAGACGAGTTTAAAAATGTCAAGATTAAAGTCGAAATTTTGAAGAAAAAAAAATGAGCTTAATGACTTAAGTTTATTTTTCAAAATTTTTACATTAGCACTGGTTCAAAATTCAGACTTTTTCAAAATATTTCAAGACATTTAATTTAAAAAAATCCCCTGGCCATTTTGAGAAAACAGTTTCAGGAAATATCAAAGTTTATTTTTTGAATTGTGTTTCAAAACAAAATGTTGAGTGTGATTAGCTTTTGTTAATAGATTATATCTTTTGGAAATGAGAGATTTTTTTTTAGAAAATTTTGACTTCAAACCTTTTTCTTCAGAAATTATGGCTTATTTTTTTTTTCGGATTTAGAGAGTAATTCTAAATGTCAATTTATTTCTAAAATTTCGAATTTAAAAAACTCAAAATTTCGAATTTAAAAAACTCAAAATTTCGAATTTAAAAAACTCAAAATTTCGAGTTCAAACAGGTCACATTAAGAACTAACATATCCTAATTTTGTTCGGAAATTCAAAATTTTTAAAAAAGTTAATATTTTCAGAAACGTTTCACAATGAATTTTGGTTATTTTTAAGTATAAACGCGGTCGTAATTAAACTTTTTCTTGAACGAGTTTCTCCACCTTAAATGTAGACTTTTCTAGGCATTTCGAATTAAAATTCCAAAAACTCGAGATTAATTTCCGAATTTCGACATCTGACATTTTTCACAAAAATGTTGGCGAAATTTTCAGATTTCTAGAAGGAATCGAAGTTTAAAAAAATATTTGTGGGTTTGAAGTAAACACCAAGATTTCAAACTTTGAATTTTGAGAACAAAAAGTAAAAGTATTAACATAATTCGCATTTAGCAAAAAAATCCAATTCAAATTGTAAATTTCCAAAAAAGGTCGAAATGTTGAGATTAAAGGTAAAACTTACAAAAAAAGCGATAAATAACTTTATAGCAAAAACTTTTTTTCGAAATTCGGAAGAATCAAATGCACTTCGACATCGCAAATTCAGATTAACAACAATAATTCCCAAAATTGCCCAAAATAAAAAACGTGGGAATTGAAGTTGTTGCCAGTTAGAAGAACAATTGGACGCGAAACTTGAACTTAAAAAAACTAGATGTTTTTTAGACATTTTTTTAAAAATTCAATCGTCCAGAATTTAGAAAGAATATTCAAATTCTAAATGTTCAGGTGCAAACTTGAAATTTGAGATAAAAGTTTAAATTATGAATTTGATCGAAATTTGAATAAAATTTAAAAAAAAAGGTTTTTCTCCAACTGACTTCAAACTATGTCTTTAATAGAGCACTTTCTATGGGCATTTTTCATGTAAAACTGCAGGTTATAGAAGTCAAAGGTAAATTTTAGGAAAGGAGTATCTTTCAATTTTATTATCTTACCCACACATCTGTTTTTATTTAGAAATTAAATTAAGATAAATAGACAATGTTGTTGTTAAATTACTTTATCAGAATGTTAGAAGAGGTTTTAGTGTATTTTTTTTTTATATTTTAGTATACTTGTATACAATAATAATATTGTAACGCAATGTAAATAGATGAAATAGGATTTAGAATAGAATTGTAGAATTGAGTAAATAAAAAAAGTTTCTAGAAGGATCTGATAAGGGGAAGCGGCCGCGATAACGAAACAAACGGCAGATAAGCGTTCCAGAAATTTCGGCAACCGATAAGCCTTATCTGCCCAAAAGTTCTAGAAGCCGGGGGCCAAAACTATAAAAGGCGGACAGCTTTCCCTCGAGTCAGTCAGTTAGAATCAATGTAATTAGTGAGTTAGTAGAAATCAATAATAAGTGAGTTAATTGTCAATTGTGGTGATCCAAGTTAAGTTCGGTAATAAAGTGGGTCTTATTCGATAAGTGTAATCAATTCGAACTGGTAAGCTCGTAACAATATTAATAGTAAAGTAGTTTTGGACTGTGGCTTCTTAGCTCTAACCTAAACGCAAACAAAGACTAGGTAGTTTTAGCAGAAGGATGGCAGCCCCCACCGAAAAAAAATCCTGGTTACGGGCTCAGTTGCAATTATGCTTGTTGAAGCAACAACCGCAAAACGCAACGAAGTGACGCCATTCGATAACTTACCAATTTTGCTATCGTGCGCCCGATGGGAGTGAGATTCCTTAGAATCCTCTCGTATGATCTTTTTGGGATCCGTGTCCTACAAAAGCAACTATACAAAATGCACTTAGGGTCGCATAGTCACTTACAAATGGCGAATTCAAGTGATTTCCTGGGTTGTGAGGAATGTTGTCGCCTATGGCCATAATTTTCTCTTTAAGTCTAGACGGACAACTCTCGAATATGACTAGGAATTCTTCTGTGAGCTGTTGCAACAATTCGGCGGTGACGGAAGGGTCCACGTAAGAGAACCACTCTTTCTTTTCATTGGAGAGAGGTATCTCCCAATTGGACCACTTGCACGCCAAGTGGATGCAAAAGCAGGCAACGACAGTAGGCTTGTATTGTAGGCACATTGTGGTGAGGTGTAAACTGGAACAACCAAATTAGATCAGAAATATTGCATTGGTTTTAGCTGCAGTACAGAAAAAAATCAAAGATAACCCCTCGTTAACGATCGTTAAAGGAAACTTCAAAATATTGCCTTAGTTTTAAATGTAGTACAGAAGAAAAAATCAAAAATAACCCCTCGTTAACGATCGCTAAAGGAAACTCAAAATCAAAAATTACGTTGAATGCTTAACCTAATAAATCGAAAAATTAAGAAAAAATCCAAAATAAATGAAATTATAAACAATTCTACCAAAGAAAAGTAAATATCTCCACGAGTCTTCTTCCGTTTTTGTATTTGGTGCTAACATTGATAAAACCACTTACCTATTACTAGCCATAAAATAAGATGTTTGAGCCAAATCTTTGCTAGCTCTAACAAGATGACAACATCTAACTACATGCGTGTGAGGGTGATCGATGGCGACATCAAACCCCAGGGTCTGAAGTAAGACATTCTCATTGAAAACTAAATCTTGAGATTGAGCCAGGTACCTGAAACAGCAAAGACGAGTTAGTCAGGGTCACTCAGCGCAAATCAAAAACTCCGAATTCGAACCCCAACCGCGGACATAATTTTTTTCATTTTTTTTTTTCACAGATTAGTTGACACTACGTTTTAGGTGCTTTTTACAGGAATGTGATTCAAAGTCTTAGGAGTATATCGTACACGCAACCTTCTCTATATTTTTGCGAAGTTGAGTTCATGTTTTTCATCGTTTATTAGCTTTTTCCGCGCCAGTTGCTTCTTCCACAATTCTAGAAGTGGCATTCCGCTAAAGATTGGTAATTTCTAGATTGCCCCAAGAGATTACCAATTCTTTAGAACTCGTTACAAAAAGGAATGTTCCCCAAAAATTACAACTAATGCTTGTTTAAGAAGGCGGTTCATCGCCATCTATCCTTGTTTCCGCATCCTACTCGCAGTGCTTTAAAGTTTGATGGAACGGACTGGTCCTTGGTTATCTTCAAAAATTGAAATACAGAACTTGTCCCCTGAAACCAAGAAAGATTATAAAACACAACAAAGGTTGCTCTAACGCGTTTCAACCGCCAAATTTCTCTCTGAAAATGCCAGTTTGGCTGACGAAACGCGTTAGAGCAACCTTTCTTGTATTTTTTAATCTTTCTTGGTTTCAGGGGACAAGATTTGAATTTCAATTTTTGAAGATAACCACGGACCAGTCCGTTCCATCAAACTTCAAAGCATTGCGAAATTTCTCTCTGAAGATGACAGCTTGGCTGTTGAAACGCGTTAGCCAGTAACCTTTGTTGTGTTTTTTAAACTTTCTTGGTTTCAGGGGAGAAGATTTGAATTTTTGAAGATAACCAAGGGCCAGTTCGTTCCACCAAAAAAAAAAACGTTTATAACTCAAGAACGGCTGGACGGATTTTTATTATCTTTGCTTTGTTTGATTTGTTTCGCCTGCAAATAGCAGAATCAGTTCTAAAATATTGAAAAAATTCACAAAAAACAGTTCTGTATTTCAAGTGCTTTGAAGGCATAATTGGGTTACCCTTTAGTGGATTAAACTTAAAAAAAAATACTGTCCCTTAAATTTAGATAACAAGCAACAAATCTAGTTTTAGCAGATTTGTGGAAGAAGCAAATGGCGCGCGGAAAAGGACCAACGATTTAAAAATCCGTATTTTAGGAAAGAACTCACCTATCGGAAGTAACATCAATTGTGGTGTCCCTCGGGTTTCTACATATATTTGCTATCCTAATGACGTATTCTAGTTTTCTTGGTTGTTCTTCGACCTTAGCAGCTAAGAACAGAGCTGCGGCCGCCATCTGGTGCCAGGGGAAGTTCGTGAAAGAATGGAACACATAGAATCGGTGCATGTAGACAATCGCCGTATTGATGCATAATTGAGATCTAAGCTAGCGTTAAGGAAATAACTCGGAAAAAAAAAACAGAAAAACATTTCAACATTTTAAACGAGGAGAAGGCGAAATTCGGCATTTCATATACAAACAACAACGCAAACGGTTGCTTTTCTAACGAAATAAAAATTTGCTTAAGTGTTCTTTAGATTTGATTTTTTTAATTTTTAAATTAGATTTTTTTATTTTCTAGATTTGATTTTTTTTCATTTATAGCATCGACATTTCACAAGTTCAAATTTAGAGGGAGAGGCGGAAATGTATTCTCGAAACTTTCCATTCAAAACTAGTCTTGTCTTTCTTTTTTAGACAGATTCGTTTTAGTTGTTAACATTACATCTTATTTTGCAAAATCTCGATCTTGTTATTGGAAATTTGACTTTTTTTCCTCGAAATTTTTCATTTAAATCAATTTGTTTCACCTGAATGTAATTATTTACTCGAACTTGTATAACCAAACATTTTTATAGAAAAATTTCGAATTTTTCCGATTTACTTTAATATTTTCGGTTTAAACTTGATAATTCGATACATCTTTAAAAATTGCGTGTTTAAAATTGAAATTTAGAATGAAATCTCGAATTTTTTGTACATTTCGTTTTTTGCTCAATTTTATTGAAAATTTATTGGAAGTTTTATTGAAAATTTAAAGTTTAAACTTGGATTTGTATTGCTAAAAAAATTAAAAAGGGAGAAGTCAATTTACTCCTCTGACAATTTAAGTGGCTTCTTCGATTACTTTTGAGGGCTTCACAACTCTTAATATATCGAGATTCAGTTTACTTCTGAGCCAGAACTCCCCACAATTATCTACTTCCGGGCATAACTTGACCTACCGCATGAGCGATAAATGTGGATAAAAAAATAAAACATTTTCTAAGAAATAACGCCTTTATATAACTGAGTAGGCTCGCCAAGTTATAGAATACATTCAAGACCAGAATGTCCACTAGTATAGCATTTTCTTAGCCTTTCGGTCAGTTTTTTAAGTTTCCAAGAACTTTTAAAATAAATTACATAAACGACCCTTCAGCCGAAACAGTCGGAAGGATAGGAAAACATCTGGGCGTCTTCGTGGCGGCATATTCGGTTATCGGTTACTGGAACAACCCATACGACACCTAATTTATGAGATTTATAATAACGACAGGACGTTAAAAGTTATGTTAAGAGTGTGGCCTGAGAGTGATAAGTTTTTAAGAGGACCCTAAAGCGGGCGATGTGTAAAAAGAGGCATTCCAATAGGAACTTTGTTAAAATTTAGTTCATTTATGTTATTCGTCTATAAATTTATTCTTTTTTTTTTTAATTAATTAATATACGTTTGATTTAGTATAATTCGAGTGATTTATTACTTTCGAGAACTAAATCCTACAATTATCAGTTTTCCGGCTTCATTTTTTTTAAAAAGAGATCCCAACGAGTAAAAATGCATTGAAACGTTTCTAGTACCCAGCCATCGCGAAAAACTAGAGGCGCCACTGCTAGGAAAACGACAAAGAAAGCAAAAAATGTTCATCAACAAATCTCGATGATGCACAACTGAATTGAATCTGATAAGAACATTCCATGGTAGTATTTGTCAGAGTTATCAAAATAAACAAACTCGCGGTCAAAGTTCAATTTTAAAGTTGTTTACTACTCACTAAAAACTCGAGTATCAGTTATCAGTGCGCTAAAAATCAATCTATTGAGCAGAAAATTAATCAAAATATCATCAAATGTTAGTTGTTGCTTCGTGCTTCAAAACTAAGCCAGTTCTTAAAAGTAAAAATTGTTATAAACCAAGTAAACTTTGGTTTTTTTTTAGAAATTCTAAATTTTTGTAAAATGACAAATTTTTGTAAAATGACAAAAATCCGAGAAAATTTTCTTTGTAAATTTAACGTTTTCGACATTTTTATTTCATCCAATTTTTTGAATAGTCCAACTTGTTTCTCAAAATGTTAATTTATCTCAATAGGGGGCACTCGTTTCCCTCTGACTTAGGCAATCAACAAAAAAATATTCGTTCTTCATCGTGAACTCCTATTGACCAGAAATATTATGTTTTTGGAAAGCTTTTTCAATATCTCGTCCTATTTTTGCAAAATAGGAGCTTCAAGATGTTGACTTTTTTTAAATTATGACTCAATATGGCGATTTTCAAAATTTCGCCTTCAATTTTCGACGTTTTTTTCTTCTTTTTTTTTAAATTTTAACATCTTAGTATTTGGATTTTTTCTCAAAATTGTTACTTTTGTAAAATTTACACGAACAAACCGCATATCATATCGTCACATGAATCGCATTCAAAATTTTCAAAAACTCAAGCTTTTTGAATATCTCGTTTTGTTTTTTCAAAATGGGAGCTTCAAGATGTTGACTTTTTTAAAATTATGACTTTCAAAATGGCAATTTTCAAAATTTCGTCTTCAATTTTCGATGTTTTTTTCTTCTTTTTTTTTAAATTTTAACATCTTAGTATTTGGATTTTTTCTCAAAATTGTTACTTTTGTAAAATTTACACGAACAAACCGCATATCAATCATATCGTCACATGAATCGCATTCAAAATTTTCAAAAATTCAAGCTTTTTGAATATCTCGTTTTGTTTTTTCAAAATGGGAGCTTCAAGATGTTGACTTTTTTAAAATTATGACTTTCAATATGGCGATTTTCAAAATTTCGCCTTCAATTTTCGATGTTTTTTCTTCTTTTTTTTTAAATTTTAACATCTTAGTTTTTGGATTTTTTCTCAAAATTGGTACTTTTGTAAACTTGTACACGAACAAACCGCATATCATATCGTCATATGAATCGCATTCAACATTTTCAAAAATTGATTTTTTTTGAAAATTTCTGTCTTTATTTGAAAATTTCTGTCTTTATTTGAAAATTTAAATCTTTATTTGAAAATTTAAATCTTTTTTGAACTGTTATACCTTTTTTTTTTGAAAATTTTCATTCTTTTGTTTGAAAATTTTCATTCTTTTTGTTTGAATTTTGCCCTATTTGGGAATTTCGATTGTTTAAAAATTTTTAAGTTTCAATATTTCCTAATTATTTCAAATTTTTTAAAAATCTCGCATTTTTGTCAAAATATAACATTTATAAAATTTCGCATCCTTCTGAATTGTTATTTTTATTTTAAATTTCGATTTTTTTCTTCGAAATTATTATTTTAAGAAAAAACGAACAGATTTAAAAAAAATGTTTTTAAATTAAAATACCAAAAAGTAGAATTTTGAGAATAACATCGAATTTTAGGAAAAACATTTATTTTATAGGAAAACATCAGAATTTCGAGAAAAACATGAATTTCCAGGAGAAAGTCTTAGATTTCCAGAAACTAGGAATCCAGTCAACATTTCTAGACATTCAGATTTTAAAAGAGCAACATTTTTACAATAAAAACCTAAAATAACGGAATTTCGAAAATATGGTGACATTTCGAGAAAAACCGTCGACATTTTGACGGTTGACGGTCGAAAATTTTCAAATAAAGACAAATTTGAAGAATTTTGGAATAAAATGGAAATTTGAGACAAAAAAAAAACGAATCTAAAATCCAGAAAAAGTATTTCGATCAAAAAAACGAAATTTTGAAAAAAACAATCGAAATTTCGCATAGAAAATTAAATTTTAGAAACGATAGTCAAATATAGAGAATAACTGTCTCCAAAAAAGACGAATTTTGAACCAAAAAATCGACATGTTGGAGAAAAAAAGAAACTTCGAAAAAAAAATTCTCACAAAAAGTTTAATTTTTGAAAAAAAAAGAGTCAAATTTTAAGCAAGTTGTCAATGAAAAAGACGAATTTTGAACAAAAAAAGAATCCAACGTTTGAGCAGAAAATCAATTTCTCAAAAAAAAGCCAGATTTCTAGAATCATAGAGATGATATTAGCACAAGGGCGAAATTTGGAAAAGACGATTTCTAGAAAAATGTCCAAATTTCTAGAAAGACGAAATTCGAGGAGAAACCCTAAATTTTGAAAGGACGGAAATTTCCAAAAAGTCGATATTTCGAAAAGATGATTTCGAGAAAAATGTCGAAATGTCTAGGAAAAGTTGCTCTTCAAGGAGAAAACCTGTATTTCGAAAAAGACGGAATTTTTCAGAAAGACGGTTTCGAGAAAAAGGTCGAAATTTCAAGAAAAAGGCGATTTCTAGAAATTTTTCTAGATTCTAGATTTGGACATTTGTCCAAATTTCTAGAAAGACGAAATTCGAGGAGAAAACCTAAATTTTGGAAAAAGGACGGAAATTTCGGAAAGTCGAAATTTCGAAAAGATGATTTCGAGAATAATGTCAAAAATTTCTAGAAAAAGACGTTCCTTAAGGTGAAAACCTATATTTCAAAAAAAAAAAAGACGGAAATTTTGAATCGAACTTTCGAAAAGACGATTTCTAGAAAAACGTCGAAATTTCTAGAAAAAGACTATTTCGAGAAAAATGTCGAAATTTCTAGAGAAAGACGAATTTCAAGGAGAAAACCTTAATGTCGATAAAAAGACGGAAATTTCGAATAGACGATTTCGAGAAAAATGTCGAAATTTGTAGAAAGACGAATTTCGAGGAGAAAACTTAAATTTTCAACAAAAAAAGAAGGAGATTTCGAAAAAGAAGGATCAATTTTAAAGAAAAAGTCATTTCCAGGAATATTAAACAACTGTCTCCAAAAAAGACGAATTTTGAACCAAAAAATCGACATGTTGGAGAAAAAAAGAAACTTCGAAAAAAAAAATTCTCACAAAAAGTTAAATTTTGAAAAAAAAGAGTCAAATTTTGAGTTGTCAATGAAAAAGACGAATTTTGAACAAAAAAAGAATCCAACTTTTGAGCAGAAAATCAATTTCTCAAAAAAAAAGCCAAATTTCTAGAATCATAGAGATGATGTTGGCATAAGGGCGAAATTCGGAAAAGACGATTTCTAGAAAAACGTCCAAATTTCTATAAAGACGAAATTCGAGGAGAAACCCTAAATTCTGAAAGGACGGAAATTTCCAAAAAGTCGAAATTTCGAAAAGACGATTTCGAGAAAAATGTCAAAATTTCTAGAAGACGCTCTTCAAGGAGAAAATCTAAATTTCGAAAAAAAGACGGAAAATTTGAAAAAGGCGGTTTCGAGAAAAAGGTCGAAATTTCTAGAAAAAGGACGAAATTGCTAGAAAAAGGCAATTTCAGAAATTTTTCTAGATTCTAGATTTGGACGTTTGTCCTAATTTCTAGAAAGACGAAATTCGAGGAGAAAACCTAAATTTTGGAAAAAGTACGGAAATTTCGAAAGTCGAACAGTTTAGAATATTGTCAACAAACAATAAAAATTTAAATATTTCCAAACTTGGCCGAAGAAATGTTCAATAAAATTAAAAAACAAAAAAAATATTCATCCGGAAAATTTCGACTTT
The DNA here is from genome assembly GCA_028583605.1 of Dastarcus helophoroides. Classification (NCBI taxonomy): domain Eukaryota; kingdom Metazoa; phylum Arthropoda; class Insecta; order Coleoptera; family Bothrideridae; genus Dastarcus; species Dastarcus helophoroides. Next base: position 14,886,693 of record CM053337.1, on the reverse strand, counting down.
TTCTCAAAATTTGCTCCTTTTTCTTTCAAAAATTTAACAATATTGAAGACTCAAAGATCTCTTGAAATTCAACTATATTTCGACTTTTCCCTTGAAATTTCGATCTTTTTCTCGCAATTTTCATCCATTTTTCGATTTTTTTTCATAATTCTTTTTTTTTAATTCTAATTTTATTCCTCGAAATTCATCTTTTTCTCGACCCTCGAAATTCATCTTTTTTTCAACCCTCGAAATTCATGTTATTCTCGACTCTCGAATTAATCTTTTTTTCAACCCTCGAATTAATCTTTTTCTCAACATTTGGTTTGTTTCGAAATTCTTTTTTTTTTTCGTAATCATCTATCCTCAAAATTTGACTTTTGATGCGAAATTTTAATTTTTTCTCAGAATTCGCCTTTTTCTTAAAATTTCTTTTTTCAAAATTCGTCTTTTTAGTTTCGGTTTTATTCACAAAATTTGAATTTTTTCTTCCAATTTGACTTTCTCCCAAATTTCCTAATTTTATTCTCGAGATTCCTTTTTTTTAATTAATTTTTCTTAACATTGGATTCTTTTTGAAACTGTCTGTCTGCTAGAATCAGAACTTTCAGATATTTTGACTGTTTGCTTAAATTTTAACGTTTTCTCGAAATTTTAATGTTTATCTCAAAATTCGTTGTTTAATATTCCCGGAAATGACTTTTTCTTTAAAATTGATCTTTCTTTTTCGAAATTTCCGTCTTTTTTTGTTGAAAATTTAAGTTTTCTCCTCGAAATTCGTCTTTCTACAAATTTCGACATTTTTCTCGAAATCGTCTTTTCGAAATTTAGGTTTTCTCCTTGAAATTCGTCTATCCTCCAGAAATTTCGACATTTTTCTCGAAATCGTCTTTTTCTAGAAATTTCGACGTTTTTCTCGAAATCGTCTTTTTCTAGAAATTTCGACGTTTTTCTCGAAATCGTCTTTTTCTAGAAATTTCGACGTTTTTCTCGAATCGTCTTTTTCTAGAAATTTCGACGTTTTTCTCGAATCGTCTTTTCGAAATTTCGGTTCAAAATTTCCACCTTTTTTTCGAAATATAGGTTTTTCTCCTTGAAGGGCGTCTTTTTCTAGAAATTTTGACATTTTTCTCGAAATCGCCTTCTCGAAATTTCCGTCTTTTTTTCGAAATTTAGGTTTTCTCCTTGAAATTCGTCTTTTTCTAGAAATTTCGACGTTTTTCTCGAAATCGTCTTTTTCTAGATATTTCGACGTTTTTCTCGAAATCGTCTTTTCGAAATTTCGATTCAAAATTTCCGTCTTTTTTTCGAATTATAGGTTTTTCACCTTGAAGTCCGTCTTTTTCTAGAAATTTCGACATTTTTCTCGAAATCGTCTTTTCCTAGAAATTTCGACGTTTTTCTCGAAATCGTCTTTTTCTAGATATTTCGACGTTTTTCTCGAAATCGTCTTTTCGAAATTTCGATTCAAAATTTCCGTGTTTTTTTCGAAATATAGGTTTTCTCCTTGAAGAGCGTTTTTTTTTTAGAAATTTTGACCTTTTTCTCGAAATCGTCTTTTCGAAATTTCGACTTTTTCAAAATTTAGATTTTTCCTTGAAATTCGTGTTTTTAGAAATTTTGACATTTTTCTCGAAATCGTCTTTTCGAAATTTCCGTCTTTTTATCGATATTAAGGTTTTCTCCTTGAAATTCGTCTTTCTCTAGAAATTTCCACATTTTTCTCGAAATCGTCTTTTCGAAATTTTGATTCAAAATTTCCGTATTTTTTTCAAAATATAGGGGTTTCTCCTTGAAGAGCGTCTTTTCTAGAAATTTTGACATTTTTCTCGAAATCGTCTTTTCGAAATCGAATTTTTTGTAAAGTAGAAAATTATTAAAAAAACAAAACTTTCAAAACAATAAAAATTTCCAAAAAAGTCGAAAATTTTCAAAAAAGTCGAAATTTTCAAGAAAATGTCGAAATTTTGTAAAGTCGTAGTTTTTAAAAATGTTGAACTTTTTGGAAAAAATTCAAATTTCAGGAAAAATTGAAATTTCGAGAAAAAATGGAAATTTTGCCAAAAGTCGAAATTTTCAAATAAACTTTCGGAAAATATTTTTCAAAATTTCCTGTTATGATCATAAAAATTTCAGAATTTATAAAAACCAAATTTGGATACAGACAAAACAACAAAAGTCCCAAAACTTTGCGAAAGAAATTCAAATTTCGATAAAAGCACAACAAAATGAATACAAATTTTAATAGGAAATTCTGAACTTTATACAATAGATTTTGAGAAAAAAACCAAATTTCGAAATCATCTTTTCGAAAACTTTTTTGAAAACTTAGGTTTTCTCCTTGAAACTCGTCTTTCTTCAGAAATTTCGACATTTTTCTCGAAATAGTCTTTTTCTAGAAATTTCGACGTTTTTCTAGAAACCGTCTTTTCGAAATTTCGATTCAAAATTTCCGTCTTTTTTTTTGAAATATAGGTTTTCACCTTGAGAACGTCTTTTTCTAGAAATTTCGACATTATTCTCGAAATTATCTTTTCGAAATTTCGACTTTCGAAATTTCCATCCTTTTTCCAAAATTTAGGTTTTCTCCTCGAATTTCGTCTTTCTAGAAATTTGGACAAATGTCCAAATCTAGAAATCGCTTTTTTCTAGACATTTCGACCTTTTTCTCGAAACCGTCTTTTTCAAAATTTCCGTCTTTTTTTCGAAATTTAGGTTTTCTCCTTGAAGAGCGTCTTCTACAAATTTTGACATTTTTCTCGAAATCATCTCTTCGAAATTTCGACTTTTTGGAAATTTCCGTCCTTTCAAAATTTAGATTTTCTCCTCGAATTTCGTCTTTCTAGAAATTTGGACATTTTTCTAGAAATCGTCTTTTCCAAATTTCGCCCTTATGCTAACATCATCTCTATGATTCTAGAAATCTGGCTTTTTTTGAGAAATTGATTTTCTGCTCAAAAGTTGGATTCTTTTTTTGTTCAAAATTCGTCTTTTTCATCGACAACTAGCTCAAAATTTGAACTATTTTTTTCAAAATTTAACTTTTTGTGAGAATTTTTGTCTTCGAAGTTTCTTTTTTTCCCCAAAATTTCGATTTTTTGGTTCAAAATTCGTCTTTTTTGGAGACAGTTATTCTCTATATTTGACTATCGTTTCTAAAATTTAATTTTCTATGCGAAATTTCGATTGTTTTTTTCAAAATTTCGTTTTTTTGATCGTAATACTTTTTCTGGATTTTAGATTCGCTTTTTTTTTAGTCTCAAATTTCCATTTTATTCCAAAATTCTTCAAATTTGACTTTCTTTGAAAATTTTCGACCGTCAACCGTCAAAATGTCGACAGTTTTTCTCGAAATGTTACCATATTTTCGAAATTCCGTTATTTCAGGTTTTTATTGTAAAAATGTTGTTCTTTTAAAATCTGAATGTCTAGAAATGTTGACTGGATTCCTAGTTCCTGGAAATTTAAGACTTTCTCCTAAAAATTCATCTTTTTCTCGAAATTCTGACTGTTTTTTTTAAAAATATACTGTTTTTCCTAAAATTAGGTGTTATTCTCAAAATTCTACTTTTTAGGTATTTTAATTCAAAAACCTTTTTTTTTTAATCCGTTCATTTTTACCTAAAATAATAATTTCGAAGAAAAAAACCGAAATTTAAAAAATAATAACAATTCAGAAGGATTTGGAAGTTTTATAAATGTTGTATTTTAACAAAAATGCGAAATAATTAAAAAATGTCGAAATTCAAAAATTTTTAAACAATCGAAATTCCTAAAAGGGCAAAATTCAAACAAAAGAATGAAAATTTTCAAAAAAAAGAACGAACATTTTGAAAAAAAAGGTATAACAGTTCAAAAAAACATTTAAACTTTCAAATAAAGACAGAAATTTTCAAATAAAGACAGATATTTTCAAATAAAGATAGAAATTTTCAACAAAAAAAATCAATTTTTGAAAATTTTGAATGCGATTCATGTGACGATATGATATGCGGTTTGTTCATGTAAATTTTGCAAAAGTAACAATTTTGGAAAAAAATCCAAATACTAAGATGTCAACATTTTTAAAAAAAGAAGAAAAAAACATCGAAAATTGAAGACGAAATTTTGAAAATCGCCATTTTGAAAGTCATAATTTTAAAAAAGTCAACATCTTGAAGCTCCCATTTTGAAAAAACAAAACGAGATATTCAAAAAGCTTTCCAATATTAAAAATAAACGAAAACTGTAATAAAAACAAAATTTTCAAATTCGAAATTGAAAAAAAAATCAAAATTTTGGAAAATGGTCGAAATTTTCAAAAAAAAAGGCGAAGTTTTCAAGTTTCTCTCTGAAGATGACAGCTTGGCTGTCGAAACGCGTTAGAGCAACCTTTGTTGTGTTTTTTAATTTTTCTTGGTCTCAGGGGACAAGTTCTGTGTTTCAATCTAGATGAAGTTTAAAAAAAGAGGTGAAATTCTCAAAAATATCGAAATTTCCAAACAAAAAAAATTCAAAAGTATTTTAAAGTCGAAATTTTGAAACAAGGCGAGTTTTCAAAGTCATAATTTTCCAAAAAAAGTCAAAACTGAAAAAAACTGAATTTTTTGTAGTCGAAAATTACAAGAAAAAAAAAACAAAAATTTCCAAAAAAGTCGACATTTTTAAGAAAATGTCGAAATTTTGTAAAGTCGTAGTTTTTAAAAATGTTTAATTTTTTGGAAAAAATCGAAATTTCGGGAAATAATTGAAATTTCGAGAAAAAAAATAGAAATTTTGCCAAAAGTCGAAATTTTCAAATAAACTTTCGGAAAATATTTTTCAAAATTTCTTGTTACAATCATAAAAATTTCGGGATTTATAAAAACCAAATTTGGATACAGATAAAACAACAAAAGTCCCAAATATTGGAGAAAGAAATTCAAATTTCGAGAAAAGCATAACAAAATGAATACAAATTTTAACAGGAAATTCTGAACTTTTACACTAGATTTTAAGAAAAAAACCAAATTTCGAGAAAAAACAAAATTTTGAGTAAAAAAACCAAATTTCGAGAAAACTTATAAGTTTGGGTACCAATTTGTCGACATTGGAAGGTAATTTGTCACTATTGGAAGCAAATTTGTTCAAAAAAAAACAACATTTTTCAAATCAGAAGCAAATTTGTTCAAATTAAAACTATTATTCAAAGCTGCATAGTTTGACACCTTTCGACTTGGTTTCTAAAGCCGTCATTTCAACAAAATTAACAAATTAAACCCAAAATTCTGTAAAAAAAGTCAACGATTTTAGAAATCATCCAATTTAATATCTTGTTTTTGAAGGTTTCGTTTCCAAAATTAGAAGTTTTGAGGGAAAAAAAATCAAATACTCCAAATTCAAGCTTGTTCCAATGTTTTCCTGAAATTTTGGCTTTTAAAGTCAAAATGTTATGGAATTTTGAGCCAAATTCAGGTAAAGTTTTTTGGCAGAAGTTTAAATTTTTGCTCGTACCTAGTGTCTTCAATTTTAATATCATGATTTGAAGAAAACTGAACTAAAAAGACATAAATTCCAAGTCGAATTTAAAATTCTAGTAAAAGTACACTATTTTTAGAAATCGTGCAGATTTGACATCTTTCTGGAAATTTTGGTAACAAAAAAAAAGTGGAACGTGGAGAAAATTTGAATTTTTTTTTTCAATTAGAATCCCAGTTTATAAAAATTTAAGGAGTTTAAAAACACATGTCTTCATCTTTATCATATTTTATGTCACCGTTTTATCTGATATGATTCTAAAAATTCCAGTAACGAAAATAATACTCATTGAATAAAATAATACTCATTGAAAGTTTAAAACAAATAAAAATTAGAACCAAATAAAAGCTTCTATAACAAAGGCAAACTTGATGGTTTAAAAGTGACTTTATTTTTTTTATCTATAAAAATACATCTTTTTTTTCTTCTTCACAAATAAAATACACAAAAGTTATACAAATGCAAGTAAAACGATAGCGCTGAACCTAAAACAAATCAATAATAGCTGAAACGAAAACTAGTTATAACCCTGAAATTGCAAAATAATAAATCGGTCAAGTGTTTACGATAAAGCAGAATCAATGTCAATAATATTGTACGACCTTTTTAAGAAAGTAATACCAGACAAGTTTCGAGGACACATTCTACCTTTTAATGACATCATGCCCATGACCTAGATAACAGGCATTTCCAACAAACGACCAAATTTCGCCTTTTCCTTATCAATTGGGGATCGCCCCCAGTTAACCTTTCACATGAATAGAGCATGCCATACATACGACATGCCAAAATCATCGCATAAACCACGTTTAAGGATACACTTTAAGCTTCTGCCCCATGTCCTGAATAAAGTTTGCTGCCTGCTGTCGGTAGGACAGCTCCTTGTACGAATCGCATCCGCACGATTTCGACGGGCTATTGTCCAATTGTTCTTTTGAAAAATACCATTTATCGCTAGAAGCCATTTACACTCGACACAAATCGCGAATAGATCTATGCAGGTGGCGCCACGTGATACACTATTATTCCGGTACATTGGATTACATTAAAAAACCTAATAACAGCCTGAAAAACACTTTCATAGTCACTTAACGGGTAAATTAGCTCACTATTCAATACTGTTACGCACTTATCACAATTTAAAAAAGAAATATAGTCGGCCGTTAGACTGTTGCGTCACTACAAATTGGACTTTCCAGCTCGTTCCACCAGTGGTCAAAAAATACGTATATTTTCAGGTAAACCACCGCTTTCAATCGAATAACTTATCAAACAAATAATCTTTATAGTGTTCTCTACAGTTTCAGATAATTTTCAATTAGCATGAGTTAGATTAGTACTTATAAAAAATATACATACACAAAAGTCGTAGAAATTGATGTTATTCACTCTTCGATGGCCGACCAACCACGGTAAGCAAATGAAAGCCCGCACTATGCTACAAACACAACTGACGCTCGCTTCGTTTACCAATGTGTTTGGTAATTACACCGGTTGTTTATCAATTCATTTGCACCCTGCCGTAAAGCATTTTTGGATAAATAACATCCAAAACAAACACTCTAATGACTCGGTATAATCAATTTCCTGTCACGTGATCACCGGTGGCTTGTCATTTGTCATTGCGAGCGGCGCCAAACACGAAATTCACCAAGGTTGACAACACCAAGGTCTATTGCCGCTCACTATGTATTACGTCACGATCGCCATTTTTGTTCCCTTGGGTTTATCGAGTATATTTACTCTATAAAATATATTATATTTACCCAATAAATTAGAATCACTCAAAATTTTGATCGTATCATTGAAAATTAAGTGTCCAATAAAATTAAATCATTATCGATAATTATTAACCCCATAATATTGAGCAGCTTCATAATAGTAATACGTTAATTACAATTATACTACGTTAGTTATCTATCGCCTATCGTAATACCCTAAATACAAATTTCCTTTTTTTAAATTTCCTTTTTTAAAAGTCTGCTGATTTTTTTATGTCATCGTTGTCAAAAATACTGATACAGCTTCGATTATTAACGATTTAAACAATCTCGCCTCTTCGCCTGGCCACGTCCAAGATTCTTTACATCGTTAATAATCGAGTTGCATTCAAAGCTTTACCGTATCTTTGATAACGTGGACAGACGACTCGGCTAACGCCTCTTCGCCTGGCAACATCCTCGATTATTATAAATCGCCTAATAATCTCATTACATTAATAGCTATAACCTTACCTAATCTTGTTTATAACTTAAGATGTATTTTTAATACCTTAAATAATTATTTCACGGAAAATGAGATTTGTTTGGAATATTTTATGGATATAATGACCTATAATTATTAGTTAGAACGAAAAATCAATGCAAATTAAAACGAACATTGTAAAGCAGCATATGGAAGTTCCATATGTTGCAGCATATAGAAGTTCCATATTTTTCTTCAATATTTCACTTTAAACCGGAAATTTCCAGATTTTTTTATGAGATGCCGACTTTAAAATTGAAGACGCGACATTTTTTACGCTTCGTTCGAGAAAAATCGAAATATCAAACCAAAATTTTATTTTAGGCGTCAAATTTCGACTTTTTTCTTTACATTTTTTGTATCAAAAAAGTCGAAATATCAACCGAAAATTTCCAATTTTTGTTTTAGAATTTTGACTCTAAAATTGAAGCCGCGACATTTTCTACGCTTTGTTCGAGATAAATCGAAATATCAAACCAAAATTTTATCTTAGGCGTGAAATTTAGACTTTTTTCTTTACATTTTTTGTACCAAAAAAGTCGAAATATCAACCGAATATTTCCAAATTTTTGTTTTAGAATTTTGACTCTAAAATTGAAGCCGGGACATTTTTTACGCTTTGTTCGAGAAAAATCGAAATATCAAACCAAAATTTTATCTTAGGCGTGAAATTTCGACTTTTTTCTTTACATTTTTTGTATCAAAAAAGTCGAAATATCAACCGAAAATTTCCAAATTTTTGTTTTAGAATTTTGACTCTAAAATTGAAATTGTTTACGCTTTGTTCGAGAAAAATCGAAATATCGACTCAAACTTTTATCTTAAACTCGTAATTTCGGCTTTTTTTACATTGTTTGTATCGAAAAAGTCGAAATATCAAATGAAAAATCCTCTTACTTTCGAAATTTTAGACTCGTTGGAATCCTGCCTCTAAAATTGTGGTTTTTTGCTTTATTTTGACATTTTCTTAAAGAAAAATTAGAATTTCATCAAACCCGAAGTTTTGCATTCTTTGTTAAATTGCTTGACCAAATTTGAACTTTACACTTTTTGCTTAATACTGTCAATACTGTTAGAGCGTTAAGTAAAAAATTTATCATTATCACTCAACGGTTAAAATCAAAAACATATTAAAAGTATACATTGTCTCGTTTGATTAACGTAGTATTTAGATTAGGCAACGTCGCGATAGGAATAAAAGACAGAGGAATTTTGATATGACTGAACAATGTCATAGTCAAAATCATTCAAGCATAATAAAGAAATATTTCATTCGAAAAGTAACACAGTTACGTAAAAAACGTTCGAAAACAGGCTCCTGTAGGTTGAATTAGCAAATTAAGCAACGGGCAGTCCTGCGAAGTTTGTCACATAACCTTAAAACCAAAGTAAACAACAAGGATCACAGAATTAGTTGATACAAAAGCAACGTTGCCACATCTAATAAATTCGAGTTATTTGAGGAAAATTTAGGTTATAATACAAAATTTTAACTAAAGTATTAAACTACCAAACACTATGGCTTATGAATGAATTGATGAATCCCAATGCAGGTTAATTCGACGCGGTTTTTTGCTAATAAAATGAAATAAGTACGATTGAAAATGGCAAGCGTGTTGACGAAATACGTAGCGCCTAATCGTTAATTAATGGTTGATGTGGTAAAGGGGAAACAAGATGTTGGTGAAAAAAAAGACAATGGGATTGTGCCAAAAATAATTAGCAGCTCTGCGATAAATGCTGTTAATGCAGTATAAATACTGTTAATGCCGGATAAATACTGTTAATGCCGCATAAATACTGTTAATGCCGCATAAATACTGTTAATGCCGCATAAATACTGTTAATGCCGCATAAATACCGTTAATGCCATCTTACTTAGATGATCAATTAGAATTGTAGATTAGATCCTCAAATTAGAAAAAAAAAAGGAATTTTACCACACAGTTATATATTTTGTTTGGATATAGTATTACCAACTTATTACAAAATGGCGCCGCAACGTCACACTAATGCTATCTTTGGAACAGATCAACCTTTCTAGAATAGTTCTTGACAGACGACAATAAAAATATGACGCGTCACTTATCTTGACGTTTGACAGATACGCGCTCCCAGGGCTACCAATACCCCTAATGTCAAATATGACAAAAAAAATTGTGTTGTTTATAGGAAGTGCCAAGTATTAATTATCTTTGCTAATAATTAAACTATTTTAGAATGCAGACTCGAAGGGAAACGAAACGGAAATCTAGCACTTCGGATCCAGTTGCAGTCGCCGCTTTAAAAGCCGAGGTGGAGCTAGAATTGCAAAACAAAAAACAATGCGCCTATCAACCCTTCGAATGCTCTCAATTCACTTTGGACGGCTACAAATACTGCGCCAAGCATATTTTGCAGGATAAAAGCGCCCCGTTTAGACAAGTGCTCTTACGTTTTCGCCGGTAACGGCAAACGATGCCATTTACCCGCCCCAAAAGGCGACAAGAAAGAACACGGGTGAGTTCTTTCTTGATTTGATGCATATCGTGTTTACGTTGCATAACTTTGGAATTTGTTACAATAATTATTTATTGATTTAGCCTAACAAATGCAGCGCAGTAACAGAATTTAATTAATAATTTTATTTAACCCTTTTGGGACCACTGGGACATATATGTTTTTCGTGAGATTTTTTTGTGCTTTGTTAGGGTCAATTTTAAGCCAAATTAGCGTGTAAATTGTATATATTGGTATTTTGGTTGTGCCCTCGGGTGAAATTTAACCCAAGATAGTTATTTTTTTGGAACATATTCAGGTTCTCGGAGGACCTGAATATGTTCCAAAAAAAATAACTATTTTGGCTTAGAATTCAAGAGGGCACATTAAAATGTCATGGCACATTATGACCCAGTGGTTCCGATAATCAGGTTCTCGAAGGACCTGAATATGTTCCAAAAAAATAACTATTTTGGGATTAGAATTCACCCAAGAGGGCACACCAAAATCTCATGGCACATTATGGCCCAGTGGTTCTGAAACGGATAACATTTCTGCGACCCAGTAATGCTAAAGTTTCCAACCAATGAATCTTAAATGAAGAATAACAGAATTTGAATTTAATTTTAGGTATTGCGCCGAGCACGCCCTAAAGGCGACCCTCTCGAGAAACAAACAGAATTGCAAATACACCCCACCGCAGAGCGCCGAAGTTTTGTTGCAGTCTCTGTCGCATTACATCAAAAAGCCTCGAATCAGAAACGCCTCGCATCAATCTGAAGAAGGCGGGCGAGCCAGCCCGGATGATCTTTTGGAATTGAGGAGTGCCAGAGGCCTGGACCCTTTTAGTATGTATTACACTGTTGACGTTGTTTGAAAAAAATTCAGTGATTTAGTGTTATTTTCATTTATATTTTATTGAGTGAAAGGAGTAACTGGCGAAGAAAAAGCCAAATGAGAGCGTAACATGTTAAATATTTGCAATTTTAGATGAAATCGATGCGTTCGGTATACACAACAATACTTGTAACAATGTTTTAAATTACTGCAGCGAGTCGGAAAGCGATGTTGAACCTTCGAGTATCACATCCGTTTGGCATGATTACGAAGTCGATAGCTCCGATAATGAATCCATTGATTCTGAACAAGAAGATTTGTTAAAGTGAGTTGTTTGTATCTCGTCTACCTCCAAGATTTGTCGCTTATTTATGAAGCAAATTAATAAAATGTTTCTTTACAAAGCTCGACTAGAAAATTGAAATTTTGACTTGATACTTGAAATTTTGACTTGAATCTTGAAATTTGGACTCAAAACTTGAAATTTTGACTCAAAACTTGAAATTTCAACTTGATACCTGAAATTTCAACTCGAAACTTGAAATTTCAACTCGAAACTTGGAATTTCGACTTTTATTCCAAAATTTCAACAGTAGTACTCGAACTGTTGATTATTTTTGTTTGAATTTTGCTTTTTGGTCGATGTTTGTACTTTTTTTTTTGTATTTTTCTAGAACAAACTTGCAATTTGTACATGGAAGTCGAAATTTCAAGTTAGGAGTTTAACTTTCGAGATTAACTTTGAAATTTTGAATTTATTCCTGATATTTCAGCTTTAAATTTGAAATTTCGTTTTTAATCTTGAAACTTTGAATCGAAATTTTGATTTAATCTTGAAAATTTTGATTTAATCTCGAAATTTTGACCATAAATTTGAAATTGAGAGAGTCGTCGAAGTTGTTAATTTAATTTAGAAATTTAAACTTAAAGTGGGAACTTTCGGGTTTAATTTCAAAATATCGATTTCAGTCTCAATATGTTGATCGTAAACTTGAAGTTAATTACTTATTAAATAAGAAAAAATTCATTTGTGAGAGAAAAATCAAAATTTTGAGTATAATCTTGAAGTTTCCAAAAAAAAAATTAATTTGATGCTCATTTAATTTTTCTGCTTATGTAATAAAATCATATAAAGATTAAGTCTCAGCTCCTCCTCATGATGGTTATATTTTAGGCACGCGAATATTTACACAGCGGAAGAAATTACTCTAATTACCCGTGATAAATTGATACGATTGCAGTCGCTTTATATAGAGCAGTACAGACACCTGCAGCACCTTTTGCGTGAGAAACGAAGAAAATATCTGCATTCGCTCAAACGAGAGAAAGAATCATGTTGTAAGTTCGCACAACTTTCATGTTTTAAAATCAGAAAGCTTATTACATTGTAATCTCAGGTAGTATTTATAATCAAGTACGAGACAATCCAAAAGAGCAACGTCTGTATAAAAAATTGAAGGCTTACCAAAGATATCATAAAAATCTTGGAATTGATGCGATACTGAGCAAGAAATTGCACGAACGCCGCGCTCAGGTGAGAGAAATCGTAGAATTAGATTCATTTAACGTTTTTGCAACCTGATTTGTCAATTTGTTTAGTAAGAATTTAAATAATCTTTAAAACTGGGATGCGAAAATGTTAAATGTTGTCTCGAGTCGACAAGAAAAAAGAAGAATGATACATTATGTTGGCACGTCGATGTTGAGTGTCAATAAAATTCAAAGCTAGGCTGCAAAAATGTTGTCTCGAGTCGACAAAAAAAGATACATTAGGGGACCACGTCGATGTTAAGTGCCCCTTGTTTTAGATAACTGATGGAGTTGCAGCGAAAGTTCAGAACATAGTTAAATGCAGCTTCACCGAAGGAGGAGTTAAATGTGGCGAACGAGCTCTACCTTTGGCAAAGCACTGTCGCAAGCATATTTTAGAGGACCAACATCAAGTTTTGTTCAGACCTTGCGGGAAAATCAGGGCCGATGTGGAGTGTACGACGCCTGTAGAAGCAATATTTGACGACACTACCTGCCGTTTGCATGCTGATGTGCCCCCAATTCGATCTTATAGTCAACATAGGGTATGGATCGATTAAGTCACATTTTTTTAGTTTGATTAGGTCACATTTTTATAGATCGATTAAGTCACATTTTGATCACTTTTAAATTGCATTTTTTTAAACAATTCACTCAGAAAGAGTAACCCTATATATTGATCTAATCAAAGATTTGAATGCAAGTAGATGGAATGTTTGGTAGCATTCGAATTTATGTACCAAACTAGCATTCGAAATTATGTACTAAACTAGCAAGATCTAACAAGATCATTACCTGAAAGGAATTTTCCCCAAAAATTACAACCTATCCTTGATTTAAGAAGGCGGTTCATCGTCATCTATTCTTGTTTCCGCATCCTACTCACAGTGCTTTGAAAGCATAATGGGATTACCCTTTGCGAGTGGATTAAACTTAAAAAAAAAACCGAGCTGTGGTTTCCAAATTCTGAATCTATCTAATAAATGTTCAAACCTATTGGCCTATGAATTAGAATGTTTCAAGTGGTTAGATTTGCTTTATGACTTGAATTTTCAGACAGTTGTCAGTACATATTTCTCCCTTTTGATTTTTTCTTCATCAGCGTTTCTCCCTTGTATTGATTTTTTCTTCGCCAGCGTCACTTTTGTCTATTTTGAATGAATTTTCTCTTAATTTAAAATGCGAGTATTTTGTAAAAATTGAAATACAAATCTTGTGTTGACAAATTTGTTTCGACATGTTGAATTTTCCTATTATCCGTTTCCTTTGCAGAAAGATTCCGAATCTGACTACGATGAGTCGCTTGAGAATTCCAATCTACCTCCGGCGCTAGATGAAATGGGGGAATCGTCCCTGCACGCCCACATCAAAAGCGAAATGATGCAGTACGTACCCGAAGTTCCCAAAATGGAAACGCTGCCGTCGTTGCTTTTCGAAGATTCATCCACAGATAAACCGGAAAGCATCGAAAAGCAATTTAAATTGGATATGGCAGACGTTAAAAATGAGTCTGATTCTGATGTAAAGCCAGATTATTCAAAACTAGGATATGATTCAAAGCCGGGACATGTTTCAAAGCCTGGAGATGGTGTAAAGCCAGGATATGTTTCAAACCCTGGAGATGCTTCAAATTCAGGATATGGTTCAAAGCCCGATGATTCAAAGCCGGATGATTCAAAACCGGATGATTCAAAGCCAGATGATTTAAAGCCAAATGATTCAAAGCCCGATGATTCAAAACCAGATGATTTAAAGCCACGAGATGATGATGAGTCAGGGGATGTGAATATGCGTGAGGATTTTAAAACTGAATGTAAAACCGAACCTCGTGAAACTGGTCTGTGCGGGACTAAAACAAACGTGGAGATGGATGCCGATGTAAGCAACGCAGTTGAGCAAAACGACGATAGTTTGCAAAAAGCTGCTTCATTTGATAAATTCGTTAAAGAGGAAATTAAGATGGAAACTGATGAAACTTCACAAGAAGGTTTAGTGGATGTAGAGTGAAATCTTCTTTGTTTTGATGTTAATTTACAGGTTTTTATATTAAGATGTTAAAATTGACACTAATTTTGTACTGATTTGATGTTAAATAAAACGAATTTTCTTCATTCTCCTTTTTTGTTCCATTAATTTTAAATCTTTCAAAATTGTTACATTTTTGAAAAAAGTCGATTTTTTTTTATTTCCACCTGATTAAAGATTTTGGTGCTTTTTTAAAAATTTAGTGAGTTTACCTTTTTTAAAAATTGTAATTTTTTTAACCCCTTAACTTACAGTCCTACCTAAGTGATAAATATCAATAAAACCGTTATTTTTTTTAGCTTTCATATTATATATGTATATAAAACAGTCATGTTACACCATTTATAACTCAAATTTAAAGCTTGTTCTTTCAAACCAAGAAAGCAGAGAGCAATCTTTGTTGTGTTTTTTAATCTATCTTGGTTTCAGGGGACAAGATTTGAATTTTTGAAGATAACCAAGGGCCAGTTCGTTCCACTAAAATAAAAACGTTTATAACTCCAAAATGGCTAGACGGATTTTTATGATCTTTGCTTTGTTTGATTTGTTTCGGCTGCAAATATCAGAATCAGTTCTAAAATATTGAAAAAATTCACAAAAAACACGTTTTATAAGGAAATTCGTTCTGCAGCGTCCATCTCTGATTCATAATAGGAACATGACAGAAATATATTTGCAATATACATCGGTAGATGGCGCTGTATGTTTTGGGCCGTTTTAGCGGTTTTTCAAGTAGAATTCATTGGGAAACAAGCACAGGGCTTTGTCGCCAAACGATAGAGCTTATCTGCGAGCGTATTAAGTATTTTAATTATAAAATTTATTTCAGCTATTAAGTTAACACAATATTTATTAATTCTGACGGCGTTAGGAAGTTCGCTAGGGTCAGCTAGTTAGATAATGAATATTACAGCAGCAA
Source organism: Dastarcus helophoroides (assembly GCA_028583605.1). Taxonomy (NCBI): domain Eukaryota; kingdom Metazoa; phylum Arthropoda; class Insecta; order Coleoptera; family Bothrideridae; genus Dastarcus; species Dastarcus helophoroides. The sequence continues at coordinate 14,871,185 of CM053337.1, read as the reverse complement.
ACAATACGATGCCTCTCGAATTAACTCGAGCGTAAGGGGTTAAAAATGACGATTATTTGAAAGTTTTAAATTTGTTTGTAGAATTTTCCGTTTTTTTTAGAAATTTCAACTCTCGAAAGTATTGAATACTTTTGAAGTTTTGATTTTTAAAGACTACGGCCTTGTAAAAAAATGTTTTCACCTTTTTAAGAAATTTTATCCAATTTAAAAAATTTTAACCAATTTAAAAAATTTAACCAATTTAAAAAATTTTAACCAATTTAAAAAAATTTAACCAATTTAAAAAATTTCAACCTTTTTAAAAATTACTACTTTTTTTATGAAAATTGACTTTTCCGGCTGGACGGATTTTTATGATCTTTGCTTTGTTTGATTTGTTTCGGCTGCAAGTGGCAGAATCAGTTCTAAAATATTGAAAAAATTCACAAAAAACACGTTTTATAAGGAATTCGTATACAGCGCCATCTCTGATTCATAATAGGAACATGACAGAAACGTATTCGCAATACACATCGGTGGATGACGCTGTATGTTATGGGCCGTTTTAGCGGTTTTTCGAGTAGAATTCATTGGGAAACGAGCACAGGCCTTTGTCGCCAAACGATAAAGCTTATCTACGAGCGTATTAAATATTTTAATATAAAATTTAATTCAGCTATTAAGTTAACACAATATTTATTTTAAAAAAAACGTTTATAACTCTAGAACGGCTGGAACCGATTTTTATGATCTTTGGTTTGTTGGATTTGTTTCGGCTGCAAATAACAGAATCAATTCTAAAATATTGAAAAAATTCTCAAAAAACCCGTTTTATAAGGAACTTGTCTACAGCGCCATCTCTGATTCATAATAGGAACATGACAGAAACGTATTCGCAATATACATCGGTGGATGGCGCTGTATGTTATGGGCCGTTTTAGCGGTTTTTCGAGTAGAATTCATTGGGAAACGAGCACAGGCCTTTGTCGCCAAACGATAAAGCTTATCTGCGAGCGTATTAAATATTTTAATATAAAATTTAATTCAGCTATGAAGTTAACACAATATTTATTTAAAAAAAAACGTTTATAACTCTAGAACGGCTGGACGGATTTTTATGATCTTTGGTTTGTTGGATTTGTTTCAGTTGCAAATAACAGAATCAATTCTAGAATATTGAAAAAATTCACAAAAAACACGTTTTATAAGGAATTCGTCTACAGCGCCATCTCTGATTCATAATAGGAACATGACAGAAACATGATCTCAATATACATCGGTAGATGGCGCTGTACGTTATTGGCCGTTTTTAGCGGTTTTTCGAGTAGAATTCATTAGGAAATAAGCACAGGGCTTTGTCGTCAAACGATAAAGCTTCTTTGTGAACGTATTAAATATTTTAATGTAAAATTTAATTCAACTAAGTTAACACAATATTTATTAATTCTGAGGCGGTACGAAGTTCGCCACGATCCGCTAGATGATGAAAATTACAGCAGCACACAATACAATGCCTCTCTAAAAAGTATTGAATTCTTTTGAAGTTTTGATTTATAAAAACTGCGGCTTTTTAAAAAAATATTTTCACCTTTTTAAAAAATTTCAACCTTTTTTAAAATCTCTGCTTTTTTTCATGAAAATTGAATTTTCGATACTTCAGATGCTTATATATTTCAAATGATAAGTTTTTATTTTCTTTAAAGAATTGGATTCTACACATCGATGTTGTTTTAGGTAATAAATAAGACGTTTTTACTGATGTAGTCCATAGTGCTCTTTATATGATCATGATTCAATTTTTGATACTTCGATCGCTTAAATAAACACAAAAACTTAATTGGATTCTACGCATCGATGTTTTTTAAGTAATAAATAAGGCGCTTTTACTGAATATGTTCCATAGCTGCCGTTTATATGATCATGATTCAATTTTTGATATTTCAATCGCTTAAATAAACAATAACTTAACTTTTTCATAATATAATATATAAAATAGGCATAGCACATATAAAATATATCTCTAATCTAATAAAATAAGCATTATATAATCACAATATAAAAATAGTATCAAAGCGTGTTTACTTAAATTTAAAGTGCATCAAATTCCTCATTGCGGCTGGTCCATTCCAATAGCCATTCAACATCAAATTCCAGTATAGAGGCGGCATGAGAGTCTTCTTCAGGTAATACATAGAGTGTAATTCTTTATCTTGCCTAAATGGAAAGGTTTCTAACGGTTGAAGACTATAATCGAATTCAGCCAGAATGCATGTGTTGTAACTTGTTACGAGAGGACAGGAAGCATAACCGTCGTACTTCTGAGTGAGAGCTTTGTTATTCATCACCGCGTCCAAATTCTTGTACACGACGATGCATTGGGCAGCTAAAATGACAAAATTATTTAAAATGATTTCTTCTTCATAAAAAAAATGATTTCGTTGGCGCCATATATTCAAAAAAGGCAGTTGGTGCCAGCAAGTGTTAATGCGATAACGAAAGAACAGAGAGCGATTATCGCGCGACCTGAGAAGGCAGTGGTCAAATTTCCGATCGATTATTTAATTAGTGTTTGCATGGAGTTTTTTCTATTTTTCCTTTCCTTCCCTGGACAAACCCTAGGTCAGAAAACAGCGGACATTCAGGCGAGTCATTTATGTGTTATTTTTTAACATCATCTCTGCGGTACACACGGATTTGTTTGGTGCAGTTAGAGGTTGGCCAAAGCTTGTGTTTGGGGTGTTTGAAATTCAGATCTTGTTATGGATGCCTATTACTCAGCTCGAAGAGCATGTGACACTGTAGTTCAGTTCTTTGATTTATTCGAATGCTTTCGAGGGACTCGTTAATTACCTGCAGCGGCTGCCGTTTTCGAATTAGGTGATGAGCTGCAATCTCCAATAGCGAATATATTCGGGAACCTCACGTGTTGCAACGTGTCCGGTTTGACTTCAACAAAACCAGCTGCGTTAGCCAATTCCTTATTCTTACTGATCTCATTCGGGGCACTCATTGGGGGCGTTACATGGAGCATAGAATACTAAAAAAAAAACTTTTCAGATCATTTATAAGTTTAATCCACTCGCAAGGGTAACCCCATTATGCTTTTAAAGCACTGCGAGTAGGATGCGGAAACAAGGATAGATGGCGATGAATCGCCTTCTTAAACAAGGATAGGTTGTAATTTTCTAATGTTAATCGAAATTTGTTAGCTTTTAAAAAATCTACTTTTGTAGAAAAACTCGAAACATTTTAGAGTTGGAGTCTTTTCTCGAATATTTGGGATTAAAATGGACCATTTCATTTTTCTTTAATCTATCGACTCATCTTGAATTACTCAAAACTTTTTATTTTAGCTTAACGAGCCCATTTTGCGGGATATATTGTGGGCTCCTTAAAATACAACATTTTGTGTGATTAAACTAGTAATTTCAAACGTCTAAAAGCGATATTCTCTGCATCTTCTTCGCAAAATAGTTTTTATTTTCATTGTTTTATTGATGAAGAAAAAGCCAATAAAGCATGAATGAAAAAGTCTGAAAGCGAATTAAAAAGTGAAAACTGAAAAAACTTGTATTCACAACGTAGTACTTTCGTGCTTTTGCTGAATTTGTTTGTTATCTGGTTACCAATGGTCATGAGGCAGTTACCTTGAGAGTTGTTTTTTCTCCAGGTTTGTCCAAGTTTTCGAAAACATGCTTCTTGCGTGTCTGGTTTCACCTCGATTAAATTTGTCCTTAAATTAACTTGAATGTTTCGCTTCTTGCAAACTTCCCATAAAGCTTTAGCGTAAACTTTAACACCGAATATCACAGGTAGAGAAGTGTTATAGATAACTTGTGCCTTATCACGCAAATTGTGCTAAAAATAACGTAACTTTTAAGCTTAACGAGGTACAAGTGTATGGTGTATGATTGGCTTACATTTCTCAAGTAATGTTCTGATATGTAACAAATTTTCTGGGGAGCCCCCGGGCATTTTACTGGACTATTCGGGAATGTAAATATCGCGTTGCCTCCTTTAAAATCCTGTAGCGCTTTAAATGTCCTTTCGACATACTTATACGAGTAATTGGAACATACACCCCCTGGCATCTCCAAACCTTGCACCAAACCAGGTATCTACGTTATAATCTTATTATTAGATTGTTTGTACTTATTTTATTTATATATTTATTTTAAATACTTACTTTCTCATAATTAGTTTGCAAGCCAACGGCCACCACCATGTATTCGTATTCGATAGTATCACCTTCTTTGGTGCGAACTTGGTTTTTCAAAGGTAAAAATTCAACTGCTTGGTCCTTTATCCATTTGGCGTTTGTCGGTAGAACATCCTTCATCAGTTTGTAAGTTTGATCTAATTTACAGACTCCCCCACCCACCAGAGTGAACAAAGGTTGATAAAAATGTTTATCGCTGGGTTCGATCACTATGATTTCATCTTTCTTCAGCTGGCGGGCGAATTTCGCTGCTACGGCGCAACCCCCGGCACCGGCACCCACCACCAGAAGACGGCAACTGAAACAAACGTCGAAATTTTAAAAAACGTTGGAAAATAATCGAAATTTTAAAAAAACGTTGGGAAAAAGTCGAAATCTTAAAAAAACGTTGGGAAAAAGTCGAAATTTCGAAAAAATCTTAAATTAAGAAAAATTGAAATATTTGTCCCCTGAAACCAAGAAAGAATAAAAATCACAACAAATGTTGCTCTGAACGACTGAACTAGTATCTCTCTGAAGATGACAGCTTGGCTATCGAAACGCGTTAGAGCAACCTTTCTTGGTTTCAGGGGGTAAGATTTGTATTTTAATTTTTGAAGATAACCAAGGACTAGTCCGTTCCACCAAACTGAAATTAGCAAGTTTTGAAAAATAGCAAAAAGTGTGTAAAAAAAAATCGAAACAAAGGCCAAATAGTCCAAAATATAGTTGAAATTAAAGAGGTAAAATTTTCAAAAATATCGAAATTCCGAAAAAAATGCAGTCTTGGAGACTGCCGACAGAAGTGAAAACAAAACTAGACAAATATACTAGAAAATATGTAATATATAAAATTAGCAAATATAGTTCGAGTTCACACTAGTACTCAAGTCGGAATATTGGAAATATTTAAATTTGGAAGTTTGTAGATGTGTGGAAACGGATTTAATATTTATTGATAACAAAATACATTTTACTATGCTTTAATGCTTAAATCAGAATGTACTTTTAGCATTAGAGCATGTTGGTAACGCGTATTAGTGACGAGGGATTGTAACGCGTGATCGTAACGCACAGATTCGAAAGCATCGAGTCGGAATTCGCCGACTATTAGCGATTTTTAACGAATGCAATCGCAACCTACGCAACGCTCTGTGATAAATTATGCATTAACAAATAGAATAAAAGACTATTGATAAGATTAAAACCATCAGAACAATAGTAGATAATCGTTATCGCCGGTGTGACCGCGGTTTCTAAAAATGCGAATAAAAGATCGTGATATGACGAATAAAGCAATTAAAAGCAGTTTTTATTCACATTGTAGCCGTACTGTCGAAAAAGTAGATAAAACGCCCGGTCGTGCAGAGGTCATCAACAGTTAAGAGCACGAAACATATATAAGAGATGACATATATGTAATATTACATATATGAGAGATGACCTCCATATTTAATTAGCCAAAAATTTATTTGGATTGCCCCCCGGCAAATTCCCAATAATCTATTTTTAGAGTAGACAAACCAACGAAATAATTAAATTATAAAAATAATTAACCATAGGTTGCAGGGGTACTTACCTATGATGTTTACTTCTGTAAAAATAAGCCCTTGTTATGGGAAGTGTTCCGGTTAATGCTCCCCTAAGCAACATCTTGCAATTGTAGAATTGGATTCTACATGTATAGGTTCCCTTTCACTTTTCTGCGGACATATCTTTAGTTTATTTCACTGACGTTTAATAGATCAAGAAATTTAATTGTATACTTTTCGCGTAAAACATTTAAATAATTAACAATTAAAATAGAACACTGTCACAGAGACTAAACATAAGGTTAGAGGTAGACGTCAAAATCATATATGTAATACATATATGGTCAAAATAAAACAAAAATTGAAGAAGTCAAAGTTCATATTGTCAGTGGCACCAACTAAAAGAAGATATACCAACAGTTGTAACATAGTTTTGTTTAATCTAGGTCAGGGATATTTTCCTGTAGGGGTTGGACACTGTGTACCCCCACCATGACAACTTTTGACATGTCCACAGATTATAGAATAAGGAAAGTGCATGCCCTATATTGGCCATGTATAAAAATATGACCGAAATGCGTCTAGAAAGTAGGGGATCTCCGACTATTTCTTTTCTCTCTTTCTCTCAACATCTGTTTAACGGTCATTTTTATTTACTTGGTTCCTCATTGCTAGTAGAAATCCATCACCCCCGATATCACGAGAGCGTACTATTTACTCTCTAGACGCTTTTTCGACACTGTTTTCTACGTTCGTGCACTATCCTACCTCTATAATCCGTGGTCATATCACAGAGTGAAACTACCAACATATTTACTACTAATTTTACTATTTACATTTAACTGCATTTTACATTAACCACTGCACTATTAGCACTATCATTAAATATACTCCATATCACTATCATCGTTGACAGCATTTTTTGCCTTTCATTGTTGTTTATTTCTTGCTATATTATGACATATTTTTGAAAAATTCAGGTCATGCCACACCCTATCAAATAAAGTAAAAATTACTATAATTAATGTTGTTAATTTTGATCAGTGGAATAGCTTTTAGGCAGGATGCTGGATTCTTTTAATATATTGCATAGAGAAACTTTTTACTGCATGAGTAATTTTTTATTTTTTAACTGACATTGACATTTAGCAAACATAGATCATAAACAGTGTTGCCAGTGGTTCAATGCCAAATGTCGCTACCGGATCTCTAAAATTCCGCTACCGACCGCTACCCACCACAGAAATGGTAAAGAATTCTACCAAAAACTTGACCTTCAAAGATAAATACATATTTTTACCTTCGGCGGGGTAATTAAAGCCAAAAATATAAAAAAAACCTTTCGTTTACCTTTAAAATAAATATTGCTAACTAAGACTAAAAAACAACTACCGCCCTAGCTGAGAGCTATTTTAAATAGCTTCAAAGTCGTCGAGTAACATAGTATCTTCGGGAAAATACATATTTTTCCATAATGTAGGTTTAAATTTTGAATAGCCCGCCAATTGTTTGTTATTTGAAGTTGGCAGTACAATGTCAACGTCAATTCGGGGGACGCGAAGCATAGAGTTAGTTGTTTTTGGAAATTAGATGTGTGTTGTTCGCATATATGTAATACTTCTATATGGCCAGCTCCCTATTCTCTTCACGAGTTTGTTCCAACCAAATTCGATAAAGATGGAACATGAATAAATGGCGAGTATTGCGCATGAATTGAACGAAATGAACCAATCGCTACACGCGGGTTAAACGGATGTTTATGTTTGGTCGTGCACAGCTGACTTTGGCCATGTACAGATGATTTGTAACACCTGCGCATTGCAACTCATTAATGCGTGTGAAGGTCAGCGAAAAAGAGAAATCTTTCCCATAAGAAACGAGGAACTGGCCATATAGGAGTATTATATATATGGCCGCTACCCACCACAGAAAGGGTAAAGAATTCTACAAAAAACTTGACCTTGAAAGATAAATACATATTTTTACCTTTGGGGGGGGGGGGTAATTAAAGCCAAAAATATAAAAAACCTTTCGTTTACCTTTAAAATAAACATTGCTAACTAAGACTAAAAAACAACTACCGCCCTAGCTGACAGCTATTTTAAATAGCTTCAAAGTCGTCGAGTAACATAGTATCTTCGGAAAAATACATATTTTTTCATAATGTAGGTTTAAATTTTGAATAGCCCGCCAATTGTTCGTTATTTGAAGTTGGCAGTACAATGTCAACGTCAATTCGGGGTGACGCGAAGCATAGATGGCTCGACCGCGTCTTCGCGAAAAAGAAGAGTTAGTTGTTTTTAGATGTGTTTTGTGTGTTTAGACACAGTGTAGATATTAGCTTACGCATACAGTAGTGACAAAAGTGTCGGTACCTTTGATCTTGAAGCAGCTAAAATCGTTGACCTTCAATGGAATCAGCCATGTTGTGGATTGTGCACGGCCGCGAAAATTTAAATTTATTTATTAAACAAAACCATCAAGTTTATTAATTTCAATAGTTTTTACCGTTTAAATTCTAATTTACTACTTTACAAATAGTCCAAAAATACTAGTTCTCGGGTATTTTTTAAATAATGTTTATTTTGCAATTACTGATAACCTAATAAGTATAAAGAATAGACAAAGAAAAACTGGCAAATGCGAGTATAATAAAACAGTTTTTTTTTTAATAAAACAAATTGGGTGTACCCGAATATTACCTTTTGCCTTCTTTTGGAAATTAAAAAGAAGCTGATTTTCTCAAATCATTATTGCTGTTAGAGTTACATTTATAAATAGAACGTGTAAATTCTCCTCTTTTCTCTTTTATTTGGTTTCATCTTATTAGCGCAATGAATTATAACAAGACTGACATTTCAATAAAACTGATCCAGTGTTGCCAGATGACCTAAACATTATTCGCGAACAATCTCCTTAAAAATCCCACAATTCGGATGAAAATCCCTGACCATATCAAATTTCTAGAACATCCATAAATGTAGATAAATTGTCTTACATTTTTACCATAAATGAATAACATATGAACGTAAAATACAAAATCATATTCGCTCAAGTGCTGATTTTCCCGAACACGTGGCAACTCTCAACTGACATTCAGTTACCCAACGACCATAGATCTTATTTCTGCTAATCATAGAACACTGTGACGCCATGTTCGGGATTGTGCAAATTGACGCATGAGCAAACAAAATTCGTGACAAAATTTTAGCAATTTGTCGCTACTGTATGCGTAAGCTAATATCTATACTGTGGTTTAGATGTGTGTTGTTCGGGCTGGCTGAAGTTAGTCGCCAGTCCCGCGTTTTTTTGTATTTTCTTACATTAAAAAGTAATAAAGTTGTTGTAAAACCATTGGTGTTACGTTCGCTACGACCTACCCCGTTTAAGCTCCCACGATAAGAAAAATAAAAATTAAATTTTCGAAAGATTTCTGCAATGATTGTGATTGACTTTCTACATGTATTTTGATTGAGTTTCTACACGTAAAATTGTTGTTAACTGCTCTCGGTCAGATGACACCACTGAATAAATCGTCATGTAAGTTTTTTAACCTTGACTTGGTTTTTAAAATTAAAATGTAGAAATTCGGGCGCCCTCAAATTTCCGCTACTTTATCGTCGCCGCCGCTACGCCGCTAAATACTTCAAAAGTCGCTACCAATAGCGGAATTCCGTTACCACTGGCAACACTGATCATAAACAACCTTTAATGCCAACCTAATGAAAGCAACAATTCAAATATTGATTTGACATTTCGCAACAACGTTGACTGAACACATATTCAATCAACGACAACAATTAATGTCCCGCGTTTTTTTGTATTTTCTTGCATTAAAAAGTAATAAAGTTGTTGTAAAACCATTGGTGTTACGTTCGCTACGACCTACCTCGTTTAAGCTCCCACGATAAGAAAAATTAATAATTAAATTTTCGAAAGATTTCTGCAATGATTGTGATTGACTTTCTACACGTAAAATTGTTGTTAACTGCTCTCGGTCAGATGACACCACTGAATAAATCGTCATGTAAGTTTTTTAACCTTGACTTGGTTTTTAAAATTAAAATGTAGAAATTCGGGCGCCCTCAAAATTTCGCTACTTAATCGTCGCCGCCGCTACGCCGCTAAATACTTCAAAAGTCGCTACCAATAGCGGAATTCCGTTATCACTGGCAACACATCATAAACAACCTTTAATGCCAACCTAAAGAAAGCAACAGTTCAAATATTGATTTGACATTTCGCAACAACGTTGACTGAATACATATTCAATCAACGACAACAATTAATAACATTAAAAATTAATACAATATTTCGTCATTTGTAGGTTTGCAAGCCATCCCCTTGTCAGAGTGTTCGATGCCAGGTTTCTACGAGGAAGACAACGGAAATTAGTTTTGATAGCAATGGGGACAGGCTGCGTTCAGAACCGGTCAATCATTTTCGATCGCTCTGTAGAAGCGGTAATTGAAAGTTATAAATTTCGAGATTGATTAACTAATCAATTCAATTTCTGATTGAATCGATGATTTAATCAACGATTTCGAATTAAAAGTCGAAATTTCAACATTTCCCAGAAATTGCGAGATTAGCCGAAATTTGGACTTTCTTGTTAAAATTTCGGCCTAATATTCGAAATTAACGTCGAAATTTTGGCTTAAATTTAAAAATTTCGACTCTAACTTTGAAATTTCGAGAGAAACTCGTAATTTCGAGAGAAACTCGTAATTTCGAAAGAAACTCGTAATTTCGAGAGAAACTCGTAATTTCAAGAGAAACTCGAAATTTTGGTTATTAAAAATCGAAACTACCGAACGTACTCTACTGCCAACCGTCAATAGTGTTTTATAGTAATATTTAAATATGATCAGGCTTCGCGTTCCGGTCACGGTGATAGCCGGGCGCAAACATGTGTTCCTGTGTAGAATCGGATAATATCTTAGTCATCTTTGAATTTTTATTAAATGTTTGATACAGATATTGTTAATAAGTGAATGATGTTTATTTATATTTATATATTGAAGGGATATGGGCTTAAGCTCAGATGCTTTTTGCTAAGCGTCCCGACTAGTCTTGTTAGAATGTGCTGGCAAATTGTCCTAAGGATAAAGGCCATAAAGAGGAAAACGAAACGATATGATCATGTGGCAGCCCTGTGACATTTCCTAAAAGTGTTCTGTGTTCTTAAAATCCTAACCTAAATGTTATTAAATAATTTGGTTTGTTGTCGGTCTTTTTTGGGAGTGATTCTTTTATATTTTATGTTAACTTTTGCTGAAATATTATTAAATTGTTAATATTGCTTGTGAAAATAATATATATTTAAGCCGTTTATTCTTCATGTTGGACTCATTGGTTGGAAACATTGTTATGCAATAGCTTACGCATACAGTGGCGACAAGAAGTGTCGGTACCTTTGATCCTGAAGTAAAATCGTTGAGCTTCAGTGGAGTCAGCCATGTTGAGAATTGTGTTAGGGATGATCGATATTAGAAAAACATCGATATTGACATCAATATTAACATCGGTTCAAAAGTATCGATGTACGATGAATATCGAAAGAAAAATATCGATGTCCAAAAACATCGATGTTTTAGGTAAAAAAAAAAAACAATCCATTTCACTATACAATAGAATACAATAGTAAGCGACGTAAGCAAATTCATGGTAGATTGTTGGGTTACATTACTGCAAAAGTTTGAGTTTACTGGACAGACATAGAGTACAATGTAGAGTAGATTTACTATACCTATCATAGAGAAACTAACTGTATAGTCTGTGATACCTATTATTTCGTTTCCGAAGTTTCATTACTAAAAAAAATTAAGTTCTATTAACACTCGCTCCCACTTTATTCTTAGATAAGAAGAAAAGTTGACCATAGCTTGAAATTGACAGTTTTTTATTTTGTTGGTTTTAATTTGGTTACATCGATTAGCGACATCTAGTGTAAATTGGGTGAAGGTGAAATAGTACTAATAGCAACATTTGTTACACCTAATCACGCTAGATGACCTAACCCTAGACTTAGAGTGTACCGACATCGATGTTCCGATTTTATTCTCATAACATCGATGTATCAATATTATCGAAAACTTAACATCGATATTAAAACATCGATGTTTTTCCACTTAACATCGATGTTCATTCACCATCGATGAATGTCGATCATCTCTAGATTGTGTACGCCCGCGAAAATTTAAATTAATTAAAGTCAAATATATCGAGATTAAAAACGAAATTTCGAGTTTAATCCTTTTTTTCTTTCTATAACAATGTAATATTAACATAAACAACTTAATGACTCATTAATTACAACAATAGCGTTATTATTAGCTTAATCAGAAGTTTTATTTGGTAAAAATTCTTGACGGTACAAAATACATATCTTGTTGAAGTAGTTTAGTAGAATAGTGAGTAGGTGCTCTAATCTTAGATTAATTCGTTCATTTAAGTTTCAAATGAAATCAGAGGCAGAGAATCTTACTTGAATGCGTTTCTAGTTGGCCACACAGGACTTCTACCTTCACATCGACAAAAAATTAATCAGCGTCCCACAGCTTATGTATTATTCCACAAACATTGCAACTTTACACTGTTTGCCTACGAAATTACCTGTCGACAATCCGCCGGCGGTAATTCGAACATTGGTTACACTAGCCAACAAAAAGTATGCTACGTTTTGTTGCTCGCCTCAAAAGCGTCTGCAACGACGATTTGTTCCGTAAAAGGTAACTTTTGCTACATAATTTGGAAGTTATGTTGTAATAACTTGGAAGTTATATTGCAATAACTTGGAAATTATGTTCCATTTTAGTTAAATGAAATCGCAGTACTGCTTAAAATTCATATAAATTGGCCAAAGTAAACTTTGTTTGGGTAGTATAGCTGAAAATAATATGTATTTTGTCTTATGTAAATACATTTGGGATGTATTATGGATAAGTTTGTCATATTAATCATTGCAGATAATAGATAATTACTTATCTGTGATTATATGTATTATTTGAGTTATCCTCCGAGCGATCTCATCGATAAAAAAGTTGGATGTAAATAATGCTTGAATTTTAGATGATTCACAACGCTTCAATTTTTTTATTTAAAATTCTATATAATACATTCTCTTTCTAAATATAGCACCCCCTTTTTCAATCAAAATTAATAGAGATTAGCCGAATTTCGGTTTCAGTTGTTTGGGCCAAAACCAACGAGCTGGACCCTCAAATATTTCGAAATTTCGACTTTTTTTTTGAAATTTAAACTTATTTCTCAATTTCGATTTTTTCTCGAAATTTCGACCCTTTTTCCCGAAATTTCGACCCTTTTTCCCGAAATTGCGTTTTTTTTTTCAAATTCAACTTTATTGTCGAAATTTTGACCTTAATATCGACATTTCAATATTTTTTTCAAAATTTCGACTTTAAACTCAAAATTTCGACTTTTTTTCTCAAAATTTCGACTTTTTGTCGTGAAATTTCGACTTTTCTCGAAAATTTCCATTTTTTCTCTCAAAATCTCGACTTTTTTTCTTAAATTTCGACTTTTTTCTCGAAATATTTCGAAATTTCGACTTTTTTCTTGAAATCTCAACGTTTTTCTAAAATTTCGACTTTTTTTTCGAAATTTTGACTTTAGTATCGAAATTTCGACATATTTCTCTAAATATCGACATTTTTCTCGAAATGTCGACTTTAAACTCAAAATTTCGACTTTTTTTTTCCTCAAAATTTCGATATTTTCTTAAATTTCGACTTTTTTTTCTCAAAATTCGACTTTTTTCTGGGAATTTCGATTTTTTTCTCGAAATTTCGATTTTTCTCGCAAATTTAGATTTTTTTTTCTCGAAATTTTGACTTTTTTCTCGAAATCTCGACCATTTTCTCAAATTTCGATTTTTTTCTCGAAACAATTCGAAATTTCGAGTTTTTTTCTCGAAATTTCGACTTTTTTTCGCGAAATTTCGTCTTTTTTATCGAAATCTCGACCATTTTCTCGAAACAATTCGAAATTTCGAGTATTTTTCTCGAAATTTCGATTTTTTTTCGAAATTTAGACTTTTTTCTGAAAATTTCGACTTTTTCGCGAAATTTCGGCTTTTTTTCTTGAAATTTCGACATTTTCTCGAAATGTCGACTCTAAACTCAAAATTTCGACTTTTTTTTCTCAAAATTTCGACTTTTTTTTCTCAAAATTTCGACTTTTTTCTCAAAATTTCGATATTTTCTGAATTTCGACTTTTTTCTGGGAATTTCGATTTTTTTCTCGTAATTTTGACTTTTCTCGCAAATTTAGATTTTTTTCTCGAAATTTCCACTTTTTTTTCTTAAATTTCGACTTTTTTCTCGAAATATTTCGAAATTTCGACTTTTTTCTTGAAATCTCAACGTTTTACACAAATTTCGACTTTTTTCTCGAAATTTTGACTTTAATATCGAAATTTCGACATTTTTCTTGAAATGTCGACTTTAAACTCAAAATTTCGACTTTTTTTTTCTCAAAATTTCAACTTTTTTCTCAAAATTCGACTTTTTTCTGGGAATTTCGATTTTTTTCTCGAAATTTCGATTTTTCTCGCAAATTGAGATTTTTTTTAGAAATTTCGACAAAATTTGCGACAAAAGTCGACATTTCGATTTTTGTCTGGAAATTTCGACTGTTTTTTCGCGAAATTTCGACTTTTTTCTCGAAATCTCGACTATTTTGTCAAATTTTGATTTTTTTCTCGAAACAATTCGAAATTTCGACTTTTTTTTCTCGAAATTTCGATTTTTCTCGCAAATTGCGATTTTTTTTCGAAATTTTGACTTTTATCTGAAAAAATCGACTTTTTTTCTCGAAATTACGACATTTTTCTCGAAATGTCGACTTTAAACTCAAAATTTCGACTTTTTTTTTTCAAAATTTGGTTATTTTCTTAAATTTCGACTTCTTTTCTCAAAATTCGACTTTTTTTCTGAGAATTTCGATTTTTTTCTCGAAATTTCGATTTTTTTGGCAAATTGAGATTTTTTTTTCGAAATTTCGACAAAATTTGCGACAAAAGTCGAAATTTCGATTTTTGTCTGGAAATTTCGACCTTTTTTTCGCGAAATTTCGACTTTTTTTCGCGAAATTTCGACTTTTTTCTGAAATTTCGATTTTTTTCTCGAAACATTTCGAAATTTCGACTTTTTTCTTGAAATTTCGACGTAAACCCAAATTTTCGACTTTTCTTTCTCGAAATTTCGATTTTTCTCGCAAATTGCGATTTTTTTTTCGAAATTTCGACTTTTCTGAAAATTTCGACTTTTTTTTGCAAAATTTCGATTTTTTTTCTCGAAATTTGACATTTTTCTCGAAATGTCGACTTTAAACTCAAAATTTCGACTTTTTTTTTCTCAAAATTTCGATATTTTCTTAAATTTCGACTTTTTTCTGGGAATTTCGATTTTTCTCGCATATTGAGATTTTTTTTTCGAAATTTCGACAAAATTTGCGACAAAAGTCGAAATTTCTCGAAACAATTCGAAATTTCGACCTTTTTCTTGAAATTTCGACTTTTTTCTGAAAATTTCGACTTTTTTTTCTCGAAATTTCGATTTTGCTCGCAATTTGCGATTTTTTTTTTCGAAATTTCGATTTTTTTCTGAAAATTTCAACTTTTTTCGCAAAATTTCGACATTTTTTTCTCGAGATTTCGACTTTTTTCTCGAAATATCGACTTTTTTCTCGAAATTTTGACTTTTTTCTCAAATTTCGATTTTTTCTCAAAATTTCGATCTGTTTCCCGAAATTTCGTTCTTTTTTTCAAATTTCAACTTTTTTCTCGAATTTTTGACCTTAATATCGACATTTCGATATTTTTCCCAAAATTTCGACTTTTTTTCTCGAAATTACGACTTTTCTCGCAAATTTCGATTTTTTTTCTCAAAATTTCGACTTTTTTCTTAAAATTTTGACTTTTTTTTCTCGAAATTTCGATTTTTTTCTGGAAATCTCAAATTTTTTCACAAATTTCGACTTTTTTCTTGAAATATTTCGAAATTTCGACGTTTTTCTCAAATTTCGACTTTTTTCTCAAAATGTTGACTTTAATATCGAAATTTCGTCATTTTTCTAGAAATGTTGACTTTAAATTCGAAATTTCGACTTTTTTTTCTTAAAATTTCGATTTGTTTTTAAATTTCGATTTTTTTCTCTCAAAATTCGACTTTTTTCCTGGAAATTTCGACTTTTTCCTGGAAATCTCAACTTTTTCGAAATGTTGCGAAGGCGTAGAAGGAACGTCGATTAAAAAAATATTATTTTTAGAAATTTCGACTTTTTTTCCCAAATTTCGATTTTAAGCTCGAAGTTTCGACTTTTTTTTGCGAAATTTCAACTTTTTTCTCGAAATTTTGAGTTTTTTCTTAAATTTCGATTTTTATTCTCGAAATTTCGACCTTCCTCTCGAAATTTCGTTTTTGTCAAGTTATTTTCACTTTTTCTGAAATTCTGATTTTAAATCTTAAATTATTAATTTTTTTGCTTAAAACATCAAAGTCGAATTTATCGACTTCACTTAAACTCAACTCTCTAATATAAATCCGGATGTTTGAAATTAAAATGAAATATGTTTGATAGAATGGACTGGTCCTTGGTTATCTTCAAAAATTGAAACACAAAACTTGTCCCCTGAAACCAAGAAAAATTAAAAAACAACAAAGGTTGCTCTAACGCGTTTCGACAGCCAAGCTGTCATCTTCAGAGAGAAATATGGTTGAAGCTTTAGAAAAAGATTTGAAGTTTTAGCAAAAAAGTTTTGAAGAATTGTCATAAAAGAATCGAAATTTTGGGAAAAATTCCATTTATAAAACGAATTCAAGATTTATGACTAAATTTCGATTTTACTGTTTTAATTCGTAATAGAAAGAAGTCTGAGGGATTCCCATATTCGCTCAAATATATCGAAATTGTAATTTTTAGGAAAATTCAACTTTGAATAAAAAAGTTGAAAAATGAGATCAATAACTTTAAAAATTTATTCTCTCCCAAATTGATCATTTTCTAGAAATTGTCTTTTTTTTTTTTTTTAAATTAGATCGAAATTCTAATGAAGAATATGTCTTTGGGAATTTCGAGTTTGTGCCAAAATTTACAAAGTAGTCGTAAAGAAAATAATTTAAAAAATTTCGACTCTTCCTTACAATTTTTCTTTTTTGTTTTTAACAATTTGTTAATTTTCTTAGAATTAGGCCAGAATATCGATGAATTGGGTCGACATAATAAAAATATGGGAAATTTCAACATTTTTTACGAAATTTCGAGGTTGTCAGAATTTACAAATAAAGTAAAAATAGCGAGAAAAACATTTTGAGAAATTTCGATATCCGAAGTTGGTTCTCTTCTACAAATTTCGTTTTTAGTTTTGGCAACAGCCAGGGTTAACTCAAAAAATCTTTCGTTTCCTAACATCGACATAATTTAAGCTATTTTAAGGTTGCATGTGAAAAGAGTTTTAATTGTATTTATACATTTATCTGCAGATCATTATTAAAATGAACATGTACATGTTGACTAAAAAAAAAACACTTCATTTACATTACACAAAATATAAAATTATTCATCAAAATCTATTTTTTGTTCAATCTTTTACAATCAATTTAAAATAAATAAAATACAGGTTAAATTATAAAACATAGTTCGTTAAAATGCTTCAAATTAAGCTGCATCTTATAATCAGTTAAAATCTTGAAATAAACAATTCACATTACTGACAAAATTAACAATACAGCTGGAGATGGTCAACTCGATTTATCGAACCACTTCTTTTTAAGTTAAACCGGTCAACTCGATTTATGAAACCACTTCTTTTCAAGTTAAACCGGTCAACTTGATTGATTAGAAATATTTCAAACTCATTAACTCGGTTTGAAACTGTTTGAAACCAATTGACTCGATTTGAAACCAATTAACTCAATTTGAGACCAATCAACTCGATTTGAAACCGATTAACTCAATTTGAAACTGATTAACTCAATTTCAAACCGATTAACTTGATCTGAAACCAATTAACTCGATTTGAAACCGATTAACTTGGCTTGAAACCGATTAAATCCATTTGAAATATTTCCAAGTTGGCCCATCTCTAAATACAACATTTACAGCAATTTCCTAAATATATAAATATTTCAACCAGCGTTTCATACTACAAATCTATACACCTTACATATATAAACATGATGTAAAAAAATCTAAATGTAAATTCAATATATCTCCGATATATATAAAAAAAACACTTAATAAAACACGCTCTACAAATCGTCCCACTGTTTCATTATCCATAATCCTTCTCAAATCTGTCATTATACTCAGAGTATTTATTTTGACCAATTTTCTCTTTCAGTCCACGTTTTCGCCTTATCAACAGTTTTATGCAAGCGAGCGCCCACCCCCAAGATAGGTCGTCCTTTCATCTCGCTCTTGTTAGGGCCTTCGTACCACATATCCTGTGCCACTTGTTTCTCGGGTTTAATCTTGGATCGCTCTTTCATCTCACTGTTGTTATGGGTGCTCCATGGATCATATACCACCACTTCATCGGGTTGCTCTTTCATCTGGCTGTTGTTAACGTCGAACCATGTATGGCCTTGTTCCTTGGTTTTAAATTTGGTTCGCCCTTTAATCTCACTGTTGTTAGCAACATTCAACATATTATGTTCTATGTGATTCTTATAACTCTTGGATTTCTTCACTGGCTGCGGCTCGCTGTTGACCGTAGAACTGGGAGCAACGGCGGATGTATTCTCGTGCTAAATAAAGCGAATAAATATGACTTAAGGGAATTCGGATAACAAAGCATACCCTAATTACATTGACTTGCTCCTCACCCAACTGCTCTTTATAAAAGTTGTATGCTTCTAAAGACATCGGTTTGCATTCGGAAAGAACGATTTCTAAGGCTAACATCAACCACAGTCGATCCTTGTTGGTAAGGTTGGTTTCCAAAACCACCAACTGCCTCAAAGTGTTGGTTATTTTGTGTAGACGGTCAACGAGTTGAGGATTAAGCAGCATATCGCCATTAATAGATATCTACAAAAAAATCTATTATTCTATTATAGTAAACGCCTCTATGATGAGACCAGTTTCAAGAAGAAATCAGATACAACAATTATTTGAACAATCCACATTTTATATAATGTTCGTTTTGCCAAATAAATCGGCGATTTCACATTTATCATTATGTAAGCAAATATCATTTTTATTTGCAAAAGGAGTTCCATTAATTAAAAAATTGATTTTCCCAATTCCCAATTAGAATAATCATAACTATGAAACTCTATTAACAATACATACAAGACACTAAAAATTCCACGATGTTTCTAAAAATATTTGCTATCACCGAACCCAGTTCACTTTTCAGCATTATAATGGGGCGACTGATACTGAACCATTTGACCTACCAGCTTCGTAAACAACGCAATATCCACAGAGTCTTTCGAGTTGAGCAACATTTCTAAATACGTCATAAGTGGCTCCGCCAAAAAGGTATACGGACTGCCATTAGATGATCGAAATCTGCTGGCGAGCTCCCCCAAAAAACGTACACTATTCCTGAACATTGCAAGCGAAGTTTTTTGTAACAATTCCCTGTCTGAAAGCAACAATTTTACAAACGAACGAAAACGTACTTTTACATACTCTCAAAATTTTCCTGCGCCTGCTTGATGAAGAGCGCTTTTAATCTTACATTCCGTACTTCCTGATTTTTATTATTTATCGAATTAGCTGCTGTAAATATAGCCAATTTCGCGGCTCCACTCTCTTCCTTTAGGCACGCCCTGTGTATTTCACTAAAACCTTGCCTAAAACCCAACCAATGTCACACGCGTGGATAACACGAGACGGCAACTTACGATACTTCTTCTTCTGTATCACATACTCTATTCCAAGTTTCTAAAATATGCTTGATTTTTCTATTTAATTCGATACCGTCGTCTTCTATATCTAAGCAACTAAAGCTCTTAACCAGATCCGAATAGTCTTTATTATTTGATCCGTATTTCTCCACTTTCTCTTCAACGAACGCCGCATCTTCGACACAAGGCGCTTTTATTTCAACACCGTCCCCGGGTTTGGCCGGTTTCGCGTTTACCAAATTTAACCATCCTCGGCCCCTGCCGGTACCTTTCGAAGCCATATTTTAATAGAAATCAATCCGTTTTATAATTACAATAAGATTAAATTATGTTCAATAATATGACGCGTAACCTCACACTTGCAGCTTATTTTTGTTTTTGACATTTAAGGAAGTGGCAACAAATGCATCAATTTTTATTCCTATTGAAAAAGTACATGAGCGACAGCTCGGTTCAGAGACTGTTTCTCTATTCTATGGCTTTGTTAAGCCAAATAAAGCACGACATGCACGTAGGATGCCAATCGTACGGTAATTTTGAAAAAAAAAACAAGTTCGAAAAGCACGAAAATTTGAAAAAAGGTCAGCTTTAGAATTAGTATATTTAGGAAAATGATCAAAATTTTGACAAAATCTAAATTTTGAAAAAATCTAACTTTTTTGAAAATCCAAATTTTGAAAAATCTAAATTTTGAAAAATCTTAAATTTTGAAAAATCTTAAATTTTGAAAATCTAAATTTTGAAAAATCTAAATTTTGAAAAATCTAAATTTTGAAACATCTAAATTTTGAAACATCTAAATTTTGAAACATCTAAATTTTGAAAAAAATCCTTATTTTGAAAAAATCCTTATTTTGAAAAAATCCTTATTTTGAAAAATCCTTATTTTGAAAAAAATCCTTATTTTGCAAAATATTGAAATTGGGAAAAATATCGAAATTAGGGAAAATAAAATTGCGAAGAAATAAATAAATTCCGAAAGTCAACATTTTGAAAAAAAGTCGAAATTTAGACGAAAAGCCTGAAATTTGGGAAATCAACATTTTGAATTGGTCCAACTTTTGAGAAAAAAATATCGAAATTTTGAGTCAGAATTATGAAAAAACCCAAATTTTGAAAAAAATTCAAATTTTGAAAAAATCCGAATTTTGAAAAAATCCGAATTTTGGAAAAATCCGAATTTTGAAAAAATCCGAATTTTGAAACCAAGCAACAAATTTAAAGAAATTAAACCGTTCAACCCGTGAAACCCGAGTTTAAAATTTGAAAGCTGAAATTAAAGAGACAATATTTTGTAAAAATCGGAATTTCGAAAGAAATTGTAAATTCAGAAAAAAGTTAACATTTTTAAATTAAATTAAACCTAAAAAAATGGCTTGTGTTACGTTAAACTCTAGTGCTGGCGCAACTAGAATATTTGCCACCCGTTGCAATCTCATTGGAACTTTTTTTACTAAGCGCCTAGTGGCGAACTGATTTCGTACAGAATTTAAACAAAATTATAAAAATCACCAAAAATATGTCATCCGGTGAGGTCCGTTGCCATTAAGTACGCCACTGACCAGCCTTAGCAACCTGAAGCTTCCGCTGGATACGTTCGTGCACGATCACCTTTAAAAGCAGCTGCGCTGTCGCTCATGTATTGTAGTTTTACGCAATCTTTAGCTACCGTCCAATAGGGGGCGTCCCACGTGGCTATCGCTTAAATTATATTTACCATAATTAGAGAACTTGTTTCGAATTACTTTTAATCACAAATGGTAAACATTAGAACGCTTATTTAAAAATACCAGTTTTTTGAACGTTTAAAATAAAAGTGATAGCTGTTTGGGTTCGTTGTACATTTAAAACCATATAGGCGGTCGAGTTGACACTTCCAGGCTGATGTCCCTACCATCGCGTCATATGGTAGGCAGCTTTGGTAGTTGAATGGTTTTATGATTTTTGTAATTAGTATCTGTGATTGCTTTTTAACTGGATAAGATTACGCTTTTTATCGGTATGTACCATTTTTAATTTATCTTAAGTTATAAGTTATGGGATATATGAAGGCTGTGGGGTCTGATTAATTTAAATATTTTTTTATCGGAATCAATTTGTTCTACTTCTTGATTTGGGTTCTGTGCTCTATTTGTCTAGGTAGGAATACGGTGTTATTATTGTATGATTCCTTGCCGGTGTTTAGTTATTTTTGGTATTTTATAGAAGAAACTCAGTTTTCTAACCTAATTTTGATTGTCGAGAAACAGATGTAACGCAATAATCTGCTTGATGATTGAAACTGTTCCTATAAAATACCATTAATAAGGCATTAATGAAGCTAAATGGTTTGACATGACTAGATGAACCAGTTAATTTTTAACCACATTCGCTCACTTACTTATTTTAATAGTTCGGTCAAATGACTAAATTGAATATAAAGTTTTTGTAATGTTACCCCCTTTGGTTAAGTATGAAATTTCAACGAATTGTATCATGTGAATAACGCAACTATGTGTGTCTTAAAATAGGTTAAGTATTTTAATTCTACGGAATGAGAGCTTTGTTACATCATAAATTGCAGCACTGAGGTTGCAGGCGATAAAGGAATCGCTTATTTTGAGAGAAAATCGTTGGGCTTTGACCCTTTCACAATGAATATAACATTATTTGAATGCATACTCAAATTTAGTCGTCCAAGATCTCCCACGCAGAAAATATTTTATTTCTTTATCGATTTTTCGCAGCCCTACTTTTCGCCACTTTTGGCGTCGTATGCTACAACTTTTTTTCAACATTTTACCGTTAAAGAATAAAATTGAGACAACTTCTTGAAAAAGGGGAAATTTCGATTTTAAAGTCGGAAGTTTTAAGAACAAATTAAAAATAGAACGAGAAAAAAGTTGACATTTCGATGTAAATTTCAAATTTTAGTAAAAAAGGTGAAAGTAGAAAAAGAAGCTCGAAATGTTGCAATTAAAACAAGCGAAATGTATTGAAAGACAAGCAAACTGAAAATACCTTCTTTAATTCGTACTTTTTGAGTATTTTCAATTCGTACTTTTCGGGTATTTTGTTGTTTATATACTCGTACCACATTTACAGTACAGTTTATATCAGTTTAATTTTTTTAACTCGAATTGAGATTTCGAGAAACGTCAAAAATGTAATCAGTTTTATCGCGATTTGGCATTACTTGATCATAGAGCAAACCACGATCGACGCGACGCCGTGGTGTGCATTGTGCAATATCAGAATTAAATTCGTTCTAAAGAAAAACGTTCTAGAAAGTTAGGAAAGTTTCGAATTCCGAAATTTTAAGAAAAAATAAAAATTGAGAGAATTGTAGGAAAAGATATCGAAATTTTGAAAGCCAGTTGAAATTTTGCTTAAACTCGAAAATTTGTGAAAATTGAAACTTTGCAAAGAGAGAGAGTTGAAAAAAAGACGACATTTTCAACAAATAAAAATTGTAATTTTGGGAAAATTCGTGATTAAAAAAATTCGACAATTTGAATCGAAATATTGTAAATGGTCCCAATTTTGGAAAAAAGTCGAAATTTCGAAAATTGAATTTTTGAAATTTCGAAAATTGAATTTTTATTTCGAAAATTGAAATTTTGAAATCGCAATTTTTCAAAATCGCGATTTTAAAAAAATCAAAACTTCAGAAATGTCGACATGTAAAAAAAAATGTAATTTGGAAAAAATGTTAAATAAAATTAATAAATATTTGGAAAAAGTTGAAATTTTTTGAAAGAATGAAAATTTCGCAAAGTTGACATTTCGTACAGAGAGCGAAATTTTCGAAAAAAATCGAAATTTTGGAAGATTAAAAAGATCGATAACCCTAAATATTGAGAATTGTCGCATTTTTGAATGAAATTGTCAAAATTTCGTGATTTTAAAGTACTGAAATTTTAAAAAATCGAAATTTTGAAAAAAAAAAAAAGAAAATTTTGGAAAAGTTGGGGGCAATTTGTTGAAAAACTCGAAATTATGGGAAGTCGAAATTTTGAAAAACTGAAATTTTAAAAATCGAAATTTTGAAGAAAAAAAAGTGAAATTTTGGAAAAGTTGGGGCAATTTTTTGAAAAATTCGAAATTATGGGAAGTCGAAATTTCGAAATTTTGAAAAACTGAAATTTTAAAAATCGAAATTTTGAAGAAAAAAAAGTGAAATTTTGGAAAAGTTGGTGGCAATTTTTTGAAAAATTCGAAATTATGGGAAGTCGAAATTTCGAAATTTTGAAAAACTGAAATTTTAATAAATCGAAATTTTGAAAAAAAAGGAAATTTTGGAAAATTTAGGGGCAAGTTGAAATTTTTTGAAAAATTCGAAATTATGGGAATTCGAAATTTTGAAAAACTGAAATTTTAAAAAATCGAAATTTTGAAAAAAAAGGAAATTTGGGGGCAAATTGAAATTTTTTGAAAAATTCGAAATTTTGAGGAGTCGAAATTTTCAAAAATTGAAATTTCAATTGTGATTGGTGGGGGGGGGGCTAGAGGGGGAGATTAAAGAACTATTTAAAAGGAATGAACATTTTTAAAAAATCTAAATTTTTAAAAAAAGTTCAAATTAGAAAAAATCGAAACGACAAAAACTGAATTTTGATTTAAAAAAAATCTAAAAAATCGTTTTTTTTTTTCAAAAAAGTCTGAATTCGTCAAAAGTCGAAATTGAAAACCTAGATTTTTGAAAAAGGTCGCAGTTTTCAAAAGCAATTGATTTTTTAAAAAGGTTTAAATCGTTAAAAAAATCGAACAAAAAGTCGAAATTTTTAAAAAACGTCATTTTTTTTGAGAAGTTTAAATAAAAAAAAAGATTTTTTAAGTCACAAATTTAAAAAAAAAGTGTTTTTTGCATTGCAATCGAATTTAGAAATTTTTAAAAACGTTTTATTACATATAAATTTGGGGGGAGGGGGAGGGGGCAAAAGCCGGAGGGGGGCAAAAGCCGGGAGGCAAAGGCTAAGAGGGGGTGAATGCTCTCGTAAGCTCAACAGGATCCTTGGATTTTATATGTCCAGTTTAGATCGAGGGGGCTGGGGTGGACACGCCTTCCCCCGTGCCCCCCATGTTGTTATGTTCTAAAAATGTCGAGATTAAACAAAAATTAAATTTTTTAAAAAGGATTAGTTTCAACAAAATCAATGTCCAGTTTGGATCGGGGGGAGAGGGGGGTAGCACGGGGGCCCCCTGAAATTGTAAAGAATGTCGAATTACAAGAGTTGATATTTATATTTTCTGGGAAGGAGCACGAGGGGCACCTGAAATTTTTTAAAAAGTCCGGCTGATATATAAATTTAATGGGGGGGGACAAGCGCCCCCCGTGCCCCCCTTCCCTACACGTTAACATATCCTAAAAATGACGCGATTATAAAAAAGTCAAAATTTTTAAAAGGTTCAATTAGGAAAAAATCAATGCCCAGTGGGGTCGTGGGGGGGGGGGGGGGGCTCGGGGGGCAGCTGAAATTTTAAAAAATATCGAATTACAAGAGCTGATATTTACATTTTCTGTGGAGGGACACGAGAAGCACCTGAAATTTTTAAAAATGTCGAATTACAGGGGCGGATATATAAATTGGGGAGGGGGGTTAAATAGGACAGGAAAAAGAATACTCTCATAAGCTCAGCAGAATCCTTCGTTTTTATATGTCCTGCTTGGATCGTGGGGGGCAGGGGGACAAGCGCCCCCCCTTCCCCCCCCACCACTCATTTTGAGATATTCTAAAAATGTCGAGATTTTAAAAAAGTCAAAATTTTTAAAAGGATCAATTTCAAAAAAAATCAATGTCCGGTTTGGATCGTGGGGGGCACGGGGGGCATCTGAAATTTAAAAAAATGTTGATATTCTAAAAATTTCGAGATTTTAAAAAAGTCAAAATTTTTAAAAGGATCAATTTAAAAAAAAATCAATGTTCTGTTTGGATCGTGGGGGGCACGGGGGGGGCAACTAAAATTTTTAAAAATATCGAATTACAAGAGCTGATATTTACATTTTCTGTTGAGGGGCACGAGTAGCACCTAAAATTTTTAAAAATGTCGAATTACATGGGCGGATATATAAATTGGGGGGGGGGGTCACAAAGGACAGGAGGAAGAATGCTTTCATAAGCTCAGCAGAATCCTTCATTTTTATATGTCCTGTTGGGATCGTGGGGGGCAGGAGGACAAACGCCCTCTCGTGCCCCCCCTGCCCCCCATTTTGATATATTCTAAAAATGTCGAGATTTCAAAAAAGTCAAAATTTTTAAAAGGATCAATTAAAAAATAATCAATGTCCGGTTTGGATCGTGGGGGGCACGGGGGGCACCTGAAATTTTAAAAAATGTCGAATTACAAGAGATTATTTTTACGTTTTCTGGGGGACACGAGGGGCACCTGAAACGTTAAAAAATGTCGAATTACAGAGGTTGATATTAGATTTTTTGGTGGGGGGGTCACAAAGGACAGAGGAAAGAATACTCTCATGAGCTCAGCAGAATCCCTCGTTTTTATATGTCCCGTTTGGATCGTGGGGGCAAGGGGACCAGCGCCCCCCGATGCCCCCCCTACCCCTCACGTTAACATATTCTAAAAATGTCGAAATTTTAAAAAAGTAAAAATTTTTAAAAGGATCAATTAAAAAAAAATCATTGTCCGGTTTGGATCGTGGGGGGCATGGAGGGCACCTGAAATTTTAAAAAATGTCGAATTACAAGAGATTATTTTTACGTTTTCTGTGGAGGGGCACGAGAAATGTTAAAAAATGTCGAATCACAGGCATTGATATCAAATTTTTTGGGGGGGGGGCTCACAAAGGACAGGCGGGACGAATACTCTCAAAAGCTCAGCAGGATCCTTGGTTTTTATATTCCTATTTAGATCGTGGGGGCAAGTGGGAACGGTGCCCCTCCCCGTGTCCCCTTGCCCCCCATGTCGACATATTCTAAAAACGTCCAAATTTTAAAAAAGGTTAAAATATTTAAAAACGGTCAATTTCAAAAATTAATGAGGGCAATTGACATTTTTAAAAATGTTCAATTGCAAGGCCTAATCTATACATTTTTAAGGGGGGCACGATGGGCATCTGAACTTTTTAAAAAAGTCGAATTACAGGGGCTGATATATAAATTTTCTGGGAGGGTGTCACAACTGTGAGCAACTCCCATAAGCTCAACAGGATCCTTGGTTTTTATATGTTCTGTTTACTCGTGGGGGGCAGGGGGATATGCTCCCCCCGTGCCCCCTGCCAACCATGTCGACATATTCTAAATATGTCGAGATTTTTAAAAGTCTAAATATTTAAAAAGAATTAATTTAAAAAAATCAATGTCCAGTTTGGATCGCGGGGGTAGGGGGGCACGAGGGAGCACTTGAATTTTAAAAAATTTTAAATTACAAGAACTAACTTATAAATTTTCTGGGAGGGGGGTCATAATAGTCAGGGGGAGGATTACTGTCATAAGCTCAGCAGGATCCTTGGTTGTTATATGTCCTGTTTGGATCGTGGGGGCAGTGGGACACGCGCCCCCCGTACCCCCTTCCCAATGTCAAGATTTTGAAAAAGTGGAAGTATTTAAAAATGATCAATTTTAAAAAATCAATTTTTCAAGAAAATTTGAAAAAAGGCATAATTTTGAAAAAAATGGGGACTTGAAAAAGTCGAAATGTCTAAAATTTGAAAAAAAAACCTCAAATGTTTAATAAAAATCGATTTTTAAAAGTAAACATTTTCAACAAAAAATCGAATTCTTTAAAAAAGTCGAAACTTTAAAAAGTCGAAATATTCAAAAAAAATTCGAGACTTAAAAAAGTCGAAATAGTCAAAAAGGGATCAATTTCGAAAAGTCGAACTTTTTAAGATTCAAAAGAAGGCACATTTTGAAAAAAAATGGCAATTTTAAAAAGTAGAAACTTAAAAATACCCAAATTTTAAAAAAAGTTGAAATTAAAAAAAAATTGATTTTATTTTAAGTTAAACTTTTCAAAACACTTCAAATGCTTCAAAAAAAAAGCTTTGAAAAAGGCAAAATATTCAAAAAAATTTCGAGATTTTAAAAAAAGTGGAAGCATTTAAAAAGGATCAATTTTAAAAAATCAATTTTTCAACAAAATTTGAAAAAAGGCATAATTTTGAAAAAAATGGGGACTTGAAAAAGTCGAAATGTCTAAAATTAAAATTAAACCTGAAATTTTCAACAAAAGTCGATTTTTAAAAGTAAACATTTTCAACAAAAAATCGAATTCTTTAAAAAATCCGAATCTTGAAAAAGTCGAAATATTCAAAAAAAATTCGAGAATTAAAAAAGTCGAAATAGTCAAAAAGAGATCAATTTCGAAAAGCCAAACTTTTTCAGATTTAAAAGAAGGAAAATTTTGAAAAAAAACGGACAATTTCAAAAGTAGAAACTTTAAAATACCTAAATTTTAAAAAAGTTGAAATGTTTAATTTTAAAAAAGCTGAAATTTTTAAGAAAAATCGATTTTTTTAAGTTAAAATTTTCAAAACACGTCAAATGCTTCAAGAAAAAATCTTTGAAAAAGTCAAAATATTCAAAAAAGCTGTCGAGATTTTAAAAGTCGAAATATTTAAAAGGGATCAATTTAAAAAAGGACAAAATGTCAAGAAAGTTCGAAAAAGTCAAAATTTTGATGAAAAGTTAAAATTAAAAAAGCCAATTTCTTTACTAAAAGTCGAAATTGCAAAAAATTCATTTAGAGAAAGTCGAAATTTTTAGCGAAAATCGATTCGTTAAAATTTTTTAGCGAAAATCGATTTGTTAAAACTTACAATTTTCAAAAAAAGTGGAATACATAAAAATAAAAAAAATCGAATTTGAAAAAGCTTTCAAAAAATGATAAGATTCCCAAAAGCCGAAATATTCCAAAGAGTCAAAATCTTTAAAAGGTCCAAATTTCAAAATGGGAATTTTAAAATGGGTTAAAATTAAAAAAAAGATCGAAAGAAGCCAAAATTTGCAAAAAAAAGTCGAAATTCAATAAAAATCCAAGCTTTCAGAAAGGCAGTTTTTAAAAAAAAATGTCGGTGTATTCAAAAAGGCGTTAAAGTTAAAATTTTCAAATAAAAAACTTTAATTTTTCAAGAAGAGCCTGTGCTTTCCAAAAAAGCCGCGGTTTTTAACGTCGAAATAAAGAAAAGCTAAACTTTGAAAAGTTGAAATTAAAAAAAAATGACGAAATTTTCGAAATCATTTTTCGTCAAAAAACACAGCTTTCTAAAGAATGTTGCCTTAGAAAATTCTAACCTCTTTGCATAAATAAAACGTCAAAGTGACACTTACAGATCAACCAAAACAATTTTATTTAAAATGTCTGTGACCCAGTTTGGAAATATTTAAATTATTAGTAATGAAAGTTGGGACAATATTCTGTTAAATAAAATTAAATAAAAATTAATAAACGTAACGTTTCCGACCAATTAGAGCCTACCATGAAGATAATGTCTTTTTCGCTTGCGTCCTCTCCTAGCAAAAATCACAGCTCGCTTCATTAAGCGAAAAAGTCATTACTTTTTCATTTGAACACTCGATATATTTGAACCAACCTCATGCCTAACTTCTGGAATAAGTCCTTTCGTAAATTAAAGTCGACTATTTAACAAATTCGAAATATTGAGAATTTTTTCTCATTTTTTTAAAAAATAAGGTAAGTTTTTTATTTATTTTGTTTAAAACTCAGGTACAATGTGATTCGCGGGTATTTCCCGGAACTTGTTCGGGATTTTTCGGTTATCTGGTAACGCTTTGTTCGCACTTTGACGGCGTGTGTCCGCTTGCCTCGACCTAGCCTCCGACCGATTTATTTTGATAAAAAGCTGTTAATTAAAGCTGCCGGATATCGAAGCTTTGTGATTTTATCGATATCGAAAGTGTAATCTCATAAATTACACGGCACAATTTCGTTTGACAGTCAAGTGGGTAAACTCGCTCTGCAAGTTTTTGCGGAATAGTCTGCGTTGTTTTTGTTGCAAGTTTAATTTAAATTTATAATAAGCGTGAAACTCTACCGCTCGCTTTTTATTGATTAAATTAAAATTAAATATTGAATTAGTTTTCCTCTAGTTAACAAAGAAGTGATTGATTTAAAAAAATAGTTAATAGGATGGACATCCTTCGAGCTTCTTTGGCGTTTTCTATTAAATTTTTAAAGGATTTTGTCGGGTTGTGCGTTGTCACGATGTGCGACCTTTTGAAAAATTTAAATTGAGAAACAAAAAGTATTTACCAAGTATTGGTATTTTCATCATATCCTTTATCAAGGATTGTGTTCGACTGAAAATTTAATAAAAGCCGTTACTGATAAAATCTGCCAGTGTTCAAGTGAACGTGCTTCATGTTCAAGTTTGGAATATTCGTGCGCGGGAAGTATAAAAAAAGGCAATCATGTATATGATGGTGAGTGGATGTTTGATTTTAAATTGGATGAAGATGACTGAAGCGTGACGAAGTTCAGGTCTTTTTGAGTATTCCATTCGTGTACCCAACCAACCCAATAAGAACGAAGTTACTATTTCGTTACAGCATACGCGTCCGTGCAGTAATAAACATGACGTAAAGTAGATGTTATGTCCCAGATACCTAAATTATAATCAATTTATCAAAGATGGAAATAAACTGAATATTCCGAAATTATACTTGAAGTGAAAAGGTAAATGTCGTAAATTTCAGCACCACAAACCACACACGAAAATCATCGATGATGAAGTTTGAAATTCTTGCAACATTTTTATAAGATTTTTAATTACCACCGCTATCCACCAATAATAAAAAGAGCGCTGCAATAAAGCTAACTTTACGTCATATTTTTTTTTTTGAATTGTACTCCATTACGAAAATCTAAATTTATTTGGGTTTTTCCTCGGCTGTTTAATTTTTCGCAACACGCGATTCTCATATTCTCTTTTTATGAAGTGGTTGCGATAGATCCCGATTTGTCAACCAAATGGTTGATAATCGCAGTTGTCTACCATTTGTTCGGTGGTTTGTAAGTTTAGATTTTCAAAAAAATTCGAATTTTCAAAAAGGCCGAATAAAAGAATTCGACCTTTTTTGGTTGGTTCTTTAAAGAAAGAACCAACCAAATGGTCGACAACTGCGATTGTCAACCATTTGGTTGGTTCTTTAAAGAATTCGGCCTTTTTTGAAAATTCGAATTTTTTTGAAAATCTAAACTTACAAATTTTGATTTTTTTGAACATTTGACTCCATTTTTTCTAATGTCCCTTTTTTCAAAAATTTGAATTGTTGGGCAAATCTTGGTTTTCGAAATTTCGATTTTGAAAACATCGACTTTTTAAAATTTGGAATTTCCCGAAAGTTAGACATTTTTTTACTAATTTCGACTTTCCTGAAAAATTATATACTTTTTTTTTTCGAATATTTTTGGTTTAAAGATATTTAAACTTTTTTTTGAAAGTTTCGGTCTTTTTCAAAATATCGACTCTTTGAACATTTCGACTCTTTGAACATTTCGACTCTTTAAATATTTCGACTCTTTGAAGATTTCGACTCTTTGAACATTTTGACTTTTTAAATATTTCGACTCTTTGAACATTTCGACTCTTTAAATATTTCGACTCTTTGAACATTTCGACTCTTTAAATATTTCGACTCTTTGAACATTTCGACTCTTTGAACATTTCGACTCTTTGAACATTTCGACTCTTTGAACATTTCGACTGTTTGAACATTTCGACTCTTTGAACATTTCGACTCTTTGAACATTTCGGCTCTTTGAACATTTCGACTCTTTAAATATTTCGACTCTTTAAATATTTCGACTCTTTGAACATTTCGACTCTTTGAACATTTCGACTCTTTGAACATTTCGACTCTTTGAACATTTCGACTCTTTGAACATTTTGATTCTTTAAATATTTCGACTCTTTGAACATTTGGACTCTTTGAACATTTCGACTCTTTGAAAATTTCGACTCTTTAAATATTTCGACTCTAAACATTTCGACTCTTTAAATATTTCGAATCTTTGAAGATTTCGACTCTTTGAACATTTTGACTCTTTAAACATTTCGACTCTGAACATTTCGACTCTTTAAATATTTCGACTCTGAACATTTCGACTCTTTAAATATTTCGACTCTTTGAACATTTCGACTCTTTAAATATTTCGACTCTTTGAACATTTCGACTCTTTGAACATTTCGACTCTTTGCTGATTTCGACTCTTTGAACATTTGACTCTTTAAACATTTCGACTCTGAACATTCGACTCTTTAAATATTTCGACTCTGAACATTTCGACTCTTTAAATATTTCGACTCTTTGAACATTTCGACTCTTTAAATATTTCGACTCTTTGAACATTTCGATTCTTTGAACATTTCGACTCTTTGAACATTTTGACTCTTTGAACATTTCGGCTCTTTGAACATTTCGACTTCAAATATTTTGACTCTTTGAACATTTCGACTCTTTGAACTTTTCGACTCTTTGAACATTTCGACTCTTTGAACATTTTGATTCTTTAAATATTTCGACTCTTTGAACATTTGGACTCTTTGAACATTCGACTCTTTGAACATTTCGACTCTTTGAACATTTCGACTCTTTGAACATTTCGACTATTTGAACATTTTGATTCTTTGAACATTTGGACTCTTTGAACATTTCGACTCTTTGAAAATTTCGACTCTTTAAATATTTCGACTCTAAACATTTCGACTCTAAACATTTCGACTCTTTGAACATTTCGACTCTTTGAACATTTCGACTCTTTGAACATTTCGACTCTTTAAATATTTCGACTCTTTGAACATTTCGACTCTTTGAACATTTCGACTCTTTGAACATTTCGACTCTTTAAATATTACGACTGTAGCGTACCTTCTAGGAATAATATATCGGCGTAAACAGTATTATCATTACGTCCTAATGGCTTTTCGAAATCGTCATTTGGAATTTTACAATATTTCTTACAAATATCATTAGAGAGGTACGCTACACGACTCTTTAAATATTTCGACTCTCTGAAGATTTCGACTGTTTGAACATTTCGACTCTTTGAACATTTCGATTCTTTGAACATTTCACTCTTTGAAATTTGGACTCTTCCGTTCGCCAGTTTGTCGTATTTTTGTGAAATTCGACTTTTCTAAAATGCCACTTTTTTTTGAAACTCTAAAGTTTTTGATTTATTATGAAAATGTCGACTTTTTTCAAGATTTATCAGCTTTAAATTTTCGACTTTTTTCTAGTTTTAACCTATTTTCAAAATTGTGACGTTTTCCCGAAGTTCTGTCCTTGAAAATTAGACTATTGTCGAAATTTTAACTTGATTAGGGAAGCTGATGCTTTTTAGATTTTCGGTTTTTTTTGGAAATTTCATTTCAAAATTTTAACTGTTATATTTTTGCGTTTTCGACTTTTTGCGTAAATATTACGTTTTGAAGAATTCAGCTTTTTTTTTTAATTCTACTTTTTTAAAGATATGAATTTTTTTTTATAAAATCTCGTCTTTTTTTTCAAAATATTTATTGTTTGGAAATTTCTACTTTTTCTCGAAATTTTGACTTTTGAATTCGGCTTTTTTAAATTTCTACTTTTTTTAAAAAAATATGATTTTTTTAAAAAAATTTCGACTTTTTTTTTTCAAAATTTCGATTTAATTTGGAGGCTTCTACTTTT
Organism: Dastarcus helophoroides; assembly: GCA_028583605.1. Lineage (NCBI taxonomy): Eukaryota > Metazoa > Arthropoda > Insecta > Coleoptera > Bothrideridae > Dastarcus > Dastarcus helophoroides. The sequence continues at coordinate 14,837,965 of CM053337.1, read as the reverse complement.
TCTTGAAATTTTGTCTTTTGAATTTGGCTTTTTTTAATTTCTAATTTTTTTTAAAAATATGTAGTTTTGAGAACATTTCGCCTTTTTTTTTAATTTCGATTTAATTTGGAGGCTTCTACTTTTTATTCGAAATTTTGACTTTTGAATTCGGCTTTTTTTTTAGTTTCTACTTTTTAAAAAAATAAAATATGAACTTTTGAGAACATTTCGACTTTTTTTTTTTCAAAATTTCGATGTATTTTGGAGACTTCTACTTTTTCTCGAAATTCATGACTTTTGAATTCAGGCTTTTTTTTTGGAATTTCTACGTTTTTTAAAAATATGAATTTTTTTTGGTAAATTTAGCTTATTTTGGAGACTTCTACTTTTGCTCGAAATTTTGACTTTTGGATTCGGTTTTTTTTTAATTTCTATTTTTTTAAATTTGAATTTTTTAAGAAAATTTCGAGTTTTTTTCAAAATTTCGATTTTTTTCAAGATTTATACTTTTCTCGATATTTTGACCTTTTGAAAATTTCGACATTTTCGAAAATTCCGCCTCCCTCCCCTAAGTATTTCTCCTCTCACGGTTCTGTCTCCACCTTCCTCCTCTTTTCCATGTTTTCTCTATTTTTCTTTTTTCCTCCCCCTTTTTCTCTTCCTCTTTCTCTTTATCTGTCTTTTCCCTTGTCTCTTTCTCTTTTGTTTTCTCTTTCCCTTTCACTTTCCCTTTTTTCCTTTTCCTGTCCCTTTAACTTTATCTCTTTTTCTTCTTTATTTTTCTCTTCTTCCTCTTCCATTTCTTTCTCTTCTTTTTTTTCTCTTCTTTCTCTTTCCTTTTTTCTTTTCCTTCCTCTTCTTCTTATTCTTCTTTTTCATTCTCCTTTTCCCTTTTCTTTTTTCTTTCCTTTTCTCTTTCTCCCTCGTCCTTTTTCGTTTTTTCTCTTTCTCTTTTTCTTCCCTTTTCTCTTTCTCTTCTCCTTTTTCTTTCTCTCCCACTTCCTCTTTCTCTTCCTTTTTCTTTATCCCTTACTCTTCCTCTTTCTCTTCCTTTTCTTTTTTCTGCTTCTTTTCTTCTTTCTCTTTTTCTATTTCCCTTTTCCCTTTCTCTTCTCCTTTTTCTTTCTCTTCCTCTTTTTTCCCTTTCTTTTTCTTTTTCTTCCTCTTCCTCTTTTTCTTATTCTTCTTCTTCCTCCTCTTGTTTCCCTTTTCTTTTCTTTTCTCTTTCTTCTCGTTCTTTATCTCTTTCTCTTCTTTTTTTTTTCTTTGTCTTCCTCTTCCCTTTCTTCTCTCCTTTTTCTTTCTCTCCCACTTCCTCTTTCTTTTTCTTTTTCTTTACCCCTTACTCTTTCCCTTCCTTTTCTTCTTTCCTTTTCTCTTCTTCTTTCTCTTTCTTATTTTCTTTCTCTTCCTCTTCTATTTATTTCTCTTCCTATTTTTTTTCTTCTTCCTCTTTCCCTTTCTCTTCTTCTTGTCCTTCTTCCTCCTCCTTTATCCCTTTTCCTTTTCTTTTTTCTTTTTCTTTGTCCCTCGTCCTTTTTTATTTTCTCTTTCTCTTCTTTTTCTCTTTCTCCCTCTTTTTTCCCCTTCTTTCTCGTTTCCTTTCTCTTCCTCTTTTTCTTGTTCTTCTTCCTTATCCTTTTTTCCTTTTCATTTTTCTTTCCTTTTCTCTCTTTTTCCTTCTCTTTCTCTCTCGTTTTTTTCTTTTTCTCTTTGTCTTTCTCTTCTCCTTTTTCTTTCTCTCCCACTTCCTCTTTCTCTTCCTTTTTCTTTACCCCTTACTCTTTTTCTTCCTTTTCTTCTTTCTTTTTCTCTTCGTCTTTCTCTTTTTCTTTCTCTTCCTCTTCTACTTATTTCTCTTCCTCTTTTTTTCTTCTTCTTCTTCTTTCCCTTTCCCTTCCTCTTCCTCTTGTTCTTTTTTTTCTCCTCTTTTAACCCTTTTTCTTTCCTTTTTTCTTTTTCTTTCTCTCTCGTCCTTTTTTATTTTCTCTTTCTCTTCTTTTTCTTTTTTTTTCTTTCTCTTCTCTTTCCCTTTCTCTTCTCCTTTTTTTTTCTCCCACTTCTCTTTCTCTTCCTTTTCTTCTTTCTTTTTTCTCTTTTTCTTTCTCTTCTTCTATTTCTTTCTCTTCCTCTTTTTTTCTCCTTCTTTCTCTTTTCCTTCCTCTTCCTCTTCTTCTTGTTCTTCTTTTTCTTTCTCCTTTTTCCTTTTTATTTCCTTTTCTTTTTTTCTTTCTCTTTCTCCCTCGTCGTTTTTCTTTTTCTCTTTCTCCTTTCTTTCTTTTTTCTCTTTGTCTTCCTCTTCCCTTTTCTCTTTCTCTTCTCTTTTTTTTTCTCTCCCATTTCCTCTTTCTCTTCCTTTTTCTTCTTCTTTTTTTCTTTCTCTTTCTCTTCTTCTTCCTCTTTCTCTTTTTCTTTCTCTTCCTCTTCTATTTATTTCTCTTCCTCTTTTTTGTCCTTTTTCTTTCCCTTTTTCTTTCCCTTCCTCTTCCTCTTATTTTTGTTCTTCTGCCTCCTCTATCCCTTTTTCTTTTTCTTTCTCCCTCGTACTTTTTTATTTTCTCTTTCTCTTCTATTTCTTTCTCTTCCTCTTTCTTTCCCCTTCTTTCTTTTTTCCTTCCTCATCTTCTTTCTTTTTTTCTTCCTGCTTCTCCTTTTTCCCTTTTCCTTTTTCTTTCCTTTTCTCTCTTTCTTTCTCTTTCTCCCTCGTCCTTTTTCTTTTTCTCTTTCTCTTCTTTTTCTTTTTTTCTTCTTATCTTCCTCTTCCCTTTCCTCTTTTTCTTTCTCTTTCCCCTTCGTCCTTTTTCCTTTTCTCTTTCTCTTCTTTTTCTTTTTTCTCCTTGTCTTCCTCTTCCTTTTTCTTTACCTCTTTCTCTTCCTCTATCTCTTCTTTTTCCCCTTTCTCTTGTTCCTCCTTTTTCTCTTCATCTTCTTCCTTTTCTTCTTCCTTTTTCTCTTCGGCTTCCTCCTACTCCTGCTCTTTCTTTTTCTCTTTCTTTTTCTCCTCCTCTTTCATTACCTCTTTTTCATCTATTTCCTTCTACCCTTTTTCTTTCTCTTTCTTTTCATCTTTCCTTATCTCTTTCTCTTCTTCTTCCTTTTCTCTTCATCACCTTCCTTTTTGTTCCTTTTCTTCTTCCTCTTTCTCTTCCACTCCCTCGTAACCTTTCTCTTCTTCTTCCCTTAGTCTTCCTCTTCCATTTCCTCTCTCTTTCTCTTTCTCGTCATCTTGTTCTTGTTCTTTCTCTTCCACTCCCTCGTAATCTTCTTCTTCTTGTTCCCTTTGTCTTTCTCTTCCATTTCCTCTTTCTTTCTCCTTCTTTTCATCTTGTTTTTCGTTCTTTTCTCTTTCTTTTATTCTTCCTTTTGCTTTTCTTCTTCCTCTCCTTTTTCCTCTTTTTATTCCTCTTCAACTTCTTCCTCCTCTCCTTCTTCCTCTTTCTTTTCCTCCTCCTCTTCCTCCTGCTATTCCTTTTTCTCTTCCTTTTTCATCATCTCTTTCTCTTCTTTTTCCTCTTTATCTTCTTCTTCCTCTTTTTCTTCCACTTCCTCTCATCCTTCCTCTTCTTCTTCCCTTTCTCTTCCTCTTCTACTTGCTCTTTTTATTTCTCTTCTTCTTGCTCTTGTCCTCTCTCTTCCTTTTATTCTTCTTTTTCCTCTTCCTCTTTCTCTTATTCTTCTTCTTAGTTTCCCCTTCATCTTCCTCTTTCTTTTCTTCTTCTTTTTTCAATTTCAAATGAAATCAAAATTTTGAGAATAAGTCGAAATTTTGAAGAAAATGATTTGATAAAGCATAATTTTTAAGAGTTGATATTTTGAAAATAATGGCGAAATTTCAAATGAGGTCAAAATTTTGAGAATAAGTCGAAATTTTGAAGAAAATGATTTGATAAGTCATAACTTTTAAGAGTTGATATTATCAAAAAAGGCAAATTCCTCCAATAAGGATGTCCAAAGAAGTCTTATCGAGGTCCACCCAATTTCCCTCTGAATTTTCACTAAAAAATTATCGTTCACTGTGAATTTGGGGGCAAAAGCTTGAAACTGACAACCATGTTTGAATGAAATGACATTTGTGTGTCATAGAATAATTACAATTAGAAGCGTCATTCATTAGGTAAGTTTGTGGCAAATGCGCCCTCTGGATATTCCATTTCTAAATTTGAAATATTTTTGCAAAATCTTAACATAATTTTAGTCACATAATATGAATAATCAGACTTTTAATAGGGCGCAACATATAAACGATAACAATTTTATCGCGATTATAGCTGCGGTTTTTAATTGTGAATGGAATACATCAATGTCGCATTGCGTAAGCGTCATTTCTTATTACTTAACAATTAGTTAATTATTCATGATATGCTGTAGGTAGAGAGTGTTATAAATTTAAGGCAGAGTCTTCCACGAAGCTCACAAATTAGAATTTGTTGCGTTTGGCACAATTCCTACGTCACAGTTTATTCCCGATCCGATTCCAATTTTAGATAAAACTTAATTTGGAACGAGCGTCGTGATTATCCAAAGAATTATGAAGGTAAATTTTCAGTTCCCATCCGTTGAAAAATATATGATTTTAATAAAGGTGATATTTATTTTTAGAAATTCTTGCGGAAGTAATATCGGTTTTATTTTATTATTTTGATTAACTGGATTTAATTCTGTTATTTATTATCGCTGACACGTGTTACTTTATCTCGGTGCGGTCCCACCTTAAATTAAATTATGCCAACAAACACGTTACCTAATTAGTTCTTACGGGAGTGCGTTAAGATTTCCGGTTCAATTACAAAATTGTTAAATTTATAACGTAATAAAATATGGAAATTGTGCCATCGCATCATCACCTTTGATGATTAGTTAAAATCGCATTAAGATTCCGGTAACGTCTTCGCCATTGGTTAAACTAAATTGCATAGAATCCATTCTAATTTGTTTCTTATCGATGTTGACTACGTGACTACGTTTTACTGCAGCTGATCGTATCACGTTTGCTTCAAATCAGACTTCGTCGTCGACTTACAATTTGAAAACTGGCTTCTTTATATGACACGCGTCTATTTATTTACTCCTTTCCAAATATTTGACTTCTAGAGACGTCTGGAATGAACACCAGAGCGTAAGTGGTGGGCGAGTCTCCTTTAACGTTCCTCAAGTACTAGATAATTACGTCATCTAAGGTGACATTCTAATCCTAATAACTATTAATAATTAATTAAATCAACATTACACGGTTTGTTGCGATGTTTAAATATATTTGGTTAGATGTTTATGCCCCATATTATTTTGATTCAACGTTATTCTTCTAAATTGTTTAATTTGGTAAATGCATTCTGTTGCATAACGAAGCATTGTTCTTAAAAGTGCCTAATCCAACTGTCAACGGTGTTCTATATTTTTTTTATCAAATTCGTAATATTTCTTAACTTGTTTACTTTCGTTTTATCGAGAATGTTTCGTATGAATGTAGACAGACCAAACTTGAATTCGTATGATTTAATGGATACAAAAATATTTGACAGTTTAATGATTACAATAAAATATTTTTTTAATTATTAAATCGAAGTAACGTTTATTGAATTCGAGGTTTTCTCTAAATCTCTATTTTTTCAATAACAATCTCTTTTTAAAGTCAGTGGTCTTTGTTGGAAAATGTGGGCAACAGATCCGATGCAAATTTCGATGAAAGTAGCGTTAGGTAGTTTTCTGCTGCCGCTGCTTACCTCCCCTGAACTACAAACTACCAAGTCGGCCATATTAGTCCACTGGTGACCAGTATTAATTTTTTTAAGAGCTCTAATATCGTCGACTTGGTAGTTTGCAGCTCGGGAGAGGTGAGCACCTGGTGAACAGTATTAATTTTTTAAAGTGCCCTAATATGGTCGACTTGGTAGTTTGCAGTTCAGGAGAGGTAAGCAGCGGCACCAGGAAACTACCCTAACGCTCCTAATAATGAAATCACAGTTATTTAAGGCATTTTCAAGCTCAATTGGAATTGGCAAGGTAGAGATTGTTATTTGTCTGTTTGAACTTTCTGTCGTCTGTTGCTCTTTCGTCTTAGTTAACCAGCAGTTAATTGTGAAATAATTAAATTAATTGTGAAATAATTAACTACTTATATTTCCCCAATTTATCTCTACACGTGACCACAAATACAATTACCGGAGTTCCTTCCAAAGATAAATAAATAATAAGAAATGTAATGTTCCCATTATTGTTGTTTACAATATGTTTGTATTTAAAAAAAATCGGAAGCAAATCTATGCTCATTGTTTTGTGTATTGCTTGAGTTATCTACTTACGTAATTCAGTTGACAGTGAAGCTGAAAAATAAATCGAATCAAAATATTTTGAACTTGAAATCTGAGTATATCTTTTATCTTAGATTTATCTAGATATTTAGACATTAGACATGGTAAAGCTCTTTAAATTTTTATTATTTAAACATTTTCTAACGAAGATACCTAAAAACGAATTTTGAAGTCGTGTATGGAATAGAGAATATCTAAAAAAGGAACTTATATTTTTTCATACTTTTATGTACAAATTGTGGGCTTTTTCCCCAAACCTTCGAATTTCTAAGTTCATATTTTTATTGTTCAATTTTCTTGGAATTTCGACTTAACCTAGGAAGTCGATTACCTCTAGAGGTTTTGACTTTTTTTTTCGAAATTTTGGTCGCGATATTTGGACTTTTTGCTATGAGGTTTTAAAATGAAATTGATTTTTTTAAATTGCTAGTTTTTAATTCGAAAAACTTGTTTTTTTCTTAGAATGTTGATTTTTTAAAGTTTTATTTAGTTTCTTCTCACTGAAAATCGACCCTTTTCATACAAAGTCCTTTTGAAAATTTCTAATTTTTTAAAGAAATTCTAGTTTTTAATTCGAAAAACTTGTCTTTTTCTTAGAATGTGGATTTTTTAAAGTTTTATTTAGATTCTTCTCACTGAAAATCGTCCTTTTGAAAATGTCTAATTTTTTAAACAGAATCCGTCTTTTTACAAAATTTGGATGTGTTTGAAAATTTCTTTCATTTTTTATTGAACAGTTTTTTGAAATTTCCACCTTTAAAAATTCTTTTTTTTTTTCAAATTTCCGTTTCTTTCGAAAATTTTTTTTTCAGAATTTTAAAAAATTGAAATACAGAACTTGTCCCCTGAAACCAAGAAAGATTCAAGTTCTGTATTTCAATTTTTGAAGATAACCAAGGACCAGTCCGTTCCACCAAAATCAGAATTTTTACTTTTTTAATTCGGCTTTTTCTTTTGATGCAACGGACTGGTCCTTGGTTATCTTCAAAAATTGAAACACAGAACTTGTCCCCTGAAACCAAGAAAAATTATAAAACACAACAAAGGTTGCTCTAACGCGTTTCGACAGCCAAGCTGTCATCTTCAGAGAGAAACTGTTTCCCTCTCTTCCTTCTTTCTTTCTCTTTTCTCCTTTTTTCTTTTTTTCCTCTTCTGTCGTTCTCTTCCTCTTTCTTTGTTCTTCCTTCTTGCTTTTTCTTCCCCATTCTTCATTTTCCTTTTCAATCTTCCTTCCCCTTTTTCTTTTCCTTTTTTCTCTATGTTCCTTTCTTCCTCCTTCCCTTCGTCCTTATTTCTTTTTTCTTCTTCTTCTGGCGTACTCTTCCTGTTCCTTTATTCTTTTTTTCTTGCTTTATCTTCCCCCATTTTGCTTTCTTCCTCTTCGTTCATTTTCTTTTTTTTTTAATTTTCCTTCCTCTTTTTTTCTTCTTCCATGTGCTTTCTTCCTCATGTCCCTTACTTCCTCTTTCCTTTTCCTTCTTTTTGCTTCCCCCTCCTTCCCCTTCCTTCGTTTTTAGTCCATTTCCCTTTCCCTCTCTTCCTTCTTCCTTTCCCTTTTCTCCTTTTTTATTTTTCTTCCTCTTCTGTCGTTCTCTTCCTCTTTCTTTGTTCTTCCTTCTTGTTTTCTCTTCCCCCATTTTCCTTTCTTCCCAATTCTTCATTTTCCCTTCCCCATTCTTTATTTTCCTTTTTCAGTCCTCTTCTTTCTTTTCGTTTTTTTCCCTGTTCCTTTCTTCCTCCTTCCCTTCGTCCTTCTTTCTCTTTTCTCCTTTCTTTTTTTTCTTCCTCTTCTGCTGTTCTCTTCCTGTTCCTTTGTCCTTTTTTCTTGCTTTCTCTTCTCCCATTTTCCTTTCTTCCCCTTCGTTCATTTTCCCTTTTTTTAAAGTTTCCTTCCTTTTTTTCTTCCATGTGGTTTCTTCCTCATGTCCCTTTCTTCCTCTTTCCTTTTCCTTCTTTTTGCTTCCCCTTCCTTTATTTTTCTTCCATCTCCCTTTCCCTCTCTTCCTTCTTCCTTTCTCTTTTCTCCCTTTTTTCTTTTTTTCCTCTTCTGTCGTTCTCTTCCTCTTTCTTTGTTCTTCTTTCTTGCTTTTTCTTCCCCCATTTTCTTTTCTTCCCTATTCATTTTCCTTTCTTCCCTATTCTCTATTTTCGTTTTTCGATCTTACTTCTTCTTTCTTTTTTCCCTATGTTTCTTTCTTTCTCCTTCCCTTCGTCCTTCTTTCTCTTTTCTCCTTTCTTTTTTTTCCTCTTCTGCCGTTCTCTTCCTGTTCCTTTGTTTTTTTTTGCTTTCTCTTCCCCCATTTTCCTTTCCCTTCGTTCATTTTCCGTTTTTTTAATTTTCCCTCCTTTTTTTCTTCTTCCATGTGCTTTCTTCTTCATGTCCCTTACTTCCTCTCTACTTTTCGTTCTTTTTGTTTCCCCTTCCTTCATTTTTCTTCCATCTCCCTTTCTCTCTCCTCCTTCCGCCTTTCTCCTTTTTTCTTTTTCTTCCTCTTCTGTCGTTCTCTTCCTCTTTCTTTGTTCTTCCTTCTTGTTTTCTCTTCCCCCATTTTCCCTTCTTCCCAATTCTTCATTTTCCTTTTTTCCCTTTTTTTATTTTCCTTTTTCAATCTTTCTTTTTCTTTTTTCTTTTCGTTTTTTTTCCTATGTTCCTTTCTTCCTCCTTCCCTTCTCTTTTCCTTTTTTTCCTTTCTTTTTTTCTTCCTGTCTTCTTCTTTTATCTTCTTCCTTTTGCTTCTTCCTCTTCTTTCTTCTTCTCCATTTTCTTTCTTTTTCTCTTCTTCTTTTCTTCTTCCTTCCTTCTTCTTTTTTTCCTTTCTTTTTCTCTTCCTTCTTATTTCCTCCTTTTTCCTTTCTTTTTTTTTTAATTTTTTTCTTATCTTCATTTATTTCCAATTTCCTTCTTTCTTCCCAATTATCCAATTGTTTCCTTTCCCATTCTTCTCTTCTCTCTGTAGTCTTCTTTTTTCGTTTTTTTTTCTTTCTCTTCCTTCTTTCGTTTCTCTTATTTCCTCTTGTGCTTTCTTTTCATCTTTTTCCTTCATTTTCCTTTCCTTCTTTCTTTTCTTCCTTCTTTTTTTCTTCTTCGTCTCCTTTCTTTTCTTTTTTCTCTTCTTCCTACTTTTCTTCTCTTTTCTTCTCCCTCTTCTCTTTTCCTTCCTGTTTTTTCACCTTCTTCTCTTCTTTCTTTCTTTTTCCTGCTTTTTGCATTCCCTTCCTTTCTTTTCCTTTCATTATCTTTATCCTGTTCCTTTTTTTTCTTTTTTCTTTCTTTTTTGCCGTTCTCTTTTTTCCTCTTCCTTCGTTCTTCCTACTTGCTTTTTCTTTCCCATATTCCTTTCATTCTCTACTTTTTTCTTTCTTCCTCTTCCTTCGTTTTTCTTTCTTCATTTTCCTTCCTTTTCTTTCTTCTTTCCTCATGTCTCATTCTTCCTCTTTTTTTTTCTTCCTTCTTTTTGCTTTTTCTTCCTTCATTTTTCTTTATTTTTCTTCTTTCTCTTGCTTCTTCTTTTCTCCTGTTTCCTTTCTTATTCTCTTTTTTTCTCTTCCGTTTGCTGTTCTCTTCTTTCCTCTCGCTTTGATCTTCCCAATTACTTCCCCTTCCTCGATTTTCCTTTTTCCTTTCTTTTCCTTTCTTATTTTTCCTTCGTTTTTCATTCTTCATTCCTCTTGCTTTTCTTCCCGCTTCCCTCATTTTCCTTTCTTTCCATTATTCCCTTTTGCTTTTTCTCTCTTCTCCCATTCTTTCTTGTTGCTGGTCTACGCTTTCTTCTTCTTGCTTTGTTTTCTCTTCCTTTCTCTTTTCCTCTATACTTCTTATTTCCTTTTTCCCTTTTTTTTTTGTGTAACGGAATTATTTTTAGTTATCTTCAAAAATTGAAGTACACAAATCTTGTCCCCTAAAACTAAGAAAGATTAAAAAATACAACAAAAGTTGGTTTAACGCGTTTCGACAGCCAAGGTATCATCTCAGTCAGTATCTCTCTGAAGTTGCGTTGGAACAACTTTTGTTGTATTTTTTAATCTTTCTTGGTTTCAGGGGACAATATTTGTATATCAATCCTTTTTCCTTCATTTTCCATTCTTTCTGTTCCTTTTCTTCCTTCTTTTAATTTCCTTTCTTCGTCTCCTTTCTTCTTCATTTCACTTTATCCATCTTCTTCCCTACTCTTGCTTCGTCTTTTTTCCTTTTCCCCCTCTTTCTTCTGTTTCCTCCCTGTTGTTTCCTCTTGCTTTTTCTTCCTGTCTTTCTCTTCTTTCCTCCCTTTTAATTTTTCCCAGTACTTCCCCCTTTTTCTTTTTTCCTTTTTATTTTTTTCCTTTTTCTTTCTTTCCTCTTCCTTCCTTTCTTCCTTCCTTCTTCCCTCGCTACCTTCCTTCCTTCCTTTTTTCCTTCCTTTCTTTCTTCCTCTCTTCCTTCCTTCCTCTCTTTCTTCCTATCTTCCTTCCTCTTCCTTCCTCTCTTCTTTCCTTTCTTCTTCTCTTCCTTCCTCTTTTCCTTCCTCTTCCTTCCTTTCTTCTTCTCTTCCTTCCTCTTTTCCTTCCTTTTCCTTCCTTCCTTCCTATCTTCCTTCCTCTCTATCTTCCTCTTTCTTCCTCTCTTCCTTCCTTTCTTTCTCTCTTCCTTCCTTTCTTTCTCTCTTCCTTCCTCCCTCTCTTTCTTCCTATCTTCCTTCCTCTCTTTCTTCCTTTCTTCTTCTCTTCCTTCCTCATTTCCTTCCTCTTCCTTCCTCTCTTCCTTCCTTTCTTCTTCTCTTCCTTCCCCTTTTCCTTCCTTCCTTTTTATCTTCCTTCCTCTCTACCTTCCTCTTTCTTCCTCTCTTCCTTCCTTTCTTTCTCTCTTCCTTCCTTTCTTTCTCTCTCTTCCTTCCTCTTCCTTTCTCTCTTCCTTCATATCTTCCTTCCTTTCTTCCTCTCTTCCTTCCTTCCTTCCTTTCTTCCTCTCTTCTTTCCTCTTCTTTCAGTTTTCTTTCTTCTCCGTTCTTATTCCTTGCCCTTCCATTCTTCCATCCTTCCTCTTTGCCTTTCTTCCCTTTATTTCTTCTTTTTGACTCTTTCCTTTCTTTTGTTACTCTCTCTCTCTCGTGCGATTCTTTTCTTCTTTTTTCTCCTCCTTTTTTCTGTTCTCTTCCTTTCTCTCTTCCTTCTTCTGCTTCCCTTTCATTTCTTTTTGCTTCCTGCCTCTTGACACTTATTCCTTTATTTTTCTTTCTTACTCTGCTTTCCTCTTCCTTTCTCTTTCTTCCTAACTTGTGCTTTCTTTATCCCCTTCCTTTGCCTCTGTCTTTCTTAATTTTCTTTTCCTCCTTTCCCCTTCTTCATTCTGACTTTTTCCTTCCTTTTATTACCTTCTTTTTTCGACTTTTTGAATATTGTAACTTTTTTTAAAAATTTCTACTTTTGCTCGAAATTTTGACTGTAAATTTTGAATCAGAAAATTTCACCTAGTTTTTTCAATTTGAATATTTTTGGACTGACTTTTAAAAAAAATTGTCTTTTAACATTTCTTTTTCGATTTTTCTAAACTTGGCTGTTATCAGTTTATAAAATGTAAGCCACCCTATGTTTTCGAAATATATGGAATCACACGACATGGTGAAAATAGTTGATAAAAAATTGTGTTACTGTTTTTTTTTATATTTTTTTACATATTTATAAACATAATATCGGTAAATGCTGTCAGTAGTGTGATAGTGCAAAATGACTTATTTAGTTAAATATGCAGTGGACATTAAAATAATGCTTGTCATATGAATAAAGTCGAACTGTAATATTTTTTACGTCGCGTGATAACTACTTACAGCATTTCATAAACAAGGAAAACACGTTAGAACTAGATAATATTACAATGTCGATAATATCGATATTTTCGTAAAGAGACATATCGGTTGTTTAACCCCTCGTTCAACTTGTTGATGTATTATTCTGTTCTGTAGCAAAATGAAAGGAAATTACTGAAAATTTAAATTACTTCTAAAATTACCATTTTCAAATTCTTCAAGTCGGTGAAGTTTTCACTCGTTAAGTAAATTGTTAAATTGGAACTAAACATTCATCGTCAACAACATGACATTATGTGATCTATTAAAACACAAAAACAATCATTATGTGAATCGAACCAAATTAGGGCTGTAGCTATTAAATATGTCCTATAGTCCGTTTATTTTACCAGATTAATACGTCATAGCTTCCTTTCGTTCTTCGTCGCTGTCATGTGAAATTGTTGCGTTTTCTTAGTAATTTTACGTTGGAAATCAACATTATCGAGCCATGTTGCCCTGATTTATTCATTACGACATGAAAGAGACCACTGTTAAAAAAATGTTAGCGGTATATTTAAAACTATGAAACGTAATTATTTTTGCACCTGATTTTAATTTGTCACTTACAACATGAACAGTTATTTAATGATATAAATAGCCAAATCGAGCATAAATAAACATTTAAATCGTTTGACTACTTATATCCTGTTCAGCGAATTAATTAATATAAAATTAACAACAAAAACTGAGCGATGCACTGGATTGTTTTCAACTTTAGATTACTCATGACGTAGAAATGTGGTTATGTTCAAAATATAAACAAATTTTACACCAAAACTATGCATATTAATTATTTGCGGATTACTCATAGTTATGCATAAACATACAGGACTTAAGGTCGTAATTCACCCTTTACTTTTTATTAAATATCCTCAAGATAATAAATCACGTCAGCGATTTAAATATTCTAATTAGATTCTGTGTATGCTAGGAAAGTCACCCAAATAATAACCAATTAAATATGCTGTAAAAATTTATTCAAATTTTTGACAAATTGGGTTTTTATTACTTATTTATCTTCCACAATTACGCGCCAATAAGCGCCTATAAAAGCGATGTTTTCGAGCGGTTACCCGAGTTACCCCAATATCCCCCTCGCAGACGCATTTAATCCGATAATTCTCGTTGCAGATTAACATGGCAAGTCAAGTCCTGTCAGTTTGCATATTCTGCTTCATCTGCGCGACACATTCGCCTTGTTCTTCTCACGCCGAAGTCACGCACGATCAATTCCACCTCGCTGGCCATGGAATAAACGGATCGTCGGCCAGCCCGCCCTTAATCGAATATCACCAGGAGAAAACCCGACATAAAATCAAACCGGAATTGGACCCCCAACACCAACAGCACAAAACCAAGTTTAAAGCATCTGAAGACAATGGGGGAGTTATACGTAACATTACTAAGAGAGATAGTGCAAATAGTGTTAATAGTAGTAATAGTGACAGTATTAGTGACGTTAACGACGAGAAGTACTTAAAAGAGATTTTTTATATGTTCGGCGACGGCAAAGTTATGACCATCGAAGGGTTCGAGAAGTTCATCGGGCGATTGGACCTGCTGCAGGTGATTTCTTCCAAATTGGGCGGCAGCGTGAAGAACGCCGATAAACATGGGCCGGCAACTTCGAAAAACTTGAGCATTGCCAACACAACGGTAAGTAATCTATCCGGTAAACCAATTACGACTTTGGACCGGCCGCACACGAACCGAGTTCGAATCAGGTTTCCGAATCATCGTCCACTGGTCGTCGCACACGTGCGGATTCTTGACGTTTCATAAAAATGCGCTCATTTCAGTCTTGGAATCTGGATTCCCGATTCGGAAACCGCATCAGGATTCCGAATCAGGAATTCAGATTTCAGTCATGCACGGCTTCCTGACGTTTCTTAGAATGGAACGGAATGGTCCTTGGTTATCTTCAAAAATTGAAATGCAAATTTTGTCCCGTGAAACCAAGAGAAAGAAAGAAAGATTAAAAAACACAACAAAGGTTGCTCTAACGCGTTTCGGTACAGCCAAGCTATCATTATTAGTATCTCTTTGAAGATGATAGCTTGGCTATCGAAACGCATCAGAGCAACCTTTATTGTGTTTTTTAATCTTTCTTTCTTCCTCCCTTTTTTATCATTTCTTCTTGCTTTTTCTTACTTCCCCTTCCTTCATTTTCGTTTGTTAGTTTTTCTTGTTCCTTCTACTATTTTCTACCTTTCTTTTCCTCCTTTCTTTCTTCTTGCTTTTCCTTCCCCCATTTTCCAGTATTCCCCTTTCTTTAATTTCCATTTTTCTTACTTCCCCTTCCCCCATTTTTCATTCTTCCTCTTTCTTTAATTTCCATTCTTCTTGCTTCCACTTCCTCCCTTTTCTTTTTTCCTTTTCCGTAATTTGTTATTCCTTTCTTTTGCTTTCCCTTCCTTCATTTTCTTTTGTTGCCTTTTCTTCCTCATTCTTCTGCCGTTTTCTCCCTTCTTTATTCTTGTTTTCCCTTTCCCGTTTTCCATTCTTCCTCTTTGTTACTTTCTTCCTTTAATCTTCCTTCTTGTTTCCTCTTTCTCTTGTCGTTCTTCCCCTTCCCCCTTCTTTCTTCTCCGTTTCACTTCTCCATGTTTCTTTTTTCTTATTCCTTTTTTTCCTTTAAACTTCCTTCTTTTTTCTTCCTATTCCTTCATTTTCTTTCCTTTCTCATTCTTCTTTTTTCCTTCTTTTCCTTTCTCTTTCTGTTTTCTTCTTGCTTCCCCTTCCTTCATTTTCTTTTCTTATTTTTCCTTCCTCTTTCTTTTGGCGTTTTCCCCTTTCCTCTTCCTCCCTTCCTCTTCCTTTAATCTCCCTTCCTTTCTCTTCCTTCAATCTCTGTTCCTCCTTTTCTCTACCATATCTTCCTTCTTCTTTTATATTTATTCCTCTTTCTTTTTCCCTTCATTCCTCTTCCTTCTTGCTGCTTCTTTCCACGTTCCCCGTCTTCCTTTTACCTCTTCTTTTTTCTTTCTTCTTCATTTTTTCTTGTCTTCCCTCTATTTCCTCTTTCTTCCTATTGCTTCCGTTTTCCTTCATTTTCCTTCCTTTTACTTCTCTGACTTTCTCTTTTTTCTTTGTACTTCCTTTCGCCTTCCTTTTCTTCTACCTCTTTTATCTTCATCCTCCCTCTCCTTTCGTTTCTTCTTCACTTTTCCTTTTTGTCTTCTCTCTATTTCTTCTTTCTATTGCTTCCGTTTTCCTTAATTTTCCTTTCTTTTTCTTCTTCTCTGACTATTCCTTTCTCTTCTTTCTTTATACTTCCTTTCCCCTTTCCTTTCTTTTTCCTCTTTTCTCTTGATCCTCCCTCTCTTTTTCTTTCTTCTTTCTCTTTTCTCTTCATCCTCCCTCTCCTTTCCTTCTTTCTTCCCTTTTTCTTTTTGTCTTCCCTCTATTTCTCTTTTCTTTCTATTGCTTTCGTTTTCCTTCATTTTCCTTTCTTTATCTTCTTCTCTGACTATTCCTTTCTCTCTTTCTTTGTACTTTCTTTCCCCTTTCCTTTCTTCTTTCTCTTTTTTCTTTATCCTCCCTCTCCTTTCCTTACTTCTTCCTACTTTCTCTCTTTTCTCTTCATCCTCCCTCCCCTTTCCTTTCTTCTTCCCTTTTTCTTTTTGTCTTCCCTCTATTTCTTCTTTCTGTCTATTGCTTTCGTTTTCCTTCATTTTCCTTTCTTTATCTTCTTCTTTGACTATTCCTTTCTCTTCTTTCTTTATACTTCCTTTCCCCTTTCCTTTCTTCTTTCTCTTTTCTCTTCATCCTCCCTGTCCTTTCCTTCCTTCTTCCTTTTTTCTTTTTCTCTTCCCTCTATTTCTTCTTTCTTTCTATTGCTTTCGTTTTCCTTCATTTTCCTTTCTTTCTCTTCTTCTCTGACTATTCCTTTCTCTTTTTTCTTTGTACTTCCTTTCCCCTTTCCTTTTTCTTCCTCTTTTCTCTTAATTCTACCTCTCCTTTCCTTTCTTCTTCCTCTTTTCTCTTAATCTTCCCTCTTCTTTCCTTTCTTCTTCCCTTTTTCTTTTTGTCTTCCCTCTATTTCTTCTTTCTTTCTATTGCTTCCGTTTTCCTTTATTTTCCTTTCTTTCTCTTCTTCTCTGACCATTCCTTTTTCTTCTTTCTTTGTACTGCCTTTCCCCTTTTCTTTATTCTTTCTCTTTTCTCTTTATTCTCCCTCTCCTTTCCTTTCTTCTTCCTCTTTTCTCTTCATCCTCCCTCTCCTTTCCTTCTTTCTTACCTTTTTCTTTTCGTCTTCCCTCTATTTCTTCTTTCTTTCTATTGCTTTCGTTTTCCTTCATTTTCCGTTCTTTCTCTTCTTCTCTGCCTATTCCTTTCTGTTTTTTCTTTGTACTTCCTTTCCCCTTTCCTTTCTTCTTCCTCTTTTCACTTCATTCTACCTCTCCTTTCCTTTCTTCTTCCTCTTTTCTCTTCATCTTTCCTCTTCTTTCCTTTCTTCTTCCCTTTTTCTTTTTGTTTTCCCTCTATTTCTTCTTTCTTTCTATTGCTTCCGTTTTCCTTTATTTTCCTTTTTGTCTCTTCTTCTCTGACTATTCCTTTCTCTTCTTCTTTCCCCTTTCCTTTCTTCTTCCGTTTTTCTCTTCATCCTCCCTCTCCTTTCCTTTCTTCTTTCTCTTTTCTCTTCATCTTCCCTCTCCTTTCCTTTCTTCTTCCCTTTTTGTCTTCCCTCTATTTCTTCTTTTTTCTATTGCTTCCGTTTTCCTTCATTTTCCTTTCTTTCTCTTCTTCTCTGACTATTCCTTTTTCTTCCTCCTTTGTACTTCCTTTCCCCTTTCTTGACTTCTTTTTTTTCTCTTCATCCTTCTTCTCCTTTTTTTCCTCTTTTCTCTTGATCTTCCTGCTTCTTTCTTCTTTCTCTTTTCTCTTCATCCTCCCTCTCCTTTCCTTTCTTCTTTCTCTTTTCTCTTGATCCTCCTGCTCCTTTCCTTCCTTTCTCTTCCTTACTCTCCTTATTTTCTCTTCCTTTCTTTCTCTTTTCTCCTCATTTTTTTTATCATCCTTCCTGTTTCTTCATCCATTTCCTTTTAACTTTTTTCTTATCCCTGCTTTATTCCTCTCACTGTTCCTCCACTTTTCTTTCTTCCTCTTTTTTCTCTTTCTTCCTATTCCTTTTTTTCCTACCTCTTGCTTCCTTTTTCTTCATTTTCCTCTTTCTCTTCTTGTACTCTTCTTTCTTCCTTTCTCTTCCTCTTTCTTCATCCTCCTTTCTTTTCTTTCTCTTTTTGTTTCTTCATTTTTCTTTCTATCTCTTTCCTTCTTCATCTTCTCACCTTCCACTTCTATCATTCCTTTTCCTTCCTTCTGACTAGTTCCTCCCTTTTATTGCCTTCTCTTTTCTTCTTCTCTTTCTTTCCTTCCTTTTTCTCCCTTCTTACCATTCTCTTACTTTTTCGTTCCTTTCTTTCTTCGCTTCCTTCCATTTAATTTTCCTTTTTTTTTGTCTGGCTTCCTCTTCTCTTTACTTTCCTTTCTTCATCTTCTTTCCTTCAACTTTCCTTTCCTCTTCAGCTTCTCTCTTCTTTCCTTTTCCTTCCTCCCTCTTTTTTCCTTTTCCTTACATCTTTTTTTCCTTTCTCTTCCTTCCTCCTTCTTGCTCTTCCTTCCTCCTTCCTTCCTCTTCCTCTTCCTTCTTTTTTCTCCTTCATCTCTTCTTTTATTACCTTCTCTTTCTTTCTCCTTCTTCTATTTTCATACTTTCTCGTCCTTCCTTTCTTCCTTCATTTTCCTTTCTTCATCTTCAGCTTCTGTCTTCTTTCCTTTTCCTTACTTCCTTTTTTCCTTTCTCTTCCTCCTTCCTTCCTTCTTCCTCTTCCTTTCCCCTTCCTCTTCTTTCCTTCTTCCCTCTTTCCTTTTTCTCTCCTTTCTCCTTCATGTCTTCTTTATTACCTTCTCTTTCATTCTTCCTTCCTTTCTATTTCATCTTTTTCTCTCCTTCCTTTTCCTTCTCTTCATCTTCCTTCAGTTCCCTTTCTTTCTTTTCCTTCTTCCTTTTTTCTTCTCTCCTTCCTTTCTCCTTTTCCTTCTTCCTTCTTTCTTACCTTCTCTTCTTCTCTTCCTTCCTTCTTTTCATCTTTCTCCTTCATTCTTTTTATTCCTTTCTTTCTTTTTCCCTTCTCTTTCATACTTCGTCCTTCATTTTCCTTTCTTCATCTTCCTCTTCAGCTTCCCTCTTCTTTCCTTTTCCTTACTTCCTTTTTTTCTTCCTCTTCCTTCCTTCTTCCTTTTCCTTCCTTCTTCCTCTTCCTTCCTTCTTCCTCTTCCTTCCTCTTCATCTTCCTTCCTTCATCCTTTTTCCTTCATGTCTTCTTTTATTACCTTCTCTTTCTTTCTTCCTTCTTCTATTTTCATAATTTCTCGTCTTTTCTTTCGTCCCTCATTTTCCTTTTTTCATCTTCCTTTATCTTCTTTCCTTCAACTTTCATTCGGTTTTTCCTGAAAATTCCCTATAAATTTTGAAGTTTGAACCAAAAGTCCGCTCTTTAGTACTACAGTTGTTTTTTTTTTTCCAGTGCATAGACCGAAAGCAAATCCTGACTGAGCTTTCGAGCATGCAAGACAAATCGAAGAAACCAATAGACAATAAAACGTTGCAGAGGGCGTGCCCCGCCATTTTGTACAGTTTGGTGGTTGGGACCTGCAACGAGGACACGCACATACACGTCAAAGAGATCATCAATTCGCCAGCGACGGCCGTCTGGATATACTCCATACTAGCGGTGGCTGTGATCAGTGGGTGTGGGATATTAGCGCTGCTGATTATACCGGTGATGCAGAAGAAGTACTACAGGTCTCTACTGCAGTTTTTGGTGGCGCTGGCCGTCGGGACATTATCAGGCGACGCGTTCCTACATCTGCTACCTCACGCGATGACCAAAGCCCACAGTCACGGCAGCGCCATCATGAATTATGAAGAGAAGTTGGAAGCGCACGATGAGAATATGTGGAAGGGCTTCGTGGCGATGTTGGGACTTTCGTTTTTGTTTTTTATGGAGCGGATTATCCAGCTCGCCGGCAAATGGAGGAAGGGGAGAAATAAGAAAGTACGAAGTTTTTCACTTTGTTGGGAGCCTGCTGAGGGACATTGCATTGTGACTCGAGTTCGGCTCGATTGCTTTTTAAAAATCAAAATTTCGTTTTTTAACTTTCTCTTTTTTTACCGTTTCGTTTAGATTTTAAAATTAAAGTTGAGGCTTCCTGCTGAATATTTGTTCGAAAAATGTTGACTGCAAAACGTTTTTTAAAGAGGCTAATTTTTTGCGATAATTTCGACTTTGTTTTTTGAAAAAAATCGATTTTTCCACTTTAAAAACTCGATTTTTCTACTTTAAAAATTCGATTATTCTACTTTAAAAATTCGATTTTTATTCTTTAAAAATTCGATTTTTATGAGAATCTAACTATTTTCAAAGGTTATTATTTTCCTTTTTTGACGTAATTTGCATTTTTCTTAACATTTCTTTATTTTTAAACATTTCGATTCTTTTTTTGAAAATTCGAATTTTTTGCAAAATTACTACCTGATTTGAAAAACTACACTTTTTAGAAAATTTAGATTTTTATTTTTGAATATTTTACTTTCTTTGGACATTTTGGCTTTCCTTGGACATTTTGACTTTCTTTGGACATTTTGGCTTTCTTTGAATAATCGACTTATTTGAATATTTCAATTTTTACGAAATTTCGAATTTTCAAAATTTAGATATTTCGATTTTTTCAACATTTTTTTTTGAAATTTTGATTTTATTTAATGAATCTTGACTTTTTCGAAAAAGTAAATTCTTTGCTTTGTTTTGCAGAATTTAGAATTTGGTATTTTGTTGTTTTATTGAATTTGGGTTACAAACTCGAAATATTCTAAAAGTTTCTCTTTTTTTTTAGAAAGCACACACTCATGTGACAGTCATGCATACGTCAAGGGAGTTAGAAAAGGCTAATGATGCGCAATGTATGGATAAATACAATCCATATCCGTATTGCTACAAGGATATTATAAACGATCCCAGTAAGCTCACAACAATTTCCTGATTTTTCAGTCATTTTTTCCTTGATAACGAGGGCTTCCACGACCAGAGTCAGTACAGGATTTACTTCTGTCAAAGAACTACTTTTAGTAGTTCCTTGACACGGTCCAATTCCTGAAGAAGTATTTTTTCATTCATTTTTTTTATTATAAAGATTGGTATACGAAAATCTGGGGCCATCTGTTGCAAACTTCTTAAATAGTCGACAAGGTGCAAAAGATTAATTTTTTCTAATTTTAGATACGACCTTCTTGGAATTCGACAAAACCAACACGACGATTCTAGATGAGTTGGACAGCAACTCGGACATTCCCTCGTTTAAGAAATCCCGATCATCGACCACCGACAAAATAGAAACCAACCAGAACATGACCGAATGCCCATCCGAAAACATAATTCCTTCGTGCACCGAAATCAACAAAATGCTCTCCGAGAACAGCATCAAAGAGAGCAACGATATCGACTTTAGGGTGATTTTAAGAGAGCACGGGGCTGACCACCACGGTCATTCGCATACGCATGGGCACGTACACGCTGCGCCTCAAAATTTCTCTTCGGTCGCTTGGATGGTTATTATGGGTGATGGATTGCATAATTTCACCGATGGTATGGCTATAGGGGCGGCGTTCTCGGGAAGTCTCGCCGGGGGATTCTCAACGGCCGTCGCCGTTTTTTGCCACGAGTTGCCCCATGAATTGGGCGATTTCGCCATGCTTTTGAAAGCCGGGAATGACCATCAAACAAGCACTGTTTTATAATATGCTGTCGAGCGTTTTGTGCATTTTGGGGAATGTCGTTGGGGTTTGGCTGGGTACTGTTTGTCGCTATTAATTCAATAATTTGGGTTATTTGATTTAATAAGTTATTTAGTTAGTTTTGTTACTCAAAATGTTGATTATTTTCCTAAGATTGTGACATAAAGTCGAAGTCTTCGCTTTTTTTCAGAAAAATATCGAAATTTCGAGTTTAGGCCCAAATATTTCGACAATATTCACGAAATTTTGACTTTGGTACCCAAATTTCTGCAATTAATCCCCAAATTTCTGCATTAATACTCAAATTTCTGTATTAATCTGACACATTTTTACTTCAATTGGGATTTTTCATCAAAATTTCGGATTTAATCATGAAATTATACTTTTTTCTCCAAATTTCGATTCGTATTCTGTAATTTCGATTCCTGACACTAGAAATTTTAACTTTCTTAAACTTTTGCCGGTGAAGTTTCTACCTTTCCTTCATTTTTTACAGAAATATATTCAAATTTAGAATTCAATGCAGAATATTTCGATATTTTTCTAGGATTTTCACTTCAGCATCAAAATTTCTACTTCGATTTAAAAATTTCCATTTCAGTTTGAAGCGTTAGTCAAAATTTCGAATTCCATCCCAAAATTCCCTCCTTTTTTGTCAAAATTTCAACTCTAATCAGTGTAATTGTGATTTACATTCAAAATTTTAACGTTTTGCTTGGGATTTCGTCATAAAGTTGAAGTCTTCACGTTTTTCCAGAAAAATATCGAAATTTCGGGTTTAAGCCCAAATATTTCGACAATGTTCACGAAATTTTGACTTTAGTACCCAAATTTCTGCATTAATCCCCAAATTTCTGCATTAATACTCAAATTTCTGTATTAATCTGCACATTTTTACTTCAATTGGGATTTTTCATCAAGATTTCGGATTTAATCATGAAATTACACTTTTTTCTGCAAATTTCGATTCGTATTCTGTAATTTCGATTCCTGACACTAGAAATTTTAACTTTTCTTAAACCTTTGACAGTGAAGTTTCCCCCTTTCTTTCGTCTTTTACAGAAATATATCAAATTTAGAATTCAATGTAGAATATTTCGATATTTTTTTAGAATTTTCACTTCAGCATCAAAATTTCTACTTCGATTTAAAAATTTCCATTTCAGTTTGAAGCGTTAGTCAAAATTTCGAATTCCATCCCGAAATTCCCTCCTTTTTTGTCAAAATTTCAACTCTAATCATGTAATTGTGATTTACATTCAAAATTTTAACGTTTTGCTTGGGATTTCGTCATAAAGTTGAAGTCTTCACGTTTTTCCAGAAAAATATCGAAATTTCGGGTTTAAGCCCAAATATTTCGACAATGTTCACGAAATTTTGACTTTAGTACCCAAATTTCTGCATTAATCCCCAAATTTCTGCATTAATACTCAAATTTCTGTATTAATCTGCACATTTTTACTTCAATTGGGATTTTTCATCAAGATTTCGGATTTAATCATGAAATTACACTTTTTTCTGCAAATTTCGATTCGTATTCTGTAATTTCGATTCCTGGCACTAGAAATTTTAACTTTTCTTAAACCTTTGACAGTGAAGTTTCCCCCTTTCTTTCGTCTTTTACAGAAATATATCAAATTTAGAATTCAATGTAGAATATTTCGATATTTTTCTAGGATTTTCACTTCAGCATCAAAATTTCTACTTCGATTTAAAAATTTCCATTTCAGTTTGAAGCGTTAGTCAAAATTTCGAATTCCATCCCAAAATTCCCTCCTTTTTTGTCAAAATTTCAACTCTAATCGTGTAATTGTGATTTACATTCAAAATTTTAACGTTTTGCTTGGGATTTCGTCATAAAGTTGAAATCGTCACTTTTTTCCAGAAAAATATCGAAATTTCGGGTTTAAGCCCAAATATTTCGACAATGTTCACGAAATTTTGACTTTAGTACCCAAATTTCTGCATTAATCCCCAAATTTCTGCATTAATACACAAATTTCTGTATTAATCTGCACATTTTTACTTCAATTGGGATTTTTCATCAAAATTTCGGATTTAATCATGAAATTATACTTTTTCTCTAAATTTCGATTCGTATTCCGTCAAATTTTTGAATTAGTACCCAAATTCCTTTATTAAATTGAACATTTTTACTTCAATTGGGATTTTTCATCAAGATTTCGGATTTAATCACAAAGTTATACTTTTTTTCTCCAAAAAAAATCGCAATAGAAGTAAAAATGTTCAGATTAATTCAGAAATTTGTCGAAATATTTGGACCTAAACTCAAAATTTCAATATTTTTCTGAAAAAAAGTGAAGACTTCAACTTTATGACGAAATCCCAAGCAAAAAGTTAAAATTTTGAATGTAAATCATAATTACACGATTAGAGACGAAATTTTCTATAATTTCAATTCCTGACTAGAAATTTTAACTTTTATTGAACTTCTAACGCCAAAATCTACCTTTTTTCCATTTTTTTACAAAAATATGTCAAATTAAGGATTTAGTGTAAAATATTTTTCTAGGAATTATCACTCCAATCGAAATTTCTACTTTGATTTACAAATTTTTGTTTCAATTTGAACTTTTCGTTAAAATTTCGGTTTCCATCTGGAAATTTCACTTATTTTTTTGTAAAATTTCGATTCTAATCTCGTATGAAGAATAAATCTAATCTCGTACTTTCGACATAACATTTAAAATTTTGAGTTTTTTCCGAAAATTTTAATCTAAAGCTGCAACCTTCACTGTTTTCCAGAAAAATATCGAAATTTCGAGTTAAAAGTCGAAAATATTGACAATTTTCCCGAAACTTTAACTTTCATTTCTAAATTTCTCCATTAATCTCTAAATGTCTGCATTAGTCTCTGGATTTCTTCATTAATCTCTGGATTTCTTCATTAATCTCTGGATTTCCTTATTAATCTCTAAATTTCTTCAGTAATCTGAACATTTCCGCTTCGATTAAAATTCTTCTTCAAAATTTCGAATTCAACCTCGAAATTGCATTTTTTTTCACAAATTTTGATTCATATTCTGTAATTGCGACTTAACGAGAAATGTCACTGTTTTTTTTTTTAATTTTGACTGTCAAGTCTTCACCATTTATCCATTTTTTCGCGGAAAATTGTCAAATTTCGAAATGAAAGTAACAATTTCGATTTTTTCTCATAATTTTTACTTCAGTCGCAAAGCTACTTTTATTAAAATGTTCTGCTTTAGTTTACTAACAACAACCACATCAACTACAAATATTCTACATTTTGTTATCGTTTCAGGAAATACAGAATCTGCAAGCTCGTGGGTAGTTTGCAGCGGCAGCCGGTATGTTTATATACATTGCACTCGTCGATATGATCCCCGAACTGAGCTCTGCACACGAAGACGAAGGAAATCTCACGCAGAACCTCCTCCATTTGGGTGGACTATTGACAGGATTTGGCATAATGACGTTGATAGCATTTTACGAGCACGATTTGAAGAGTATTTTTAAAGAACCGTTATAGTCGTTACGTTACGTTCTAATTCTCACAGTATTTTATTTATTAATTTCGGCATGTGCATTAGCTGTCCCCGTTTTCTGCCTTCCATTCTAAACGATTTAAAGTCAGTTTGAACGATTTAAAGCCATTCTGGACGATTTAAAGTAATTCTGAACGATTTAAAGTCATTCTGGACGATTTAAAGTCATTCTGAAGAATTTAAAGCCATTCTGAACGACTTACAGTCACTCTAAACCATTTAAAGTCATTCTGGACGATTTAAAGTCATTCTGGATGATTTAAAGTCATTCTAGACGATTTAAAGTCGTTCTGAAGAATTTAAAGCCATTCTGAACGACTTATAGTCATTCTGAACCATTTAAAGTCATTCTGGACGATTTAAAGTCATTCTGGACGATTTAAAGTCATTCTGGATGATTTAAAGTCATTCTAGACGATTTAAAGTCATTCTGAAGAATTTAAAGCCATTCATTCTGAACGACTTACAGTCATTCTGAACGACTTAGTCATTCTGAACCATTTAAAGTCATTCTGGATGATTTAAAGTCATTCTAGACGATTTAAAGTCATTCTGAAGAATTTAAAGCCATTCTGGAGGACTTACAGTCATTCTGAACCATTTAAAATCATTCTGGACGGTTTAAAGTCATTCTGGACGATTTAAAGTCATTTTGGATGATTTAAAGTCATTCTAGATGATTTAAAGTCATTCTGAAGAATTTAAAGCCATTCTGAACGACGTACAGCCATTCTGAACCATTTGAGGTCATTCTGGACGATTTAAAGTCATTCTGAACGATTTAAAGTCATTCTGGATGATTTAAAGTCATTCTAGATGATTTAAAGTCATTCTGAAGAATTTAAAGCCATTCTGAACGACGTACAGCCATTCTGAACCATTTGAGGTCATTCTGGATGATTTAAAGTCATTCTAGATGATTTAAACTTATTCTGAAGAATTTAAAACCATTCTGAACGACGTACAGCCATTCTGAACCATTTGAGGTCATTCTGGACGATTTAAAGTCATTCTGGATGATTTAAAGTCATTCTTGATGATTTAACGTCATTCTGAACGATTTAAAGTTATTTTGAACGATTTAACGTCATTCTGAACGATTTAAAGTCATTCTGAACGATTTAAAGCTATTCTGAACGATTTAACGTCATTCTGAGCGATTTAG
The DNA here is from genome assembly GCA_028583605.1 of Dastarcus helophoroides. Lineage (NCBI taxonomy): Eukaryota > Metazoa > Arthropoda > Insecta > Coleoptera > Bothrideridae > Dastarcus > Dastarcus helophoroides. Next base: position 14,812,364 of record CM053337.1, on the reverse strand, counting down.
TCTAAAAAAAAAGTTCCTTTGTTGTAGTTTTATAGATTAGCGTTTTTGAATATTAAATTGATTCTGAACAATGCAATATATAAAGCATAGAAGTGTGTAATATAATTAAGATAGTTTCGTTTACTTAAGTGAGGGTTCTACTTTAATTTTACTTAAGCGAGGTAAAGCGGTGGCGCCTGTTATCGAATTATTGCTGCTTTTCTCGCCCCAGAAAATTTACTAATACGTTCTCTTGTAATTTAAGGTAACTTTTTAGTGTGATAATGTACTCAATATACTTTTATTGCATAATAAGTTTTATAAATAAATTTTTCCATAACTAATGTGTATTTTATTTAACTTTAAATTCCATTTAGTAATTGGATTAAACTCGAATTTTGATCCTATCAAATGCTATCTAATTTCCAAAAATGTTGACTTCTCCAGATCTTTCCAATTGTTTCTCAAAGATTCCAAAAATTTGAATCCTAGGTTTTGTTTGGAGCCCAAAATTTCATAAAAAAGTTCATATTTGGAACAAAAGTTGATATGTTGGGATAACAGTCGATAGTTTGGGATTACAGTCGATAATTTGGGATTACGGTCAATAATTTGGGATTACGGTCAATAATTTGGGATTACAGTGGATATTTTGGAATTACAGTCGATAATTTGAGATTACAGTGGATATTTTGGAATTACAGTCGATATTTTGGGATTAAAAGTTGATATAAAGTCGAAAATTTGCAAAAAAAAGTTGTAATTTCTAGAAAAAGTATCAAATTTTGAATTTAAATCAGTATGTAGGTCAAATATTTTAAAGGTAAAAGCGTTCATAGTTATAAATTTTATTCCAATATGAAAAATATTCGATTCCATCACAGTCAGATGAAATTATTAAAATAGTCACATTATTTATAAAAATACTTCTACATAAATTTAAAATAGAATGGTTTTGAATCTCAGTCTTAAAATAAATTCTATTGGATATCAGCCGGACACAACTGTCTCTCCCCCTCGTTCAAAAAGATCATCATGGCCTTATACAGGAGAAATACCCCTAATTTCTTCTTTTGTCTCTGGGGCCACGTCGAGGCGATCCCGTAGAAATCTCCCATTTTCGCATTGCACACATTTTCCAGTTTTAAGCGCGCTGATCATAGCAGCTTCCCTCGTGTAGGCTTCCACCGGTATAACATTTTGAAACACATGCAGACAAACAACCCCGCAATTGTCCCCCCAAATCCTCAGTATCCTATCGAGTTTGTTATTCTCTGAAGTTCGTTTGCCCGCATTCCACAACGTTACAGCCTCGTATAAGTGGGAATACGGTCTAGATCGTTTTCCCTTCCCAACGTAGAAGATCGAAGAGAGGAACGTTTGCCAAATCTCTTTTGGTTCGATTAGTTCGTAACGACAGGGTAAGTTGTTGGTTACCCTGGGGTCTAGAAGGAGATAAGTAAAGGAGGATTTGGTGTGGCCTTCGCGCCATTTTCTCGTGGGGTTTGGCGCCTCGAACTCCTTGGAGACGGCGTCTTCGAGGGATTTGTAGATTGTATCTTTCATCCAATTTGGGTCAATGATGGCTCGCTCCAGTTCGACTGAGTATACTAAAAAAAAAAACGGAAATTACATCAGGTTGCTGGTTGAGTGCTAGAGGCGTTGCGGTTGGGTATCAATGGTGTTACGGTTGGGTATCAGGTGTTACGATTGGGTGTCAATGGTGTTACGATTGGGTGTCAGTGGTGTTACGATTGGGTGTCAGTGGTGTTACGATTGGGTGTCAGTGGTGTTACGATTGGGTGTCAGTGTTGTTACGATTGGGTGTCAGTAGGTGTTACGATTGGGTATCAGTGGTGCTGCTAAGTAGCAGCACCACTGATACTCAAGTGAGTATAAAATACACTCGATCATCAAGTGTCGGATGATCAGGCCAAAGTTTCGTGGCAAAAAACAAGCTGCTAAAGTGTCGAATAGACACAGAATGTCAGCCACACAAAATTTTTACTTACTTACAATGTTTAATATTTCTAGGAATGAATCTTTTACAAATTACATATAAATAAAAATTTACATGCATTTTTGTGCCAAAAAAATTAAAAAAAAAACGACGTCCGCAAATTAAACTGTAATAATAAAAAATTTGTGACTTTTGGCCCAAGGGCTGTCATCGTCCCTATTTGGGATTGTTCCAAAATGAATATTTTCGACCCAAATCCAAAGTATTAAGAAAAAAGTCTATTTCGAAACTCGAAAGTTTGAAAAAAAAGTCAGAATCTGAAGTTAATTCCTTTTGAAGTCGGGGAGGGCCAATATATTCCAATTTTTACGGATTCAAGCATCGATTAAGATACCATTTCTAACACCTCACTGCCCACTGATCACGTTAAAGCTTCCCAAACCAAATTTACGATTTTAAAAAATATTTCGACTGAAATGACGTTTTCAAATGTAACAGAAAATTTCGTATTTGGAAATTTCTCCAAATTTTGGATTTTGAATTTTAGGATTTTCGACTTAATTCAGAGTATTAAGCAACAGTCAAATTTTAACATAAAAAATCCTAATTCCGAGAAAAAAGTCTAAATTCCTGAAAAAAAAGTCAAATTCAAAAATAAGTCTTAAATTTCGATTTTTAACATCCGAAATTTCGACAATAAAGTAAAAGAAAAAGTTCGAAATTCTAAGTTTAAAACCAGAATTTGGAAATTAAAAACGGAAATTTGTGGAATCAAAGGTTACAATTTCGAAATTGGGAATAGATAGTCGAAATTCTGTGACATTTTTTTTTAATTTAATGTCAAAATTCTAAAAACAAATCCCTCAAGATCGAATTTCGATAGAAAATCCGGTATTTTGAAAAATTAATGGGAAATTTCGAACCTGGAAATTCTCCTAATTTCTAACATTCTAATAATGAACATTCTTGGTTTAAACCCGAATATCGAAAAAAAAAGTTGAAATTTTGATTAAAAATTTAACAACATTCAACACTTCGAGAAAAAAGTACAAATTTCGAATTTGGGGGTTCATCTTCTTCCCGAAATATCGAGATAACGATCGAAAGCTCGAGAACCAAGTCGAAATTCTAAGAAAAATTCTTACCAAAATAAACTAGAAATTTCGACCAAAAGTTTGATAAATTTGAATAATAAGGTGGAAGTTCGAGTTTGGAATTTCTCCAAATTTTGGGTTTCAAGTCGACATTTTGGGTTTCAAGTCGATATTTTAGGAAAAGTAACATTTTCGGTCCAAATCCCAAAGTGTTGATAAAAAGGTCGAAATTTTGATTAAAACCTTAAACTTGAACCAAACTGGACATTTCGACTAAAAATTCGATATTTTTGAAAACCACGGGGAGTTTCCAGTTTGAAATTTCCCCAGATTTCTTGTTTCAAGCCGACATTTTGGAAAAAACGAACATTTTACGGTTCGAAATTGCAATAGAAACCCGACAGTACTAAAGTCGAAATTTTGAGAATTTGTCCATTCAAACTCAAAATTTGAATTTTAAATTTAACATTTTTTCGAACTTGAAATTCAACATTTTGAGAAAAAAGTACAAATTTCGAATTTGGGGGTTCATCTTCTTCCCGAAATATCGAGATAACGATCGAAAGCTCGAGAACAAAGTCGAAATTCTAAGAAAAATTCTTACCAAAATAAACTAGAAATTTCGACCAAAAGTTTGATAAATTTGAACAATACGATGGAAGTTCGAGTTTGGAATTTCTCCAAATTTTGGGTTTCAAGTCGACATTTTAGGTTTCAAGTCGACATTTTAGGAAAAGTAACATTTTCGGTCCAAATCCCAAAATGTTGAAAAAAAGGTCGAAATTTTGATTAAAACCTTAAACTTGAACCAAACTGGACATTTCGACTAAAAATTCGATATTTTTGAAAACCACGGGGAGTTTCCAGTTTGAAATTTCCCCAGATTTCTTGTTTCAAGCCGACATTTTGGAAAAAACGAACATTTTACGGTTCGAAATTGCAGTCGAAGCCCGACAGTACTAAAGTCGAAATTTTGAGAATTTTTCCATTCAAACTCAAAATTTGAATTTTAAATTTAACATTTTTTCGAACTTGAAATTCAACATTTCGAGAAAAAAGTACAAATTTCGAATTTGGGGGTTCATCTTCTTCCCGAAATATCGAGATAACGATCGAAAGCTCGAGAACAAAGTCGAAATTCTAAGAAAAATTCTTACCAAAATAAACTAGAAATTTCGACCAAAAGTTTGATAAATTTGAATAATACGATGGAAGTTCGAGTTTGGAATTTCTCCAAATTTTGGGTTTCAAGTCGACATTTTAGGTTTCAAGTCGACATTTTAGGAAAAGTAACATTTTCGGTCCAAATCCCAAAATGTTGATAAAAAGGTCGAAATTTTGATTAAAACCTTAAACTTGAACCAAACTGGACATTTCGACTAAAAATTCGATATTTTTGAAAACCACGGGGAGTTTCCAGTTTGAAATTTCCCCAGATTTCTTGTTTCAAGCCGACATTTTGGAAAAAAACGAACATTTTACGGTTCGAAATTGCAGTCGAAGCCCGACAGTACTAACGTCGAAATTTTGAGAATTTTTCCATTCAAACTCAAAATTTGAATTTTAAATTTAACATTTTTTCGAACTTGAAATTCAACATTTCGAGAAAAAAGTACAAATTTCGAATTTGGGGGTTCATCTTCTTCCCGAAATATCGAGATAACGATCGAAAGCTCGAGAACAAAGTCGAAATTCTAAGAAAAATTCTTACCAAAATAAACTAGAAATTTCGACCAAAAGTTTGATAAATTTGAATAATAAGATGGAAGTTCGAGTTTGGAATTTCTCCAAATTTTGGGTTTCAAGTCGACATTTTAGGTTTCAAGTCGACATTTTAGGAAAAGTAACATTTTCGGTCCAAATCCCAAAATGTTGATAAAAAGGTCGAAATTTTGATTAAAACCTTAAACTTGAACCAAACTGGACATTTCGACTAAAAATTCGATATTTTTGAAAACCACGGGGAGTTTCCAGTTTGAAATTTCCCCAGATTTCTTGTTTCAAGTCGACATTTTGAAAAAAACGAACATTTTACGGTTCGAAATTGCAGTCGAAGCCCGACAGTACTAAAGTCGAAATTTTGAGAATTTTTCCATTCAAACTCAAAATTTGAATTTTAAATTTAACATTTTTTCGAACTTGAAATTCAACATTTCGAGAAAAAAGTACAAATTTCGAATTTGGGGGTTCATTTTCTTCCCGAAATATCGAGATAACGATCGAAAGCTCGAGAACAAAGTCGAAATTCTAAGAAAAATTCTTACCAAAATAAACTAGAAATTTCGACCAAAAGTTTGATAAATTTGAATAATAAGATGGAAGTTCGAGTTTGGAATTTCTCCAAATTTTGGGTTTCAAGTCGACAATTTGGGTTTCAAGTCGACATTTTGGGTTTCAAGTCGACATTTTAGAAAAAGTAACATTTTCGGTTCAAATCCCAAAGTGTAGGTAAAAACGTCGAAATGTTGATTAAAACCTTAAACTTGAACCAAACTGGACATTTCGACTAAAAATTCGATATTTTTGAAAACCACGGGGAGTTTCCAGTTTGAAATTTCCCCAAATTTCTAGTTTCAAGCCGACATTCGCTGACAGCTCACCGTGAGAGTCGTTCGTTGAGGAAAATTTACCTTTTTTCCATACTTTATTCGAAGTAATTGGTTGAGGTGGTTGCACTTTCAATTGCCGTAGTTTTCTCAAATAAATCTTCTTGGTTGTAACTGTGATCGGCCCCGGGTTGTAACCGTGTTTGGTCAATTCTTTCTCAAAGTATCCGTGTCGTAATCAAACGTTTCAGGTAGAGACGACAATTTGGACGACATAGATGATTTGATGCTACCATTGTAATCGCTGTAAGCAAAAATCGAGTTTTTAGAACACATCGCGGCCTGCATACTGCGCTTTGTTTGCAACATTAATGAACATTGCTCTCCTATTGTTTACTAGTGATATGAAACAATCTCATTTATTTACTTTTACTTACAATACTTTTACAAACTTAATAATACAAAACATCTTACCTAGTGGGCGTCCTTAATAGTCTTCTTTCGAATAACACAATCCCTTCCTCTTCGTCAACATATTTGTAAATTTCAGAAATACTGATGAAACTCGTATCAGAACTACTAGATTTGTCTTTTCCGTTAATACTTTTAGTGAGATCCAAAGTGAAAATACTGTTATTCAAATCTGAAGCAGCGAGCACATTCCTCTCTAAATCATTGGAACAACCCAGAGAAGAACAAGTCAAATAATCACTGCTAGTTTCAGGACTTTTTACAATTACATCGGGGACCTCGAGGAGTTGCTCGTTGGCTGCATCTTGTGTCGAATTCGCTAAAGTTTGGTCGCCGTTTTCTCGCATCTCTTGGTTACAATCTGTGCAAATGAGCTTATTCTCTACTAGTGACTTGGCGCTTTCATTCTTTACTGGCGACTTGGCGCACCCGTTTCCATCAACTTCCTCTTTGGGGCTGTTCCCATCGAATGTACTCCGGATCGAATTCGGTAGAGTATGGATGCCGCTTTCGCGTGAAAATGCCACGGAATTGCTACTGAAAAAAGTCGTTTCTAATTCATTCATCCTGCTTTTTGGCTCGTTCAGATGACAACTCTCGCTTTTCGGCGATCTATCGCTTTTGCTCGAAACTGAGTTATCCTTGCTTATTTTGCGCTTTTTTCCGGTAGATCTTCCTGAATGTGATGTTTTCGATGTTTTGGGGTATCCTAGTACTCGGATCGTCCGATTCGTGAAAATCGCTGTAATCGGAATTGTTACGCGAAGGTTCCGTGCTTTCTAAACTGCTTTCTTTCGCAGGTGGTGTCGGTAGATTTTTATTGCACCAATTTATCACGTATTCCGTGCTGTCGGTTTTGGGTAATTGCTCCAAAACTTCCAAATTTTGATCGTCGATCTTCTCAGTCTTGTATTCTTCGACCACTTCGTATTCCCCACAGAGGTGTCATTGTTAACCAATATTTTTTCTGAAAAATAAATGTCTATTTTTCGAGCTCTAACTGTTTAGTGAAAAATCTTGTCAATTCAACTATTAATCAAGAATCAATCAAGAAAAACGAGAAAATCTTTCTTAAAAAAGTCAAAATTTTAAATGTATTTATTTTGGAAGAAAAAGTAATAACTGAGGATTTAAATTTTGAGGAAATTTTCGAAATTTCGAGAAATAAGTTTACGTGATTAAATGGTTCTATGTTGAGTCAGTCAGTCAGCCAGCCAGTCAATCAGTCAGCCAGCCAGCTATTCAATCAGTCAGTCAGTCATTCACTCAATCAGAACCCTTCTCTCTTACTATCGGCAGAATATAGACAAGTTTTTAGCTGCTGGCTGCGGACATATGAAAAATGGATTAGGAAATATCTTTTCAAAAGTATCTTTATTTGAAATTGAAAATATTCCACCATCAATTGGGATATTTGTTGGTGTTTACTCGTTTAATACATCGATATGTCTTCGGAATGTACAAAACATATTTTTGTGATGCAATTTATAATGGTGGTTTATATTATTGTGTGAAGAATATTCATTTGATATCTAAATAGTTGCAATTATCAACCAAATTACAGTGTAATTATTACACTGTTATTATAACACGACGTCTTATCGTGTAAACTTAATAGATTTCAGATCTCTAAATGCTGCTAAATTTAGAAGTATCTCTCTAAAATCCGATGGTAATAGACAATTAGTTAAAAATGAAGACTGATAACGTTAATTTCGTCACGTCAGCGTCAGCCATAACACATTAGAACATCACTGAAGCGAATCCCTTATCTTAATTCCTTGTCAACATAAAAAATATTGTATTTTTAGGTTTATCTAACTGCAGAATTCTGAGAAAGCTGCAAGTAAAACACTTGCCGATATTGGTTATTCCCGTTCATCCTTTTTAACAAAATACTCATAAAAAATCTACCCATAGTATGAGACGTAGACTGAATTCTGGTGGTGGGTTGCCTAGAATTTAAGCCAGAACTTAGGCCTCCCTTTCCATTGTACTATCTCTATGGTTATTGGTCATTTATTGGTCCGTGGTCATTCATTCAGCCACCCAACCTTGTTGAAAAACTGATTTTTGACAAACAGATCCAAAGGGCCTTCCTTTGGATCTGTTTCTCAAATATCTACCCATAAGTATGACGTGTGGACTAATAATTTACAAATACTTTAGTCTCTGACAAATACCATAATCGATCACAAGTAAACTTCTTGTATATGTTCAAACTGTATTATTCCCGAATGTGGTTTCACAACTGGTGCACAAACTGACTAACTCTAGGATTAAATGGAGGAGCCATCGTTAGAAACGATTCTTTATGGTTTTTTTCCTCGTCTGCGGAATTTCCAGATCATTTTACTTTTTCTAATACTTTTACAAACTTAATAATGAACCAAAACGAAGATCTTTTTGGAATAGGTGATACAAAATTTGATATTTTTAACTACGTTTTTATTCCGATGAAAGAAAAATACTCCATGTGATTCCTTCAAAATTTGATCTAAATCCGCTGGAGATTGGGAGTTGGACGTTTCGCAATAGCGTAAAGGAGCTCGCTTACCTAATGTCAACTTGCAGTCTTTTTCCTTTTTGCGCGATCTGAATAATTCGGAGTTATCTTGAGTATATTCCTTGAGAAGGTCAACGCAATCGTTATGACCATGTTCAACTGCATAATAAATTGGTTTCTGGTAGTTCGCGTCCCTGATTTCAGGATCACCACCGCAGTCGAGAAGTAACTTGAGTATTTCCTTTCTACCATAAGCAGCCGCAATATGTAGTGGCGTTATACCATCGTCACTCCTGCAAAAAAAAAAAAAGAGTTTTATCGAAAGAGGTAAAAAGTTGTTTCTCACTAAGAAGCGAGTTTCTACGACCAAGATTTTTATCTAGAAGAAGAGAAGAGAAGGGAAAAGAAGAGAAAAGAAAATAAGAAAAGAGGAGAAGGAAAGAGAAGAAATGGGAAGAGAAGAGAAGTAAAGAGAAGAAATGAGATGGGAACAGAAGAGAATGAGATGGGAAGCAGAAGAGATGAGATGGGAAGAGAAGAGATGAGATAGGAAGAGAAGAGAAGAGGAAGAGGAAGAGAAGAAAGAAAAGAAGAGAAGGGAAGAGAAGAGATGGGATGAGAAGAGATGGGAAGAGAAGAAATGAGATAGGAAGAGAAGAGATGAGAAGAGAAGAAATGAGATGGGAAGAGAAGAAATGAGATGGGAAGAGAAGAGATGAAATGGGAAGAGAATAGAAGAGATGAGATGGGAAGAGAAGAGAAAAGAAGAGAAGAGAAGAGAAGAGAAGAAAGAAGAAGAGAAGAGATGGATGAGAAGAGAAGAAAGGATAGGAAGAGAAGAAGAGAGAAGAGAAGAGAATGAGAAAGGGAAGAGAAGAAATGAGATGGAAGGAAGAATGGAAGAGATGAAAGATGAGAAGAGAATAGAAGAGAAGAGATGAAATGGGAAGAGAATAGAAGAGATGAGATGGGAAGAGAAGAGATGAGATGGGAAGAGAAGAGAAGGAAGAGAAGAGAAGAAGAAGAGAAGGGAAGAGAAGAGATGGGAAGAGAAGAGATGGGAAGAAGAATGAATGGGAAAGAGAGAGAGATGGGAAGAGAAGAATGAGATGGGAAGAGAAGAGAAGATGAGGAAGAAGAGAAGAGGAAGAGAGAGATGGGAAGAGAAGAGAGATGGAAAGAAGAGAGAAGAGAAGAGAAGAGATGAGAAGAAAGAAGGAGAGAAGAGAGGGAAGAGAAGAGATGGGAAGAGAAGAGATGGGAAGAGAAGAAATGAGATGGGAAGAGAAGAGATGAGAATGAGAAGAGAAGAGATGGAAGAGAAGAATGAGATGGAAGAGAAAGAGAAAGAAGAGATGAGATGGAAGAGAAGAGAAGAGAAGAGAGAAAAGAGAAGAGAGGGAGAGAAGAGATGGGAAGAGAAGAAATGAGATGGAAGAGAAGAGATGAGAAGAGAAAGAAGAGATGAGATGGGAAAGAAGAGAATGAGATGGAAGAGAAGAGATGAAATGGGAAGAAGAGAAAGAAGAGAGAGAGAGGAAGAGAAGATGGAGAGAAGAAAGAGGAGAAAGAAGAGAGGGAAAGAAGAGATCGGAAGAGAAGAAATGAGATGGGAAGAGAAGAGATGAGATGGGAAGAGAAGAGAAGACAAGAGAAGTGAAGAGAACGGAAGAGAAGAGATAACAAAATAAGAAGAGAAGTGAAGAGAAGAAGAGAAGGGAAGAGATGAGATGGGCAGAGAAGTAAAGAGAATGAGAAGAGAAGAGAAGAAGAGGAAGAGAAAAAAGAATGGAAGAGAGGAAAGAGAAGAGAAGAAAGAGAAGAGAGAAGGAAGATGAAGAGGAAGAGAAGAAGAAGAAAAAAGAGAAGAGGAAGAGGAAGAGAGGGAAGAGAAGAAGACAGGATGGAAGAGAAGAGAAGAGAAGAAAGAGAAGAAAGAGAGAGAGGGAAGAAGAGGAAGAAGAAGAAAAGGAAGAGAAAGAGAAGAAAAGAGCAGAAAGAGAAGAAGAGAAGATGAAGAGGAGAGATAGAAGATGAAGAGGAAAGAGGAAGAGAAGAGATGAAGAAAGAGAAAGAAAGAGGAAGAAGAGAAGAGATAGGGAAGAGAGTAGAGAAAGGAAGAAGAGAGATGAAGAGAAAGGGAAGAGAAGAGGAAGAAGAAGAGAAAGAGCAAGGGGAAGAGCAAGAGAAAGAAGAGAAGAAGAAGAGAAAGAAGAAGAGAAAGAAGAAGGGGAAGAACAGGATGAAGATGAAGAGGAAGAGAAAAGAATAGAAAGAAAGAGAAGAGTGAAAGAAGAAAGAGGGAAGAAAGATGGGAACAAGAAGAGATGAAGGAAAGAAAGAAAATAGAAAAAGACGGACAAGAAGAGAAGAGAAAGAAGAGAAGAGAAGAGAAGAAGAAGAGAAGGGAGAGAAAGGAAGAGAGAGAGAGAAAGAGAGATGAAGATGAAGAAAAGAGAAGAGAAGAGAAGAGAAGAGAAGAGAAGAGAAGAGAAGAGAAGAGAAGAGAAGAGAAGAGAAGAGAGAGAAGAGAAGAGAAGAGAAGAGAAGAGAAGAGAAGATAAGGAAGAGAAGAAGAAGAGAAGAAAGACAAAGAAGAGAAGAAAAGAGAAGAGAAGAGAAAAAGAGAAGAGAAGAGAAAGAAAGAAGGAAGAGAAGAGAAGAGAAAGAAAGAAGAGAAGAGAAGGAAGAGAAGATAAGATAAGTGAAGAGAAAAGAAGAGAAGAATAGAATCAAACCGAAGAGAAGAAAAAAGGAATAATGAGAAGAGAAAACAAGAAAGAGAGAGAAGGGGAGGGAAAGGAACAGAGAGAGAGAAGAGAAGAGAATGTTATAGAAAGACAAAAGAAGGGAAAAAAAGGAAGAAGAGAAGAAAAACGAAGGCAATAAAAGAGAAGAGAAAAGAAAAAAAGAGAAGGAAAGGAAACGGAAAAGGAGGAAAAGGAAAAGCAAAGAGAAAATAAGGTAAGAAAGGAGAGGAGAAGAGACAAGAAGAGAAAGAAAGAAATGAGAAAGGAATGGAAAAGAAAAGAAGGGAAGAGAAAGGAACAGAAGAGAAGGAAACGGAAGGGAAAAGAAGACAAGAGAAAAGAGAGAAGAGAAGAGAACAGAATAGAAGAGATCACGCCAGGCCAGACCAGACTAGTAGACCAGACCAGCTGACCAAACCAAATTAAATTGAAGTATTCTAGACAAAACCAGACCAAATAGGATTAGATTAGGTTAGACCAGAATAGTCACTACACTAAATGAGACTAGACCAACCAACCCAAACCAAGTCGAGCCCAACACAACTAACCCAATCCTTAAATCAGACCAGAGCAAGCTAACTCAACCCAAAAGCCTAAATCTCACGATTTCAAAAAGGAAATTGTTAGAACTATCAATCTTTTTTCGAAATTTTAAACCTAACCCAAATCAGATTAGATCAGTTCAATTGAATAAACCTTTTTTTTATTATGGGGAATCCTAAATGGACATCAGACTTGTTGTCACATTAGTTCCCCCAGGAAAAACGTATTGATTCCACAAAAATTCTTGACACCATAACGTCAAAGTAGATTTTTAAAAAGACGCGAAAAACTTTATAAACCTTCAAATTAAAAGTGAAAAATTGGAAGGCACATTCTCTACTTATTTTTTTTTTCAATTAGACAATCCCACAAGCGACCCGATTCCTCAAGGTTTTCCAGATAAGACTGTCATATCCCAAAACCGGAATCGGCGAATCATTTGAAGTAATAAAATTGTTTGCGACTAATTGTCGGCGATAATGCCGCCGAACGCATTGACCCGCAAAATGTGTGCTAATATCAAGGTTAATCATCGGCGCTCATGTCTTATCATCACGTCCTACAGGTTGGGCTTTTAAATAAGATAATTCAATTACCTAACATTGGGATCCGCGTCATACTGAAGCAAAAGGGCCGTAATATCCTTAGCGGTTTTCTCCGGAGCTATTCCAATGGCCAAATGGAAAGGCGAGATTCCCAGTTTTGGTAAGACGATGTTAGGACTGGCTCCCTTGTTGGAAAGGAAGAATTTTATAACGCTGAAACAGAAACCTTAGATATAGTCAAAGTCAACCAAAGTTAGTTGACCCAGGAACAAAATATTTATTCTGTGATCCACAATCGAATTAATCACTAAACAATACCCCAATTTGATCGATCCCCGGCGATTCTTGCGAAATGGAAAACGTAAAAAACCAATCAAGTTGTCTAGTTACTTAGAACAATTCATAATGGGATCAAAAGCAACAATTTTGAACGTTGTTTTTTCAGATGGTTTTCTTATGATTAAGGAAAACTGCTGAAGACAACAATTTTGAACTTAAGATCCAAAAATTGGAAACTTGGAGCTTTAATTTGTTTTATTTTTCTCTGCTACCATTTTTATGCAAGTTACAGTTTTTTGAAAATCTATCCTCTAAATCCTATGATTGTTTACTTATTTAAATTATTATTTAGATAAATAGAAATTGTTTACTTTTTTGTCACACAACATAATAATCTGATCTATGGTGCTCGAAAACAAAAGAAGGGACAGATTGTTTTTCGAAACTTGTTGTCGTTGGCTTCGTGGCGCCCAAAATGGCGCTATCTCGATAACATACGCATGCAATTATATGGCGCTATTTTGCAAATTTATTCTCGGAACGATTAGAAATTGTGCAACGCAAAAAAGTGTCTCTGTCGAGAAAGGTCCATATGGCGTTGAAGCTTGCGCTCAACTTTAGACCTCCTTATCGCCGTAAGTAACTTTCTGTACGTAACATCTACACGCTACTATACTCTAGAAAGTTAATTGTACTTTGAATCTTTTGATAAAGAGGAAATCCATTTTTGTTTACATTGTGAAACAAGCGAGACGGCTTATTGCGAACTTTGGCAAAAATAGAACCAAATATCACTTTAATTGCTCCGCTTTTAAGTAATGTATTAAAAAATTTCGTCACGTTAAATGCGGGGTATTCAGGGCTGGAGTTGCTCATCTAGTTTATCCACTATATGACAAATCGTCGTTTTGGTGATGAACCGTTCTCACCCACATAAACGAAAACTTGAGCTAGAGCGCTTTTAAAAAAGTTTGTCATAGAACAATACGTGACAATTTTTTGGTATTTTTATTTAAGGATTATGGGAATGCAAGTAGAATGCAACCTAGACTACAAATTCATGCAGCCCTCCAGGCGGCGTGTATAGTGAATCATAGGTAGCAGAACTACCAACAGTTGAAACACTGCCACCTAGCGGAGCGGTTGCTCTCTAGGAAAAAGTTCCCAGAAGACAAGGATTCTAATGCACAGGCCAATAGGTTTGAACATTTATTAGATTCAAAGTTTGGTATTTGGTTTCCAAACTTCGAATCTGATAAATGTTCAAACCTATTGGTCTGTCCATTAGAAGGATTATGGGGTTTAATTGGATGTTTGGAGGATTATAAACATTATTTTATGTGTTACATTTCTTTGTTCCATTTATTACAATAAATAATAACATTTGGATTACGACCTCTAGCAAATTTTGTGCTACAAGGACTTGTAAAATATTTTGGGCTACTTTCAGAAATCAAACTTTATGTTTCTTAGTATTAGTAGCTTATTAGTATGTTTAGAAGTTAACAGTCTTGACTCAATTTTACACATTGTATGGGTTACCATCGTTCACCACCAAAGCGACAAAATATGGTTTATGCAAGTGGTCACCCACGAATTTATCTAGATTTTGAATATATATTTTTTTGGATAATACACAAGAGATATATCAAGTTATTTTGACTTTAATTTTACCAAAATTGGTTGATACATTTTTGATCAATCGAAATCGTGTACTAAAAGCAAATCGCCTTTTACTCGAGATGTATTGATGCATTTAGCTCTTCTGATTTCTCTGTCATTGGCGAAATTACGTCTGTGGCAACCATTGAGTTTATCTAAATGGCGGCGACGACCAATTCCAAGAAAAACTATAAATCTAATTGACTTAATTTTAGCAAATGCGCAATTTGAGGAAAGGAGGCCAAAGATTTCAGTCTATTAGCGCCTTAATTAAATAGTATAATTAGATAATTGCCCTCTGATAAAAGCAAAACTGGTTTGAGCCGATTTATTGTATACATTTGAGATTAATCTTCGCTATTCCAAACAAATCGTAACAAATATAGAAGTGCAAAAAAACAATATGTCATCGAATAGAAAACAAGAACATAATTCATTCAGTAATGCGTATGACCTCTTAAAAAAGCTTCTATTATTCCCATTAACTGTGGTCAAGTTATCTTACTTATGTTATCAGCTACACATAAAATTGTAGTGGAAGTGACAATTAAAACTTAAAAGTTGATTGGCGACGTATCTTAAATAAGTCAAAAAACTTGGTTTTTCCAATTTGTCAATTTGGAAGAAGAAAAAATTAACGAAGAAAAAGATGATGATGTAGAAGAAGACGAAGAATAGGAAGAAGGGGGAGAAGGGCAAGAAAAAGAGGACGAGAATGAAAAAGAAGAGAACAGAAAAGAATTGAAGGAAAGAGAAGTGAAGAAAAGAGAGGAGAGGAGAAGAGGAGAGAAAAGAAGAGCAGAGAAGAGAAGAAAACGGAAGAAAAGAGAAAAGAAGTAAAAAGAAGGGAACGAAAGAGAAGAAAAAGGAAGAGAAGGAAAAAAAAGAGAAGAGAAGGGAAAATAAGAGAAGAGAAGGAAAAATAAAGGAAGATAAGGAACCGGAAGAGAACGAAAAAGAAGTGAAGAGAAAAGAAGGAAAGAGAAAAAAAAGGAAAGAGAAGAGAAAATAAAAAAATAGAAACGAAACGAAGAGAAGAGAAGGAATAAGAAGAGAAAAGAAGAAAAGAGATGAGAACGGAAGAAAAAAGGAGAGAAGAGAAGAGAAAAGAAGAAAAGAAAGGGGGAGAAAAAAAGAGAAGAGAAGGGAAGAGAGTGGTATAGAAAGAAAAAAGAAGGAAAGAGAAAAGAAGGAAAGAAGAGAAGAGAAGAAAAGAGAAGGGATCGGAAGATGGGAGAAAAGAAGAGAAAGAAAGAGAAGATAAGGCAAGAAAAGAGAAGAGAAAAGAAAAAATGAGAATAGAAGAGAAAGAAACGGAAGAAGAAGGGTAAAGGAAAAGGAAAAAGAAAATAAGGGAAGAGAGGAGAAGAGAAGGAACAAGAAGAGGAGAGAAGAAAAAAGAATGGAACGGAAGAGAAAAGAAAGGAAGAGAAGCGATAGAAGAAGAAGAAGAAAAGGAAGAGAAAGAAGAGAAGGAGAGGAGAGAAGAAAGAAGAGAAAGAAGATGAAAGAAAGAAGTAGACAAAAGAAGAGTAGACTGAAGCTAGACAAAGCAGAGAAATGGAAGAAAAGACGACTAGTAAACAGAATAGATAGAAGGAAAATAGAAACTAAGTAACAAAAACTAAAAAAAAAAACAGAGCTGAAAGGTCAAACGATGTCAAATAAGAATCAAAAAGAAAAAGTGGAATATAATTTTTGAATTTTAAATAATCAGAATAGAAGAAAAGAACGAAGCAGATGTGATAGAGGGAGGAAAACGATCAAGGTCAAGGAAGAGAAAAAAGAAGAAGAATAAGAAAGAGAT
Source organism: Dastarcus helophoroides (assembly GCA_028583605.1). Lineage (NCBI taxonomy): Eukaryota > Metazoa > Arthropoda > Insecta > Coleoptera > Bothrideridae > Dastarcus > Dastarcus helophoroides. The sequence continues at coordinate 14,796,222 of CM053337.1, read as the reverse complement.
AGAAAGAAGAGAAAAAGGAAGACGAAGAGAGAAGAGAGGAAAACAAAGAAGAGGATAGAAAAAGAGAAAGAAGAGAAGAAAAGAGAGAGAAGAAGAAGAAGAAGAGAGGAAAGAAGAGGAAAAAGAAGAGTAGAAGAAAAGAAAGCAGAAGAGTAGGAGGCGAAATGGAGGGAAGACGATAAAGAAGAGGTAGAAGAAAAGGAAGAAGAGAAAGAAAAAGAAGAGGAAGAAGAAACATAAGAAGAGGAAGGAAAAGAGGAAGAAGAAGAGAAAGATTAACAAGAGGAAGAAGAAAAGGAAGCGGAAGAGTAGGAGGTGAAATAGGGGGAAGACAATAAAGAAGAGGAAGAAGAAAAGGAAGAAGAGGAAGGAAAAAAGGAAGAAGAAGAAAAAGAGAAAGAATAACAAGAGGAAGAAGAAGAAGAAAAAGAGAAAGAATAACAAGAGGAAGAAGAAGAAGATAAAGAATAAGAGGAAGAAGAAAGGTGAGGAAAAAAGAGGAAGATGAAGAAGAGGAAGAAGAAAGGCAAGGAAAAGAGTAGGAGAAAAAAGAGGAAGATGATAAAGAAGAGGGAGAAGAAAAGGAGGAAGAAGCGGAAGAAAAAGGGGAAGAAGAAGAAAGGGAAAAAGTATAGAAGGAAAAGAAGAGGAAGATGATAAAGAAAAGGAAGAAGAGTAGGAGGCAAAATGGAGGGAAGACGATGAAGAAGAGGAAGAAGAGGAAGAAAAGAAAGAAAAAGAAGACGAAGGAGAAAAAGAACAAGAGGAAGTAGAAAGGGAAGGAAGAGGAAGATGATGCAGAAGAGGAAGAATAAGAGGAGGAAGAAGAAAGGCAAGGAAAAGAATAGGAGAAAAAGAGGAAGATGATAAAGAAGAGGAAGAAGAAAAGGAGGAAGCAGCAGAAGAAGGGGAAGAAGAATAAAGGGAAAGATAATAGGAGGAAAAGAAGAGGAAAATGAAGAAAAAAAGGAAGAAGAAAAGTAAGAACAAAAGTAACAAGAAAATTAAGAAGAAAAAAAGAGAAGAGGAGAAAGAAAAGGAAAAAGGAGAAATAAATGAAGTAGAGGAAAAAGAAAAAGTAGAAAAGGAAAAAAGGGAAGAGCAGAAAGGAGAAGAAAAGGTAAAAAAGAAGAAGATGACAAAGAAGAAGAAAAGGGAGAATAAGAACACTAAAAAGAAACATAGGATGAAGGGAGGGAAGAAGAGGATGAAGAAAAATAAGAAAAGGAAGAAGAAAAAGGAAGAAACTAAAAGGAGATGAAGAACAGAGGGAAGAAGAAGAGCAGAAAAAGAAGAAGAAGCAGAAGATGAGAAGGAAGAAGCAGAAAAGAAAGAGAAAAAATAAGAAGAAGATGGGAAGATAACAAAACTAGAGCAAGCAAAGCAGGAGGAAGAGAAGGAAAAAAGGGACAAGAAAAGGAGAAAGAAGAAGAGAAGAAAAAAGAAATAAGACAAGAAACAAGAAGAATAAGAAGAAGAGTAGAAAAAGAAAAGAAGGTCCAATCAGAGGAAGAAGAAGAAGAAAAAGAAGACGGAGGAAGAAGAAGGAGAAAAGAAGAAGGAGAAGAAGAGGAAGGGGAAGAGGAAGAGGAAGAGGAAGAGAAAGAGGAAGAGGAAGAGGAAGAGGAAGAGGAATAGGAAGAGGAAGAGGAAGGGGAAGAGGAAGAGGAAGAGGAAAAGGAAGAGGAAGAATAAGAGAAAGAAAAAGAAGAAGGAGAAGAAGATTGGAAAGAATAAGAAAACGAAGAAGAGAAGGACGAGAAGGAGAAGAGAAGGAAAACCTAAAAGAAAAGTAAAAAGGAGGAAGTATAAGAAGACGAAGGAGAAGAAGAAGAGAAAGATGAAGAAGGGGAAGTAGAGAAAGAATAGGAAGCGAAAGAGGAGAAAGAAACACAAAAAGAAAAAGAGGGCAAAGAAAAACAAGAGGGAATAAGATGACGAAAAAGAAACATGGGATGATGAGGAGGAAGAAGTGGAGTTCGAATTCACAGACAAAATTTTAAGTAAAACGTAAAATCTAGAAATGGTGACCAACTTTTCAAATCTTTGAGAAAGAGAAAAAAGAGGAGGAAGTACAGTTATGATAAAAATTCGAAATTATAGACGAAATTTTAAGGAAAAATGTGCTCTGGAAACGAATGTTGTCAATTTTTTTTAATTTTGAGAAACGTTTCTTCCATAAATGCTTTTCGACTTTATTACCATAAAACCCACTTTTTTATCAAAGTTTCGAGTTAAACTAGAAATGCAGAGTTGAACTCGATATTTTTTTGCAGATTTTTACTTTTTCTAAAGATAGACAACCCTGCGGACGTAGTAAAGTTACATAAGAGATTAATGATTGCGTTCTATTAATAGTCATTTCTGCAAAACAACTTCATAACTTAAAGACAGAATAAACACGTTTTATGTAAAATAATCGTTATCGCTCAATAATGGACAATTAACTTGTTGATGTTTGTTTACTATTTTAAGATTCTTCATATCATTATATCCTTTTCCTTGCTTTTATATTTAAACCAGTTTAGAGTTTACTGGGGAAGCGTTCGCGAATAATATCCCAAAGTCTTGCCCTTGAACTTCTAAAATAATTACGTAAAACAATTTTTAGTCGACTTGGCGTTAGTACGAAGGCGTAGAAAAGCCATCTATTAAAAAAATATTTTTAGAAATTTCGATTTTTTCTCGACATTTCGACCTCAATCAAGGAATTTCGACTTTAAACTCGAAATTTCGACTTTAAAATCGAAATTTCGACTTTAAAATCGAAATTTCGACGTTAAACTGGAAATTTCGACTTCGAACTCGAAATTTCGACTTTTTCTCGAAATTTTTACTTTAATCTCGGAATTTTGACTTCAAAATCGAAATTTCGACTTTTTTCTCGTACATTCGAGATTAAAATCGAAATTTCAACTGTAATCTCGAAATTTCGAAAAAGAAGACAAAATTTTGTTAATTAAAAATAGAAATTACGGAACGCACCTACTACCAACTGTCAATATTGTTGGGAAAGGGGGACATCTGTCTAACTTAACCATAGAGTATAGAAATTTCGGCTTTAATCTTGAAATTTCGATTTTTTCTCAAGATTTCGAGATTTAATCTTGAAATTTCGATTTTAATCTCGAAATTTCGATTTTAATTTCGAAATCTCGAGAAAAAAATCGAAATTTCGAGATCAAAGTCGAAATTTCGACTTGAAATTAGAATTTTAAGAAAAAAGTTGAAATTTCGAGTTTAACGTCGAAGTTTCGAATAAAGTCGAAATCTTGGGAAGAAAAGTCGAAATTTCAAGAAAAAAGTCTAAATTTCGCGTTTAAGGTCGAAATTACGAGAAAAAAGTAGGAATTTCAAGATTAAAGTCGAAATTTCGACTTTATATCGAAATTTTATGAAAAAAGTTGAAATTTCTACAAAAAAGTCGTAATTTCGAGATTAACGTCGAAGTTTAGATTAACGTCGAAATTTTGAGAAAATAAGTCGAAATTTCGTGTTTGAGGTCGAAATTACGAGAAAAAAGTAGGAATTTCGAGATTAATCTCGATAATCGAATTTAAAGTCGAAATTTCGACTATTAAATATCGATTATTAAAAAAAAATCTGTTGAAATTTCAACTTAAATGTCGATTTTAAAATTGAAAATTCAAAACTTTTCTTTACGTATTTCCCCGAAAATTTTCTTTCATGCTCGAAAGGATTTTCACGAAATTTCAATTTTAAAATCAAATTTTAAATAAGCTGAAATTGCGAAATCAAATTTCCACATTAAAATGAACTGTTGAAAAAATGTCTGTTAACACGAAAAAGTATTAACGTTCCTAGTGATGAATCTTTATAATAATAATTATAATTCTACCTAAAATCCTCGTCGTCTATTGCATCATACAGTAAGCTGGCCAAATAAACTTCCTTCGTCGTTTTACCCCTATAGATGTAGTTCATTTTCACATAACCGGCCGTTTATATAAAAAATCACTTCAATAACACACAAAAACAAGAACTTTTTATTTGAATGAAATCAACGCACAACTCGTTTAATTCGTGAGCAGCTAACCACAACTATGTCAGAGCTGTTAATGAGCTAAAATCGCGATTAGGCGACAATTCATACTATACATGATCATTAAAAAGATAAGTTCAAAAAAAATCGCGACAAAATGTAAACAAATCGTGTAGGTTAGGGTTACACTGGGTCAAATTTGAAATCGCCGCTGACGCACTTTCAAACGAAAACCGTTACGAAGGTAGGCAACTCTATAAACACCTGTTGGTATCACACACCTTTCTCTATGGAATCACATTATAGAGTTCACTGGGATCACAGAATACCTTGGTTGGGATTGTTGGCAACTCTGTAAGCACCTCGGTTACGAATTCTTTTACGATTGATTAAATTTTTCCGATCGGGGTTTATTTTAAGAAGATTTTACCCTTGTGCCTACGAAGGCGTAGAAAGGACATCGATTTAAAATGATTTTTTTTTAAATCTCGACTATCTCGAAATTTCGACTTTTGTCTTAAAATTTCGACTTTTGCCTCGAATTTTCGACTTTTTTCTCGAAATTTCGACTTTTTTCTGGAAATTTCGACTTTGATCTTGGAATTTCCATTTTAAACTCTAAATTTCATATTTTTTCTCAAAATTTCGACTTTTTTCCCGAAAATTTCGAGTTTAAATTGGATATTTCGATTTTTTCTCGAAGTTCCGAGGTTAAAGTCGAAATTTTAAATTTTATCTTGAAATTTTGAGAAAAAACACGAAATTTTGATAATTAAAAATGGAAATTACTGAACGCACCCTGCTGCTGTCTCTCAAATTATTAGAAAAGGGGTGAGGTGGGACGCAACTGTCATCTGTCTAAGTTAACCATAGAGTACACAAATTTCGAGTTCTATTTCGAAATTTCGATTTTTTTTATGGAAATTTCGACTTTAGTCCCCGTATTTCCATTTTAAACTCGAAATTTCGACTTTTTTCTCAAAAGTTCCACTTTAACTTCGTCGAAATTGTTAAATTAAGTCGAATTTTTGATAATTAAGAATGGAAATTAGTGAACGCACTCTACTGCGAACTGTCAAATTATTGAAAAAGGGGTGAGGTGGGACGCAACTGTCATCTGTCTAAGTTAACCATAGAGTACACAAATTTCGAGTTCTATTTCGAAATTTCGACTTTTTTATGGAAATTTCGACTTTAGTCTCGGAATTTCCATTTTAAACTCGAAATTTCGACTTTTTTCTCAAAAGTTCGACTTTAATTTCGTCGAAATTGTTAAATTAAGTCGAATTTTTGATAATTAAGAAGGGAAATTAGTGAACGCACTCTACTGCGAACTGTCAAATTATTGAAAAAGTGGTGAGATGGGACGCAACTGTCATCTGGCTAACTTAACCGTAGAGTACAGAAATTTCAAGATTAAAGTCGAAATTTCGACTTTTTTTTTCGAAATTTCGACTTTTTTCTCGAAATTTCTATGGTAAAATCGAAATTTGAAGAATAAAGCCGAAATTTCGAGAAAAAAGTCGAAATTTCGAAGTGAAAGTCGTAATTTCGAAAAAAAGGTCGAAATTTCGAGATTAAAGTTGAAATGTTCGTAAAAAAGTCGAAATTTCCAGAAAAAAAGTCGAAATTTCCAGAAAAAAGTCAAAATTTCGAATTTAAACTTAACATTTCTAAAAATATTTTTTTATTTTAATTAATGTCCTTTCTACGCCTTCGTATCTGCCACATCGAACAACACCAAATAATTACGCCTAATTATTTGTTTAAATGCCGATATGGTAAAGGGGTAAAACCTTCTATGGACTTAAATCATAAGCCACAGTGCGGTATTTATTCTTGAATGCAGCTGCATTTTGCCAGATGGTCCAAAAAAAATGTTTACAGGCGACAATTATATATTTAATAAGTATGTGGTGACAAATAAAGGAAATATATAAAAAGAATGACAACCATAAAGTACGAAATTATACTCAAAGGCAAGATCATTATTATTATTGTAACGCAATGTAAATAGATGGAATAGAATTTAGAATAGAATGGTATAATTTAGTAAATAAAAAAAGTTTCTAGAAGGATCTGATAAGGGGAAAGCGGCCGCGATAACGAAACAAATGGCAGATAAGCGTTCCAGAAATTTCGGGAACGATAAGCCTTATCTGCCGAAAAGTTCTAGAAGCCGGGGGCCAAAACTATAAAAGGCGGTCAGTTTTCTCTCAAGTCAGTAAGTCAGTGTAGTTAGTGAGTTAGTAGAAGTCAATAATAAGTGAATTATTTGTAGTGATCCGAGTTGAGTTCAGTAATAAAGTGGGTATTATTTGACAAGTGTAATCAATCGAACCGATTAGCCCGTAACATTATTATTGTAATACGTTTGTAACTAGCACTGCCATCTGTTTATAACAAATCAAACTATACTATTGTTAGAAACTTTATATATCTTTTGAATTTGGCGAATTAAAGCAAATAGGAGCATCGAACAATCAGTCATTGATGCGTGGGTCTTACGCATCGACTGCGTGTACGAGAGCTAGATGTAAAACTCTTCAAACTGTTCATGCGTAACTCTGTTCTATTAATAGATCAGCCGCCAAGCTTAAATATTTTTAAGAGAATCTAACACTATAAAACATTAAGGCCTATGAATAAGTCCATGGAAAACTTTGCTAACCAATTAGTGTGCTACTGTGCTTGATCATGCTTGACAATGCCAGTTCTACTGTCGAAATACGTATCGAGTAATTATTGATTAATAGTCGATGTGGTTTAAACCATAACAATAGTTATTGTAACTAAGCAGATGACACTACCATTACCAGGATTAATTACATTTATTGGGTCCAAAGAAGGTTTCACCCCTTTACCACATCGGCAATTAAATAAATAATTACGCGATACGTATTTCGCCAGCAGAACTGGCATTTCCAAGCGTACTAATCTAAAAATCTAAAAAGTTCAGTGCTTTGGTACATTTATTGGCGTAGTAAACGGTTCTCCTGTTTTACTATTTTTAAAAGTCAATGTGTCATAATTCGTTGTATAAAATGTACGAACTAATTCGTCATAATTCGTTGCATAGAGAAAGGTTGTTTGTTGTATAAAATGTACGTATTTATTAGGAAATTTTGAATTAACTTTGGTCACCTTAATTGACCCTGCAGTTCGAAATTTGCTTAGAACAAATTTTAACAGATGGCAGCACCAACTAAATGACTAATTTTCTTATATTTGGGACTGCGGATGAGTAAATGCAAAATTTTCGTTAAGTTTAAAGAGCAGCGTATCTAAATTTATAAAAGTAAAGCACGACATAATAATTAGAAAGTTGTAACTTTAATTTTAGTTAATGTAGGTGTTAGTGCCATCTCTTTAAATTTATTTAAACAAATTTAATGGTTATAATAAGTTTTAACAGATGGCGCAACCAACAAAATGACCATTTTTCTAATATTTGATAATGTGGAAGTACAAGTGCTTATTTTTTAATAAGTTTGGAGAGCAATAAATCCTAATTTATAATGCTACAGGCATTATAAAATATTTAAAAGGTTGCAGCTTGCATTTTTGTTTTTACAACTGGTGGTGCCATCTGTTTAAATGCATGTCAACAATATTATTAGATAAAGTTAATTTCAACAGATGACAGCAGCAACTAAATGACTAATTTTTTAAATTTGGGACTGCAGATGAGTAAATGCAAATTTTTTGTTGGGTTTAAAGAGCAACGCATCTTAATTTATAAAAGTAAAGCACGACATAATAATTAGAAAGTTGTAACTTTAATTTTGGTTTATGTAGGTGATAGTGCCATCTGTTAAACTTTATTTTAACAAACCGAATGGTTATAAAAAATTTTAACAGATGACGCAACCAACAAAATAAATAATTTTCTAATATTTGGTAATGTGGAAACACAAATGTTTATTTTTGTTAAGTTTGGAGAGCAATAGATCCTAATTTATCATGCTACAGGCGTTATAAGATATTTAAAAGGTTGCAGCTTTTATTTTTGCTTTTACAACTAGTGGTGCCATCTGTTCAAGTGTATGTCAACAATATTATCAGATGGAGTTAATTTCTACAGATGACAGCAGCAACTAAATGACTAATTTTCTAATATTTGGTTATGTGACGATAAAATTGCTTATTTTTTATCAAGTTGCATCAAAGTGCAGTTATCAAAGTGCATCTTAATTTTCTATGCTACAGCACTACACATTATTTAGAAGGTTAGAGCTTTAATTTTAGTTTCTGAAACTAGTAGTGTTATCTGTTCAAATTTATATTAACAGTAATAATCCAAAGAAGGTTTTACCCCTTTACCACATCGGCAATTAAATAAATAATTACGCGTAATTATTTATTTAATTGGCGATGTGGTAAAGGGGTGAAACCTTCTTTGGACTTAATCACAAGCCACAGTGTTTAGTTCAGTGCTTTAGTAACAGTAATAATGGTTTGAATAAATTTTAGCAGATGGCAGCAGCATCTAAATGACTAATTTTCCTATATTTGATAACGTGGGAATTATCGTTTTACAGGCGCTACATACTATTTAGAAGGATGTAACCCATATTTTTGGTTTTATAACTAGTAGTGTCATCTGTTTTAATGTATATTAGCAATATTAATGGTTAGAATTAATTTTAACAGATGGCAGCACCAACTAAATCATTATATTTTGAATATTTGGTAACGTAAGAATAAAAATGCTTATTTGTTGCTAAGTTTAGAAAGTAATACGTGTTATTTCATTATGTTACAGGCTTTATTTGCTATTTAATAGGTTGTAGATCCTATTTTATGTTAAGAAACTGGTAGTGTCATCTGTTTTAATGTACGACAACAAAATTAATAGTTAGAATTAATTTTCACAGATGGCAGCACCAACTAAATGAATATATTTTAATATTTGGTAACGTATGGATAAAAATACTTATTTGTTGCAAAATTTAAAAAGTAATATGTGTTTTTATATTATGTAACAGGCGCCACATGCTATTTAATAAGTTGTAGATCTTATTTTATCTTAAGCAACTGGTAGCGTCATCTATTTTAATTTATATCAACAATAATAATGGTTAGAATTAATTTTAACAGATGACAGCACCAACTAAATGATTATATTTTGAATATTCGGTAAACGTAAGAATGAAAATGCGTATTTGTTGCTAAGTTTAGAAAGTAATACGTGTTATTTTATTATGTTACAGGCGCTACATGCTATTTAATAAGTTGCAGATCTTATTTTATGTTAAGAAACTGGTAGCGTCATCTGTCTTAATGTATATCAACAATAATATTGGTTAAAATTAATTTTAACAGATGGGAGCACCAAGTATATGATTATATTTTAAATATTTGGTGACGTAAGAATAAAAATGCGTATTTGTTGTTAAGTTTAGAAAGTAGTACGTGTTATTTTATTATGTTACAGGCTTTAGTTGCTATTTAATAGGTTCGTAGATCTTATATTATGTTAAGAAACTGGTAGTGTCATCTGTTTTAATGTATGTCAACAAAATTAATAGTTAGAATTTATTTTAACAGATGACAGCACCAACTAAATAGTTAATTTTTCAATATTTAATAATGTGAAGATAAAAATGCTCATTTTTACCTTAGTTTATGAACTAATGAATCCTAATTTACAGGGCTACAGGCACTACACATTATTTAGAAGGTTGGAGATCTAATTTTATTTGCTGCAACTGGTGGCGTCATCTGTTCAACTTTATGCAAACGATAATAATGGTTAAAACGAATGTTAGCAGATAGCAGCACCAATTATAACGTTTAGTTATTATTATTTGGTACTACGAACACGTGAATGTTTATTTTGCCCCAAGCCTAAAATGCAGTGGATCCAAATTTTATATAATATAGACATTTTATGTTTTTGTCAAGGTTGTAGCTTTAGTTTTCCTATTTTTAGCTGGTGCTGCCATCTAGACAAATTTACGCTAACGGCGGCTAAGGTAAGTTTAAACATTCCAATAGATGGCCATATCAGTTCTAAAGACTAAATTCGCGCATTTTGGTCTTTTAATGCTCATTTTTCCTTATTGGCGCAATGAAATCTCTCTTAATTTTGATTTAATAAGTATACACATTAATTGGGAGGTTGCATTATCAGTTTTTTTTACTACAAATTCCATCTCTCATATTTTGTGATTTAGTAGGTTCGTTTTAATAACGAAAGAAGCGTTAAAACAAACTAAAATTTATACAATTATTAGGCAAAACGTAATTTACCTGCCAGAACGTCTTAACATGTGTAATTGTTAATTATTATTGATTATAGCGCCAAATTTTGCTTCAAATTTTAGATAATATATTGTCAAAGCTTTAAATAGACGGCAACTAGATATACTGTTAGCTGTTTTACATGTAGGCTACTTCAACTTCCCATAACAATAGTCAAAAAGTCTATACAGATAAGGAAAAATTTTCATTGTCCATGTAAAACGCTAAGAATTGTCCCTTCCATAGTTTTTTACGGCCGCTGAACGTATTCCCCTACTTTGACGCAGCATGCTCGTATCTTTCAGTTTAGATGTTAGAAAAAAACTAGTCGAGAGTTTTACAACAGACTGGAATATTGTTTGGCACACTCTGGGGGCCTATTTGAACTCCTTATAAAATAAATATTAATTCTAATGAACAAAATATCTCTTTAAACATTACAATAATGTTTAAAGAGATATTTTGTACATTAGAATTAATATTTATTTTGTTTAAGAAATCTCGTTGATTTATTTTGGTTATTAAAGAATATCAGTTTTATTTTGCCTCAGACGTTGATTAAATCATATATGTAATACTTCTATATGGCGTGTTTTGTCCCTTTGTTTATGTCAAAAAGGCGCGATGGATATATATGTTTGTCTTTTTGGAGGACAGAATTTATTAACCAATTCGAAAGTTTATTTCAAATACCCCTCTTCTCATCAGTTGTCATTCATTAATTAGTGTCCCCGCCCGTCTTGTCATCTGCTCCCGTTATAAATGAATGCTTGTCCTTGAAAGAGTACGACATACACTTTCATCTAACCTTTTTGACACAGCATTTTGCAGTGGCGATTATACACAATACGCCATATAGAAGTATTACATATATGGATTAAATCAACGGACTAAAAGAACAAACAACAATTTTAACAAAATTGTTGCCTGCTAGTAGAATCCCGTAACAAAACACGTTAAAAACTATGATATTCTACTGAAAATCTCCACCAGCACTGGTCGCTGCGCTCTGCGTTGAATTGTTTACACCGGTGTAGGAGAATACAAGGCGCCGCCCATCTATCCCACTATTAGCTTTCAATGTTAAATCTCTCATTAACATTCTCCCTATGGACAGTGTTTGACTTTACTTATGTGTATAGTCTTCTTGACAATAGTAATTAGTTTTTTCCATAAACAACAAAACTGTATTTAGCGATAAAAATAAGTCATAAATACCAAAATTCCGTTGTTAAATATAAAATAGAGTCTACGAATTATCGACTTTGGACAATTCAACCAAGCAAGAGTTACATTTAAAAACATCAACACTGTTTTCAGTTAGATTTATTTTGAGTTCCTCATTATTTTATTCATTGGCATTTTGGTAGAACGGATTGGTACTTGCTTATCTTCAAAAATTGAAATAGTACGAATCGCGTCCCCTGAAACCAAGAAAGATTAAAAAACAAACAACAAAGGTAGAGCACTGAACCTTTGTTGTGATTTTTAATCTTTCTTGGTTTCAGGGGAGAAGATTTGTATTTCAATCGTTGGCATTGACATCGAAAAAGATAAAGAGCAAAAAACTACTACAAACAAACTACGATAAATCACTTAATTTTTAATTGTAAGTGTACATTTCATTATCAACGAATTCGTTCAAGAATACGTTTCCTTTAACTCATTTACTTCATTAAAAGATTATGTCATAGTATTGTGATGACTTGTGGTCGCATGTACAATAAAAGAATATTAAATTCTATCCTATTACACCGGATGTTTGTTCAGATAATTATTTCGATAGCGATCATATTAAAAAGGGAAAATTAAAAAGTAAAACATTCTTTCAGTTCCAGTATATGGAAGATTATGTAGATTCATGGCTTTTTCTTCGCCAGAACTAAAAATCAATAAAACAATGAATCAAATTGACACAACTTCGCAAAGATAGAGAGTATCTAGATTATGGAGAATCAGCATATACTTTTTTAAGTAAATACTTAATCTCTTTTGGTTTCAGGAAACAAGATTTGTATTTCAATCAAAAAATTGAAATACAAATGTATTTCAATTTTTTAATTGAAATACAAATCTTGTTTCCTGAATCCAAAAGAGATTAAAAAACAGGCCTAAAAACTGGCCTAAATTTTTAGGCAACCCCTAAATTGAAAATCCAAATAGCATATTGTATAGTACAGTCATGCAAATTGATTGAATTCATTTAAACCCTTGCAATCAGGAGCGACTAACAATAAAACTAAGGCGCAAGGACGCTTCTTCCAAAGAACTAGAACTCCATCAATTTCCGATTGCGTCATGTACACTTTAAATAACGTGATTGTCCCAATAGGGATACCTTAAAATGTTACAGCAGTCGACTAATTACATAAATTATTGTACGTTTATTTTACGGACCACGGATTATCAAATTAAAAAAAATGGGAGCAGTGGCTTTAAAAATAATTACGTCTTGACGATGTACCTTGCTTAGAACGTTAGCACCAACCTCTGAGCTCACCAATTTAATCCATACGCAGTGTTAAATGCTTCCTTATTTAAAGAATGCTGAGATGATGAGACAAATTAAAAGTGTTAAGTAAACGAGGATTTAGATTTAGTTTTAAACGTATAAAAGGCAATTAAGGCAAATTTATGCTTTGGCTTTATGGGTAATGATTCACGCTCGTTCAATTTCTTGTATTGTTCTTTTGAACTGCTCTCCGTAATTTCGTAATGTTTTTTTTGTAGGTGACAGCTTACTTTGCTAGCTGGTTAACGTTTAACGTTCACTTTGTTACTATTTTGATGTTTTCTTGTACTCGCTTTATGTGTATAAGTTTTGAAAAAGTTTATAACTGAACTAATTCATTTACGTCACCAGTGGTCCCCAAATTTTTTGACTGCATACCTTTCTGACAAAAATAATCATTAATTGTTTCCCTTTTTTGAGACAAATATTTCTGTTGAAACGACCATAGTTCTTAACTTTTCCAACTGAATAATTTTTTATTGTGGACGACTAAAATTCAAAAAAAAATCTAAACACTTTTAAAAAGATAAAGCTGTTGTGAAATAAATATTGTTGTTATGAAAAATAATTGTTAAAATGTAGCTAATAATTAAGTTAGTTAGTTGACCGCGTAAAAGTTATCCAGGCTTTGCAATATGGGGATAAAATAGCGAAATAGCGCAGCAGTAGACGACGATCGTGTTTAGAGAAAATAGGGTCTTTGACACAGGATGTTTTGCCAACAAAATCTACTTCCTGAAAGAAAATAGCAACATTATGCCACTTGTTTAAAATTACAAAACGTTACGACATCAAAGAGAATGGGTGTAAAATTCTCACATCAACGAAGTAATAAACAAAAGTAGCTTTTAACTTTGCTAAAAGCTCGACCACCAGTCGAAAGATAATAAAAGAATTTATGAACTCGATACAATCGGTGCATTAGCAGTTATAAATCTACTTTCATCATCGTAATGTGAGTCAATTAACAATTGTTTCAATGTTAATCGCGATATTAGTCAATAAATCATAAATTGATTTTTTGTTCTCTTTATACAAGTTTCGATTTATTTTTCACCTTTTGTTCGATGGTCTATTTATAAATAGAAATACGTTGTTTAAGAAAATTTGTAAAAGATCATTAAATCGATCAAACTTTTGAAAGCTAAGTGGTGTGAACGCAAACGTTTACGAATAACAACTATTTTTCGATTTGAAGAATCAATCTGATCTTTCGAAAACACTTAAGTCTTCACTTTTTGGGGCAACATTGAAAGTAAATTTGGATTTGGGAACTTGAAATTTGTAAAAATAAACATTCTCGACAGCGTGGATTTAAATTTGATTTTAAATTTGAGAAATTAAATCAAAAATTTTTTGTGAAAGTATAAATTAGAAATAAATTTTATTGCATTAAAAAAATCGAAATCAGTTTCCTGTCTTTCCCGTCAATTCGTCAGTTTGGCGCTTTAAGACCAAAATCCAATCTTCTAGCACAGGGATGAGCAAGAAGTGGCCCGTGGGCCACATCGGTCCGCCTAATTTTTTTACTGCGGACCGCCTGTTTCACGCAAAAATTTTAGAAAAGAAAATGTCAATTTGATGAAAAAAAAAGAACAACAATTTCCACGATTCATGAAATACATTGGACACGAAGGCAAGATTTTCTTGAGGGGGGGGGGGTACAACAATCATTCTAAAAAACTCATGGATAAAAAAGAAAATCTTCTGGCTTAGTAATGTGTATTTTTACTCAAAAACTACAGAATTGGGGACATCGCATTTTAAAATTAAAGTCAAAATTTTTAATTTTAAAATGCGATGTCTTAAGAAAATCTTAAGAAAAAATCTTTCGGAGAACTTTAAGAAATGTCGAAATTTTGAAAAAGTGAAAATGTAAAAGAGGCGAAATTAGCAAAAAGAAATTTTTGTAAAAAAAGTTGTAATTTCCAGAACAAGTCGAATTCAGGTAAAAAAATGCAACTTTTAAAAATAATGATTTCAGAATTTTTGTTTTATTTCAATTTTGTCATATTTTTGAAATTTTTAAAGAAATCTTTTCTTCAAGATTTCCTAAAAATATTTTTCTCAGATTGTTTGGATTTCTATTAAATTTTTGATCCAATTTAAAAAACAAATAAACGAATTTTGTGAAAAAGTTTAAATCTTTGGAAAAAATTCCATTTTAAATGAAAATGTCCAGAAACAGATAAAATTGAATTTTGAGTTAAAAGTCAAAATTTGGAGAATAATCCGAATTTTGGACAAGTTGAAATTATCGTGAATTAAATCAGAAAAAACAAAGACTTCGAAAAAATTCAGGATTTTTGAAAATTACGTTACAAATTACAAAAAAATATTGAACTTTCTAGGAAACATTCCAAATTCCCAAAAGAAGGTCCAATTTTAAGAGGAAAATTTAAAAAAGTTGAAATTTTCCAATAAATCATATCGAAAATAAAAACCTAACCTTTCTCAATAACTCGAGAAACGTGCAAAATTTAAAAAAATCAAAATTTTCAAAGATCTAGTTTTGTGAAAAGATGCAATTTTCAAAAAAAAGTCCAGCTCTGAGAAAGAAAAATCGCAAGATTCAAAAACATTGTTCTCAAAATTTAAAATTCAGTTAACATGTTGAATTTTTAAAAAATCTTTTTCTCAAAATCCCCAAAAATATTTTTCGCAACAACAGAAAAGTGAACATTTTCAGAACCATAAAACAATTTGATCTAAAAGTCGTAGTTTATTGAAAAAGACAAATATTCAGGAAAATGACAAAATTTTGAAATAAACCATTTTTGAAGAAGTTCAAAAAGTAGGATTTTGAAAACAAAATGAAAATTACAGAAATGACAAATTTTAGGTAAAATGCTATTTTAGAAAAATTCGACATTTTGAAAAAAAAGACGAATTTACCAAAAAAAAAAAGAAAAAAATTATTGAAATATTAAATATTGGATACTGAGATAAAAATTAAGATTTCCTCAAAAAGGCAAATTTTAGGAAACCAGTCAGAATTTCCAAAAAAAGCAGAATCTAAAAGATAAAGTAAATATTCAGAAAAATATCGGAATTTGAAAAAAAAAATTGAAATGAACACAAAATTGTCCAAAGAAAGTCTAATTAAAAAAAAGTCAAAAAAAAATAGTCAAAACCCCGAGAAAAAAGCGATATTGTAAGAGAAATTTTCTTTCTTTTTTCCTTCCCTTCCTTCTATTCTTCCTCTTCCTTCTTTTCCTTTTCTTCCTTCTCTTCAATCTCTTCCTTCTCTTCATTCTCTTCCTTCTCTTCCTTCTCTTCCTTCTCTTCTTCTCTTCCTTCTTTCCTTCTCTTTCTTCTCTTCCTTCTCTTTCTTCTCTTCCTTCTCTTCCTTCTCTTCCTTCTTTTCGTTCTCTTTCTTCTCTTCGTTCTCTTCCTTCTGTTCTTTCTCTTCCTTCTCTTCCTCCTTTTCCATCCTTCCTTCGTTCTCTTTTTACTCTTCCTTCTATTTCTTCTCTTCCTTCTCTTCCTTCTCTTCCTTCTCTTCCTTCTCTTCCTTCTCTTCCTTCTCTTCCTTCTCTTCCTTCTCTTCCTTCTCTTCCTTCTCTTCCTTCTCTTCCTTCTCTACCTTCTCTTCCTTCTGTTCTTTCTCTTTCTTCTCTTCCTTTTCTTCGTTCTCTACCTTCTCTTTCTTCTGTTCTTTCTCTTCCTTCTTTGCCTTCTCTTCCTCCTTTTCCAACCTTCCTTCATTCTCTTTTTACTCTTCCTTCTCTTTCTTCTCTTCCTTCTCTTCCTTCTCTTCGTTCCCTACCATCTCTTCTTTCTGTTTTTGCTTCTTTCTCTTCCTTCTCTTCCTTCTCTTTCTTCTCTTCCTTCTCTTCCTTCTCTTCCTTCTCTTCGTTCTCTACCTTCTCATCCTTCTGTTCTTTCTCTTCCTTCTTTTTCTTCTCTTCCTTCCCTTCCTTCTTCTCTTCTTCTCTTCCTTTTCTTCGTTCCCTACCTTCTTTTCCTTCTGTTTTTTTCTTCCTTCTCTTCCTTCTCTTCATCCTCTTGCATCCCTCGTTCTCTTTTACTCTTCCTTCTCTTCCTTCTCTTCCTTCTCTTCCTTCTCTTCGTTCTCTACCTTCTCTTCCTTCTGTTCTTTCTGTTCCTTCTCTTACTTCTCTTCCTCCTCTTCCATCTTCTTCGTTTTCTTTTTCCTCTTCCCTTCTCTTTTTTTTCTGCATTCTCTTTCTTCTCTTCCTTCTCTTCCTTCTCTTTCTTCTCTTCCTTCTCTTCCTTCTCTTCCTTCTCTTCCTTCTCTACCTTCTTTTCCTTCTGTTCTTTTCTTCCTTCTCTTCCTTCTCTTCCTTTCCTTCCTTCTCTTCCTTCTCTTCGTTCTCTACCTTCTCTTCCTTCTGTTCTTTTCTTCTTCTCTTCCTTCTCCTCCTTCTCTTTCTTCTCTTCCTTCTTTTCCTTCTCCTCGTTCTCCTTTACCTTCTCTTCCTTCTGTTCTTTCTCTTCCTTCTCTTCCTTCTCTTCCTCCTCTTCCATCCTTCTTCGTTTTCTTTTACTCTTCCTTCTTTTTTTCTCTGCCTTCTCTTTCTTCTCTTCCTCCTCTTCCTTCTTCTTCTCTTCCTTCTCTTCCTTTTCTTCTTCTCTTCTTTCTCTTCCTTCTCTTCCTCTCTTCCTTCTCTTCCTTCTCTTCTTCTTCTTCCTTCTCTTCTTCTCTTCCTTCTCTTCCTTCTCTTCTTCCTCCTTCTTTTTCCTTCTTTCTTTCTCTTCTCCTTCTCTTCCTTCTTTTCCTCCTCTCCTCCTCTCGTTCTCTTTTTACTCTTCCTTCTCTTCCTTCTCTTCCTTCCTTCTTTTCTTCTCTTCCTTCTTCTCTTCCTTCCTCGTTTCTTTTTCTTCTTCTCTTCTTCTCTTCCTTCTCTTTCTTCTCTTCCTTCTCTTCTTTCTCTCCTTCTTCTTCCTTCTCTCTTCTCTCTTCTCTTCCTTCTCTTCTTTCTTCTTTTTCTCTTTCCTTCTCTCCTTCTCTCCTTCTCTCCTTCTCTTCTTCTGTTCTTCTCTCTCCTTCTCTTCTCTTCTTCTCTTCCTTCTCTTCCTTCTCTTCCTCCTCTTCCATCGTTCTTCTTTCTTTTTCTCTTCCTTCTCTTCCTTCTCTTCCTTCTCTTCCTTCTTTTCTTCTCTTCCTTCTCTTTCCTTCTCTTTCTTTCTTCTTCTCTTCCTTCTCTTCTTTCTCTTCCTTCTCTTCCTTCCTCTTCCATCCTTCCTTCGTTCTCTTTCTTATCTCTTCCTTCTCCTTCTCTTCTCCTTCCTTCTCTTCCTTCTCTTTCCTTCTCTTCCTTCTCTTCCTTCTCTTCCTTCTCTTCCTTCTCTTCCTTCTCTTTCTTCCTTCTTCCTCTTCTCTTTCTTCTCTTCCTCTTCTTCTTCCTTCTTCTTTTCCTTCTCTCTTCCTTCTCTTCCTTCTCTTTTCTTTCTCCTTCCTTCTCTTCTCCTCTTCTCTTCTTTCTCTCCTTCTCTCTCCTTCTCTTCCTTCTTTACCTTTTCTTCCTTCTGTTCTTTCTCTTCCTTCTCTTCCATCCTTTCTTCGTTCTCTTTTTACTCTTCCTTCTCTTTTTTCTTTTCCTTCTCTTCGATCCTATCTGCCTTCTCTTTTATCCCTTTCTTTTCTGCCTTCTATTTTTCTCTTCCTTCTCTTCCTTTCTTTTTTCTTTTTCATTCTTCGATCGTCTCTACATTCTCTTCCATCCTTCCTTCGTTTCCTTCTTTCCCTTTCCTCTCTTCTTTCTCTTTTATCTTTCCTTACTTCTCTTTCTACCTTTCCTTCTATTCCTTCTCTTCCATCCCTCCTTCCTTCTATTCTTCCTCTTCCTTTCCTTTCTTCTCTTCCTTATTTTTCTTCTCTTCCATGCTTCCGTCCTTCCATCCAAAATTAAAAAAAAGACCAATTTTCCAAAAAAAAAACAAGAAAAATTTTTGAAATATTAAATATCGGATATTGAGATAAAAATCAAGATTTCCTGAAAAAGGCAAATTTTAAGAAACCAGTCAGAATTTCTAAAAAAAATCAGAATCTAAAACAACGAAATTTTTGGTAAATGTTCAGAAAAATATCGGAATTTGAAAAAAAAATTAAAATGGACAAAAAATCGTCCAAAGAAAGTCAAATTAAAAAAAAGTCAAAAAAAATAGTCAAAACCCTGAGAAAAAGACGATATTGTTAGAGAAATTTACTTCCTTTCTTCCTTCTCCTCCTTCTATCCTCTTCCATCTTTCCTTCGTTCTCTTTTTACTCTTCCTTCTCTTGCTTCTCTTTCTTCTCTTCCTTCTCTTCCTTCTCTTCGTTCTCTACCTTCTTTTCCTTCTCTCCGTTCTCTAACTTCTTTTCTTCTGTTCTTTCTCTTCCTGCTTTTCCATTCTTCGATCCTCTCTACCTTCTTTTCCATCCTTCCTACGTTTCCCTCTTTCTCTTTCCCCTCTTCTTTCTCTTTCATCTTTCCTTACTTCTCTTTTTACCTTTCCTTCTATTCCTTCTCTTTCATCCTTCCTTCCTTTTATTCTTCCTCTTCCTTCCCTTTCTTCTCTTCCTTCTTTTCGTTTTCTTCAATCCTTCCATTCTCCCATCCAAAATTAAAAAAAAGACGAATTTACCAAAAAAAAAGCAAAAAAATTTATTGAAATATTAAATATCGGATATTGAGATAAAAATCAAGATTTTCCGAAAAAGGCAAATTTTAGGAAACCAATCCAGAATTTCTAAAAAAAATCAGAATCTAAAAGATCGAAATTTTTGGTAAATGTTCAGAAAAATATCGGAATTTGAAAAAAAAATTGAAATGTACAAAAAATTGTCCAAGGAAAGTCAAATTAAAAAAAAGTCAAAAAAAAAATAGTCGAAACCTCGAGAAAAAGACGATATTGTAAGAGAAATTTTGCAAAAAAGATCTACATATTGAGAAAAAGCATTTAATCTTAGTGAAACTTCGAGAGTAAATTTTAAGAGGAAAATCGAATATTTATTTTCTCTGGAACTCTCTAGACGAGTCAGAGGAAGACAGGCTCCCTACCTTGCCCCAACAGGCGTCAGAAAATATTCAAATATTGTGATGACACATCGAAATTTTGACAAACAAGTTGAAACTACCAGAAATTTCGATTAAAAAAGGGTTGAAAATTTACAAAGAAATTTTTCTCCTTCCACAAAAATCTTAAATTTCTAAAAAATATACCTTTTTGTCAAAAGATCGACCAGATTTCGAAAAAAAGACAAATTTTAATAAACAAGCTGACATTTTCAGAATAAAAAAAAGGCGAAATTTTCAGGATAGTCAAATTTCGAAAAATGACGAAATTTCAGAAAAAAAACCAGAGGAACTTTTAAATTTAAAATTACGAGAGTCATGAAAAAAGGCAAATTTTATGAATAGATGCAAAATTTTAAAAGAAAAAGTCAAATTTTGTAAAAAAATATATAACATTTGAGAAGAAGGTAGAAATGTTAAAAAAAATGTTTCAAGGAAAGGCTGAATTCTGAAGAATTGGAAAGTCCTCCAATTGAATACATGCAAATTTTCAGTTTGCTGCATGAACCAGCCCTAGCATTCATATTTTTCTCACATGCGGTTCGCGTAAAATTTTTAGCCTTGTAATTGGCTCGCTATAAAAAAAAGGTTGCTCATCCCTGTTCTAGTAGCTTTCACAAAAGCGGACCATTATTTGCCAAGTTCATCACCAACACCAAGAAACCGTTAAAATGATCGATTTGCAATAATATTTACCAGACCATAAAATTATAAGGTTATTGAATTGTATTCGAACATCTAAGAGATCAATGGCCATAGAACAACAGTTAGACTTTTTATACAATTTACAAAAAGATGGTTAAAATTGCACTTTTAGTGCCTCTGTCTCTCGAGATTCGCCCAAGTGACTGCGAGGAAAAAATCGTTAACGACTTCCTGCGTTTTAATCATCACTTCTATCCAACGAAATATTAATGCATTAGAATTCGTGTTAATAATACTCAGTTGGCAGGGTGCCACATCGAAACATTCGAAAGAAGAACGCTCTTTATTCACGGAAATAGAAAAAAAAAGAACAACAAATATTCGCATCAAGCCAAATAAATGGCCGTCGCGAAGAAGTTTCGTTTAATTTAGACTAGGACAAAATAGCTCGGGTAAAGTGGGGTGAACTTTTACTAAAATAAACATATAAATGTTCTTAAACGAGAAATCCACCAAATGCCAACGAATTCTAACAAGCCGTGCATACTTATTTATATACAGGCGGCGGAGTTGTCGACTGCTCTTGGCTGGTGTATCCTCTGGTTTTCTTTTTTTTTCAACTCGCATATTCCACTTATATTAAGCTCTTAAAACTTGGTAATGATCCATAAACTTCATGAAAAACTTACATTGTTGAATGAGATATACCGTAT
Organism: Dastarcus helophoroides; assembly: GCA_028583605.1. Taxonomy (NCBI): domain Eukaryota; kingdom Metazoa; phylum Arthropoda; class Insecta; order Coleoptera; family Bothrideridae; genus Dastarcus; species Dastarcus helophoroides. The sequence continues at coordinate 14,775,081 of CM053337.1, read as the reverse complement.
CGGCGTTCACGCTTTTTCTATAAACAACGACTTTTTTGTTTGAGGCCACGCCGTGACTGAATAATAATATTTAAAGATTCCATCTCGACTCTTGGTGTACATTACATAATAAGGTGTTCTGGACGGTAAATATTACATGGAGAACGCACCACGGGCATTTTCATGATCAATTGAACGTGAGATCCATTCTACAGCTCTTTGCTAATGAAGGGGCTTATTTAAAAATGCTATTTGACCAGCGAATGACGAAAAAGAGCGAGCGTGGGTTTTTGTTATTGTTTTATCCAGAAAGTAGTCTCTGGTTTTATCGTAGTTTTTACAGAGAGCATAAAATTTCAAGCGTAGCAAGGGGTAGCCCATTTTGCCTTCATAAATAGTCCTCTTTTTGAAAAAACATCTCTTATTTGAATATGTCCCAATTCCGACTAAAAAAAAGGTAATAGATATAACTTTCACATCCTTGTATCATAAAAGAATAACACAAATTCTACTAAGCAACAAAATTTTACCAAACTTTCCTATTAAACAAACTGTTGTACTCAGTCTGCTATTCGAAGCCAAAAATTCTACGAAATCTAGTAAAAATTTTCCAATCTGGCAACACTGAGTGTGCTTTCGAAAGTACCACTAGCGCCATCTGTTAGCGTATCGTATAGATAGAGTATATTTTCGTTTTTGGTCACCAGATGTATCGAAAATTAAAACGATTTTGGCTCTGTGGACTTACTTTGTGGTTGGCAACCTTTTTTGGATTACGGCCAACTTTGGTCGTGATCCTAAAAAGGTTGCCAACCACAAAGTAAGTCCCCAGAGCCAAAATCGTTTTAAAGAAATAAAATTTTGAAGCCGACAGTTTAAAAGAGTTTCCTTTGCCTGTGAAATAAAATAGTCGACTAGAAAAAGTTCTGGCAATACTGTTTCTACTAATTTCAATAGTCTTTCTAAATTTTTAAATTAACGTGAAGTTTTGAAAAATTATTAAGATTTCTAAAAAACATTTTTTCTTAAATTGCAGTTGAACTTTTTTGTCGAAATTTTGGCTTAAATGTCGAATTTTTAATCCCAAATTATTTTTAATTTTAGGAAGGATTTTGTCTATGAAAATTTCGAGTTTCTTTCAGTAATTTCTTATTATTTTTTCTATCGTTTAAATTTTTACTCGGAATTTCAACGTAGTAGTATTAAAGTATCTTTCAAAAACTAAAATACAGAACTTGTCCCCTGTAACCAAGAAAGATTAAAAAAACACAACAAAGGTTGCTCTAACGCGTTTCGACAGCCAAGTTGTCATCTTTAGAGAGTTTCAGGGGACAAGTTCTGTATTTAAATTGTTGAAGATAACCAAGGACCAAGAATTTTCGAATTTGTAGACTTAGAGACCTTTTCGAAATTTAAATTTTTATTACAATTTCCTATTTTAGTTCTTACAATTTACAGTTTCTTACAATTTCTCTTTTCGAAATTTCGATTTATGAATCAAAATTCGAGGTTTTCTGTTTAAGGAAATTTCTACTTTTTCCTCGGATTCATCCTTTTATCGAATCTTTTGAGATTATTTCCAAAAATTGACTCTCTTCAGAAAGGAAAACGGAAATTTCGAGTGCCAAACCGAGAGTCCTAATCCAGAGAAAGTTACATTTTCAGAAGAATGTAACGTTCTCTGGATTTTGGACTCTTGACTCGCCACTCGAAATTTCTTTTTTTTTTCTCAAAATGCCTCTCCTTCGTACCAAGAGTCCGAATCCAGAGAAAGTTACATTTTCAGAAAAATGTAACTTTCTCTGGATTTGGACTTTTTGTTCGCCTCTCGAAATTTCGTTTTTTCTTTCAAAATGCCTCTCTTCCTTTGAAATTATATCACCATTTTCCACAAAATTTAATTTATCTGAAGATTTCGAGTGTTTTGTTCTCGACATTTTAATTTATCTACAAAATTTGGAAAATTTTTCTCAGATTTGTTTTCATCAAAATCTCGATTGGTTCTCAAAATTTGCAATTTGAGCCTTTCTTCTTAATACGTTGTTTGATTTTAAATTCAAAATTTCAATTCTTTCCCTTCTTTTCCTTTTCTTTCTTCTCTTCCTTCTCTTACTTCTCTTCTTTCTTTCCTACTTTTCCTTGTCGTCTTTCTCCTTCTTCTCGTACTTCTCTTCCTTCTCTTCCTCCTCTTCCTTCTTTTCCTTCTCTTCCTTTTTTCCCTTCTCTTCCTTATCTTCCTTCTCTTCCTTCTCTTCCTTCTCTTCCTTCTCTTCCTTCTCTTCCTTCTCGTCCTTCTCTTCCTTCTCTTCCTTTTCTTCCTTTTTTCCCTTCTCTTCCTTCTCTTCCTTTTCTTCCTTATCTTCCTTATCTTCCCTCTCTTCCTTCTCTTCCTTCTCTTCCTTCTCTTCCTTCTCTTTCTCCTCTTCCTCCTCTTCCTTCGCTTCCTTTTCTTCCTTCTGTTTCTTCTCTCCTTTCTCTTCTTTCTTTTTATTCTCGTCCTTCTTTCCCCCCTATTCCTTTTCTTTCCTCTCCTCCTTCTCTTTCTTCTCTTCCTTCCTTCTTTCCTTTTCCTCCTTATGTTACTTCCTTTCTTCTTTTTCTTCTCTTCTATTTCTTCTTTTCCTTCTCGTCCTTCTCTTCCTTCGTTCCTTCTCTTTCTTCATTTCCTTCTTTTCTTCTTCCTTCCTTCTCTTCCATCCTTCCTTACTTCTCTTTTACTTTCCCTTCTATTCCTTCTTTTCCACCCTTCCTTCCCTATCCTCCTTCTAGTTTTCCTCTTCCTTATTTTCCGTTACTTCTATCCTTCTCTTCCTTCTCTTCTTTCTCTTCCTTCTCTTCCTTCTGTTCTTTCTCTTCCTTCTTTTCCTTCTCTTTCTCCTCTTCCATCCTTCTTCGTTTTCTTTTTACTCTTCCTTTTTTTCTTCTCTTCCTTCTCTTCCATCCTGTCTGCCTTCTTTTTCTTCCCTTTCTTTTCTTTCTTTTATTTTTCTCTTCCTTTCTTCGTTCCTTCTCTTTCTTCATTTCCTTCTTTTCTTCTTCCTTCCTTCTCTTCCATCCTTCCTTACTTCTCTTCTACTTTCCCTTCTATTCCTTCTCTTCCACCCTTCCTTCCTTATCCTCCTTCTAGTTTTCTTCTTCCTTCTTTTCCTTTACTTCCATCCTTCTTACCTTCTCTACTTTCTCTTCCTTCTCTTCCTCCCCTTCCATCCTCCTTCGTTTTCTTTTTACTCTTCCTTTTTTTCTTCTCTTCCTTCTCTTCCATCCTATCTGCCTTCTTTTTCTTCCCTTTCTTTTCTTTCTTCTATTTTTCTCTTCCTTTCTTCTTTCTCTTCCATTCTTAGATCCTCTCTGCCTTCTCTTTCATCCTTCCTCCGTTCTCTTCTACTTTCCCTTCTATTCTTTCTTTTCCATCCTTCCTTCCTTATCCTCCTTCTAGTTTTTCTCTTCCTTCTTATCCTTTACTTCCATCCTTCTTACCTTCTCTTCTTTCTCTTCCTTCTCTTCCTTCTGTTCTTTCTCTTCCTTCTTTTCCTCTTCTTCCATCCTCCTTCGTTTCCTTTTTACTCTTCCTCTTCTTTCTTCTCTTCCTTCTCTTCCATCCTATGTTTCTTCTCTTTCTTCCCTTTCTTTTTTTCTTCTATTTTTCTCTTCCTTCTCTTCCTTTCTTTCTTCTCTTCCATTCTTAGATCCTCTCTGCCTTTTCTTTCATCCTTCCTCCGTTCTCTTCTTTCTCTTTCCTTTCTTCCTTCTCTTTCATTCTTCCTTACTTCTTTTTCGACTTTTCCTTCTATTCATTCTCTTCCATCCTTCCTTCTCTTCCATCCTTCCTTCTTTTCCTTCTATTATTCCTCTTCCTTTCCTTCCTTCTCTTTCTTCGTTCCATTTTTTCTCTTCCTTCTCATTCTTTCCTACCATCTTTTTCTTTCTTCCTTCTCTTTTTCTCTTTCTTCTCATCCTTTCTTCCTTTTTTCGAAAATTTGGCTTTTTGAATATTGCAACTTTCTTTTTTTATTCCTTCTCTTTCATCCTTCCTTTTCTTCCTTTTTTTTCTCTTCCTTCTCTTCCTTTTTTCCTTCTCTTCATTCTTTCATCCTCTCTACCTTCTGTTCCATACTTCCTCCGTTCCCTTCTTTCTCTTTTATCTCTTCTTTCTCTTTCATCCTTCCTTCTTTTCCTTCTATTTTTCCTCTTCCTTCCCTTACTTCTCTTCCTTTATTTCCTTCTCTTCCTTCGTTCTCTTTTTTTTTCTTTCTTTTCTTTCTCCTCTACCGATCTTTTCTTTTCTTCCTTCTTCTTTTCTCCTCCTTCTCTTTCTTTCTTTTTTCCGAAATTTTGGCTTTTTGAATATTGCAACTTTCTTTTTTTTTTGATTACTTCTCTTCCATCCTTCCTTACTTCTCTTTCTTCCTTTTCTTTTCTTCCTTCTCTTTTTCTCTTCCTTTCTTCCTGCTCTTCCATTCTTCCATCATCTCTACCTTCTCTTCCATCCTTCCTCCGTTCCTTTTTTTCTCTTTTCTTTCTTTTTCAACGTTCCTTACTTCTCTTTCTACTTTTCCTTTTTTCCTTTTCTTCCTTCTCTTTTTCTCTTCCTTCTCTTCCTTTCTTTCTTTTTTTTTTCGCAATTTTGGCTCTTTGAATTTCAACTTTCTTTTTTTTTTGATAACTTCTCTTTCATCCTTCCTTCCTTCTCTTTCTTCCCTTTCTTTTCTTTCTTCTCTTTTTCTCTTTCTTCTCTTCCTTTCTTCCTTTTCTTCCATTCTTCCATCCTCTCTACCTTCTCTTCCATTCTTCTCCCATTCCCTTCTTTCTCTTTCCTTTCTTCCTTCTTTTTCATCTTTCCTTACTTCTCTTTCTACTTTCCTTCAATTCATTTTCTTTCATCCTTTCTTCCTTCTTTTCCTTATATTCTTCCTCTTCCTTCCCTTCCTTCCCTTCCTTCCCTTTCTTCCCTTTTTTCTCTTCCTTCTCTTCCTTCTTTTCCTTCTTTTCCTTCGTTCTCTTTTTTATCTTCCTTCTCTTTCTTCTCCTCCATCTTTTTCTTTTCTTCCATCCCTCCTTTCTTCTCTTTGTTTCCTTTCTTTTCTTCCTTATCTTTTTTCTCTTCTTTCTCTTCCTTCTCTTCCTCCTCTTTCATCCTTCCCTCGCTCTTCTCTTTCTTCCCATTTTTCTCTTCCTTCCTTCTTTTTCTTCCTTCTCTTTCCCCTCTTTCTTCTTTTTATTCCTCTTTTCGTTCTCTTTTTTGTCCTTCTCCTCCTTCTCCTCTTTTTCTTCTTTCTCCTCTTTCTCTTCCTTCTTTTCTTTCCTCCCCTCCTCTTCTCCTTCCTTCCCCCCTCTTCTTCGCCTCTTTCCCTTCCTTCTCCCCCTTCTCTTTGTTATCTTCCTTCTTTCCCCCCTTTTTTAGTTCTCTTCCTTCTCTTCTTTCCCTACCTTCTCTTCCTTATTTTCATTCTTTTCCCTCTCTTCCTCCCTTTTCTTCTTTTTTTCCTCCCATCGTTTTCTTTCTTCCCTTTCTTCTTTTCCTCATTTTCCTTCTTTTCCTTTTTTTCTTCTCGTTTTTCTCCTCCTTCTCGTCCTTCTCTCCCTTCTTTGCTTCGCTTCTTTCTCTTCCGTCTATACCTTCTCTTTTTTTACTCGTTGTCCTTTCCCCCCTATTTCTTCTCTTTCCTCTCTTCCTTCTCTTTGTTTTTTTCTTCTCTTTCTTCCTTCTTTACTTTTCTTTCTTCTCTTCCTTTCTTCCTTCCTTCTTTTTTCCCTTTCTGCTCTTCTATTTCTTCTGTTTCTTCTTTTTCTTATTATCCTTCTCTTTCTTCTTTTGTTCCTTCTTTTTCTTCCTTTCTTTTTTCCCCTTTCTTCCTTCCTTGTCTTTCTTTTCTTCTTTATCTTCCTTACTCCACTTTCCTTCTATTCCTTTTCTTTCATCATTCCTTTCTTCTCTTTCTTCTATTTTTTCACTTTTTTCCCTCCCTTCTCCTTTTCTTCCATCCTTCCATGCTTCCTAGCTTTTCTTCCTTTTCTTCCTTCTATTCTTCCTCTTCATGCTCTTCCTTCTTTTCCTTCTCTTCCAACCTTCTTACTTTCTCTTATTTTACCTCCTTCTCGTCCTTCTCTCCCTTCTCTCCCTTTACTTCCTTCTCTTCCGTCTATCCCTTCTCTTTTTTCTTTTCCTCCTCGTTCCCCCGATTTCTTCTTTTTCCTCTCTTCCTTCCTTGTTTCCTTTTTTTTCTTCTCTTCATATCCTTCTTTCTTTTTTCTTTTTCTTCTCTTCTATTTCTTCTCTTCCTTCTTTTCCTTCTCCTTCTCTTCCTTACTTCGTTACTTATCTCCTTTCTCTATTCTTGATTTTCCTTTCTTCCTTCCTTGTCATCCTTCTCGTCTTTATCTTCCATCCTTCCTTACTCCTCTTTCTAATTTTCCTTCTATCCCTTCTCTTCCATCCTTCCTTTATTCTCTTCCTTCTATTTTTCCTTTTCCTTCTCTTGCTTCTCTTTCATCCTTCCATCCTTCCTACCTTTTTTCCTGCTGATGCTTCTATTCTTTCTCTTTATTCTCTTCCTTCTTTTCCTTCTCTTCCATTCTTGCATCCTTCTTACCTTCTCTTATTTCTTCCTCCTTCTCGTCCTTTTCTCCTTCTCTATCTTTACTTCCTTCTCTTCCGTCTATCCCTTCTCTTTCTTCTTTTCTTTCTCGTCCTCCTTTCACCCCATTTCTTCTCTTTCCTCTCTTCCTTCCTTCTTTCCTTTCTTTCTTCTCTTCATTTCTTCCTTTTTTTTTCTACTCTTCTATTTCTTCTCTTCCTTCTTTTCTTCTCGTCCTTCTTTTCCTTCCTTCGTTACTTAGTTCCTTCTTCTTTTCTTGATTCATTCTCCCTTCCTTGTCATCCTTCTCTTCTTTATCTTCCATTCTTCCTTACTCCTATTTCTATTTTTCTTCTATTCCTTCTCTTCCATCCTTCCTCTTTCTCTTCCTTCTATTTTTCTTCTTCTTTCTCTTTCTTTTCTTCCTGATCTTCCTTCTCTTCCGTCCTTCCATCCTTCCTACCTTCTCTTCCTTCTCTTCCTTTTCTTCCTTTTATTTTTCTTCCTTACTTCTCTTCCTGATCTTCCTTCTCTTCCATCCTTCCTTCCTTCTCTTCCTTCTATTCTTCCTCTTTATTCTCTTTCTTTCTTTCTTCTTTTCCGTCCTTCCTACCTTCTCTTTCTTCTCTTATTTCTCTTCCTTCTCTTTTTTTTCATTCCTCCCTTCGTTATTCTCCTTTTCCTTCTGCCCCTTCTCCTCTTTCTCTTCCTTCTCCTCCTTCTCTTCCTTCTTTTCTTTCCTCCCTTCCACCTCTTCCTCCTCTCCCTTCTCCTTCTTCAACTCTTTCCCTTCCTTTTCCTCCTTCTCTTTATTTTCCACCTTCTTTTCCTTCCTCTTTTCCTTTTCTTCCTTCCCTGCCTTCTCTTCCTTCTTTTCCTTCTCTTTCTTCTCGTCCTTCTCTTCCTTTTCTTCCTTTTCTTCCTTTATTTCATTCCTTTTCTTCCTCCCGTCGTTGTCTTCCTTCCCTTCTTTCTCTTCCTTTACTTACTTCTCTTCCATTTTTTTCCTTCCTTTTTTACTTCGCCAATATCTTCTGTTAAAAAACCTCGACTCTTCGTTACTGATGTAGAATTCAGTTTTCAGTGGCGAGCCTACGAAGGCATCGTGCTGTGTTTGGCGTGGAGCACCGCCTCTGAACTGATCGTATTCGGCGGCGAAGACTGCAAATATAGAGTGTGGCAAATTTCACCTTTTTTTTTAAGTTCGACTTTCTTTTAATTCGATTTTTTTTTTGTTTCGAAGCTTCGAAAAGAAAGTCGAAATTTCGAGAAGAAGACGAAGAAAAAACTGAAATTTTAATAAGCCCAGTTAAAAAAAATGTATTTGGAAAGGAAATTTTAAAAATAAATTCGAATTTTGGGGGAAATTGTCCAACTTGTCAACATTTTCCAGGATAAGGCAAATTTGAAGAAAAAATGATAAAATTAGAGAGTAATATTGAACTTAAAAAAAAAGAATTTCCAGGAAAAAAGTCGAACAAAGTTGGATTTTTCTTAACATTTAAAGTATCATACTTTATAAAAAATAAATTTCTAGTTGGACTTTAGTCTAGAAAATAGTCAAAATTTTAAGAAAATACCAACTTTATTCGACTTTCTCCTAGAAATTCTTTTTTTTAAAGTTCAATATTATTCTTTGTTAAACAACGTCCGTAAACTTCGACTGCCGAACGGAAACATTTTTTTCTTAAAATCGCCGAGTTCGACAATTTTTTCCAAATTTCGAATTTATTTTTAAAAGTCTTCCTTAGTTCGATTTTTTTTAAAATTCATCTTCTCCCCTAAATTAAAATTTCGAAAACGAGACGAATAAAAAACTGAAATTGAAATTTATTGTCAAAATTCGACGTTTTTTCTTAAAACGTGTTAGACTTTTTATTTCAAAAATTTCTAATTTTTGTTTTTGAAAATTTCGACTCGTCTCCATCTTTGGCATTCCCTCTCTGGAAATTTCGATTCTTTTCCTCGTAATGCATCTTTTTCGATCAAATATTCAATTTCGTTCCGGAAATTTTAAGTTAAATTTGGCCTTTAAGTTTGTTTTCAGAAGAAAAAAATAGAGTAAATAGGCGAGTTGGTCGCTGTGTGGAATCCAATAACTTTTTCCTGACTCATCCTCGTAAAAATCGTCGTATTAACTGTACGGAGACGACATCGAACATGGAATCCTTTCAGTTATCGTATGATTGCTAGACGGGCGATTAGGGAAAAAAAACGTCTTGGAAGCCAACCGCATAGATAGACGACATACTCCATAGTTGACTGACTAAGTGTGTAACGCGATAGCGCTGGAGAGGGGGGCCAACACTGAAGCCTCTGGAGTCCGGAACCGACGAGGAAGTCAAAGTCAGCTCAAGTAACCGAGCCCGCAGGCCGTGAATTATTCTCAGTTCAGTTGTTTCTTGATCGCCATCAAATCAACACCATCCACTATGAGGGAAATCGTCCATCTTCAAGCCGGACAGTGTGGCAACCAAGTTGGAGCTAAGGTAAGTTCTATTCGGAACTTATTGTTGTTAATTTAAACATTATTAACAGTGGATGTGTTTTCTCTTAAATCGGCGCTGGGTGTACACGAGAATTTGATCGGGATAAGATCTGGTTACATTTAAGGCCTTGTAGATACTTGGTGATGATGAATTTATTAACGTTTTCGTATTTTAGAAGCGACGTTTCGGTTTTTTTTAAATTTCTCTGTAAATGTGTGGCAAGGAACTCATTTCTGTTTTGATATTGTTAATAACATTTGGTGTTAGTTGTGTGAATTATTTCAAAATTGGCCATATTTGGCAGAAATATTTCCATTTTTTCAAAGCCTAGTGCAGTGTTCTATTAAAACGATATTTTTTTGAGAATCCTTTTCTAATTTAATTGAACGTTTTGATTAGAAGGCAATATTTTATATGAGTAGGGATTCAGGGAACACTTAAGATAATTCGAATTATTACTCTGGGTTCTGGGTGTTGATAAATTAGTCCAATAATTATGTCTCGTAGTACATTTCGTTTGCACTGACTACAGCATATCCTGGGGGTGGGATATAGGCAGGGTGGGATTTAGATTTGATAGGGCCCTCAGTCATTTAAGATATGGGGCCCTTTATAAGTTCAGATATTATATGCCAGTGCCAAATATGATTTGGCAAACAGTGGGGGCCCCTCAAGACAATGGGGGCCCTCGCTGTAGATTATATGTAAATCCAGTACTGGATATGGGACACTTTTTGCGGTTAATTATACTTCTGATGAAATCAAAGTACTTAATTGAGAAAAGCATCTTTTAGAAAATTAGCGATTAATATTTATCTAATCCAAGTTTCGATTGCTTTGTTTTTAAAAATAGGTTTTTGTCGGCAGGCCAATAAAATGATATTAATTTTGCATCTCATAAAAAATTAGTCACAAATTTGTTAACAGCAATGTTTATCTATAAGTGGGGCACTCAACTAAAAAAAAACCGACTTTGTATGTGTGTCATAGGTTTGTCACATTTGTCTACTCTTTTTTTTAAATTTTTCCTTTTAAACATTTTAACTTTTTTCGAAATTTTGAACCTTTAAAAATTGCTATGCGATAATTTCAAAATGTTCATTAAAAATTTCGTTTTTTTTAATTTCCGTCTTATTTGAAAGATTTGACCCATTTTTGCAAAACGCTACTTTTTTTTGAAAATGTCATCGTTCGAAAGAATTGACTTTTTTTTGGCTTTATTGAAAACCGCAGCTGTTTTAAAATGTTTTCACTTTCTTTAAAAAGATTCAATATTTTTTCAAAATTCCTACTTTTTTAAAAAAATGTCGCCTTTGTTGAATATTTCTACTTGTTTGAAATTTTCGATTTTGGATCGGGTTTTTCCGAGGTTTCAATTTTTTTTCCCAAATTTTGGCTTCTTGAATATTTCGACTTCCTTTTTCTTTTGATTCGACATTTTTGAAATTTAAAATTCCAATTTTTTGAATTTCTACTCTAAAATTTCGATATTTTTGTTGGCATTACATTGAAAATTTTAAACTTCAGTATCCAGTTTTTCGAAATTTCCACTTTTTTTTAAATATAACTGAAATGTTAAACTTATTTTAAAAAATTTGATTTTCAATTTCAACTTTCATAATTTTTTATTGTCTCAAAATGTTAATTTTAGAAAACTTTACTTTTGAATGTTTCGACTTAATTGAAAATTTTTACTTCTACTTTTTTATATAGTTTAATGAAAACTTTACTTAAAATTTCTTTCTAATGTTTTAAAAAAATTCTGCATTTTAAAAAAATCTACATTTTTAAAAATCTACATTTTTAAAAATCTACATGTTTAAAAATCTACATTTTTAAAAATCTACATTTTTAAAATATCTACATTTTTAAAAAATCTACATTTCTAAAAAATATACACTTTTAAAAAATCTATATTTAAAAAAATTTTAATAAAGACGTTTATTTTTGGGTCTTTTTGAGTTTTTTTTTGAAACTTATATGTTTGGTTAGAATTTTTATTTTCTTATTTTTGGGAGAATTTCGTTTGTTCTGAGATGTTATATTTTATCCTAAAATTTCGACTTTTAAAAAAATTTCGCGATCGTTTCGAGTAATTTCCACAAATGTCGAACGATTATCAAAAATTTTATTTGTTTTCCTAGTTTTTACTTTACTTGATTTTGACTTTTAAGAAATTCTACTTTTTTGGAAACTTTTTGAACTCAACATATTTTTAATATTTACGTTTTGCGGAATTTTATTTCAATTTTTTAAAATTTTCTATCTTAAAATTTAATTTTTTTCAAAATTTTGTGTTTTTCTCAATATTTTAATTTTTTTTTGAAAATTTCGATTTAAATGTTAGTTTTCTCTCAAAATTTTGATATTTTTTTATTGGTAAGTTTTTGCAATTTTTTATTTTTTCAGAATGTCGACCTCGAAAATTTTGCTTGTTTTCATAATTTTTACTTTTATTAAAAATTTCAACCACTATTTAAATTTTCGATCGATTCTCAAAGTTTTGTTTTTTTTTTGGAAAAGAAAACCTCCGTAGGGGCGTTTGGCGATACTGGATACGGGCTAAACTTATCGTTTCGCGATTACCATTAGCGTTAATTTCGTTACCAACATGCTCCACTGTTAACATTAGATAACATAAGTAAAATACAAAATAAGAAATACCGAAATACGAAATGTGAAATACGAATTACGAAATACGAAGTACGAAATACGAAATACAACATACAAAATACAATCATACAAAATACAATTATACAAAATACAATCATGCAAAATACAATATACAATCGTACAAGATACAATCATACAAAATACAATCATACAAGATACAATCATACAAAGTATAATCATATAAGATACAATCATACAAAATACAATCATACAAAATACAATCACACAAAATCCAATCATACAAAATACAATCATACAAAATACAATCATACAAAGCACATTCATATAAAATACAATCATACAAAATACAATCATCCAAAATTCAATCATACAAAATACAATCATGCAAAATACAATCATACACAATACAATCGTACAAAATACAATCGTATAAAATACAATCATACAAAATACAATCGTACAAAAAACAATCATACAAGATACAATCATACAAAATAGCAGTCATACAAGATACAATCATACAAAATACAATCATATAAAGATACAATCATACAAAATACAATCACACAACAAAATCCAATCATACAAAATACAATCATACAAATATAATCATACAAATACAAAATGGCAAAATCATACAATACAATACAAAATACAATCACATCAAAATACAATCATACAAAATACAATAATACAAAATACAATAGGTACAAAATACAATGATACAAAATACAATGATACAAAATAACAATGATAAAATAAAATGATACAAAAAATCAAAATACAAAATACAATATACAAAATACAAAATACAATAATACAAAATACAATATACAAAATACAATAATACAAAATACAAATACAAAATACAAAATACAAAATACAAAATACAAAATACAAAATACAAAATACAAAAACAAAATACAAAATACAAATACAAAATACAAATCATACAAAATACAAATATACAAAATACAATGATACAAAATACAAAATACAAAATACAATGATACAAAATACAAATACAAAATACAAGATGCAATGATACAAAACAAATATACAAAATACAAAATACAAAATACAATATACAAAATACAATAATACAAAATACAAAATACAAAATACAAATACAAAATACAATGATACAAAATACAATGATACAAAATACAATGATACAAAATACAATGATACAAAATACAATGATACAAAATACAATGATACAAAATACAATGATACAAAATACAATGATACAAAATACAATGATACAAAATACAATGATACAAAATACAATGATGCAATGATACAAAACACAATGATACAAAATACAATGATACAAATACAATGATACAAAATACAATGATACAAAATACAATGATACAAAATACAAATGCAAAATGCAAAATGCAAAAATGCAAAAATGCAAAATGGCAAAATGCAAAATGCAAAATGCAAAATGCAAAATGCAAAATGCAAAATGCAAAATGCAAAATGCAAGATGCAAGATGCAAAATGCAAAATGCAAAATGCAAAATACAAAATACAAAATACAAGATACAAGATACAAGATACAGGATAAGGGTACAGGATACAGGCTATAAGATACAGGATACAAAAAACACTCGTACAAAACACACTCGTACAAAACACACCCATACAAAATACAATCGTACAAAATACAATCGTACAAAATACAATCGTACAAAATACAATCGTACAAAATACAATCGTACAAAATACAATCGTACAAAATACAATCGTACAAAATACAATCGTACAAAATACAATCGTACAAAATACATTCGTACAAAATACAATCGTGCAAAATACACTCGTATAAAATACACTCGTACAAAATACACTCTTACAAAATACACTTGTACGAAATACACTAGTACAAAATACACTCGTACCAAGTACACTCGTACAAAATACAATCGTGCAAAATACAATTATACACAATACAACCATACAAAATACAATTATACAAAATACAACTATACAAAATACACTCATACAAAATACACTCATACAAAATACATTCATACAGAATACAATCATACAAAATACAATCATACAAAATACAATAATACAAAATACAACCATACAAAATACAATTATACAAAATACAACCATACAAAATATAAAATACAATCATACAAAATAAAATCATACAAAATACAATCATACAAAATACAACCATACAAAATACACAATACAATCATACAAAATACACTCATACAAAATACAATCATACAAAATGCACTTACACAAAATACAATCATACAAAATACAATTATATGAAATACAAAATACAACCATACAAATTACGAAAACACAAATTACAAAATATACAACATAAACATCTAACACACAATACACAACATACAAAATACAACATATAACATATAAAATACGAAATACACAACACAATATACAACATACAGTATAAAACATACAAAATACAACATACAACACACAACATGCAACATGCAAAATACAAAATATAAAATATAACATACAAAATACAACATACAACATATAATATACAAAATACGAAATATAAAATACAATACACAACATACAGTATAAAATCATACAATTATACAAAATACAACCATACAAAATACAATCATACAAAATAAAATCATATAAAATACAATCATATAAAATACACTCATACAAAATACACTCATACAAATACAATATATACAAAATACAATATATACAAAATACAATTATATGAAATACAAAATACAAAATACAATCATACAAAATACAAAACGCAAAATACAAATTACAAAATATACAACATAAACATCCAACACACAATACACAACATACAACATAGAACATACAACATGCAAAATATAAAATAGAACATACAACATACAAAATACAACATACAACATATAGCGTACAAAATACGAAATACAAAATACAATATACAACATACAAAATACAACTTACAACATATAACATACAAAATACGAAATACAAAATACAATATACAACATACAGTATAAAATATACAAAATACAACATACAACACACAGCATACAACACAGAACATACAACATGCAAAATACAAAATTCAGCATACAACATACAACACACAACATGCAACATGCAAAATACAAAATACAAAATATAACATACAAGATGCAGCATACAACATATAACATACAAAATACGAAATACAAAATACAATATACAACATACAGTATAAAACATACAAAATATAACATACAATACACAGCATACAACACAGAACATACAACATGCAAAATACAAAATACAACATTCAACACACAACGTGCAACATGCAAAATACAAAATACAAAATATAACATTCAAAATACAACAAACAACATATAACATACAAAATACGAAATACAAAATACAATATACAACATACAGTATAAAATCATACAAAATACAAATATACAAAATACAACCATACAGAATACAATTATACAAAATACAACCATACAAAATACAATCATACAAAATAAAATCATACAAAATACAATCATACAAAATACACTCATACAAAATACACTCATACAAATACAATATATATAAAATACAATTATATGAAATACAAAATACAATCATACAAAATACAAAACGCAAAATACAAATTGCAAAATATACAACATAAACATACAACACACAATACACAACATAGAACATACAACATACAAAATAGAACATGCAACATACAAAATAGAACATACAACATACAAAATACAACATATAACATATAGCATACAAAATACGAAATACAAAATACAATATACAACATACAAAATACAACATACAACATATAACATACAAAATACGAAATACAAAGTACAATATACAACATACAGTATAAAACATACAAAATACAACACACAGCATACAACACAGAATATACAACATGCAAAATACAAAATACAACATACAACATACAACATACAACATACAAAATACAACATACAACATATAACATACAACATATAACATACAAAATACAATATACAACATACAGTATAAAACGTACAACATTCGAAATACAACATACAACATAGGGCACATTATAATATATTTCATTATCAATAAATTTTGGATTCGATTCCACAAGATACAAGTATCCAACAACAAAAATAAAACGGTAGATCTGTGTGACGGAATTTATTTTTAAATATTTCCAATATTCTGACTTGTTTATTAGTATGGATTCGAACTACACTAATATTTCCTAGTTTTAAATTTTCACTTCTGTCTCTTAAGAGTGCCCACTTTTTTTTAAATTATGGCTTATTTTCGAAATTTCGACTTTTGCTCTAAAATTCTAATTTTTCTTTAATATTTCGGTTTTTAAAAGTTTGGACCCTTTCTAAAATTCCGTCTTGGTTTCAGAATCTTGATCTCTTTTGAAATCACCGCATTTTTTAAATGTAGCGTATGTCAAAATTTTGAATTTCTTGAAGATTTCGAATTTTTTCTTTTGACGATTTCGATCTTTTAATATTATGTCTTGTGGATCCAAAATTGTTTTCGAAAACTCTAGCTTATAAAATAAACATTCAAGTTTTTCCAGTATAGAATTAAATATCATCGGATGTCAAATACTGTTAACGATACAATATTGTAACGCAATGTAAATAGATGGAATAGAATTTAAAATAGATTTGTAGAATTTACTACACAAGAAAAGTTTCTAGAATGATCTGATAAGGGGAAAGCGACCGCGATAACGAAGCAAACGGCAGATAAGCGTTCCCGAAATTTCGGCAAACGATAAACCTTATCTGCCGAAAAGTTCTAGGAGCCGGGGGCCAAAACTATAAAAGGCGGTCAGCTTTCCCTCGAGGAAATCAGTTAGAGTCAGTGTAATTAGTGAGTTAGTAGAAGTCAATAATAAGTGAGTTAATTGTCAATGGTGATGATCCAAGTTGAGTTCAGTAATATAGTGGGTATAATCCATCACGTGTAATCAATTCGAACCGATAAGCCCCTAACAATATGCTGTTAACACTAGATTATTAAAAAACACAACAAACGTTGCTCTAACGCGTTTCGACAGCCAAGCTGTCATCTTCAGAGAGATACTAGAGCATGTTGATAGCGCGTGATGGTCACGCGTGATGGTGAGGCGTGATGGTCACGCGTGATGGTGAGGCGTGATGTTAACGCGAAACCATCCCCTATTCAAAAATTTCAAGAAATTCGCAATGAACTGATTTTTATGAAAATATGCAATATAAAATGGATCACTGGACTTTCAACTTGTTTTTAATCATATCCGATTGATTAGCTTTAATGGCGCTCAATAAGCTTTTTTAATAATTAATCAATTGATTCCGTTAACGACGCGATATCTTCATAATAATATGAGGGTGACACATTCATTGTTGTTTCAAATATGGGCATGTGGGTTCTTTTAATAAAAATAAATCCATTTAATATGCAATGCATACTATTTTGACGCGAGTGACTGATTAAATTTAAATTAAAAAATTCGCTTTCAAGCGAGAAGGTTACAAAAATTAGGATGATGAATGGAGAAATTGTCAGGATAACTGGAACTTCCATTCAAATGATAATAAATTGATTCTTAAAGAAGTCGTCTAACGTTTAGAGGAAATGTATTACACAGCACATTTAAATAGAAAGCATTTAAATAAATTATGATGGAACGGCGAAATAACCATTAAGAGGACATTTTTGTGTTTCCTCGGTGCACCCATTAAACATCTCGTCCTATATTATCGGTTTAATAAAACTATGACAATTACGAGAGAAATTTTCTGTCCGTCGAGCTTTAAAGTAAAATACAATTTGTATGCATCGAGAATAAATTGGTGAATGTTAAATCGAGTTCTCTTGAATTATTAATGTTTATCTAGCCGCATGTTATCGTTTTGTTATCCGCTTGTATCACAGCGTTATTTTTAAAAAGTTATATTTAATAATTATAAAAGTTCGTTACGAATAAAGTTGTAAAACAAATATTTGTACAAAGAGGATTATTATAGTAACAGAAATATTTTACCAGCTTCAATTACGATCGTCGTAAACATGTAAACGCATCAACGAATTTGGACAAAACATCATTCTGTTTCCCGTTTACAGATATTATCGTATCAACGAATTTGAACAAAATATCATTCTGTATCGCTCTTACAGCAATTTACTACTGTATCAACGATTTTGAACAAAATATCATTCTGCAACTCGCACGAACTCTTTTCAACTGTACGTTAGTATTACGTTCAACGAAACTAATTTTATAGATGAGAAAGTATGTTTGACCATTTTGACCATTTGACCAAGTATGTTTGGCCATCTATCGCTTTTAGAACAATCTACTATCGTATCAGCGAATTTGAACAAAAGAGCCTTCTGTTATCTTCACGAACTCTTAAGCTGTACATAGCTCATTTGGTGACTTGGTGACGCGCGACGGTCACTCTAAATGATACGTTTGCTTTTGACCAAAAAATTGTCACTTCAAAAATAGTGAAAGTAGATGGATATTCACCCAATAAAATAAAAATAAAATTAAAAGCATCGTAACCTACGTATGGATAAAACCCAATAAATGAGTCATTTGAAAGTTTATTTATAAAGAATCATCTCGTTTGATAAGCTTATGTAGAAAATTACTAAGACGTTTATCGAATGTGTACGAACCCCACAAATTAATTAATATAGACCAGAAGATAATGACTAAACGAGACATGAGTAATCTTGACATTTGTTTGTATAAAAACCAAATTACTGCTCCAATCGCAACATCAATTTTTAATTATTCTGTCAAAGCATCACCAATTCCCACAACTTTCATATTTAATGATTTTTTAATCAATACTCGATACTGAAATAATTGCAAAATGCTATCGTTAAACGTCACAAGAAAATTGGGACCATTGATTTCTCGTTTTTCTATAATTCATGGAATTAGTTTTGTTTAAGAACACATTAAAGGGCCAGCCGGGTTTATATGGATTTTTCAGCGGCGGCTTCAATGGATAATGCGGAACAGTTAGTGGATTAGTATGAAAAACAGGTAACACTGTAACAATTCCGGGTAATACGTGTAATTACGTTCCAGCACGCAAACATCGAACTCGAAGTTCATTGACAATGAGGAGGTTAAGGGAATTATTCGCGCGTCCTTAAACCTAAAAATAAAATTACCCTAAAAATTCACACTTTGGATTTCATTTCGTAAAATCTCGAAACTTGAACTTTTGTCCTTTTGTGAAGTTTGACCTATTTTTTAAATTTCAATCTCAGTCGGTTGTTGTTTCCCAAGATTCTACTAGAAAAGCCAAGTTATTTCCAAAAGTCTTAGTTTTATTTCGAAATGTAGAAATTTTGAGTTTCGAAAAATTGGCTTTTTTCAATTATTTTTTTGAGACTTTTTTTTTGGCCTTTAAATTTAGAATCTGATCTCGATAACTAAAAAACATTGAAAACGTGAAATCAATTTTGAGAATCAATTGAAATTTCGAGAATCGATAAATAATTTGAACATTGATGGAGCGGATTAGTCCTTGGTTATCTTCAAAAATTGAAACACAGAACTTGTCCCCTGAAACCAAGAAAGATTAAAAAACACAACAAAGGTTGCTCTAACGCGTTTCGACAGAGAAAGAGTTTCTCTCTGAAGATGACAGCTTGGCTGTCGAAACGCGTTAGAGCAACCTTTGTTGTGTTTTTTAATCTTTCTTGGTTCCAGGGGACAAGTTCTGTGTTTCAATTTGAACATTGTTTTGCTTTTGTTTCTTTTGTGTAAATTTTACGTTTTTCTCGAAATTTCGACTCTTCCTCAAAATATTTTCAGAATTAAAGATAAATCTTCCAGGTATTCGTTTTTTTCTTAAATTTTTCACTTTTAATTTATTTAAAATGATTTTTCAATTCAAAATTCTGATATTTTTTTAACAATTTTTCATATTTCAATTTATTTCAAATTCATTTTTCCATTTGGTATTTTTTGTTGTAATTTGAATTCCAAAATATTGTCATTTTTCCAAAAAAATGGAAACTTAAATTTAATAAAATACGAATTATTGCTAAAAAACACCTTTTTAACGTAAAAAATAAATAGAAAGCAACAAAAAATGCAACGAATATCTAGAAAAAATGCTTAAATTGATTTTTTGATAAAATCATTTCTTCGATTATTTTGACCAAAATTTAAAAAAATGGCGGCGCTTTGAATCTTTCAGATATTTTATTGGGATCCTTAAAGATGAAAAATCAGGGTTATTATCCTTAGTCTGTCCATTTTTTTGTCAAGTTATGCTAAATTATATCAAGTTAAGTGAATATCCCTAATTAAACATTTTTTTTTTACAAATTTGTCATAGAAAAAAAATTATCCAAAACCCAATTACTCCAACTTTGTAGTTTTCAGGGCCTTACTGTGATTTTTTGTACGACCATTATTTCTCAAGTTATTGATTACCAAAGTCAAATGCAAATAGTTTCTTTGTGGACCAATAGGTGGCGATAGTATAAAGAGTCACATAGGCGACATCTGTTAATTCTACAGCTGAAACATTTGTTGGCATTTGAGTTGAGTATATCAAACTGACGAGATCTAAGAAAATCGAAACCGGTCTTTGGTTTCCAAACTTCGAATCTAATAAGTGTCTAAGCCTATTGGTCTGTGCATTAGAATCAAAGTCAAAAGTGACTTTTTTGCTTCGAACGACGATAACTCTGCAACAAATCATTGTACAGAACTCGAAAGTCAGTCAACTTTCAGAGAATTCAATCATCTGGAAGAACGTTATGATAGGATCACTCGAAAAAAATTATTGAAGCTCGTGGACCCTTTTAAATGTAAGCAAGCTCGTGGTTAAATGCAGGCAAACATTTTGAACCAAAGTCAAAAGTGACTTTTTTGCTTCGAACGACGATAACTCTGCAAGAAATCATGGTAAAGAACTTGGAAACCAGTCAGCTTTTAGAGAAATCAATTGTCTGAAAGAACGTCATGATAGGATAATCCGAAAAAAAATATTGAAGCTTGTGGACCCTTTTAAATTTTGAACCAAAGTCAAAAGTGACTTTTTTGCTTCGAACGACGATAACTCTGCAAGAAATCATTGTACCGAACTCGAAAGTCAGTCAACTTTCAAAGGATTGAATTGTCTGGAAGAACGTCATGATAGGATAACTCGAAAAAAATTATTAAAGCTCGTGGACCCTTTTAAATGCGAGCAAAAATCTTGAACCAAAGTCAAAAGTGACTTTTTTGCTTCGAACGACGATAACTCTGCAAGAAATTATTGTACAGAACTTGGAAACCAGTCAACTTTCAGAGAATTCAATTGTCTAGAAGAGCGTTGTGATAGGATCATCCGGAAAAAATTATTGAAGCTCGTGGACCCTTTTAAATGTAAGCAAGCTCGTGGTTAAATGCAGGCAAACATTTTGAACCAAAGTCAAAAGTGACTTTTTTGCTTCGAACGACGATAACTCTGCAAGAAATCATTGTACAGAACTTGGAAACCAGTCAGCTTTTAGAGAAATCAATTGTCTGAAAGAACGTCATGATAGGATAATCCGAAAAAAAATATTGAAGCTCGTGGACCCTTTTAAATTTTGAAGCAAAGTCAAAAGTGACTTTTTTGCTTCGAACGACGATAACTCTGCAGCAAATGATTGTACAGAACTTGGAAATCAGTCAACTTTCAGAGGATTTAATTGTCTGGAAAAGTATTATGAATAGGATCACTCGAAAAAAATTATTAAAGCTCGTGGACCCTTTTAAATGCGGGCAAAAATTTTGAAAGTGACTTTTTGCTTCGAACGACGATAACTCTGCACGAAATCATTGTACAGAACTCGAAAGGCAGTCAACTTTCGGAGGATTCAATGGTCTGGAAGAATGTCATAATAGGATTACCCGAAAAAAATTATTAAAACTCGTGAACCCTTTTAAATGCGGGCAAAAATTTTGGAGCAAAGTCAAAAGTGACTTTTTTGCTTCGAACGATGATAACTCTGCAAGAAATTATTGTACAGAACTTGGAAACCAGTCAACTTTCAGAGAATTCAAGTGTCTAGAAGAGCGTTGTGATAGGATTACTCGAAAAAAATTATTGAAGCTCGTGGACCCTTTTAAATGTAAGTAAGCTCGTGGTTAAATGCAGGCAAAAATTTTGAACCAAAGTCGAAAGTGACTTTTTTGCTTCGAACGACGATAACTCTGCAGCAAATGATTGTACAGAACTTGGAAATCAGTCAACTTTCAGAGAATTCAATTATCTGGAAGAGTATTATGATAGGATCACTCGAAAAAAATTATTGAAGCTCGTGGACCCTTTTAAATTTTGAACCAAGGACAAAAGTGACTTTTATGCTTCGAACGACGATAACTCTGCTAGAAAGCATTGTACAGAACTTGGAAATCAGTCAACTTTTAGATAATTCAATTGTCTGGACGAACGTCTTGATAAGATCACTCGAAAAAAATTATTGAAGCTTGTGTACCCTTTTAAATGTAGCCAAGCTCGTGGTTAAATATAGGCAAAAATTTTGGACGAAAGTCAAAAGTGACCTTTTTGCTTCGCACGACGATAACTCTTCAAGAAATCGTTGTACAGAACTTGGAAACCAGTCAATTTTTAGAGAATTCAATGGTCTAGAAGAGCATTATGATAGGATCACTTGAAAAAAAATATTGAAGCTCGTGGATGCTTATAAATGCGGACAAAAATTTTGAATCAAAATCGAAAGTGACTTTTTGCTTCGAACGGCGGTAATTCTGCAAGAAATCATTATACAGAACTCGGAAATCAGTCAACTTTCAAAGGATTCATTTGTCTAGAAAAGCGTTATGATAGGATCATTCGAAAAAAATTATTGAAGCTCGTGGACCCTTTTAAATGTAAAACTGTTAAACAATTTTGTTGTTGCAGTTTTATTACAATTATTCAAAATCTACGACTGCTACAAAAAACTAAACTAAACACGTTAAAACTAGACACTTGGAGCTTCAATTTGCTTTTTCTTATTTTACTCTACGCCCATTTTTCTTCAAGTTACGCCTTTTTGAAAATCATCACCTATAATCCCTAATTTCAGGGCTTAGTACATTCCACAGTCAATCGAAATTTAAAGTCATTTTCCCGCCTCCTGTATCGACGTCTAAACAACAAAAAGTTGTAAGTTGGGGGGGGGGGGGACTAAATACGAGACGACTTGTAGAAATGTGTAAAGCTACAGTTAAAATTGCCGAGCTGGCAACTATGCTAGTTACCAACCATGTTAATTACCAATGGAATAGGGCGTAGCGTGTCACGTGATTCAAATGTGCTATTTCCCTTTCTGGGCAGTTAAAAAGGGTAACTTATGGACGGAAATAGGTTCCATTGGATTGCAATAAAATGCCCCTTTCTTTTCACATATGACAAGATAGGAATAAAACGTTACAAACGGAATTAAAATTCGAAATTCATTCAGTTTGACAGCTATAACCTACAATATTGTTACAACTCCATTTGTACGAGAAAAACAATGTTTAAACCTCTAATTAATGATAATTTTACTGAATTTGTTACAATTTATAATTAAAAGAGTAAGTTTTGCTTGGAGGTTCCCTATTTTGTACGTTTATGTTTAGAAAAAGTTGTGTTTTGTGTTGTTGATTGTTTTGAATGAACAACCGGGATACATTAGCGGTTTTTTAACTGAAACAACTCGCGGTATCTATTTAATGTGATAGAATATAATGGTTAACTGTCACCCGTATTTTCTTTATACGAGGATGTCAATCCTGCCGATGATTTAAGCTAGCCACGCATTTCCGAATGTTACGAAAAATGCCGTTTGTAATTATGAAACCGTTAAATATTTCAAATATGTAGTTGAAAACAAACGGTCAGCGGCACAGATAAGAAAAGATCCAATTAATTTTGTAGAACATACTCTGATAATTCCGACGTTCTAATGTTACGTCAATGATTATCTTACAATTTGAGCTAATTTTATCTAATGAACGCATCGAGATTATTTGACCAACTTACTAAAAAATTAGACTTTATGATTGGGATTTTCGTATTCATTATTCGGTTTATGGAAGGAAGTCATACATGAGCTCTATTATCTAAAACAGGAAATTTAATTGCAACTAAAACGCACGCTTTGATTAGCATAATCTTTATCGTGCGTAGAATTTTATGCAGAAGACGCTCTAATGGCGGCAATTCTATTGTGTCCCGAGAAAACTGTTACCTATTATTACGATTTAATTACGTCTTTTCACAGATGTGATCGGAAAGGGCCCTATTAAGACATATAGAGCCCCCTAGTAGCATTGTTTTTTCTTACCATTTATTTTTGTTGTTTTTGTTGGATTTTGGTGAAACGGGCTGGTCCTCGGTTATTTTTAAATATAAGAGAAAAGAAGAGATGGGAAGAGAAGAGATGGGAAGAGGAGAGATGGGAAGAGGAGAGATGGGAAGAGGAGAAATGGGAAGAGGAGAGATGGGAAGAGGAGAGATGGGAAGAGGAGAGATGGGAAGAGAAGAGAAGTGAAGAGAAGAGAAGAGAAAAGAAGGGAAGAGATGGGAAGAAATAGGAAGAGATGGGAAGAGATGGGAAGAGATGGGAAGAGATGGGAAGAGAAGAGAAGAGAAGAGATGGGAAGAGATGGGAAGAGAAGAGATGGGAAGAGAAGAGAAGTGAAGAGAAGAGAAGAGAAGAGAAAAGAAGAGAAGAGATGGGAAGAGATGGGAAGAGAAGAGAAGAGAAGAGATGGGAAGAGATGAGAAAAGAAGAGATGGGAAGAGAAGAGATGGGAAGAGAAGAGAAGTGAAGAGAAGAGAAGAGAAGAGAAAAGAAGAGAAGAGATGGGAAGAGATGGGAAGAGAAGAGAAGAGAAGAGAAAAGAAGAGAAAAGAAGAGAAGAGAAGAGAAGAGAAGAGATGGGAAGAGAAGAGATGGGAAGAGAAGAGATGGGAAGAGAAGACATGGGAAGAGAAGAGGAGAGAAGAGAAGAGAAGAGAAGAGAAGAGAAGAGAAGAGAGAGAAGAGAAGAGAAGAGAAGAGAAGAGAAGAGAAGAGAAGAGAAGAGAAGAGAAGAGATGGAAAGAGAAGAGAAGGGAAGGGAAGAGAAGAGAAGAGAAGGGAAGAGAAGAGATGGGAAAAGAAGAGATGGGAAGAAAAGAGTTGGGAAGAAAAGAGATGGGAAGAGGGGAGATGGGAAAAGAAGAGAAGAGAAGAGAAGAGATGGGAAGAGATGGGAAGAGATGGGAAGAGATGGGAAGAGATGAGAAGAGAAGAGAAGAGAAGAGAAGGGAAGAGAAGAGAAGAGAAGAGAAGAGAAGAGAAGAGAAGAGAAGAGAAGAGAAGAGAAGAGAAGAGAAGAGAAGAGAAGAGAAGAGAAGAGAAGAGAAGAGAAGAGATGGGAAGAGAAGAGAAGAGAAGAGAAGAGATGGGAAGAGAAGAGAAGAGAAGAGAAGAGAAGAGAAGAGAAGAGAAGAGAAGAGAAGAGAAGAGAAGAGAAGAGAAGAGAAGAGAAGAGAAGAGAAGAGAAGAGAAGAGAAGAGAAGAGAAGAGAAGAGAAGAGATGGGAAGAGAAGAGAAGAGATGGGAAGAGAAGAGAAGAGAAGAGAAGAGAAGAGAAGAGAAGAGAAGAGAAGAGAAGAGAAGAGATGGGAAGAGAAGAGATGGGAAGAGATGGGAAGAGATGGGAAGAGATGGGAAGAGAAGAGAAGAGAAGAGAAGAGATGGGAAGAGATGGGAAGAGATGGGAAGAGATGGGAAGAGATGGGAAGAGATGGGAAGAAAAGAGAAGAGAAGAGATCGGAAGAGGAGAGATGGGAAGAGAAGAGAAGAGAAGAGAAGAGAAGAGAAGAGAAGAGAAGAGAAGAGAAGAGAAGAGAAGAGAAGAGAAGAGAGAAGAGATGGGAAGAGAAGAGATGGGAAGAGAAGAGATGGGAAGAGATGGGAAGAGAAGAGATGGGAAGAGATGGGAAGAGATGGGAAGAGAAGAGAAGAGAAGAGAAGAGAAGAGATGGGAAGAGATGGGAAGAGATGGGAAGAGATGGGAAGAGAAGAGAAGAGATCGGAAGAGGAGAGATGGGAAGAGGAGAGATGGGAAGTGAAGAGAAGAGAAGGGAAGAGATGGGAAGAGATGGGAAGAGAAGAGAAGAGAAGAGAAGAGAAGAGAAGAGCAGAGAAGAGAAGAGAAGAGAAGAGAAGAGAAGAGAAGAGAAGAGAAGAGAAGAGAAGAGAAGAGAAGAGAAGAGAAGAGAAGAGAAGAGAAGAGAAGAGAAGAGAAGAGAGAGAAGAGAAGAGAAGAGAAGAGAAGAGAGAGAAGAGAAGAGAAGAGAAGAGATGGGAAGAGAAGAGATGGAAGAGAAGAGATGGGAAGAGAAGATGGAAGAGAAGAAGAGAAGAGAAGAGAAGAGAAGAGAAGAGAAGAGAAGAGAAGAGAAGAGAAGAGAAGAGAAGAGAAGAGAAGAGAAGAGAAGAGAAGAGAAGAGAAGAGAAGAGAAGAGAAGAGAAGAGAAGAGAAGAGAAGAGAAGAGAAGAGAAGAGAAGAGAAGAGAAGAGAAGAGAAGAGAAGAGAAGAGAAGAGAAGAGAAGAGAAGAGAAGAGAAGAGAAGAGAAGAGAAGAGAAGAGAAGAGAAGAGAAGAGAAGAGAAGAGAAGAGAAGAGAAGAGAAGAGAAGAGAAGAGAAGAGAAGAGAAGAGAAGAGAAGAGAAGAGAAGAGATGGGAAGAGAAGAGAAGAGAAGAGAAGACAAGCGAAGAGAAGAGAAGAGAAGATCTTCAGGTAGCAGGGCCATTAAAGTATCCAACAAAATCAGATTCTGTAATGAAGAGTCTAACTTGCTACAGTTGAAAATATTCACAACCAACCACCACAGACTAGCTCCGGTCCCTTTGGGGGCATCGCTCCCGTGGCCTCTCCTAGCTGCCCTCTAGGGTCGCCCCATGTGATATTTACGTCAGAGCACTAAATCTGTAGAAAGAGGAAGAGAACGTTTTATGTAGGTCGTTAACTGTTCGTTGAACTTTTTCTCGTTTTGGTGTTTATTCCGATAAATTAGGACGCATCCCGAAGAAGTTACGCCATAGATGTAAACTAATAAGTGACCATGGGAGCCTTGACCATTATTATTACGCCGACATTTCAAAAGGAACAAATGAGATGCTTCTGCCCCCAATTATTCGTTTAATGGACATTGAATACTACAATTACGAATTAACGAAGCTATTCACGAACAAATCTTCTAGGTCTAAGCGCCTAATCAACGCTCTGACCGACGCTTTGATGTATTTTCAATTTACCTCATTATTATCATCTAATAACCTTCGTGGTGGCTGCTTCAAAGTTGGAACTTTTATCAAATGCATTTCCTTCAACTTTAGAGATAGAAATGGTCTTCCCTTCGGTTAAAGATAAGTATTTATATTTAGACGAGCCGAGCAGCGGCCTGAAATATTTAAAATTGCTTTCAGGGCGTTTAAAATAGTATGAAACGTCTGTCATTTCCGTCCAAATAAATCGGAGGAGATTCACAAGCTGTCAGATTTTGCCACTTTCTTTTTAAGTCGAGTCGAGAGTCAAAATCACATCAAAAGTATACATTGCCGCGTTTGTTAATGTAGTATTTAGACAAGGCAACGTCGCAATAAGAGACAGAGAAATTTCTATGACCGAGCAATGTCATAGATACAATTATTTAGTTACAATTCGTCTTTGGTTACAATAGAGAAATATTTTGTTAGAGAAGTAAGAGAGTAACATGAAAAAACGTTCGAGAACAGGCTCTAGTAGTTTGAATTAGCAAATTCATTAACTGGCAGTTCTGCAAAGTTTGACACATAACCTTAAAACGGAAACAAAACAATGGTGATTCCTTCGATGGTTGGCCACGGAATTGTTGATATAAGAACAACGTTGCCACGTTTAATAAACTACAGCAAAAGTACGATCAAAAATTTGATATTTATTCGCTAATTACTTTTACCACACGCTCTGAAGTTGACTTCCAAATGTCTAAAATGTTTTATATGTTATGTCCCATGGTTTTTTCGCTTTTTACTAAAATCTGAATGGCACTTTTTGTAAAATATGGTAAAAACTGTGGTTTCTCATAAGGCTCAATGTTAAAAATTTCAAATATCAAATGTCAATAGTCTGTAGCTCTTCAAAATCTTAACTGGATCATTATTTGACTATAATCTGTCAATATCTCTAATTTCATTAAATCCTAACCGTAATTCTAAATTCGACAGGCTTTTTTTTGGTGGAATGGAGGAACGGACTGGTCCTTGATTATCTTCAAAAATTGGAATACAAATCTTGTCCCCAAAAACCAAGAATAAAAGACACAACAGCGGTTGCTCTAAGACGTTTCGATAGCCAAGCTATCATCTTCAGAGCGTTACATCTACATTAATGAAATTGGAGCCTCCAAGCCTCTGTCTAAGCATCTGACTGTGTCTAAGCATCTGACTGTGTGTCTAAGCGTCTGACTGTCTATCTAAGTGTCTGACTGTCTGTTTGATCGTTTGTCTGCCTGTCTACTCGTCTGTCTGCCTGTCTGTCCGTCTATCATCTGATTCTTTGTCCGGGGTAATCTCAGGAACCGCTGAATCGATTTTAATGAAACTTTCTCTAAAATATCGAGTATTTTTAGGGATACCTTTTAGGCTATTCTTATTTCAGTAAAACTCAGTACTTTTTGAGGTTACAATACAGAATATGTAGAAATCGCTTGTACAGTCTCATCAATTTCTCTTCACTGCTGTTGGCGTTAAAATTCTAGGAAAATTTGACTCTATCTAAACGTCTGATTGTTTGTCTGCTCGTCTGCCTGCCTGTCTGTCCGTCTGTCGCCTGATTTTTTGTCCGGGCTAATCTCGGGAACCGCTGAAACGATTTTAATGGAACTTTCGCTAACATATCGAGTAGTTTTAGGGGTACCTTTTAAGCTATTCTTATTTCAGTAAAACTCAGTACTTTTGAGGTTAAAATACAGAATATGTAGAAATCGCTTGTACGTCTCATCAATTTCTCCTCGCTGCTGTTGGCTTTAAAATTCTAGGAAAATTTGACTGTATCTAAACGTCTGATTGTTTGTTCGTTTGTCTGCCTGTCTGTCCGCCTATTTGCCCGTCTCTCCGTCTGTCGCCTGATTTTTTGTCCGGGCTAATCTCAGAAACCACTGAATTGATTTTAATGAAACTTTCACTAAAACGTCGAGTATTTCCAGGGGTACCTTTTAGGCTATTCTTACTTCATCAAAACTCGACATTTTCGGTGTTACAATGCAGAATATGTAGACATCGCTTATACAGTCTCATCGATTCTTCCTCGCTGTTGCTGGCGTTAAAATTCTAGGAAAATCTGACTACATGTCTAGGTTAATTACGTTGCTCGTTGCGCTTAATTAGAGATTGGATTTATGGCGTTGTCACGTCTACGTCGAATGGAATAAAATGAACGAGTCCGTTTAAAAAAATTGGTTACAATCTCTGACGAAAATTTGAACTGTAACATTCTTTGAAATAGCCCAGTGCTCGCCTTATTCGCAGATTGGTATGCAGAATTTACTCTGTTTGTTTGTTTTTGATACGTGTTTGGTTAAAACCAGAATAACTGACCTTTCCCACAAGAAAGTTCGTATCCCATGTGACATAAAGTGTGTTAAAATGTGTTTAATGTTAATTAAACCAGGCGACATTTTTTCATCTGAATGTGAACGAGCGCTAAATTCGGATTACATTCTTTAAATTCATTCATTCGCTTTCAAGATAATTCGCAAGTCGATTTTCTTCTCGAAATATCGACTGCGTTCTGATAAATATAAATTTTTGGACGCCCAAGATCTCAAATTGTTTGTCATTGGACATTGTCTCGTAAGGCATCATACTTTTTCAAACACTTTCTAAATTCTGTTCTTTCTAACCATTACCCTATTTCGTGTGTCGCGAATCGCGACGATTTTTAAAAAACTGAATCCAACATTTCGAATATTTGGTGATTTTTTACTTTCGTGGCCACATTTTTTATAAATCTTCCCCATTGAGATCAAAATTGAATCTGTTACGCTAATGTAACTAATAAATCAACGATGTTACATGAGCGTTACCTAAGCGTAACGTTTAATTGCGTTACCGCGCAAGATATTGAATTTGGTTACCACTGGGGCCACGATTCCCAGCATGTAACCTCTATCAGAGCTTTTGCCCTCCCGTTGCCTCTTGTGAGTCGGCTGAAGCAGACGATTTTTATTGAATACGTCTTTTTCGAGATTTCATTTCACTTATTTCATCTTCGTGCTTAAAATGCAGTTTTTTCTTTTGACTCTATTCTCAAAATTTTCTTCTTAGAAGTCAATTTTCTTTAGATGATTTCGACGTTTTTAACGTAAGGTATTTTTCTCGTAAGGTATTTTTCTCGAAATGTTGAGTTTTTCAATTCGTCTTTTCTTTCGAACTTGTTTTACCATTTTTTCCCGAAATTCGAATTTTTTTTTAATTCGCTTCGTTCTAGTTCACCTTGTTCTGGAAATTTCAATTTTTTCGATGTTTCTTCTTAAAATTTGACTTCTTCTGTCAAATTTTGACGCTTTTCCCGAAATTTCGAACTTTTTATCAAGATTTTCCCTTTTATTTTTTTGGTACAAAATATCGAACTTTTTCGAGATTTCATTTCGTCGTCGTCCTAAAAATTCAATTTTATTTTGAACGCTTGACTTTATTCTCAAAATTTTCTTCTTAGAAATCAAGAAAATTTCAAGTTTTTTTCAAAACTTCAAGTTTTTTAATTCGTCTTTTCTTTCGACATTATTTTACCGTTTTATCACAAAATTCGAATTAAAAAAAAAACATCCATCTCTTCCCTCTTTTTTCGTCTGTCTTCTCTCGTCTCTCTTTTCTCTTCTCCATTCTCTCTTTCCTCTTTTTTTGTCTGTCTTTGCTCGTCTCTCTCTTCTCTCTTCTCTCTTCTCTCTTCTCTCTTCTCTCCTTCTCTCTCTCTCTCTTCTCTCTTCTCTCTTCTCTCTTCTTTCTTCTCTCTTCTCTCTTCTCTCTTCTCTCTTCTCTCTTCTCTCTTCTCTCTTCTCTCTTCTCTCTTCTCTCTTCTCTCTTCTCTCTTCTCTCTTCTCTCTTCTCTCTTCTCTCTTTCTCTCTTCTTCTTCTCTCTTCTTCTCTCTTCTCTCTTCTCTCTTCTCTCTTCTCTCTTATCTCTTCTATCTTCCCTCTTCTCTCTACTCTCTTCTTTTCTTCTCTCTTATCTCTTCTCTCTTCTCTTCTCTCTTATCTCTCTCTCTTCTCTCTTCTCTCTTCTCTCTTCTCTCTTCTCTCTTCTCTCTTCTCTCTTCTCTCTTCTCTCTTCTCTCTTCTCTCTTCTCTCTTCTCTCTTCTCTCTTCTCTCTTCTCTCTTCTCTCTTCTCTTCTCTCTCTCTTCTCTCTTCTCTCTTCTCTCTTCTCTCTTCTCTCTTCTCTCTTCTCTCTTCTCTCTTTCTCTTCTCTCTTCTCTCTTCTTCTGTTTGAGGGGGGCAAAAAAAGGGGGGCGAAAAAATAAGGGGGTGGGGAGGCAAAAAATAGGGAAGGGGAAAAATGAAAATATAAAAAATGGGAAGTCAAATTGGGGGGGGGGGCAAAATAAAAATATATAAAAAATAAAAATTGAGGGGGAAAAATGGGGGGTCAAAATAAAAATATTTTAAAAGAAAAATTAAGGAGAGGGCAAAAAAAATTGGGGGGGCATAAAGAAAATATATTAAAAGAATCGGGAGGCAAAAATGGGGGGGGGGGGGGGCAAAAAATGATTGAGCAAAAAATGGAGAGCACAATGAAAATATATAAAAAAGAAAAATTGGCCGCGGCAAAAAATAGGGGGGCAAAATGAATATATATAAAAAAGATAAATTGGGGGAGGGCAAAAAATGGGGGTGAAAATGAAAATATTTAAAAGGAAAAATTAAGGCAGGGGCAAAAAAATTGGGAGGCATAATGAAAATATATAAAAAAGAAAAATTGGGGGGCAAAAAAATTGGGGGGCATAATGAAAATATATTAAAAAAATTGGGGAGCATAATGAAAATATATAAAAAAGAAAAATTGGGGGACAAAAAATGAGGGGCCCAAAATGGGGGAGCAAAAAATGGGGGGTAAAATGAAAATATATAAAAAAGAAAAATTGGCAGAGGCAAAAAATAGGGGGGCAAAATGAAGATATATAAAAAAGAAAAATTGGGGGAGGGAAAAAAATGGGGGGTCAAAATGAAAATATTTAAAAAGAAAAATTAAGGAGAGGGCAAAAAATTGGGGGGCATAATGAAAATATATAAAAAAGAAAAATAGGGGGCAAAAATCGGGGGGGCAAAAAATGATTGAGCAAAAAAATGGAGAGCACAATGAAAATATATAAAAAAGAAAAATTGGCCGCGGCAAAAAATAGGGGGGCAAAATGAATATATATAATTGGGGGAGGGCAAAAAATGGGGGTGAAAATGAAAATATTTAAAAGGAAAAATTAAGACAGGGGCAAAAAAATTGGGAGGCATAATGAAAATATATAAAAAAGAAAAATTGGGGGGCAAAAAAATTGGGGGGCATAATGAAAATATATTTAAAAAATTGGGGAGCCTAATGAAGATATATAAAAAAGAAAAATTGGGGGACAAAAAATGGGGGGCCCAAAATGGGGGAGCAAAAAATGGGGGGTAAAATGAAAATATATAAAAAAGAAAAATTGGCAGAGGCAAAAAATAGGGGGGCAAAATGAAGATATATAAAAAAGAAAAATTGGGGGAGGGAAAAAATGGGTGGTCAAAATGAAAATATTTAAAAGGAAAAATTAAGGCAAGGGCAAAAAAATTGGGGGCATAATGAAAATATATACAAAGAAAAATTGGGGGGAAAATGGGGGGGGCAAAAAATGGGGGAGCAAAAAGTGGGAGGCAAAATGAAAATATATAAAAAAGCAAAATTGGGAAAGGGCAAAAAATGGGGGGGTCAAAATGAAAATATATAAAAAGAAAAATTGGGGGAGGGCAAAAAATGGGGGGCAAAATGAAAATATTTAAAAAGAAAAATTAAGAAGGCGGCAAAAAAAATTGGGGGTATAGTGAAAATATATAAAAAGAAAAATCGGGAGGCAAAAATGGGGGGGGGGGGCAAAAAATGATTGAGCAAAAAATGGACAGCACAATGAAAATATATAAAAAAGAAAAATTGGCCGCGGCAAAAAATAGGGGGGCAAAATGTATATATATAAAAAAGAAAAATTGGGGGAGGGCAAAAAATGGGGGTGAAAATGAAAATATTTAAAAGGAAAAATTAAGGCAGGGGCAAAAAAATTGGGAGGCATAATGAAAATATATAAAAAAGAAAAATTGAGGGGCAAAAAAATTGGGGGGCATAATAAAAATATATAAAAAAATTAAGGGGCAAAAAATGGGGGGCAAAAAATGGGGGGCAAAAAATGGGGGAGCAAAAATATTGGGGGCATAATAAAATATTGGGGGGCAAAAATTGAGGGGGCAAAAAATAGGGGAGCAAAAATGGGGGGCAAAATGAAAATACATAAAAAAGAAAAATTGGCAGCGGCAACAAATAGGAGGGCAAAATGAAAATATATAAAAAAGAAAAATGGGGGAGGGCAAAAATGGGGGTCAAAATGAAAATATTTAAAAAGAAAAATTAAGGAGGGGGCAAAAAATTGGGGGCATAAGGAAAATATATAAAAAAGAAAAATTGGGGCGCAAAAAATTGGGGGCACAATGAAAATATATAAAAAAGAAAAATTGGGGGGCAAAAAAGGTGGGGGTAAAAAATAAGGGAGCAAAAAAATTGAGGGACACAATGAAAATATATAAAAAAGAAAAATTGGGGGGGGGAGAATCCAAAATTTCGAATATTTGGTGATTTCTTACTTTCGTGGCCACATTTTTTATAAATCTTCCTCATTGAGATCAAAATGGAATCTGTGTAACACGTT
This sequence comes from Dastarcus helophoroides, assembly GCA_028583605.1. Classification (NCBI taxonomy): domain Eukaryota; kingdom Metazoa; phylum Arthropoda; class Insecta; order Coleoptera; family Bothrideridae; genus Dastarcus; species Dastarcus helophoroides. The sequence goes on along the minus strand of CM053337.1, from coordinate 14,741,430 downwards.
CTTGAGTGATAATTTAACGACTTTACATAAACGTAACGTTTAATTGCGTTACCGCGCAAGATATTGAATTTGGTTACCACTGGGGCTACGATTCCCAGCATGTAACCTCTATCAGAGCTTTTAATCTCTCTTTGCTTCTTGCGACTCGGCTGAAGCAGACGATTTTTATTGAATTTTAAGTGACAGTGGGTTCTGAATTTAGTGTGGGTTACCCAAAATTAGGCCAGAGTTTGGGCCTCCCTTTGGCAACCCCTTGGCACTTGGAATCATTTCTAACTGTTTAATATTCTTAGCTACGTCATTCTCTACTGGGGATACGTAACAAATCTGTAGTTTTTTTTTAGTTGTCTCGTTATTTTTGGGCCTAACCACTCGAATTTCTTATTTTTTGTTGTTGTAAAATCATAGTTTTATTTAAGTTTTTCGTTTTTGAATATCCTTAACCACGTCATTCTCTACTGGGGTCTTGTAATTTGTTACAATAGTTTTATTTAAATTAAAATTAAAGAATCTGATTCTGGCGTAAACGATAGAATTAAACTAATTTTTTTTAATAACTAATAAATAGTTGGTTGTATATCGCTGTTACATTAGAGTATTTAGGTTATAAAATTACGACAGCATATTCCTCTTTTAGAAAATTGGAACTAATTTGACATCTGCATAAAAGAAACATATTGCAAGGATAATTTAGTGAAGCTTTCTGTTAAATAATGCGCTAGTTTAATTTGCTGCCAATCTGGAATATCGTTAACCCACTTCTGACATAATAATAGTGGTGCAAAGACCTCTGTACCTCTGTACAAATGGTAATAAGGATTCCAATTATACGAGACCCCATTTTATGAAAATGCTGTTTTCAGTTAATTTTTCTTGGTCAATCGAAACAGCTGAAGTAAATATTTCACATTTTTATAACTAATACTCGCCTAATTTAGCAGGCAATCATTGATTCATCTCTCTGAAGATGATAACTTGGCTGTCGAAACGCGTTAGAGCAACCTTTGTTGTGTTTTTTAAATCGTTCTTGGTTTCAGGAAACAAGATTTGTATTTCAATCATTCATTGAATATACATTTAATTGATTGAAACATTCAATTGATTGATACATTCAATTGATTGATACATTCAATTGATTGATACGTTCAATTGATTGACACATTCAGTTGATTGATATATTCAATTGATAGAATATACATTCAATCAAGAACATAGAATTCACATTTAATCAACGAGACAATGAAAACTAAGCGCGCCAGTTATTATAATGATGAGTCACGTGACTAACATTTGGCATTTTCCGCTGTGGTCACTTAAATGAGGGGACTTATGGACTGAATTATGTTTTGATACATTCAATTGATTGATACATTCAATTGATTGATACATTCAATTGATTGATACATTCAATTGATTGATACATTCAATTGATTGATACATTCAATTGATTGATACATTCAATTGATTGATACATTCAATTGATTGATACATTCAATTGATTGATACATTCAATTGATTGATACATTCAATTGATTGATACATTCAATTGATTGATACATTCAATTGATTGATACATTCAATTGATTGATACATTCAATTGATTGATACATTCAATTGATTGATACATTCAATTGATTGATACATTCAATTGATTGATACATTCAATTGATTGATACATTCAATTGATTGATACATTCAATTGATTGATACATTCAATTGATTGATACATTCAATTGATTGATACATTCAATTGATTGATACATTCAATTGATTGATACATTCAATTGATTGATACATTCAATTGATTGATACATTCAATTGATTGATACATTCAATTGATTGATACATTCAATTGATTGATACATTCAATTGATTGATACATTCAATTGATTGATACATTCAATTGATTGATACATTCAATTGATTGATACATTCAATTGATTGATACATTCAATTGATTGATACATTCAATTGATTGATACATTCAATTGATTGATACATTCAATTGATTGATACATTCAATTGATTGATACATTCAATTGATTGATACATTCAATTGATTGATACATTCAATTGATTGATACATTCAATTGATTGATACATTCAATTGATTGATACATTCAATTGATTGATACATTCAATTGATTGATACATTCAATTGATTGATACATTCAATTGATTGATACATTCAATTGATTGATACATTCAATTGATTGATACATTCAATTGATTGATACATTCAATTGATTGATACATTCAATTGATTGATACATTCAATTGATTGATACATTCAATTGATTGATACATTCAATTGATTGATACATTCAATTGATTGATACATTCAATTGATTGATACATTCAATTGATTGATACATTCAATTGATTGATACATTCAATTGATTGATACATTCAATTGATTGATACATTCAATTGATTGATACATTCAATTGATTGATACATTCAATTGATTGATACATTCAATTGATTGATACATTCAATTGATTGATACATTCAATTGATTGATACATTCAATTGATTGATACATTCAATTGATTGATACATTCAATTGATTGATACATTCAATTGATTGATACATTCAATTGATTGATACATTCAATTGATTGATACATTCAATTGATTGATACATTCAATTGATTGATACATTCAATTGATTGATACATTCAATTGATTGATACATTCAATTGATTGATACATTCAATTGATTGATACATTCAATTGATTGATACATTCAATTGATTGATACATTCAATTGATTGATACATTCAATTGATTGATACATTCAATTGATTGATACATTCAATTGATTGATACATTCAATTGATTGATACATTCAATTGATTGATACATTCAATTGATTGATACATTCAATTGATTGATACATTCAATTGATTGATACATTCAATTGATTGATACATTCAATTGATTGATACATTCAATTGATTGATACATTCAATTGATTGATACATTCAATTGATTGATACATTCAATTGATTGATACATTCAATTGATTGATACATTCAATTGATTGATACATTCAATTGATTGATACATTCAATTGATTGATACATTCAATTGATTGATACATTCAATTGATTGATACATTCAATTGATTGATACATTCAATTGATTGATACATTCAATTGATTGATACATTCAATTGATTGATACATTCAATTGATTGATACATTCAATTGATTGATACATTCAATTGATTGATACATTCAATTGATTGATACATTCAATTGATTGATACATTCAATTGATTGATACATTCAATTGATTGATACATTCAATTGATTGATACATTCAATTGATTGATACATTCAATTTCTTATCTTTTGAATTTCGCTTTTTTCAGTTTTTTCTCACCAAAATTTTTTTAAATCCGAAAAATTTTCTTTTTTCTCAGAATTTGTCGTTTCGACTGTCACCAGTTTTTTCGAAATTCTGAATTGTTCGAGATGTTTAAATCCGAAGAAAACTTTGACCTTTTTTTCTCAAAATTCGTCCTTTTTGATTGTCACTAGTTCACTCAAAATTCTGAATATTTCGAGGTTTTTAAATTCGAACAAAATTTCGACTTTTTTTCTCAGAATTCGTTTTTTCGACTGTCACCAGTTTTTTCGAAATTATGAATATTTTGAGCTGTTTAAATCCGAAGAAAGTTTCAACTTTTTTTCCTCAAAACTCGTCTTTTTGATTGTCATCAGTTGTCCCAAAATTCTGAATATTTCGAGGTTTTTAAATCCGAAGAAAATTTCGACTTTTTTTTCTCAGAATTCGTCATTTTGAATGTTACCAGTTTTTTCGAAATTATGAATATTTTGAGCTGTTTAAATCCGAAGAAGTTTCAACTTTTTTTTCCTCAAAACTCGTCTTTTTTGTTGTCATCAGTGGTCTCAAAATTCTAAATATTTCGAGGTTTTTAAATCCGCAGAAAATTTCGACTTTTTTTCTCAGAATTCGTCCTTTCGACTGTCACTAGTTTTCTCGAAATTATGAATTTTTTGAGAAATTCTGAATTTTTCGAGATGTTTAAATCCGAAGAAAATTTCAAATCTTTTTTTCTCAAAACTCGCCTTTGAGATTGTCACCAGCTTGTTCAAAATTCTGAATGTTTCGAAATTTTCAAATCAGAAGAAAATTTGGACATCGAATTAGGTCAAATTTTGAAAAAACACGAATTTTGAACCGAATTTCCCGAAAAATAGTTTGATATAAAATCTGCATTTTCAGAAAAATCAGCACTTTAGGAAATTTGGTAAAATTGCAAACGAATAAAGAAAAAAAATGGAAAATTTGAGAATAAGGTCGACAATTTGTCAAAAAAATTGAAATGCCCACGGAAAGTCAAATTTTCAAAAGAAAGATAAAGTTGAAGTTTCAAAAAAAAGTTAAAGATCAACATTCTCTCGCCCCCCTCCCATATAACCGCCACCACCACCCCCCATTTTTCTTTTTTATATATTTTTATTTCAACCTCTCCATTTTTTTAAATATATTTTCATTTTGCCCCCTATTTTTTGTCCCTGCCAATTTTTTTTTTATATATTTTCATTTTGCCCCCCGTTTTTGCTCCCCCATTTTTTGCCTTCTAATTTTTCTTTTTCATATATTTTTCATTAGGCCCCCCCAAATTTTTTGCTCCTCCATTTTTGCCCCCCATTTACGCCCTCCAATTTTTCTTTTTTATATATTTTCATTATGTCCCGCCAATTTTTTTGACCCCCAGTTTTTCTTTTTTATATATTTTTAATATGCCCCCCAATTTTTTTGCCCCTTCCTTAATGTTTCTTTTTAAATATTTTCATTTTGACCTTCCATTTTTTGCCCTCCCCCAATTTTTCTTTTTTATATATATTCAATTTGCCCTCCTATTTTTTGCCCCTGCCAATTTTTCTTTTTAATATATTTTCATTTTGTCCCCATTTTTCACCCCCCCCCGGATTCTTTGCCCCCAATTTTTCTTTTTTATATATTTTCATTATGCCCCCCAAATTTTTTGCTCCCCCATTTTTTGCCCACTATTTTTTGCATTCCAATTTTTCTTTTTTATATATTTTCATTATGCCCCCCCAATTTTTTTTGCTCCCCCATTTTTTGCCCACTATTTTTTGCATTCCAATTTTTCTTTTTTATATATTTTCATTATGCCCCCCAATTTTTTTGCCCCCCAATTTTTCTTTTTTTATATATTTTTATTATGCCCCCCAATTTTTTTGCCCCTTCCTTAAATTTTCTTTTTAAATATTTTCATTTTGACCCTCATTTTTTGCCCTCCCCCAATTTTTCTTTTTTATATATATTCATTTCCCCCCCCCCCTATTTTTTGCCGCTGCCAATTTTTCTTTTTTATATATTTTCATTTTGCCCACCATTTTTTGCTCCCCCATTTTTTGTCCGCTCATTTTTTGCCCCCTTTTTTAAATATTTTTATTATGCCCCGCAATTTTTTTACTTCTCATTTCTTGCCCCCTCAATTATTGCCCCCTATTTTTGGCCCACCAATTTTTCTTTTTTGTATATTTTCATTATGCCCCCCAATTTTTTTGCCCCCTTCTTAATTTTTTAAAAAATATTTTCATTTTGACCCCCCATTTTTTGCCTTCCATCAATTTTTTTTTATATATTTTCATTTTGCTCCACTATTTTTTGTCCCTGCCAATTGTTCTTTTTTTTATATTCACATTTCGCCTCCCCATTTTTTGCTCTCTCCTTTTCCCCCCCCATTTTTTTCCCTCAATTTTTCTTTTTTATATATTTTCATTATGCCCCCCAAATTTTTTTGCTCCCCAATTTTTTGCCCCCTCATTTTTTACCCCCCAATTTTTTCTTTTTTATATATATTTATTTTTATAAATTTTTTTTATATTTTCAATATGCCCCCCAATTTTTTTGCCCCGCCTTAATTTTTCTTTTTAAATATTTTCATTTTGACCCCCATTTTTTGCCCCCCCCCCTCAATTTTTATTTTTTATATATTTTCATTTTGCCCCCCTCTCCTCCAATTTGACTCCCTATTTTTTATATTTTTATTTTGTCCCCTTCCCCATTTTTTGCGCCCCTAATTTTCGCTCACCCCATTTTTTCCCCCCGTCAAATGTTGGATGAATTTTTTTTTAAATTCGAATTTTAAGATGAAACGGTAAAATAATGTCGAAAGAAAAGACGAATTAAAAAACTCGACATTTTGAAAAAAATGTCTAACGTAAAAAAATTTGAAATTTTCTTGATTTCTGAGAGGAAAATTTTGAGAATAAAGTCGTGCTTTCAAAATAAAATTGAATTTTTAAGACGACGACGAAATGAAATCTCGAAAAAGTTCGAAATTTTGTACAAAAAAAAGGGAAAATCTTGAGAAATTTCGATGAAAAGCGTCAAAATTTGTTAGAAGAAGTCAAATTTTGAGAAGACACTTTGAAGAAATTGAAATTTCCAGAACAAGGCGAATTAAAACGAAGCGAATTAAAAAAAATCGAATTTCGGGAAAAAATGGTAAAACAATTTCGAAAGAAAAGACGAATTGAAAAACTCAACATTTCGAGAAAAATACCTTACGTTAAAAACGTCGAAATTATCTAGAGAAAATTGACTTCTAAGAAGAAAATTTTGAGAATAGAGTCAAAAGAAAAAGTTGCATTTTAAGCACGAAGATGAAATGAGTGAAATGAAATCTCGAAAAAGACGTATTCAATAAAAATCGTCTGCTTCAGTCGACTCACAAGAGACAAAGGGAGAGCTCTGATAGAGGTTACATGCTGGGAATCGTGGCCCCAGTGGTAACCAAATTCAATATCTTGCGCGTTAACGCAATTAACGTTACGCTTATGTAACGCTCATGTAACATCGTTGATTTATCAGTTACATTAGCGTAACAGATTCAGTTTTGATCTCAATGAGGAAGATTTATAAAAAATGTGGCCATCGAAATTTGAAAATCACGAAATATTCGAAATGTTGGATTCAGTTTTTTTTTAAATCGTTGCGATTCGCGACACACGAAATAGGGTAAAGGTTAGAAAGAACAGAATTTAGAAAGTGTTTGAAGAAGTATGATGCCTCACGGGACAATGTCCAATGACAAACAATTTGAGATCTTGGGCGTGCCAAAAATTTATATTTATCAGAACGCAGTCGATATTTCGAGAAAAAAATCGACCTGCGAATTATCTTGAAAGCGAATGAATGAATTTAAAGAATGTAATCCGAATTTAGCGCGCGTTCACATTCAGATGAAAAAATGCCGCCTGGTTTAATTAACATTAAACACATTTTAACACACTTTATGTCTCATGGGATATGAACTTTCTTGTGGGAAAGGTCAGTTATTCTGGTTTTAACCAAACACGTATCAAAAACAAACAAACAGAGTACATTCTGCATACCAATCTGCGAATAAGGCGAGCACTGGGCTATTTCAAAGAATGTTACAGTTGAAATTTTTCGTCAGAGATTGTAACCAATTTTTTTAAACGGACTCGTTCATTTTATTCCATTCGACGTAGACGTGACAACGCCATAAATCTAATCTCTAATTAAGCGCAACGAGCAACGTAATTAACCTAGACATGTAGTCAGATTTTCCTAGAATTTTAACGCCAGCAGCAGCGAGGAAGAATCGATGAGACTGTATAAGCGAATGTCTACATATTCTGCATTGTAACAGCCAAAAATGTCGAGTTTTGATGACGTAAGAATAGCCTAAAAGGTACCCCTGGAAATACTCGACGTTTAAGTGAAAGTTTCATTAAAATCGATTCAGTGGTTCCTGAGATTAGTCCGGACAAAAATCAGGCGACAGACGGAATGACCGGCAGATAGGCGGGCAGACAGGCAGACAAACGAACAAACAATCAGACGTGAGTCAAATTTTCCTAGAATTTTAACGCCAACAGCAGCTAGGAGAAATTGACTCTATCTAAACGTCTGATTGTTTGTTCGTTTGTCTGCCTGTCTGCCCGCCTATCTCCCCGTCTTTCGGTCTGTCGCCTGATTTTTTGTCCGGACTAATCTCAGGAACCACTGAATCGATTTTAATGAAACTTTCACTAAAACGTCGAGTATTTCCAGGGGTACATTTTAGGCTATTCTTACGTCATCAAAACTCGACATTTTTTCTGTATTGTAACCTCAAAAGTACTAAGTTTAACTGAAATAAGAATAGCCTAAAAGGTACCCCTAAAAATACTCGATATTTTAGCGAATAGTTCCATTGAGATCGATTCAGCGGTTCCCGCGATTAGCCCGGACAAAAAATCAGGCGACAGGCGGACAGGCGGACAGGCAGGCAGTTAGGCGGGCAGACAGGCAGACAAACGAACAAACAGACAGACGCTTAGACTAGTCAGACGCTTAGACAGGCAGTCAGACGCTTAGACAGGCAGTCAGACTCTTAGACAGACAGTCAGATGCTTAGAAAGACAGTTAGATGCTTAGACAGTCAGACTCTTAGATAGAGACTTGGAGGCCCCAATTTCATTAATGTAGATAGTTTACGAAAACTACAAGTTCCAGTTTCGTTTTAAAACCCAAATTCGCCAGTGGGGCAACAAACGCTTCCAAATATTTCAATCATCGTCAAAACTAGACTAATCTTCAACCGTTTCTGGTTGCTCGAAACGTCGGGTGTGATTCAGTTCAATTTTTTGGCTTCCAAACGTCCATGTTGATACCAATTCGTCTTGGATACTTCCTGGTACCCAAAGATGATGCACCCGTCATCTGTCCAAGTTTTCAAAGCTGCTGGTTGTTCCCCGCGTTAAAAATTGTTCCCTGCATCGACGCGAACAATTTGCGAAAATTCGTTGGTGGTCGCAGCCAACCCAGATGATTAAAAAGCATGAATTACGAATTACGCTCTGAATAAGCGTTCAGCGATAGATGAAATTTGGTTAAATTGTTAATTAGCGAGACGTAGACGGCGAAAAATTTATACTAGTGCAATTTATAACGTTCAACAAATTAATGGGTTTAACAACCTCGAAAAGCGGTGACTATGATTCAGAAATGCAAGTCGAAATAGAACTATTTCCGTCTGTAATTTTCGGCGGTTCGCGCCATGTTACTCGTGGACTGAATTATAAATAGAAAAAAAAGATAATTATTTTTCATCAACAGATGTTAAGTCTAAAAATGGATGTTAACGGTTTCGATGTATGACAGTGCACACGCCACTGATTGTTGGTCCGTTATTTTTCAAATAAATTTTTAATGACGTACAACTATTTCTAATTTAATTGGTTGCAGACGAAACAAATTAATTCCTAATGAAACAATTTAAGCTTTACGGGTTATCTATCTACAATCCATAATGAAATAGATAGATAACCCGTAAAGCAGTAAGCATGTCAGATTTAATTCACTTCCTAACGTATCCAAGTTCGAATCTCGCCCCCGTCATCACTTTTTTCTTTTTTAAGATTCTTCTTGTTTCCGAAATTCAATTTATTTACGAAAACTGACGGTTGTTTATCAAAATGTGTCATTCTTTGAGAAATTATAACTATTTTCTCGAAATTTCGAAATTTTTTTTAACATTTCCATTTTTTGTACCAAATTATTTCCAGAAAATCTTACTTTGAGAAAAATAGCAGTTTCGAAGGAAGAGACACTTTGAGATTAAACCCGAAACTTTAAAAAAATTACCAAGCGGAAAATTTTATGAAAATACGTTTGGGTTTAAAGTGCAGCTTAAAAAATCGAACGAAACGAAATTTTGAGTGAAACAGAATTTCGAAAAAGATCGAATTTTTGGGACAAATCAAGTGGAAATGTTGAGAAAAAGTTCGAAATTTCAAGAAAACGTTAAAATTTCCCAGAGAAAACCACATTTGGACAAACAACCGTCGATTTAAGAAAATAAATTGAACTTTCGAAAACAAGAAGAATTTTTAAAAACGTGAATTATTTCCGAAAAATCTTATTTTGAGAAAAATGGCAGTTTCGAAGGAAGAGACACTTTAAGATTAAACCCGAAACTTCAAAAAAATTACCAAGCGGGAAATTTTATGAAAATACGTTTGGGTTTAAAGTGCACCTTAAAAAATCGAACACAACGAAATTTTGAGTGAAACAGAATTTCGAAAAAGATCGAATTATTGGGACAAATCAAGTGGAAATGTTGAGAAAAAGTTCGAAATTTCGAGAAAACGTTAGAATTTCCCTGAGAAAACCACATTTTGACAAACAACCGTCGATTTTTGAAAATAAATTGAAATTTCGAAAACAAGAAGAATTTTAAAAACGTGAATTATTTCCGGAAAATCTTATTTTGAGCAAAATGGCAGTTTTTAAGGAAGAGACACTTTGAGCTTAAACCCGAAACTTCAAAAAAATTACCAAGGGGGATATTTTATGAAAATACGTTTGGGTTTAAAGTGCAGCTTAAAAAATCGAACAAAACGAAATTTCGAGTGAAATAAAATTTCGAAAAAGATCGAATTTTTGGGACAAATCAAGCTGGAAATGTTGAGAAAAAGTTCGAAATTTCGAGAAAACGTTAGAATTTCCCCTGAGAAAACCACATTTTGACAAACAACCGTCGATTTTTGAAAATAAATTGAAATTTCGAAAACAAGAAGAATTTTTAAAAACGTGAATTATTTTCAGGAAAATCTTATTTTGAGAAAAATGGCAGTTTCGAAGGAAGAGACACTTTGAGATTAAACCCGAAACTTCAAAAAAATTACCAAGCGGGAAATTTTATGAAAATACGTTTGGGTTTAAAGTGCACCTTAAAAAATCGAACAAAACGAAATTTCGAGTGAAATAAAATTTCGAAAAAGATCGAATTTTTGGGACAAATCAAGTGGAAATATTGAGAAAAAGTTCGAAATTTCGAGAAAACGTTAGAATTTCCCTGAGAAAACCACATTTTGACAAACAACCGTCGATTTTTGAAAATAAATTGAAATTTCGAAAACAAGAATTTTAAAAACGTGAATTATTTCCGGAAAATCTTATTTTGAGAAAAATTGCAGTTTCGAAGACACATTTTAAAATCAAACCGAAGACATCAAGAAAATTCTGAAACTGGAAGAAATTTTATTTTCGGACGTAAAAAACTTGAAATTTCCTAGAGAAAATCAATTTCAAAGAAAAAGAGCGAAATTTTGAGATTAAGGTCGTACTTTCAAAAAAATAGTTGAATTTTAAGGATGAGGACGAAATGGGCCAAAAAAAAAATTGAATTTTTCTAAAAAAAAAAAAGAGTGAAAATACTGAGACAAAGTTCCGAATTTTGAACAGATCAAAATTTTGAAAAATTAGTCCAATTTTAAGGAATTGGTCAAATTTTGGGGAATTAGTCAACATTTTCCAGAGTAAGTCAAACTTTGAGAACAAATATCGAACAACATTGAAATTTTCAGAATAAGCAAATTTAAAAAGGCGCGATTTAAAAAAATCGAATTTTGTAGAAGAAATGCTAAAAATAATTTCGAAAGAAAAGACGAATTAAAAAAACTTGAAACTTCCGGAAAAAATGTCTAACAGTAATAAAAAGACGAAATTTTCTAGAGAAAGTCAACTTATAAGAAATTTTGAGAATAAACTCGATCTTTCAAAAAAAAATTTAATTTCAAGGACGAGGACGAAATGAGCAAAATAAAATCTCGAATAAGATCGATTTTTTTTAAAAAAAAGAGAGACAAAGTTTAAAATATCGAGAAAAAGTCTAAAATTTTCAGAAATTATTTAACATTTTCCATAGAAAGTCAAATTTTGGGAACGAACATCTATTTTTGAGAACAAATTTAAGTTTTCAGAACGAAACGAATTAAAAAAGGTCGAACTTTTAAAAAAAATCGAATTTGGGAAAAATAGTAAAAATAATTTCGAAAGAAATGACCAGTTTAGAAAAACTTGAAATTTTCTGGAGAAAATCAATTCTAGGAAAAAAAAAGCGAAATTTTGAGAATAAAGTACTATATAAAGATAAAATTATGGTGGAAGAAGAAAATATTACTGACGAATTTTCCATTTTTATTGAATTGACCACCAAATGACTATTAAGTTGGATGAAGTGTGTCCAAATAGTGATGGCGAAATGCTATTATGTTTCAAATGAAGCTTCTGGTTGGTTTCAAGGGTCTCCAGCTCAAAAATTTGATAAAGTGCAGTTTGGAAAACTGTTCCATATGAAGGCAAAATTATAATGGAAAAAGAAAATATTACTGATGAACTTTCCATTTTCATTGAAACTTTGACCACCAAATGACTAATCACCTGAATGGAGTGTGTCCAAAAACTTAAGATTGTGGTAGCGAAATGCTATTGAGTTCCAAACGAAGCTTCTGGTTATTTTAAAGGATCTTCAACACAAAACTTCGATAAGGAACAGCTTGGAAAACTGTTCCATATGAAGGCAAAATTATAATGGAAAAAGAAAATATTACTGATGAACTTTCCATTTTCATTGAAATTTTGACCACCAAATAACTATTAACGTGAATGGAGTGTGCCCAAATACGTAAGATTGTGATACCGAAATGCAGTTGAGTTTCAAATGATGCTTCTGGTTAGTTTTAAAGGCCTCCAACACAAAACTTTGACAAGGAACAGCTTAGAAAAATGTCCCACATGAAGACAAAATTTTGGTGGAAAAAGAATATAATAGTGATGAACTTTCCATTTTCATTGAAATTTTGACCACCAAATGACTAATCACCTGAATGGAGTGTGTCCAAAAACGTAAGATTGTGGTAGCGAAATGCTATTGAGTTCCAAACGAAGCTTCTGGTTATTTTGAAGGATCTTCAGCACAAAACTTCGATAAGGAACAGCTTGGAAAACTGTTCCATATGAAGGCAAAATTATAATGGAAAAAGAAAATATTACTGATGAACTTTCCATTTTCATTGAAATTTTAACCACCAAATAACTATTAACATGAATGGAGTGTGCCCAAATACGTAAGATTGTGATATCGAAATGCAGTTGAGTTTCAAATGATGCTTCTGGTTAGTTTTAAAGGCCTCCAACACAAAATTTTGACAAGGAACAGCTTAGAAAAATGTCCCACATGAAGACAAAATTTTGGTGGAAAAGGAAAATAATACTGATGAACTTTCCATTTTCATTGAAACTTTGACCACCAAGTGACTAATCACCTGAATGGAGTGTGTCCAAAAATGTAAGATTGTGGTAGCGAAATGCTATTGAGTTCCAAACGAAGCTTCTAGTTATTTTGAAGGATCTTCAGCACAAAACCTCGATGAGGAACAGCTTGGAAAACTGTTCCATATGAAGGCAAAATTATGGTGGAAAAAGAAAATAATACTGATGAACTTTCCATTTTCATTGAAATTTTGACCACCAAATAACTATTAACATGAATGGAGTGTGCCCAAATACGTAAGATTGTGATACCGAGATGCAGTTGAGTTTCAAATGATGCTTCTGGTTAGTTTTAAAGGCCTCCAACACAAAATTTTGACAAGGAACAGCTTAGAAAAATGTCCCACATGAAGACAAAATGTTGGTGGAAAAAGAAAATAATACTGATGAACTTTCCATTTTCATTGAAACTTTGACCACCAAATGACTAATCACCTGAATGGAGTGTGTCCAAAAACGTAAGATTGTGGTAGCGAAATGCTATTGAGTTCCAAACGAAGCTTCTGGTTATTTTGAAGGATCTTCAGCACAAAACTTCGATAAGGAACAGCTTGGAAAACTGTTCCATATGAAGGCAAAATTATAATGGAAAAAGAAAATAGTACTGATGAACTTTTCATTTTCATTGAAATTTTGACCACCAAATGACTAATCACCTGAATGGAGTGTGTCCAAAAACGTAAGATTGTGGTAGCGAAATGCTATTGAGTTCCAAACGAAGCTTCTGGTTATTTTGAAGGATCTTCAGCACAAAACTTTGATAAGGAACAGCTTGGAAAACTGTTCTATATGAAGGCAAAATTATAATGGAAAAAGAAAATATTACTGATGAACTTTCCATTTTCATTGAAATTTTGATCACCAAATAACTATTAACATGAATGGAGTGTGCCCAAATACGTAAGATTGTGATACCGAAATGCTATTGAGTTCCAAACGAAGCTTCTGGTTATTTTGAAGGATCTTCAGCACAAAACTTCGATGAGGAACAGCTTGGAAAACTGTTCCATATGAAGGCAAAATTATAATGGAAAAAGAAAATATTACTGATGAACTTTCCATTTTCTTTAAAATTTTGACCACCAAATGACTAATTACCTGAATGGAGTGTGTCCAAAAACGTAAGATTGTGGTAGCGAAATGCAGTTGAGTTTCAAATGATGCTTCTGGTTAGTTTTAAAGACCTCCAACACAAAATGTTGACAAGGAACAGCTTAGAAAAATGTCCCACATGAAGACAAAATTTTGGTGGAAAAAGAAAATAATACTGATGAACTTTCCATTTTCATTGAAACTTTGACCACCAAATGACTAATCACCTGAATGGAGTGTGTCCAAAAACGTAAGATTGTGGTAGCGAAATGCTATTGAGTTCCAAACTAAGCTTCTGGTTATTTTGAAGGATCTTCAGCACAAAACTTCGATGAGGAACAGCTTGGAAAACTGTTCCATATGAAGGCAAAATTATAATGGAAAAAGAAAATATTACTGATGAACATTCCATTTTCATTAAAATTTTGACCACCAAATGACTAATTACCTGAATGGAGTGTGACCAAAAACGTAAGATTGTGGTAGCGAAATGCTATTGAGTTCCAAACGAAGCTTCTGGTTATTTTGAAGGATCTTCAGCACAAAACTTCGATGAGGAACAGCCTGGAAAAGTGTTCCATATGAAGGCAAAATTATAATGGAAAAAGAAAATATTACTGATGAACTTTCCATTTTCATTAAAATTTTGACCACCAAATGACTAATCACCTGAATGGAGTGTGTCCAAAAACGTAAGATTGTGGTAGCGAAATGCTATTGAGTTCCAAACGAAGCTTCTGATTATTTTGAAGGATCTTCAGCACAAAACTTCGATGAGGAACAGCTTGGAAAACTGTTCCATATGAAGGCAAAATTATAATGGAAAAAGAAAATATTACTGATGAACTTTCCATTTTCATTAAAATTTTGACCACCAAATGACTAATTACCTGAATGGAGTGTGTCCAAAAACGTAAGATTGTGGTAGCGAAATGCTATTGAGTTCAAAACGAAGCTTCTGGTTATTTTGAAGGATCTTTAGCACAAAACTTCGATGAGGAACAGCTTGGAAAACTGTTCCACATGAAGGCAAAATTATAATGGAAAAAGAAAATATTACTGATGAACTTTCCATTTTCATTGAAATGTTGATCACCAAATAACTATTAACATGAATGGAGTGTGCCCAAATAGGTAAGATTGTGATACCGAAATGCAGTTGAGTTTCAAATAATGCTTCTGGTTAGTTTTAAAGGCCTCCAACACAAAATTTTGACAAGGAACAGCTCAGAAAAATGTCCCACATGAAGACAAACTTTTGGTGGAAAAAGAAAATAATACTGATGAACTTTCCATTTTCATTGAAACTTTGACCACCAAATGACTAATCACCTGAATGGAGTGTGTCGAAAAACGTAAGATTGTGGTAGCGAAATGCTATTGAGTTCCAAACGAAGCTTCTGGTTATTTTGAAGGATCTTCAGCACAAAACTTCGATGAGGAACAGCTTGGAAAACTGTTCCATATGAAGGCAAAATTATAATGGAAAAAGAAAATATTACTGATGAACTTTCCATTTTCATTAAAATTTTGACCACCAAATGACTATTAACATGAATGGAGTGTGCCCAAATACGTAAGAATGTGATAGATACCGAAATGCAGTTGAGTTTCAAATGATGCTTCTGGTTAGTTTTAAAGGCCTCCAACACCAAATTTTGACAAGGAACAACTTAGAAAAATGTCCCACATGAAGACAAAATTTTGGTGGAAAAAGAAAATAATAGTGATGAACTTTCCATTTTAATTGAAATTTTGACCACCAAATGACTAATCACCTGTATGGAGTGTGTCCAAAAACGTAAGATTGTGGTAGCGAAATGCTATTGAGTTCCAAACGAAGCTTCTGGTTATTTTGAAGGATCTTCAGCACAAAACTTCGATAAGGAACAGCTTGGAAAATTGTTCCATATGAAGGCAAAATTATAATGGAAAAAGAAAATATTACTGATGAACTTTCCATTTTCATTGAAATTTTGACCACCAAATAACTATTAACATGAATGGAGTGTGCCCAAATACGTAAGATTGTGAAACCGAAATGCAGTTGAGTTTCAAATGATGCTTCTGGTTAGTTTTAAAGGCCTCCAACACCAAATTTTGACAAGGAACAGCTTAGAAAAATGTCCCACGTGAAGACAAAATTTTGGTGGAAAAAGAAAATAATACTGATGAACTTTCCATTTTCATTGAAACTTTGACCACCAAATGACTAATTACCTGAATGGAGTGTGTCCAAAAATGTAAGATTGTGGTAGCGAAATGCTATTGAGTTCCAAACGAAGCTTCCGATTATTTTGAAGGATCTTCAGCACAAAACTTCGATGAGGAACAGCTTGGAAAACTGTTCCATATGAAGGCAAAATTATAATGGAAAAAGAAAATATTACTGATGAACTTTCCATTTTCATTGAAATTTTGATCACCAAATAACTATTAACATGAATGGAGTGTGCCCAAATACGTAAGATTGTGATACCGAAATGCAGTTGAGTTTCAAATGATGCTTCTGGTTAGTTTTAAAGGCCTCCAACACAAAACTTTGATAAGGAACAGCTTAGGAAAATGTCCCACATGAAGACAAAATTTTGGTGGAAAAAGAAAATAATACTGATGAACTTTCCATTTTCATTGAAACTTTGACCACCAAATGACTAATCACCTGAATGGAGTGTGTCCAAAAACGTAAGATTGTGGTAGCGAAATGCTATTGAGTTCCAAACGAAGCTTCTGGTTATTTTAAAGGATCTTCAGTACAAAACTTCGATAAGGAACAACTTGGAAAACTGTTCTATATGAAGGCAAAATTATAATGGAAAAAGAAAGTATTACTGAAAAACTTTCCATTTTCATTGAAATTTTGACCACCAAATAACTATTAACATAAATGGAGTGTGTCCAAATACGTAAGATTGTCATACCAAAATGCACTTGAGTTTCAAATGATGCTTCTAATTAGTGTCAGTCTCTTTAGGGATTGAATAGCCAAAAATTATTTCTAATTGTGTCCAATTTTAATAACCATCATTAATACATGTATCTTTCCAGTAGCAACACGTAGCAATGGGGGCAAATACGTCCCAAGAGCGATCCTCTTGGACTTGGAGCCGGGCACCATGGACGCCGTCCGATCGGGTATCTACGGCAAGCTCTTCCGCCCGGATAACTTCGTCTTTGGTCAATCGGGCGCCGGTAACAATTGGGCCAAAGGTCATTACACCGAAGGCGCCGAATTGGTCGACGCCGTCCTCGACGTCGTGAGGAAAGAAGCCGAAAACTGCGATTGTCTCCAGGGCTTCCAACTGACGCATTCGCTTGGAGGGGGCACCGGTTCCGGCATGGGCACCTTACTAATCTCGAAGATTAGGGAAGAGTATCCCGATAGGATCATGAACACTTACTCGGTGATGCCGAGTCCGAAGGTTTCCGATACTGTCGTCGAGCCTTACAACGCCACCTTGTCGGTGCATCAATTAGTTGAAAATACCGACGAGACGTACTGTATAGATAACGAAGCTTTATACGACATCTGCTTTAGGACTTTGAAAGTACCGAATCCGAGCTACAGCGACTTGAATCATTTGGTGTCGTTGACGATGTCAGGGGTGACTACTTGTTTGAGGTTCCCGGGGCAATTGAACGCCGATTTGAGGAAACTGGCTGTTAATATGGTGCCATTCCCGCGTTTGCACTTTTTCATGCCGGGTTTCGCCCCATTGACTTCGCGTGGTAGTCAGCAGTATAGAGCGTTGACGGTTCCGGAGCTCACTCAGCAGATGTTCGATGCTAAGAACATGATGGCGGCCTGCGATCCAAGACACGGGCGGTATCTCACGGTGGCCGCTGTCTTCAGAGGGAGGATGTCCATGAAGGAAGTCGATGAGCAGATGTTGGCGGTGCAGAACAAGAACAGTAGCTACTTTGTGGAATGGATCCCCAATAACGTGAAGACGGCGGTTTGCGACATCCCCCCAGTTGGGTTGAAGATGTCTTCTACGTTTATTGGGAATACCACAGCCATACAAGAATTGTTTAAGAGGATTTCCGAGCAGTTCGCCGCTATGTTTAGACGGAAAGCTTTCTTGCATTGGTACACGGGTGAGGGTATGGACGAGATGGAATTCACCGAAGCTGAGTCCAACATGAATGACTTGGTGTCCGAATACCAGCAGTATCAAGAGGCTACAGCCGATGAAGATTACGAAGCAGAGGAAGAGCCAGCCGCCGACGATTTTAACTGCTAATTTCTTCTTAAATTTCATAAATCTGTTCTTGAGTGTCCCAAACTAGTCTATACCTTTTTGGATCATTTTTATTTTTCCTTACGCTGGCGACTGAGTTGCCAACGTGAACGTGATCCGTCCCGATTGAAAAATTTGTAAAAGTAACTTTAATCCCCTCTAAACGTCACATCTTAATGATTTTTTTTGACAGTTTTATATTCTTTCCTTTATTTTCTTCACATTTTGACATCAAAATACTTTGAAATATAAATCATCAACATATTTTTTCATTTCGTTATAGTTTGATTTCAAAAAGCTGCACACGTTCTAAATTCGGTGTAGATTAAATTTTAAGTTGTAAGAATTTTATAAAATCATTCGCCTTTAACAAAAGTAATATATTAAACACTTCAAAATTCTAAAAAATTATGTGATTAAGTATATGAAAATAATGTTCTAATTTTCTTATACTAATTCAGTTGTAGGTTTAGCGCAAAGATTTTTATAATATATTATAGCATTTTTTTTACTAATTATATCACAATTCTATCGCTTTTACGTTTTATTTATTTAAAATTTGTCCATTAATATAGCTTTCGACCTAGGTTTAGTTTTATACTTTTATAGAATCTGAATTAATTTATAATGAATAATTGAGTATATATGACAATCTAAGACTGATATTCCATATTTTCGAGTAAAATAATCGATAACGTAATCAGTGTATTCAATTAATATCGAATTTGTAAACCTAGGAAATGTTTAATAAAATGTATTGTAAGAAAAATGTTATTTATTTCAACCATAGATTACGATGGCGACTAGCTATTAATTAATTAAACTTCTGGTTAGAATCAAGAGTCTCTAGCATCACAATTCGAGAAGGTACAGCTTGGAAAAATGTCCCACATGAAGACAAAATTATAGTTGAAAAAGAAAATATTACTGATGAACTTTCCATTTTCATTGAAATTTTGTCCACCAAACGATTATTAACCTGAATGGAGTGTGTCCAAATACGTAGGATGATGATGGCGATATGCTCTTCAATAATAGATTAGAAAATGTACCATATGAAGACAAATTTATGGTGGAAAAAGAAAATATTAGTGATAAACTTTGCCTTTTGATTGAAATTTTGACCACCAAATGACCATTCAGTTGGATGGAATATGTCCAAATAGTGATGGCGAAATGCTAGTTCGTTTTAAATCAATGGAGTGTGCCCAAATACGTAGGACTGTGATGGCGAAATGCTACTGAGTTTCAAGTGAAGCTTCTGTTTAAATTCTAAGGTCTCCAGCACAAAACTTTGATCAGGAATAGCTTAGAAAAATATCCCACATGAAGACAAAATTATGGTGGAAAAAGAAAATAATACTGATGAACTTTCCATTTTCATTGAAATTTTGACCACCAAACAACTATTAACCTGAATGGAGTGTGCCCAAAAACGTAAGATTGTGATGGCGAAATGCTATTGCGTCTCAAATGAAGCTTCTGGTTAGTTTCAAGGGTCTCCAGCACAAAACTTTGATAAGGAACAGCTTAGAAAAATGTCCCACATGAAGACAAAATTATGGTGGAAAAAGAAAATATTAGTGATGAACTTACCATTTTCATTGAAATTTTGACCACCAAATAACTAATCACCTGAATGGAGCGTGTCCAAATGCGTGATATTGGTATGGCGAAATGCTATTGCATTTCAAATGAAGCTTCTGGTTAATTTCAAGGGTCTCCAGCACAAAACTTTGATAAGGAACAGCTTAGAAAAATGCCCCATATGAAGACAAAATTATGGTGGAAAAAGAAAATATTACTGATGAACTTTCCATTTTCATTGAAATTTTGACCACCAAATAACTATTAACCTGAATGGAGTGTGCCCAAAAACGTAAAATTGTGATGGCGAAATGCTATTGAGGTTCAAACGAACCTTCTGATTATTTTGAAGAGTCTCCAGCACAAAACTTCGTTACGATGCAGCTTAGGAAAAATGCCCCATATGAAGACAAAATTATGATGGAAAAAGAAAATATTACTGATGAACTTTCTGTTTTCATTGAAATTTTAATCACCAATTAACTAGTTACGTGAATGGAGTGTGCCCAAATGCGTAAGATGATGGTGGCGATATGCTTTTCCATAATAGCTTAGGAAAATGTCCCATATGAAGGCAAAATTTTGGTGAAAAAAGAAAGTATAACTGATGAACTTTCCATTTTCATTGAAATTTTGACCACCAAATAACTATTAAGCTGAATGGAGCGTGTCCAAATGCGTAATACTGGTATGGCGAAATGCTATTGCATTTCAAATGAAGCTTCTGGTTAGTTTCAAGGGTCTCCAGCACAAAACTTTGATAAGGAACAGCTTAGAAAAATGCCCCATATGAAGAAAAAATTATGGTGGAAAAAGAAAATATTACTGATGAACTTTCCATTTTCATTGAAATTTTGACCACCAAAAGATTATTAACATGAATAGAGTGTGCCCAAAAACGTAAGATAGTGATGGCGAAATGCTATTGAGTTCCAAACGAAGCTTCTGATTAGTCTGAAGGGTCTCCAGCACAAAATTTCGATAAGGGACAGCATAGAAAAATGTCCCACATGAAGACACAATTATGGTGGAAAAAGAAAATATTACTGATGAACTTTACATTCTCATAAAAATTTTGACCACCAAATAACTATTAACATGAATGGAGCGTGTCCAAATGCGTAAGATGATGATAGCGATATGCTCTTCCATAATTGCTTAGGAAAATGTTGCATATGAAGGCAAAATTTTGGTGGAAAAAGAAACTATTACTGATGAACTTTCCATTTTCATTGAAATTTTGACCTCCAAATGACTATAAACATAAATGGAATGTGTCCAAATGTGCTCTAACGAGAAACATTATAATGGCGATATGCTATTTAGTTTTAAATAAAGCTTCTGGTTACTTTTAAGTGTCTCTAGCATAACAGTTCGATCAACTACATCTTGGAAAAGTGTACCATATGAAAGAAAAATGCCCCATATGAAGGCAAAATTATGATGGAAAAAGAAAATGTTACTGATGAGCTTTTCATTTCAATTGAAATTTTGACCACCAAATGACTATTAACGTGAATGGAGTGTGCCCAAAAATGAAAGATTGTGATGGCGAAAGAACAGCTAAGAAAAATGCCCCACATGAAGGCAAAATTATGATGGAAAAAGAAAATAATACTGATGAACTTTCCATTTCCATTACAATTTTGACCACCAAAAGGATATTAACATGAATGGAGTGTGCCCAAAAACGTAAGATTCTGATGGCGAAATGGTATTGAGTTTCAAACGAAGCTTCTGATTAGTTTGAAGCCCAAAATTTCACTAATATGCAGCTTGGGAAAATGTCCCATATGAAGGCAAAATTATGGTGGAAAAAGAAAATATTACTGATGAACTAACCATTTTCATAGAAATTTTGACCACCAAAACCATTGATGATTTTTTGATTGAATACAAAAGATTGCTTCCAGACGAAGCATCCTGGTCACTTCAGAATCTGTAGCATATTCAATCGATTATGTACAATTTTCCAAGTATGAAGATAAAATTCTTAGGAAAAAATGAAATATTACTAATGAACTTTAGTTTCTCACTGAAATTTTAACCTCCAAGAACACCTGTGAGTATTTGAGGTGGACAGACTGCCTAGACAAATACTGACTGATCAAATTATTTTTGATGATAAAGATTAGGAGAGGCGCTCCCTCGCAGCCTCACGTCTCCTAGACACGTGTCTTTTTTTACCTCATGGATAATTCACAATTGTTCATTGGGCACACGGCTACTAACAGACAATTTGCATTTGAGCCCCTCCAATGTAACAAATTTCATCTGTTTCGCAGCGCAAAATATAATTATCTCTTTAAAAGAGAGCATTTCTTAAAGTCGAGAGTCTAATGCTATGAAAGAAAAATGTTGACGAAAGAAATTATTTATAAAAATTTATAGTCATCCATTTAAATAAAAAATTTAAATTGGAAACAATTCTTAATATTAACGTAACCTAAGTAACGTAACTAAATTGCACCATTACGCCGCTTTGGTGGCCTAAATTAATATTCTTTTGCTTCCAAAATCCCAGAAGGGCAAATTTTTAGCGACCTCTCTATCTTCATCCTCTTGAGGAAGGAGCTAAAACATATAATATATGTACTACGAATTGTAATGTATTATTATACACGACGGAAATTTTGATTTTTTTCTTCTTCTAGCAACCTATGTTTACCCAAGAGCGTGTCTCAGTCCTAATGTCATTAATTTTGACTTATTGGGAAACCGAATACAGACAGACGATTGAAAAAATAATTAATTGATAAAAGATGCAAATCAACCCATTGTGTTGGCATGGTTTACGACTTCATAGGTCAAAAGACTCTTACCACGTTATGACGGAAAAAAAAGGACACCTTCTGGATATAGATACTCTCTGTATCTTCTCCGAGAAGTAGTGTTATTTTCATTTATATTTTATTGGCTTTTTCTTCTTCAGTAACTCCTTTCACAATTCTAGATTTTCAGAACAATCTCTTAAAGATTGCCTCAAGCAGCGATTGCGTTGGACCTTGTTTGTCAATCGCTGTTTTTTCGATATAGATAAAGATTAAAAAAAATACATCTTAGATTTTTCATTCAATTTACTTCGGCAATTCGTTATCGGACGATTTTAACTGCGAAAAAAGAAATGATCCAACCGTTTTTTTTTTTTCGACGATATCATTTAATGACATTATGACTAAGACACCCTGTATAGTCAGTGGTTTACCAGGAAGACCAATTCTTCTCATTTCGTATTCATCCCCCTCAGATTGACTGGTTAGTAAATAATCCATAAATTCTGGTATATCAGTAACGTGGGTCAACGTTCGCCAATAGTCCCACACCAAACTAATCAGAAACAACCACAAAGCTGCGAATTGAAAATAACAATAAATAAAAAATGTCAATTATAAATAAAAAAGTAAAAATTTCGGTAACAATTCTGAAAGTACCCCACAAGCGCGCTTATTTTTAATAGAAAGAAAATGTCTAATTTTGCGAATAATGTCGAGTCGAAATCAAGAAAAAATGAAGAAAAAAAATAAAAACTCTTTTAAAAAAAAGCTGAAATGTTGAGTAAACATTCAACATTTCGGGACCAAAAGTCGACTTTTCCACTAGAAGATGAATTTTGAAAACAAAAATCTATTTTTGGGAACAAAGTTGAAATTAAAAAAAGACGAATTTTAATTATAAATCGAAGTTTTGAGAGAGCCAAAAAAAGTTTCACGAAATTTTTACATTTATAACAGACGAAAGAGGAAAGAGGAAAAAGGAGAAGTAATAACGAAGGAGGAAGGGTTAAAAAGGAAGAAGAAGGAAGAAAACGAAGAAGGAAATAAGAGGGAAAAAGAAAAATGAGGGAAAATAAAAAAGTAAGAAGAAGGAAGAAGAAAAAAGGAAGAAGGAAGGAAGAAGGAAGAAGGAAGAAGAAGAAGAAGAAGAAGAAGAAGAAGGAAGAAGGAAGAGGAAGAAGGAAGAAGGAAGAAGGGAAGAAGAGAAGAAGGAAGAAGGAAGAAGGAAGAAGGAAGAAGTAAGAAGGAAGAAGGAAAAAGGAAGAAGGAAGATAGAAGAGGTAATAAGAAGAGAGAAGAAAGAAAAGGAAAGGAGAAGAAGAAAGAGAAGAAAGAAAAAGGAAGAAAAAAGAAAGAAGTGGAAAAAAAGGAAAATGAAGAAAGGAGAAGAAAGAAGGAAGAAGGAAGAAGGATAGAAGAAGAAGAAAAGAATGAGAAACTGAAGAAGAAGAGAGGAAAAGAAGAAGGAAGAAGGAAAGAAGGGAAAAGGAAGAAGGAAGAAAGAAGAAAAAAGAAAGAAAAGGAAAGAAGAAAGAAAAAGAAGGAAGGAAAAGGAAGGTAGAAGGAAGAAAAAAAGAAAGAAGAAGAAGGAAGAAGGAAGAAGGAAGAAGGAAGAAGGAAAGAAGAAAAGAGAAGGAAGAGAAGGAAAGAAGGAAGAAGGAGAAGCAGCAGAAAAAAGAAGAAAGGAAGGAGGAAGAAGGTAGAAGGAAGAAGAAGGAAGAAAGAAGGAAAGAAGGAAAGAGAATAAGGAAGAAGGAAGAAGGAAGAAGAAAGAAGGAAGGAAGAAGAAGAAGAAGAAGAAGAGAGAAGGAAGAAAGGAAGGAAGAGAAGGAAGAAGGAAGAAGGAAGAAAGAAAAAGAATGAAAAAGGAAAGGAAGAAGAAAGATAGAAGAGGTAAACAGAAAGAGCGAAGAAAGAAAAAGGTAGAACAAAGAAGAAAGAAGTGGAAGAAAAAAGAAAAAAGGAAAACGAAAAGAAAAAGAAGAAGAAAAGGAAAAGAAGAAAAAAGAAAAGAAAAAAAGAAGAAGGAAGGAAAAGAAGAAGAGAAAAGAGAAGAAGGAAGAAAGAAAAGAAAGGAAGAAGGAAAAGAAAGAAAGAAAGGAAGAAGGAGAAGGAAAGAAAAAAGAAGAAAGGAAAAAGAAAGAAAGAAGAAGGAAGAAGGGAAAGAAAAAGAAGTAAGAAGAAAAGAAAGAAAGAAAGAAAGAAGAAGAGGAAGAAAAAGGAAGAAGGAAAAGAAAAAGGAAAAAGAAGAAGAAAGAAGAAGAAAAGGAAAGAAAAAAGGAAAAGAAAGGAAAAGAAGAAGGAAGAAGGAAGAAGAAAGAAGAAGAAAAAAGGAAGAAGGAAGAAGAAGGAAGAATGAAGAAGGAAGAAGAAAGAAGAAAGAAGAAAAAAAGGAAGAAGGAAGAAGAAGAAGGAAGATGGAAGGAACAAAGAGGAAGAAGGAAGGAGGGAAGAGGAAGAAGGAAGGATGAAGAAGGAAAAAGAAAGAACGAAGACGAAGGAGAAATGAAGAAGAAGGAAGAAAGAAGGAATAAAAAAGAAGGAAAATTAAAAAAAAAGATAGAAGCAAGAAAGTAGATAAAAGAAAAAAGAAGGAAAATGAAAAAGATGGTACAAGCAAGGAAGAAGGAAAATAGAAAAGGAAAGAAGAAAGAACGAAGAAGAAAGAAGAGGAAGAAAGAGGAAAGAAGGAAGAAAGAAGAAAAATGGAAAAAAGAAAAAAAGGTAGAAGTAAGAAGGTAGAAGGAAGAAAGAAGGTAAAAGAGGTAAGAATGAAGAAGATAAAATAAAGAACGAAGAAGGAAGAATGAAAAAGGAAAAAATAAGAAAGAAGCAAGATAGAAAGGGTAAGAAGGAAGTACGAAGAAGGAGGAAGAGGAAGGAGGAAAGAAGAAAAAATGAAAAAAAGGTAGAAGCAAGAAGAAAGAATAAGGAAAAAGAAATAAAAAAGAAGGAAAGTGGAAAAAGGAAAAAAAAGCAAGAAGGGAGGAGGAAGAAGGAAGAAAGAAGGGATAAGAAAGAAGAACGAAAAAGGAAGAAGAACAAAAGAGGAATAAGAGGAAGAAGAAGAAGGGAAGAATGAAGGAGAAGAAGAAAAATGGAAAAATAGAAACAGAAGCAAGAAGGTAGAAGAAGTAATGAGAAGGAAGGAGAAAGATTAAAGCAGGATAGTAGAAGAGGTAAGAACAAAGAAGAACGGAGAACGAGGAAGGCAAAAGAAAGAACGAAGATGCAGAACGAGGAAGAAAGAGAGAGAAAGAAAAAAGAAGATGAAACATGAAAAGGAAGAAAGAAAAAATGAGAAAAAAGAAAGAAGGAAAAGGGAAGAAGGAAATAAGCAAAATAAAGAACGATGATGAACCGTAATATTTTGCGAAAAATCAATAAGAAATGGCATTTTCTCGTTCAGGAAAAATTGATGATCATCCCAGTCTTTCAAAATAATGACGATTTATTATAAATACGGTTTTACGGGAAACAGAATTTTTCTGAGCGAATTTAATAGATGTTGCATAGTGCGCCACTACTAGCGACCTCTGTGATTTTAGTTACATCGTGCATAAGCTGGTTGTAGTACTTACACACGGAGAAAATCAGTTCCCCCACGATAAAGCTAAATGCTCGCAAATCATACTCAGGCAGATACGTGATGTCCAGCAATGCCATCAATTTAAATATGACGAAAAAGTTCCAACCCAGCGCCATAGTGATCAACCAGTTGAAGATAATGACGGGTTCTTCCTTCATTAAAAATTATTACAATTATCTTAAAATTAATTACTCAGGATTACTTTCCTGCTTGAGTCCATACAAAAGAAAAAGTGATACGCCCCATAAAAGGATAGCGAAAGCCATGGTTGTAGTTCTAATGGTGGGAGTATGCGATCTTAAGCCAAGAATATTCTTGAAGACGAAATCCATATCGAAGTAGGCCCCTACGATGATGATCGTTAACAAAATCTAAAAAAAAGACATACAAAAGTTCGACAAAGTTTCATATCCTGCAGCTCTCACAATCGACAAAAAACACACGATATAACTTCGCACTTTTTTGTCCACTTTTATCAATATCTTCGCGCAACAGGTTTCCTTTCTCGCGTAACTTCTTACGGTGTTATAAGAACTGATGTCGCTATCCTTATCAAACATTCTTAGATATGTTTTGCGATTCTCATTGACGTTTAAGATTTTGTATGACAGAAGTCATATTTAAAACTTAACATTTCCTAATCTGTGTAGCTATTCGTACAGAATAATTCGCATTAGGTGGAATTGATTTTAAATTTGGCGCCATATTGGTAAAGCGAACTGAATGCAAAAAAAAACGGCAGTTCGGCAGAGTTCAACAAATAATTCGCAACAACAAAACTTGTAGTTCTTTTTTAACACCTAGATATATTTTCTACGTGAAATATGCGATAACATTTATTATAAATCGTGGTTCACATTTTCCAATTTTTTTGTGGTTGGTACCATGTGTGAATCACAGAACATTTGCCAATTTGGATTATGATTATGAGCATTCAAGTTGGCTGTGCCCCGACTATATTTTTCTATTGGTGGTTAATATTGGATGATTCCATTTTCACTATTTGGGTAATTTTGAGAGTTCGTTAATTTTACTTCGTTAATTAGATGTTTTGTGTTGGTTAGTTAGATGTTTTGTGTTAGTTAGTTAGATGTTTTGTGTTAGTTAGTTAGATGTTTTGTGTTAGTTTGTCAGTTAGTGAATAAGTGCGGTTGTGTTTGTGATTTTTGTGTACAAAATTTGTGTCTTCTCTGGAGCTTTAAAATCTACCAGTTGCGAGCTAGTTTCAGGTGTGCTGCCGACTGCGGTAAGTGTCAATATTTTTACTGACCATCACTTTCATAATCTGCTCAAGTATTAGGTTAATAGTTGTACTAAAATTTGTCTTCTTTCAAAGCAATTTGCGATGAAATTCGCAAGTTTACGGATTTATTTCGAATCAAAATTTCTTCGGCTCGAGTGGCGTTATCTGTCATTTTTGTTATCTATCGGTGGGTAATTATACCTACATTTTACGCAAAAGTAGATTGAATAGTGTGTATTGTACTTCTAACGCAAAACTATTAGTTTTTCGCATATATGTAATTAGTAATAGTTTTTCGCATATATGTAGTTAGTAATAGTTTTTCGCATATATGTAATTAGTAATTACTAATTACATATATGATTTTTCGGAGACATTGGATTGATTGAGCCAGTGGCGTCGTAATTCTTTTGAAGCAAAACAAAACTACTACGAGTTGGATTATTGCTTTAAATTATACACAGAATTCTGTCGTTACGTAAATTGGTGGACAAAATTATTACTTATGAATTAGATTATTGCTCTAAAATATACACAAAATAACCAAATAACTTTAGTAAAAATATTAGCGATGCAATTGAATGAATTTATTCAAGTAGTAGTTCAACTAGCTCATAAAAGTTTCGATGTAAGAGTCATAGAATAATTTTCAGAGACTAGGACGTAAGTGGTGTTTCTCAGAACATTTTTGAATTCTGATTTTAATTAGGAATTGCAAAATAGTTTAATTTTCGCTAAAGAATAAATGTATCGTAAGCTGATTGTCTTTTGCGACAACCACGCATTGCGTAAACAAATTGATTCTACCAGAGACATCTTACCAAAACCAATTGAAGTTATTTACATAAAATAGCAGATTTCTACAACTTTAATTCAATTTTTCAGAGAATGTTATTAAATTAATCAATTAAGTTGGTAACTTAGGTACGTTGTGGTCATTGGCATTGCGTTTTTTATATTGTTAATTTAATATGTTTTCAACAAAATGATTTGAATTTGAAAATATACGGAGAGTGGGATACTTTAGCCATCTATACGATAATAAGTGAAGTAGCCGTATGAATATAAAATCTTACGGTTATTAGCTTAGCTACCACATCATAGATGGCGCTCATATGCAATTTTACGATTAAGAGCGAATATTTTAATTTGTCTGCTTGAAATCACGAAATCTGCGATGTTCCGTGTTCCATTCGAACAATATGCGATATTAAATCGAAATGTGACCACCCAACCTAAAATCTTTGGGACCCTAATAGGTTTGTCGCTGAAAATCTGAATATATCATTGTTCGGCTTAGAACTGGATTTCCGGGGGAGGAATATGCATTAAAATAAGAAATTATGTGCGGCAGGGAGTTATGTTCCTACTGATATACGATCGTAGCTCCATGGCACATGAAAAATTCGTCGATATGACATTTTCGTTCATGTTTATAGTTCTCATATCTATCTTTTTTCCTATAGTTAACTTTTTCGTATCGTTCTACTATTTTTAAAACACTTTCAAAACTTCAAAGGTTTGTACTAAAAATTATCGAATTATACCAGGAATTCTATCAATAATAAACTATGACTAAGGCGTTTATCTGATAGTAATAATACTATTGATATTGTGAGGAGGCGCTCTTCTTAAAATTACTGATAAGTCATCTAGGTGATTAGAATCTTACGAGGTTGATAAAACTGAAAACTACTTTAAAAAATTAGGCGGTCTTGGAGACTGCCGACAGAAGTGAAAACTTAAAACTGCAGTTTGAACCTACAGTAGAAAACAAGTCAGTCAATTTTTGAATTGTCAGTGATTTTGATTTTTTTTAACTTTTAATTTTTGAAATACTATGTTGATTTGAAATTTTTTTAGTTTTTTGAAGACGTCGTGAACGTGTTACTGTTATAATTTACGTAGAGATTGTTATCTTTCTCGAACAATAGATGAATATATTACCGATGTCCGTAAAAATAAAATAGAAAAAAAAGGAAAAATAAAAATATTTTTTTGCTTAAAACGGTAAAGAAAAACGCATATGTTTGTTTAATGATAAATCGACACTTTTGAGTTTACCGTAAACGTACCGTATCAGATAAAGAGCGCCTGATATGGCAGATTAACAATCGGGTAAATATTTTATTTGTTTTAAATGCACTACTTTAAATACTAATGATTATGTATATGCCTGGAAATCTGATAAACACCGTCGCAATTAGTGTGTAAATACAAAAAGGTGTATTTATCAAGGTGTGTGCATACAACTTTGGAATTTACCCACCAAAATATTTCGATTTCATTCATGTTTCCGAAACGTTTTGTATTTGTGCTTTAATTGATAACACGCCCAATGCGCTTTATTCAGCAGAGAGCACAGGGTATTATTGGATTGGACGAAGTTAAATTTTTTTTTCGTTGTTTGGATAATTTTAAATTTTTAAAATTTTCAAAATTATATTTTTCAAATTGTAAGAAAAATTGAAATAGGTTTGCGCATTTTTAAAATTTTATTTTTTGACTTCAGATCTGTTTTCAACTGTGAACATTTTTAACTTCCTCATTTTCTCCCTTTTGTCGAAGATTTTTTCATAATTTAGAAAATGAGTTTTCAATTTTTGTTGTAAATTTTTGAAGTATCAAGTTTTCCGCATTTTTATATTTTTTGAAGTCTTAAATTTTCTAAATTTGATTTTGTATTTTTTGACATTCTTTTCAATTTCGTATTTTTATTTTGTAACATTTTTGAAATTGTGAAGTTTTTACGTTTTGATTTTTTTTATTTAAAACTTTTTTAACTTCTATTTTCTCCTCTCTTTTCCCTCTTCCCTCTTTCTCTCTTCTTTCTTCTTCTCTATGAGCTTTTCTCTCTTCTTCCTTCTTCTCTTCTTTCTTCTCTATGTTCTTTTCTGTCTTGACTGTTCTCTTTTCTCTCTTCCCTCTTCTGTTTTCTCACTTCTCTTCCTCTCTTCCTTCTTCACTTTTCTATTTTCTGTCTTCTCTTTTTGTTTCCTCTCTCTTCTCTTTGTGCTATTCTTTCTTCTCTCTTCTCTGTTCCTCTCTTTTCTTTTCCTCTCTTTCTCTTTTTTTCTCTGCCTCATTTCTTTTTTCACCTTTTCCTCTCCTTCTTTTTCTCTCTTCTATCTTCTCTCTTCTTTAATCTCTCTTCTCTCCGCTCTCTTCTCTTCTCTCTTCTCTTTTCTCTTTTCTTTTTTCTTTTTTCTCTCTTCCGTTTTTCTCGTCTGTCTTCTCTCGTCTCTCTTTTCTCTTCTCTTTTTTCTCTTCTCTCTTTTATTTTTTATTATATATTATATATTAAGTATTTAATAATTTTTTTATATATATTATATTTTATGTATATGAAATTATATTATTCGTATATATTATTCTATATATGTTAATTTAATTATATTTTTATTTATCTATTTATGTAATATATATAAATATTATCATATTAAAATTAATTTTTATATAGTTATATTATATATTATATATTTTATATTATAAATAAATTTTTAGTATTATATATTATATAATATATTATAATTATGTAATATTATATTAAATATTTTATAGTATATTTAAATATATAAATTTATAATTAAATTTTTCTTTATTTTTATTTATAATTTATTTATATTTTTATTTATTTTTAAGCATATATTTTTTTTTTTACTTTTTTATAATTTTATTTAATATCTTTTTTAAATTTTTTTAAATTTTTTTTTATTCTCTTTTTTTTTTTTTTTCTCCTTCTCTTTCTCTCTTTCTTCTTCTCTCTTTCTCTTCTCTTTTCCTCTTCTCTTTCTTTCTCTTTCTCTTCTCTTTCTCTCTTTCTCTCTTCTTCCTCTCTCTCTTCTTTCTCTCTTTCTCTTTTTCTCTCTTCTGTCTTCTCTCTTCTCTCTTTTCTATTCTTTCTTTTCTTCTTCTCTTTTTCTCTTTCTTCTTTTCTTCTCTCTTCTCTCTTCCTTTCTCTTTCTCTCTTTCTCTTTCTTCTTCTCTCTTCTTCTTCTCTCTTTCCTTCTTTCTTCTCTCTTTTTTCTTCTCTTTCTTTCTTTTTCTTTTCTCTTTCTTCTTCTCTTTCTCTCTTCCTCCTTTCTCTTTCTCTCTTCTCTTTTCTCCTTCTTCTCTTTTCTCTTCTCTCTTCTCTTCTTCTCTCTTCTCTCTTCTTCTTCTCTTCTTCTCTTCTCTCTCTTCTTCTCTCTCTCTCTCTCTTCTCTTCTCTTCTTTCTTCCTTTTTCTCTCTTCTTTCTTCCTTTTTCTCTTCTTCTTTCTTCTTCTTCTTCTCTTCTTTTTTCTTCTCTCTTCTCTCTTCTCTCTTCTTTCTTCTCTCTCCTCTCTTTTCTCTTCTCTTTTTCTCTCTTCTTCTCTTCCTCTCTTCCTCCTTGCCTCTCTTTTTTCTTCCCTCTTCTCTCTTCTCTTTTATTCTCTTTTCTCTCTTCTCTCCTCTCGTTCTCTCTGCGCTTTTCCTCCCTTCTTCCTTTCTTTCTTCATCTTTTCGTCCCCTTCTTCTCCTCTCTTCTATCTTTTCTCTTCATCTCTTCTCTTTTCCGTTTTCCTTTTTTTTTCTTCCTCTTTTTTCTTCCTCTTTTTTCTTCCCCTTTTCTTTCTTCATCTTTTCCTTTTCGTCTCTCTTCTCTTTTCCTCTTTTCTTCTTTTTTCTCTTCCCCTTTTCTTTTTTCATCTTTTCCTCTCCTCCTTCGTTTCTCTTATATATTCTCTCTTTTGTCTTCTCTACTCTCTCTTCCTTTCTTCCTTTCTTCCTTTCTTCCTTTCTTCCTTTCTTCCTTTCTTCCTTTCTTCCTTTCTTCTTTTCTTTCTTTCTTTCTTTTCTTTCCTTTCTTTCTTTTTCTTTCTTTCTTTCCTCCTTTCCTTCCTTTCTTCCCTTTCTTCCTTTCGTCCTTGTCTTCTTTCTTAGTTTCTTCCTTCTTCCTTTCTTCCTTCCTCCTTTTCTTTCTTCCTTTCTTTCGGTCCTTTCGTTCCCTTTCTTCCTTTCTTCCTTTCTTCTTTCGTCCTTTCTTCCTTTCTTGCCCTTTCTTCACCTTTCTTTCTTTCTATTTCTTCTTCTTTCTTTCTTTCTTCTTATCTTATCTTTCTTTCGTTCCTTTCTTTCCTCCCTTTCGTCCTTTCTTCCTTTCGTCCTTTCTTCTTCTTCCTTTCCTTCCTTTCGTTCCTTCTTCCGTTCTTCCCTTTCTTCGCTTTCTTCAGTCTTCCTTTTTTTCTTCTCCCTTTCTTTGTTCCTTTCTTTCTTCGTCCTTTCTTCCTTCTTCCTTTCTTCCTTTCTTCCTTGTCTCCTTTTCTTTCTTCCTTTCTTTCCTTTCATGCCCTTTCTTACCTTTCCTTTCCTTATCTTCCTTTCTTCCTTTCTTTCATTATCTTCCTTTCTTCCTTTCTCTATTTTCTTTCTTCTTTCTCTTCTTCCTTTCTTCCTCTTCTTTCTTCTCTTTCTTCCTTTCTTCTTTCTTCCTTTTCTTCTTCTTCTTTCTTCTTTCTTTCCTTTCCCTTTCTCTTCTCTTTTCTTTTCTTCTTTCTTCTCTTCCTTCTTCCTCTTCTCTCTTTCTTCTTTCTCTTTCTCTTTCTTTTTCTTCCTTTCTCCTTTCTTCTCTTTTCTTCTTTCTCCTTTTTCTCTTTCTTTTTCTTTCTTCTTCCTTCTTTTTCCTTCTCCCTCTCTTCTTTCTCTTCTTTCTTTCTTCTTTCTCCTTCTCTCTTTCTTCCTTCTTTTTCTTCTTTCTTCTTCTCCTTTCTCCTTTCTTCCTTTCTTCTTTCTTCTTCCTTTCTTCTTTCTTCTTCTTCCTTTCTTCCTTTCTTCCTTTCTTCCTTCTTCCTTCTTCCTTTCTTCTTTCTTCCTTTCTTCTTTTTCTTTCTCTTTTCCTTTCGTTCCTTTCTTCTTTCTCCTTTCTTCCTTTCTTCCTTTCTTCCTTTCTTTCTTCTTTCCTTCTTTCTTTCTCCTTTCTTCCTTTCTTCTCTTTCTTCCTTTCTCTTCTTTTCTTCTTTTCTTTCCTTTCTTTTCCTTTCTTCCTTTCTTCTTCTTTCTTCTTCTTCTCTTTCTTCCTTTTCCTTTCTTTTCTCTTTCTTTCTTCTTCTCTTTCTCCTTTCTTCCTTTCTTCCTTTCTTCTTTCTCTCTTCTTCTTCCTTTCTTCCTTTCTTCTCTTCCTTCTTCCTTTCTTCTCTCTTCTTCTTTCTCCTTCTTTTCTTTCTCTTTTCTTCTTCCTTTCCCTTTTCTTCTTTCTTCCTTTCTTCTTTCTTTCTTCTTCTTTCTCCTTTCTCTTCGTTCTTTTCTTCCTCTTCCTTTTCTTCTTTTTTTCTTCTCTTTCTTCTTCTTCCTTTCTCCTTTCTTTCTTCTTTTCCTTCTTCTCTTTTCTTTCCTTTCTTCTTTCTTCCTTTCTTCCTTTTCTTCTTCTCTTTCTTTCTCATTTCTTCCTTTCTTCCTTTCTTCCTTTCTTTCTTTCGTCCTTTCTTCCTTTCTTCCTTTCTTCCTTTCTTATTTTCTTATTATCTTCCTTTCTTCCTTTCTTCCTTTCTTCCTTTCTCCTTTTCTTTCTTCCTTCCTCCCTTTCGTCCTTTCTTATTTTCTTCCTTTCTTTCTTCCGTCCTCTCTTACTTTCTTCCTTTCTTTTTTCTTCCTTTTTTTTTCTTCCTTCATTATTCTCTTCCTTTCTCTTTTTTCTTCTTTCTTTTTTTCTCTTCTTTCTTAACTTTTCTCTCTTCTTTCTTTTCTCCTCATCTTTTCCTCTTTTTTCTATATCTCTTCTCTTTTTTTTTCTTCCTCTCTTCTTCTCTTTTATTTTCTTCTTTCTTCTCTCTTTTATCTTCCCCTTTTTTTCTTTTCTCTTCTTGCTTTCTCTGTTCTTCTTTTCCACCCTTGTTTCTTCATATTTTCCGTTCTTTTCTT
The DNA here is from genome assembly GCA_028583605.1 of Dastarcus helophoroides. Taxonomy (NCBI): domain Eukaryota; kingdom Metazoa; phylum Arthropoda; class Insecta; order Coleoptera; family Bothrideridae; genus Dastarcus; species Dastarcus helophoroides. The sequence continues at coordinate 14,706,890 of CM053337.1, read as the reverse complement.
CTCTTCTTTTCCTCTCTTTCCTTCTTCTAGTTTCCCGTTCTCTCTTGTCTTTTCTCCCTCCTCTCTTCTCTCTCCTCTCTTCTCTCTCCTCTCTTCTCCCTTTCCTCTTCTTTTTTCTTCTTTTCTTTTGTCTCTTCCTCGTGTTCTTCTCTTCCACTCTTCTTTCTTCATATTTTCCTTTCTTCTTTTATTCTCTTCTCTTCCTCACTTCGTTCTTCTCTTTTCCCCTTCTCTTTTCTCCCTCCTCTTTTCTCTCTCCTCTCTGCTCCCTTTTCTCTTATTTTTTCTCGCTTCTTCCTTCTCTCGTCTTTATTATTTCTCGTCATTCCTTCCCTTTTCACTTCTTCTCTTTTTTCTTTTCCCCCCTCCTCCCATCTGACCCTCTTCTGCTTTTTTTGGAAATGTGACCCATTTTTCGAAAAAAATTGAAACTTTATGTTGTTGGAAATTTCTATTTTCGTTGGAAATTTCGTCCTGTTTGAAAATTTCGACTTTTATTTTTAATTCGATCGTTTTTGTTAATTTTGACCTTATTTTTTTTCAAAATTTCCGATTTAGGTTGAAAATTTCGAGTTTTTTTTTTTCAAATATTCGATTGTTTTTGATAATTTTAACCTTTTTCTTTCAAAATTCCGATTTAGTTCGAGAATGTTTGCATTTTCTTAAAGTTTAAGTTTTTTTTGAAGTTTGGACTTTTTTAAAGATTGCGACTCGTTTGAAAAATTTCTACTTTCTGGAAATTTCGACTTCGGCAAATTTCGACTTTTCGGAAATTTGGACTTTTCGCAAATTTGGACTTATCTTTTGAAATTTCCTATTTTCCTCAAAATTTCGACTTTGTTGGCTTATTTTTGTTTCATTTACAGAAAATTTGTGTTTTTTGACCTTTTGAAAATTTTGATCTATTTTTACTTTTCAATATTTTTAAACTGTAATTTTTTTTTTAATTCCGTTGTTTTTTCGAGAATTTCGAACTTTTTTCAAAATGTTTTTACTTTAGGTCTTAATCCATTTGGACTTTTTCTGGAAATTTCGATTTTATTTTTAAAAACTACATTGTCTTAAGGTTCCTTTGTTTTTTCGAAAGTTTGACATTTTTTCCGAAAATATTGACTCTTTTTAAAGAATTCAACTTTTTTAAAAAGTTTAAAATATTTTGGAACCTTTTGACTTTTTTAATTTCGATTCTTTGCAAATTTCGACTTTTTTTTTGTAAATTTCGACTTTTTTTTTGTAAATTTCGACTTTTTTGAGAAGTCAATTTTTTTTAATTTGAAGCATTTCCCTTCCCCCTTTGCTCCTTTTTTAAATTTAAATTTAAAATTTTAGATTTTACCTTTGAAAATAAATTGAAACATTTAACGTTTCTGAAAATTGTACCTTTCATTGAAAATTTCGATCCTTTTAAAACGTTCGATTTTTTTTCAAATATTCGATCTTTTTTTTTTCGATAATTGTGACCTTTTTTCAAAATGTATACTTAGTTTGAAAATTTAGACATTTTTTTTTCCAAAATTGATCATCGGCTTTTGTTTTGTCGCTAGTTTGTAATTTTGTAAAAATTAGGAATCGTTCGAAAAATTTAGACTTTTTTAGAAATTTCGTCCTCCGCAAATTTCGCCTTTCCGGAAATTTGGGAATTTCTTTTGGAAATTTTGGATTTTCCTCAAAATTTTCAACTTTTATGACTTATTTTTGTAAAATTCAACTTTATTTGCAAATTTTGACCATAAAAAATCTGGACATATCTGAAAGTTTTGATTACGTCTTTTTCTCGAAATTTAGACCTTTCTTGAAAATGTCGACCATTTCTGAAAAATTCGTTTATAGAAAATTTGTACTTTTGTGACTTTTTGAAGATTTTAAGCTAGTTTCACTTTTCAATTTTTTTAAATTGTGAACGTTTTGAAAAATTACGATTTTTTTCAAGAATTGTGACCTTTCCTGAAATTTTATATTTTTTTATTTTCGAGAATTTCGATCCTTTTTCAAAATGTTGTTATTTTAGATTTCGATTTTTTTTTCGAGAATTGTGACCTTTTTTCAAAATTTCCATTTTTATTTTCGAGAATTTCGACTTTTTTTCAAAACATTTTCGTTTTAGATCTTAATCCATTTTAACTTATTCCCGAAAATTCCACTTCTTTGGGGGTAATTTGATTCGTTGAAAATTTCGGTTTTTTTTAACAAAATTCGATTTTTTTTGAACATTTTCAACACTTTTGAACATTTGAACTTTTTTTTCCAACAAATTAATTTTTTTAAGATTTCCCCCTTTTTTTCGAAATTTTGTTTTTTTTTTTAATTTTTGTTTTTTTTCAAAAATGTCGATTTTTTTTCTAAAAAATTAGACTCTTTTTAGACAGTTTTAAATATTCTGACTATTTTTTTGAAAATTTTGACTCTGTTTTGTTTTAACTTCTTATTTTTCTTTTGCTTTAAAACTAAAAATTATTTGCGTTTTTTTTTTTGTGGAACGTACTGGTCCGATAACTTGGCTATCGAAACGCGTTAGAGCAACCTTTGTTGTGTTTTTTAATTTTTCTTTGTATTTCAATTTTCTTCTAGTTTATAGACAGAATTTAAAATTTTTTAGCAACTCGCCTAATTTCGAAGCAATCTCGTCTAAAAGTTTTTTTAGCAATTACAAGTGATATATAAATAATAATCAAAAAAATACGTCACGAAAAAGCTTATTAAAACGATTCTAGTAAAAGAAAATCTAACAAGTTTTCACGTTTAATCGTATTTATGCTGCGGCTCGCCTCGCGCAACACCCCAGCGTCGTTGCATTACTGCACGTACCCGCAGGACTCGCTTTGGTCCTGCAAAAAGCGAAAACCGAAAAAACGGCACCTTCGCCCCCACCACGTCCCCTCTATACTACAGAACCAATAATCCTGGGGCGAGGTGGTGCAGGAATCGCATTTCGTATTTCACTTTCGGCCACAACAGAGAAAAAGCGACGCGGCGCATGTGCGATAACTAAACTACTACAAACAGCGGGAATAGCGCAAAGAAAGCTTAGTATCAATCAAGTTGTCTTGGGCAAGCGCACGCCAGTGTGGTCCCAAGTAGGCTGCGGTTAGTTGACACAATCGGATTTATTTATTTTTTTTTTTCGTTTCGTCCGTCGCAAGGGTGATTCGTTTCGGTGGTCGATTCGCAAATTTTTGTGTTTTTAGTTGATTTAATTGTCGATGTGATTGACGATTGGGAGGTGTTAGTAATTGGGTCATCAGGATGGTGTATTTGCCGAAATTTGCGCGATAAAAGAGACCGAATTTTTTGTGAGTGAAAGTGGACTAGACGCGAAGTCGAGTGAAAGTTGGCGGACTATTGTTAAAACATGGAATCACCACAAATGTATGACAATCAGCAACATGGGCAAAATAACAATAACTTGAATAGTAACGAAGTTAAGAAAACTGTTATAATGAATAATAATAACAGTAATAATAATAATAATTTGACTACGTTGAATAATAACGGGCAATCGAAGCAGACGGCGTCTATTTTGAAGCAGCATCATTTGCAGCAGTACCAACAGCATGGGGAATTGAGCGATTTAAATACCCCCGAAATTTCTTTGGATTTGCAAAATTTGATCGACGATTCTCAATTTAACGAAGGGTTGTTTACGGATATTTTGCAAGGACAATCGGGTAAACACCTGCAAGGGTTGCACTCGCGTCAGGTGATGGGGGTGACGGGGGCGGCCTACCCCAGAACCACCCTCGCTTACATGCCACAACCCGTCCACAGTGGTGCTACTTATTCGGCTACGCAAAACTCTAACAGTGACAGTAACAGTTCGGTCGGTAGTGAAGTACCGAGCATCAAAGAAGAACCGATGGATCCTCAGGAGTACAGAAGGCAACCGTGCAATTTGAACGTCCTCCCTAACACGTACCTACCGGGCGGTTATCCCCCGAATCCCAACGCGACGTTCACCACGTTAACCCCTAGTCCCGTCATGCACCATCAGCTCAATATGAACGCTATGAAGACGAAGGCGGCGATGCTTAGCCATCAAGTCGCCGAGGAAAACCGTCAAACCCTGTGATAAAAACAGCGACGAGTATCGAAGGAGGAGAGAGAGGAATAATATCGCCGTGAGGAAGAGCAGGGAAAAAGCTAAGGTGCGAACGAGGGAGACAGAGGAAAAAGTCAAAATCCTGATGAAAGAAAACGACAGACTGACCAAACGGATAGAACTGCTAACGGAAGAGCTGAACGTGCTGAGGAGCCTGTTTTCCAACGTGGGGGCCATCCCGGAGCACCTCCACCGGGAGTTCAACAAACACATGGACAGCTTCCAGCTGCAGCAACAGCAACACATGTAAGCATCTCCCCAATGTCACTGTCACTAATTGTATCACCATCTCTCATTTGTCACCATCCACAGTTGTCACCATCCCACAGTTATCACCATCCCACACTGGTGTCACCATCCCACACTGGTGTCACCATCCCACACTGGTGTCACCATCCCACACTGGTGTCACCATCCCCCCAATTATGTCGCAATACTCACCATCCCCCCAATTATGTCACCATCCCCCTAATTATGTCACAAAGCCCCCATTAACCATTCCTCTATGTCACAATGCCCCCAATTATATCACCATCATCAATAAGTTGCCAAGCCAGTCACTTACTCCTGTTTTTTTTTTCCATTAGGTCAGACGACAGACAAAGAATGATGGAGATGGTTCATGATTACGGGCCCTAGTTTTGATCGACCTAGCTGATCGATTCTAGCTAGTTAACGAATGTAAAAGCTTTAATTACTGAAAAAATCCTGAATGTCAACAGTTTGTCACTCCCCCCCTCCCACTCCCCTTATTGACAAACGATAAATTTGGGTGGTTTAATTTATATGAATCTTAAAGATTCGCCGGATCTCCGAATCTTATTTATTGAAGTAGCGGCGAAATTTGGTGCCTTTTTTCCGCTTTCGGGACGATTGATGAATGATCTGATGGAAGAAAGGCCCCATTTTTCGCCTTTTTTTTTATACCAAGTGTCTTTTAACGGGTATTAAACGTTACAATTAATTAATTCCGTTCGTTTTATGTGATCGACAAATTGTATTTTTTTAAAATACGTTCGCAATCTGTGTACCTTTTTTTTTTAAATAGAGAAATTTAACGTATTGTAAAGATATATTTTTATAAGATATATCCTTGTTGAATGCATCCTTTGTAAGTAAATTTGTATTATATTTAAGTTAAGTTGTAAATTATATATATAGTGTAATAAATGTTAATATATTTCCAAAGAAGTACATTTTTGTATAGATGTTTTGAGGTGTACATTTTTTTACTACTTAAAATGTTCTTGTTTTTATTATTTAATAAAATTTATTACATTGATTCACCCATTTTATTTCAGCCTTGTTCGTGATATTAATTTTGGTGAAACTGGACTGCTCCTTGGTTATCTTCAAAAATTGAAATACAAATCTTGTCCCCTGAAACCAAGAAAGATTAATTATTATTATGATATTAATTAAAAAAAGAAACTACGTCGTGTGGCATTTTTTTTGACAACAACTTCCAGTGCTTAGGAACCCAGGAACCCAGCAAATTTTATTGACTGAAAGAGGTGTAATAAATTGAAATTTATAATTGACAAAATCTTTCAGTTGCAGTGACAGAACTGAATCTATTTACTAAGAAACTAACTGTGTAAGTAAACTTTACTTATTTAATAAGAGCAGAAAATTTTTGCATTGAGTGTCCAGCCTTTTTTTAATAATTTATGCTACCCTTGCATGGTTGTCCTTTGAAACAGAAGTCAGGTTCCTTTTTTGACAATGCTCTCGTTCTGCTGAAGAAGGTAACATAGCTTCCGAAATACAAAATCAAGAAAATGCGTTCGTTAATTGATTTTGAGTTTTTTTTTTCCAAAATTGTCAACTGTTTTGAAACGGTCGAGCTTTACGTAATTTGATCTCTTTAAAAATTCAACTTTTGAAAATTCGACTTTCGAAAATTCGACTTTTCAAAACTTAACTTTCGAAAATTCGATTTTTGAAAATTCCACCTTTGAAAATTCGACTTTCGAAAATTCGACTTTTGAAAATTTGACCTTTGAAAATACGACTTTAGAAACTCGACTTTTGAAAGTTCTACTTTCGAAAATTCCACCTTTGAAAATTCAACTTTTGAAAATTTGACCTTTGAAAATACGACTTTAGAAACTTGACTTTTGAAAATTCCACCTCTGAAAATTCGACTTTCGAAAATTCGACTTTCGAAAATTCGACTTTCGAAAATTCGACCTTTGAAAATACGACTTTGGGAACTCAACTTTTGAAAGTTCGACTTTTGAAAATTCGACTTTTGAAAATTTGACCTTTGAAAATACGACTTTAGAAACTCGACTTTTGAAAGTTCGACTTTTGAAAATTTGACTTTTGAAAATTCGACTTTCGAAAATTCGACTTTTGAAAATTTGACCTTTGAAAATACGACTTTAGAAACTCGACTTTTGAAAGTTCGACTTTTGAAAATTCGACTTTTGAAAATTTGACGTTTGAAAATACGACTTTGGAAGAAACTCGACTTTTGAAAATTCGACATTTGAAAATTTGACCTCTGAAAATACGACTTTAGAAACTCGACTTTTGAAAATTCGACTTTAGAAACTCGACTTTTGAAAGTTCGACTTTTGAAAATTCGACTTTTGAAAATTTGACCTTTGAAAATATGACTTTAGAAACTCGACTTTAGAAACTCGACTTTTGAAAGTACGACTTTTGAAAATTCGACTTTTGAAAACTTGACCTTTGAAAATACGACTTTAGAAACTCGACTTTTGAAAGTTCGACTTTTGAAAATTTGACTTTTGAAAATTCGACTTTTGAAAATTCCACCTTTGAAAATTCGACCTTTCGAAAATTCGACCTTTGAAAATACGACTTTGGGAACTCGACTTTTGAAAGTTCGACTTTTGAAAATTCGACTTTTGAAAACTCGACTTTTGAAAACTCGATTTTTGAAAATTCGCCTTTTTTTTGGAAATTTTCGATTTTCGGAAATTCGAAATTTTTTGAAAATTTCGGCTTTTTTGATAAGTTTGTGAGTTTTTTCAAAATTTCGACTTTTCTAAAAGTGTTCAACTATTTTCGAAATTTCCTCCTTTTTTTTTTAAATTTCGTTCTCTTGTCTTCAAAATTTCGACTTTGTCTCGAAGTTTTGAGCTTTCAGAATCTGGATTTTTTTAGAAAATTTCGGCCTTTTTAAACTTTCGACTTATTTGTTCGAAATTTTGACTTTTTTGTACTTTGTGCTGCTCTTGCATGGTTGTATGTGAAACTGAATAATTTTATGACAAATTTCCTTTTCGACAATGCTTTCGTTGTTCTGCTGAAGAAGGTAACATAGCTTCCGAAGTACAAAATCCAGAAAATACGTTCGTTAATTGATTTTGAGTTTTTTTTTTTAAATGTCAACTTTTTTGAAACGTCGACTTTTTTGAAACGTCGACTTTTACGTAATTTGATCTCTTTTAAAAATTCGACTTTTTGGAAAATATCCGACTTTGAAAATTCGACTTTGAAAATACGACTTTGGAAACTCGACTTTTGAAATTCGACTTTTGGAAATTCCACCTTTCGAAAATTAGACTTTTGACAAATTCGACTTTTGTAAACTCGATTTTTCGAAAATTCGACTTTTTTTTGGAGAATTTCGATTTTTGGAAATTCGATTTTTTTTCGGAAAATTTCGACTTTTTTGATAAGTTTGTGAATCTTTTCAAAATTTTGAAACTTTTCTATAAATGTTCAACCATTTTCGAAATTCCTCCTTTTTTTTTAAATTTCGTTCTTTTGTCTTCAAATTTCGACTTTGTCTCGAAGTTTTGAGCTTTCAGAATCTGGATTTTTTTAGAAAATTTCGGCCTTTTTAAACTTTCGACTTATTTGTTCGAAATTTTGACTTTTTTGTACTTTGTGCTGCTCTTGCATGGTTGTATGTGAAACTGAATAATTTTATGACAAATTTCCTTTTCGACAATGCTTTCGTTGTTCTACTGAAGAAGGTAACATAGCTTCCGAAGTACAAAATCCAGAAAATACGTTCGTTAATTGATTTTGAGTTTTTTTTTTTAAATGTCAACTTTTTTGAAACGTCGACTTTTTTGAAACGTCGACTTTTACGTAATTTGATCTCTTTAAAAATTCGACTTTTGAAAATTCCACTTTCGAAAATTCGACTTTTGAAAATTCGACCTTTGAAAATACGACTTTGGAAACTCGACTTTTGAAAATTCCACCTCTGAAAATTCGACTTTTGAAAATTCGACCTTTGAAAATACGATTTTGGAAACTCGACTTTCGAAAGTTCGACTTTTAAAAATTCGACTTTTGAAAACTCGATTTTTGAAAATTTGACTTTTGAAAATTCGGCTTTTTTCCGGAGAAATTCGATTTTTGGAAATTCCATTTTTTTTTTTGGAAGATTTCGACTTTTTTGAAAAGTGTATGACTTCAAAATTTCGACTTTTTTAAAATGTTCAACCTTTTCAAAATTTCCTCTTTTTTTTTAAGTTTCGTTCTTTTGTCTTCAAAGTTTCGACTTTTTCTCGAAGTTTTGACTTCAAAATCTAGATTTATTTTGAAAATGTCTTCCTTTTATTATCAAAATTTCGACTTTCTAGAAATTTTGACTTTCCAGAATTTGGACTTTTTTTTACAAAGTTCCTTTTCCCAAATATCGAAAATTTTGATTTTTTTGTTGTTAATTCGAGCATTTTGATTTGTTTTTTAAAATAGATCAAAATCACACTTTTTTGTTTAATTTTTGATCATTGTTCAAAATGTTGACGTCTTCGAAGATTTGACTTTTTGAAAATATAAACAGTAAAAATTAAGGTTTTTTAATGGTTTTGTCATGGAATATCCCCTAAAGTGCCTCTTGGACCTTCAAAGGAAAAATAATTTTTTACTAAAAAGTTAAGCATTTGTCAGTTCATCAGTATTGCAATTGTTTTCCCATGAAAATCTTCTCTAAAATCTGCAAATGTTGTCATGATGGATCCCAGAGACTAGTGGATCCCGATCAAAATTATTTTGAGCCAAAATATGAAACTTTTGGTAGTTCATCAGTATTTCTATTGTTTTGCCACGAAACATTCCCTTCTTGAAGAATCACAGGCAAAATAATGTTATGCCAAAAACTTGCATATTTGGAGGTTCATTTGGTACTGTTTTCCTATGAAATCTCTAAAATTCGAAAAGCTTCCCATGGAGGATCCTCATCAAAATAACTTTGAGCTAAAACTTTGAGCACGTAATAGTTTATCGATTTGGTCACGAAAAATTCTTCAAAATTCACAAATATGCTCTTGGAGGACCATAGGCGAAATTATGTTATGTTAAAAAGTTGAGTGATTGGTAGTTCATCAGTATTGCAGTTGTTTTCCCATGAAATCTTCTCCAAAATTCGCAAATGTTGTCATGGTGGATCCTGATCAAAATTATTTTGAGCCAAAATATAGGATATTTGGTAGTTCATCAGTATTTATATTGTTTTCTCACGAAACATTCCCTTCTTGAAGAATCACAGACAGAATAATGTTATCCCAAAAACTTACATATTTGGTAGTTCATGTGGTAGTGTTTTCCTATGAAATCTCTAAAATTTGCAAATGTTGTCATGGTGGATCCTGATCAAAATTATTTTGAACCAAATTATGGGACATTTGATAGTTCATCAGTATTTCTATTGTTTTGCTGCGAAAGATTCTCTTCTTGAAGAATCGCAGGTAAAATAATGTTATCCCAAAAATTTGCTTATTTGGTGGTTTATTTGGCAGTAGGGTAATTGGTAGTTCATCAGTATTGCAATTGTTTTCCCATGAAATCTTCTCTAAAATTCGCAAATGTTGTCATGGTGGATCCTGACCAAAATTATTTTGTGCCAAAATATGGGACATTTGGTAGTTCATCAGTATTTCTATTGTTTTGCCACGAAACATTCTCTTCTTGAAAAATCACAGGCAAAATAATGTTTGCCAAAAACTTGCATATTTAGTGGTTCATTTGGTAGCGTTTTCTCAAGAAATCTCTAAAATTTGCAAAAGCTCTCACGGAGAATCCTGATCTAAATAGTTTTGAGCTAAAACTTTGGGCACTTGATAGTTCATCAGTTTGGTCATGAAAAATGCCCCAGAATTCACAACTGTACCCTTGGTTGACCAAAAACAAAATGATATTATATTAGTAAATTGGGTATTTGGTGGTTCATCAGTATTGCACTTCTTTTCCTATAAAAACCTTCCCTACAAAGTTATTTAAATTCGAAATTTCGAAAGAAAAAACAAAATTACTAAATCAAAATTCTGAATTTCAAGTGGACAATCAAAAAAAATAAAACAAAAAATATTGAAAGCGTAAACTTGAAATTTAGAAAAAAAAAACGTGAAAATTTTGATTCCCTTAAAAGAGGAAATTTTGAAAAGAGTTTAAAGTCGAAATGTCCATAAAAAAAACAGAAATTGAAAGTTTAAACTTAAAATTTCGGGAAATACGTCGAATTTAAAACCAAGATTTTGATATTAAAAAATTAAAACAATCCTTGCGGAAACGTAAAATTTTCAGAAAAAAAGTCGAATTCCGTTGAGAGTCTGAATTTCTAAAAAAAATCAATTTTTAAAAAGAATTTCCAAAAAAGGCAACAATTGAAGGTGTAAACTTGGAATTAGGTGAAAAAAAGTCGGAATTTGAAAACAGTTTATAGAAACTTTCGAGTTAAATACCAATATTTCAAAAAAAAAAGTCAAAATTAGGAAAGACCGTGTGGTAATTTAAAAAAAATGGATAAAACATTTTGTTTAAACTGAAAAAAAGGTTTTAAACTTTGAATTAAAAAAAATTAAAATTTCGCGTTTAATTTCAGGACCACGAGCCCGAAATACCCGAAACCGAACCCCTGGCACAAATGGTCACCTACAATCTTCTAAAAAGACACGCTTAGTCTCTTTTGTCATTGCCAGCGGCGCCGTGTGCCAAAAATTCGTCTCTTCGGGTCTCCCCAAGTTTATTATTCTGCGTCTATTTATACCCTTCCGATAAAGCAGGCGAGTGTTTGTTATGATCTTGCACTTGTTGCAAAAACTAACAATTTGGGACAACTCCAATAAACTACTCGAGACGACAATTTTTTTCCAACTTCACTCTGATTTATCGCCGTGTCAATAAATATTCCGGGGCGTCGACGAGCGCGCGATTCGACGCTCGTCGCCTAAGCGCCGAATATTTTTTGTTTTACAACTATTTACAATGCGGTTATGTCATTTATTTAAAAATACGCTTTTATGTTTTATTTGTGATAAAATATATTTATACGCGCTAGACATAATTTATTATTCCTTTTGGTTATTTGGATAGATGCCACCTTTGAATGAATCAAAACAAGCAATCGCGTACATTAAAAACTGACGGTTTATTTATCATTTTCTACAATATTTAGGAGTTTCCGCGCGAATGCTTCGAGGGACATTTTTTTTTGTGTTAAATATCGCTGCGGTGGTGAATCTGGGGGTACCTTGAGTTGATAAGTGAGACATTGACTGAAAGACGGCAGCTAGATTACGTTGTGTCGTAATATGTTCTTAATGGAAATTAATTGGAGAAAAATCTGTCAATATTTTGCGAATATAAATCGATAAAAATTCACAGTGATTGAAAGTAGCACCAGGTGAGAAGTTGTTGGCTTTATTCAGAAAATTCTTAGTAACCAATGTCGCGTATATGACTTCCTTATGACCTTCGTAAAGTAATTGTAGCTCTGCTGTGACTATTACTTCTTATTATATATTATCTATCTTTAGAAGACCAATTAAAATTTACATTTAATCGTGGTGCATTAACAAATTGCCGCGATTTACTCTAGATTTATTAGAGTGTGATTAAATAATCGGTAATTTATTTCGTATTGATCATATTCAATTTTAAATTTCGGGACAAATTTGTTCTAAACGACTATTGTTAGGTATTTACATGAATCAACCGCGCAAGAAAAGGTTATAGAAGTAGAAACCAATCGTTTTTCGGGAGTCTCTTCCGACTTGTCTTCCGACTTGTCTTCCGACTTGTCTTCCGACTTGTCTTCCGACTTGTCTTCCGACTTGTCTTCCGACTTGTCTTCCGACTTGTCTTCCGACTTGTCTTCCGACTTGTCTTCCGACTTGTCTTCCGACTTGTCTTCCGACTTGTCTTCCGACTTGTCTTCCGACTTCTCTTCCGATTTCTCTTTCGACTTCACTTCCGTCTTCTTTTCCGACTTCTCTTTTCCGATTTCTCTTTCGATCTCTTTTCCGATTTCTCTTCCGACTTCTCTTCCGACTTCTCTTCAGTCTTCTCTTCCGAGTTCTCTTCCGAGCTCTCTTTCGACTTCTCTTCCGATTTTTCTTCCGATTCCTCTTTCAATTTTTCTTCTGATTTCTCTTCCGACTTCTCTTCCAATTTCTCTTCAGTCTTCTCTTCCGACTTCTCTTTCGACTTTTCTTCCGACTTTTCTTCTCTTTCGACTTCTCTTCTCTTTTCTTCTCTTCTCTTCTCTTCTCTTCTCTTCTCTTCTCTTCTGTTCTGTTCTCTTCTCTTCTCTTCTCTTCTCTTCTCTTCTCTTCTCTTCTCTTCTCTTCTCTTCTCTTCTCTTCTCTTCTCTTCTCTTCTCTTCTCTTCTCTTCTCTTCCCATCTCTTCCCATCTCTTCCCATCTCTTCCCATCTCTTCCCATCTCTTCCCATCTCTTCCCATCTCTTCCCATCTCTTCCCATCTCTTCCCATCTCTTCCCATCTCTTCCCATCTCTTCTCTTCTCTTCTCTTCTCTTTCCATCTCTTCCCATCTCTTCCCATCTCTTCTCATCTCATCTCATCTCTTCTCTTCTCTTCTCTTCTCTTCTCTTCTCTTCTCTTCTCTTCTCTTCTCTTCTCTTCTCTTCCCATCTCTTCCCATCTCTTCCCATCTCTTCCCATCTCTTCCCATCTCTTCCCATCTCTTCCATCTCTTCCCATCTCCTCTCTTCTCTTCTCTTCTCTTCTCTTCTCTTCCCATCTCTTCCCATCTCTTCCCATCTCTTCCCATCTCTTTCCATCTCTTCCCATCTCTTCCCATCTCCTCTCTTCTCTTCTCTTCTTCTCTTCTCTCTCTTCTTCTCTCCCTTCCATCTCTTCCCATCTCTTCCATCCCTTCCCATCTCTTCCATCTCTTCCCATCTCTTCCATCTCTTCCCATGTCTCTTCCCATCTCTTCCCATCTCTTCCCATCTCTTCCCATCTCTTCCCATCTCTTCCCATCCCTTCCCAGTCTCTTCCCATCTCTTCCCATCCTTCCCATCTCTCCATCCCATCTCTTCCCATCTCTTCCATCTCTTCCCATCTCTTCTCATCTCTTCTCATCTCTTCTCCTTCTCTTCTCTTCTCTTCTCTTCTCTTCTCTCTTCTCTTCTCTTCCTCTTCTCTTCTCGTCTCTTCTCTTCTCTTCTCTTCTCTTCTCTTCTCTTCTCTCTCTTCTCTTCTCTTCTCCTTCTCTTCTCTTCTCTTCTCTTCTCTTCTCTTCTCTTCTCTTCTCTTCTCTTCTCTTCTCTTCTCTTCTCTTCTCTTCTCTTCTCTTCTCTTCTCTTCTCTTCTCTTCTCTTCTCTTCTCTTCTCTTCTCTTCTCTTCTCTTCTCTTCTCTTCTCTTCTCTTCTCTTCTCTTCTCTTCTCTTCTCTTCTCTTCTCTTCTCTTCTCTTCTCTTCTCTTCCTTCTTCTCTTCTCTTCTCTTCTCTTCTCTTCTCTTCTCTTCTCTTCTCTTCTCTTCTCTTCTCTTCTCTTCTCTTCTCTTCTCTTCTCTTCTCTTCTCTTCTCTTCTCTTCTCTTCTCTTCTCTTCTCTTCTCTTCTCTTCTCTTCTCTTCTCTCTCTTCTCTTCTCTTCTCTTCTCTTCTTCTTCTCTTCTCTTCTCTTCTCTTCTCTTCTCTTCTCTTCTCTTCTCTGCTCTTCTCTTCTCTGCTCTGCTCTTCTCTTCTCTTCTCTTCTCTTCTCTTCTCTTCTCTTCTCTTCGCTTCTCTTCTCTTCTCTTCTCTTCCTCTCTTTCTCTCTTCTCTTCTCTTCTCTTCCATCTCTTCTCTTCTTCTCTTCTCTTCTTTCTCTTCTCTTCTCTTCTCTTCTCTTCTCTTCTCTTCTCTTCTCTTCTCTTCTCTTCTCTTCTCTTCTCTTCTCTTCTCTTCCTCTTCTCTTCTCTTCTCTTCTCTTCTCTTCTTCTTCTCTTCTCTTCTCTTCTCTTTCTCTTCTCTTCTCTTCTCTTTTCTCTTCTCTTCTCTTACTCTTCTCTTCTCTTCTCTTCTCTTCTCTTCTCTTCTCTTCTCTTCTCTTCTCTTCTCTTCTCTTCTCTTCTCTTCTCTTCTCTTCTCTTCTCTTCTCTTCTCTTTCTCTTCTCTTCTCTTCTCTTCTCTTCTCTTCTCTTCTCTTCTCTTCTCTTCTCTTCTCTTCTCTTCTCTTCTCTTCTCTCTCTTCTCTTCTCCTTCTCTTCTCTCTTCTCTTCTCTTCTCTTCTCTTCTCTTCTCTTCTCTTCCATCTCTTCTCTTCCCATCTCTTCTCTTCCCATCTCTTCTCTCCATCTCTTCCCATCTCTTCCCATCTCTTCCCATCTCTTCCCATCTCTTCCCATCTCTTCCCATCTCTTCCATCTCTTCCCATCTCTTCCATCTCTTCCCATCTCTTCCCATCTCTTCCCATCTCTTCCCATCTCTTCCCATCTCTTCCCATCTCTTCCCATCTCTTCCCATCTCTTCCCATCTCTTCCCATCTCTCTTCCCATCTCTTCCCATCTCTTCCCATCTCTTCCCATCTCTTCCCATCTCTTCCCATCTCTTCCCATCTCTTCCCATCTCTTCCCATCTCTTCCCATCTCTCCCATCTCTCCCATCTCTCCCCATCCTCTCCCCATCTCTCCCATCTCTCCCCATCTCTCCCCATCTCTCCCCATCTCTCCCCATCTCTCCCCATCTCTTCCCATCTCTTCCCATCTCTTCCCATCTCTTCCCATCTCTTCCCATCTCTTCCCATCTCTTCCCATCTCTTCTCTCTACTCTTCTCACCTCATTCTGGTTTTTTCTTCTTTCTTGTTTCTCTTGTCTTCCGATTCTTCTCTTTCTCTCTTTTGGCTGAAAGCGTGTTTTTCTATTCCTGAAATATGATCTTAAATCGAGATCTAAAGTGAAGGCAGTCAAAAATAAAATGTCATGTCATTGGGGTTCAAGAGAATTAAAAGCAACAACCTCCGAGGTGCAATCGGAGTTCTTGACGTCGTAGAATTTCACCTATCCACTACTAATTCCTAAAATACCTCGTATTTCTTCAATTTTTTTCAATCTCAATGCTAGCCGGTGGAAAGTTATAATACATCCTGAATTTTGTAACTCGCACTAACACAACAAATAAGGTCACGCAGTTAATTATATTAAAAGGTAACTTTATACTCTAATAATCCAAGAAATATGAATTTATAACTGGTGGTCTTGAACGCCACTTTTCTTAATGTTACAGGTAATTAAAGTTTATGCAACTGTTTTAATTACGAGCGTCGAATGCGTGCTTTGAAATTTGGACTGTCGCCGCCGCCGCCGCTGACGCCGCCGCCGTCCCAGATCGAACACAGTGTGTCGGTTAACCGTCATATGGGTACATATGGAACGTATAACAATAATTAACTGTTGGGTTTAAAATTGTAAATCAAGCCGAGATGCAAATCGACACAGTGTACAGCTGACAATATGGTAACACGGAAGTAATAACATTATTATTTATTGCCCGACTCCTTCACTATAAAATTCATGAATGTGTGCTTTCATGTCCATTTGTTTATTGCCAGAACAGACTGCATAAAAACCGCGACTATGGCAACCATAAAATCTACATCTGACAGAAATTGTACTCGTTCTTTACGACGCACGGAACACAGTTAAAACGAAAGTTGTCCAAAAAAAAACGAGGACCGAATTTTTCTAACTATCACGTGGGTGCACCCACGCGATCATCCAAAATTTCAATAGGAAATTGGTTTCGTAAATATGCAGCAACTAAAATCGGTAGATGGTCCACTGGAGTTAGGATTAATCGTAACTCTGCATTAATGCAGAGGTATCCCCAGGGATCTGTACTGGGTCATTGACTGAAGATCATCAACATTTCAATAAGAAATTGGTTTCGTAAATATGCAGCAACGAAACGGTAGATGGTCCACTGGAGTTACGATCAATGCAGGGTTCTGTACTGGGTCATCGACGCTTAAGACAGGGGTACCCCAAGGATCTGTCTCCTAGAATTTGTTTATATGTACTCAGCATTTCGCAGATGATAGCAACTTAATTTCATCTTTGACAAACCATTACTGTTGCTGATGAATATTAAAAAAATATACCGTCACTTAAATTGGGGTAATTGTGGACTGCCGACAGATGTGAAAACTTAAAACTAGGAAATATGTTGCAGTTCGAATTCACACTAGAAAATAAGTTCTAATGTGAACAGTAGTATACTTTTTATATTAGGGTATGTTGGTAACGCCTGATGGTCACGCGAAACCATAAGTTTATTCGAAATCGATCAACGCACCTAAACTGATGATGATGCTCAAAAGCTGGTTATGAAAAATTCATTTCTCTATCGCATTACGTATGTCGAAGTTACTTTATAACGAAACAGGACATTGACAACAGTAAACAAAGAAAACGTATTTTATGTGGTGTGCTTATAATATACCGGAGGTGATCGCCGCAAGATATGTCATAAAACAAGTATCTCGCTCCTATAGTGCAGTATTTAGTAGGAAGATAGGAGTGTACAGCAGTTAATATAAATAGCGAAGGTCGCTAGTTGACATTGAGTGTCTTACCCTGCTGCATAAGCCGCTATTTCCGTACTGCCAAGTGTATATTTACAGGCAAAGCCCTACTGAGTGTGTCACTGGGTACGTATTTAAAGACCAAAGAGAACGCAAGAATAGCAGCGTTCGAATTACAGGCTGTATTTTTTCAGCTTTTGTTGTTAAAAACAGTGCAAACAAAAAGTGAACATGTTGCCATTTTTTGAAAAATAGGTTCTCAAAAAAATCGGAATTCACAAACAGTTTCAAATTTTGATAACAATTTCAATAAAAATGGTTTTCTTTTAGATTATATTCCCCAACCCTAACGACATAATGATCTGTTTTCCCACTACGTAAATTCCCAATCCAATTATCAACGTAAAACTTTTTTTGTAAAAAATTAATGCTGTCAAGAAGATAGGGGATCATAAATGAATAGTGGGTACTTGCGCTATTAATTTGGTATCCCTGTATCATCGTTAACTTGCTCATCGCGTAAAAATTCATTTTTCCTTGATTTTTGCCTCTTTCAATTAAGTCTTAATAAAATGGCGCTTTACGACCCGCCTCCCTTTCTATAGCAATAATACTAAGTGTATACGCATTAAACTTGTCAAAGATACGGGATAATTAAAATTAAATTATATGTGATAAATTGTTAAATTAGTCGGATAATAACCGTAATTATCGAAGCAATTAAAACTAGGAAAGATTACTCACTTCTGTATCTTGTACATCTAGAAGTGACTGGATAGCTAAGATACTAATAGTCCTTTACATCCTGCTGCATGGTGCCGTCAAGTGTACCTGCAGGGTTTCCGAAATAGACGCTTAGTTGGATTATTTGTAAAATTATTTAATCAGTTCAAGTTTTATCCTAAATAATTAGCCATTTTGTTTACAAAAGGACACATCGTTATAAACAAGTCGATTTGCGTTAACAAAGTGTCAGATGTTAAAGTGACCACGTTCTATTTTCATCATGCAACTTCCAAAACATTAACAAACGAAAACGAAAATAAATCGCTATCACACAATCACCCCATATGAAAGTTACGAAATTTTGATAAGTCCTTACGTTGTTATGTTTATCGTTAACAGTGTACGTAATGTTTTGGTCAAACATTTTTTTATATAAACTAGAATCTTTTGCTTATTATGGACATCAGAAATTACACGTTTGAAACCTTGAACATTTTTGCCCCTTTTGTACATTTCGATTTCGACTTTTTTTTTCAAAATCCCACCTTAAAAAACACAACAAAGGTTGCTCTAACGGAAGATGTCTCTCTGAAGATGACAGCTTGGCTACCGAAACGCGTTAGAGCAACCTTTGTTGTGTTTTTTAATCTTTCTTGGTTTTAGGGGACAAGTATTTCAATTTTTGAAGATAACCGAAGATCAGTTCGTTGCACCGAAATTCTTTCGAAGTTTCAAAATTTTCAAAAAAGTTCGGATTTTTAAAAAGAGGTCGAAATTTTTAAAATTCTCCTAATTTTGAATAAAGACAAAACGTTCAATAAAATCCTAAATTTTAATTTGATGACTAAAGGTTGAAATTTTCAATAAATAAATTTGGAAATTCTGCAAGACTTGAAAATTTCAAAAAAGTCGAACTTTTGAAAAAAAATCCAACTTCTCAAGAGTCGAAATTTCCTCAAAAATTTTTTGAAATTTTCAAGAGAGATCGAAAGTTTTCAAAAAGTTTAAAATATCGAAAAGAGATTAAAATTTTGAAAAATGTCCAAATCCAGTAAAAAGCTAAAATTTTCCATAAAATTCGAAATTTCGATGACGAAAGGGTGGCCCCCTCTACCCCCTCCCCTTCCAAATGGAAAGTCTGAAAAATAGTCAAAAATTTCAAAGATAGGCGAAGTTTTGAAACAAAAATCCAACTTCTCAAGAGTCGAAATTAAAAAAAAAAACGAATGTATTTCCTCAAAAATTCTGCACTTTTTCAAAATTTCGAAGTTTTCAAAAAAATTCGAAATTTTGAAAAGAGATCGAAATTTTAAAAAATGTTCAGATTCTGGAAAAAGCTAAAATTTTCAATAAAATCCGAAATTTCGATGACGAAAAAGGTTGGCCCCCCTCTACCACCTCCCCCCCCCCAAATGGAAAGTCTGAAAAAATGTCAAAAATTGCAAAAATAGGCGAAGTTTTGAAACAAAAATCCAACTTCTCAAGAGTCGAAATTAAAAAAAAAAAAGAATGTATTTCCTCAAAAATTCTGCTGTTAAGAAATTCGAAGTTTTCAAAAAAATTCGAAATTTTGAAAAGAGATCGAAATTTTGAAAAAATGTTCAGATTCTGGAAATAGCTAAAATTTCCAATAAAATCCGAAATTTCAATGACGAAAGGTTGGCCCCCCTCTACCCCCTCCCCCCCCCAAATGGAAAGTCTGAAAAAATGTCAAAAATTTCAAAAATAGGCGAAGTTTTGAAACAAAAATCCAACTTCTCAAGAGTCGAAATTAAAAAAAAAAAGAATGTATTTCCTCAAAAATTCTGCTGTTAAGAAATTCGAAGTTTTCAAAAAACTTCGAAATTTTGAAAAATGTTCAGATTCTGGAAATAGCTAAAATTTCCAATAAAATCCGAAATTTCAATGACGAAAGGTTGGCCCCCCTCTACCCCCCCCCCCCAAATGGAAAGTCTGAAAAAATTTCAAAAATAGGCGAAGTTTTGAAACAAAAATCCAACTTCTCAAGAGTCGAAATTAAAAAAAAAAGAATGTATTTCCTCAAAAATTCTGCACTTTTTCGAAATTTCGAAGTTTTCAAAAAAATTCGAAATTTTGAAAGGAGATCGAAGTTAAAAAAAAACGAATTTATTTTCTCAAAAATGATGCCCCTTTAAGAAATTTCGATGTTTTCAAAAAAATTCAAAATTTCTAAAAGAGATTGAAATTTTGGAAAATTTAAAGAAGGTCAAAAATTTAACAAAAATCGAAAATTTGAAAAAAAAAATCCAACTTTTCAAGAGTCGAAATTAAAAAAAAAGCAATATTTCTTCAAAAATTCTGCACTTTTTCGAAATTTCGAAGTTTTCAAAAAAATTGGAAATTTCGAAAGGAGATTGAAATTTTGAAAAATGTCCAAATTCTGGAAAAAGCTAAAATTTTCAATAAAATCCGAAATTTCGATGACGAACGCTTGTAGAAATCAATCGTTTTTCAGGAGCCTCTTCCGACTTGTCTTTCGACTTCTCTTTCGATTTCTGTTCCGATTACTCTTCCGATTTCTCTCCCGACTTATCTTTCGATTTCTCTTCCGACTTTTCTTCCGATTTCTCTTCCGACTTTTCTTCCGATTTCTCCGACTTCTCTTCTGACTTCTCTTCCCACTTCTCTTCAGCGTTCCCTTCAGTCTTCTCTTCCGAGTTTTCTTCAGTCTTCTCTTCCGAGTTTTCTTCCGACTTCTCTTCCGATTTCTCTTCCGACTTCTCTTCCGGCTTCTCTTCGGTCCTCTCTTCCGAGTTTTCTTCCGACTTCTCTTCCGGCTTCTCTTCAGTCCTCTCTTCCGAGTTTTCTTCCGACTTCTCTTCCGACTTCTCTTCTGACTTCTCTTCCCACTTCTCTTCAGCGTTCCCTTCAGTCTTCTCTTTCGAGTTTTCTTCAGTCTTCTCTTCCGAGTTTTCTTCCGACTTCTCTTCCGATTTCTCTTCCGACTTCTCTTCCGGCTTCTCTTCAGTCCTCTCTTCCGAGTTTTCTTCCGACTTCTCTTCCGGCTTCTCTTCAGTCCTCTCTTCCGAGTTTTCTTCCGACTTCTCTTCCGACTTCTCTTCCGACTTCTCTTCCGACTTCTCTTCCGATTTCTCTTCCGATTTCTCTTCCGACTTCTCGAACTTTTGAAAAAAATCCAACTTCTCAAAAGTCGAAATTTTTAAGATAAAACACGAATGTATTTCCTCAACAAATTTTCGAAATTTTGAGCTTTTCAAAAAAGTTTGAAATTTTGAAGAGATTGAAAGTTTTCAAAAAAATACGAAATTTCGAAAAGAGATTGAAATTTTGAAAAATGTCCAAATTCTGGAAAAAGCTAAAATTTTCAATAAAATCCGAAATTTCGATGACGAACGGTTGAAGTAGAAATCGATCGTTTTTCAGGAGCCTCTTCCGACTTGTCTTTCGACTTCTCTTTCGACTTCTCTTCCGATTACTCTTCCGATTTCTCTCCCGACTTCTCTTTTGATTTCTCTTCCGACTTTTCTTCCGATTTCTCCGACTTCTATTCTGACTTCTCTTCCTACTTCTCTTCAGCGTTCCCTTCAGTCTTCTTTTCTGAGTTTTCTTCCGACTTCTCTTCAGTCCTCTCTTCCGAGTTTTCTTCCGACTTCTCTTCCGGCTTCTCTTCAGTCCTCTCTTCCGAGTTTTGTTCCGACTTCTCCTCCGGCTTCTCTTCAGTTCTCTCTTCCGAGTTTTCTTCCGACTTCTCTTCCGACTTATCTTCCGGCTTCTCTTCAGTCCCCTCTTCCGAGTTTTGTTCCGACTTCTCTTCCGGCTTCTCTTCAGTCCTCTCTTCCGAGTTTTGTTCCGACTTCTCCTCCGGCTTCTCTTCAGTCCTCTCTTCCGAGTTTTCTTCCGACTTCTCTTCCGACTTATCTTCCGGCTTCTCTTCAGTCCCCTCTTCCGAGTTTTCTTCCGACTTCTCTTCCGGCTTCTCTTCAGTCCTCTCTTCCGACCGAGTTTTCTTCCGGCTTCTCTTCCGACTTCTCTTCCGATTTCTCTTCCGACTTCTCGAACTTTTGAAAAAATCCAACTTTTCAAGAGTCGAAATGTTTAAGATAAAATACGAATGTATTTCCTCAAAAATGTTTTGAAATTTTGATGTTTTCAAAAAAGTTTGAAATTTTGAAGAGAGATCGAAAGTTTTCAAAAAAATTCGAAATTTCGAAAAGAGATTGAAATTTTGAAAAATGTCCAAATTCTGGGGAAAGTTAAAATTTTCAATAAAATCCGAAATTTCGATCACGAAGGTTGGCTCCCTTTACCCCCCCCCCCCAAATGGGAAGTCTGAAAAAAGGTCAAAAATTTCAAAAAAAGTCGAAGTTTTGAAAAAAATCCAACTTCTCAAGAGTGGAAATTAAAAAAAAAACGAATGTATTTCCTCAAAAATTCCACACTTTTTCCAAATTTCTAAGTTTTCAAAAAATTCGAAATCTGGAAAAGAGATCGAAATTTTGAAAAATGTCCAAATTCTGGAAAAAGCTAAAATTTTCAATAAAATCCGAAATTTCGACGACGAAATGTTGACTATTTTTCAAAATTTTGACTTTTTTTGGAAAATCTCGGCCTTTTTCTAAAAATTTCGTTTTTTCTTAAATTATGACTTTTGGGTAATTTTTATTTTTATTTGAAAAAAAATCGAATTTTTAAAAAAATTTTGACTGGATTTTTATTTGAAAGTTTCGATTTTCGGATATAAATTTGAGTTTTATTTCAAAAATTCGATTTTTTAAAATTTTCTTTGAATTTCGACTTTTTTTTGGTATTTTCGACCTTTTTTTCAAAATTTCTTTTTTTTTTAAATTTCAACATTTAATTTCGAATTTCGACTTTTTTGATAATTTCGACCGTTATTTAAACTTTTGACTAATTTCAAAATTTTGACTTTTTTGAAACTTGGATCTTTTTCAAAATTATAGATTTTTTTTTAAATTTTCGACTCTTGGGTATAAATTTGATTTTTGCTAAGAAAAATTGATTTTTTAAAAAATGTTCTTTTAATTTCGACTTTTTTGTAATTTTTGAGCTTTTTTAAAAATTTCCATTTTTTTTTTTTAAATTTCGAGCTTTTATCATAAAATTTCGAATTTTTGAAAATTGCGACCTTTATTATTATTATTATTATTATTA
Source organism: Dastarcus helophoroides (assembly GCA_028583605.1). Classification (NCBI taxonomy): domain Eukaryota; kingdom Metazoa; phylum Arthropoda; class Insecta; order Coleoptera; family Bothrideridae; genus Dastarcus; species Dastarcus helophoroides. The sequence continues at coordinate 14,684,172 of CM053337.1, read as the reverse complement.
TTATTATTATTATTATTATTATTATTATTATTATCATTATTATTATTATTATTATTATTATTATTATATATTTATTTTGACTTTTTTTTTTTGCAGTTTTGATTTTTTTTTGAAAATTTCCACCTTTGTTGAAAAATTTTATCTTGAAGCTTCTTCGACTCGCGAGTAAATTTAATTTTTATTTGAAAAATTCATTTTTTTTGTAAAAATTTCGATTTCTAAACTTTTTTTGAAAACTTCAAGTTTTTTGTAATTTTCAGCCTATTCTCAGAATTTTAAAATCTGGTTTAAAATTTTAAAAAATCGTATTTTAAAAAATTAGAATTTCAAAGAAAGGCAAATTTTTCGAATTTTTGTAAATTCGAAGTTTCTAGAAAAAGTAAAATTTTTAAAAAAACATGACATTTTCCAAAGATAGTCGGAATTTCGAAAGAAGTCCACATTTTGAAAAAGGCCGAAACTGTGAAAGAAATCGAAATTTTGAGGTAAAAAGTCAAAATTTTCAAAAAGAGTGGCAACTTTAAAAGAATTCAAAAAGGGCGACATTTTGAAAGATCCAATGTTTTAGGGAAGTCAAATTTTCAATCAAACAATAAAAGTCAAATAATGAAAGTCGAAATTTTTGAACAGTAGAGTTTAAATAAAGTCAAAACTTTGGGAAAAAGACGAAATTTTGAACAAGGGTCAGATTCTTCAAAAAATCAAGAAACGTAACATTTTTTGTAGAGTCGAAGTTTTGATAAAAAGTAAGAATTTTAAACGAAGCTCGAAAAATTCAAAAAATAGTCGAAATATTGAAAAAAAGCCCAAATTCTGAAAAAAAAAAGCCAAAACTTCGAGAAAAAGTCAAGACTTCGAGAAAAAGTCGAAATTTTGATGGTAAGAAGTCGAAAGTTTCAAAAAGAGTGGAAATTCTAGAAAAAGAGTTCAAAAAAGTGTAAATTTGGGAAAAATTCAACTTCAAATAATAAAAGTCGAATAAATAATGAGTAAAAATCAAAATTTAATAACATTTCGAAATTTTCTGGCGAAATTTTCGAAAAGTAAGCCAAAATATTCAATAAAAACAAAAAAATAGGATATTTTAAAAAATGTCCAAAATAACGCGAAAGTCAAATTTTTGGGAAAATGACGACATTTTAACAACAACAAAATTGAAATTTGGTAAACAGTTCAAAATTTTGAAAAGACATGAAATTGTGAAAGAGTTGTAATTTCCGAAATAAGTCAAACTTTTGAGAAAAGTCGAAATTTTAAAGGTCCATTTTGTTAATAAGTCAAAGTTTGAAAAAAGTGAAAATTTCGTGAAAAAAATTGAAATATTGCTAATTTAGCAAGAAAAAAATCAAAATTTTCAATAAAAATCGAAAAGTCAAATTTGGAGCCAACGGACTCAGTAGCTAGGGATTTCGTGACATACTTTGTCTTTATTAATTTTTGGAAATTGAAAGGCACCTAAAGAAACAGGTAAAAAATAATATATTTTTAATTAGACCGATGAGTGATTCTATGAAAAATTTCGACGAAAATTCGAAACCAGGAAGTGAAGCAGACGGACGTTCCGAACAAACACAATACAAAGAAGACGGCGAGAAACGAAAAGTGAAAACGAAAATTAGTCATATAGAAAGCGCCAGGCAGCCAGTCAGTCAGAGTGCGGAACTCGACGTTTCTGCAAACAAGAGAAGACGCTAATTATCCGGCAAGCTTCACGCACAAATAAAAAAAAAAAGAACGACCGAAATGGTTAACAATAGTCTCTATTCATTTGATAAATTCGGCTGGTTTCCGAATAGCAAAACTACTTTCCGCTTATCCTTTGGCGAGAGAAAGGATACGAGCCAAAACTCGATCATCAAAACTACATTTAAAAAGTGAAAATAATAGAAAACCGCTCTTATATAACCAAGTATCACTTCGCATAACGCTGAAATGAATGCGAGTGTATCTGTGCCAAGGTGGCACCGATGGCGCAAGCGCCAACCGCGATGCTCTCTGTCCGCTAAGCCTGCTATGCGCTCAGATAGATAGGTGGGTAGTTTTGGTGTTTACGGCGCATAACTGAATTACCAGATACGGATGGAATTGCATCCGATTACGGATCATTCGCCGCAATCCGTGCAGAATGCTTTTTACTTGAGCTCGATTGTCTCACGGCGACTGCGAGCGCCAATTAACGTCCTTTACTCATCGCCGCCTCAGTAAACTCCGAGAATCGGGAAGATTTTTTTCTGGCCATCATTAGTCCAGCTTGAATCGACACTCGCGTGCAAACGCACCGCTTTATACCCGTCCGTCAATCAGGATGCGTTTTTTTTCATCATCGGAATGGATGATCAATTACTTTCAAAAGTTCACTGCTTGGGGCCGTCGAATTTGTTCGCATTTAAATACAGAAACAATTTTTGAATCGACTATGATCAAGGTGGAAGTTACCCCATTCTAGTGACCGTTGTAACCTTGGTACATCGTACATCCTGGTTGTGACATTTTTAATCAGTCGAAAAATCAAAGAAGTAAAATCTTTTCAAAATAAATCGAATCAAAAAAAGTCAAATTCGTCATCAAAAAATCGCCTTTTAAAAAAAAATTGAAGTGTTAAGCATTTTTAAGGGTCAATGTCCAACTACTTCAGAGTGTTTTCTTATTCCCAAATCATTTTGAAGAGACTTTCATCAGCTCCGAAGAATTAAATCTGTGCAAATGGCTACTGAATTAATCGATAAACATGATTTTTCCAAGAATGTTCCCAACTCGAGGATTTTGTTCCATAATTTTAGAATCACAAGATGTTTTGTTATTGACTTAAATAAGAACGTCAGCAATCTAATCAAATTTCTTTGATTACGTCTGTTTACGATCACGTACATCGCGATGACATCGCGTTTTCCACACTTCCTCCTAGCATCAGCAACGGTCCCTTTAAAATTCCAAACCTCGAAATAATTTTGGAAACTCAACAACATCGATCGACAGTTGTAATACTGCGTACCTCTTGCATTAGGACTCTGCTGATAAGAGGTTATATGGAGATCAAAAGTTCAAGAATATCTAAGCTGTGCGTAACCAACTTTATAAATAAAAGTTTCAGATATCATAGCGAGCCTTGATTTGTTAAATGACCGGAACATTCCATTTTTTCGACAATATCTTCGCATTGGTTAATTTATTGGACCAAAGTCATAAGGAAGAGAACGCATCTAGTTGATATTAAATTTTAAACCAATTAATTGAACTGTTGGCGTGTAGGAATGCATCACTTTAACTGCGTAGATCAAAAGTACCTAGAATTGAAAACAGATTGAAAAAATATGTACAGACGATGTTACTGTGAATTTTTCTTAACGTTTAGAACTTTGTAATTTGAAAACAATATAACACTGTACTGAATTGAGGTGGTTTTTATTTGTATTCCAAGCATTCTAGAATATTCGATATATCGAAGTATCGAAAACACAACTTGGTACTTTCCTAATAGCCTAATTACTTGTAAATATTCGACGAAACTCTGGAATCCTATGAATTTCCCTGGCTGTATATCTCCCTAATATCGTTTTAATAACCTCCACTAATAAATATTTAACTTTATAGTCCACTGCAGTATGTGTTACGGCATCTTTTCTTAATTTTAATTAAAAACGTTGCGAAAATGTACCAGTCCCCCCCTTTCGTCTAAAATATATAGTTAGAAAAATCTGTAATATTTTATTCCAACAGATTAGCATGCGTATATTATAAATTCATTATCGGCGGGCCCGAAATAATGATCTAGTTGTTGAGGGGGGCAAGGGGGGGGCATGGTCAAGTGGGGTATCATATGAAAGCGCCTTGTTTGCAAATTCCACAACCGTTTTTTGTTTTATTTTAAACCTCAGCATTTTTTAATTATGATTAAAAATGTGCAAAATTGATAGTCATGTAATATAATTTTACTGTCAAGGCGTCAGAAATGGGGGTCAAATGCTTAAAAGGGTACGGTCAAGCGGGGTCTCATACGAAAGTGCTTCTTTTCCGCATTCTAAAGCTGGTTAAAATTAAACCAAAAACGTTTAATTTTAACCAGCATTTTTTTTTAAGTTGTAAGAAAAAAACCTTGCGAAAATGTATCAATCCCCTCGTTTTGTCTAAAATATACAGTTCGAAAAATCTGCAATATATTTCCTCCTAAAAGATCATCATGCGTATATTATGAATTAATTATCGGGGGGTCCGAAACGGGGTCTTGTTATTGAGGGGGCAAGGGGGGCATGGTCAAGTGGGATATTATATGAAAGCGCTTTCTGTTTTCTGTTTCATTTTAATCCTCATTATTTTTTAATTATGAATAAAAATGTGCAAAATTGATAGTCATCTAATATAATTTTATTGTCAAGGCGTCGATGGGGGTCAAATGTTTGAAGGGGCACGCTCAAGTGGGGTCTCATACGAAAGTGCTTCGTTTCCGCATTCTGAAGCTGTTTTTTTTTTTTGTTTAATTCTAACCAGCTTATTTTTTTAATTGTAAGAAAAAACCTTGCGAAAATTTATCAATCCCCCGTTTTGTCTAAAATAGACAGTTCGAAAAATCTGCAATATTTCATCCTAAAAGATCATCATACGTATATTATGAATTCATTATCGGGGGGTCCGAAACGGTGGTCTAGTTGTTGAGGGGGCAAGGGGGGCATGGTCAAGTGGGGTATCATATGAAAGTGCTTTGTTTGTACATTCCAAAACCGTTTTTTGTTTCATTTTAATCCTCACCATTTTTTAATTATGATTAAAAATGTGCAAAATTGATAGTCATCTAATATAATTTTACTGTCAAGGCGTCGATAGGGATCAAATGTTTGAAGGGGCGCGATCAAGTGGGGTCTCATCCGAAAGTGTTTCGTTTTCGCATTTTAAAGCTGTTTTTTTTTTAATTTTAACCAGCTTTTTTTTACTTGTAAGAAAAAACCTTGTGAAAATATATCAATCCCCTCGTTTTGTCTAAAATAAATAGTTCGAAAAATCTGCAATATTTCATGCTAATAGATCATCATGCTTAAATTATAGATTCGTTGTCAGGAGGTCCTAAATAGAGGTTTAGTTGTTGAGGGGGCAAGGGGGGCATGGTCAAGTGGAGTATCCTATAAAAGCTCTTTGCTTGTACATTCCAAAACCGTCTTTTGTTTTATTTTAATCCGCATCATTTTTTAATTATGATTTAAAATATGCAAAAATATACAAGTCCCGCTTCTTGTCCGAAATATACATAGCTCGAAAAATCTCAAATATTTAATTCTAATTAATAGTTATGTAAATATTATAATTTTACTGTCAACGCGTTAGATACTGTGGCCAAATCCTAGAGGGGGGGCTCGGTCAAGTGGGGTGTCTTATAAAAGTGCTTCATTTTAGCATTCTAAAAGTGTTTTTTTTGATTTCATTTTATCTAGGAAGTTTTTTTTAGTTATAAGAAAAAACGTTGCGAAAATGTATTAATCTTCCCCTCCCCCGTTTTGTCTAAAATAAACAATTCCAAAAATCTGCAATATTTCATGCTAGTCTATCATCATCCATATATTACAGATTCATTGTCAAGCGGTCCTGAAATGTAGATATAATTGTGGAGGGGGCAGCGGGGGGCATGATCGTGTAGGATATCATATGAAAGTGTTTTGGGTGCACATTCTAAAACCGTTTTTTGTTTAATTTTAATTTTTGTCATTCTTTAATTATGATTAAAAATGTGCAATAATATACCAGTCCCTGTCTTGTCTTCTAATCCTCATAATTTTTTAATTGTGATAAAAACTATGCAAAAATATATTAAGTACCGCTTCTTGTCCAAAATATACGAAAAATTCCAAATATTTGATGCGAGTTGTTAGCCGTATAAATATTATAATTTTACTGTCAAGGCGTACTTTTTTTGAAGTTATAAGAAAACAAATGTTTTTTTCAATTTATTTAACATTTGAAAAATAAAACAAATGTTGCTAAAATGTAGAAATCCCTCCTCGTTTTATCTAAATATACAGTTCGAAAAATCTACAATATTTCATGCTAATTGATCATCACGCGTATATTATAAATTTATTATCAAGGGATCCAAAATGTAGATATGGTTACTGAGGGGGCAGCGAGGGGCATAGTCAAGTAAGGTGTCATGTGAAAGCGCTTGGTTAGAACATCCTAAAATCCTACTTTTGTCTAATTTTAGCCCGCGTAGTTTTTAAGTTATGATCAAAAATGTTTAAAAATTTACCATGCTCCATCCATCTTTAAAATATGCGGCCCGAAATATTTTAGTTATTTTAGGCTAACAGATACCTGTATCCAAAAAGTGTTGCGCCTTGCAAAAATATTTATTTAATTTTAGCTTGCATAATTTTTAAGTTATGATAAAAAATTAGCGCCCCCCCCACCCCTATATTTCCAAAGTTGACAACTGTAAAAATCTGAAATAATTTGGGGTAGTAGATAGCGATGAGAATGTTTCATTTTCATTGCCGAAGTGTTTTAAATGTGGGGTTTAACTATTTTGGGGGGCCGGGTGGGGCATGGTCAAGTTTGGTATCATATTATAGCGTTTTGTTTGCACATTCTAAATCCGCCGATTTAAAAAATAAATGCCCCTTAGTTTTTAAGTTACAATCAAAAATGTGCAAAAAATACACATTTACTCTACTCTTTACAGAATATGCAGGCGGAAAAATACGAAATAAATTATTATTTTTGTTTTGAATCTATTAATAATTTCCCCGGCAGGCGCATCTCCCTATCTTCCTAATAGCTTCCACTAATAAACGTCTAACTTTTAACTTGATAGTCCGTTACAGTATGTTGAAAAAAGCAAATTGCAAGCTGAAGATTTAGTGACGTTTTAAGTATTTGGACAGCACGTAGTCATATTTCAAAAAAAGTTTCAGAATATTGTCAACTTTCATTACTTAAAAATTTAAATATCTATGTATTGGGTCCGCAAAAATTTTAAATAAAATTACCATCCACTGATTCCAACTTATCCACTTGGTGCATTCAAGTCGTTGCTTTCGTACAGTTTGTTATTTTGAATGTTCGTTTCGACAGAATCAGGTTTGAACCTTCTGTTTCGAAATTGGCCTAATCGACCCAATTTTAATCCATTGCCAGTCGTATAATTGATGATTTGAGTTTCTTGGAAAGTTTTTCTTGGGAGAAATCGATTGCAAAATGTGCGATTTCTTCTTAATTTGACCTGTCTCGAAGACGTTTTGCAAATATGCAAGGTTAGGTAAACTAATAATAGAAAAAAATATAAATCTAAGCATTAGCTTTAATAGAGCATTCGAAATTGTTTAAAAACGTTCGCAGAAAAATAAATAATAATATGATTACTACAACAAATTTAAATAGGTGGAAGAAAATGTTGACTGATAAGCGAATTATAGATCGATGTTCTTCGTGTCTCTTTCGCGATGTTCAGCAAATAATTCGAAGGTGCGATATTAAACAAAAATGCTTAAGATTTACTTATTTTGTGCTTAAGATATTCATACAACTCGGTCCCCTTCTCCAATGAATTCACGCGTTATTTTTTAACTTCTACTGCAAGATGATGTCGAAGTTTCAGAACTAATAAAAACGTTTAATTTGCAAATTTTAACAAAGGGAACATTTCGAAAAAAGACTAAAAATGTAAAAATAAAATATTAAAACATTTCCAGTTTTAGAATTTTTCAAGGGCAAATCTGTAAATGCTGAATAATTTTTTGAGGTTTAAAATGGAAATTTCAAGAAATTAAGTCAACATTTTCAGGATTAAAATTAAAATTTCAAAAAAGAACCAAATTAATAAAAAGATTTTATGAAATTTCGAGAAAAAAAAGCTCATGTTCAAATTCAAAAAATTCAAAATGCATGAAAAAATTTAAATTTTGAGTTTATAGTCGAAAATTTGATAGACGAATAGAATGCAGGAGTGTTATTTTTTTAAGTTCACAGATGTTTCATAAAACAAAGTGTAATTTGGAGTTATTGGAAAAAATGTAAATTTCGTGAAAAATTTCGAGAAAAATTTTAATTTCAAATCCAAAGCCATAAAAAGTGGTAATGTGGAATATTCGAAAATAAAGCAAATATTTTAGAGAATTGTGAAAATCTTAAATTTTTAATAAAATCGTTACAGCAATTAATGTTAAAATTAAAATGTACATAGCTCGAAAAATTCCCGAATATTTGATGCTAATTGATAACCATGTAAATATTGCAATTTTACTGTCAAGACGTCCAAAAAGGGGGACGAATCGTAGAGGGGGTCAAATCGTAGAGGGGGTCAAATCGTAGGACACGGTCAAATGGGGTATCATATAAAAGTGCTTCGTTTCCACATTTAAAAGTTTTTTTTTCTTAAATTTTAGGCAGCCTTTTTTTTAAATTATAAGTAAAAACGTATCAATCCCCCCGTTCTTGTCCAAAATATACAGTTCAAAAAATCCGCAATATTTCATACTAATCGATTATCTTGCGTATATAATAGATTCATTGTCAAGGGGTCCCAAACGCAAATAAAGCAGTTGGGGGGACAGTGGGGGGTATTGTCAAGTTGGGTGTCATATGAAAGCACTTTATTTGCACATTCCAAGACCTACTTTTGTTTTAGTTTAGCCCGCGTAGTTTTTGAGTTATGATCAAAAATGTATAAAAATATACGATACGCCCCCATCCATGTTCAAAATATGTAACTCAAAATATTTGAGTTATTTTATGCTAAGAGATACTTGTATTCAAAAATTCTGCGCATTGCAAAAATATGTTTTAATTTCCGCTTGCTTAGTTTTTGAGTTGGAAGAAATTAGCCACCCCTCCCCTATATTTCGAAAGTAGATAACTTTAAAAATCGGAAATATTCCATGCTTAGGGGATAACCTATAAAAATGTTTTATTATCATTACCGAGGTGTTTGAACATGGGGTTTAACTTCTAAGGGGGCCGGGTGGGGCATGGTCAAGTTTGGTATCATATTATAGCGATTTGTTTGCACATTCTAAAACCGACTTTTTAAATAATATGTGCTTCTTAGTTTTTGAGTTACGATCAAAAATTGTACTTTTTGATCGTAACTCAAAAACTAATTCACGATTTACTCTTCTATCGACAAAGCATACGGCGGCAGAAAAATTCGGATGAAGCAGACGGTCAAGTGTGGTATCATATGAAAGTGCTTTGTTTTGTTTAATTTTAATTTTGGTCATTCTTTAATTATGATTAAAAATGAGCAATAATATACCAATCCCTGTCTTGTCTAAAATTTGCAGCCCGAAAAATCTCGAATATATCATGCTGATTGATAGACATGTGACTATTATAGTTTTATTGTCAAGGCGTTAAAATCGGGGGTCAAATCGTAGAAGGGGGCACGGTCAAGTGGGGTATGGTATGATAGTGGTACGATTTTACATTCTAGAGCCATTTTTGTTTAATTTTGGCAAGCATATTTTTTTAGTTATAATAAAAAGCGTGAAAAATATCAGGCTCCCCCTTTTTGTCTGAAAAAAAGTTTGAAAAATCTGCAATATTTCATACTAATCGATCATCATGCGTATAGTACAGATTTATTATCAGGAGGTCCGAAATGATGATATTAGTTTTGAGGGGGCAGAGGGGGGCATGGTCAAGTGGGGTATTGTATGATAGTGGTTCTATGTCGCATTCTAGAACCATGTTTGTTTAATTCTGGTTGGCTTGTTTTTCTAGTTATAATAAAAAGCGTGGAAAATACGAAGCCCCCCTTTTTGTCTGAAAAAAAGTTTGAAAAATCTGCAATATTTCATACTAATCGATTACATTGCGTATAGAACAGATTTATTATCAGGACCTCCGAAATGACGATATTAGTTTTGAGGGGGCAGAGGGGGGCATGGTCAAGTGGGGTATTGTATGATAGTGGTTCTATGTCGCATTCTAGAACCATGTTTGGTTAATTCTGGTTGGCTTATTTTTCTAGTTATAATAAAAAGCGTGGAAAATATCAAGCCCCCCCTTTTTGTCTAAAAAAGAGTTTGTAAAATTTGCAATATTTCATACTAATCGATCATCATGCGTATAGTACAGATTTATTATCAGGAGATACGAAATGACGATATTAGTTTCGAGGGGGCAGAGGGGGGGCATGGTCAAGTGAGGTATCGTATAATAGTGGTTCTATGTCGCATTCTAGAACCATGCTTGTTTAATACTAACTGTCCTAATTTTTTAGTTGTCATAAAAAGCGTGGAAAATATCAAGCCCCCCTTTTTGTCTGAAAAAAAGTTTGAAAAATCTGCAATATTTCATACTAATCGATCATCATTCGTACTGTACAGATGTATTATCAGGAGGACCGAAATGACGATATTAGTTGTTGAGGGGAGCAGAGGGGGCATGGTCAAGTGGGGTATCGTATGATAGTGGTTCTATGTCGCATTCTAGAACCATGTTTGTGTAATTCTGGTTGGCTTATTTTTCTAGTTATAATAGAAAGCGTGAAAAATATCAAGCCCCCCTTTTTGTGTGAAAAAAAGTTTGTAAAATTTGCAATATTTCATACTAACCGATCATCATGCCTATTATACAGATTTATTATTAGGAGGTCGAAATGACGATATTAGTTGTTGAGGGGGCAGAGGGGGGCATAGTCAAGTAGGGTATCATATGAAAGCGCTATATTTGCACATTCTAAAACCTAGTTTTGTTTAATTTTAGCTTGTCTGACTTTTAAGTTATGATCAAAAATGCGTATAAATATACCATGTTTTATCCCGGTTTAAAATATGCAGCCGAAAAAATTTGAATTATTTCATGTTAACGATATTTGTATCCACATAGATTAATTTGCATTTTTTTTTTGTAATTTTAACATGCATAATTTTTCAGTTATGATAAAAAATTAGCCATTGCCCCCCTATATTTCCGAAGTAGACAACCCTAAAAATCTGAAATAATTTACATTGGTAGATGAATGTTATATTTTCATTGCTAAATGTTCGAAATATTGGGTTTAACATCTAGGGGGGCAGGGTGGGGCATTGTCAAGTTTGGTCTCATATGATAGCGGTTTGTGTGCACATTTCAAAACCGACTTTTTTAGAAGTATACGACGCTTACTTTTCGAGTTACGATCAAAAATGTGCAAAAACTATCCAATTTACTCTTCTATCGGAGATATGCAGGCAGAAATTCATTCTTATTAATAGACATTGTTTTAGTTTAACCGCTGATTGCACTTCGGCGGAAGTTTAAACATTTAAATTTGAGTTTTTTTTCATAGGATTTTCTTCTAAGGCGGCGTTAGGCCGGATGTCAAGGACATGGACTATTTTAAAGATAATAAATCGATAATCTCAAATTCTAATGATCGACTCACATTTGCGCCTAAATGAAAGTACACACAATCTCGTCTTTTATCACGCTTTTATTGTATGCCATATAGCTGATAAATTTACGCCGTTTGATGTATTTTTTCTTAGTTTGACGTTCACATATTTTCAGAATCGGGAAATAAACTTTGGATTTCGATTTTAATTAATAGGTTTAGATATTTGGAAAGATAGGCGATGAAAAAAATTGAATCGAGTGGACATCACGTCACACATTGGATTGAATAATTATCTTTTACATTTCGATCATTTTTTAGCAGTCATTTGAAGAAAAAAGTTACTTTTTGTCTTTAATCTAGTAAAAAAATTTTCTAAGCATAAAAAATGAGTCTTGACTTGGTGTTATACTTTCCGGCCTCGCGTTAAAAAACCCCCTTATCTGTCAAAGGTTACATTGTGTCAAATAGCGATACACGGCGGTGGGCAATAAACTCAATAAATTCACTAGATTGTGGTCAAATTTTCCAGTGTTCCGTTATCGCCAAAAACAGAAATCGCTTTATCAATCTTCTTATGTAAAACTTAATAATTTTCCATGCATCCCGATGTCCGTGTTATCTGGTCAAGACGATATTTTTTACATGCCACAAAACGATGATCCGGTTAAATTTTTATCCGTTCGCTGATTAAACCAAATTAAATTCACTTTTATGATTGTTTAAGTTTCGACTCTAATTTATTACAATAAATCATCACGGTGTAAACAACGCCATGTAAATTTATCTTTCTACGGCCGGGAACAATTTTATAGGAAACTTTTCAATAACGCTTATCGTAGTTAGGAAGCCGTTTCTTACTTTTCCATCATTAGTGTTTATTTCACCTAAATATGTATAGTGTACAACATCTCAGTTGGCCGTGTATTTAGCTAAGATAACCCTGTTTTGTTTCCCAGTCAAATAGCACCAGATATCTAGATTAAAGTGTGTTAGATACCCAAGTGGTGTACACAATTGACAAAAAAAAAAATTTAAAACTTTGTTGATACGCATTGTAATTTGTAAAATATACGTTTTCGAGATTAGCGTTGCTGACGTGACGATTACCACCCGTGCGGACCTCGCGAAAATACAAGTTGAAAGGGGACAAGTTTCTCGCTGTCCCTAGATGAGTTGCTGCGCCTCCAGAACTCCGCACGAGGTTTCTTGAGAATCTATAAATTTAGAAGGCTCTTATTGCAACCGAATTTTTCTGTTACGTAATTTCTATTATTTGTTCGAAATCTCTACGAATTCAATGTATTTCTTTAAATGTCCAAATTGAAAATTGCTTTTTATGGTCCAAGCTCGGGTATGTTTTACTGACTTTGGCCGTGGAAGCTTCACATCTTATAAATAAAACTATTTTTTTTTCTTTTATAAACGCTTCGAAAGCGTTTTATAAATGTGATGATTATTTATTATATTGTGCACGCTCTATTGTTTACGCATATTCTTTTTCACTTTCTAGTGCATTTACACGGTTTTAAGATAAAATGCAAATTATGAATTATTGCGGTGGACGCTTTCAGCGTTTTCAGCATAAAGGAAAACGTTGACTTTTTAAGAGCGTTCTCGCATCGGGATATTGTTACGCTACAATTGGTAATAAATAAATAAATAACAATAGTAGTATTAATAATGATAAAAACAACGAAAGGTAATTTTTCAGTTAAATATTTCACACGGTTATTCACTCTTCAATTATGTGGAGCATTATCTAGTGAATTATCCTTATGTGGGTACATAAATATTTGTTTTATATATTTTAAGAGTTAACATACAATCTCAAGTAAGAATTGAAGGCTACCAAAATAGGTTGATAAAACTGTTTCAATGACACACAGATGTAAATACACCATACGTCGCGATCTATGAAAACTAAAACCTGGAAGTTTTAATAACAACAATATCATAACTACATCTAACTAACAATAGACGGAAGAGATTAAATCGCGTAATCTCGTGATATAATTCAATTCTGATGTTGTTCGTCTGTAAAATAATCGTCTGGTCTTATTAATATTTGATACTAAACCATAAGCTCCTTTAATAAAAATTTTAATCATATGTAATAAATAATGAATCAATATGGACCAGCTAATGAAAAGGCACCCCCAACTAAACTGAGCTGCACACCATCGTCGTTATTTCAAATTTTTGAGTGCTTAATAGTTCAATTTTTTGTTAATTTTTAAGTGAAATAAAAAAGGCACCCGAACTGAGCTGCACTCCATCGTCTGTGTTTCAATTTTTTGCGTGCTTAATAATATAATTTTTTTTTAATTTTAAGGGGAAGCGATGTGGAAAGGTATCTGCAACCAAACTGAGCTGCACACCATCGTCGTTATTTCAATTTTTTGTCAATTTTCAAGGGAAGTGGTACGAAGAAGGCACCGACAACCAAACTGAGCTGCACACCATCGTCGATGCTTTTGTTTTTTTTTCGAAATGAAAGAAATTGAATTTTAATGACCAAATTTCAAACTGGGACTCTCTTCTTCAAAATTATGACTAATTAATTAGTTTTTAGGAGGGGGCTAATGAAAAAAAATCGAAATTCGTTTCAGTATGTCGAAGTCAATGTTTCACGTGAGAAAAATTTTTAAAAATTCTGGAAACTAAAATGTCTTCTTTGTCTCTTTAAATTGAAAATGTTAATTTATTTTATCCCGTACCCTCAAGATATATCACATATCAAAATTTCGACTTTGGTCTCTTTTTTAAAGAAGATAGTATTAATAATAATAATAATAATAATAATAATAATAACCCTTTTAAAAAAGACAGTCTTTAAAAAATTAGTTTTTTCTGATTATTTTGACTTTGACTTTTGTCTTGAAATGGTTACTTTCTGCGACTGGATTATTGTAAAATAAAAAAAATATAAATAAAGAAATAATATTAATTTTTTTTGGATCTGATTTCAAAATGTTATAAATAGAAGGTGCCATGGTCATATGAGGGTATCACAATAATATTAAACTGCTTTGTTTTTTTATTACCTTTAATATGCAATATTTTTTAACTGTGATACAAAATATGCAAAAAATCCCCCTTCTTGTCTAAAGTATACAATTCAAAAAATATGCAATATTTCATGCTAATATGCGTATATTATAGATTCATTGTCGGGGGGTCCCAAATGTGGATATTAGTCGCTGGGGGGCCGCGGGGGGCATAGTCAAGTGGGGTATCATGTGAAAGCGCTTTATGTGCACATTCTAAAACCCACCTTTGTTTAATTTTAGCCCGCGTAATTTTTAAGTTATGATCAAAAATGTGTAAAAATATACCATACCCTACCAAGGTTTAAAATATGCGTTACGAAATATTTGAGTTATTTTATGCTAACAAATACTGTATCCAAAACGCTTTGCGCCTTGCAAAAATATTTTTTTTAATTTTAGCTTGCATAGTTTTTAAGTTGTGATAAAAAATTAGCGCCCCCCCCCTATTTCCAAAGATGACGACTCTAAAAATCTGAAATAATTTAGGCTAGTAGGTAGCCGTGAGAATGTTTTATTTTCATTACCAAAGTATTCAAAATGTAGGGTTTAACATCTGGGGGGCCGGGTGGGGCATGGTCAAGTTTGGTATCATATTATAGCGTTTTGTTTGCGTATTCTAAAACCGCATTCTAAGACTGTTTTACGTTTAATTGTAGCCGGCATTTTTTTTTAATTATAAGAAAAAAACGTTGTGAAAATGCATCAATCCCCCCGTTTAGTTTAAAACAGACAGTTCGAAAAATCTGAAATATTTCAAGGTAACAGATCTTCAGGTGTATATTACAGATTCATTGTCGGGGGGTCCCAGATTTAAATATAGTTGCTGAGGGGGCAGCGGGGGCATAACCAAGTGGGGTATCATATGAAAGCGCCTTATTTGCACATTCTAAAGCCTATCTTTGTTTAATTCTACCCCACGTAGTTTTCAAGTGATGATCAAAAATGTGTAAAATATACCATGCCCCATCCATGTTTAAAATATGCGGCCCGAAATATTTAAGTTATTTTATGCTAACATGTATCCAAAAAGCTTTGCGCCTTGCAATCATATTTTTTTTAAATTTTAGCTTGCTTAGTTTTTAAGTTATGATAAAAATTAGCGCCCCCGCTCTTACATTTCCAAAGTTGACAACTCTAAAAATCTGAAATAATTTAAGCTAGTAGGTAGCTGTGAGAATGTTTTATTTTCATTGCCAAAGTGTTCAAAATGTGAGGTTTAACATCTGGGGGGGCCGGGTGGGGCATGGTCAAGTTTGGTATCATATTATAGCGTTTTGTTTGCGCATTTTAAAACCGCATTCTAAGACTGTTTTTCGTTTAATTGTAGCCGCCATTTTTTGTAATTATAAGAAAAAAAACGTTGTGAAAATGCATCAATCCCCCTGTTTAGTCTAAAAAAGGCAGTTCGAAAAATCTGAAATTTTTCAAGGTAATAGATCTTCATGTGTATATTACAGATTCATTGTCGGGTGGTTCCAGATTGCTGAGGGGGCAGCGGGGGGCATGGCCAAGTGGGATATCATATGAAAGTGCTTTGTTTGCACATTCTAAAACCTCCTTTTGTTTCATTTCAATCCTCATCTTTTTTTAGAAATAATTAAAAATGTACAAGTCGCGCTTCTTATGCAAAAGAAGTGAGGGTCAAATCCTCGATATAGTTACTGAGGGGGCAGCGGGGGGCACAATCAAGTGGGGTATCATATGAAAGTGCTTCATTTCCGCATTCTAAAAATGTCTTTTGTTTAATTTTGGGTAGCATTTCTTTTTAATTATAAAGAAAAAACGTCGCGAAAATGTGTCAATTCCCCCATTTTGTCTAAATAAACATTTCGAAAAATCTGCATTATTTTATGCTAATTCGATCATCATGCATTTATTAGAGATTCATTGCCAAGGGGTCCAAAATCAGGAATATATTTGTTGAGGGGGCAGAGGGGGACATGGTCAAGTGGGATATCATATGAAAGCGCTTTGTTTGTACATTCCAAAACCATTTTTTGTTTTATTTTAACTCTTATCATTATTTAAATATGAATTAAAAATGTGCTAAAATTACAAGTTTCGCTTCTTGTCTATAATACTGACAACTAGAAAAATAAAAATCCCAAATATTTGATGCTAATTGATAGCCGCGTATTTGTTATAATTTTACGATCAATGCAGTTAGAAGTGGGGCCCAAGTGCCGTGCTTCATTTCCGCATTCTAAAACTGTCTTTTGTTTAATTTTAGGCAGCATTTTTTTTAATTATAAAGAAAAAACGTCGCGAAAATGTGTCAATTCCCCCATTTTGACTAAATAAACAGTTCAAAAAATCTGCATTATTTCATACTAATCGATCATCATTCATATATTATAGATTTATTGCCAAAGAGTTCAAAATCGAGATATATTTGTTGAGGGGGCAGAGGGGGGAATGGTCAAGTGGGATATCATATGAAAGCGCTTTGTTTGTACATTCCAAAACTGTTCTTTGTTTTATTTTAACTTTTATCATTTTTTAATTATGATTAAAATGTGCAAAAAATACAAGTTTCGCTTTTTGTCCATAATACACAATCTGAAAAATCCCAAATATTTGATGCTAATTGATAGCCGTGTATATATTATAATTTTACTGTCGATGCGTTAGAAATGGGGATCATCCTCGATGTAGTTGCTGAGGGGACAGCGGGGGGCAGCGGGAGGCATAGTCAAGTGAGGTATCATATGAAAGTGCTTTCGTTTCTGCATTCTAAAACTATTTTTTGTTTAATTTTAGACAGCACTTTTTTTCAGTTATAAAGAAAAAACGTCGCGAAAATCTGTCAATCGCCCCGTTTTGTCTAAATAAACAGTTCAAAAAATCTGCATTATTTCATGCTAATCGGTCATCATGCGTATATTATAGATTCATTGCCAAGGGGTTCGAATTGAAAATATAGTTGTTGAGGGGGCAGAAGGGGGCATTGTATGAAAGCGCCTTGTTTGCACATTCGAAATCTAAGTTTTGTTTAAATTTAGTTCGTCCCATTTTCGAGTTATGATCAAAAATGCGTATTAATAGTACCATGCTCCATCCTCGTTCAAAATATGCAGCTGGAAAAATTTGAATTATTTCATGCTAACAATTTTTGTATTCAAATAGTTTAATTTGCAATTTTTTTTTACAATTTTAACTTGCATAGTTTTTTAGTTATGACAAAAAATTATCCATTGCCCCCCTATATTTCCAAAGTAGACAACCCTAAAAATTTGAAATAATTTACGCTTGCAGATAGCAGCAAGAATGTTGTATTTTCATTACTCACATGTTCGAATTGTGAGGTTTAACATCTAGGGGGGCAGGGTGGGGCATTGTCAAGTTTGGTATCATATTAAAGCGGTTTGTTTGCACATTCTAAATCGACTTCTTTAAAAGTATGCGCCGCTTACTTTTCGAGTTACGATCGAAAATGCGCAAAAAATACACAATTTATTATTCTATCAACAGATTAACAAATTTTAAATTTCGAACTGGAGCTATTGATCCTTAAAAATATGACTAATTAAATAATTTTTAAGAGGCTTATTAAACAAATATCAAAATTCGTTTCAATACATCGAAGTCAATGTTCCACATGAGAACAACTTATAAAAATTCTGGGAAATAAAATATAAATTAAATTCGCTTCTTTGAATTACAAGTCATTATCCCGTACCCTCTACACATATCACATAAATTCAGTAGAAATGTAAAATCATTTTATCCTTGAGATTATCTAAAACCAATTAGGCATCCATAAAAGTCAAAAAAGTTATCAATTTTATCGCACAAAAACCGACTAATTAGTTGAACATTGGCCGGGATTCTCTGGCGGATTTCGTCATTTTTCTGGTGTTTTTCTCGTTTTTTTATCAAATAAAAATTAGAGCTTCATATCTGGACTTGCGAAATTTCTAACCAGGCGATCGCGTTACCGAGAATTTTTGTTTGTCCATAGCGACACACCCAAGAAAACACTCCAGTAGCAAGATTACAGATGTGGCAATTATTTTCGAAAACAATGAGGCGATATCTTGACCCCTGTGACGTACCCTGACGTCACGTACTAACCTACTAGCGTTTGGCATAAAAATAATCTCCCTATCTTGTTTGCCTCCTAGAATAATAATAAGATCACACCACTTTGTGATTTATTCGTTCTTAGTTACTGATATGTGGATCGTTTTTAAAAATTGCCTGCGCTGATATCGGGGGTTATCAAGGGGCTATTTATAATTTGGCCGAAATTTTTACGAGGCGATTTTTTTATTGTTTTGGAATCCCTCTAAAGATTCTGATGAAATAATTGTCGATGTTTGCTAGATTACGCATAGCATCTATCTTTATCCCATGTGTAACTGCTTTACCTCTGATAAAGTGGAATATCACCGAGAACCTCGAATGAGGTTTTTTTAAAAAAGGTTTAAAAATATTTTTTTCATTCGCTTTTTTCCTCACATTTCGCAATTTACATATCGAATTAAAAGTAACTTGGTCAGCTATGCACAACTTTAAAGAAATTTTCACTTCAAAAATCAGTCTGAGAATTGTTTGTGTGATTTTTTATTGGTGAAAATCGACTCAATCATCAGGTCTTTAAAATGCATCTTAATAAAGTTTAAAATGGGCCCTCGTTAATCCACTAAAAACTAAAAGTATCAAAAGGTTAGTTTTTATCAAAGACAAATAATATAATACAGTTCCTCATTGATAAGCCGTTTTTATTTGACTGTGTAAATCGTGTTTGTTCTAAGCTTAGAAAGATGTGACCGCAAACAATGCTCCATTTCTTCTGGTAAATAAATACAGCTACTAGGAAAAGAACCATCTCGGAAGATTCATCATATATTGTTTATTTTTAGTACACATGATAAATGTATTTGATTTCCTGTTAACAATTATACGATAAATGACACCGAGCGATCGACTTTTACTCTTCGACGATGGGAAACACAAGCAAACGAGCAAAAACCGAATTTTTCCACAACGATTGTTTTGTTTATACAGCCGATTCGACACACCGCGAGACGAGAAGACGATAATTAAAATATCCCCCCGTGGGGCTTCTGGATCTCTCGAACGCATTTTAATATATTCACCGTTGCATCTAATTTATTATGGTTCGTAAGAAGATGTAAAAAAAAACGAACGCATATTCAGTTGCAGATGTGGCTTGCGCTGCTCCAAAGTTCAACAACCGACAAGGTAAATCAAGGTAAAGCTTAAAAAGTGGAATACACTCGGATGCTCCTTTGTCAGCTTCTAGAAATTTGATATAACTAGATGAAAACGAAAGAATTTAGAATTACAGAACTTTTCGAAATTACGTTATTTTTCTTAAAAATTCCGAGCTCATACAAATTCGGAGTTCACGCACTTTCAACTTCGACTTCTTTAAAAAATTTAAATTTTAATCTATAGGATCTCTAAGAAATTTTGTTCAGGGCCAACTTGTTTTTCCAAAATTTCGAACTTTTGCCAAAATTTCGAATTTCTTCCAAAATTTTGAAATTTCCCAAAGTTAGGTGTTTTTTTTTAAATTCTGAATTTTTCTCAAAATTTTGATTTTTTTCTGTCAAGGTCTCAAACTTTTCATAATATTTATAATGTTCTTTAAAATTTTGATTAAATTCTGCAAATGATCTCTGAATTTAAACATTTATCTCAAAATTTAGAATTTTTCCCAAAATTTAGAATTTTTCCCAAAATTTCGAATTTTTTCCAAAATTTCGTTTTTTTCCAAAATCCCGAATTTTTCCCAGAATTGCGAGTTTCTTTTAAAATTACGAATTTTTCTTAAAATTTCAACTTTTTTTCTGTCAAAAGCTTAAATTTTTTTTAACATTTCGATTCAGTTTTGGAAATGACCTCCCAATTTAAACATTTATCTCAAAATCCACAATTCTCTTTAAAATTTTTAATTTTTCACACAATTTTGATTCAATTTTGGAAATTACCCTTCAAATCATATATTTATCCTAAAATTGCAGTTTTTTTCCAAGATTTCGAATTTTTCCCAAAACGTCGATTTTTTTCCAAGATTTCGATTTTTTCTCAAAGGTTCGAATTTTTCCCAAAAGTTCGAATTTTTCCCAAAAGTTCGAATTTTCCCAAAAGTTCGAATTTTTCCCAAAAGTTCGAGTTTTTCCCAAAATTTCGAATTTTTTGCAAAATTTTGAATTTTTTCCAAAATTGCGAGTTTCTTGTAAAATTCTGATTTTTTTTTTCTGCGAAGATCTGAAATTTATTTCAAAATATCCAATTATCCTCAAAATTTAGATTCATTCTTGGAAGTAACATTTCCTATCTAACATTTATCCTAAAATTTGCAATTTCTCCAGAAATTTCGAATTTTTCCCAAAAGTTCGAATTTTTCCCAAAAGTTCGAATTTTTCCCAAAAGTTCGAATTTTTCCCAAAAGTTCGAATTTTCCCAAAAGTTCGAATTTTTCCCAAAAGTTCGAATTTTTCCCAAGATTTCGAATTTTTCCCAAAATTTCGAATTTTTCGCCAATTTTTGAATATTGTCAAAATTGCGAATTTCTTGCAAAATTATGATTTTTTCTGTCAGGATCTGAAATTTTTTCTCAAAATATCCAATTATCCTCTAAATTTAGATTTGGTTTTGGAAATGACCCTTTAATCTAACATTAATCCTAAAATTTCGAATTTTTCCCAAAAGATCGAATTTTTCCCAAAAGTTCGAATTTTTCCCAAAATTTCGAATTTTCCCAAAATTTCGAATTTTCCCAAAATTTTGAATTTTTCCCAAAATTTCGCCTTTTTCCAGAATTTTGAATTTTTCCCAAAATTTCGAATTTTTCCCAAAAGTTCGAATTTTCCCAAAAGTTTCGACTTTTTTCCAAAATTTTGAATTATCCTCAAAATTTAGACTCAGTTTGCCAAATAATCCTTCCAATTTAACATTTATCCGAAAAAATTTGCAAATTTTCCTAAAACTTCGAATTTTTTCCAACATTTCGAATTTTTCCCAAAATTTCGAATTTTTCCCAAAAGTTCGAACTTTTCCCAAAATTTCGAATTTTTCCCAAAATTTCGAATTATTCCCAAAATTTCGAATTTTTCCCAAGAGTTCGAATCTACCCCAAAAGTTCGAATTTTTCCCAACAGTTAGAATTTTTCGCAATTTTTTCAGAATTGCGAATTTCTTGCAAAATTCTGATTTTTCCTGTCAAGATCTTAAATTTTTTCTCAAAATATCCAATTATCCTCAAAATTTATATTTAGTTTTGGAAATGACCCTTCCATTAATCCTAAAATTTGCAATTTTTCCTAAGATTTCGAAATTTTCCCAAAAGCTCGAATTTTTGTCAAAATTTCGAATTCTTCGCAAAATTTGGATTTCTTCCTAAAGTGCGAGTTTCTTGTAAAAATCTGATTTTTTTCTGTGAAGATCGGAAATGTATCTCAAAATATCCAATTATCCGGAAAATTTAATTATTATCTGAAATACTCTTCCAGATTTCTTTCCCAAAAGTTCGAATTTCCCCAAAAGTTCAAATTTTGTTCCCAAAATTTCGAATTTTTTACAAAATTTTGAGTTTTTCCAAAATTGCGAGTTTTTTGCAAATTTCTAATTTTTTTCTGTCAAGATCGGAAATTTTCGCAAAATAACTGATTATCCTCAAAATGTAGACTCAGTTTGGCAAATAACCCTTCCAATCTAACATTTATCCGAAAAATTTGTAATTTTTCTCAAAACTTCGAATTTTATCCAAAATTTCGAATTTTTCCCAAAATTTCGAATTTTTTCGCAAAATTTTGACTTTTCCAAAAATTTTGATTTTTTCTGTCAAGATATCAAATTTTTCTGAAAATTTTTAAATATCCCCAAAATTTTGATTCAGTTTTGGAAATTGTCCTTTCAATTTCGATTTTTTGCCAAAATTCGTCAGAAATTGCCAAATTCGCCAAAATTGCTGGAATTTAGAATTTTTCCCAAAAGTTCGAATTTTTCCCAAAAGTTCGAATTTTTTCCAAAAGTTTGAATTCTTCCCAAAAGTTCGAATTTTCGTAAATTTTTTAATTTTTTCAAAATTGCGAATTTCTTGCAAAATTCTGATTTTTTCTGTGAAGATCTGAATTATCCTCGAAATTTAAATTCAGTTTTAAAATTGACCTCCAAATTCAAACATTTATTCCAAAATTTACAATTCTTTTCGAAATTTTAAATTTTCCCCAATAATTTCGAAATTTACTTCAAGGAAATTTTCCCCAATTCCGAATTTTTCTTACAATTTTGATTTAGTTTTGGAAATGATCCTTTATATCAGAGATTTAACCTAAAACTTACAGTTTTTCCCAAGATTTCGAATTTTTCCCAAAATTTCCCGGAAATCCTCTCGGCGGGCCTGCTGGGGAATTTCGTGGCTTTTGCAAGTTCAACCTTTTCCTTAAAATTGCAAATCTATTTCCAAATTCGTCGTTTTTTTCTCGAAATATATAAATCCCAAAATTGGGTCTTATTTTAAATAAATATTGATGTCAGAATTCGAAGTTTTTTCGCAAAATTTAATTTGGAATTTTATCTCAAAATTCGATATTTTCTGTTGCTGGAAATTCCGATTTTTTTTTCTCGAAATTCGATTCTTGAAAATTTCGATTCTTCTCCACAATTCGTTTATTTTCTTAAAGTTAAGTCAAAATATTAATGAAAATTATAAATTGGAAAAATTTATCTTTTGGAAACGAACGGATATATTCTGGGAATTTTAACTTTCTTCCTCGAAATTTCAAGACGATATCAAAATTTGAATAAAGTCGTAAAAATTATGAGAAATTTTTGCCTTATTTAGCCCTTTTCTCGGCAATCGTTTTTTTTAAAAATTTGAATAAAAAGTTTTTTTGAAAACGCCAATAAACATATTTTTGGAAATTTCAAAATTGTAACATTTCAGTGAAAACATAAAAATCACGAGAAATTTGAATAAAGTCGTAAAAATTATGAGAAATTTTTGCTCATTTAGGCTCTTTTCTAGAAATTTGTTTTTTTTACAAATTTGAATAAAAATTTTTTTTGGAAACGCCAAGAAACATATTTTTGGAAATTTCAAAATTGAACATTTCAGTGAAAACGTAAAAATCACGAGACATTTGAATAAAGTCGTAAAAATTATGAGAAATTTTTGCTTATTTAGCTCTTCTCCCGAAATTTGTTTTTTTACAAATTTGAATAAAAAGTTTTTTTGGAAACGCCAAGAAACATATTTTTTAAAATTTCAGAATTGAACATTTCAGTGAAATCGTAAAAATCACGAGAAATTTGAATAAAGTCGTAAAAATTAGAGAAATTTTTGCTCATTTAGGCTCTATTCTCGAAAGTTGTTTTTTTTTACAAATTTGAATAAAAATCTTTTTTGGAAACGCCAAGAAACATATTTTTGGAAATTTCAAAATTAAACATTTCAGTAAAAACGTAAAAATCACGATAAATTTGAAGAAAGTCGTAAAAATTATGAGAAATTTTTGATTATTTAGCTTTTCTCCCGAAATTTGTTTTTTTACAAATTTGAATAAAAAGTTTTTTTGGAAACGCCAAGAAAAACATTTTTGGAAACGCCAAGAAACATAATTTTGGAAATTTCAAAATTGTGTTACCATTTCAATGAAAACGTAAAAATCACGAGAATGTTTAACAACTTTCGGATTTTCTCGTACGTATTTTTGAAGAAATATCGATTTTTTCTTCATAATAGGGTTGCCCTTTGCGAGGGCATGAACTTAAATAATAATAAAATAGTTTCTGCCTCAAAATTAGATACACCGAAAGGAGCAACGTATTTTTTGGAACTTCCAACTTTTTTTCCGAGATTTCGATATTTCCGAAATTTAAATACAAAAGTAAAAATTTAAAATAAGATATTTTTGGACACCTCGAGCAATATATTTTTGGAAATTTCGAGCAATATATTTTTGGAAATTGCGAGAAACATAATTTTGGAAATTTCGAGCAACATATTTTTGGAAATTTCGACCTTTTTTTTGGAAATTTTGACTTGGTCAAACGAAAATGTACCAATTACGTATTTTTTTTTGGTTATCAATTTTCTAAAGTGGACGTTGCTTCCCCCTGAAGTAAATCCTGCTTACGTCCAAACGATTATCGTCACAGATGATAAGAATTTTAAATCCTTCAGTCTCAATCTCAGTGGATTAAGTTGGGTGACATCCAATTTTTCATCGTAGTTACATCTGAAGTGAGCAGTATGCTCCTGGAGTCTCGTTTTAATAGATCTTGCAGATGATCCTGCATATGTTAAATCGCAGCTGATTTTTTCTGAATTGCTTATCCAATCTCTCCCGTGTTGGTTTTAGTGACTCTCGCGTAGAGACTCTTGCACGTAAACCATGGTCTTTCTTAAAGCAAATTTGAGATGATCAGTCATTTGATCATCTTGATATGAAGGCGTGAAGATAAAATTTGAAGAATTCTTCATCCTGGAGCGCTTCTCTGAAAAATAAATGATAATAAAGATAACAGTTAGAATAAAACGAAGGTATATTTAAATCGGAGAACACATCAAGTCATGTGTGAATTAAGCAGGCTTTTCAGCATCAAAGCGGGCGATGGTAATAAAAGTTGTAGTAAAATAGACACCGCCAACTGTTCCATCGCCTTCAAGAGATGAACTCGTCGGATTGTTCACTACCAAGATATACAATCCGACTAAGATTAGAATAATACGTTCCTCACTAAAAATAAGATAAACTCCGAAGACACGTGGATAACCTAGAAACAAGTGAAAGTTGCGCGCATGCAGCGCTCGCTCGATCCGTAACGGGGAACTTTGGAACTCGAAACTGGTTGGCTTTGGTACTGTTTTGTACCGACGCCAGTTTTTAAGTACTAGTGACACCGAGCGAACTTTTAAACATTTAAAAGGCCCCACATTGTCGTCGTTTGAAACAAAATAGTTCACACTGGTATCAGGTTTCTCTTTTCCACTGGTTTCTTTGTTACAAACGTAAAAAAATTATATAAGACGGAATTAGAATACCATATGAGGAATTTGGGCGAAATCGTGTTACAGTGGTGATAAGGGGATTTGGCAAAGGCAGTTTTGAGTTAAGGAATTTAAAGTATGCACCTAATTTGGTGTATAAACAAAGAGATATAAATCAAGTAGGTGTGATGTAGGCGCCATGTTTGTTAGTTTTTGGACTACCTTCGATAATCCTTCCGTTATCAATTTTGGCAAAGCTGCTTTATTTTGTTAACTCGAGATCTAGTTTGTATTGGAGCGTTTTATCTTCCTAATTTTTGCATTTAATGTTACGAAAGTATTCAACACGATTCTTCTGTTGAACTTTCTTGACACGGTTTTACTAGTTTTCGAATTTTTGTTCTATAATCTGCCTGTTTCCTGTCTGGTAAATTGTTCAACTTTCTTGACACAGTTTTATTAGTTTTCGAATAGTTATCTATTTATTTGATAAGTAAAATCTGTAGAATGTTGATTTGGCTTTAGAATTAGGAATTCAGATTCGAGCACTAAAATGAAAGCATTCCTGTAAAATGTGAGGAATGTCCGTGCGTGTGCGGCCAGTGATTGAATTCTGAATCTAAGATTTTTAATTCGGAAACCTAATCTGAATTGCGTTTGTGTGCGGCTGCAGCGTGCTAGATATTTTAATAATCTTAATCGTGACTAATTATTATCCGTGACTAATTATTATCAGTTTGATTATATTACTAACGAAATTCGTGGTTGCAATGGCACTAAAATCATCAGAAAATATAATATCTCGTCTGAGCGAAGTCTATCGTTATACGCTTCAGAGGGTTGAGAATCGAGAAATACATGACAACTGGTAGACTGCGGCGCTAACGTGCAATGGTTCCATCCCCATTACTTTGTCATCATCTCAGTCTAGACGTTGGTCTGCAACTGTAGACGTTGCAGTTCAATCAAAATATGCCAGTTGCAAACTTCTAAAAAAAAATTTAAATAAAAATTGTAACATCTTGTTTAAAAGTCATGTAAAAACCCAACAACTATTATCGTCGTCCTTCCTGAAGAAATTATTTGTTTGCGTTCAATACATGTCCAGTGATGCATCCTGATTGTAATAAAGCTCATCAAAGAGCCCCCTCAAGTAATTAGTAAAACATAAAGGTCGGTGGTCTTGCAACACCGTTATTCATCTCTGGCTAGTCGTTCACACAAAACCACATTCTGAGAATTAATCTGGGATTCATTTAAAAGTAAAAACTCAACAAAGGTGTACATAAATTGCATACAATCATTAAGCAAAAGCGTGGGCACTAAGAGCCAGATGTATTAATACTCTGGTAATATTCAAGCGTTGGTTCTTTACCATTTACCACGTCAAAAGCAAACAGTCGTTACCAGATTTATTATTGAGTGGTAGGTATTGTCCCCAGGCCCGTAACCAGGGGGGACTGAGGGGGGCTTCACACTAGATAGAGCTGAACTTTTCCAGATGTGCGACCTTTTTAAAAACCATTTTTAATGGATCATTTTCTTTTCGTGTTGAAATGCAAGGATGTTTTTTTTTGTTCAAATTTGGCGCCATTTCTTATTATTAGAGACCGGATTTTAAGCACAATCAAGCAATGTAAAAAGGTGAACAAAATGTTAAATTAGGCAACAACGAAAATCTAAAGAAGGCATCAAAAAAGTAAAATACTCAAAAAATGGCACCTTTTTTTTTCAGAAATTATAGCTTCTTTTTTCTTCGGATTCAGAGAGTAATTTTAAATGTCAACTTATTTCTAAAATTTAGGATTTAAAAAACTAAAAATTTCGAGCTTCGAACAGTGTAAATTTGTTAAGAATTAACATATCCTACTATTTGTTTGGAAATTTAAAATTTCTAAAAAAGCAAATATTTTCAAAAATGTTAATTAATGAATTCTGGTTATTTTTAAGTATAAATACAGTCATAATTATTGTTTATTTACTCTAAATGTAGACTTTTCTAGACATTTCGAATTAAAATTCCAAATTCAAAAAACTCAAGATTTCAGATTTTCGCTATCTAACATTTTTCACAAAAATTTTAGAAAAATTTCCAGGTTTCTAGAAAGAATCAAAGTTTAAAAAAATATTTGTAGGTTTGAAGAAAATACCAAGATTTTGAACTTTGAATTTTAAGAAAAAAAAATAAAAGTATTAACATAGTTCGCATTTAACAAAAAATCTAATTCAAATTGAAAAATGGTAGAAATTTCTAAATAAATAAAATTTTCGACAAAATTCATTATTTCCAAAAAAAAGGCCAAATCTTCAAAATGGTCAAACTATTAAATTGTGAAAGCTATTAAAAAACTTAAAAAAAGAGTCGAAATTTTCAGAAAGGCTCGAAATTTTCAAAACAAAATCTGATCACCTCGTCCTAAAATTCAATCTTTAAAAAAAAGTTAAACTCTTTAAAAAAAGTCGAAATGACAAAAAAAAAACATCTAAAAATCAGTCTATATTTTCAAGTTTAAACTATAGTTACAACGTTTTTCCTAAATTGTGGACTTTTTCCGTAAATTTGGGGATTTTTCGTGAAATTTGGTTTTTTTCTTCCAAATTCCTAATTTAAATCTGACGGTTCTATATTCGTTTTCCGAAAACGTCGATTTTAAAATCGAAATGTCTATCTTCTCCTGAAATGTCTATCTTCTGAAATATCTATCTTCTCCTGAAATGTCTACTTTAGTCTCGAAATTTTCACCTTTGTCACGTAATTTCGCTATTTGCGGGGTTGCCAATTATGAAGTTTTCTCCCTAAATTTAGGGACAAATTAGGGATCTCTTAGGGGCATCCACGTGTCGCAAAATGAATGTGCATGCGTTGAAAAGGTTTCTTTTTAAGTTTTTTTTGATATTTTTTTATGTATCTAGTAAACCTTTGGTGGTTTAAATAAAATATCGAGTTTTTTTTCTAAATTTGGTATTTTTTTCAAGATTTTTAGGTTCAAACTACAGTTTCAACCATTTTCTTAAAATTTGGACTTTTTCCGTAAATTTCACGATTTTCGTGAAATTTGCTCCTTTTTCTTCCAAATTCCCAATTCGAATCTGACGGTTCTACATTCGTTTTCCGAAAGTTTCAAATTTAAAATCGAAATGTCTCATTTTTTTTTTAAATTTCTACTCCAATCTCGACAGTTTTATCTTTATCATGGAACTTCGCTATTTGCGGGGTTGCCAATTTTGAGGTTTGTCCCCGAATTTAGGGACAACATTGGGGATCTTTCAGGAGCATCCACGTGTTCTAAAATGAATGTGCATGAGTTGAACACGTTTGTTTTCTAGTTTTCTTAACATTCTTTTATGTATCTAAGAAACCTTGGACGCTTAAAATAAAATATCGAATTTTTCTCTAAATTTGCTATTTTTTTCTCAAGATTTTTAGTTCAAACCTCAGTTTCAACGTTTTTCCTACAATTTGGACTTTTTCCGTAAATTTCACGATTTTTGTGAAATTTGCTCCTTTTTCTTTCAAATTCCCAATTTGAATCTGACGTTTCTACATTCGTTTTCCGAAAGTTTCAAATTTAAAATCGAAATGTCTCATTTTTTTTTAAATTTCTACTCCAATCTCGACAGTTTTATCTTTATTATGGAACTTCGCTATTTGCGGGGTTGCCAATTTTGAAGTTTGTCCCCAAATTTAGGGACAACATTGGGGATCTTTCAGGAGCATCCACGTGTTCTAAAATGAATGTGCATGAGTTGAACACGTTTGTTTTCTAGTTTTCTTAACATTCTTTTATGTATCTAAGAAACCTTGGACGCTTAAAATAAAATATCGAATTTTTCTCTAAATTTGCTATTTTTTTCTCAAGATTTTTAGTTCAAACCTCAGTTTCAACGTTTTTCCTACAATTTGGACTTTTTCCGTAAATTTCGGGATTTTCGTGAAATTTGGTCTTTTTTCTTCCAAATTCCCAATTTGAATCTGACGTTTCTACATTCGTTTTCCGAAAGTTTCAAATTTAAAATCGAAATGTCTCATTTTTTTTTTAAATTTCTACTCCAATCTCGACAGTTTTATCTTTATCATGGAACTTCGCTATTTGCGGGGTTGCCAATTTTGAGGTTTGTCCCCAAATTTAGGGACAACATTGGGGATCTTTCAGGAGCATCCACGTGTTCTAAAATGAATGTGCATGAGTTGAACACGTTTGTTTTCTAGTTTTCTTAACATTCTTTTATGTATCTAAGAAACCTTGGGCGCTTAAAATAAAATATCGAATTTTTCTCTAAATTTGCTATTTTTTTTCTCAAGATTTTTAGTTCAAACCTCAGTTTCAACGTTTTTCCTAAAATTTGGACTTTTTCCGTAAATTTCGGGATTTTCGTGAAATTTGGTCTTTTTTCTTCCAAATTCCCAATTTGAATCTGACGGTTCTACATTCGTTTTCCGAAAGTTTCAAATTTAAAATCGAAATGTCTCATTTTTTTTTTAAATTTCTACTCCAATCTCGACAGTTTTATCTTTATCATGGAACTTCGCTATTTGCGGGGTTGCCAATTTTGAAGTTTGTCCCCAAATTTAGGGACAACATTGGGGATCTTTCAGGAGCATCCACGTGTTCTAAAATGAATGTGCATGAGTTGAACACGTTTGTTTTCTAGTTTTCTTAACATTCTTTTATGTATCTAAGAAACCTTGGCGCTTAAAATAAAATATCGAATTTTTCTCTAAATTTGCTATTTTTTTCTCAAGATTTTTAGTTCAAACCTCAGTTTCAACGTTTTTCCTACAATTTGGACTTTTTCCGTAAATTTCAGGATTTTCGTGAAATTTGGTCTTTTTTCTTCCAAATTCCCAATTTGAATCTGACGTTTCTACATTCGTTTTCCGAAAGTTTCAAATTTAAAATCGAAATGTCTCATTTTTTTTTAAATTTCTACTCCAATCTCGACAGTTTTATCTTTATTATGGAACTTCGCTATTTGCGGGGTTGCCAATTTTGAAGTTTGTCCCCAAATTTAGGGACAACATTGGGGATCTTTCAGGAGCATCCACGTGTTCTAAAATGAATGTGCATGAGTTGAACACGTTTGTTTTCTAGTTTTCTTAACATTCTTTTATGTATCTAAGAAACCTTGGACGCTTAAAATAAAATATCGAATTTTTCTCTAAATTTGCTATTTTTTTCTCAAGATTTTTAGTTTAAACCTCAGGTTCAACGTTTTTCCTAAAATTTGGACTTTTTCCGTAAATTTCGAGATTTTCGTGAAATTTGGTTTTTTTCGACCACCATAACATGTGGACTAATTAATTTTACGTCAAATTTTGACATAATGTCAGCTTAATGCTGATTCAAATAGTTTCAAATTTTAAGCTTCTTTGGTCGATGCTGCTGCGTAATTAAGCATCGGAGCCATCATCGACTTCTAAGTAGGTGAATGTAAATGAAAAAGCTAAAGAGATGCATAAATTTCGTGTTAATCGAATGCAGTTTTGGTTAAGATGTCGTAACGTCTTATATAATCTGCCTTAAATAATTTTCAGACACACTTTAATCGCACGCTTTCATAAGAAGAATTAAATGTAACCTAGATAAGTAAAATTTCAATTTCAAACGCAGTGAAGGTGCTCCGAATTAGCTTTGCCCCGATTCAAATGATAAAGGATGCCGGTCGAAAGTCGTTTAAAATTTTTGGTAACTGAGATGATTAAAATACGCAACATTAAAGTCGATGTAATAATCAATCAATTTTTAAAAAACAAACTGAAAGACTTCATTATTTATTATTTGAACAAAGAACCTTGTTTTTAGTCGATATTTTGAATTAAATAAAGAATCTAATTTTTTCAGTGAGGGTTTGTTTTGTATCCGATCAATATTCTTACGGGCTTATCGGTTCGAATTGATTACCACGTGTGAATTACACCACTTTATTACCAAACTTAACTTGGATCACCACAATTGAACAATTAACTCACTTATTATTAACTTCTACTAACTCACTAATTACAGTGACTCTAACTAACTGACCTGAGGAAAACTGACCGCCTTTTACAGTTTTGGCTCCCGGCTTCTAGAACTTTTCGGCAGATAAGGCTTATCGTTTGCCGAAATTTCTGGAACGCTTATCTGCCGTTTGTTTCGTTATAGCGGCCGCTTCCCCTTATCAGATCCTTCTAGAAACTTTTTTATTTACTAAATTCTACAATTCTATTCTAAATTCTATTCCATCTATTTACATTGCGTTACAATATTTAGAGAAAGATCTTTTTGGATGATTACTTCTGAAAGTCTTTGCTGTACCTAATATGAAAATTGCATTCTATCTGACTTATGTAACATTACATTCAAAACAATTCAACTTATAAACGCCAAATTTGAAAATCTGTCACTCGAAAAAATCAAAATTGGTTAAGAACTCGAATGAATTCGAAACCACTTGAAGAAATCGAATGGATTTCGAAAAGTATTTGAGAGTATCACACCCACAAGTACTAACTACGTTGAAAATAATTGGCGTGCATTAAAACAAAAATTCGAATTTTTCCCATAATTTCGAATTTTTCCCATGATATCGAATTTTATCTAAAATTTCATATTTCGCTCAAGATTTTAATTCAATTGGAAAAATGATCTTTCAAATCAAACATTTATCCTAAAGTTTACGAGTTTTCCCAAAAGTTCGAATTAATTTAGACTTTTTCCAAAATTTTGAATGTTTCCCAAAATTTCGACATTTTTTCCAAAATTTTGAATTTTTCCCAAAATTTCGACTTTTTTTCCAAATTTTTGAATTTTTCCAAAAATTTTGAATTTTTACCAAAATTTTGTATTTTTCTCCAAATGTCGACTTTTTTTCCAAAATTTGGAATTTTTCCCAAAATTTGGAATTTTTCCCAAAATTTCGAATTTTTCCCCAAATTTCGCCTTTTTTTCAAAAATTTTGAATTTTTCCCAAAATTTCGAATTTTGCCCCAATTTTCGACATTTTTTCCAAAATTTCGACTTTCCCAAAATTTAGACTTTCCAAAATTTTGAATTTTTCCCAAAATTTCGACTTTTTCCAAAATTTTGAATTTTTTCCAAAATTTCGAATTTTTCCCAAAATTTCGACTTTTTTCTAAAATTTTGAATTTTTCCCAAAATTTTGAATTTTTCCCCAAATTCGAATTTTTTCCAAATTTTGAATTTTTCCCAAAATTTCGAATTTTTCCCCAAATTTC